>OY748303.1:15651858-16916382 GCA_963556515.1 Nudaria mundana
GGCCACTCTCTATAGTATTGTGTGCTGTGAGAGTGGCCCACAATCGCTAGACGTCGTCACGACTTACCACCAGGCGGGCGGCATCAATTTGGCAAACCCAATAAATAAAAAATAAAAAAACTCAACATTGTTACAATTACTTTAATTGTATTATACGAGTGGCCAACAACAGAAGATTAGGGTGACCATGCATTTTTATCATTAAGATATTAGTCTACATTATAGTAGCCTTTCTTCATCAAACATTTTTAACTACTATTTTAAACTTATTAAGTAGCATGTCAACTAAACCCTGAGGAATTTTATAATTTTTTTTTATACATATACCTACAAACGAATTACCAACTTTATGAAGTCTAATTTTTGCCATTGCCAGTTTATTTTTATTTCTTGTATTAAAATTATGGTTATCGGATTTTTTTTTTGAAGAGCTCTATGTTTTTCCGTACATATAAGATGTTGGCGTAAACATATTGAGAAGCAACTGTTAAAATATTAATTTGTTTAAATAGTTCTTTTAGCGAGTTACGGGGTCTGAATCTTTAGATTGCTCGCATAGCTCGTTTCTGTAATATGAATATTGTCTCAATATCGGCAGCTGAGCCCCACAGCAGTAGACCATATGACATAACGCTATGAAAGTAACTAAAATAAACTAATCGTGCCGTTTTTTCAATGTAATGAGTTAATATAGTTTATTATTTACTAGCAGACGCCCGCGGCTTCACCCGCTTGACAAATTCTACATCAAAACCTCCTCTAGAACCACTCTAACCAGTAGTGAAATCCGCATCAAAATCCGTTGCGTATTTTTTAATAACATACATAAGGACGGAAGCGACGTGGTTTTATTATATGTAGTGATTTGGACATACTTAATAAAATACAATAAACATTCACTTTTTCAGGTAAATCCATTAAAGAACTTAATTGACATAGCGCCCAATGAAGATCCTTACGTAGATTGCGATCCGATGGTTTTCAAAATTATCAAAAAACGAAGTCCAGAAGAACAAGCCAAAGTTGAAGCGAGAAAAATGGTGAAACTAAAAAAGCAACGGGACGCTGAAATCAGAAAGGCTTTGAGTGAAGCCGTTGAAGACATCTGTAAATGCGCATACATGGATGTGTTCTGCAACGATTTATCTGCCATAGACAAAGTGATAGAAAGTTGTCCAGCATTCAAAGATCCCGATTGCCTTTGTCAAGAACAATCATTGAGTTCTTTGTCTAGTAATGCAACCTGGGACATTGAATATACTCCCCCATTCGGGTGTTTCGATTTGAGTCCGAGGAAACGAAAACAAATGATTTCTGTTGAGACACAGTACATTCCAGCAGATGCCGGTATCCCAGAGACACCATGTTGTAAGGTTAAATGTAAAAAATCATGCATATCGTTAAAGCCAAAAAGAACGGGTAAAAAGACTTTCTGTGCACGATGCTGTAAATAAATACGTTTGGGCAAATGTTTTGTTTCATTTTCTATGAGCTACGTAGTTAGTAAATATTTTTTTAGAACTTTTTTATTTTTTATTTATTCCATTTACAAAGTTACAATGAATTTTTAACACTAATGTACCTCGCCAAACTTTGACTTAAACTTACATACTACGTTGGTATGTACCTATGAAATAAATTATTATAACTACCTACTTTTATTTTTACTCTTAAAAGTACGGTGACCTAATAAATTTATCGTGAGAGAATCATGTTCTTTAATTTCGACTTAATGACGCCTCTGCTACACTTAGGACTACTTCTTAGCACCTTATATTTATTAAATATTTTAGGTACTAAGTATTTCGACATTCTTTCCCCATAGTAATTAGTCACTTTTGGTTGGACAAGTCTTTTCTCCCTTATATTTATTGTTTACATATGTTTTATACTGTTCACTATAATAATGCTCTAAACCTAACAATTATTAACTTTTTTTCTCAACAGGAATAATCTTACAAATTGGGAATAGCTTGTCATAGTCATCTACAGCTATTTTTTACATTTTTAGAAACTAAGTTAAACTTAATCAATCTAGTTTGCAAATTTTGAATAGCCTTTAAATACGTTTTGAGTGTTCTTCCATAAACTATCAAACTATAGCTAATTAATGAGTCTGCTAGTGCATAGTACACGGTACGAAGCGTATGTTTGTTTATTACACTATTTAGTTGATAAAATTTCCCTAGTACAGATGTTAACCTATTACAAATATTTTTTACGTGTGTATTCCAATTAAAGTTTCTATCAATAGTTAAACCTAGATATTAAAATGTGCTTACGTACTCCAAGCCAACACAACTACAGTTAGTTTTATTTAAGTGAAGACAATCATAAGAGTGCCCTATTATCTCCAGCTGTTTTTTACAAGTATGAACATTCTTAGCTCTTAAGTTATATGATGAGTGCACATGCATGCATTTGGTTTTTGACATCTTTAATATGATTCTATTGTCGTGGGCCCATTTTGTTATGCTTTCAAAGTCAATTTGTATACTTCTGCTTCTTGTATGTCCTTTGAAGCATACACTAGACATATGTCATCCGCATACATGTACTCGACAATTTTTTACAACATTGGCCACACTATTGACGTGCATCACGTATCCCACCGGACCAAACACAGAGCCAGTCGGCACCCCGAGATCTACGTTCATTTGTTCTCCAGACACTCTTGCAACCTTAGTGAGTATTTTCCTATTGGTTAGGTAGCTCCTAAACCATTCGTTCGTAGGACCTCGTATACCGCATTCATCCATCGCCTGCAGCAGGGTCACGTGATCCAGGGTGTCGAATGCCTTTTTATGGTCTATATACAGTGTAATTACTTGCTTACCACCGTCTAGGGCTTCATTAATATAGTCGGCAAAACTAGTTAAGGCTGAAACGGTACTACGCCCGGTACGGAACCCGTGTTCCACGTCTGACAAAACCTTGTTACGCTCCAAGAATTGATTGACTTGTTTAATTAATAATTTCTCTATAATTTTATCAATGACTGACAGTATAGCTATAGGTCTACTATAATTAACATAGTCATAATTGCTCCCAGATTTATAAATGGGGGGTATAATTGAAATTTTGAGGTGGACAGAGTACAATTAACATAGTCATTATGGCTCCCAGATTTATAAATGGGGCGTATAATTGAAATTTTTAGCTGGTCAGGGTACACACCTTTAAGTAGACAGATATTCATGAATTTTGCTAAAACAGGACTAATTTGCTTCCGAACGTACTTAATATCTTTGACCCTGATACCATCAAGGCCTGGTGCTTTTTCGCATGACATATTTTTAATAGTTTTTTAAACATCAGACGAACAAACTGCTTTGAACCTAAAACTCACGTCGCTAGGTGTCACATAAGTATTCCTATCAAAAAACTGAGTACAGCAATTAAGTATGTTTTATATCTTTTATTTCTTCCGTAAAAGTTTTTGTAAATTTTGAACAGATTTGACCAATGTTGTCTGTCTTACCCAAATACTTTAAAATTACATCGTCTACATTATCTTTTTTCTTCCCCAACCAGTTATTAATTTTCTCCCATATATTTCTGTAATCCCCATTACATTTATCTACTTCTGTTATCTACGTCTGTACTCATTTTTAGCTCGGTTCACTAATTTATTTACTTTATTTCTATATTTTATCTTTATAAATACTGTCGAACATTTCATTTAAAGATTGTAACATGTAGTACGGACAGTCTATATGCAGTAGTTGTGTCCAGTCACACGCATCAAGTTTCTGTAAAACAATATTTTCGCTAATTACCTCCCGTAGGCCGCTGTTCTGCCGAGTAGAAGTCTAGTGTTGTTGTTCGAGTCTATCGCTATACCTACAGCGTAATGATCCGAGAGAAGCTTCTCGACAATGTACGACGACATGCCGCACTCGCTCCGTCCCGCTCGCACGCATACGTGGTCCAAGCACGACGGCGACGTCAGAAGTCGCTCATTAACAATCGCTTCTCGTGTTATCTCGGTACTGGGTATGACGCACTATAGGTCGTAGCCACACAGGGTGTTTTTGTACTTTGTTGCAACTGGATTACTTTTGTCATTTAGGATATCTATATTTGTGTCCCGACTCAATATTCGAAGTCATAGAATAAATTAGGGATGTATTTACTCTTAGTTATATTTTTTATCCCATAACAGACCATACGAACTGCTTATGCTATTCATAGAGGTTTATGTTCCACATTGCGAAAATATTTCCGCGTCGAATCACCAAGCAGAAAAATGCGCTTCTTACCCACCACACTACCAAGCCACACTACCGGTTGTAATGAAATTTCTAAAAGGTAAGATCTAGTGTCGTAGGGAATAATTCCCTTTGTTGCCAAGTAGTAGTACTCGCGCATTTTTCGGCTTGGTGCTTCGACGCGGAAATATTTTCGGAAGTAGTACCACGGGAATTTTTTTCTTCCCATTAATATGGGACACATTGTGACATGTTGACATATTTAAAATTTTCATTTTTAATTTCATCTGAAAATGATTGTCCATTATAAAAGACACAAACCTCAAATGTACCAGGAATACATAACAACATAAGAGCCTTCAAGATTAGAGAGACTGACCATAATATAAAGTCATAAAATAATAATATTTTAAAGGGTTATAAAACCAAACATTGAAGTAAGTTTCCCGTGGTACTACCAGTAGTACCACAGGCAACAAAGGGAATTACTCGCTACGACACTGGTAGAGTATTTTGGTAGTGCGGTATCTCATAGTAGTGTCGATGGGAACGAACATGTAAGACCTTTTAGAAATTACCCGCGACACTACTAGCTGGTAGTGTAGCAGGGAAAGAAATATCCCCACGACACTACTGGTAGTATGGCTTGGTAGTGTGGTGGGTAAGAAGCGGAAAAATGTGCAGCAATTACAACTATTTGCTCGTCAATTTAAAGGAAGCATTAGTGAAAGCACTGTGCATGAAAGTAGTTTCTGTGAAATTGTTAGGTAAGGCTTATCTGACCATATAATGATTGCAGGGATTAATAAATAGAAAGCTAGTTTACGGCAGTGGTCTCTGTCTTCTGCCGACCATAAGCATTGATTCTGAAAACGACAATTCTAAATTTTAAGTTAGTACATTTGCTCGAAATTCATTACTTTACACTTACGTTAACCAGACTTGATAGGTTCCGGTGGTTTATTCGGTTTAAGTCAGATTCTGTTTAAGACAGATTCTGCTTAAGACTGATTCTGTTGACGACAGATTCGCTTTAAGACAGAAATACAGCTAAGTACAAAATATTACAATTATTTATTAAAAAAATATATAATATAAAAAATGTATCATGCGCTTAGTAGGGCACTATGGATATATCTTACCAGAGCCGCTTGGGTCCCTTAACTCTCTATTATAAGATACACAAACAACAAAAGTACTAGGAGTACAGAACTACAAAAGAGCACTCGCCAACTCTTATCTCGCTCAGTGTGGTTTATTCAAAATGTGTTAGAAGAAGTTTTGTTTAGAAACCGTTCACCTTTGATCGTGCTTAAAAAAAATCATATAGATTCTTCTGTTTTATGCTTTGATGAGGTAGACAAAGCTGTTTATTGTACCCATATTTCGTTAGCCACATTAATGGTGAGGCCATCTTTTATTCTAAATGACACGAACCTCGAATAAAATACTAGGACTACAGAACTACATAAGCACTCTCGAAATCTCATTCGAATCTCGATCTGTTTAGTTTATTTAAATGTGTTAACAGGTGCACCGAGTACAGATGAAAATGATTGTCCATTATAAAAGACACAAACCTCAAATGTACCAGGAATACATAACAACATAAGAGCCTTCAAGATTAGAGAGACTGACTATAATATAAAGTCATAAAATAATAATATTTTAAAGGGTTATAAAACCAAACATTGAAGTAATACCACGGGAAATTTTTTCTTCCCATAGTACTACTAGACTGCTTGGTAGTACTATGGGAAGAAAAAAATTCCCGCGGTACTACTGGCAACAAAGGGTCTTATTAGATAAACCAAAAGAGGTTCCTTTAAGCGATATGATTAAAATTACTATAATGGCACGTTAAAAATTACTATAATGGTATAATGGCATTCTGTAAATTGATGCTAAGAAAATTATAATAATTATAAGTTTAATATAATTGATACAGATAATAATTTCCTACTCGAAGGTACAAATTCTGTCTTAAAGCGAATTTGTCGTCAATAGAATCAGTCGTAAGCAGAATCTGTCTTAAACAGAATCTGACTTTAACCGAATAAAGGCCAAGTTCTATCCTTGAGGTAGTCGTAGGAGACTATCAATCTAAATTGTTATTTGATATAATCGGTGCATTCTACTTGTCCCGTTGTGCAAATGGTTCTGTCTCGTTTTTTTGACCCTCCAACATGACCCACTGGTGGGACTGGTGGGGTGAGAAATATCTTTGAATAATTACCCGTAAGGTAACGTCCCAATAACCATTAATTTTAGAACTTCGCTGACTTCATTTGCCTGTTTTAATAATTTATAATGAATTCACAAAAACAAACTAATAATAACTAATATGACTGGATAGGTTATGTATTCTAGTTTTTTGTAATTTGTTTTATTTTTGGTTTATATACAGATTAATACTTAATAATTGCAATAATCAGAAAAGGAGGTCATTGTCCCAGTACCCGGTAGAAATGTACCAGTAACCGTTAAGTTGTCCCAAAATCCGTTATTTTTAATTACAAATTTAAACTCTATTTCGGGGTAATAAGGTTCACATATATACATTTCTGTGTTTACAACTATGTTAAATTTAAGAGGTATTATTTTTTAAAGAAAGCATTTTTTTATTAAATTTTTTTTTTAATCATTTTGACATATTTTATTTTTTATAGTTAGATAATATTTTTGGTTACAAAACTGTTTGGTACATACGCAAATTCAAGTAAGGCACTTTGTACACAATGTTATATGTATTTATATGTATTTATATGTTTATAGAGTTTATTCAAAATGTATGTATTTTATAAACTTAAGACTAACGGGTCTTTTACGAGATTATTGAGATATATACATACCTCTTTATTACCAGACGTTTCGGCCCTGTTACAAAAGCCGGTCACGGGTGGACTGGCTTCAGCTCATCGTCGTCTTCGTGAAGTGCGGGTTTATTCAACTACCCTCACTTCGTCGTCACTAACTATTGTGTTCGGAGAGCCACTACGGCATACCACACTGATAGTATCAGCAAGCGGGCGTTCGGTGAGGTGGCGAGTACATTTGCTGATCACCGGATTCCACGACGTAGATAGTCGATATCCATCTTCCCGGTTAAAGTTGGTATACTTTTTTCCGGTTTACTCATGAAATGGAGTTGGACAGATCATTGGCTTTTCTCGATGTCAAAGTAACAGTGAGAGAGAGTGGTTCTCTCGGACACACTGTGTACCGCAAACCCACACACACGGACAAGTACCTGAATGCCGGTTCACATCATCATCCGCGACACTTGAGATCCGTTGCGGTATCGCTGGTAACTCGAGCCTATGATCTTTGCGACCCTGAACACTTACAGAAAGAGCTCGCTCATGTTCAGGAAGTGTTGAAGCAGAACGGGTATCAGGGACATACACAACACCGTGAAAGGAACAAGGTACAACCCTTGGGAGTAAGCAGAGCACCAGCATTTATGCCGTACGTGAAAGGAATGACGGACACAATTGGAACAGTACTACAAAGATACTCCATTAAGACTGTATATAGGCCACACTCCAAAGTCGTAAACCACCTGCGAACCCCTAAAGATACCATTCCTCTACAGACACCGGGTGTTTATAAGGTAGACTGCAGCTGTTGTAGTTCATACATCGGACAGACCAAACGTACTATCGCTGAGAGGGTCAAAGAACACATCACAGCTGTAAAAAACCGCCAAATAAACAAGTCTGCGATTGCCGAGCATTTCTTGGAATCGGGTCCCAACCACTGGATTGAACTCCACAAGCCACAAGTCCTATCCACTGACGGACACTATTACTCCAGGATAGTGCGGGAAGCCGTCGAAATAAAAAAGTATACCAACTTTAACCGGGAAGATGGATATCGACTATCTACGTCGTGGAATCCGGTGATCAGCAAATGTACTCGCCACCTCATCGAACGCCCGCTTGCTGATACTATCAGTGTGGTATGCCGTAGTGGCTCTCCGAACACATTAGTTAGTGACGACGAAGTGAGGGTAGTTGAACAAACCCGCACTTCACGAAGACGACGATGAGCTGACGCCAGTCCACCCGTGACCACGGCTCTTGTAACAGGGCCGAAACGTCGGGTAATAAAGAGGTATGTATATATCTCAATAATCGCGTAAAAGACCCGTTAGTCTTAAGTTTATAATGTGTACAAAACGCGAAAGTTTAAAGAAGTATGTATGTATTTATTTTCTTAATCTGTGGGGTACAATTATTACACCTAAATAATAATGAAGTGCTGTTCGATTGTCTCGCTAAACTTCGACAGGCGCGGATTCACCGTTGTGGGCATGCCTACAACCTTAATTAACCAGTGACGTCACGCTCTTGACTGGTATATCAAGACATTCGATGTTCCGGTTACTAATCCGACGTTCCGTGTAACGTGTTAGTAACCGGAACATCTGGGCATTTGCTAACATACGTTATAAAAACACCGACGGATATTCAAATGGAAAATAGAATTTGAGAACAATTTTACCATACCAAAGGATGCTATATATATGAGATGTCATTGAAGCATGTGACCAAGATTTTGTACCTACCTATCTACGGGAAACTTCCAGTCAAAGTCCCACTAGTGTTGGCCCCATGGGGTACATTAGGTATGTTCATAAGTTTTGAGACTAACTGGCACATATTTTATTATGCTTTCAATTTTGAATTTGGTATGTCATAAACTTCAAATTATGATTTCAAAATTTGATAATGATTATGACACTGGTACTATAATTAATTAAAAGTTTTATGGTACAGATTTTGTAAGAGATTTTCTGCAAATCTGTATTGTAAAGTAACTTTTTAAATTATTACAACAGATTTGGATAAAATTCTATTTGCAATAAACTTTTTAGTACAATTTGTTTGAAGAGTTTTTTTAATCAAAATATACCTGGTCACTTAGAAAACGAGATCGCCTCAAAAAGGTGTCAAAGTGTCAGCATAAAAATATGAAAGTGACGTAATTAAGAGACTGTAGTGAAACCACTATCTAATACTTTACTTCGCAAAAAATAATAGATTTTCCAGCCTGACTAAGCACCCGCCGACGCAACTGTTGTTACGGGAAAATTTGCCAGGCTGCATCTCAGCGGAAGAATAACATCGTCTGGCCTTTATCTCATTCACAGGACTAGTCTTTGTGGACTGAATTAGAAGCCAGGGCCTCTCAAAAGTCCCTCTTAAACTCAGATTCTTTAAAGACCACCATATCAGCGAAGCATATCTCGCTGGAAAAGATTCGTGCTGCGATCGATGACTGGCCAGGACGTCTAAAAACTTGTATTAAAATAAGGGGTGGGTGATTTTAATGTTAATTGCTTGTGGTTGTTGGTTAATGTCTAATTTAGTTACCTGTAAATTTTTTCTTTAACTTTTTATGTAATATTTATTCCGCCTCAAAACTTATGAACACACGAGGTAATTTCAAATGGTTAAAAACTACGTAAGTTAGAAATATCATGTATACTATATTCATAATCCTAATAGGTATTTCTTACTACGATTGTCAGAATGCGTATTGGTAATACATAACTATAAAAATTCAGAATCAATAATTGTCTGAAATATCATTTAAAAATACGGAAGCCGCATGTCAAAACACCGAATAAACATAGGTTTAAAATAATAAATCGAAGCCCGAATTTGTGATGGGGCTCCCGTATCGGAAGTGGTGCTTATCTGTTCTAAACAGACCGTTGAAGGCTTTGGCCGTCCGAACAAATAAGAGGGTACTGCACGTTCTCCCTAGAGGCTACATGTCTCTTAGCCGGGAAACCTCCATGGGGAAGCGAGGGCCCTTGCGATCAATGTTTCAATGATACAAGGAGGCGTTGGAGCGTAACAGGGAGAAATCGAGGCTCAGCGTTTCATGGCGAAGTTGAGACTGATCATTGCCACTCATGGAGCCATGGACGGTACGAGTTGAACAACCAATACGGGGAATCGCTACCATGGCTGCGGTGAGACCAGTCATGAAGGAGTGGCTTCAGAAGTAACACGGTGATCTCATATACGAGTATCGCGCGTCGCATATGTGCACGGGTGCTTCGGTTAGTTTCTGTGCTGCATCCATAGTCAACATTGCGAGGCTTCCGGTGAGGTCGAGTGCTCAGCGTGGGCGCGTCAACGCCAGAATCCCGTTGTTGGCTTGGGCGTAGATATCATGTTGCGAGTCATGGTCTCCAGCTGGAGGAAGTGGAACGTGGCCGTATTAAGTTTAGCAGGTTATGCTCGTGACCGAGATGATGAGGGAGCATACCCTCCGCGCCGATTACCGGTGTGTATGGCGAGGGTACCGCAGGACTTCCAACTTCCATGATTAGGGCCTGAATACGGAGGGTTGGTGACCTCATATTCACAGAACGCAATCCTTCGAGGGTTAAGTGGAGTATCAAATAAATAGTTTTTAAAAATGATTTCAAAATAGATACTTAAGTACAACTTCTGTTTCAATGTAATTTGGTGTGAAAAATTTTACTTATAAGAAAAGTATGTAAGTAACTTTTTGAAATCAAAAAGCTGTAAGTAAATAAAAAAAATATATTAATAAAAATACCAGACTGCACTTAACCAGATATATAAGAAGGCGCAACTCATTTTGTACCAAGTTTTGAACTGGTATTTAGGTCCCATCTTTTTATAGCTAAATATCTGGTTAAGTGCAGTCGGGATGTTTTATTACATATTTAATTATTTAATTATTTCTTTTTATTACTACTTTAGGTCCTAACATCCAGAAATGAAAGAAATTACTATGTCAATGGAAAATGAGTCTTAAGTCAAGGGACTAAGGATATATTAACGGGTTCTGGTGCTAAACTAATGTGTGTACCAATATCCGTTATTTTTTTAACGGCAATTGGGTCACGTAGGGTTTTTTGAGTACTAATAGATGTAAAACGCTATTTATTTTTAATAGAAAGCTGTAAAAATAGAAAAGTGTCTAGTTACCGGTTACTGGGACGTTAACGGGAATAAGAGCGTTTAGGGACATTTTGGTGGGACCACGTGTAACAGGTCGTTTTTTTTGTCTTAGTTATCCCATGGCAGTAGTGATACACCTTTTAGCATCAGTAGTCCCGCAAGGTACCTACATCCCTATTTTTAAACCCATAGTCGGATACACTGGACTACTTTACAACCCCTTATGCTTTTTCTATGTAGGGGGACCGAATAGTGACATTTAATGTGAGCGTCTCGAACTTTAATATGTAATATTCCAACAATTCTACTAAGTCTAAACTTAACACAACTCAGTATAGCTCTCAGCCCGTCAATTTGTCTACATTTCACGGCTATGGTTAGCTTAATGTCTTTTCTTAGTAAATCGCAGTGGTGTGATAAGTTTATGATGTACTCACACTTAGCATACCGATAGTTCCCTTGTTGGTATGTGTATTGCTTCACAAGGTACGGCAATATCACGGTGGAGCCTAGAAGCACTACACCGCCCAACACCAGAGACGCAGGGTTGATATTTATTGTTGGCAGACCCTATAACAACATCAAGTTACGTATACTTCTTATATAGCGGACTTACATCACATTCATCCGGTGTACACTGCTCTATACAATTTGTATGGTAACGAACACATTGGTCATTAACCACGCTGTCTTACGCGTCACCGCGGCAGGATCGAACGTTCTCATGCTATCCCACGCGTACGACGCTGTCACACACGTTTAGTGTCATAGCCTTAGATCAAAAATACCTAGATTACCGATCAGTGCTTTAAAAACGGCACCACTTCAACTCGGTCATCATTATCGAGTGGACCGACTTGAGCGCTTCAGTCGCTTTGCGACCGTGCTATTAGTAAGACGTTTCACGATGACAAAGTGTTCGCTTAAAGATTGCAAAATACTACTCTTTTAGAGGATGGAGTATCATACTTTCGACAAGTAAAAATCAGTTCACATTGTTAATTGCTTTTCATGTACAATAATGCACTGTTTAAGAATATTATGGTTATTTTTAACTGTGCAAACTACGCGCTTGCTCGGTGAAGTTGAACAACTTCACACCTAACAAGCGCGCAATTTCACACTGCAATGTTAGAACAAGTCTCATACAGAAAGATGGAGTCGTTATTTATTTATTTTAAATTTTTGAATACTGTTTGATATATTTTTTGAATATATCTTATTTTGTTTTAAGTTTTCCCCATAATGCAATAAGACAAGAAAAATGGAGGCGCACGTGAAAGAGAAGATGAAATGTTTAAACCTAATAATTCTACTGTTGTTTGTTCATAGCATTATAGAAAGGACGTTATTTATGTTACTAAAAAAAGATTAAATAAATAAAAAATAACAGCCGTGCATTTCACAAGTAAAGGAGATATTATATTGATAATGCTTAAATACTTTGTATTCTTAATACCAAATGTTCAAATATTTCACCTAGTATTTTCAAATATCATTTCAAATATCATAAGTATCGTAGGTATGTGTACCTACCCATAAATTTATTTGATTGATTGTTTGTTTTAGGTTACAGGTTGTGTGTGAAAATATAATTGTTGATTTTATTTCGTACTAGCGTTTTTGTAATCTTTTATCTATATAATTTATTTTATACGTTTATTTATACGTGAATAAAACAATGTGAATTTAAGTTTATCTTTCTCATCGTATTTCATTAAAAAATGTTTTATATGCAATGTGCTCCACATTCCTTTCATAACCTTAGCGCATGGAATCCGTACCAAGTTCCTATTCCGCTTGCTGACTTTCGAGGGATGCGACAACAGCGCTGTACATTGATGCTTTTGTATTATTTATTATTAATTATTTCTATGTCACCATCAATGTACAATCTTGTTTATTTTATAGATGGTATTTGTAATAGTTACCTATATAGTATTCGAGTGCCAAGATTCCGCGTTGTATTTGTACTGAATCTAATATCTATAGTATTTTTGATCTAAGGTCATAGCGCTTAGATAATGTAAACGTCAGACGTCGTAAGACGTACGACCAGTGTGTCGCTGCTTCACACGTCGTATATGAAGGACCAGTGTGTTTCAAGCTTTACTTTCGTCCGTCTGTATGTGTGTTCCGGGCTAGTAGCTACATTTTTATCCGATCTTAACGAAACTTGACACAAGTGTTTCTTGATTTAATACATTTCTTTACATCGTAAGTTTTTTTCGATTGGAGGGGAAATTAGGGAAAAAGCCCAAATAATGTTTGAATGTTCGCGATGTTTACTGTTTGATATGTGGGCGACCACTTAAGATATGATATAGAAGGACTCCTATTTTGATAATAATCTTAGGGAATTGGTATGAAAAATTTTCGACTACTTACTGCAATGTGTTAGCACAACATTGGCTTAAAACCTCTAAAGTCGAGATTGAGTCTATACAGAGTCTAAATTATTTAGTTATTTACTTACTGTCAGTCCGTAGGCAGAGTCCATCGTTTTCTTTACTGGTATTCTTACGAATGGTACTGAAAATTGTAGATCGACCTGAAATCAAAATTTCCTGATTTATGTAACTAGCTTATCATAGTATATTTTTTGTCCCGGTAAAGGGTTTCCATGGTAATCACTACATATCATCACTACATTATATATAAAACAACGTCGTCTGTTCTGTATGTATGCGTAGATTTTCACCTATGAAGGTTGGGTTTAGGTTTCACGCGGGCAAAGCCGTGGCCGCCCGTAATTGGGAATAAAAATATATTTATCTACGTTATCTCAAACAGTTCGGGAGGGATAACCGGAGCTTTGCATTTGTGTGAGTGTACGTGAACGTATATTATTTGACCACTTTTACACACACATGTGTTGTACACACAGCTATAAAAAGAGTTTTTACTCTACTTTTCGTGGTCACTCACACAAATGCAAAGCTCCGCTTATCCCTCGCGAACTGTACTAAAAATACTTTTACGCAATGTGTAATAAATAAATTATAGAAATATTACTTAATACTTACAGCAACATTTTCGTCAACGACATTAAAAGTAAACAATTTCCCTTGTCTGTGCAAATATTCGCTTTTTCTGCGAACATTTTCACTTTTCACCATCAAAACTACACCATAAATTAAAAAGATTTTTTTCAACATCTTTTCATTATCATTTTATTCAGCAAGAACCCGGTTGTAGTTCTTACGCCAAAGGCTAAGCTACTTTGTAGACATTTTTATGTTGCAATCATTAAAATAGTGAAGAAAATCAATGTGCGTGACTAAAAAAAAAAGTTCCGTGTATTGTTTAACACTTCGCCTGACATCCATGGGGTTGTAAAATTACTTATAACTTAAGAACGTATAGACAGGGCAGACTGAAATCTAAGAAACTGCGTAAAGTCACAATATACTCGTATTTATATAAAAAAATAATGGAATCGAAGAAAATCTATATTGATTGCTTCGGTAAGTTGCTGCACTTACTGAAGCAATCAAGGTCGCACTCAGCACTACATTCATCGTGAAGTCACACCCCAGTGTCCACACTGCGAGGCTTCCGACGAGGACACATACTCCACACGTTGTTGGAGAGTTAAGGTAGTCAACGTCGGGAAATCGTGGATCTGACTCACTAACTGAAGTTTGCGGTAAGAGCCCGCAGACTTCTCTACGCGTAGTACCTACTTTCAATTTATGCTATCGATTGTCGGCACTTGGTGGAACTTATAGTACTTCATACATTTTTGTAAAAAAAAAACAATTGTACACTATTCCACAAATATATTTGTGGAATTGTGTACAAGTGAGTTTTTTTCAAAAATGTACCTACTTTCAACCTTCATGATAATTGAGGCCTGAGGACGGCGGGTTTGTAACCCGCCAGAAGGGTTGCGTGTTGTTGGCTTTCAACCCACCCACGTCTTCACTCCGGTGAGTGTTAATTTTATCCCGCGTCGGTACGTGGGATAAAACTCGACCTCAAAAGATGCGGCATAACACCCAATCCAACATCCAATCACTCCAATACTCCAAACAATCCAATTCAATAGCAATGTACAGTCAGCTTCAGAGAAAAGGAACCCCCCTTGATAATGACATGAAAGCATTAAAGTTTTGAATCATTGTGTATATGGCATGTTGGTCTAGTGGTTATGACCGCTGCTTTGTGGACATGGCAACCGAGGTTCAAATCCTCGGAAACAAGTTCTTTTTTTATTCATATAATTATTTTTTTATTTTCTTAAGCACTTTTTGTTAATTAATATTTAAGGAATCAAATTTTATAGTAGGTATGAGGTTTGTAAGAAAGGATAGGCTTATTGCATAAAAAATATTAATTTATTTCTCGAATTACATTTCTAGGTTTTTTTCTTTCCTCTTTCCATTCCTGGTTGAGTATACAGTTTTTCTATCTGAGTTAAATTGGGGTTACTTATTTTTAAATTATACCTGACTGAATACTAGAAATAAACATCAATTAGTTCTAGCACACCATCGCCTGCAAAAAGTTCATAACTCTTTCGCGGGTATTGTATTGGTGTGCGATTCTACAACAAAATTCCCAAGGATATCATGGCTTAACCCCTGAATTAATTTAAAAATGCTGTTAAGACTCACTTATTAGGAAAGGGCCATTACACCATTAGTGATTATTTAGATGACACAGAAACAGAGAATTGAGCTATTTAGTGTTATATAAAGTTTGGACTTAATTAATTGTTTTTGTCATCCATGCCCGATGGCGGCAATCGGCTTGCCCCCTATGACGTGGCAAAATACTGGCAAATTGTGGGTGTGTAATGCACCTCTGACTACCCCTTCGGGGAAATAGGCGTGATATATGTGTGTTAAAAAATATTGTTATTTTTTACTGTTGTATTTTTATGTGTAATTGCATTGTATTGTTAAATGACAATGATTGCAAAAGAGTGGCCGTGTTATTTCTTGCCAGATTCTTACTCACAGGCTCTGCCTGTTGGTTTGCGAATCTGGCAGTAAATGTACATTTAGAATCACACATTTTAATTCTGATATTCATAAGTGTTTTTATAAACTAACTGAATAAACGTTTAGAACCTTTGTATCTGTTGAAAATAATTAATTCAGGAACATAACGGATGTTCTATACAATGCATAGATCTATTTGCTCGAGATTGCTAATTTGGAAACTTTTCATGGTTATGGTTTGAATAATGTCTCATGTAAGATTAGTCACTTACATTCTAACATTAGGCATACCTAATGGTTTCTATTAGTCAACTTGGTGAAGGCCAAGTTCTTTCATGGGCTTTATTGTTATAGAACGCACGCGGTTTCGCCTATGTGGAATAGTAAAATGTAACTTTGTCTGTTTGAGTGATGGTACCTACCGTAGAAGGAACCAGAGGTCTACGTAGGAACTAATTCCATTAGTTACTTACCTATTTAATCCTGCCATTACTTCCGGCTTTGTTTTTTTTTTCGTTTAGAGCCTCATCTTGCTGCGCAGACTTGCCGTGACTTCGTGTGGGACTCTCATCTCTCTGATCTTCCATAAGTTGGAACTGGACTACCTATTAAACCCCCACATATCCCTATCTCCAGGTTAGGCCGTTGGGAACTAAGTTAGAAATAACACAACAATTCAGCGTGGCCGAAAAAGAATTTACACAAAAAGGCATTTAAGTAACAGTCCCAGTAGAAATAGCTGGCATATTTAGAACGGGCCCATTTCTTAATATCGGATGGGGATCCTGCAGGTACCTACCTACTACGTAGTAGGTATAACTGCTTCGGGCGGCGTGGTCGGTAGTGTACCCGCTTTCGACGCCGGGGTTCGATTCCCGGTCGGGACAAACTTTGTGTGATGAGACATACGTTTATACCGAAGTATGGATGTATCCTATGTATAATATGTATGTATTTCGAAAAAAAAAGTATTTATATCAGTTTATCTAGAACTCATATCACAAGCTCTGCTTAGTTTGAGACTAGATGGCGTTGTGTGAATTGTCCTAACATATTTATTTATTATTTATTTATTTTTAACTACTCTTTTATCTGTGATCTACACACTATATGTAGGCACCTATCTTGCTAATAATTTCTTCCACTTCACGTTATGATAACACAATGTTGCAACAAAACTGAATCTAATGGCTGCTCTTGTATGCGCGTGAGTCGGTACTCGGAGACAAGCACAACAATGAGCATCTTTCACGCTCTGAATCATCTAAATCGTGAATTTCTTTGTACAATGTCTACGTTCTTACTTACAAATTCTTAAATGGTCCAGTTACTAGGCATAACATACTAATTTAGATTTTCTTATAAAAATTCTAAACTTACGACTATTTTGTATGATCCTTCGATGAAATGCAGTTCGATGAGTGACTGACTTGTCTTGCTTAAGGTCCTAATGGGGCAGAGGGCGTCCACAGTGCGTCGCCATACGATCTTGAGCTTCGCGCTTTATTTCGCTCCAAGTCTTCCCTAATGCCTTCACTTCTGCAACAATAGTCCGCCGCCAGGTCTGTTTCGGGCGTAGTTCGATGAGTAGCGAGTAGATAATACTCGTACCTAGGTAAGCACTTTTCTACTCACTCTGTACCACAAATAAAATAATAGGTGTTATACATAGTAGATACCCACACATACTCATCCCATACTAAGAAATGAGGCCGTTATAATATTACGGCTATTACCCCAGCGGCTATTAAGTATTTAGCTGCGTCAAGTTTCCAAAAGCCATGTAGGTACATAGTCTTTCTTTCGAAATTATTTGGCAGTCACGATAACATACAGACCTACTGTCTGCTTTAAACATACCATAGAGGAAAAGGTCCCTATATACTATGGTACTCGTAGATATGTGGAAATGCTCTGGTGCTCTGGACATAACAGAGCATTTCTGGTAAGCAACCAAGTTTGCTTGTTTGCTTACCATTATAAGTACCAATTCCTTAATAGGACGTTTATTCCTCTTTTATAAGGGGTTCTAGCAAAGGTTAATTCAACGCGGGTAGAGTTACAAGCATCAGTTATTTATTTAAATATTTATGAATTTTACGAGCACCTATGTCAGATTAGTTTCTAGCGTTTGGAATCTAGAGAAAGTTTGATGGCTTTTGTCTTATTTACTAATTAAAGCCCGCGACGCTGCCCGTGTGGAACAGTAGATTTCTCGTCCTCAATTCCCCCAGGGACACTTTACCAGGATAAAAAGCAGAGTAAGAGATTATACACCTCTTAACATTTATAGAATTTTCCAAATTGTATTAGTAGTATCGGGGATTGCAACGAACATCCAAACTCACTAACTCTAGTATGTACCTACTTATAGTAATAAAGAGTTTACTGATGTAGATTCTTCAACTGGGATAAAAGAAAAGTAGGGAAGCATCACAAAGTAAGTTAGTAGGGGAAGTTAGCTTCCTATTTAGATGGTGGCGTTCTGATACCGTGACATGTGGTAAAAGTATTGCGCAATACACGTGACAATAGTATTTCCCCATATCATTGTCTTGGAGCAGACTTCGGAACGCCCTCTGTATATAGTTGTTATACGGAATTGGTAGAATACAGTCATTTCGAAGAAGTTGTTGCGATGTGTTCTAAAATGTTGATCTTAGTGATTGTAGTAAGTCTGGCGCTCGTTGCAGCGGAGTACAGGGATGATGGGTAAGCCCTATGGATTATTACAAACAAAAAATCACGCGTTAAGCCCAAATGGGTAATCAGAGGCGTTTATCAAACCCCAAATTTCTGCAGTCATACCTCCATACTTAACTATTTCAACGGCGAACATCGAGTAACACTAGGTACTGCCTACCAACGGCATCCTTTGCGTATTTGTCTACCAATGGAACTCTTTGATGGTCAGGTATTTGCTGGGAATACTAACACGCAGTCAAAAGAAAGTTAGAGCGTCTTATTGGATTGCACATATATTATGTATTTAGGTTAATTAATCGACTTCCAAAAATGGACGAAGATTAAAGTTTTTTTCTTATTTTTTATGCTTGTTTCTTACGTCATATCTTTAGACAGGGTGAACCGATTTTGAAATTTACTGATAGCTACTACTTCCTGAATGTCCCATTTCAATTTGGTCCCATTCTGACAATTATTTGGTCCCATTTCGGTAATTTTAAGTCGGTTTGTGTCCCAATGTTTGACGTATTGTTAAAAGGTTAAGTTTTACCTTGATCTTGTTACTATCACAATATGGATTAGATACCTACCTACTGGTCCGAAATAAATGTTATTTGCGAGTACTTTCTGTCTGTCTATTTATTTATTTATTTAATAAGTACACATTAGTTTAATGGTAAGTAAGATGTTCAAACTTTTAAAAATAATAGCAGTATTTTCACATAATTAGAAGACAATAAAACGTCGACAAATATTTCGCCTCTGCACGAGGCATTCTCAAGACTGTCTCAGAGAGAACAGCCAGAGAGAACATATTAGTGCTTATAATTTAACACTATGTCCCACAAAACTGTTTTCACAGTTTGTCTGTGGGACCGTGTTGTTAAAAAAATTAATAGAATTCTAAATATTAACAAGTAATTACTACAATTTAATTAACGATAAATACAGTCTGTCCGCCTGTACTCTTAAACCAACCCCAGCAGGACTTTAGCTGGCAGATGCATTATCCACAAGTCTTTGTACAAAAACAGCGCTATTATTTAGTACCTACTAAGATATTATTCATTAGAATAGTAAGTATATAATCATTCATCACTAAGAGAGAGGTAAAATACATTGGTACAATCATTATTAGTTACACATTATTATATAGGTACATGGTATGTAAACAAATATACACAGACTATAGTGTCTGTCAGTAAGTAACTGCAGCGGGTGCAATTGAAGATGACTTGGGTCCCTAACACCCCTAATAATCTATAGTGGACTTATTGATGTAAACTAATATAAATCAGTTTGGATTTCAGAGGCTTCATGCCGAGTTTCCAACGCACTGAGGACCAGTTGGCGGAGCCGTCAGCCAGGATAGAAAAGGACAGAGACAGTCAGACTGACAGGACACAGAGGTTTGGAGTCACTGCTTATGGGGGAACTGGGGTAAGTGCGGTAATATTTGCATATAGGGACAATTAGGATTATAATCTCGCGTATCTAAGTAGGTAGGTACCTTCTAAAGTAAGACAGTTGTAAGTCAATCCAAATACAATTGTATTTTTAACCCATTCAGCAACGCATTTTATCTAAAAAGGTCCAGCGTTTGAGTTGACTACACATGTACAGAAGAATTAATCAAGATAGGTATTTACAGTCAAGGTTCAAAATTACATTTCCATTATTACAATGGTTATAACGGTACTGTACGCTGAGGCTTAGACTGTACATAGGGGTTTTATTTATCCGTGCCAGGCAGCGGCGGTCTTACCGTCTTGTGAGTAAATGTGCGTTCTGCGGGGTTTCAGCACTGCAGCTGATCGTAGATGAGTCTGCGGTGCTCCTGGCCACCGACTTCGGAAATCAGCAGGTAGGGCAACGCTCCCTCTCCTGGAGACCATGGCTCAAAGCATGGTTTCCACTGAGAGGGTATTCACGCCTTGACGCCACGACGAGGTCCTAGTACTGACTCGCCCACGGTGGACGCTTCACAAGCGTGTGGAGTGCGGTGCCTTCGCCGGACCCCTCGCAGTGTTGACACTGCAGCGTGACCTCACGATGGATCCGGTCACCGTGCCGCCTGTGCAGCCACTCGTCTATGATCGGTCCTACCGCTGCGATGGTGGTGGTTCCCCACCGTGGTTGATAAAGTCGCACCTTCCATGTCTCCATGAGATCCTGGCGGAGTTGGGAGCGCTGAGCCTTGATTTAGCTAGACGCAGGCCTGTGGTCCCGCTTCAGAACTCCCTTGAGCCATTGAAACAATGACGCAAAGGTTCTTGCTTCCAGGTCCCATTGAGGGGTTCCGACTAAGAGACATGCAGCCTCTAAGGAGATAGTGCGTTACCCTCTTAATATCTTGCCAGACCGCTGAAGACTTTCAACGGTCTGTTTAAATCATGCCACGTTGTTGGCCGTCAATCTGGCCGCTCATACGGGGGCGTTTAAGGCCATAATCCGACTCCGTACCTCGTACCCCGAGACATGGCGAGGCCCTTTCTTTGTCTTTCTCGAAAATAGGTAGGTCTGGTAGTTGTACGGTACACGGTACAATAAAGACTTTGAATTCAATGCAAGCAAAATAATTCCAAGGTGGCAAGAGTTCAATTAGGTATGTTTTGAAAAATGAAATAGATTACAAACTTTAGTTTAATTTACCGTTATGTTATAATCTTAATAAATAATTAAGGATAAAAACAAAAATAAAAAATTAAACTATATTAAAAAAAAAATTTTTTTTTCGTTGGGTCGTTGCGCGACGCCCCTGGCGATTGCCTTGTTCGCCCCCCTAAGGCCGCCACTGGTGCCAGGACACTGGACAGATGTTACAAATACCACTAAATTTAAGATTTTTTTTTAATTCCGCGGTACCGCGGTTGTTACTATGTCCATTCATTGCCCCTTATTGTTTTGACGGCCAAGGTCCACAACGATCTATTAAGGAGCGTTGAGTTGTGGGCCGTCAACCTCGCCACCCATACGGAAGCCCCGTATAGGGCCATACTCCGCACGGATCCCGTACGTAGTTTCGAATGACGTTGCAGCGATAGGTCGTTGTGGCGAAAAACTTTTAGCGTGGTACGCTGGAGCGAAAACTCATTGAAGCGAATTCCACCAGGGCGAATGACGTAGTTTCGAATGACGTTGCAGTGATAGGTCGTTGTGGCGAAAAACTTTTAGCATGGTTCGCTGGGGCGAAAACTCATTGAAGTGAATTCCACTAGGGCAGTTCCTGCAGGAAGCGTTGGGTCCCTTCCGGTTGGGCATACGTTGAAAGCGCGACTGATGCCCCCGTCACTGTGGGGACCAAACTTCGGAAATATGGTTCGAAGTTCCACCGGCTATCAAGTACGATCCCTCGGTACTTCATCGAGGGCTTGATGCAGATGCTAACGCCTCCTACAGTTATGACTAAATATAACCTCTGCATGCTGAGCATCAGCAAAGCATACAGTCAAGTTATTGCATTGTAATACTTAATGGGAATGTACTTTTGTAACATGACTGTACTTAGGTACCTATTAAGATAATAGGTATCTACTTGAATTTATAATTAGGTACGTACTTAAGTATTTATAATATTCCAGGGTGGTTTCGGTGGCACAGCGCCTGGTTTATATGGCCCAGTGAAGATAGATCTAGGCGGCGTACTTCTGGGATCTTTACTGGGCTTTGGAGCGGTTGTCATACTGCCTAAACTGATAAACGTGTTATCTTACGGATATGGTGGCGGCTACGGCAGAAGTAAGTAAAATTAGTTTTATATTTGTGTGGTTACCATTAGAGAAATTAGTCTTACTTTTGTAGGTAGAGATAAGGGAGGTACCTACCACAGATAATATAATAGATACAATTCTTATACCTACTATTTATTGAATATAATTTGTTTGCCCACTACAGAGCTTGATAGGTAACTCAGGCGTCAAAGATCGACTATCACCCATCTGGTATCTGGATGGGACACGTTTCTGATCAATACCCTTTGGTATCCGGCCATGGAAACGGCCACTAACGACTTCCATTTGGACACATGGATCTCAATACATTAGGAAAGTCACAGTTGCACGAGGGACGTCTATTATGGAAGATATGTCCATCATTATTGGGATTCCCTCCCATTAAGATAGATGGACCTTCAGTTTAATCAAAAACAAATTCCGTTAAATATCAGGTTTAGATACAGACTTCAGCGAATTCTCGGAGGTGTTCGCCAATATCGATGACATGCTGGCCAGGCACAACGTGGACTCAACAGCATGTATGCAGCGGTTAACTTGCTCATACGTGCAACTCGCCAATGAAAACATGATCACTGGCAATGGGACTGACTTTGACGCATTGCTATCTTCGTTGTCCAAGTGAGTTTTGATTTTTATTAATCCTTGATAAAATCTGAGCGACGAGTGTCACCATGAGATTAGTAGGCTATTTAAGTATAGGGAGGTATTTTATAATGAGGCTGGTTACTTGGTGGTTTACTTTGAGCCTTACTGGTGCTACTTGACCAGAGATGTGTATAACTATGCTGCGAGGATGTGCTTGTGGACCAATGACAAATTATTGTGCTATGACGTGCTGTGTATACAAATGAACATGATTGGTGGATGTCAAACGCATCCATAGCAACGTAGCATAGCACATTTCTGGTCGAAAGGCACCCTTAAGAGCATGGCAGTGTTTTTTTTTTATTCCGCTCTAACGTCCGTTGCCGGGCGTCTCTGGTTACAAGCAGAACGTATTTCCAGTGGCGCCCGGCGGACTTTGACCACCTCTGTGGTCTCTGCGGGGGTTTGGTCGGGATGAGAATCCCGCGTCGTTGGGGTTGGGTTTTATCCCGCGTCAGTGAATGAATCTGGTTGCGTGCTTTTTTTTTTTTTTTTTATATTTAGGTCGACAAATTGACGCCACCCGCCTGATGGTAAGCTGAGGCGACGTCTGGCAATTCAGGGCGACTCTCACAGTACACAGGAATACTATAGAGAGTGGCCCTCAACTTGACGACCCAGTAATGTGCCTCTTCACGCTTCGCTTAAAGAGCCCAGGGTTATATGTTGGAGGAAACACGTGCGCAGGCAGGGCGTTCCAAGCCACCATCGTTCGGCAGAGAAACGATCGTTTAAAACGCTCGGTTCTCGCGAAGACGGTTTCCACGGTATGAGGGTGACATCTCTGGCCGGCACGCGTTGTTCGGGATCGGAAGGGAGAGGGTGGGATCAGGTTGAAGAGCTCTTCAGAACACTCACCGTGGTAAATACGGTAGAACGCGGCCAAGGAAGCAATTGTTCGGCGCTGGGCTAGCGGCTCAAGGCTTCCCGTTACCTCCGGACAGTCTATAATGCGAACAGCGCGTCGCTGCATAGCGTCGAGTGCGTCCAGCAAATACTTCGCGGAGCCGTCCCAGAGGTGAGAGCAGTATTCAACGCAGGGTCTAATCTGCGTTTTGTACAGCAGACACCTCTGGTGCGGTGTAAAGAATCGCTTTACCTTGTTCAGTATTCCTAGTTTCCGCGAAGCTAGCCCAATACATCTCTCAATGTATTTTGTGTTATGGAGCTCTCGACGAACGTCTATGCCAAGGATGTCTAGATTGTCCTTCATTGGTAATATTGCATTCTGAAGAGTGGGTAGGGGAAGGAAAGGGGATTTTTTCGCTGTAAATGCACACGCCTGTGTTTTGTGGGCATTGAACTCGACCAAGTTCTCGGCACCCCATTGGGAGATACTGTCGAGGTTTCGGTCGAGATCACCCACGAGATGTCGTCTCTCCTCCTCTATCACAGATCGCCCCGCCGTCGGACGAACCGAGTAACTCCCGTGCAATGTACTGTCATCTGCATAGCAATGAATGTTCCCGAGGGAAAGCATATCATTGATATGCAGAAGAAAGAGAGTTGGTGACAGTACGGACCCCTGCGGTACCCCTGCATTCACTTGCAAGAAGCGAGAAGCCTGGCCATCGCAGAGGACCCGCACTCGGCGCTCGTTTAAAAAACTGGCAATCCAGCTGCACAGTTGAGGAGGTAGACCATATGCCGGAAGCCTGGAAAGGAGCGAAGCATGCCAGACCCTATCGAAAGCTTTGGCGATGTCCAGGCTAATAGCCAAGGACTCGCCGAACTTTTCCATAGCCTCACCCCATACATGCGTGACGAATGCCAGGAGGTCACCCGTTGATCGTTTTGGCCTGAAGCCATATTGCCGATCATTGATTAGCGAGTGATCCTCCAGGTATCGCATGAGCTGCTTATTAATAAGAAGCTCGAGCACCTTGCAAATGACTGAGGTGACAGCTATGGGGCAAAGGCCCCGCAGCACGCAACCCTTCTAGCCTGCTTCTGTAAGGACGACCGGTGGCGATCCCGCCGTCCTCAGGCCCCTATCATGGAGGTCGATGGTCTTGGGCGTAGTAGTGTCTGCGGCGCCCTCGCCGCTGACTACGGAACTCGGCGGGGAGGGTACGCTCCCTCTCCCTCTTGGCCGACTCCTTCGCGAGCATAACTTGCTCGTAAAACGACACGGCCGCGTTCCACCTACTCCCGCTGGAGACCATGGCTTGAAGCATGGTCCCCAGCGTGAGGGTATCCACGCCCAGACCCACTACGAGGTCCCGGCGCTGACTCGCCCACGCTGAGCACTCCACCAACGTGTGGAGTGCGGTGTCGTCGTCGGAAACCTCGCAGTGTTGACACCGGGGTGTGACCTCACGACGGATGCGAAACAGATAGCTACCGAAGCATCCATGCCCGGTAACGATCTGCGTCGCACGATATGTGAGGTCACCATGCTGCCTCTGCAGCCAATCGTCCATGATCGGTCTCACCGCCGCGATGATGGTGGTACCCCACTTGGGTTGCTCAAGTCGCACCCTCCATGACTCCATGAGATCCTGGCGGAGTTGGGACCGCTGGTCCTCGATTTCTCGAGACGCAGGCCTGTGGTCCCGCTCCAGCGCCTCCACGCAAGGGCTCTCGTTCCAGGTCCCATGGAGGGGTCCCGGCTAGGAGACATGCAGCCTCTCCGGAGATCGTGCGGTAGCCCCTTATTGTTTTGACGGCCAAGGTCCTCAACGGTCTGTTAAGGAGTGTTGACTTGTTGGCCGTCAACCTCGCCGCCCATACGGGAGCCCCGTATAGGGCCATACTCCGCACGATCGCCAGGTACAGTCTCCTGCAGGAAGCGTTGGGTTCCTTTAATTAGCTCGTTTCGTGTCTATAAAGGTATAGCTATAAAAATCATAGGGTAGGTATATGCGTAGATCAAAAATACTATAGATATTGGATTCAGTACAAAGACAACGCGGAATCTTGGCACTCGAATATTATATAGGTAATTATTACAAATACCATCTATAAAATAAACAAGATTGTACATTGATGGTTGACATAGAAATATATTCCTAATAATTAATAAGCATGGATGTACAGCGCCGTTGTCGCATCCCTCGAGAGTCAGCAAGCGGAATAGGAACTTAGTACGGAAGCGGCTGAAGTGCCCAAGTGTGCAATTTTCGATAGCGGACTGAGGTGAAGTGGTGCCGTTTTTAAAGCAGTGATCGGTAATCTAGGTATTTCTGATCTAAGGGTATATGGTAAAGTTGCTGTTTACATTAAATTCCAGAAACTCCTTAGTCCATCGCATGCTGGACGGTACACCGGTCTACAACGCGGTGTCAGCTGGACGATCGATAGACTCCGACTGCCACACTCTCTATCCAAAGTGCAAGTTGGACAAGAAAACCGTTGTGAAGATGCTCACACAACTCGTACCTTCATAGATTTTATAGTAGCGAGTAAATAAATGGTAGTATTTAACTGTATTTTTGTTGTACTATTTTTTTCCAAACTGATATTTTTATCCACCTCAAATGCTTCTTAACGTCATGCTCGCTTGCGTCACGATGTTTATATTGTATTTTCAAATAATTAAAAAAAAAACTACTTCAAATTGTCAGAACTGGACCATAATGGGACCACACGGGAAATACCAGCTTTCAAATAAAAAAAATCATCGAAATCTGTTCACCCAGTTGAAAGTTCTGTGGTAACACTACTTGGTCTAAGACAGCGTTTCTTAATCTTTTCTGTCCGCGGACCCCTTTGGAAATCATGCACAGGTTTAAGGACCCCTTAATAAAGAAAGCAGCAAATTAGGATCTACTATGAAGTACAAAAAAATATTTTGAAGGTTGGTGCTGCGTTTTTGCAATTAATAATTGACAATTGGGTTGATGTTACTACTGAGTTGGGAGACTCAAATAGGATTTCACTTGTTATCTGAACATCAAGGTAATTTGTGTATTTTTCGAAATAAGTATTTGAAGAAATTAAAGTTTTATTCCGACAAGTAAACACAGGAAGTAAGAAGTAAGGACTGAAAATCGAAAGGCGCTGATGATGTATACCTACTCTCATAATCATCATCTCAACCAATTGACGCGCTCTGCTAGGTATCCCCCAACGAGCGCCACAACATTCGGTCTTGAGCTTATCGCATCCAGTGGCTTCCTGCGACCTACACGATGTCGTCAGTTCACCTTTTTTTTTTTTTTATGATAAATGGGCTTACGTTTGGCCTCAATTTCGCTTGATGGAAGGCGAAGATGAGGCCTACGATGGTACACGTTTGCCTAGAAGGTGTCTGTTCACTTTGACCTTAAAGATGTCCAGATTATAGCGTTCCGGAAAAACTGACCTCGGCAGAGAGTTCCACTCCTTAGCCGTACGCATAATGAAAGAAGAGGCAAATCGCTTCGTGCGTAATGGAGGAATGTCTACAACATAAGGATGGAACTGCTCGCCGCGCCTAGTCGTTCGGTGACGGAAAGGGGAAGGGGGTATCAGGTCATGTAAAACCTCCGCACACTCACCGAAATGTAACCGATAAAAAACCGAAAGGCAGGCCACTCGTCTACGATGTTCAAGGCTCTGAAGATTTGCCCCCACAAGTGAGTCACTGCCTATGATCCTCTGAGGCAGGCCTACCCACGCTACAGCTACCAGTGTGCGGTCGCAACTCAAGGACTTTTCCATCAGTGCCATCAGTACTACGATCGATATTCCCTGCCCCTTGCTACTTTAGCTTGGCGACTTTTTGTGCAAGGCGTGAAGTGACACTCCAAGCACAGATAACCCTTCCCATTGCTTTTTGGGTGATAGTGAGCTTGAAGCGTGCTGTCAATGGTCATGTCTCAGCTCCGTAAGTCATTACTGGTAGACACTGCGGTATTTTGGACGAAAAGCTGTTCCGTAGTTTCCCGAACGCTGCCCAGCTGAGTTGGATTCGATGATTTACCTCTTTCTTGAAGTTGGCCTTGCCCAATTGGATTGTATGTAGTTACACAATCGTTGACAACTTCGACACGACTGTGTGAATAGTTGTACCTAAAGTTTTAGATTTTGATAATTAGTTACATACGATCCATTTGAAATCGTATTTTTAGAGCCATCAGTCAGTAGCTATGAGCATGTGAAATGAGAGGCTCGTGCAAATTCGCTTACGGCAACTTTTTACAGAAATGAAGACTTTTTTTGATGATTTCGTTCAATCATAATCAGCTCACGTTTGCGGTGTTACTTTGTAGCACGGCGCACCTAGCGATTGCGAGATTTTGGTGGCATTTATTTATAATTGTTAAATGATCCATAGATAGGCTGCGGACCCTGTGGATATGCTCACAGATTTAACTGGTTTTTAGATAGGAGACTGAACACAAATAAAAAGCCAAACAATACAAATTTAACAATTTTATTAAAGTCAACACCAGAACCTATCTACATCATGATATGCCAGCAACATAATCCAGAACAAACTATTACAAACCGCACCAAACGAGTCTTCTCGCTAAATTTTAGTCCCTGACTGTACTTAACTATTATACTATAACATAATTTATTATCTACTTTTAAATATAAAACTAATGCTTTTTGAGCATTTTTTCACGCTTATTGATTTAGTACCTGAATGCCCTCCGTCATAAACAAAATATAAAGTCAACAACATTTTGTATGTAAGTTATTTTATTTTTTGAATACAGAAGGCAACGGTCACCAAAACAAAAGTCCTGTGTATACACGATTATTCCACACACATTGCATCTTAAGCCGTGAGATCATATTCACAAGCTCGTCTTATTTGATAAAAACTAATTCATATTTGCAATTAAATGCACAATGTTTTGGCATACAACCAAAATACGCGGAGTTAATTTTGATACATTTCTTATTTACACAATAAATTGTTTCAGTTTAAAGCTGAAGACTGAACCTCAACTAACAAAATGTAACATAAAAATTTGCTTCTATTTCTAGAACTGGAGATAATTCCCCACTGTGCAAAAATATCTTAACTCCCACTCCATTGCTTATGTATTCTTAATAATAAAACTAAGTTTTAAGCAAACTTGGTCTTTATAATTCGTAGTTATAATTGAATTTATTACATTATTTTAACATTATGCATTAGTTAGTTTTGACCAAAAAACAATAGTGTTGCTAAAAGTAGGAAATAATAAAAAAATGTTTAAAACCTTTTATTAACAAAGGAAGGTATTTGTGGTACTTATACAGCCAATTGACTCTGGCTAAATCGAAATGTTATTAAAATTTTACTAAAAGTGGAATCATAAAAGACTGCAGCGAGTAAAACAAATAGTTTGGTAACTGTACATATCAATTCATATACTTACTATTGTGTTAACCAAAAGGAACAAAATACACTTAAATTATAATTTTCTAAGTTTCTAAAACCAAGTATTCATGTAATACGGCCTCACAAGTCTATGCAGATTCAACGTCTGCAAGATTAGGCCTACGAGGCCCAAAAACTCAACTAGTATGGCGATTTGAAATCCCCTAAAGAAGGGTAAAGTAAGAAAATTATACTATGGCGGTCAATAAATATTTTTTTGTAAAACAAAATCGTTTACCACAATAACATTAATTGTTCTTAAATGCAAGTTATTAAAAAATAAATGCATAAATAAAATAAAATTCCGTGAGGCGCTTACAATGTTTATAAGCTACACTGTGCAGCCGCCATGACAGAGCGATATTATATTTCTTATGAGTATTGAAACGCTTATCTCCTTTAATTGTTCAAGGGTTAAAATATTTTTTTATTGTGAAATCAGTTGAATTGTCAATTAAATGAATCTTAACATTGATAGAAAAGGTTGGAAGAAGCAGAGTTAGAAGGCAGATGGAACCTAAAAATTGTGTTCCATTTCAGACATTATATTAAAATATTGCTACCTCCGTACTTACATAATTATTTCTAAATTATTCACAATTGAAACCAGTAGGTTTAACTTAGATATTTAAGGTAAGAAGGCCACAAGCGCTCACTCGTGTTTGTGATGCGAATACAACCTTTATTACACTGTACGTTACAGAATAATTTACAACATGAGAAAGTTATAATTTTACGAATATCGGTATAATTGACAGTCTAATCAACAAGTGCTTTTTAGGTCGTAACTCTTTTTAGGAACCTTGTTACTAAGACTCCGCTGTCCGTCCGTCCGTCTGTCTGTCACCAGGCTGTATCCCGTGAACCGTTATAGTTAGAAAGTTGAAATATTCACAGATGATTGAGCGGAGCGAAGCGGAACTCAATCTTAAGGGACAAGTGTAAATCGTTTGTGCGTCTACTCCTCCGAAACGGCTCGACCGATTTTGACCAAATTTGGCATGCTGTTCGACATCATACCCGGGAGTGCATTTATCTGAAATCATGAAAATAGAGCTGACCACGGAGGAATAATCACCGAAAAGCCAGATGATTAAATGGTTGCCATGGAAACACGTGCGTCAACAATGAAAATAGTTTTTTTTTTCATTCGATTACGGCTAAGCCCTTCAATTTTTGTTTAAAAACATTTGCTCCGCTCAACATTTGCAATTAGCAGCATGCATTGCATACCTAGTATATTTTCTTGCTATAACAACAAATACTAAAAAAACAGAATAAAATTAATATTTAAGGGGGCTCCCTCACAACATGCGTGATTGTGTTACCGTCTTATAAATATTGGTACATAACTTTCGTGGGCAAATCCAACGCGCACAAGGCCAGTATTTTTAATTCTCCGAAAATTATGCTTGAGTTGTTAATGAATTCGGAATGGCACCTGTTGACTAGACTATAAGAACAGTTTTGTAAGAAGGTTTAGATTTCAGTAAATTTCTCACGAGTTTACCCTCCGTACTCACCAGAGGCGCTGAAGTGCAATGTATGAACATCTGTCAACGTTTTTGTAACGCACAGTAGGAGTTTTAACTCTTATTGCGTTTTACTAATCAATAGTAAATTTAAATTACTTTTTTTTAAATTTATTTACATAAATAATCAAGAGAAATATTTTTCAATACTTTTCAGATAGTTTTTGTGTAGTAAGTAAATAAACACGACTTATATGTATTATTAGCAATTTACTTGAAGACACTGAAGTGAAAGTCTAACTTCGCCAGTTCCAATACCGTAGGGTATTAAACACGTTAAAAATAAAATGGCACTTGGGTCGTTATACATTGGTACAGGTTATAAAATGTCAACGCGAATAGACTTTATAAAGGTTGACACACACAGCAGCTATAATGTTTACATGTATATTATAGCACGATACATCTCATTGCATCTTTCCATATGAAATAATCAAATTTATTAATCATTTAGGTCACAGAGGACTCTTATGTAAGTCATTAAGAGTGATTCTACATGTACATTTACTGCCAGATTCGCAAAGCAACAGTTAGAGCCTGTCAGTAAACATCTGGCAAGAAATCTCACGGACATTTCATTTTATCATGGACTTTTTTTTTCAAAATGTCAGTTACAAAGTTGTAAATAAAAAAATAGATCTATTCAATCGTAACAATCCAACAGTTATGTTATGATACATTATGAAATGACTCACTAGTACAGATATTCCACAATTTTTTATTCAAAAAATTGTGGAATATCTGTACAAGTGAGTCATTTCATAATGTATTACTATATGTTCCACCAAGTGCCGACAATCGAAAGCATAAATTATATAGTTATGTTATGATTTATGATCTAAAATACTTTCAACAGTAAATAGACCAACTCCAAGTCTGTCTCATCGAAATAATCACTTGTGACGTAATTTCCTAATAAATGATTCATAACAGCATTTTTAAATTTATCCAGAGGTAAAGCCATTATAATTATTAAACGTCAGGTGACTACACACCGCAATAATACGATGTCAGAAGCCATTAATATACATTATAGCTGCCGTCTGTACCAAGCTTAATAGCCGTAAGAGTATAACAACGACGCTTTACGCTGGATGTGTCTGATACTCAGTTTACCTAGCTCGCGTTATGCCTAAACTTCATTTTCGGTTAGCTTATAGCCTAAGTATCTGTTTGCCGAAGTCGCCATTTGCCTACTTCGCATAGGGATTACTTCTCTTTATACCTAAATTTTACATGGTCTAGATTGCGTTATGCCTATAGGTATATACAAGCTGATGACCTCGGCTCCACCCGCATAAATTAGTACTTTCGCATTTATAATATTAGTTATAAGGATACATATAAAACTTGAGAGGTGTCAAGGGACACCCGGATGGAACGAAGTTTCTGTTTCTTTCCTTTCGATTGATAATATATATATATATACGTATAGACAGACAGAAACACGCGCACGCCCCGCCCGGCTTACAACAATAGCAAAAAGTGTTGGACCCACTTTTTCTCTTAATTTTTTCCGTCTAGCCCCCTTTCGCAACGCGCGATAAGGAACTTCGTTCCAATAGGTTTGTGTTCGTAATATATTTATTAATGGTATTTTGCAACATCCTCAATATAATATAATTTAGGGTTAAGAGTTGAGTTAAGAAAGCGCTAAAAGACTAAATCTAAGTTGGTCTGGGTATTATTTGGTCTTTATAGCTGTTGGCCTGTTTTAACTGTAGCTTCCCAATATATATTTGATAACATACTGTATGTCAGGAAAAATATATCTAGCTATACTAAAGTAAGTGACGTTACAGACATAAATCTACGTAATAAAAATAAACTACTCCCTCCGTGTTATCGGCTTAGCAAGGTTAGTCATTCTTTCAAGGGGGAAGGTATACGCTTTTATAAAAAATTGCCTGAATCGGTCTTTTGTATGCCCGACAGTAAATTAAAAACCTTTATAAAGACCACTTTTTGCCAAAAAGCATATTATAAGACAGTTGATTACCTTAATGATAAAAGTGTCTGGCTTGAGCATGGTGCAGCCGCCTCCTAAAATGCCGTAATTGTAGCATATTTTGTACTTAGGTGACAAACAAAAATTTTTTTTGCATTATACACGCTTTTTTGATTCTGACACGAGACCAATGTACATTCGTCCACATTTAGTCTTAAGAAAATGTGTAAATGAGTAATTTATTGAAAAAGAGTGACCGAGAGTTTTATTGCCAGGTTCTTTCTCTCGGTTCTACTTATTGCTTTGCGAATCTGGCATTACATGTAAATATAGAAGCAATGACATTTTTTATTTTAAGTACTTACTGACGTTTGTAAGAGCCATTTAGTGACCTATACAAATATATAAATCATTTCATTTCATTTCCTGTATCGAAGTAAGTCTAACTAGCGTTATGCCTACTTCTACTTTTGGTTAGGCATAACGCGAGCTAGGTAAACTGAGTATCAGACACATCCAGCGTAAAGCACAACGACAACTTAATCGATTGACAATCTCAACCAATGCTGTCGCAGAAAATGACTCGGCGTGACTCAGCGTCGCTCACGTGACCAAATAGTGTTAAGCCCCGTTCGCACGAGATTTTTTTAACGCGCGTTAAAAATGCGTAAAGGCACGGCAATTTTAGTCACGCGAACGACGCTTTTATACTAAAGGTAGTGCCATCGTGATATTAGCGGTCGGTATGTTAAGTATGTTAGGGTGCTATTCCATTATGCAAGTCTTGCATGCAAGTTTTAAGTCACATGTGTAACATGCACAGACCTGCATGCAGTTACACAAAAGTTGTATGTCATACATTTGCAACTTGTGACGTAATACTTGCATGCAAAACTTGCATAATTGAATAGCGCTCTTAGATCTAAGTATTTTGGTACTTTATCTGTTGGTATGTAAGTGGTGGTACGCTGCTCGGGGAGGTTATGTCAGAAAACCTGGAAAGATTATATTCGGAATTTTACTAGAACTTTTAGTAGAACTTTCACGTTCGGATTACAGAATGGTTTTGAAATTGATTGTTAAGTTATTGACTGTACCAAATCCACAACGGCACTAATAAAAATTCAACCAACTTCCAAAACAGGAGGAGGTCCTCAAATCAACTGTATAAGCCGAGCGCATTAACATGGCACCTGGCTCGAAAAAAACCCTCCTCCCGCTTCCTCGCGCGGGGCCCCGCTATCGTCCGGCGAGACCGGTAGCGTCAGAGCGTCATTCAGCGTCACACTCGCCGTTGCACATTTCGTTCCTTTTGAGTTGTTTTGAGTAATTTGTTACTGAGTTTTTGTTATTGTTGCGTTTGGAACTTTATTTGTTATTGGTTTTTATTAAGTTTACTCTGCCACACTTTTGACAGCCTCCGTGGCGTGGCGTGGCAGTAGTGCACGCGACTGCCACGCAGGAGGCGCGGGTTTGATTCCCGCTCAGTGCAAATATAAATGCGTGAAATATGTCTATTTGCATTGGGCTGGATATTTCCGTGCCTCGGAGAGCACGTTAAGCCGCGTCGGTCCCGGTTGCCTTACGAACATCTATGGTAGTCGTTACTGGTAGTTGGAGCCCTCAAAAGTTCAACATACGTACAATCACGCCTTTATCCCGGAGGGTTAGGCAGAGGTGAATTACTATACTACGTCATTGTAATTAGACCAATCGTTATTCCAACAACTGGTCTAATTGCAAAGCTTCGATATCGCCAATTGGTTGTAGAGGTCATACGGCAGTCAAAGCCTCCCAATATTTGAAGAGGCCTGTGTCCGGCGGTGGACTACGATAGGCCTAACTAGCCTATCGCGGTACAACGCTGGGCGTGGGCCTCCCCAAATATTATAATATATGCCTGTATAATAATCAACTGATTGAATGATTGATCACTAGCGAGTTTTATTACAATGACGATATTCAATGGCTACGGCTGTCACTGCCAAATGCATACAAATCAAAGACAATTTAGCAAGGTTTGATTTTATTACGCCAAAGAAGTAAAGTAGTTTTTTTTGCACTCATTACTTTAAACGTCATACGTTAGACCCAGGTGCCATGTTAATTCGCACGAGTTGTATGTTCTACCCGTTTTTGTATTTAAATGAAAGCTACTAAGCTTCCCAAGTGGTCCCATTACAATTTGGTCCCATGCCGACAATTATTTGGTACCATTCCAACAGTTGTTTGGTCCCATTTCAGTCGGCCATTGAAGGCGGGTCGCTTGTCACATTCTAAAAAATATCACCGGTATTCTAGAACTAATTCCCAGTCCTAGGCTACAATAATAAAAAGTGAGCCCTTACCAATATGGAGGGGACTGTCTATAGTTTGGTGTGTTAGTGAGAATCGTTGCCTATTGGCACAGCATGTGGAAGAAAGAGTTCGCGTAAGCCATTGGCTTCACGTCCGGATGTGGCTGCAACAAACATGGACAATTAGACTGACATACCATAGACATAGGTTATTATTAGACTGACATAGCATATACATAGGTTATTATTAGACTGACATAGCATAGACATAGGTTATTATTAGACTGACATAGCGTAGACATAGGTTATTATTTTTTACTAGCGGTCGCCCACGACATCGTCCGTGTGGTAATTTAGAATTTTTCTCGTTACCGTCGCTTGTAATTATTATTCCCGTCGCGTCGCCCGTAATAAAATCTAGCGACGAGGTTCGATCCACAAATGTTTGCTTCGGAGTTTGGCTATTTTCTATGTATAATATGTATGTATTTAGAAATATATAAGTATGTTTATCAGTCGTCTAGATCCCATAGCAGAAGCTTATGTTAGCTTAATTTGGGCTAAATGACGTATTATGAGAATGTAAAAACTATTTATTTATTTTTGTTTTCAAAGCAACGAATTTGCTTAAACTATTCTTAAAATATTAAGAAAGAAATTATAAAGGAGGGAAAGTTAGGGAAACGCTGTGGGTTCGACTCCTACCGATGACATCAGTTTTTGTGATCTATTTATAATTTATTTCTTAATACTTATTTATTGTTAAATATTTATCAATACACGGTTTAAAACCGCTGTTTAAAACTAACGGTGTTCTATGGAACTCTGTTGGGTTTATACCAGCAAAGTTCTCTGTTTAAAACCAAGTTTACAACCGCGTTTGCAATCGTGTATTTATCCCTTAAGTTTAACTTGAAGCTTAGTCTATATCTGATTAAGATTTTAATAAAAAATTGTAGATTGTTAACCAAGGGATGAAAGCCTCAGCATCTCAGCAGCCAGAGGCAGAAATGGGTGTTTTCACCCGAGTTTAACACTCTACTTTTCATTTCGAATGCGAGAAATGCAAATAAATGTCAAATAAAAAAATTATAACAATAAAGATTATTCACGTATCAAGTATTGTACTTCCCGCCTATTTTTTTATTTTTGTTTTTCATTCGCACTTTTTTCAGGGCAGGCTCTAGTCTTTTGATCATTGCCTCTTCCTCCTTCCTCCTGCCGCCTTGTCATTAGTTATATTTTTCCATAAAAAATAGTCTTTAGTTTTTTAATTTTTTCAGTATCTTTTTTACGCACATATTATTTTGAAACGCTATAGTATTTTTTTATAGTTTGACGCGTTACAGAGGCCTTTTAGTCAGGTTTAGTCGGAGTCTCAAACTTAAAATACTGAGTAAAATACTCAGTATTTTAAGGTACACCTGTCCAAATAATTATTGTTTGTGCTATTTACGTTTTATTTTATTGTAATTTAACTCTTTTTTTGTTTATCACCATTAAAAAAATCAGAATCTTGTATTGACTTAATCGAACTTTGGCTGTATACGTTTTTGCCGTCGCCTCAAGATGTGCTTAATTTATTTTTTTACTTTTCCGCCCTAGGGACGAAATGTATCATTTTCAACCCGCATATCAGGTAAGTTATGACCCACTTTCAGAGCATGAGAGATGAAAATATCTTTACTTTCCTGTAGTGTTTCAAACATCGAAAAAAAAACACATATGTAGGTGTACCATAAGTATGTATACTTCCACACGAAAGAAAGAAAAAGAAAGAAAGAATGTTTTTACTTATGCATCAACAATTTGCAAGCAATACAAATAACAAACAGTTTTTTTTACATTTAAAAGCAGGAGTGGGGTTCCACGTTTTAGCCAAAATGTACATACTGGCAGTAAGTAAGTTTAACCCTAGATAGATAACCTACGTCAAATCGACTCCTTAAATTTTTTATAACTTCTGTATTTCGCGTGTTCTTCGCAACTGTACGCTTTCCGCTTTAGCCACGTCAGTAGGCACATGGAGCTTGCAGGTGGCACACATGTCGCATTGGTAAGTGTTTTATTTTCTTAAATATCCACTAAACCGTGAGTCAAAGTGACGCATAGTCACGATGATAAGTGCCCCGGAGCCATATATGACCTTTTTTAAATATTTTCTTTTATTCCTAATACCAAGATTATATAAAGTTTGTAATACAAAATAATTATTCTGAGGTTAAGTTGGATTTTGCAATGTTTTTATTAATAAAATAAAAAAAATAGATATTAATAAAAATATTGAAAAGAATATATTTTATTTCTTACCTAAAATAATCTACAATTACATTACTACATTATATCAACATTTCATCGCAAGGCAACAGATTTAATTTTTTTTTTCAAAATTACAATTAATCATTTGGCCATTTAGGACCCAGTTAACCCAATATAAATGTGCCCGGTGACGGCAATAGGCTTGTCCCCTATTACGTGTGACTAAAAATACTGGCAAATTGTTGGTGTGTAATGCACCTCTGCTTACCCCTTCGGGGATATAGACGTGATATGTGTGTGTACTTACACTTCCATTAGTGGAACAATCCTATAGCAGTTTCAGGGCACTTCGGGTATACAGTTTTCAAATATTCCATATTTAATTAAAATATGGAATAAATTCACGCAGTTGTGTCCAGACAGCATTATAAACACGTGCAAAATAGTTTATCTAAATAGTTCTTAGTCATTTTAATGAATAAATGACGTCAACGATAATTCATAATTACTAACATAAGTAATCTGATGGACCATTGAGTAAAAGTGCTTTATCTTATCCCATTGAATTTACAAGTTTAGATTTCCTTTCATTTAATTTACCACGTTTGTTAGAGAGATTTGATCCTTATTATTGACCCTATCGATCGATGCCATAAAAGTACAGGCTGTTATTTTTTCGGATTTTACCCGGTTCGATTCCCGGGTGTGGCAATCGAATTTTGAAAATATGTGAATGCTGTTCTGTTTCTTTAAAAAATAAAGGAATGTTTTCTTTGAGTAAATTGTCTATCTTCAGTATGTATAGTACTTTCCCTCCAGGTGTCATTAAAAAATTCTATCCTGTATATATTTACCGGAGAGGATACCTTGGGATTTAAAAAAACTTAGACTCACCACAGCTTCATAAGTTGTAAAGTTAGGTTTCAAGTCATTTCCGTTCATTGTGATGAAAGCGCCCAAGTTACCCATTGTATCACTGTCAAAGCAAAGGTAAATGGTTAGATACACACCGATGGTCCACCGGTATTGGTGGTATTTTTGTGCCCTATTCCCACGGGAAGACATTAACTGGGAACTTTTCTATCTTTGTGCCAAATACCGACAAGTTAACTGACTGATGAGTGGGCGCGATATAAAAATATGAATTAAATACAAACAAAACGAACTACAAAAGTAACGAGGTCTTGAACTCGCCGGGATAAAACAGTTGAAATATTGTGGTTATGTTAACTAAAATTTCCAAAAAAATAAATTTTGCTTTTCTTTTATTTAAGGAAACCACAATAATTCAACTGTTTTCTTATAGTACTAGCGGACAACTTCACCGTTTTTTTTCGATACTTGACGTGTTTTTTTGACACAAAAGCAAAATGAAATGGACGACTTGGGAAGTATTAAAAAAAAACATCAAAATCAATTCACCCAGTCCAAAGATAGGTAATAAGCATAAAAAAAGAAGCATACAGTTAAATAGAGAACCTCCTCTTAAAGAAAAACCTTCCGTGGAACGGAACATAAGAAAAACTAAACAAATAGGTTAAGCCGTTCTCAAGTTATGCTTGTAGCAACATTCATTTTTATTTATATAGAAGTAAGAGTTATAAAAATAATAAATAGTTTACCAGTAATTAGGTGCCGAGAACACAGTTATACATTTCCCGTCGTGGGCAACTTCGTAGCCATCGTTCTTGACTTCGTGACTCCGGATGATATAATCCAGACTGTTCCTTTGTAGGAAATTGTTAGTAACATCCGGCCCAAACTGACAACCCACGCCGCGTTTCGAAGGAGCCCTACCCATCATTGGCTGAGGGTCCGACCATAGCAACTCGCACATTATACCTGAAAATATTTAAATATAAAAATTTATCGTTCTGTACCAAAACGGCAAAAAATTCACGTTTATGTAGTAGTTTAATTTTTAGTTATTTTATTCTATTTATTAGTATTTGTTGTTATAACGTCAACAGAAATCTTCATTTGTGAAAATTTCAAATGTCTAACTATCACAATTCATGAGATCGGTAGAACCTAGTTACAGATGGAAAGCGGACGGAGGCTTTTACGCTTTGGTTGCAGAGAACTAAAAAGACTTCAAATTCTCAGAACTGAATTAAAGTAGAGCCACTTAGAAAACAATAGCTTTCAATTTAAAACCAATTTCAAAATCGATTCACCCAGTCATAAGGAATGAGGTAAATAACAAACGAAAAAAAACTAAAATTAAAAAAAATACAGTAGAATTGAGAAACTCCTTTTTTGGAAGTTGTTTGAAAATAGAAGACTCACCATCCTCAGGAGGCTGTTTATTTCTATCCACCGTTCTAATATCATCGAGACTGACATCATCTTTGGAGAACAGACCACCATGCATCACCAATACCTTGCTGTTAAGACAATGTGCCAACGGCAACCAGTTGTACACCTCAGTGAACAGATCGGCCATTTGAGACGTGTACTTGGATGTCACTTCACCTCGGAAACCATACATACGGTTCATATCCAGACTTTCGTGGTTACCTGAAAGTAGTAGGGTGAATTGTCAAAATTTTAAGGTAAAATATGGAATATCATGTATTATTATGTTACACTTGGACAGCAGAGATTCTATTTAATGTTACCTATGTAACATTAAGGCTGAATTTCCCCTCCTTTGGGGGAGGCCTATGCCCTATGTTGATATGATGGTGATGAAGTAATTTTAATTTGAGTCGAAAATCCATATTCCATGATGTCCATATCCAGAATGTCCATATTTTTACCACACTGTAGTGTGATAATAATATGGACATTGCCAAGGCTAGCCCCCTATTATGTGGCACCAACAAATACTGGTAAAGTGTGGGTGTGTAATCCACTCATTAGAGTCTCGGTGAACTAATCAAAATCAAAACAATGGTAAGTAAAATGTTTTACTTACCATTGTTTTGTCATGGATTTTCGCCAAGTAACGCCTGTTTCTATCCAATAATCAAAATCAATTCAGAAGATTGACATTTTCTACAAACTCTTCAAAATATTTTTTTTTTTTTTTTTTTTTTATATTTAGGTCGACAAATTGACGCCACCCGCCTGATGGTAAGCTGAGGCGACGTCTGGCAATTGAGGGCGACTCTCACAGTACACAGGAATACTATAGAGAGTGGCCCTCAACTTGACGACCCAGTAATGTGCCTCTTCACGCTTCGCTTAAAGAGCCCAGGATTATATGTTGGAGGAAACACGTGCGCAGGCAGGGCGTTCCAAGCCACCATCGTTCGGCAGAGAAACGATCGTTTAAAACGCTCGGTTCTCGCGAAGACGGTTTCCACGGTATGAGGGTGACATCTCTGGCCGGCACAGTCTATAATGCGAACAGCGCGTCGCTGCATAGCGTCGAGTGCGTCCAGCAAATACTTCGCGGAGCCGTCCCAGAGGTGAGAGCAGTATTCAACGCAGGGTCTAATCTGCGTTTTGTACAGCAGACACCTCTGGTGCGGTGTAAAGAATCGCTTTACCTTGTTCAGTATTCCTAGTTTCCGCGAAGCTAGCCCAATACATCTCTCAATGTATTTTGTGTTATTGAGCTCTCGACGAACGTCTATGCCAAGGATGTCTAGATTGTCCTTGATTGGTAATATTGCATTCTGAAGAGTGGGTAGGGGAAGGAAAGGGGATTTTTTCGCTGTAAATGCACACGCCTGTGTTTTGTGGGCATTGAACTCGACCAAGTTCTCGGCACCCCATTGGGAGATACTGTCGAGGTTTCGGTCGAGATCACCCACGAGATGTCGTCTCTCCTCCTCTATCACAGATCGCCCCGCCGTCGGACGAACCGAGTAACTCCCGTGCAATGTACTGTCATCTGCATAGCAATGAATGTTCTCGAGGGAAAGCATATCATTGATATGCAGAAGAAAGAGAGTTGGTGACAGTACGGACCCCTGCGGTACCCCGGCATTCACTTGCAAGAAGCGAGAAGCCTGGCCATCGCAGAGGACCCGCACTCGGCGCTCGTTTAAAAAACTGGCAATCCAGCTGCACAGTTGAGGAGGTAGACCATATGCCGGAAGCTTGGAAAGGAGCGAAGCATGCCAGACCCTATCGAAAGCTTTGGCGATGTCCAGGCTAATAGCCAAGGACTCGCCGAACTTTTCCATAGCCTCACCCCATACATGCGTGACGATATTAGTAAGGAACTAAAGAAAGTAATATAAATCTCACCTCGCGACATATAAAAATGATCTGGATAGAGTAATTTAAAGCTAAACAATGTAAAGATACATTCAACACTGAAGGAGCCTCGGTCTACAAAGTCTCCGTTAAACAAATAAGGGTTTGTGTCAGACGGCAACCCATTTAGATGGAATATGTTCATCAAATCATAATATTGGCCATGAATGTCACCGCAGACTGTAAATTTCTTGTCATCTGCAACCTTGATGTCAATAAGAGATGGCAGTTTTTGGAGGTAAGCCTTCACATCGATAAGAATCTGAAAAATAAAGATTTATTTTTGTAAGCTGCCTTAATCCATAATAGGGAAGATATGCCTATGACTAAAATAAATACTTAATTTGAATGTATTTGTAAATAAATAATTTGAAATATTTACTTATTTTTGTATTTTATTTTTAATCATCAATTGTTACATATCAAAATCAAAATCAAAATATCTTTATTCATGTAGGTCACAAAGTAACACTTATGAACGTCAAAAAAAAAAGAAAATGCTTCTACATTTACATTTACCGCCAGATTCGCAAGACAATAGGTAGAGCCTGTGAGGAAAGAACCTGGCAAGAAAAACTCACGGCCACTCTTTTTATTCGCCAGTAAATACAATGATTATGTTACAACAATAAAAAGAGGGCAAGGGCAGTACGTGACCATGTGTGGACCAAGTGAACTTAAAAATTATGAATCTCTGTTATTCACAAAAAAAAAGTTAAATACTAGTTAAAGGTGCCACATAATCTCAAAGTACCCATACCTTACAATATCATAATAATAATAATTTAACAATAATAAGTGAGTTTCAGCAACAAAACAACATTTCAAACAGAAGTAGCCCCTATGTAGCTCTAGTGATGAGCAAGCAACTCATTGCCATTTCTCTGTATTGTTTAGATAATCTTTAATAGTATAATATGCCTTTTTTAGGAGGTGTGTCTTAACAGCCACTTTGAATTTATTCAAAGGAAGGTTCATAATGTTTAGAGGAATTTTGTTATAAAAACGCACACCAAATCCTGCAAAGGAGTCATGAACCTTCTGTAAACGATAATACGTCCCAACCAATTTATGCTTATTTCTAGTATTTATTGCATGTATGTCACTGTTCACACTGTATAAATGTATATTCTGTTTAACGAACATAATATTCGCATATATATATTGTGATGCAACTGTTAAAATGCCTATTTCTTTAAATCTTTCTCTAAGAGAAACTCGTGCATTCAGTTTATAAATCGCACGTATAGCTCGCTTTTGGAGTATAAAAATGATCTCTATATCAGCTGCCTTGCCCCACAGTAAAATTCCATACGACATGATACTGTGAAAATAGCTAAAATAAACCAGCCTGGCAGTTTCTACATCCGTGAGCTGTCTGACTTTACTAATAGCAAAAGCCGCAGAGCTAAGTTTCCCAGCAAGACCCGATATTTGGGCGTTCCACTGTAATTTACTGTCTAGAGTAATACCCAAAAATACGGTTGATTCTACAAGATTAAGGGTATCACCGTTCAAAATAATATTAGTACCGTAGTTCTGAACATTAGGCATACTAAATCTAACACACTTCGTCTTTTTTGCGTTCAGAAGTAAATTGTTGGTTGTAAACCAATCCAGAACTAGTGCAAGTGAACTATTTACTTCGTCAAAATTCCTCAGCTTGCGATCAACTTTAAAAATAAGTGATGTATCATCGGCGAATAGAACAATGTCGCACAAATTCTGTACATAGAACGGTAGATCATTAATGTAAACTAAAAATAGAAACGGACCTAGAATTGATCCTTGTGGCACGCCCATAGCTACAGAAGCCCCTAAAGACCGACTACCATTAATATCAACATGTTGTATTCTATCACTGAAGTATGAGGCAACTAGGTCCAGTGCCGAATCTCTGATACCATAATAATTGAGTTTCCGTAATAGGGTATTATGTTCAACGCAATCAAAAGCTTTGGAGAGATCGTAAAATATACCAATGGCATCTTGCTTATTCTCCCAGGCATTGAAAATATGCTTCTAAAGTGTTACCCCTGCGTGAATGGTAGAACGACCTCTTGTGAATCCATACTGCTCATTATGTAGTAGGATATTTGAATTAAAATGTGATTGTAATTGCTGCAATATAATTTTTTCAAAAATTTTACTAATGGCAGGTAGTATTGAAATTGGTCTAAAATTACCAGGTTCACTTTTTGATCCAGTTTTAAATAAAGGTATCACTTTACTGTATTTCATGAGATCAGGAAACACTCCACTATTGACACATTTATAAATATTGCAGCTAGATGTGGAGATATATTCACAATAATGGACTGAAGCAATTTTACAGAAATACCCCACAAGTCAGCTGTCTTTTTTGAGTTAAGCGACTTGAATACTTTTATAATATCATTGGGGTTTACATATTCAAAGCTAAATGAGACATGACACTGATTCACGCCGCTTTTCAGCATACGTTGAGCTTATTCGTATTGTTACTTGATTTGAGAGTAAATGGAAGTTAGGTCATAGGCTTCTATTTCATCTAATTTTTAATGGGCTTTTTCGTTTTGAGATTTAATAAAAAGAAGTTGATTTGACTAGACAGTCATCTACTCTATTATCCCATAATTAAAGATGGGACTCCAAGTGTTTTCTATCAATAATATTTATTCAAATTTACAGTCATCGGTGAGTGACATTCATGGCCAATATTATTATTATATTATTTTTAGTTGTCTTTCATTTCGATTATTAAATCATTCAATAAGGGTGTGTTGCAAATGTTTACCAACCTTGTAGGCATATTTCTTGTGTAGTTTCTTTTGTTTTTTATAGAATTCCATGAGCTCGGTAACAAATTTCTGGGTTACTTTTCCATCTTCCAGTTCTGGACCATCATATTCATCTTCAATGGCTGTGAAGCATAAACTTTTAATAGCAGATGTCAAGTGCAGTGAGTCTGAAGTTGGTCGGACCAATCAATATTATGATTCATATACATTTCTACCAATTAAAATGTTGATTGTCTGTAGAGTCATGAACAGGCTGAGCGTAGTGGGTGATAATTACCAACATCTTAAGGCCAATGTCATATACTTTATTTACAGTTTTCACAGGTTAACTAAGCTCAGCTTAGAGTAATAACAAATATACGCGAATAGTTATCTATACATGAGCAGAGCTGCAGGGACTGGCTCCTCTATTTGACTATTTTACTTGTGTTTGATAATGTATTAGCTATAACATTAAGAAGTGAGATATATAGAGCGTGCTTGGACTTAGTTCAAGTTCGGCTACGCAAAACCTTAGCTCATATGCTAAGTACAATCTTTGATTTGGAATTTATAGTCTGACTTGGCTTAGCTCTAGCTAAGTTCTAAACACATGGTTATAATTGTAATTTTGCCATTTATATCTGATACTTCTATAATAATAATAAAGAATATTTGAGAACATTATTTTCAATAGATAAGTACAGATATTTCGGAGTTTTTCGTCAGTCACCGTTTTTGTGAACTTAGACTTGGCTTAGCTTAAGCTAAGGCAAAGACGAAGATCGCATTATAAATCCCGATTTTGTCTTAAGTGTAAAGTAAAAGTAATGGCTAAGTTAAGTCCAAGTACGCTTTATAAATCTCACCCTAAGACTCTGATACTGCTAGAAACCTATTTTAAAATATATTCACACGGGTTAAAAAGTTTAGTTTATATATTAATTTTATACAACAACCTTTTACAACGGTCTTTTGCTGTAGAGACCTTGTTTTCCTTAACAGATTATACATTACGTTTTAAATCTTTCATTTAAAAAATCACAAGAATATCAATAGGTTACCACAAAAACACAATAATATTTAAACTGATAAGTTGTTTGAATAGTAAGATATTGTTATCTCAATATCAGGTAAATTTATTTATCTAAAGAAGATAATCATAGAACTGTAAAAAGAACACAAAAATAGACTATAAATTACCAGAATGGTACCAAATAATTGTTGGAATGAGACCACTGGAAAAACAGTAGGATTAAATTAAAAAAAAATCTAAATCCATCCAAACAGTCCAAAGATGAGGTAAAAGACAATAAAAAACACAGTCGTATTGAGAAACTCATCCTTTGAAGTCGGAAAATTGAGAGTAAGAGTAAACTTATACTTCAAAGACATTGTCATGTATCTGCAGGTAGTTAAGAACTTCATACTTACTCATAGCATCCAAATTGATAGAATCAGCTATATTGACCTCCTTCTGATCGACAGAAATTGCTTTCTCAAAAGCAATTTTTTTGACAATTTTATTGCATTCATTATATTTCATCTTTGCATCTTGATCATTAGGCCTAACTTTGGTTACCTGAAAAATGTTTTTTTTTTCATTTAATTTAAATACATGAGAGTCTTGGGTTTGATTCCTGGGTCAAATCAGATATTTGTGTGATCCACAAATGTTTGTTTCGGAGTTTCGGTGTTTTCTATGTATATTGTGTATGTATTTAGAAATATATAAGTATGTCTATCAGTTGTCTAGATCCCATAGCACAAGCTTATAGCTTGGTTTGGGCTAGATGACGTTGTGTGAGAATGTCCAAAAATATTTATTTATTTATTATTATTGTATTATTCATAATGAAACCATACAGTCTCAATCACTTGCATAGACTGAATAAGGGGTATTGATATAAAATCTATGCAAAAACACATCCAGTTTTTTCTTCATCAATTAAAAATTCGTTTTTGTCTTAATGGCATGTCAAGTCTAGGATTTCATATAGGAGTGCCTATATGAATGTGAAAAAACGAATGTTCACAATTTAAAACGAGACTTCCCAAGAGCTAAAGTGGAAATAATTGTACGGGATCAGTTTTAGTTAAGTATGTTGTACCAGTTTTTTAGTACAAGATGCATAATAATAATATTGTGCTGCATAATAATAATATTGTGCTGACTGCTTCTAACAAGAGCAGACCATGGTCTTTTAATGACATCGAAAAATACTTACGTATTCAAAATCCTTAAGTGCTAGTTTGTACTTTCCTAGAGACATGTGTGCGGCAGCTCTTCTGTAATATGCCTTAATGTAGGACCTCTCTAGCTCGATAGACTTCGAAGCATCACTAAGAGCATAGCCAAAGTTTTCAAGTCGAAGATTGGCAATACTCCTGTTCGCATAGAACACCGCATTGTTGGGATTTTTGGCTATTGCCTGCGAGTATAGTTCTATGGCATTGTTATAGCTTTGTTCTGAAAATTTGAGGTTATGTCGATCAAGTCCCGAGTTACTACTGTCACATTGAAAATATTGTCAAATGATTTAGGTACCTACATAAGCAATTTATACCAGGCATTCCACATAGCTTTTTTAAATTAACTTACTTTTGAAATATTCATTGGCTTCACTTTTTAACTTATCCGCTGCCTCTATGTCGTCCTGGGGAATAGGCCCTGTAATTTCTTCATTGCTAGCCATTGTTTTAAGTTATCAAAATTAAATTTATTAAGAAGTATACTTAATTAAAGCGTTATTATATGAATAATTGGCCAATCATAAGAAAATGCGTTTTTACACATTCATTTACATGTTATCCGCAATTCATGTAAAATCAAAATTAATTCTCTGATTTTTGACATGCAAGCTTTTTTTTGGAATTTTATGGTTTGGTTTCAAGACATTTAAGCCATTTGACATCGAAGACACTGACTTGATGACGTATCATCATTCACCGAGCCTTTTCCCAACTCAGTTGGGGTCGGCTTTCCAGTCTAACTGCGATTCGGCTGAACTTCGATATTTTCCGTGAAGCGACTGCCATCTGACCTCCACAACCCATGGGTTAGACCGGTCGGATTTTTTATTTAGGGCTCCAACTACCCCTAACGACTGCCATAGATGTTAGTATGACAACCGGGACCGACGGCTTAACGTGCTCTCCGAGGCACGGAGGGGTCTCAATGTCAATATATATTATAGTTTCTCTCAACCAAAGATATTATTATAGTTAGTGATAGATAACAGATAGTAGAGAAGTGATAACTCCATGCTCACACTCTCTCTCTAACTCTACATTACATATAAGACGATGAAATTGGACATATATGACTGAAGCGTCGTTCAGACTACGCTATAAGATAGCAGTATGGTAAAAATAATTAGGACACACATACACATACACTCACACACATGAACTCAGTCACACACTTATCTTATATTCCACTTTACTTAAAATACCTATTATCGAGTAGAATAGAGAATAATCCTTTATCGATGTTTGCTCTCGACGTATTTTTTAAAGTGTGCTTCATTTTTGTGTAATGTGTTAAATTTCCTTGGTCCTTCATAGTGAGAGACATTGGCTGCGGATCACGGTGGACACACCAATGTGTCGGAGTTTGAAAGAGCTCAGCCCGACGACCCGCGGCCATACCTTTACTTGCCTACAATCTATTAGTGTCGGGAGGGGTAGTGACGTGTCGCATGTCGCATAATATGCACCACAAAAATTGGCAATGTCAGTCATCTTAAAGCAAAGCAACCTTGAAGGACTAGATAAATACCTAAATGTGTTTGAACATTCTCACACAAACGTCATCTAGCCCAAACTAAGCTATTAGCTTGTGCTATGGGATCTAGACAACTGATAAATATACACAATATATTTCCAAATATATATATAATATGTGTACATAAAAACCAAAAAATTGTGGATCACACAAATATTTGAGTCGACCCGGGAATCGAACCCGATACTCCGAAGTTGAAAGCCGATGCACTGCCGACCAATCCACCGAAGCAGTTGATGATATTAGATATTCTATAAGTTAACTCTACGTTCGTGAAATTGACTGAATCTCTTAATAAAATAGCTAGTCGCTTTCGCCGAATACGGCCGGGAAAGATGGTAGTCCTTTCCAGACCGTATTCCGTTCAGTTTCAGTTCATTCAGTGGAACGTATTTCCACTTGCTACGATCTTAGCATAGGCTATGTATTATTTCGCCAATGAGAGATCGCAAGTCTACTGTCTATGCGCGGACATCCGAAGGTATAAACAGAGCTTCGTGTGTTTATTCGATCTCCTAGTCAGCCTAGAAAAAGCATCCCTTTTTCTCCATTTCCGTATCTACATCTTCTGACACACAGCAACGTTTCCATAAGGTATAAATACTGTTTGTCATTTTGTTCATGAATTTTGTTTCAATTTTAGTAAGTTGGTACTTGGTACACACAACTAGGTTAGGTAAGAAGGGGTAATGGGAGTCAGTTAAGCGAGAATACAAATAAAAACTTATTTAGTCATAAAATCTTTATTGCAACCACCTAATAAGAAAGTATACTTAATCACCTATCAATCAAGATAAGTTTCGAGCATTTTGACAATCAACTTTGGAAATAATAACAGAAAAGATGTCAATTCTTCGCAAATTCGACATTCATTTTCTAGATCTTCTGTACTGTGATCTTGACATAGCTAATCAGTATTTACATCTCATACAAAAGTATCATAGTTGCTCTTTCGAACTTGCCTCTTTGCTTTTTCAGGGCTTTCTGTCTTTCCCTTTGTATCTCTTTGTTGACCCTTACCTTTCCATTTTTTTGTTCCTTTTTCTTCATGTTTTAGACCTTTTTAATCCTGACTCTGATTACCCACAACTACTCCGTGATATAAACAAAATAGAAGATGAAATTATTTTCGCAATTCTAGATACAAATCATTATTGTTAGTGTCAGATAAAACACACATAAAATTCTTATTCAGACACGTTGTAAAGTTCAACAGTTAGGTACCGTTTATTTTATTTTGACGAAATTTTACACAGCGGAGCGCACAAATAAAACATGGTACTCGTAATCACTCCAATGTGAGTGGCGACTACTGGCCAAAGCGGTTTGTTACTGCAGCGGGGTTGACAGAGCGTGGGGAGGGACGTGTTTACACTGATCTAGGTTGTGTACTTTTAAATATTTGGGGGTGCCTCCCATTACCCGCTGACTCCCATTACCCGGTCTTCCCCTACTTATGATACTTTTACACACTGGAAGGATAGGATACTTGTACATTTCCTTGTCGCGAATTGGCAATTGGAGCGGGATAGTATCAATTAGTCTGGGCCGCGAGCCATAGTGGTAGTTGTAAGTAGGTAATTAAAGAACAAAAATTAAAATCGTTTCAAAAAATACTTATTTCATAAACATTACATTGGTTTACAACTTCAACTAATTAATGATTTTACTAATAATATATTTTTCGGTAGGTAGGTATCAAATTTTAAATTTCTATAAATAAATAGGTAGGTAGGTACTATGCGTTTACAACAGCCACTGTAACATGACTCCTACAAATAATACAATAATACTGCTTTTCATAAGTAACGCTGAATTTGGATCGGGACAATCTTCTCTTTGTGCAATTTGCTTGAAGTATGGTTGGTGGAGCGCCTGTCTCCCCTGTATTAGGGTAGCAATAGTTGAACTACTAGCTTCAGATAACTGTCTACTTCGGCTCAACTTCCAGGCCCGTACTGAAAAATGATATTGGTTTTGGTGAAAAAGTTTAAAAAATATAAAAAAACCCCGACTCACAAAAAAAGTGATGTATAAGTTGACCTTTCATTTGATACCATTTTTCATCACCACTTTCACCCCTCATATCTTTGAAATAGCTTAACCGATTTTTATAAAACACAGCTAAGAACACTCTCCCCTAACCCATCTTTCAAACCAAAGAAACAGAATCAAATTCGGTTCATCCGTTTGGGAGCTACGATGCCACGGACAGACTTACAAACACACACACACACGCACACGCACACACACGTCAAACTTATAACACCCCGTTCGGGTTTCCGTCGGGGGTTAAAAAGAATAAAAACACAGAGCAACGAAGTGCGGACCTTCTGATATTCATACCCATAGTATTTACTGTAACAAATGGAACTTATAGGTTCAAGTGGGTTCGACAAAGCTTCGATCAATTCCACAGCAGAGTAATCTACCGGGTCCAATGTAAAATTTAAACCATTGTCGAACCCACTTGAACCTATAAATTCCATTAAGACTATTGCTAGTAACAGTTCTACTTTTTTTTTAAGTCCGCCTATTGCCGAGCGCATCTGCAGAGCGAGCATGGCGGTAGAAAGACTTTGTCGATAACCAATGATATCGCAGAAAATGTCGATGACGTAACCTAATCAACACATTTTTAGGAATTTCTTGCCATATCATTGGTTATCGACAAACTCTTCCTACCGCCATGCTAGCCCTGCTGGTTGGCGGTAATAGTTCTACTAACATAGGATGGCCTACCTAGCTATTAATTTTTAAGGTTCCATACCCAAAGGGTCAAACGAGACCCTATTGGCCTATATTTCAATAGGCGAAAAAAATGTAAGCAGCTCTATGGGCTATATTTCAGTGGGACACCATGGCGGTGCAACCATGGTTCCATACGTTTTGTTGGTGGCGACTGGTTGTGCCGTGATGGTCGCCTAGGTCTGGATTCTGCTGTCCGTTCGTCTGTCACCAGGCTAAACCTATCTCATGAAACGTGATAGTTAAACAGTTAAAATTTGATGAGGTATTTCTGTTGCTCCTATATCAATCGCGTGTCCGATTCGCCGTTAGCCGGGTTTTTATACAATTACAAGCTTACCCCGTAAACATGGTTTTGCCTAAGTGTTATGGGTGCCCCCACCCTTATCAGACAAAATTTGTTTAAAATAATATTTAATTATTACCTTGCCGACGGAATGGTCCTTCATTTACGCAGTTGTACACTACAGCATAATTAGTGTAGTCAGTCGCCAAAACGTGTACACTGCTGTTCCCCCAGACTCCTGAAAACATCAAATTAATCTAGGTCAGGTACAGTCCAATTCATGTAAGAAGTACGCTGTTATCATCATATACTCGTAGATCGATAAATATTGAAGGTCAACGTTATTTTTATCTGACGCGACCTAAACCTGTTGTGTGTGGGGTGTTGATTTTGTGTGGTCTACAATATTTTGTGAAAGTTTTACATTTTTTTATTGTTATGTCTGTTTACCTGGTGATCCAAGGCCGAATGTGTGTTGTATCAAAGCACGGTCTCCTACAGTCGCATTACCGGCCGCATGTATTTCCTCTGCGTCAATAACCTCGACGTCATTCACTCTAACAATTGCCGAGTCATTAGGAATATATCTTGTGCCAACACATGACAAGTTTCCAGTTGCGGCGTCATACCGCTCTGCGTGGTACCATATACCGGCAAACTAAAATACAAATTTATACAATATTTTATTATTACTTTCATAGCGCACAGAACTATCGAAAGATGCCCCTAAGTTGACAGCCCCCGTGATTTTCCTTTTCGCTTAAAGAACCCAGGGTTATAGTGGGAGGAAACATGTGCTCAAGCGGGGAGATCCAGGCCACTGACGTGCGATGGAGGAAGGAACCAATGAAATGCTCGGTTCTCGCGAAGGATGTTCTCCACACAGTGACAATCGAGGATGAGGGATCGAGAGGATGAGGGTGGGATCCGGTTAAAGAGGTCTTAGTCCATTTTTTGCTTACTTACCTATATACCCACTTCTTGTCTGACTGTACTCCTAATACGAGACGAAAATAAGCATATTACCTGTGTAATATTGAAGGGTGCCTGCACAGGAATCTCCTCGTCACATTGGCCAGGTATGATGACCTCTCCATTAGTGATATTTGGGTAATAGAAGCAGGTGGCATCTGACTGGCTAACAGTTCTGTAGAATTGGCTGTAGAGCACACGGTTGCTTGCAATGATTACATCCATAGCAGTATTGGCAGCGGTAGATAGTGAACGAACTCGGCTATGTTTTGCGCTCCATACTGAAAATATAACAATCATAATTTATTTCAGATCTAGGATACAAATATAAGCATAATCAATGGTCGGTATGTTTATGATGGAGAGGATAGTGACAAGAGCGCCATTTGTCTAGTAGTGTATTTATTCTGTCAGATTCCAGGTGATTCTCTAACTCAACAAAATACCTTATGCACATTTCTGTTGCCTTATCAATATCTCGAAGGGGCTCGTGGTCTAGTGGTAACCCACAATGTTAACACATTGCAAATGTTAAGCAACATCGACTCAGGCCGGTCTTAGTATGGGTAACCATTTCTTAAGACACTGAGACCCCTCCGTGCCTCTGAGAGCACGTTAAGCCGTTCGGTTCCGGTTGTCATACGAACATCCATGGCAGTAGATAGGGGTAGTTGGAGCTATAAATAAAAAAAAAATCCTCGCGGTCTAACTACAGAACTTCGATATCGCCCATGGGTTGTGGAGGTCAGATGGCAGTCGCTTCACGGAAAATATCGAAGTTCAGCCGAATCGCAGTTAGAAGCCGACCACAACTGAGTTGGGAAAAGGCTCGGTGAATGATGATCAATATCACGAAGTTTCTTTTTTAATTTCACACGGCCGCTCCTATGTCCATTGCCGAGCGCCTTTGGTTAGCATACAAAGAATTTCCAGTGACGCCCGGCGGACTTTGGCCACCGGTGTCACCTCTGTCTGGGGTTTGGTCGGGTTTTATCCCGTGTCGGTGAGAGAATCCTTCTAGCCCGCTTCTTTAAGGACGGCGGGTTACCTCTAAGGCTAAAGTCATCCTCAACTACATGTCACCTTTTGAGAGACTGATGAGGCTCATGGCAAATACATCCAAAGTGCCTCGAATCGGCGATATGCTCGCCTCCTAATACGTGGAACCAAGAAAGTTACTGTTGAAAGGTCGGCGTATGTGACTGAGATCTTGATCCCTTCATCACCTATCAAGTGAGTTGATAATCTTCAAAATTAATAGTTAAAAACTTATTCCATCACATTTGCTATCGACAAAAAAACCGTATAAAAGAAAGTTCATCCGTTTGGGAGATATTATTCTACTGCCCAGTAATCCCACAGATCTGACTGAAACCACTCGTTTTATAAATACTTACCTATTCTGTATTCATCGTCAATATTTTCACAGGAGTAAAGAAGAGCATAACTTTCGTAGTCAGTGTCAAGGACGTAAATGTCTGAAAATGAAAATGAAAAAGAAATTAGTATGGGTGACCATTTCCTTAGACATTTTGAGACCCTTCCGTGCTTTGGATAAATAACATTTATGGCAGTCGTTACGGGTATTTGGAGCCCTAAAACAAAATCCGGCCGGTCTAACTACGGAACTTCGATATCGCCCATGGGTCAGAGGTCAGATAGCAGTCGCTTCACGGAAAAAGTCGAAGCTCAGCCGCATCGCAGTTACATTGAAAAGCCGATCCCAACTGAGTTGGGGAAAGGCTCGGTGGATGATGTTTGATCTTAGCCGTGCCTTCATCGATAAATTGACTATGGTATACAACACGAAAAAAAACAATTAGATCCATTTTTTTTTAATGCTGGTCACTTAAACATCCATTGCCGGACGCCCCGAATACTATACACCCTCGGAGGAATGTGTCCTTAGAAGGCGCCGAATTGAACTAGTTTCTGAAATTAGCGGGCCTTTATCGAGGTAGCATGCTGCTACGAATAGAAGCGGAGCGGTAAATAATTTAAAAATTGTCGATAGAACGGGGAATAAAAAAAAAAAAAAAAAAAATTCACCTTGTACCCGATTATCAGGCAATGTCTTTCTAAGTATTCCATCGGGGGTTGCTACTACAGTTCCTTCGCGCGACGACCCTTCGTTATCTTTCACCCAGCTGTCAACTACTCTGACCACGTTGCCGTCTCGACTATAATCGGTGCTGCGACAATCACCTTCATGTCCACCATCTACATCATAACTTTCAATTTCATGCCACCAGCCAGCAAACTGTAAAAAAACATTAAATCATCAAACAATCTCGTCCCACGTAAATATTTTCCCGATCTTACATTTTTGCTATAAGAGGGGCCGCTGAGAATGTTTGAGAGCGTTATCCGTAGATCAGAAGGTTGAACGAAGGCTTGTTCGCGAGGGATAAACGGAGCTTTGCATTTGTGTGAGTGACCACGAAAAGTAGAGTAAAAACTCTTTTTGTAGCTGTGTTCACGTACACTGCACTCACACAAATGCAAAGCTCCGCTTACGTTTTTTACATATACACCACTTGCAGTTGCGGTAGGACTAGAAATCTTTGTGAATTCATATATTGTACATTCCCTAAAACTAACACACACAAATATACACCACATTTCGTCTGATACTATATTGGTCCCACAGATTTAATTGAGAGTAGCGAAAAATTTTCATAATCTATTATGGAACCAATTGGTTCCATGTACCTAATACGTTTCTGGGACCGTTGGGTTTTGCCAAGGCCTCGTCCGTCTGTAGGTGTACCGCGTGCAGATAAGATTGATTTGAGCCCCGATGATGTCGATAGCCGACATTAGACATAGTTGTGATGAACGAAGAATGTGATTTACCTTTTCGATATCGAAATCTTCGACGGCAGCGACATTTTCACATCTTCCTCTGAAGGTTGGTGCTATGTTAACGTGGTTGAAAGGTATATAAAAGCAATCTTCATCGCTTTGACCAGTAGGCACGTACAACGCTGGATTCAGACCCTCAGTCTTTTCAATAACTTGGTCAATGTCATCGTTTGGTGCAAGAATCTTATTTCTACTCAGTTTCCAACTACTGACTGTAAATAAAAACGGAGATAGTCAGAAAAAAATTAATTTTGTCTTTTTTAGGAGATTTTCTACAACTTTTTTTTGGACTTTCTCACACAATGTCATCTAGATCAAATTAAGCTAATATAGGCTTGTGGATCTAGATGACTGATAAACATAGATACTTATATATTTCTAAATACATAAATATTTTACACATAAAACACCCATACTCCGAAACAAACATTTGTGGAACACAAATAATTTGATTCGACCCGGAATCAAACCTGGGACCCCAGGGACGGCCGTCGCATACTCATACCACTGCGCCACCGAGGCAGTCAAACTTTTGTAGTCAGTCCCGCATCGCTTCGTGCGCAAAAGTTTCTATGATAAAGTAATAATATTTGTTTTTACTACCTCATCTTCTTAGCAACCACCGGTAAAACATTATACAATATGATATTAGTTACTAGCAACCCGTCGCGCAATTGCGCAAATCGATTTTTTTGATTTTGAGGTCAAAGGTCAACGAAATTTAAAAATCTAAAAGCACTTTGCACATATTCAGAACATGACCTTTCCAATGATAGTTTAGGAGGAGTTGTGTACACAGTGTTGTAATATATATATAGATTGTCGGTCTTTGAAAGCATAGAACACTACTTCTCACCTCGGGAATCAGCAATGTTGAGCAATCTTACTTATTTACACACACACACACACCATATCACACCTATATCCCGAAGGGGTAGGCAGAGGCGCATTATACACCCATAATTTGCCAGTATTTTTAGTCCCACGTAATAGGGGGCAAGCCTATTGCCGTCATCGGGCGCACATATAATGGGTTATGTCCAAAATGGCCCAATGAATTTAATAAAAAGTTGCAGCAATATAGTAATTTTTACGATGAAATGTTGATGAAAGGCAAAAAAATCATTACGTGCCATCCTGCCATCTTACTTATTAAGACGGAGCGTAGCGGAGTCTTCAATAAGATGGGTCCAATCGAAAACGTATGTAAAACGATACCGGACGCAATTTTAAACCTATCGACTAGAAATTTGGCTGCAGATAGAACACTTATATGGTTTTTGAGTTAATAATCTTTCACTCCGTCTTATTTATTTCGACGTTATGGCGAACCGCCTAGTTTAATTTGCACATATTAAGTATATTAATACGAAGTTTTATATATTTAGAAGTTATAGAGCGTTACCTTGTCTCCATCCATTCGGCAAATTCATGCAACTGTAGACTAAAGACGATGAGTGGTAATCCGTTGCCAGTATGTAGTAATTAAGTGTTCGAACATCTGAAAAAAAGAGTTGTAATATCATTATATCGTAACGTTGGTTATACACAATCTGAAATTTACAAATTGTAAAAAAATCATGGCAGATAGCGCAAAGAGCAGAATACTATAATTAAGACTATACAAGAAGTTATACAAGCATTCTCTCTCGAGGACCCACTAGTGGGATAAATTAGTGGCTCCACGAGAAAATACCCGTTTAACCTCGGTGGCATTGTCGGTTAAATGTACGACCTGCTACCCCAGGAGTCCCAGATGTATGTACAAAGATTCAAGTCTCCACATTATAAATTTTCTTGATGATAGAGTCCCTATCATCGAACACAAGTGCAGACTTTGACTACAAGTAAAGTAAATTTCAAGTAAATCGTTAGAGCAGTTTTTGAGAAAATTATTATTATAAAATTAGCATCCCAGTCAGCTATCCGGCTATTAAAAAAAAAACACGTAAAAACTTGACACAGCAACCGACTTCAAATTACCAAAATGGGACCAAATCACTGTCGGAATGGTACCAAATTAAAATGGGACCACTTGGAAAGTACTGGCTTCAACAAACAAATTTTTTTTAAATCGGGTCTCCCAGTCCCAGTGAGGTAACAAACATAAAAAAAAAATTACAGTCGAATTAAGAACCTTCTCCTTTTTTTGGAAGTCGTTTGAAAATACGCGTTTGTGCTGAACTTGAACAAAATCCTCCGTACCTACTACTAGGCCTATGTCACTCGCCTAACAATCGCAAAAAATACGTGACGTCAGCTACAACTTGAAGTTGTAAGTCAGTAAGGGTTGTCTCTTGTTTGTGATACGGCATTGACCAAAGCGTTGATATTGAGGCATTAACGTCATAATTATTGGTCAAATTATGCTGGTACTTTCGTGACAACCCTAACGTTCGAATTATGTTCTCTGGTGAACAAAAGAATGTGCTTTAATTAACGGCGAAGTGCAAGTTCTGTATGTAAGTCCCTATTCTGTGCTTCTAGTAAATACTTTTTTGGACTTTAGAAAACTTAAAAATATAATTCTTTTTCACTAAGAATATACCTACCTAAGTAAAAAAATAACTCAATTCTTTCGAACAGAAGTCTGAATTCTAGGTAACAGCAGTTGATTCTTACCTCCATCAACAACGAATTCTACACTCAATTCACCTCTGCCCGAATTAGACACATTGGCGTAACCTAATTGGTTGAACAATGTTTGTTGTGCAACTTCTTCATTATCAATATCAACTCTCAGTACACCGTCACTTGCGTCCGGGTTCAATGAGTAGTATGCTCGACTACATTGCCCAAATTGGTTTCTTACTGGATATCTAGCAGTTTCGTACCATTGTCCTAAATACTGGAAAATTAACAATTCACGATTATTCAGTATGAAAGTTATCTATAACTAACGGACGCCAGCGGCTTCGCCTGCGTGACAAATTATAAACACAAAAACCTTCCTCGAGAATCACTTTATCCATTGGTGACAACCGCATCAAAATTCGTGGTTTAGTTTTAGTAGAGAGGCACCGTGGGATAAAAAGCTCCCAGAATTAACGCAGCTAAATATTAATGAAATATTTTGGAGTTTACTCCTTAAGAATCGATTTTCATATATAAGGCGCCCGGTATGAGAAAAATCCGAGGGGTAAAACCTACTAACAAGTAACGAAAACGTGTCACGTTTTTGGTGCGCACCTTTAGTGCGCAACTTTCTAATTTGGATGTGAGTGTATTAAGATTATTATTATTGTTATTCTCTTTATTAACACTTAACACATATTTATCACATTTTTAAATAGATTTATAAAAAAATACATTTAAAAATATAAAAAACAGTAACCCACCGGCATCGGGTACAGGGACCAAGCTACCGGTGGTTAGGGCTCCAAAGACAGGAACTTCCGCACAATACGGGCCGTATTCAACAGAACCGCCTTCTGCATCAAGCCCTTGATCCAGCTGCCTAACGCGAGCCTCTGTAGGTGGAGGTCGAGGCTCTTGGCTATTAGACCATGCGCAGATACGACTATCGGAACAATAATCGCCGAATCCACATCCCACATGTCGACAATCTCGTGAGCTAGGTCTAAATATTTAATTTGTTTATCTTTTTCTGCTTTCACGAGATTCTCGTCATGTGGCACAGTGATATCGACAATTACTGCAAGGCGCTTTAATCGATCCATTATCACTATATCAGGTCTGTTAGCTATAACAGTCCTATCAGTGATAATAGATCGATCCCAATACAATGTGACATGACCGTTCTCAAGAACTGGGTCGGGCACATACTTGTAATAAGGTACCTCCACGTCGACAAGGTTATACTTTAGAGCAAGTTGCTGGTGGATTATCCTGGCTACTTGGTTGTGTCTGTGCAAATACTCACCGTTCGCAAGACGGGAACAACCAGAGATAATATGTCTTAAAGATTCTCCGGGACGATGACATGCCCGACAGATGTCTAGCGTCCCATTTTTGACAATAAATCTCCGATAGTTATTCGTCATCACGACTTCGTCAGTGATTGCACAGATAAAACCCTCAGTTTCTCCGAAGAGATCACCAAATCGTAACCAGGATACCGATGCTATTGAATCAACATCGGGCCCATTTAGAGCCCGATAAAATCGACCATGCAGTTCCTTGCTCTTCCATATTTCCTTCCGATCAGATACACTTAATATTACAGGTTTGCGCCAGTTCTCTTTCGCAACGGACAGCGGGGTCAGTCCGTTGTCTATTGCCACAACATCTCGATGCACATCCACGTCCACCTGTAGGAAATACTCTCTAAGGTTGCATATCTCACGGTTATGGAGAGTCTTGGCATTTAAAAATCCTCGACCCCCACATTTCCGTGGTATATACAACCTCATTACTGACGAACGTGGGTGGTGTATTCGATATGAAGTCAATAGACAACGCACCTTCCTATCCAGAGCTTCTAACTCCGTCTGAGTCCATCTAAGTATGCCAAAAGAGTAAACTAAGACTGGCATGGCCCAGCCGTTGACAGCACGCACCTTGTTACCGCCTGATAAAAGACTTTTCAGTATTTTTTTCAGGCGGCCAAAGAAACGATCCTGCAACTTCTGTTTCATGTCAGTCTCAGCAATACACAGAGCTTGAGACATACCTAGATATTTGTAGGTTTCGGTTGCGGAGAGCGACCCAAATCGTGTGAAATCTGAAAGATTGACTCCTTCAGATTCCACAATCCCGCCCCTTTTTACATGCATGACCGCACACTTATCTACCCCAAACTCCATACTGATGGCCTTACTAAAAGTTTCAGTAACTTTTAGCAAAGCCATCAAATCGGGGCCATTAGGGGCAAATAACTTTAGGTCATCCATGTAAAAAAGGTGGGACAAAATTTGACCCCCTCTGCGCATCCGATAGCCTAACCCTGAACCCTCTAGTAACGTACTGAGAGGATTCAGTGCTAGACAAAACCACAACGGACTCAGACTATCACCCTGGAAAATACCTCTCTCAATCCCTATTGGTACACCACCTCCTAGAACCTGACGACACCATGGATAAACAAGAACCGTACTCCATTGTCTCATACATGACCCCAAAAAGGTGCATAGAGTTGCATCAACTTTATACAGCTCTAGCACCCTCCGAAGCCATGTATGAGGCACAGAATCGTACGCTTTCTTATAGTCAATCCAGCATGTCGCAAGGTTATTGTTATTATTATTATTTCGTTTATTCGCTTATATTCTTATTTAATTCATTTTTAAATAGATTTATAAAAAACACAAATACATTTAAAAATATAAAAAATAGTGACCCACCAATAGCGGAGTAGGACCCAAACTACCGGCGGTGGAGGCTAGAGACTGAGAAACCTCCTAACAATACGGCACGTGTCGAGGATAACAGCCTTCTGAATCTGACTCTTGATCCAACAATCTAACGAGAGTCTCTTGAGATGTTGATCGAGACTCTTCGCTATTAATCCGTTTGCTGAAACGACCACCGGGACAATGATCGTCGAGTCTACGTCCCACATGGCGGTTATCTCGAAGGACAGATCAAGGTATTTACTAAGTTTGTCCTTCTCTGCCTTCACGAGATTTTCGTCATGCGGGACGGCGATATCGACGAGCACTACCCGACGCTGGGTCCGATCAACCAACACGATATCGGGCCTATTGGCAACAATAGTCCTGTCCGTGATGATTGATCGGTCCCAGTAGAGCAATGCACGACCATTCTTAAGAACTGGCACTGGTGTGTACTTATAGTACGGTACTTCAAACTCAATAAGGCCATATTGAAGAGCAAGTTGCTGGTGGATGATCCTGGCTACTTGATTGTGCCTATGCAAGTACTCGGTGTTAGCAAGATACGAACAACCGGAAATAATATGGCGAAGTGATTCACCAGGACGGTGGCATGCTCGACAAATGTCGACCGTACCGTCCTTCATGATGTATTTCCGATAGTTGTTCGTCTTGATAACCTCATCTGCAATTGCACAGGCAAAACCTTCAGTTTCCCCAAAGAGGTCCCCAAAACGCAGCCAGTTCACCGAAGCGAGCAGGTCTACGTCGGGTCCTGTTAAGACCCGGTAGAACCACCCATGTAGCTCCTTACTCTTCCATACGTCCCTACGGTCTTCAGTACCTAGCACCTTTGGTTTACGCCAGTTCTCGTTAGCCAAGGAAAGAGGTGCAGGCCCTTGTCAACCATCACAACATCGCAATGAATGTCACACCCATTCTGTAGAAAGTAATCTCTCAGACTGCACACTTCACGGTTGTGGAGGTTCTTGGCATTCAAAAAGCCTCGACCCCCCCACTTCCGTGGAATGTACAGTCTCATGACAGAAGAACGTGGGTGTAACATTCGATGCAATGTCAGTTGTTGACGGACTCGCCTATCCAGGGCGTCTAGTTCCGTTTGAGTCCACCTAAGTATGCCAAAGGAGTATAACAATAAAGGTATAACCCAACCGTTGAAAGCCCGCATTTTGTTACCACCGGCCGGACAAAGAACTGTTAAGAACTTTTGTCAGGCGGCCAAAAAAACGGTCTTTCACCGATTTCTTAATATCCTCCACCACTATACCCAATGACTCTGACATACCTAGGTATTTGTATGTTTCGGTCTCGGAGAGAGATCTGAGAGTTATTATCTCAGAAAGTTGTAAATTCGGTGAATTTACAACCTTCCCCCGTTGTACATGCATAACCGCACACTTATCAACACCAAACTCCATCTTAATGGCATTACTAAAAACTTCCGTAGTTTTTTTATTATTATTATTCATTTATTCAAATTATTCTCTTAACATAATTTTTTTTACAATATTTATATGAAAAATTACATATAAAATTATAAAAAAAACCATGTCAGACCACCACCAGTAGCGGAGCAGGGCCCAAACTACCAGCGGTAGAGGTCACAGACTGAGAAACCTCCTAACGATGCGTGCCGTGTCGAGGACGACAGCCTTCTGTATCTGACCCTTGATCCAACAGTCTAGCGAGAGTCTCTTTAGATGTTGATCGAGACTCTTCGCTATTAGTCCATTTGCCGAAACGACTATCGGGACAATGATCGTCGAGTCTACGTCCCACGTTATTATTATTCTCTTTATTAACACTTAACACATATTTATTACATTTTTAAATAGATTTATAAAAAATACATTTAAAAATATAAAAAACAGTAGCCCACCGGCATCGGGTACAGGGACCAAGCTACCGGTGGTTAGGGCTCCAGAGACAGGAACTTCCGCACAATACGAGCCGTATTCAACAGAACCGCCTTCTGCATCAAGCCCTTGACCCAGCTGCCTAACGCGAGCCTCTGTAGGTGGAGGTCGAGGCTCTTGGCTATTAGTCCATGCGCAGATACGACTATCGGAACAATAATCGCCGAATCAACATCCCACATGTCGACAATCTCGTGAGCTAGGTCTAAATATTTCATTTGCTTATCTTTTTCTGCTTTCACGAGATTCTCGTCATGTGGCACAGTGATATCGACAATTACTGCAAGGCGCTTTAATCGATCCATTATCACTATATCAGGTCTGTTAGCTATAACAGTCCTATCAGTGATAATAGATCGATCCCAATACAATGTGACATGACCGTTCTCAAGAACTGGGTCGGGCACATACTTGTAATAAGGTACCTCCACGTCGACAAGGTTATACTTTAGAGCAAGTTGCTGGTGGATAATCCTGGCTACTTGGTTGTGTCTGTGCAAATACTCACCGTTCGCAAGACGGGAACAACCAGAGATAATATGTCTTAAAGATTCTCCGGGACGATGACATGCCCGACAAATGTCTAGCGTCCCATCTTTGACAATAAATCTCCAATAGTTATTCGTCATCACGACTTCGTCAGTGATTGCACAGATAAAACCCTCAGTTTCTCCGAAGAGATCACCAAATCGAAACCAGGATACCGATGCTATTGAATCAACATCGGGTCCATTTAGAGCCCGATAAAATCGACCATGCAGTTCCTTGCTCTTCCATATTTCCTTCCGATCAGATACACTTAATATTACAGGTTTGCGCCAGTTCTCTTTCGCAAGGGTCAGTCCGTTGTCTATTGCCACAACATCTCGATGCACATCCACGTCCACCTGTAGGAAATACTCTCTAAGGTTGCATATCTCACGGTTATGGAGAGTCTTGGCATTTAAAAATCCTCGACCCCCACATTTCCGTGGTATATACAACCTCATTACTGACGAACGTGGGTGGTGCATTCGATATGAAGTCAATAGACAACGCACATTCCTATCCAGAGCTTCTAACTCCGTCTGAGTCCATCTAAGTATGCCAAAAGAGTATACTAAGACTGGCATGGCCCAGCCGTTGACAGTACGCACCTTGTTACCGCCTGATAAAAGACTTTTTAGTATTTTTTTTAGGCGGCCAAAGAAACGATCCTGCAACTTCTGTTTCATGTCAGTCTCAGCAATACACAGAGCTTGAGACATACCTAGATATTTGTAGGTTTCGGTTGCGGAGAGCGACCCAAATCGTGTGAAATCTGAAAGATTGACTCCTTCAGATTCCACAATCCCGCCCCTTTTTACATGCATGACCGCACACTTATCTACTCCAAACCCCATACTGATGGCCTTACTAAAAGTTTCAGTAACTTTTAGCAAAGCCATCAAATCGGGGCCATTAGGGGCAAATAACTTTAGGTCATCCATGTAAAAAAGGTGGGACAAAATTTGACCCCCTCTGCGCATCCGATAGCCTAACCCTGAACCCTCTAGTAACGTACTGAGAGGATTCAGTGCTAGACAAAACCACAACGGACTCAGACTATCACCCTGGAATATACCTCTCTCAATCCCTATTGGTACACCACCTCCTAGAACCTGACGACACCCTGGATAAACAAGAACCGTACTCCATTGTCTCATACATGACCCCAAAAAGGTGCATAGAGTTGCATCAACTTTATACAGCTCTAGCACCCTCCGAAGCCATGTATGAGGCACAGAATCGTACGCTTTCTTATAGTCAATCCAGCATGTCGCAAGGTTCTTTCGGTTGCGGCGTACCTGCTGGCAAACAGCCATGTCAATAATAAGGAGCTCTTTCGTACCACGTGCCCCACTTTTACATCCATTCTGAGAGATTGACAAGATGTTATTGTTTTGTACATGTGAATATATTTTTACTCTCAGGATGGATGTAAAAAGTTTGTATATGGTAGGTAGACAAGTTATAGGTCTATAATTTTTGGGGTCTGTGGTACTACCAGACTTGTATAGGAGGTGGGTTACTCCGGTAGTCATAAAAACTGGAAGCGACGCTGACTCAATTATTATTATTATTCCCTTTATTACATTTTATTACATATTTACTATATTTTTAAATAAACTTATAAAAAACACAAATATAATTAAAAATATAAAAAATAGTGACCCACCGGTATCGAGTACAGTGACCAAGCTACCGGTGGTTAGGGCTCCAGAGATAGGAACTATTATTATTCTTATTAGTGTATTATTATTATTTCATTAAATTGTGAATTAACCCTTTCATATGATATTAATCTTTTTTCAGTTGAATAAACTCTTTTTGCGTATGGTTAGATACTCGTAATAAAGGAGTAAACTCCAGTCGTGCGTCGGAGCTGACACACACACTTTTTTTATTTTTGAATTCCAGTTTACAATAAGTATATGTGAAGGGTGAACTAACCAGCGATTGTTTGGTATATTACTTTGGTGATAAAATGAATTATTCCTTTCATTATTACTACTAAGTTGGAGAAATTCTCTTGCAATTTGGGAAAATTTATAGACTAGATAGAGGTTCATCAACCGGTCTAAAGTCATCTACTGTACCACTATTATAATCTGGGATACCTTTCGTTAACATAATATATGTAATCCTAAAATGGTTTGGCACAATGAATTTGGCATACTTTTTTTGGCATAATTATACTTGGTCATAATTGATTTTTAGCAGCATTTGTACCGTGGCATAATTATATTTAGGTCTAATATAAATATATTATTGTGCAAATTATAACTATGCATAAATATGCATAGTTATAATTTGCACAATGTTTTTAGGCATAGTGTACAGTCGCCTAATAGTAAATATTACTAAAATTGAATAGGTATAAATTAATGAAATTAATAAAAATAAAAAAGTTACTTTAACCAATATTTTCTAGATTATATAGTGTCAAAGTAGGTTTAGGTGCGGCGGGGGTGGCCCTTGGGCCACCCCTAAGCCGCCTTTTAATTATTTTACATAGTTACTTATTCTGCATAAGATGATTATGACTATATTCATTATAGTTTGATACGGTTATGCCTTTATAAAGCTATGCTTATAAATTTTATGCTTAAATATGATTATGCTAATTTTATTTATGATTTAGACAAATATGCTAAATTTGTTATGGATAAAAACATTATGCATAAATATCATTAGTCTACATTACCATATGCCAAACTATTTTATGGTTATTTTTTTTATGCAAATGGATAGTGAACCTTATAATCTATGCCACTACTACTTAAGTACTATATAATATTAGTACAGTAGTAGTAATAAAGAAAGGAATGATTATTATATTAAATACTTATTGTAAACTGTGATTCAAAAATTATTATTTGGAATCCCAGTTTACAATAAGTAGAATTTCATTAATATTTATTTGCATTAATTCTGAGAGTTTTTTATCCCAATAATAATGTTACTATGGGAATTGATAAAGAGAAAACTATAATACGCAGGCAGAGCTACGATCATTAGCTAGTTTAGGATAAAGTGAGTAAAGCAGAGTGCGACTCTAAAATTATACATCCTTTGAATGAGTGACCAAAGTTGGAAGTAATCTGAGCGTCACTGTGTTTCGTCAGCACTTTAAAATCAATCCCGCCTGTTTACTACAGTCGCTACGTTCAATCAGATATATTTAGGCTCAAAAACTCTTGCACGTTGGCAACTAACCAAAGGAATAAGAGACCGATTTGGATATTAACAAGTTTAACCTTATTTCGTAGTGTAAATATTTTTAGTACATAATTATGTTTATTGTAATTCATTCATCATGAATTGTAAATAAAGTCTTTGTTTCTTATAATTCCCTTTGCATCCAACGGTTGTCTGGAAGAAATACCTTCTTTGCACTAAAGTCAATAGTTGTAGTAATTCTCTTGCAATTTGGGAAAATTTATAGACTAGATAGAGGTTTATGATCCACTTACATCACCCGGTCTAAAGTCAGCTACACCATGAATATCATTTGGGCAGGATCCTGGTAACTCAATAGCTTCAGGATTATCAATATTTGGATAGTGGAAGCATGCGTCGGCATCGTGTTGGTTAGTAATGTAGTAGCCCTCCCAAAGATCAAAAGTTGATTCGACAACTTTGTCTATAGCTTTGTTGGCATCGTCCGAAAGGCCGTTGGGAAATCTACTTAGCTTCCAACTGTTAACTGAAAACGTCCAAAAGATTACGTTATCACCACAGAAAATAAAATACAAATCAAGAGACAAAATTTGTTTGTATGTAGGAGGTAAAAACCGCTCAAGCAAGTTCAAGTATTGATGGTCATCATCTTCAGCCATTTGACGCCCATTGCTGGGTATAGGCTTCCCCGAACGAACGTCATAACATTCGGTCTTGAACTTTCAGCATTCAGTGGCTTCCCGCGACTTTTACGATGTCAATGAGTAAGTCAATGAGTATTTGCTCATTACTGTTTTTAAAATTTTTCAGTGAACGAACTTTTTGTGACAAATGCTATTGAAAATACTAATATTCCAACGAATACCTATCGATTCTCTTTCTTGTTGAAGTCTTTTTAAAGCAAGGCATGATACCGAACGTCATGATAGAAATACTCAGAGGCATTTAACATGCTTTTGTTTGTGGTAAGGTGGCGTATTATTATTGTAGGCTCAATTTTCACCAGTGAATTAGTTGATCCCACATAATAGCCTACGCTTGAACTCTTGTGCTTGCCAGAGTTTCGTCTGTTGAGCGGCAGTTGGACCCCTTGCAGGTGAAGTGAGCGTGACTCTTTAAAAATTTTGGCAATACATCTATGCTCTTATTAAGGTAAGTCATAAACGAAAAATTATTCATATTAGGAAGGCTTACCTCTTTTCTGAGGGTTCTCTTGGCCATGTGGTCCAATATTAATACAATCATACACCAAAGCAAATTCTTTGTAATCAGTGGCCAAAATGTAGAATCTAGAGAATCCTGCTGTAAGGTAAGATAAAAGATCATAAATATAACAAACTAGTGAAGATGTTTGATAAATCAATCATGTAAACAGGTTAAAAGATTCAGATGACCATTGCACAACATAGATAGGTACACCGTTTCCTATTTTGGGTGCAAAGGGGCTCTACCAACATCTTTAGGAACCCAGCGACCTCACCTGCTAGTGGCGCACCTGCTGATCAACGGACGAGGCACGTTAATTTACGGTACCTATGGAGTGGCTTCGGCCCCTACGTGGGTACCAGGTGGTAGAACAGTGTTGGTCCGGGGGGGTACCAACGTGCAGCTGTGCTAAAGCCCCCCAAGTAACCCAGCCCAGGCCGGATTGCGTTAGGGGTTCAGCAGCTGCACCGCCGGGCCCGGGGCGATGTATGGTGCAGCAGGCATGGGACTGGATGATGCACAGGTGCGGTTCCCGAACGCTGACCTAGTGTTTCTGGGGGACTTCAATGGCCATCACATTGAATGGCTGGGGTCCCTCAGGACTGATCATGCGGGTAGGGCCGCCCACGCGTTCGCTCTCTCCCACGGTCTGACCCATATGGTATGCGGGATCACCCGGATACCAGACAGGTCAGATCACGCGCCCGTTCTGCTGGATCTACTGCTGACGAGTTGCCCAGCCCAGTACAGTGTTTTGGTAGGAGCCCCATTGGGTAGTTCCGACCACTGTGTGGTTCACGCTGGCATGAAGGTCACCTCCTGCACGTGCTGTAGAAATGGCATGACGTCTATGGCACTACTCGTCAGCGGATTGGGACGGTCTACGCAATTATTATGCGTCCGTCCCCTGGAGCCAGCGCTGCTTTTTAGGAAAGGCTCCTTCGGAAAGCGCTTCTGCTATTGCTGGCGAGATTTAGGGATGGAATATTACATCCCTTTCACTGATGTCGCCAGTATCCGCAGAGCCCGTCCCTGGTTCGGGCGAGATTGTGCCAAAGCTGTTCGACAAAAACAGTCGGCATATCGCGCCTGGATCAGGGCTCGGGCTGTGCGCGACCGAAACGTGGGCCACCTCAAAGCAGCGTACAACCGGGCCACAAAATCCAGCAAGAGGGCCTTTAAGAGAGCGGATGCCCAGCGCGTCGCGCGGCTTGGTCAGGAGCTCACTTCCCATCCCACGGGCCGCCGTGGATACCGGCAATTGGCCAAAGCCGTGCAATCTAACTTTTGTCAGCCCTCGCTGCCACCGCTGCGTTACCCAGATGGAACACTGGCTCACAAAGCCCAAGAGAAATCGGATATGCTCGCAGACCTCTTTGCGGCTAATTCCCGAGTCGACGACCGTGGCCTGCACGTGGACTGTGGACTGGGTTATGTAAACACACTAACGAACCTTCATCGAAGCCCTTATTGTTTGTCTTTCGGTCGTAACGGGTCTTCATCTTTTCAGACATTTGTTGACCTGATTGTCTGACATGCTCATAATGTCATTCATCCTACTGCGCAAGTCATTCGCATAATCGGTGATATTGCGTGGAGCGTCAGGCGGTATACCGGTTATTAAGTCGGCAGGCAACCGTAATTCTCTTCCAAAGTTCGCATAAGCTGGTGTCACTGACGTGCTTTCGTGAACCGCACTTCGGTAAGACAAAAGAAACGGCTGGATGTGCTTGTCCCAATCTTTTTGCCTGTTTGCCACAACTTTCGCCAGATATCTCTCCAATGTCTGATTAAATCGCTCCACCATTCCATCTGACTGCGGGTGGTAAGAGGTCGTTCTGGTTTTGTGAGTACCCATGACCCGACACATTTCCTGGAACACCTGAGATTCAAAATTTCTTCCTTGATCGCTATGGATTTCTAGAGGCACCCCGAAACGACAGAAGACTTCGTGAACTACTTTATCTGCGACCGTGGTAGCTTCTTGATTAGGTATAGCGAAAATGTCAACCAGCCGCTCCGTTTTCAAGAAGAAGGTATATGAACTATATAATAGTGATTCATAGGCAGGATCGACATTGATTTATTTATTTTCGTCAGCGTATAGTCGTAGCTCATAATTATTATTGTGTATATCTATCAGGTAACGTATAGTATATATAAATATATATATTAAGTATGGCATTATGTGTAGGTTTATATATGTACGTTTATGTATATTTAAATTATTAATTATTTAAGTAGTTATTAGAATTTAAGTCTATGACCTTCATATGTACTATTTTTTTTTGTATTAGTTTTACTTACACCAATATAATTCTTTTTCTTCTCTTTTTCAACACTACTGCTATGCACCTACTACTAGATCTATCTGCATCACCCTAAGGTTGACTGGAAGATAATGCCTGTGGCATTAAGTCCGCCATTGTACAATAACTGTGCAAAAAGTTTAAATAAATAAAAAAAAAAAAAAAATAGCGAAGAATTCTGGCCACTTCGTGAAATAATCCATCACAACTATGAAGTACTTGTTTCCGCTTTCACTTTCCGGAAACGGTCCCGCAACATCTAGGGCTATCCTTTCCCATGGTGCCCCAACGTTATACAGTTTCAGTGCACCGCTGCTCCGTGTATGAGGTCCTTTCACAGCAGCACAACTCGTACATTTGCGACACCAGTCCTCAACGTCGTCGCGACAGTGGATCCAGTAAAACCGCTCACGTATCTTCAACAGAGTCCTTTTTACTCCCATATGGTCCCCTGAACATCCATTATGGTAAAGCTGTAGCACATCTGGGACCCTAACTTTAGGGACGACCATTTGCAAATGACAGCTGTTTCCTCGAGCATTTTCCCATTTGCGGCACAAGACTCCATCCTGAATAACTAAACTGTCCCATTGCGCCCAATAACTTTTTGTGATTGAACTCATTGAAGCGACGTCACTCCATATGGGTTTAGGAGCACTTGCATTAATCCACTCAAATATTGGCTTGATGTCTGCGTCGTCCTGTTGAGCATGTTGTAGGCTTTCTTTCCATTCGTCGCTCAGATCCGTTTTAAGCATCTTCACAGGTATGGCTTCCTTTGTCTCCTGTTTGGCACAGTGCTTACAGTCTTCAGGGCAGGGTCTTCTTGACAATGCATCTGCGTTGCCATGGGATCTCCTACTGCGATGTTCAATTACAAAGTCATATTCCTGTAGTAGCTCAATCCATCTGGCGACTTGTCCTTCCGGATTCTTGAATTGTAATAAGCATGGTCGGTACGTATAAGGAATTTTCGCCCTAGTAAATATTTGCTGAAATGCTGCAATGTTTTCACCACGGCGAGTAATTCTCTCCTCGTGACAAAATAATTCCTTTCAGGTTTCGGTAAGGATTTGCTGAAGTAGGCTATAACGACCTCTCGATCTCCTTTCCGTTGAGATAACACACCTCCGAGTCCGACATCACTTGCGTCTGTGTCAACTATAAATTCATTTTCCGCATCAGGATAACCCAAAATAGATGTATTGCACAGACGATTCTTTAGCTCCTGGAATGCGATGCCGCAGCTTCCGTCCCAGGAGAATTGTCGCTTTTCCTCCGTGAGCTTGTGTAAGGGCTTGGCAATATCCGCAAAGTTCTTGACGAATCGCCGGTAGTATGAGCACAAACTCAAAAATGCTCTGACCTGCGTCTTATCCTTTGGAACCGGCCAATCCTTGACGGTGATGATTTTCTCTGGATCCGTGCTGATACCATCTTCGGACACTACGTAGCCTAGGAAGCTTACTTGCCGTTTGAGGAATGAGCACTTCTTTGGGCTGAGCTTCAGGTTCGCGCTTCGGATCTTTACAAGCACGCCTTCCAGGTTTTGAAGGTGCTCTTCTAACGTACGGCCCACGATGATAATATCATCTAAATAGACAAGACAGGCGTCCCCAGTCATTCCAGCGAGTACAATTTCCATTAATCTTTCAAAAGTAGCCGGGGCGTTGCATAATCCAAATGGCATAACTTTAAACTGCCACAAACCCTTTCCTGTGGAAAATGCAGTCTTTTCTTTATCCTTCGGATCGATTTCAACTTGCCAGTAGCCACTTTTCAGGTCTAGCGTGCTAAACCACTTCACCCCTGTCAGCATGTCTAACGTGTCATCGATCCTTGGTAAAGGGTAGCTGTCCTTTTTCGTAACGTCGTTCAGACGACGATAGTCGACACAAAACCGCATATTGCCATCTTTCTTCCTTACCAGCACTACAGGTGAGCACCATGGACTTGACGATGGTTCTATCACACCATCTTTTACCATTCCTTCAATCATGGTCTCAACTTCCTTTTCTCGTGCTACTGGCAGTCTCCTTGGTTGCTGACGGATGGGTGCCTCATTTCCAGTTTTGATTTTATGCTGAACCAATCCAGTCTTCCCAATGTCAGCATCACTCGAAGAGAAAATATCGGCGTACTTGAGTAACATCTTCTTAGCCTTGTCCATTTCATTCTTCGTTAAGATGTTACGACAGTCTTCTAAAAGTGTCAACACGTTGTTTCTAGCGTCCTTGTTGACGATGTTCCCAGTACTCAACTCTTGGCATCGGCGCATCCAATCTACTTCTTCGCAAGTGCCAATCAATGTGCTCTTTTCTTTCACGTGTTCCTTATCACTAAGGTTCAGCACACGTACCACTGAGGCTTCAATGGCTCTTACCAGAGTTCGGGCCATTTTCCATGGAAGTTGATGTGTTCGCCCAGAATTCTGAGGGAGACTAACTGGTACAGTCGTTTCTGATCTGGCAGGAAGCACTACCTTCTTCAAGCTGTACACTTTTCCTGATAACGCTCCTTCCATGAAAAGTTCCTCTTGACCACATTTCATCGCTCCTTGCTTGACGTCGATCTCACAAGAGTTCTTCCTCATAAAGTCTAAGCCCAGTATGCAGTCGTCCATTATGTCAGCCACAATGACATTATGCAGGTAAATTCCATTGCCCAACTTTAACTGCATCTCTTTCTCTCCTCGGACGGGTATGCGCTGACCGGTGGCTGTTACCAAGTTGATGCGGTCACGGTTTGCAGAGTCCCCAAGGAACCGATTTGCAAGTCGGGAACTGACAACCGTGCGAGATGCTCCAGTATCTATTGTCAGCTTGCATGGCGTGCCATTTACCTCGCCCTTGATGATCAGGCTGTTCCCATCCTGGGTTTGTGAGATAGAAACCCTTGGGGCTCTTCTAACACCCCGCCATCGCCAACTGTAGCCACACTATGCCTGACATTGTACTCAGGCAATGCGATGTACGGGCAGTGCTGCGATCACTCGTCACGCGGAAAGCCAGTGGCCCTGACGGCATTCCAGCGGTGGTACTACGGAACTGCGCAGCTGAGTTGTCTCCTGTACTAGCTCGTCTGTACCGCCTGTCTTACTCCACAGGAATCGTGCCGGAGGTCTGGAAGGAGGCGAACGTACAACCGATCCCCAACAAAGGGGATCGGTCTGCTGTCACCTCAGTCATCTGCAAGGTGTTTGAGCTCATCATCAACAAGCAGCTCATGCGATACCTCGAAGATCACTCGCTAATTAATGATCGGCAACTTCAGGCCAAAACGATCAACGGGTGATCTTCTGGCATTCGTAACGCATGTCTGGGGTGAGGCTATGGAAAGGCACGGCGAGTCCTTGGCGATTAGCCTGGACATCGCCAAAGCCTTCGATAGAGTCTGGCATGCTTCGCTCCTTTCCAAGCTTCCGACATATGGTCTACCTCCTCAACTGTGCAGCTGGATGGCCAGCTTTCAGAACGAACGCCGAATGCGGGTCCTCTGCGATGGCCAGGCTTCTCGCTTTTTGCAAGTGAATGCCGGGGTGCCGCAGGGGTCCGTGCTGTCACCAACACTCTTCCTTCTGCATATCAATGATATGCTATCCCTCGGGAACATTCATTGTTATGCAGATGACAGCACATTGCATGGGAGCTACTGGGCTCGTCCGGCGGCGGGGCGGTCGGAGATTGAGGAGGATAGACAACAACTCGTGGCTGATCTCGACCGTAACCTCGACAGTATCTCTCAATGGGGTACCGAGAACCTGGTCGAGTTCAATGCCCGCAAAACACAGGCGTGTGCATTTACAGCGAAGAAATCCCCTTTCCTTCCCCTACCCTCTCTTCAGAATGCATTATTACCAATGAAGGACAACCTTGACATCCTTGGCATAGACGTTCGTCGAGAGCTCAATAATAAAAACTACATCGAAAGATGTATTATAGGGCTAGCTTCGCGGAAACTAGGAATACTGAATAAGGTAAAGTGATTCTTTACATGCACCAGAGGTGTCTGCTGTACAAGACGCAGATTAGACCCTGCGTCGAATACTGCTCGCACCTCTGGGACGGCTCCGCGAAATATTTGCTGGATGTTCTCGACGCTATGCAGCGACGGGCTATCCGTATTTTAGATTGTCCGGAGGTAACGGGAAGCATTGAGCCGCTAGCTCAGCGCCGAACAATAGCTTCCTTGGCCGCATTCTACCGTATTTACCACGGCGAGTGTTCTGTAGAGCTCTTCAATCTGACCCCACCTTCTTCCTTCCGATCCCAAACAACGCGTGCCGGGCAGAGATGCCACTCCCACACAGTGGATAGCATGTTCGCGAGAACCGAACGATAGTGGCCTGGAACGCCCTGCCTGTGCACGTGTTTCCTCCCACATATAACCCTGGGTTCTTTAAGCGGAGCGTGAAGAGGCACATCAGTAGGTCGTCAAGTTGAGGGCCACTCTCTATAGTATTGTGCGCTGTGAGAGTGGCCCACAATCGCTAGACGTCGTCACGACTTACCACCAGGCGGGCGGCGTCAATTTGGCGAACTCAATATAAAAAAAAAAAAAATATTCAGTTTTGCATAGAAATTTGTATTGAAAGTTATTCCATACGGGCAATATCTTGACTTGTTGTTTGGGATAAAAGTAGCAATAGAAAACTTACTTTCACTAAAACTAGGATAGAGAATAGCTCTATTATCGCCATCTATTGTTGCCAGTGATGTCTCGTTGACTTGCCTTTCGTTATGTACAAAACTGTGTGTCATTGAATACCTGTCAGGTCGGTCTAACAGCAGTTTCGTGGATGTACATGCTCCCATTAACTGTAAAGCAGGGAATCGAGATACTTCATACCAGACCCCAGCAAACTGAAATAACCAATTAATTATCAATTCTTATGTATGACATTATAGAACATTAGAAATCGTGTATAGTGCTTTTATTTACTTATTGGCCATCGGCAATTGTCGTTTTTCCGAATAGAAACGAATATTAATATTCATGTCCATAAATTATTTAATTTATCATTTAAAAACTAAAATTTAACTTGATTTTAGAACTACGTACTTTAGTTTTGTTTTGATTTCAGTGTGTAACTCTACAGAGCTGTGAAATGATTTCCCTGCAACTTACGCAGCTTTTCACTCATTCAAATATAAATAAATAATGGACGGTAATAACTACTCTATATACTTCCAAACGGATGAATATCCAACGAAAGCCGAATCATTTGATTACGATACGAAGTACATTAAGAAAATAGAAGCACTGTATGTATTTACAGAATTTATCAAAAAATAGCTTGGACTAAGCAGTCCAAGCTATTTTTACTTCTGATTGGTCTTTTAAAGTTAAAAGACCAATCAGTAGAAAAAACACATTCTTTGTTTCGTACAAAGAAGTTGTAATTGCTTAATTATTCTTGTCGGTCTGTGTGTACACTCTAATATCTATATTAAGAGCACCAACTCGAAGGTTGCGGCATACTCCTGTGTTCTACGTTGCACCTTTTCACACCAATTTCAGAAGAAACAGTTACTTGCCCAGAGCACTAGCAAAGTTTAACAGCCTTAACGTCGACAGTCAATACGATCTCTTTTTCAATAGTATACGTTCCATACGATCAAATTTAACTATGGATTTTGTAAATACCACTGTCTTAATTTAATTCACTATTACACTCTAACAAGCAGTTGGTTCCGGTTTCGTGGTTTATTATTTGATACGTTAATATATTTTTTTTTACATCAAAGATTACTTTGAATGCCTATTTTCTATTAAATTTAGATAGTTACAGGATTTAATGTTTATTACAATATTTCGTAATTTTGAATCACAACGATGAATAATTAGATATAGACGGTTGTGACCGCAGATATCTGGATATACATCACCTTTACGTATATTATTGTTTTTTCTATCTGCTTTTATTATTTTTCTTTTTTGATCGTAGGTATTTGTCTGGTTGTCTGTAGTTTAGACGTTTAAATCGACTTAACACATTTGTACGTGCCTATGCTGCATCCTATTTTTATTATTAATTAAGGTACTTTTATTAAGTCCTATGTACTTGTTATCTCTAATGCAACACGCCGTTTGCACATTGCTTGGTTTTTTTATACTATAAAAGACTATAGAGAGTGACCCTCAACTTGACGACCCAGTAATGTGCCTCTTCACGCTTCGCTTAAAGAACCCAGGGTTATATGTTGGAGGAAACACGTGCGCGGGCAGGGCGTTCCAAGCCACCATCGTTCGGCAGAGAAACGAACGTTTAAAACGCTCAGTTCTCACGGTACGAGAGTGACATCTCTGCCCGGCACGCGTTGTTCGGGATCGGAAGGGAGAGGGTGGGATCAGATTGAAGAGCTCTTCAGAACACTCACCGTGGTAAATACGGTAGAACGCGGCCAAGGAAGCAATTGTTCGGCGCTGGGCTAGCGGCTCAAGGCTTCCCGTTACCTCCGGACAATCTATAATGCGAACAGCGCGTCGCTGCATAGCGTCGAGTGCGTCCAGCAAATACTTCGCGGAGCCGTCCCAGAGGTGAGAGCAGTATTCGACGCAGGGTCTAATCTGCGTTTTGTACAGCAGACACCTCTGGTGCGGTGTAAAGAATCGCTTCACCTTGTTCAGTATTCCTAGTTTCCGCGAAGCTAGCCCAATACATCTCTCAATGTATTTAGTGTTATTGAGCTCTCGACGTACGTCTATGCCAAGGATGTCTAGATTATCCTTCATTGGTAATGTTGCATTCTGAAGAGTGGGTAGGGGAAGGAAAGGGGATTTTTTCGCTGTAAATGCACACGCCTGTGTTTTGCGGGCATTTTTGCGGGCAGTTTGCGGGCAGATACTGTCGAGGTTACGATCGAGATCAGCCACGAGTCGATTGAGGAGGAGAGACGCCTCCTCAATCTCAGATCGCCCCGCCGTCGGACGAACCGAGTAACTCCCGTGCAGTGTGCTGTCATCTGCATAGCAATGAATGTTCCCGAGGGATAGCATATCATTGATATGCAGAAGAAAGAGAGTTGGTGATAGTACGGACCCCTGCGGTACCCCGGCATTCACTTGCAAGAAGCGAGAAGCCTGGCCATCGCAGAGGACCCGCACTCGGCGCTCGTTTAAAAAGCTGGCAATCCAGCTGCACAGTTGAGGAGAGAGGTAGACCATATGCCGGAAGCTTGGAAAGGAGCGAAGCATGCCAGACCCTATCGAAAGCTTTGGCGATGTCCAGGCTAATAGCCAAGGACTCGCCGTACTTTTCCATAGCCCCACCCCATACATGCGTGACGAATGCCAGGAGGTCACCCGTTGATCGTTTTGGCCTGAAGCCATATTGCCGATCATTGATTAGCGAGTGATCCTCCAGGTATCGCATGAGCTGCTTATTGATAAGGAGCTCAAGCACCTTGCAAATGACTGAGGTGACAGCTATGGGTCGCTAGTTGCCTGGATCGGAGCGATCCCCTTTCTTGGGGATCGGTTGTACGTTCGCCTCTTTCCAGACCTCCGGCACGAGCCCTGTAGAGTATGACAGGCTCAGACAGGTACAGACGCGTTAATACTGGAGACAACTCAGCAGCACATTTTCGTAACACCACCGCCGGAATGCCGTCAGGGCCACTGGCTTTCCGCGTGTCGAGCGACCGCAGCACTGCCCGTACATCACATTGCCTGATAACAATGTCAGGCATAGTGTGGCCACAGTTGGCGATGGCGGGGGGCTGCAGGCCACGGTCATCGACGCGGGAATTAGCCGCAAAGAGATCTGCGAGCATGTCCGCCTTCTCTTGGGCTTTGTGAGCCAGTGATCCATCAGGAAAACGCAGTGGTGGCAGCGAGGGTTGGCAAAAATTAGACTGTACGGCTTTGGCCAGTTGCCAGTATCCACGGCTGCCCGTGGGGTGGGATGTGAGCTCCTGACCAAGCCGCGCGACGCACTGGGCATCCGCTCTCTTGAAGGCCCTCTTGCTGGATTTTGTGGCCCGGTTGTACGCTGCTTTGAGGCGGTTCACATTCGGGTCACGTGCCGCCCGAGCCCTGACCCAGGCGCGATACGCCGACTGTTTTTTCTGGATAGCCTCGGCACATTCACGCCAGAACCAGGGGCGAGCTTTGCGGATGCTGGCGACATCAGTGAAAGGGATATAATATTCTATCCCTAGACTGATCTCGCCAGCGACGGCAGCAGCGCTATCCGAAGGCGCCTTCTCTACAAAGCAGCGTTGGCTCCACGGGATGGACGCAAAGTAATCGCGGAGACCGTCCCAGTCCCGACGAGTAGTGCCACTTGGAAGCTGGCGTGCACCACATAGTGGTCGGAAGTGCCCAGTGGGGCGCGTACCGACACACTGTACTCGGCTGCGCGATTCGTCAGCAGTAGATCCAGCAAGGCGGGCGTGTGGTCTGACCTGTCAGGTATCCGGGTGATCCCCTGTACCATCTGGGTCAGCCCGTGGGAGAGAGCGAATGCATGGGCGGATCGTCCCGCATGATCGGTCCTAAGGGACCCCAGCCACTCAACGTGATGACCGTTGAAGTCCCCCAGGAAAACCAGGTCAGCGTTCGGGAACCGCACCTGCGCATCGTCAGCCATTTCGCTGAGGTATTCGAAAAGCCTTGTTGTCCCAGTGTCCCCTGTGTGGGAGCGGTAGACGCACACGTAGATCTGGCTCATAGAGCCATGATCCACGTGCAGCCAAAGGACGGAGTAGGAGGGGTTCTCTAGACAGCGCAACCGGCGGCAGCAGACATCCGCCCTAACGAACACGCACACTCCGGCTTTGTCGCGGAATTGTTCCTGAATGACATAACCCGGGTAACTGAGGTAAGACGTGTCGTCAGGGCGGCGTATCTGTGTCTCCGTAAGGAACATCACAGAAGGCCGTGCCGTCTCTAGGTGATGGTGGACGGTATCGAGGTTCGCATGGAGTCCGCGGATATTCGCGAACTCCACCTCAAACGGAATCGACTTTGTGGGGTTTCTAGAGGCTGCTGTGTACCGTTTATAACTTTGTTGCACTGTCATGATGAGATATAGGGAAGCGTGAAGACAGGGCGTCATATGTTGCGGCAGTAAATGACAAAGTGCAGAGGCTAGCTTCGTCTAGAACCGTGTGGCTAGGTCGGAGCCGACCCGCCGGACGGAAGGGCGGTTTCCCTGATGCAAGGCCGCCGCTACCCCACACCGGTTACCACCCGGAGCGGCGACCCCGCATCAGGATTATGCGCAACATGTGGGGCAGCCTCCTGGGGTGGTTGGTCCCAGGCGGGCCCCATGACTATGTTGCGGGCGGCCGCGGCAACGCCGTTGCTAAGGGTCTCCCTGGCCGGCGAATCGACCCACACCACCCACACTAGACTCCGCTTCGCCCCCACTGGACCCCTGCCTGCCGCACCATACATCGTCCTGGGCCCGGCAGTGCAGCTGCTGAACCCCTAACGCAACCCAGCCTGGGCTGGGTTACTTGGGGGGCTTTAGCACAGCTGCACGATGGTACCCCCCCGGACCAACACTGTTGTACCACCTGGTATCCACGTAGGGGCCGAAGCCACCACATGGGTACCGTAATATACGAACCTCGTCCGTTAATCAGCAGGTGCGCCACTAGCAGGTGAGGTCGCTGGGGCCCGATAGATGTAAGAAGGGCCCCTTTGCACCCAAGGTGCGTGTTGTGTGCGTGTTGGTGTTGAGTGCGAGTTCATACATTTCTTATTTGTGACTAAGTGATTAGTAAAATCAGTTGCACTCGCGTTTAGCATTTTAACGGAGTGTAAACCAGTCCGGTTACTACTATAATTCATTTATTTACAATAAGAATTACAATATACAAAATAAACATAATTATAGACTAAACATATTTACATTACAAAATATCGTTTAAAAAATCCTCCGCGTCATTGCGGACTGGGAAGGTTCCCAGAATGCTGGCTGTGTTGCCACGTTGGATGGCGATACTTATTCTTTGGGCCAGAAAATAGCCAGCCTTCTGGTCCTGAGAAGCATCGATTAAGCGTTTAGCAATGTCTCTATAAAGGCGGCGAGCACTCGGACCCCATGACCCCAGTGTCTCAACCCCAAACGGCTCAAATATCCTCCATAATCCGTAATCACCTGCTAGGTTAGCATATTTACGCCGTTTGAGGCCTTCAGCCGATGCATCAGCAGCGCCGGCACATCCGGATGTGCTTGGAAGGTGTGAAGGTGCTAAGGTGTCAACGCATGTAGCGTCCCAGACCAAAGGCCTTCCCATCTTCCACGGTAGCAACGACATACCGTCCGGTCTCTTTCCATCGCTTCGTGCTAAACCATTTGGTTCACGTACGGCCGGAAGACCTGCGGTGGAAAGAGCCCTACGAATTATGTCGTTTAGAATAGCGTGCCGAGGTATACGACCTCGCAGGTATACTATAATTATGGTTGTGTTTGTAGGTAGGTATTTCTTATAACCTGTGTAATATTTGTATGCTCGCTCGGGTGAACGTGTCTGAGTGTACCTACCTATTCCATTATAAATTGTATGTAGTTGTGTAAATTGTATGCCGCACACTGCGGCCCGCTGAGTGGACGACTATTTAATGTTGCCTACATTGTTTATAAACCATATGTGGAAGCTTGTAATTGGCATTTGTTGGCATAATATTCATAACTAATGTGTACTATAGCCCTAAGCTCCCTAAATAAAAAAAAATATCCGAAGCTTCCTCTACTAAAGCTAACTCAGCTTGAAGCAATACAGGCAATAATAATTTATTGTACCTACCTACCCTAAAAGATTCGAAATTGACACGAGCGAGGCTGCGGGCACCAACTAGTTAGTTACAAAATATTTTATAAAGGCAACAATTAGTGAGTGTTTCTTTTTAATTCGGTAAAATGCGTTCCAGTAGATATTAGAAATGTGAAAATTATACCATGTGAATGGAGACCTCGGGGTTAGTACAAAAATAAACCGGCCATGATCGTGTTAGATCGAATCTATAACGATCATGGTATTCACATGGTATTATACCATACAATATTCGTGTTCGCCCTCAGTTTCTTGACAACTTAGGGCGCTTTTCGACTCGCATGCTTGTCAATGTCAAATCGACTATGAACGTATAACTGGTATAACCATGGTTAAAACTTCTTCACAAACCGAAATTTGACGTTGACATGACAATTTGACGAGTGTCTATCTCTTTTGAGGGACATCACTAACCGCAGTGGCGTTAAATTCCTCCACGACAGGTACATCGTATAAGGAATCGCAGACACCAGGCAATTCTACTTGGCGTCCCTCATTGTCCGGGTAATAGAAGCAGTCATCAAAAGTGTAGCCGTCTTTGAAGTAGTATCTTTCGTCGAGAACTTGGATGTCTGCAACCAGCGCGTTTATGGCTTCTTCAGCCTCTTCCGTTAAATTCTGGGCTTTACTCAACTTCCAGCTGAAAACTATTCACATTCCTGTTAATATTTTAGTTATTTTCCCAAATGTTAACGAACTCGATTACAATGTTTGTTGACTATAATGTGCTGATTTTTTTAAAAATGTTAACCAATTCATAACTGGGTGTGTATTTTGACCTATTCAAAAGAAACCTTGTCGGAAATTTTCAATATTTTCCTATATTTAAAGTAGGTACCTACGTCCTACGAAACGATTGCACTTTTGGGTGTAAATGTATGAGTGTGTATTACCTGCTCTGCTATATTCGTCAATATTTTCGCAGGAGTAGACCAAAGCGTAATTTATGTAATTTGTCCCCAATACCCAATAACTGGTCGTTACTGAAATAAACAAAAAACTATATATTATACAGTGATATTTATCTTACATCTTTAAACAGTTCAGTTAGTGTCTGATCTTTACCGTTTTCTCCATTGATATTAAATGTAACATTTAGTTTCCCGGGACTTGTTTGAACAGCAGATCCTATCCAAGTCTCCTGAAGGCGGTTTTTTACTTGCGTGTTCTTAACGGCCACTGTTCCGTCTCCATTATCTAAGTATTCAGCCTTACTACAACTGCCAGTTTGGAAGGGAGCTGGATACGACTCGACACCATACCAAGTGCCTAAATACTGAAAGTAAAAACACAAAATAACTTGAACTTTCTGAGCAACTTCGAATAATCGATAGAATAAAAGAAAACTACTATATACAATGTAGGTAAAAACGACGCCGACGCATCGCCTGTTGTCCAGTCATTAAGATTTATTATGGATAGGTACTATACACTCTATTTCTTTTGAAAAATCGTCGTGTTTAGACGGGTTAGTCACTAACTGGATACGAAGAACTCGACACACGTGTGGTCAGTTGGCGAAAATCAACTGTAGAACATCGTATTCTTTCGTCATCTGGACATACCAAGATTATTGTGTGTGTCCAGATAGCGAAACTTAAATAAATTACTTTTAAGTTGTCATCATATTCATAAAGTCAGTCCTTTATTACCTCTAGATCTTATTTTTAATATTTGGCTCCTGTTTGTTTTCAAATCAGATTAGAATTTTTGTTTGTTTGCATTGAATAGGCTCATGAGTACTGAACGGATTTTAAAAATTCTTTCAATAATATGTAGCTACATTATCCTCCAGTGAACCGAAAAATAAATAAGTTAATGATATGGCAAGAAAATGCCATATATTTAGAGTTTTCGATACTTTTTTCATAAAATCTAAAAAATATCACATGATATGAAGTTCAACATCATTTTAGAGGTCTTTGACCATGCTGAGTTGATTACAGCTGGTCTTGAGTCTCTAACTATTACCGTTCTCGATTTGACCTCGTTTTGACCTTGACCTTGAGATCAGAGGTCAAAGGCCAATTTCATTTTGGGGGGTTTTCGACTATGCTAAGTCGATTGGCGTTTACACTGAGTCTCTAGCTCTTACCGTTCTCGAGTTGAAAGTTGTTCACGGACATTACTGTTGTATAAGAGATTTTCGTTTCGAAAACTCTAAAAGACAATTTGTCTGTCCTCGACTTTCCTCCCAAACGATTAGTACTAGATAGACTATACTTTGCACGGATATTATGTGAATTTTAGGAACTTACAGCTGCAACGTTGAAATCAGCCTGGACTGCAATATTTGTATCACATTGTCCGGGGAATACAACAGGCTTGTTCCGTTCAGCGGGTGGGAAGTAGAAACATTCAGAATCTCCACGACCTATAGTTGTATAGTAGTCTTCATTAAGATCCTTAAATTCATTCACGATTTTATCGATTTCATCGGTCGCCTTCTCAGTTAGACCATTTGTACGACTCATCTTCCAACTCCAAACTAAGACAGAAAATAAAATAATTATATCTATAGCAAATATGTACTTACATTATATCGCAATGGTAAGTAAAATGTTTTATAAAAAAACCTTTTAAATTTATAATAGCATTAATTTTTCGCAGAATTAAAAAAGACAACAAAACGTCGCAAAAATTATCAAGGCTGTTCTCTCTTAGACAGTCTTGATAATGCCTCGTTTAGAGGCGAAACAATTGTCGACGTTTAACGGACAGCGGAGTCTCAGTAATAGGGTTCCCGTTTTACCCTTTGGGTACGAAAAATAATCCCGATCCCCCTTTTTGCAGAGGCCGTATGAGTGACCAAAGTCGGCCAGCAATATATATAAATATAATAATCCCAGGGATCTCCAGGGTATGTACCCAGGACGCCTGGTAATGGATGTAAGGAGGGATATAAAAAGAGGCTAATAATAATACCTTGTCTGCGATCGTTGGTAAGATTTCGGCAGCTATAGACTAGAGCGTAAGTTTCATAATCTGTTCCAAGAATATAATACTCTGTGCCAGTGTCATCTAGAAAAAAAAACAATGTTTTATTAGCTAGATAATAATGCTTTAAGCAACTATTTCCTATCCTGTGCTTAAAGAGAGTCACTACATATTATTGCATCTAAATACCTACAGACAAAATAAAATTGAAGTGTGAGTTTGTATTTCACAACTTACGCCAAAATGCATATGAAAATAAATTTTCAGCCTTTTTTGCTTGTCTCTATGTATGTCCTAAAACGGCTGGATTCATTTTAAAATGACTTTTACTAGCAGATAGCTGATGTTATAAGGAGTCCTTGGCATCAATTCGTTGGAGCATCAAAAGCGATAATATTTTTTTTTTGATTTTCATCCGTCCTGCATGGTCACTTTCACCATGCAAATCGTTAGTATATGTGTAATCGTCATGGTAAATATCACGATACATAGTAAATATTGTGAATGACTATGATAGTTTAAGCTAGTTATGTAGTATATTGTAACTTACTTCCTGGGAAAGTAACCAGTAGCTTCCCAGTGCCATCATCGGCTGCTACAACGGCGGAACCGGTTAACGAAACTAGCTCCTCATTTTCAACGTAACTGTTGACAACTACGACAGAATTCTCGCCAAGAGAATAATCAGCTTCAATACACGTGCCCCGTTGGAACTCGGCATAGTATGACTCTATTAAACGCCACCGTCCTAAGTACTGCAAACATATTAAATTTGTTATACCATTAAAAATATTAGTACCTAATTAAAAAAAAACCTCATTGTGATGCTGACGCCATGAATTAACCTAAGTATACCTAATGGTTAAAAATACATATGCTAAGGGCATAGACATACCAGTAAAAATACGTATATATTTAATCGATATCTGTGGCTAAGTGCTATAAATTAAGCTTAGTTCAGCAACCTTATTCTAAAACCACTCGAAATATTTCCACTTCGAATTTGACAGCTCATTCCGTTGTCCATTTCCAATTCAAAGGATTCAAAAATGGGAAAAGATTTCGATAATAAAATTGTTCCTTCTGAACTGACAAAGTTTTCGAATTTTAGATTTATGCTAAGCTATATTATGAATATTTATGAAAATACATTTTCATAAACATTTATTATTAGGGTTTCCGATCAAATTCGGAAACGCTTCTAACGGTTGTGAGGCTTTGTTTGATCAAAATTGGGTGGCAGGAGAGGAGATAAAGTTATCGTCATTATAAGCTTGTGGCGTGTAGGCAAACTAAACGAAGCACGTCTGACGTCATATATACGAGACGTCTAGATCATACGAGAAGGCGGTTCTAGTCCCTTCTACAAGCTTCTACCAGTTTCTAACTGCGCATACGCCATAAGCCACACCTCCTTATAATTGAACTAGCCAATTAGGTACAAGCGATAAATTATAAGTACTACTAAGGTTCTTTTGTTTAGATCCACGCCCATTTAAACCTGTTTATTTTAAGCCGGAGATATACTTGTATGATATAAATACGAATACATTTCGATAATAAAAATTCACATACTGTTACTACAAGCATTTCAATACCTACCCAACAACCACTTCAAGCTATTCTATATGTACTGTTTTATACTTACTGCAGCTGCGTTAAAATCGCTAACTCCTTTAATATTAGGGTCACACTGTCCAATAAAAGTGACTGGCTCACTTTCTCCTAATTCTGGCAAATAGAAACAGGCTTCATCACTTTGTGCAGTTGTATCGTAGTATTTGTCCTTTAAAACATCAACCTTTTCTATTGCATCGTTAATAGATGCAGCCCCTTCAGGTGTTTGTTGTCTTGTTCTGCTTAGTTTCCAACTGTAAACTGCAATTACATTACAAGTATTAGCACAGAATAGGGAATAGTAGGTACTTACATACAGAACTTGCACTCCGACGTTAATTAAAGCACATTGTTTTGTTTACAGAGAACATAATTCGAACGTTAGGGTTGTCAGGAAAGTACCAAATTATGACGTTAATGCCTCAATATCAACTATATGGTCAATGCCGTGTCACAAACAAGAGACAACCCTTACTGACTTACAACTTCAAGTTGTCGCTGACGTCACGTATTTTTTTGCGGATTTTTAGGCGAGTGACATGCTATTAGTCTATACTACTATTACTTAGGTCACACTGTAAGTTTTGCGTAACTTAAAAAAACAACATGTTAAAACCAAAATATTATGTTTATTACTTTTCAAAATACTCTCCTTTACATTTTAAACATTTTTTCATGCGATCGAACCATTTTTTAAAACAAGAGGACCACCGATTGAAGGCATGTTTTCTACGTGCTGATTGAACGCTATCACTGTCTCTTCGGAGTTGGTAAAAGTAAAACCTCTCATCAAATCTTTGATTTTGGGGAAAATACAGAAATCACAGGGTGCTAGGTCGGGGCTATGCGCAGGATGGGTGACGAGTTGTACTTTTTCGGAAGCTAAAAATGACTTTGTTTTGTTGGCCGTGTGTGAAGAAGCGTTGTCATGATGTAGGAGAACGCGGCTTTTGGGTCGTCTTTCGCGAACTTTTTCTAACAACCTGGGTAAACAAATGGTAGAATACCACTCGGCATTAACACTCTTTTGATATTCAAGTGGAATTGTACAGATGGGACCCGTAGCTGAGAAAAAAACGCGATCATTTTTTACCAACGTTTCTCGCCTGCCTCACTTTTGTTGGCTTGTTCTCATTTTCAAACAGGGTTCAAAACAATAAATCCACGTTTCGTCTCCTGTGACAATGTCATAAACAGCATTAGAGTGTCCGTGGTCGTACTTCAGTAGCATCTGTGAGCACCATTCCACGCGAGCCCGCTTCTGCTCCGCTGTCAGTTCATGAGGGATCCAACGACAACAAAGTTTCCGAACTTTCAATTCTTCGTGTAAATGTGTTTCAAATTTTCTGGATTTGACTCATACCAATCTCCTATAGTCCTCGAATTGTCACATAGGTAATCCGCGGGTTTTCTTCAATTAACCGCTTAACAGTAGCCACATTATTTTCGTTGACGGCAGTTGAAGGCCGCCCTTCACGAAATCGTCATGTAAAGAAACTGGACCTCTCTCAAATTCAGCAAACCTTCGCCTCACGGTGCTCAAACAAGGTGCTTCTCTCCCAAAAGCATTTTGAAGACGAGCGGCACAGTCTTGCGGAGAGAGAGAACTTTTAAAATCATAAAAATCATCGCTCTAAAATCTTTTCGACTTAATTCCATTTTCGTTGCATACGTAGAACTTTGATGTGTGAAAAAACAATTGACAAATGATTTCCCGCCGATTGTTTTTTTTATTACTAGAAGGTTGCAACGTTTAAAAAAATCTAACATTCGAAATTCAAATAGTTCCGATTAGCTAGAAGAGCAAAACTTTTAGTGTGCCCCATGTATAAAGAGGAAAGATTTGTATTTTTGTGTGTATGTTTGTAATGAATAAACTCAAATTAATAAAACTTACTTTGTCGGTAATCAATCCCCTCGAGGTTCCGGCAGCCATAAGCTAATGCGTAATCTTCGTAATCTGTATCAACGATCCAGAACGGTACTTGTTGTTCTGAAAATTGTAGTTACATCATATTGATTTTTTAATCCGTATAGTTCCTTAATTATCTAAAAGGCAATCTCACATCACCGGCAAGTGATGTTTCGTGATTAAGCAGAAGTACTTAGTAAGTTCAAAGACACCTAGATCTAAATAAAATAAAAAAAACAGAAAAAAATTGATCTAGATGTATTTGAAGGGTTTAAAGACACAAAAGTGACGAAATTTCAGAAATTTTAACTGTTTGACTTAGGTAAAAATTTTAGGGCTGGACCTACTCAGCAGGAACTTCACACCTACTCCCCATTCTCGTATGTTCAACGTTCTGCCGGACATCCTGTATATCCTAGATCTGTAGGTTATTAAAAATGTTCATAGATTGTGCAAATTACTTACGAACTCCATCGACTACTATATTAATTGTCAATTTTGGATCATTTATTGTTGCCGGCGTTAAACTGTTCGCAATTTGGATAAGACTTTGATTTTCAACTCGGAACGACGTCTGGTTCAGTGAAGTTGAAGATTGAAGTGTGAACCGATGATCGATGCACTGGTCATTTAGTGCGTACGGGTACTTTGCTACCTCGTGCCAAACTCCTTCGAACTGTAAAAATAAATATTTTAATTTAAAAATTAATCAATATCGCCACAGTCCGCCGGGAACCCTTGGAAATACTTTCTGGTGGATACCAGAGACGTGCGACAATAGACGTAAGAGCAGCCGATTGCACGGTCTTAAAAAAATTATCGCTACAGTGAAATTAAAACCACGTCAAACATTGACACAACCGACTTCAAATTACGGAAATTCAAATTACAATCTGTGGACAATGATGTGGGTTTTATGCTTGCCTAGTTTTTTTTTTGTTTAATTAAAGCATGTAACTGTTTTTTTGTCCCAAATAAATAAATAAATAAATAAATGGGACCAAATATTTGTCGGCATCGGACCAAATTGAAATGAGACCACTCGGGGAACAGTGTTAATTAATTAAAAAATATTATAATTATAGCTATTTCTGAAATCGGTTTACCCAGTCGAAAGATATGAGTATTACATATGTGTTTTTTTATTCAGAACCTCCTCCTTTTTTTGTAGTGGGTTAGAAAATACAGGCCTAATAGCATGCTCGATAAACTTTGATTAGCTTTTTTGTCCCACAGTAATGTCTAATTATGAGGTATAACGCAAAAATATCATAAGGTTACACAATATGTTTACAATCATAGTTCCGATGTTTCCGATGGCTGGTAGACAAAGTAACTTGTGGCATGGTAACCATAGGTACGGGAACGCAAGCACAGTTTATGAGCAGAATGCAAGTAAGTGACGTAATCTGACGCCATGAAATACACGTTACGGTATACTTGCACAAATTAGACTTGCGCAAACCCATTTTGTACAAGTTTTGCGCAAGTAGAAAATAATAGAATAGAATAAAACTTTATTATCCACCAGTACAACATAATTATAATAAAATATCCAAGTTTAAATATGTACAAATGGCGGCCTTATCATTAAAAAGTGATTTCTTACAGGCAACCTTTCGATGTACAGGTAGAAAGAATAGAATTTAAAATAACCATAAGGGTAGGCATTGGTGGAGAAAGAAAATTATAAATAGTTTCTTGGGAAAAAGGTACTACTTAATCAGAATAAATAAAGTAACAAAAATACACATACCTACTTACTTACATAAAATACATAGATATAAGTGCATACATATAAATAAATACATGACAATATACACATACATACATACCATAAACTTATATACACTACTATAGGTAAAATACTAAAATATTACTACTATAGGTCTAATACTTATATGTATACGACTAATAAGTATACCGTTACGTGTTTCATGCTTCATTGTGGCTCTTGAAAACGGCACGGAATAACCACTCACAGACAACCTACTTATACGCGCAAAAACAAAGACAGAAAATGTAGCGATGAACACAAAAATATCAGGGGAGTAGCAATTAAAAACAGCCACAGCGGCTGGCACGTAAGATTTTGTTGCCTTTCATCAACATTCCATCGCAAGGCAAAGGGTTTAAATTTTTTATCAAAATTACAATATAGCTGCTACTTTTTATTAAATTCATTCGGCCATTTTGGACATAACCCATTATAAATGTGCCCGGTGACGGCAATAGGCTTGCCCACTATTACGTGGGACTAAAATACTGGCAAATTGTGGGTGCTTAATGTACCTCTGCCTACCCCTTCGGGGATATAGGCGTGATATGTGTGTGTGTGTGAGCAATTAAAAAGGTTGGAAAAGTGACGTCATTAACCGCTGAAAACTACGGATAAAAAACAGTATTGTAGGTTAATCTACGTCACTATGACGTCACCAACATGGCCGCCAATCCCATTGTCATCTTGCGCGGCTACTAGCTAATAATTACAAAGAGATTTTAGCGAATAGTAAATTAATCGTTTTAAGAAACTCACCTGAGTCAAATTAAATTCTGATTTAGTGTCAATATTTGGATCACATCGTCCTGAGAAGATGACAGGTTCATTAGGTGCTGGTGCCGGGAAGTAGAAACATCCTTCTGTCGTCTGATTACGCTCTACGTAGTGAGCTCCACTCAACACCGGAATACCAGCTGTCACTGCATTGATCTCTGCTTTCGCCTCCGTTGACAGCTCTTTGTTCCGGCTTAGTTTCCAACTTGAAACTATAAGTTAATTATTGATCAAAAACTATTTTTAAATAGTACACTTATACCATAAATAGAGATTCAATTTTTTAAATGTCTTTTGTATCGTATGCATAACATGCTTCGGGTTTCGTCGGATATCCACCGGTTTGGAAGTAAATAGAGATGTTATTATCGGCCCCTTTTTAGGGTTCCGTCGTCTCGGACCCCTTATAGTTTCGTCATGTCCGTCCGTCCGTCCATCTTCGGCTTTCCTCCCAAACAGCTAATGCTAGAATGATGAAATTTTGCACGGATATGTGTATTTACTATTCCGGCAAAGTGCTAAAATGAAATTATGAATTTTTTTTCCTGGTGTGTCTCTCGTCAACCCCACCGTGTGGGTATCATTAGATAGGTCTTTTTAAAAGGCTGGAAGGTTTTTAAGAAATTTTTTGGTTTAGGTGCCCGTTTGCGAGATATTCAACTTTAAAAGGCATTTTTTGTTAAAACAGAGCATCTCTCCCTCTAAAATCTAAATGGCTAGCTCGAAGAATCTGAAAAAAAAAATGATTGTATTCCATATCATGAACTTTGAAGGAAAGCTATAACGGACTAGATAACTTTGTTAGTTAAGGAGTTATAGAGCCTATAATGGGTAACTACGGATCCCTATCTTATGCGTGGCTCGACACGCACTTTCCCGGTTTTTATTATTATTAATTTACATTTGAATGAGGGGAAAGCTGTTTAAGTTGCAGGCACGACAGATAATTATAATTTCACAGCTCTATAACTTTTACTTTCTACACCCCGAAATAAAAACAAAACAACAATAAAGTAGGTACGTGGTTCTAAATTCAATGAAAATGCACAAAGTAGGTACGTACACATACAGCATTGCTTTAGACTTATTCATTCGTACCATTTGGTCTGAATCAACGATGTATGCAGTTAGGCACCTACTGCTTTTGCCTGCGTTAATTCGGACCATTATTATTACTTTTCTTTTATCCACCTACACAGTCATTTGATTAGGACAACGCCATCTAGTCTCAAACTAAGCAGAGCTTGTGATATGAGTACTAGATAAACTGATATAAATAGCTACTTAAATACATTTTTTTGTAAATACATATATATTATACCCAGACTTCGGTACAAACACTACCGACCACGCCACCGAAGCAGTCAAACTGAACAGTAAGTACTCACTCACTCAAATAATTTCGCTATATGAATCGCAAAAAGTACGATAGTCTTGGACTGGACTTGAACCGTCGATTCATGAAGGGTAAATAAATAGTCATAATTGAGCTGAGTTTACGAAGCTCTTTCTTAGGCGACTCGTGTATTTCGTTTGGGATCGAACTCCTCCTAAACGATTGGACCGATCTTTTTGAAATTTGGCATGGTCATAGTGACCATCACCGTGAGTGCATATATCTGAATTCATGAAGATCGGTCCAGTCGTTTAGAAGTTCGACCCGGATCGACAAACTCAGCTCAATTATTGCAACAGCAGAATGCATTGCATACCTAGTTTTACGTACCTATAACATAATCATCATCATTCTCGTCGGGTCTGCATGAATACACCAATGAGAATCTTGTGTAATCTGTCTCTAATACCAAATAGTTGGCAGTAACTGAAATAAGGAAAAAACAATTAAAAATACACGTCATTTACACAACAACCGACTTTAAATTACCGAATGAGACAAATAATTGTCGCTTTTTGCTTTCATTTAAAAAAAAATCAAAATCGGTTCACCCCAGGGGCGAAGCTTCATAAGCTGAGGACTGCATGCCCGATATATGAGGTAACAAATACATAAAAAAATAAAGCAGTCGAATTGAGAACCTCCTCCATTTTTGAGGTTGGTTAAAAATCAAAGTTAAAAGCAGTCGAGATGAGAACCTCCTCCATTTTTGAGGTCGGTTAAAAATCAAAGTTAAAAGCAGTCGAATTGAGAACCTCCATTTTTGAGGTAGGTTAAAAATCAAAGTTAAATTACAACTGATTTTTTCTATTTTATTTCATGCGCTATTATCACTACAGGCATAATTGTTCGCGGTGGCTAACGTAGTTTTTTATTATATCGGCTACAGAGTGAATAATATCGTTTTGAATTGTAGATGATAAATAACTCGGCCCGGGTTTGTCGCTTGTTGATGTTGCATATGCTTTTCCAAAACGCTATCATATTTCGATAATAATGAAACTAATTCTAAAAAGTTACCTCTATTTAATGAATCTTTGGACTCGTCATGTCCTCTAGTCCTCTAAAAGGCAATACAAGGCTTTGAAAAATACTACGGTTTTGGTCAACTTGCTGATTGTGTTTTGAAATTTCTTCAGCAAATTGGCGTGACAAGTGAGTTTTACTTACTTTACAGCACCTCAAATCATCACAAGGCACAATTTCTTCCATATTTAACACTAAAATAAACTAATTCACAACTTTTAAACAATAAAAAACAATTTTGAAATAATCACCCACTCTAAAAAGCAAATTACTACGCGAAACTGAAGTAAACAAACGCGAACATAGCATAGGTCGCCCTCGCCACGCACCAATGTGCGACGAACTTCAGAGCAAAAGCCAGGCTTTTCGGCAGGCAGATTTTGCTATAACAACCTACTAAATGTTGTGGTATTCTAGCGAAAATATTCATAGGTGTGAAAGAGAAAATGCAAGCCCGATTATAACGGGCATGCATTGCGTCTACTTACAACTTGTGCGAGCGAGATGGCATCCGCGCGCTCAACACCGTACAGACAGAGTATCGTAGTCGGTATAGTATAGATAGGCGATTGACCTTAGCGCGCGAAATTTTGAAATAATCGTTCGAAATTTTTTAGAGTCAATATTACAATACACAATATTATTTTAGGGTCAATGGTACAATATTATTATTATATTATTTTGAAATGTTTTAGGGAATGCCGGGCTTATGGGAATGTATGGAACGTTTGCCACTGGTTCACCCGGTCCAAAAATATGAGGTAACAAACACAAAAAAACGTAGTTGAATTGAGAACTTCCTCTTTTGGAAGTTGGTTGATAAACAAAATGAAAGTGGAATCAGATACGATGAATAATACAACAATCCTTACCATTTACACCCTCTACATTGAAAGTAACGTTCAATCTGGCAGTTCCGTCGTCAGTATCAATCTCTGCTCTGCCTTCCATGGTATCTAGTTTTAGTTTAATAACCTGTGTATTTAAAACATCCACTCCACCACCTCTAGCGGTGTAATAAGCGTTGTTACACGTGCCAGACTGGAAGACTTCTGGATAAGATTCTATATCATGCCATAAGCCAGTATACTGAAAATTAAGAAAAAAATAAATTAAAAATTAAGAATAACAACTCTAAAAATTATTTCGTACAACGTAACTCTTCACTATAGAATGGAATGGTAAGAGTTTTTTTATTGAAAGGTTTTTCATTAGGTTCATAGTTTTTAATTAACTTTAATTAAATCTTATACCAAAAAATAACTTCCTAAACATTTAAAATTAACTTCGTCGAGAGCAAATTAATAGATATCAGTTATAGTATGTAGTTGTGGAGAAAAGAGTACATAATAAGAGCATGTTCTTACATGCTACCACACTCAGACACTCTTGTGTCTGAGTGTGGTTGCCAGAGCCTCGTGCGTTGATAGGCAAAAAAAAGTTTGGACATTCTCACATGAAGTCATCTAGCTCAAATTAGGCTAATATTATAAGTTTGTGCTATGGGATCTAGACGGCTGATAAACATACTTATATATTTCTATAAATACATACATATTATTCATAGAAAATACCCAAACTACGAAACCAATATTTGTGAATCACACAAATCATATGATTCGACACGGAATCGAACCTGGGATCTCAGAGACGGCAGTTGCATACTCTTAACCACTGCGCCACCAAGGCAGACGCCTCCACCATTGAAAGGTGACGTTGATTTAGGCCTCTAAAATCTTGGTGGGATGAATTAATTACGAGTATGAATATGGAGCATTTCTTTAAAACGTGTTTCAAAGGGGTGCGTCTCATAACGTATAAACTCATTTGGTCTAATTTCATTTTATTATTGTTCATAAGATATACCAATTGTTGATATAATTTCTTTATATATTTATAACATTTATTTATTCTAAAACTTAATTAGTATAACGTTGTTTGATATAACGTTTATGTAATCGAAAATCCTTTGGTCTAACGTTTAATATGTAGGATATTGTTTATTTAATCGAAAATGTTAACACCGCGACTCAGAGTACCCGGACTCGGATTTTTTTTAAACCACCCAGAAATAGGAGCTCCGTCGACCTATCTTTTGAGTGGTATGTCAAACGATTTTATATTTAACTAGTGGTCGCCCGCGACTTCGTCCGCGTGGTAATTTGGATTTTTTCCTGTTCCCGTCGCACCGCGTCATATTTTGAACAATTCACACAATATCTTTATAAATTGTAGCCTATGTGTTATTCTGATGTATAAGCTATATTATTGTAAAGTTTCATTAAAATCCATTCAGTAGTTTTTACGTGAAAGAGTAACTAACATCCATCCATCCATACATACATACTCACAAACTTTCGCGTTTATAATATTAGTTATGCTTATAAAAATTAGTTTTTTTTTAAATTATACCAATCGTTCATTAAATTAACTAATCGCTATATTAAATAAAATTATAGGTTCCTTTGTTATATGTTGTTAGTATTAGAGATTTTGTTGTTATAAATATCATCTATTACTTACCCGTTTCAAAGAAACTCAAGCTATAGAAACTGTAGGTATGTAACATCGGTTCAGACTGTTAAAATTTAGGTTAGAACTACAGAATTGTAATTGATTTTCTATTTGTATTCGGTGTATATAGGTCATTGTGGGTATGTGTTTCAAAGAATAATAATTTCTCTAAGTTGATTACGTACATAGCTGGGTTGGAAGTCTTTTTTAACGGGGACAACAATGTCACTACATTGGCCACGGAATGATACAGGAGACGTTGAGTTCACTTTAGGATAATAGAAGCAATCGTCAAATGAATTCTTAATAGGTTGATAGTAACGACTGTGCAGAACTAAGATCTCACTGATTTTCGTATCTATAGCAGCTTCTGCTGTATCACTTAACGTTTTGTTTCTGCTCAGTTTCCAGCTCCACACTAAAAAGAGTTAGAAGAATAGTTAGAAAAATCAGAACATATATTTTTATACAACTGAAAAAATATTATTTATTAGAGATTTGTACAAAAATGATTCCGCATCATTGCTGACTTAAATGATTCTTCGACTGCGGCTGCGTTGCTACGTTAAATTGCAATACTGATTCTCTGATAAATATTCAGCTAGGTATTTGATTAGAAACTAATGTATCTACCTATAATTAGGAAAATTTCAACTCTTCATAAAAAGACTTCAAAGAGAAGGAGGTCCTGATTCTCGAAGGTTAATTTTCAACATGATTAAATATATTTTAAAAGCTTATATTTTAAAACTGATAATATGTTAAAATTGTTTCTATGGCATACCTCTTCGTTTATTGTCTGACTGATCCTGACATCTATATAGCAGAGCATAGGATGAATAATCAACATCCAATATTAAATATTCTGCAGGTTCACCTGAAAAAATATCATACTTTAGTACTTTTCCTTATTTACATCTATCTATATATAGAAATGAGGAATGTCCCCCTTAGCTCTCGAGAACTGCTTATGCTCCAATGATGGTTGACCCCTCTATGGTTAGCCCTCGATCTGGAGGCAAGCCAAAAAATCGAAAATTTGACCTAGCCGTAAGGGGTCAAAAGTTATAGGCCAAAACCTATGGCGTGGTGCAGCGCGAAGCACCGCGTAAAACACCGTACTTACTAGTATACAATAAAATTGTTATCACACCTATTTCTCCCAAAAAGTTAGGCAGAGGCATAGGTCAACGCCAAAGTTTCGTCTTTAACTTTAATAAACTAGGTCGCCACCCTGCTTCGCGGCAGCATATTAGAGCGCAGCAAGCATCACATATGTTGTCACATTCTCACTCAACATCATGTAGCACAAAATAAACGTCAAAAATTAGGTAAGGTTGACTTGGGCTTAGATCTTAATACGATCCCCTTTTTTGAAATCTCCACCCTGAGGTCCACTAACGTTTAGATTAACCCTCGGAAGAATAACCCTAAGGCTACCTTTGCAGTTTTTCTGAAAGGATCGGGTGCCATCCCACATAATTTGGAACTATATCCAATTAACTTACTGTCAGCTAAAGTAACTGTTAAAGATCCTCTTCCATTACTGTCAGCAGTTGCAGTACCAGATGCACTCTCTAGGTTTCCTAATAGTACTTGCGTATGAGTCACATCAAGATTAAGACCGTTTAAATTACTAAAATTCACTTCATTGCAAGTGCCAGTTTGATTGTCCGCATAATAACTAGAGATGAATCTCCAACGACCAAGGAACTGTTGAAAAAAAAACTGTTTAAAATGAGAAACATGTAACGCAGTTAACTGGTATAGCGTTCTCTTTGTAAGAGAAATACTCAAAGAAGACTCAAGAAGGTTTGTTTCCGGCCTGATGTCATTGATTTTTTGCGAATATCTAAACCATTTGGAGTAAGTATTCTATTATCGGTAGGTGCCTACAATGACTACAAAAAGTACGCAGTAAGCAAGTCTACAGATTCGGATAAAGAAATGATTTTCAATGATTTGTAAAAATATTTTTTAATGTTGTATTCTGTAATTGTTGATTATAATAATTAATATAATAATTAAGTGTTTTAATCTATAATTCGAAAAACATAAATGCTTACCTTTGTAGCATCAAAATTTGTAATCCCTGTAATGTCAGTTTCACATTGTCCATCTAATATGATTGGATCACCGGGTGAAATATCGGGTAAATGGAAACAAGCTGTTTCACTGTGGTTAACCTCCCAATAGTATTTTTCCTCCAAAACATCAATATCTTCAATGGCACTCTCAATAGCTAGTTCGGCTGTGTCCAAAAGCTCTGTAGAGTTACTTAGTTTCCAGCTCCATACTGTAGTATAAAATTAAAACGGTTTTCGTGATTATTGTCTTTAAATTTCGAGTAATAAGGAGTACCCATTTTGTCTATCATTTATTCCAGAACTAGGGATTCGTTCCAGTTATGTTTGTGTGGTATTTTTTTCTAGTAATAAAGATAAGAATAAGAAATAATAGAATAGTACGATTTTTTTTTATTGGTCCATCAATTTTTAGGTTTATTCAATACGAAAATACAAATACTGAGTTCAGTTCAGAGGTGTAATGTTTTCTAAGCTCGTAGGCGAGAAACTACTATCCAAAAGTAAACATTGGCTGACAAAAAAATTAAATTAAAAATTTAAAAAGCCCCCGACTCACAAAAACAGAACAATAAAAATACATGTAAAAAGTAAAAAAATAACTATTATATTAAGACCTTAGGTAGCTATATTATTTACGTATTCATATTTTTAACTAACAGTTTGTCTCGTCGGGGACCGCTCACCTAATCATAACCTAATCGTACGTCTGTCTCGCAAGATCCTAACTGTAGATGTTTTGCGCGTACTCGTTGAATATTTTTGAAATTCCTTGATATGCTCAATTGTTTAGGTATAGAGCGGCCCCCCCGCACTTTTACAGGTTTTTTTATTGTTCTTTTTTTGTGAGTCGGGGGTTTTTTAAATTTTTAATAAAATTTTTTATTTCATGCTTTTTATATGGGTAACTTAAGTATAATAGCTAATTCATTATTAAATATCAACATACGTATAGTCTATCAACAATTATTCAGATCTAATGCGAATTGCGCGGAGTGTGGTTACAGAATTAGAAATACATTCCACTCCTCATATCTTTCGAATGGCTAAACCGATTTTCATAAAACTTGCGGTATCGTGATATAAAAGTTTCATTTGATACCCAACACGGTATATTTGAACACATTAAATTTTTCATCACCACTTTCACCCCTTATATCTTTGATGGCTTAACCGATTTTTATAAAACATAGCTAAGAACATCCTAACTAACCTAACCCATCTTTCAAACAAAAGAAACAGAATCAAAATCGGTTCATCCGTTTGGACTTACAAACACACACACCCACACACACGTCAAACTTATAACACCCCGTTCGGATTTCCGTCGGGGGTTAAAAAGCAATTAGTAAAAGCTACGACGCGACGACGCTACAATCCTGGCATACTTATTACGCTTCTTCAACTTTCATTAGTGTCTTCATTCATGCTTGCCGGTCACAGGTCTTTTTACCTGGCCTTTATTTAAGACATCTGCAGTTTGTTCGCCGATACTTATTAGCTTGTCCATTAAAACTTGCTTCACATATATGGAGCGGCCGTTATGGTTACTCCATGAAATGAAAGATTGTGAACGGTTTAAATAGGCTTGTCGTAATATTTAAGGCACAAAGATACGAAGCTATATTATTGCCCGTGCTTGGGCGCGTCGTGCACCTAAGTGAGCGCGTGCGCTAGCGCGCTGTAGCATCGGACCTCCCCAAGACACCGCACGTAGTTTCTATGCGAGATCCACCCGCCACATGTCTGGTTTGTTAGTCTTTTATCACCCCACCTCTCTACAACCAATGTCTCTTTTTCCACCTTGGTCATTCTTCTCTCATGCTTCTTTTGCCACACCCAAGATTCACTACCATACATACATAGCATCGGTTGCAAATCTCCTTGCAAAAACAGTGATGGTTTGACAGAATCAGATGTCAATACTTTACCTCCTTGAAAGCCATCCTCTTGATCGACACACGCATACGCCACTGCAAAGGTTTCGTAGTCTGTGTCAACTACCCAAAACGGTATAAAGATATCTGAAAAAAATAACCGTTTGAATCGTAAGCTCCAATGCCAGCATTAATAATATTATTATGATAATGTTTACAAATGAGTTTCACGTTAACGTACGTTAAAGTTACACATTGTCAGGTTTTAGACGTACCTCCGTCACTGGTTTTAACAGTAATATTAAGCATTCCAGTGCCATCGCTAGCAGAGACTATGCTTTGTGTTTCCGATAGCCAATAGTCATCAACACTTAAAGACTTAAGGTTGAGTTGAGAATTGTTATAAAAACTATATTCGTGTCGTACACACTGTCCACGTTGTTCTATTTTAGGGTATGCTTCTACTTCAAACCACAGCCTCGCAAACTAAAGAAAAACAAAAATATTTAATGACTTATATACTATGATTAGTATATACATATAACATGTATCTGCTTATGTAACAGGCAGTGTATTTAACCTATATCAAAGGAGTGACCGACAAAGTTGGAACGTTAGTAAAGCAGTAGGTTCTCCATAAAGCCGGTTTACATTCCGCACTCCAAGGTGACCAACTGCCTAAGAATATTACAGTACGTAATACCCCAACAGACACCGGGGTTGTACAGTAGGTACAGTGCAATTATGGCAGTGGTTGGTACAATCCAACCGAAACGTCGTCGGGGAGTAATAAATTATCGTTACTTTAATATTTTTACAATTAAGTACAGTTCAGTTATAAACTTAGTATTCTAATTAAATCTATTTGCAATCTAAACATAACGATAAACATTCTAATAATCCCTGAAGGAGTAGAAATAGTATTATAATGGTAATCGGCGAATTTTTATTGTTGCTAAGAAGGGAACTTTTACTTTTGACAGAGCCTCGTCTCTTGATCGGCAGATGCGCCACTTACAGGTGAAATTCTCTATGATCTTGGGGCTGCTATCTACTTCCTGTATCTAGAAAAGGTTTGATTGGTAATTGGAATACTTACCCGTTCCACACTGAACTCTGACATAACCTTAGCTGGTTTACATTTACCAGAGAACTTAACAGGTTCTCCTTCTTTGGGAATTGGAACAAAGAAGCAACTTTCTTCAGTTTGATTTACTATTTCGTAATATTGCCTATCCAACACTTCTATTTCGTCTATTTTACTATTGATTAGATCCCTGTCAGCTTCAGCCAAGGTTTTACTTCTGCTTAGTTTCCAACTATTAACTGTCAACATATTATATTAAAATAATATTACAATATGAATTGCAAAACCATCTACAACCAGATTTTAACAGGCGACTGTGTCCTTTCCAGGAGGAACGCTACGAACTGAACAAGACACCACTAGCCTAAAACCTCAAAACTTTTGAACATGATTATCAGTGTACGACCAGCTTCGATACAGAGCGTCATCTTCCAGCAATTAAGGAACTAGCCACTATGGTAGGTTGTGCGCTCATAGTGAAGGGAACAGTGAAGTAAATTGGATATAATTATAACTTTAACTGGCCACACGACGAATTCTGCAGTCGAAGCTTTTGACCAAGTGTAGCCATAACCTTTAGTTTTATACCTTAGACCAGAGATTAAGTCGGATGAATCTAGAGGTTCCTTTGTGCATTTTGTTAATATTTTTTTTTTTTTTTTTTTTTTAATATTTAGGTCGACAAATTGACGCCACTCGCCTGATGGTAAGCTGAGGCGACGTCTGGCAATTGAGGGCGACTCTCACAGTACACAGGAATACTATAGAGAGTGGCCCTCAACTTGACGACCCTGTAATGTGCCTCTTCACGCTTCTATTTATATTTCTTAATATTAAATTACCGAGGTAAATATGAATATTATTTTGCAACATAAAGTGATTAAAAATACCAACCTCGCATGCTCTCAGGACCTATATTTTGGCAGGAATACACAAGTGCATAGGATTCGTAATTTGTTTCTAAGACCCAATAATCTGTTGTAACTGTGTCTGTAACAAAAATGATAATAAACTTTTTAGCAGGAAACATAATATACAAGTATCCATCCATGGCTTTTGTATTCAGTACTTATCGTGACAGAAATAAAAACGTACATTTATTAAATAATATTTTAAGGCAGGATACCTAATTAAGTAATGAAAAAGAGCCATCGTAATTTCTTGGCTGATACTCGCAGGCTTTACCTGTTGCCACAAGAAATTCTCTAGAGTGCGTCATGGGGCGCCCGGCAATGGACGATGGGGCGGCAATGGACGAGTGGGAATAATAAAATAAAACCGGTCAAGTGCGAGTCAGACTCGCGCCCAAAGGGTTCCGTAGCAAAACGGCAAAAATATCACGTTTGTTGTTTAAGAGCCCCTTAGAAAGAAGAAAGAAAGAAAGAAAAATAATTTATTACACCACTTAATAATATAAAATAACAAACAAAACAAAAACAATCACCGCTTTGTATAGGTACATAACAATAAATAAAATAAATAAAATAATAATAATACATAATATATGTGGAGTAAATGGCCGTCTCTCAGCGTTATGCCTCTCAGCCTTAAATATTATATTATAGTATACAGTTTTTAGTATTTGTTGTTATGACAACAGAAATACATCATCTGTGAAAATTTGAACATTGTAACTATGAGATACAGTCCAAGACAGACGGACGGACGGACAACGAGTAATAGGGTTCCCGTTTTACCCTTTCTACCCTGGGTACGGAACCTTAAAAAAGGATCTACCTGTTGCCACAGGATAGATAATAGTACCTACTATTGGCTTGTGAATCTGGCAGTAAATGAAAATGTAGAATCACGAGACCTAAATGAAAAAATATTTTGATTTATTGAAAACAAATAATTTGATTTTCCTAATTGTAAAAATACACCCATTGTCCCCCAGTAACTTAGCTGGGACACGAAAGAATTGATTAATGGGCTCAAAATATTTATTTTTAAAGTTTTAGAATGACTAGCTTAAATTTACCATTTGTTCCGGCTATCGGGAAAGTAACTCGAAGTTTCCCAGTACCATCCTCGCCAGCAGAAACTCCGAATGCAGTTCTTACATCTAGAATACCGTTAACAACTTGTGTGTTTCGTACATCAACCCCTTCATCTCCTAATACGTAAAAAGCATTGCTACATTCGCCTCCTTGGAACTCCGCTGGATATAAATCAATATTGTGCCATAGTCCCATGTACTGCAATAATTTCAGAAACATTAGTAAGTTGTTACGCAGCTAGCTTATACACTACTTAGCTGTTGCTGGAGTGGCATCAATTTCGAGCAAGAAATTGAAATGAGCAGAACTCTTAACCGTAGGGGTTAATATTTTAACTCGAGCAATAAGTGTGCAAAAGTGTGTACGAAAATTATACACATAATAATATATTTATTGGTCAGGCTTAGCATTCTTATTTTTGCAAATTGATGATGCTACGTGAAAAATATATTTGATTTTGTCAGTAAATAAGAAGGTACTACTTTACCTTTACTATGTCGAAATCGTTTTGGACGGAAATATTTTCGTCGCACTGGGCTCTGAATAGAACTGGCCGTCCATTTGGCTCAGGATAATAGAAACAGTCACTAGGACCATTCTTGGTTGGCTCGTAGAACCTTGAGTTCAGCTCTAAATGACTATTAATCACGTTCTCCACCTCAGGCAATGCATCTGGCGTTAAGCTACGTTCTCTGCTTAAAATCCAACTATAAACTAAAAAAAACAGAAATTAACGCCCAGTTAGAAGCGGTAAGCAGTGGAATATCACACGACAACTTTTCGCTAGTAGTAATTGGTTGCAGGGAAGGGGGGGTTTGTTACATTTAAGGCTTTTTATGCCGATACAAATTCTTATGGGACAGCCGACTAATTACCAACATATTTATATTCAGTAAAATGTATCTTGGCGTGCGCCCAAAGAACGAAGAATGTCCTCGCGTAGTTCCAAAGTCTGTGGCAGTGCGCCATATCTACGTCCAAGACTTCTGGACTTCACGGTTGAAGCCTTGGGAATGGCAGATTGACTCAAGACCACCTCTAAGAGAGGCTGCATAGATTATCAAAGTCTACAGGCGTCCACCGGCAGTGGACGCCAAGGCGGCCAATTTAAAAATAAAAGTTAGAGGTATGTATGCCAAATTGAACTCACTTCGTTTACGATTGTCTTCAAGATTTTCGCAACTATAAGATACAGCATATTTTTTGTAGTCTGTACCTAGAATCCATAAATTTTGTTCCACGGTCTCTGCAAAATAAAGTTTCTAATTTCAATTTTTAAACTTTCGATAACTGATATCTAAGCGGGATATAATCGAGTACGATACCTTTTTGTTTCTAGAGTTTTGGTTGCCTGATCTAACCTAACAAGTAGTTCACGACCATAGTTGGTGCATTAATTGCATTTAAGTTACATGCATCCTACTAATATTATAAATGCGAAAGTTTGTAAGTATGGATGTTTGTTACTCTTTCACGTAAAAACTACTGAACGGATTTTGATGAAACTTTAAAATAATATACCTTATACATTAGAAACGGGAACAATAATCACGCGGACGAAGTCGCGGGCGACCACTAGTACATAATATGTGTGAGCTGTGAACTTACTTAGAGTACTTGGTAAATTTATCTTCTTCTTACTTTAAGTGTGTGGCTCCATCGTTCATGGATGATTGACAAGATAAGAAATTTGTTCGGTATTGCAACTGAGCATCCGGAACCCGGTTTTTGCCGAGCGCCAGAAGTAACCAAAAAATCCATCAACCATGCGCTCAGCAAAAACCGAACTCTACTTGGCAAATTATCTGGCCTGATATCTGAAGTTTGAATCTACCTTTTTTACCTAATTTTATCAAAATCGTCTAAGTTGTTTTCATTACACACATTACACCCAATTATGGTGGTTTTTACATTTTTTGTACGATACTAAAAACCCCTCCGATACCTTCGTTTTAAAGTTCGTATAATTTGGGTTTGTACGGACAAAGTCACGGGTTCCTGCTAGAAAATACTATCATCTATCATAAGGCCAATTATGAGAACAATGTATCATTACCATTTGCTCGAATATTTATTATGACTTTTAATTTTGCAGATTCATCATCACTTATAAGTGAAGCGTTTCCAGTGAGCGTCAACAATTTTCGGTCAATCACTTGAGTATTCACAAGATCAACAACTCCATTACCAGCACTATATTCGGCTCTTGCACAATCACCATTAGAACTTTCGGAAAAATAACTAGAAATTTGATGCCAAGTTCCGGTAAACTGTAAAGAAAAAATGTTAGTAGTACTAAGTCATAACACTTGATGGAACTTGCTTCACATTTTGAACAAAACATTTGTCTGTTTCGCAATATTATGAGTAACAATTTGTGTACATAGAGCCATCATAATCAGATGATTGGAAAAAGAAAAACGTATCGTCATGAAGATAGGTAATGTAATGTCGTGTAGTGCATCAATATTTTGGAACAGTACAAGTGCTTTTGGTCAATTTGGGTAAAAGGAACAAATTATTTAGTCTCTATCGATTCGCAGCAAGAAGAGTAGAGCAGCAATTTATAATTATTGTACTGTTTTTATGATAGTCGTAATTAATTAAAAGTTTTAGCTTACTAAGACAATATAGGCGTTTTCACAGTGCATATCGTCACGGTAATTTATATTCTTACCTTACAGTTAGTGCTGCTACTTACGATATCGTCACGATATCGTGTGTCGTTATCGTGCAATGTGAAAACGGCCAATAGCTATATGTTCTCTGAACTCTAATTAGGGTTTCGTACCTCAAGGGGTAAAACGGTAACCTTATTAATGAGACTTCGCTGTCCGTCCGTGCGTCTGTCTTGGGCCATATCTCATGAACTGTGATAGTGTCGACGGAATGATTTTCTGCAGATAACTTGTGATTGTCATGGTTTTAGCTAGTTTAAGATATGCCAAAAGGAAGATATGTCAAATACCTACCATAGACAATTGAAATCACACAAAACCATTTTTTTGGACTTTTATGGTTTAAGCCTTATGCCCTTCGTATGAGAATTAACGCTTTTACTGTCAATTGCGCGGGACGTCCGCACGCCGCACCAGTTGATATGGTAACGGGGCTAGTCGCGAACTTTTTTTGTTGATTTAACGATTGTGGGCGAGACCAGTCCACTGGTGAAAAAACGCATGACAGGAAAAGTGCCTTAGTACTACGTAAATTCTCTTGTTATTTTTTATTTTTTTTATTTACCTCAGCTACGTTAAATTTTTCTTGAGCCTTTTTATCTTTATCGCATTGTCCAGTCAGTATTACTGGAACTCCTGGATCAATTGGGGGAAGTTCGTAACATGCTTGATAGCTTTGATCAACAGGTCCTAGGACCTCACGGCCAAATCCAAGCAAAGTGTTTAGAGTGGTGTTAACGAAGTTTGGGCCCAATTCATCGTTAGGATAGGTACTGTCTCTGCTAAGGATCCACAAATTTACTGAAAATAAAATAATATTACATAATACACTATGAACAAACACACTGTGTGTAGATATTGTTCTGAGATCTATATAAAACAAAGTCGTGTAACTTATTTAACAATTACAATTTACATAATAGTAGATGAAAATACTATTTACACTTACTAAAAACTATACTAAACACATTAAAATCTACACTATATAGGTACAGGCGTCAAAGAACTCCCCCGCCTCGTCGCCGACTGGCAATGTTTCCAGAAGGCTGGCAGCATTGCCACGTTGTATGGCAATGCTTATTCTTTTAGCTAAAAAGTAACCAGCCTTCTGGTCTTGAGAAGACTCGATCATGAGTTTCGAGATAGTTTTAAAGAGTCCACGAGCGCTCGGACCCCAAGGTCCCAGCGTCTTTACCCCAAACGGCTCAAAATTTGCGCCGTTTGAAGCTTATTAACTTATTCTGAGATCTTATGTTTTGACGTGTTTCAATGTAATGTGCCGCTACTTGTGAAATGCAAACACATACTGGGCAACCTGTATCAGAGCTACTTAGTACTCGCCACGAAGAAAACGCTAGAGATCCATCATCTATCTATAGATGGTTGATCTAAGCTTACACGGAATAAATACGAGCCTCAAATAGGTAATTTTTTACCTACCTCTTTCGCTTTTCCATAAGTTTGCCAATCATTTTTATTGTGACTGCTTTTATAAGTATGAAAATAAAAAGCAACGAAATGTAAACTAGAAAAATCCTACTGTACTTATAAATAATAAATAAATATGTTAGGACAATTCACACAACGCCATCTAGTCTCAAACTAAGCACAGCTTGTGATATGAGTACTAGATAAACTGATATAAATACTTATATACATTTTTTTTAAATATATACATATTATACATAGGAAACATCCAGACTTCGGTACAAACGTATTTGTCATCACACAAAGTTTGTCCCGACCCGGAATCGAACCCGAGACTCCGGTGTCGAAAGCGGATGCACTACCAACCACACCACCGCAGCAGTCCTATATACCTAGATAGATATAGACCTATAGTTTACATAACAACCAACAGGCGACAACTATTACAGACACAAGTAAAACAACACAGTAACAAGTAAAAAAAAACTACGTTTAAAATGTATGAAATAACTTAATAAAGATTTCGTTTAACACATTTTTTCACAGTCGTCCGCGCTGACCGTATCGTGACGATATCGTGTATAGTTAACGTACACGATATCGTGCAATGTGAAAACGCCCAGTGATGTAGAAAATTTTACACGAATTTAAGCAAGTACTTCATTAATTAAGTAGGTACTATTCCCTATTCTGTGGTAGTTCAAGTAGTACCACAGAATAGGGAATAATAAATTATTTTATAATCCAAAAATGGAAATTTATAAAAAATATCCAAAACATTTTACCTTTTCGTTTCTCTATGAATACTTAGTAAAAAATCTGCCCTGCTGAGATAGGTATTTAGAAATGCAAAATATGCTAAAGATTGATGACATATATAATTTATTAAATGTAAATTGTGAAGAACACATTTATTACGGTATTTATCTATCAATCAATTAATCAATCAAAATATTTTTATTGAAAATAGGAGCAGTTTAAACCACACATCCGAGAAGGGCAAGAAACGGGATCAACAATTTTTTGGGGATTTTTTTAATATTTTATATCGGGAATTTAAACTATGTTCCTATCAGAATTCAACAATACCAAATATTAAGTTTCAACACGTTACTTACTGCTTTGAGTTAAGTTAGTGAGGTTTTCACAGGAATAAGCAATCGTGATCACACCTGTACGTAGAATCCAAAAGTCGATTGCTGTAAACAAAAAAAACACATCAAAAATTGACACAAAAAACGACTTCAAATTACCGAAATGGGACCAAATAATTGTCGAAATGGGACCCAATCGAAATGGCGCCTCTTGGAAAGTAATATTTTTCAATGCAATGGACGTAGGCGCGGTAATTTGTCTGTCTGTTGGTTCCGGATTAGGTACGTTTGAAACGACTAGACCAATTTTAAAAGGATTCTCACTAGCAGATAGCTGACGCCTTAAGCAGTAACTTAGGCTAGTTTTAATCTAGGAAATGTGTTCGTGGGAAATAGGAAGCATAGAACTAATCCACTCCAAATGCCTAGCATTTGCAAATGTTAAAAAGGAAAAATGTAACGAAATATTTAAATATTATATAAGTACTTACGCGATTCAAATATGTCTATATATAATTGCAATTTTGCTGGGTCATCAGAATCAGAACTTTTACTGGCTGAGCCCCGCGACTCGCTTCGGAAGTTTTTATTTACAGACTTGTTAAAAACTATGAAGCCGTCACCACCATTCGATGTGAATTCCCATTGAACGCAGTCCGATTCCCGCTGTGGACCTGGAGTTCTTTCTATTTCGTACCATTGGCCCTCAAGCTAGTCAAAGAACATAACAAAAATATAATATCAAAAATTACAACAGTGAAAAAATATTTTACTTACAAAGGACAGTTCTAATAATATAGTACATACCTTTGATAAAATCACAAGTCTTGCTTATAAATCAATTAAAATGATTGAAAATCATTCTTGTGTAAGAAGGGGTAGGCCACTTTTCGCCAGCATAATATATTCATCATCATCATCATCTCAGCCCATGTGACACCCAGTGCTGGGCAAAGGTTTCCTCCAAAGAGGGAGTATTTAAGCCTACATATTCCTACTTTCCTCCAATAGTCCGACACGCCCAGGACTTTAATTGGCTTTGCCATAGCGGCTGGCACGTAAGATTTTGTTGCCTTTCATCTACATTTCATAGCAAGGCAACGGGTTTAATTTCTTTTCAAAATTACAATATGGCTGCTACTTTTTATTAAATTCATTCGGCCATTTTGGACATAACCCATTATAAGTGTGCCCGGTGACGACAATAGGCTTGCCTCCTATTACGTGGGACTAATAATACTGGCAAATTGTGGATTGTAAAATATTATGTATTATGCACCTCTGCCTACCCCTTCGGGGATATAGGCGTTATATGTGTGTGTGTGTTTTCCTACTCTAAATATATACCTACTTATTATAATATAGTATACCGATCTAATTATAATGAAATTTGATAACTTTCAAGTCATTTAGAGGCTCTTCCTGATTTATATTGTTTAAAAAGATGGTTTAGAAAATATTTTAAAGTTATTCAGATTCATAATAATTATTCCTTACTCGGAATTAAGAGATTATAATTTAGTGGTAGTTATGTAACGTTTGGCCTGACTGTTGGAATTTTGTTACGAGTATAAACTATAGATTGGTTTTTGATTTTCTATTGTGCCCGGAAACGACAATAGGCTTGGCCCTTATTTTAAAACAATAATGGCAAAGTGTCCGTCTGAAAAAATGTTTGTCATAATATTCCTTAAAATAAAATAAATTAAATTTTACCTGGTCAAGTGTAAAAGTATTAGATACAGTTATACCTAAGTCACATTGTCCTTCAATAACGTGTTGTCCCACACACAAACTTAACAGACCACTTATCGCGAAAAATAATACAAAATATAATTTCGTCATTATAAAATCATTTCGGTCCCTTTCACAGCACAATAAGCAACATAATCAAATGACCATTTTATCTCCTAATTTATCATATTTATAGAAAATCTTATCAACATTATTTTTATCTGCTTTCGTTAATCGCTAAATTCGTATTGTTTAAGTAGGTACCTATCATTAATAACTGGCCGCCAAAATTGATTTTCAAGTACATAGAGTTATTTGCGTTATAGATATGAGCTGTTATAGCAAGGTATCTATAATATTAGTACGTGGGCCGTATAAAATTGAAAAATATTGATTAACAGCAAGCTCATTTTTCGTAAGTAGCTTTATTTTACAGAGTCCTACTCCAATATCTCATAAAGAAATCTCAAATCAGGTAGCTAACAGAGTTATCCAGTTCAAATATTCGTAACAAATTTGTAAGATTGCATTAATTCCTATAGAGCTGCATAGTGGTGCAGGTATTAAGTACCTACATCATTATAAATCAAATATCAAAAGTTCCCATCGATCCGACTTGTGATAAAAAAGTTATTCAAGGTTGAAAAGTTTGAAAGTTGAAATTCGCACTTTTGGATTTTTCTTGTAAACAGTGAATTGTATCAAAAAATAGTTTTATACAAAATTGTATAATAAAATAACCTACACAAATGACTACAACTTTTTTCTTAGGAATTTCTGAGAGATTGCGGTTATTAACGTCCAACAAGCTATAGTCTACACGCAATGCTGGTCCGCTCCTATTAACTCTGTCGTGATGTTATATAGCCTATGTTACTCGCTAAAAATGTAGCTTTATATTACCGAAAGAAATTTTAATCAAATCAAATCAAAATCAAAATATCTTTATTCATGTAGGTCACAAAGTAACACTTATGAACGTCAAAAAAAGAAAATGCTTCTACATTTACATTTACCGCCAGATTCGCAAGGCAATAGGTAGAGCCTGTGAGCCTTTTTATTCGCCAGTAATACAATGATTCTGTTACAACAATAAAAAGAGGGCAAGGGTAGTACGTGACCATGTGTGGACCAAGTGAACTTAAAATTTATGAATCTCTGTTATTCACAAAAAAAGTCAAATACTAGGTGACACATACTCTCAAAGTACCCATACCTTACAATATCATAATAATAATAATTTAACAATAATAAGTAAGTTTCAGCAATAAAACAACATTTCAAACAGAAGTAGCCCCTATGTAGCTGGGGTGCGAGATCGGGAACCTCAACGCATGCCCTGCGGCTCCTTTGTCCCTATGGGTATTTCCCATGGGGAACGGAAGCTGGGGGGCCGGTACACTCCGGGCAACGGAGTAGATGACAACTCCCCTACTACCGGCAGAGGAGTTGTTAATGCTCCGGCCAATATCCGGCAGCTGACCCCATTGCACGAGGGGGTCGTAGGATGGCCGACCTGCTAGGCCCGCGACTCGCTCACTAGCTCCGAGCGAGTGAAGCGAGTGGCCAAGTCTACTGGCCTCTGCCCTCTTCCATCTTTGCTTTCAAAGATGAGTAAGAGGGCAGCTTGCTTGTGTTTGTAACGGCCATCTGTGCTTCTGCCGTCAAGAGTTGGAATCACTAGGACTCCCTAGTGCTGGGAGCTCCATCCCACCATAGAGGTGATGACGCGGAGAGTGTGTTTCTCCGCAGCTCGGCGGGTTCCTTATGCGTGTGATGTCACACCTGGGGAACAGTCTTATGACGACCGTCGGGCAACCTGTGATCCGAGTGCTGCGTGTCGGTGATCATGTCTATCGGTGCAGTCTCGGGGCAGGGGGCTTGCCTTAATTGGCCGGCCCGAGACAAGGAAAAGTCAATAACACCCGCCAAGGAAAAGGTCGCTATGCGGACGTGTACCATCAGTATCACCATGGTGATGGTGACGGTATACGTCCGTATGTATGCGGGCGTAATAACCCTGTGGATAACGGTCGACCTCCACATGTATAGACTTCTCTGTGCACAGGGGGCACTGCACATGGGCGACCTTCATTTCCCCCATACTCGTGGGAACAGTATGAACACAAATAAAAACAGAACCCAAACCGACGACCAACCGCAACCAAACTTGACTCCGAAGCCAATTGAAATGGATGATGATAGGCCCCGAAGCCCGCTACGGGACCAAGGCCAGAAGGAGACCGCAGCTGGGACTGCTGATCCCAGCCGCATTAAGAAGACGGGGGTCTATTCCTCTCTGAGGAAGAGACATTATCAGTCGAAGAATGGGCCGTCTCGTGACCAGAGCACCAGCTGCTCCGAGCAGGGGACGGCTCTTTCCAGTGAGTCGGAAGAGGTGCCGATTAAACTGCAGCTCAGTTCGACGGGTTTAGGCCGGAAACCCTCAACCCCCTTCAAAGTCCCGTCACTGCCCAGTGGCAGAGACACCAACGTGCCACCCGCGCGGGAGCTCATGGGAGCTCTTGCCCGAATTAATAACACCATGAAAGGTGGCAAAAATCTTTCGGGCAGGAAGAAGACCGTTGCTTCGCTTGTTTCCGACGCCCAAGCGTCACTCGACAAGCTCCTCGCGCGCAGCGATACCGCGGAGAAGGCCAAACTCAGGAGCCAGGTGGCGAGTCTAGAGGCTGACTTCGCGGCCTCCCAGAAGCAGCTGGAGGCTCTGCGACAGGAGGTCGCAAACCTGACTAAGTTAGTCAATGGGCCTCCAGTGAACCAGACGGCTGCACATACGCCACGGACCCCGACGATAGAACCGGCAACCAAAACCGCACCCAAGGCTGCCCCCAAATCGACGTCCAACGCGGAACCCGGATTGCCGCCGCAGCCCGGGCCGTCTATGACTGAAGTTTTGGTGGCGATAGAGAGGCGCCTCGCAGTCCTAGAGGACCGGGCGTACCGGCCCCCACTGGCGCGACCCGCGTTGTCGTATGCGGCTGCCGCCAGTGGGACTCCCGCTCCTGGGTCCGGTCCAAGTAGGTCTGTCACCCGCCCAGCCCTGCCCATGTCCGCCCCGCAAGCAAACCGGACACCGGCTAAACCGGCCACGACGGCAAAGCCGAAGAAAAAGAAAAAGGGAAGGCCTAGTGACACCCCCGCTGCCCCCGCGTCCCGTTCCGCTCCCGCTGCACATCCTTCTAGAGAGGAGGGATGGGAAGTAGTGGGAGCGAAAAAGAGGCGGAAAAAGGCCGTCAAAAAAGCGGGTCAAACCGCCGCGGCGAAGGCGCCGAAGAGGCCCCGCCCCCCTCGCTCTACCGCTGTCGTCCTGACGGTGACAACGGCGGGTGCGAAGAGGGGTGTGGGGTATGCCGATGTTTTGAGGAAGGTCAAGACCTCGGAGGACCTCAAGGCCCTCGAGATACAGGGGGGGCTCCGGTGCAAGACCACCGGCATCGGGGCTCGCCTACTCGAGGTCTCCGGCACCTCCAGCGGCCCCAAAGCTGATGCCTTAGCGGCTAAGCTGAGGGACACGCTGGATGGAGAAGCCGTCCGCGTCTCCAGACCCACTAAATGCGCAGCATTGCGCATTTCGGGCCTGGATGACGCGGCCACGACGGATGAGCTAATCTCTGCCGTCGTGGAGGCGGGCGGCTGTCCTCATGACCAGGTGAGGGCTGGAGAGATCTACTTCAGCCCTACTGGTCATGGAACGACAGTCGTCCAGTGCCCAGTCGCGGCGGCACTTAAAATTGCGGACGGACGGAGCCTCCTCATAGGGGGATTCCTCAAGGCGCAGGTGCACCTCATTGAGCATCAGCGCACCAAGAAACTCGTCATCAACAACCTTGTTCATTTTCGCCAATTGCTGAGCTAATGACAATACTTCATTGACGTAAGCTTCCATGCTGCTGAAGTTCTCCATTTTGACGGCGCACAGGTTCTGGAGTATGCGAACTCTTGAACCGAGTCCTTTATCATTGTACACACTCGCCAGTGCATTCCAGGCATCTTTAGCCGTGTTCGCCGATATTAAATGTGAAAAACATGACTTTTCTACGCTAAGACAAATTTTTGCTTTTACCATTTGATCGCGTCTGATTCGCAGATCCTGTGATGTTGTCATTTTTTTCATATTCACTTACACACTGCCAAAGGTTATCCAGAACTAATGCATTTTGCATCAAAAATTTCCACTGAACATAATTTTCTCGTCCACGGAGTTTTTCTAGCGCAAAATTTTAATTCTTTTCAGACATTTCGAACGTTGGAGGAATTGCTGCCCATAACCTGTTGAAGGTTATGAAAATAACACTATAAAATATAATATGCAGAGTATATTTACAACACAATAATCACTGAAAAAACATTTGAGCGAAGTCCATAAAAATACTATCATTCACATTTTAAAATCAAATACAGATCTATAAAATATGTCACCGGAGTCGGCCAGCATTACATCGTTGAGGTTATAATAAAACCTACAACAAAAAATCCATTCTTATCATAAGTACTATTTCGAAAATTGCGCAGACGGGGGAGTAGGAAATGTTGCACACTTATAGTTTATACAGAAAAGTGAATGGAGCTATTTTTTTTAAATAATTCATTAAATATACGAGTACCTACATTAAATCATTAGAAACAACATTACTCACACTATCATGTACTTGATAAACACACGCATATTACACTTTTGTGTTTATTGTGAAGGTCAGTGGTTGTCATTAAAAATATTTACATAAGTTAAACGCTGTATTACCCCCTTTTTTTTAATCCACGGCTTAGGCCGCGGCCGCACCTACGTCCATTGCCGAGCGCCTCCGGTAGACACTGAGAGAATTCCCAGTGACGCCCGGCGGACCATGGCCACCTGTGTAGCCACTGCGTGGTGGTGGGGTGTTACCCCGCATCTTTAGGGTCGGGTTTTATCCCGCGTCGGTGAGTGAAGGAGTGCGTGGGGTGAAGCCCCACATCACGCAGCCCTTCTAGCCTGCTTCTGTAAGGACGGTGGGTTGCTAATCCATCGTCCTCTGACCCCGATCGTGGAGGTCGATGGTCCTGGGCGTAGTCATGTCTGCGGCGCCCACGTCGCATTGTTTTACCCCTAGAACTAGATATTTGATATAAAGGCCTGTAAGTACATTCTTAATTATTGGATTGAAGCAGGCGTTACTTGGCGAAAATCCATGACAAAATAATGGTAAGTAAGATGTTAAAAACTTTCAAAATATAATAGCATTAATTTTTCGCAAAATTAAAAAGGACAAACAAACGTCGACAATTGTTTCGCCTCTAAACGAGGCATTATCAAGACTGTCTCAGAGAGAACAGCAACATTTGTAGCCAGAACATATTTGCTTATAAGTAGGAGTGTGCAAATATCGCTAGCGCGATGTAGGATTTGTCACAATAACTAACGTGGGTAGAAACCGCAAGTCATGCTAACGAAATTCAAAATAGGTATTCACCGATACAAGACATTAACTTTTTTATTTTAAGTTTTCACATAGAAACGGAAAGTGACACACAAACCAACAAACAACTACTGTGTCTGTATATTTTGAAAGTTTTTAACATCTTACTTACCATTACTTTACATTCTTAATATATTATTTATAATAAAAACGGCCAAGTGTGTCTTAGGCCAGTCATAGAGTAGGTGATATTCTAAGAAATAATAATGGTGAACATTTTCCTTGTAGTGAACTTCGTTTGTTTAACTTTATAAAAATAGCAAATAACATTTAAACTACTGCGAAATCTTGACAAGCTTTTATTTGTTTACCGGACGGCTACACGACTCGTATAGGGAGGGAAATATCTCACCCGCCTTGCCACTAGTCGCGCGCGGCGAGTGAAGTACAACTCGTGCGTGATAAGATAAGACTTGCGCTCGAACCAATATATCACAGTGCTCAAATCTCAAGTTATCACACACGAGTTATACTAGGGGAGCGCAGCAATTACACAGATTTATGTTAGCAAACCAAATATATCGGCGCGGGCCACCTCCAGGATCCAGCATAAATGTAGGGAGCGTTAGCATCGGCAGCGAGCCCTCATTGAAGTATTTGGGGCTCGTACTCGATAGCCGGTGGAACTTCGGACCAAATTTCCGAAGTTTGGTCCCCAAAGTGACGGGGGCAGCAGCCGCGCTCTCGTGACAGATGCCCAACTTAAAGGTACCCAACGCTTCCTACAGGAAACTGGAGCATGTCCGTGTACGGAGCTCCCGTATGAGAGACTGACGGCCAACAACTCTGCTATTTTACACAGATCGTTGAGGACCTTGGCCGTGAGGACAATAAGAGGGTACCGCACGATCTCCCTAGAGGTTGCATGTCTCCTAGCCGCGACCCCTCCATGGGACCTGGAAGTGTCTGCCGGAGGCGCTCGGCAATGGACGTAGGTTCGGTGATTAAAAACAAGAAAAAAAAAACAAATATATGTAATTATTAGCCTTGAAGGTGGAAGTGCTAAGCGGCACTGTAGACTATTACGGTTGTTAGATGAAACAGTTAAACTTATGTGGTTTAGATGTTTACTTGATACCTTCAATGGAAACCTGATTTCTTCTTACTCCAAGAATAGGTTTTCTTGGAAAATGCAAGCATGTACAAATTTGCATGGACCTTTAGATCATAATTTATTCCGAATCCTTTTTTTTTTTTTTTTTAAATTCTCGGTCTAGGGCCGCGGCCGCTCTAACGTCCGTTGCCGGGCGTCTCTGGTTACAAGCAGAACGTATTTCCAGTGGCGCCCGGCGGACTTTGACCACCTCTGTGGTCTCTGCGGGGGTTAGGTCGGGATGAGAATCCCGCGTCGTTGGGGTAGGGTTTTATCCCGCGTCAGTGAGTGAATCTGGTTGCGTGCAATGGGGCAGAGGCCCCGCAGCACGCAACCCTTCTAGCCTGCTTCTGTAAGGACGGTGGGTGGCGATCCCGCCGTCCTCAGGCCCCGATCATGGAGGTCGATGGCCTTGGGCGTAGATGAGTCTGCGGCGCCCTCGCCGCTGACTACGGAACTCGGCGGGAAGGGTACGCTCCCTCTCCCTCTCGGCCGCCTCCTTCGCGAGCATGACTTGCTCGCAGAAGGACACGGCCGCGTTCCACCTACACGCGCTGGAGACCATGGCTTGGAGCATGGTTTCCAGCGAGAGGATATCCACACCCAGACCCACTACGAGGTCCCGGCGCTGACTCGCCCACGCTCAGCACTCCACCAACGCGTGGAGTGCGGTGTCGTCGCCGGAAACCTCGCAATGTTGACACCGGGGTGTGACCTCACGATGGATGCGAAACAGATAGCTACCGAAGCATCCATGCCCGGTAACGATCTGCGTCGCACGATACGTGAGGTCACCATGCTGCCTCTGCAGCCAATCGTCCATGATCGGTCTCACCGCCGCGATGATGGTGCTACCCCATCTGGGTTGCTCAAGTCGCACCCTCCATGACTCCATGAGATCCTGGTGGAGTTGGGACCGCCGGTCCTCGATTTCTCGAGACGTAGGCCTGTGGTCCCGCTCCAGCGCCTCCTTGCGCCATTGGAACAATGACGCAAGGGCTCTCGCTTCCAGGTCCCATGGAGGGGTCCCGGCTAGGAGACATGCAGCCTCTCCGGAGATCGTGCGGTACCCTCTTATTGTTTTGACGGCCAAGGTCCTCAACGGTCTATTAAGGAGCGTTGAGTTGTTGGCCGTCAACCGCGCCGCCCATACGGGAGCCCCGTATAGGGCCATACTCCGCACGATCCCCAGGTACAGTCTCCTGCAGGAGGCGTTGGGTCCCTTTAGGTTGGGCATGAGTCGCGAAAGCGCGACTGATGCCCCCGTCACTTTAGGGACCAAACTTCGGAAATGTGGTCCGAAGTTCCATCGGCTATCAAGTACGATCCCTAGGTACTTCATCGAGGGCTTGATGCCGATGCTAACGCCTCCCACATTTATGCTGGAACCTTCAGGTGGACCGTTCCGAGGTCTGTGAAAGCACAGAACCTCGGACTTGTGCAAGGCCACCTCCAGTCCCAGCCGCCGTATCCGACCCACGAAATTGAAATTGAAATTGAAATTGAAATTTTTTTGAAATTATTTATTTGGTTTTGTATAGGTCAATAAATGGCTCTTACAAACGTCAGTAAGTACTTAAAATAAAAAATGTCATTGCTTCTATATTTACATGTACTGCCAGATTCGCAAAGCAATAAGTAGAACCGAGAGAAAGAACCTGGCAATAAAACTCTCGGTCACTCTTTTCAAATAATTGACTCATTTACACATTTTCTTAAGACTAAATGTGGACGAATATACATTGGTCTCGTGTCAAAATCAAAGGGAGTGTATAATACAACAAAAAATTATTATAGTCGCCTAAGTACAATATGCTACAATTACGGCATTTTAGGAGGCGCCTGCACCATGCTCAAGCCAGACACTTTTATCATTAAGGTAATCAACTGTCTTATAATATGCTTTTTGACATAAAGTGGTCTTTATAAAGTTTTTAAATTTATGGTCGGGCATACAAAGGACCGATTCAGGCAATTTATTATAAAAGCGTATACCTTCCCCCTTGAAAGAATGACTAACCTTGCCAAGTCGATAACACGGAGGGAGTAGTTTATTTTTATTACGTAGATTTCTGTCTGTAACGTCACTTACTTTAGTATAGCTAGATATATTTTTCCTAACATACAGTATGTTATCAAATATATATTGGGAAGCTACAGTTAAAATATTAATATCTTTAAATCGCTCCCTAAGAGAATCTCTTTTACCTAAACAATAAATGGCACGGACTGCCCTCTTTTGTAATATAAAAATTGTTTCTATATCTGCTGCATTTCCCCAAAGTAGTATTCCATAGGACATCAAGCTATGGAAGTAACCAAAGTAAACTAGCCTAGCAGTAGCTACATCTGTCAACTGCCTAATCCGTCTCACAGCATACGCAGCAGAGCTAAGCTTATTAGCTAAAATGGTGATATGGTCACCCCATTGTAATTTAGAATCTATTGTTATTCCTAAAAAGGTAGTGTTATTTACAAATTCTAACCTTTGGCTACCCAGCACGACATGGACGTTTGCTTGTCTGACATTGGGCATTGTAAATTTAACGCATTTAGTCTTTTCTGCATTCAATAATAGGTTGTTTGTAGAAAACCAATTTGAAATATCATTTAAAATATTATTAACATTATTCGCATCTGTACTATGCCGATTTACTTTGAATATAAGTGATGTATCATCCGCGAACATTACTATTCCAGCTTGTGCCTCGATCATGCAAGGCAAGTCATTAACATAAACCAAGAAGAGAAAAGGCCCCAGAATTGATCCCTGAGGTACGCCTATTTTGACCTTAGTTCCGTTTGACTTAACGTTGTTCACATGAACAGTCTGCAGCCTATCTGTCAGGTAAGATCCTAATAGTTCTAAGGATTTTTTGTCAAAACCATACCGACGTAACTTTAGTAAAAGTGTCTGATGGTCAACACAATCAAATGCTTTAGACAGATCGCAGAATACCCCAATGGCATCCTGCGATCCCTCCCATGCGTCGTAAATCAAGCTAACAAGGGTTACTCCCGCATCGGTGGTAGATTTTCCTCGAGTAAAGCCAAATTGCTGGCTGAGGAAAAGATTGTTGGTCGTGAAGTGGACTTGCATTTGATTTAGCATCACTCTCTCAAACACCTTACTCAGAGCTGGCAAAATAGAAATGGGGCGGTAGTTACCAAGTTCAGACTTAGATCCCTTCTTAAATAATGGTATTAGTCTACTATTTTTCATTAGGTTAGGGAATATACCTTCATCTACACATTCATTAAAAATTAGTGCCAAGTCAGGTGCAATGATATCAATTACATTACTTATTAAGCTAACTGATATGCCCCAGTGATCTTCAGACTTTTTAATTTTGAGATTTTTAAATGCTTTCAAGATGTCACTGGGGTCTATATGTTTGAAGTTAAATTTAGATGAAGAACCAATATTACTTTCGAGAAAGGCCACAGCACTGTGGGCACATGAATTAACAGAAGAAGTTACTTTAAATGGAATGTTGGTAAAATAATCTTCAAATGCATTTACAATACCTTTCGGAGAGGTTATATTCTTGTTTTCTAATTTAATTTTAGTAACAGTATCCCTCACTTTACATTTACCTGACTCTTTGTTTATAACTTTCCATGTTTCTTTTATTTTGTTGGGAGCCTCAATTAATTTCCTTTTGATGTGAATGGATTTAGCCTGTCTACATACTTTTTTGAATACTTTGGAGTAATTCCTAACATATTCAATGAAACTTTTATCAAATCTGTATCGTTTTTCTGCATATAGATCAAACAGCGTTCGTCTGCTTTTATAAATGCCTGCTGTTGCCCATTCACAAAATTTCGTTTTAACACTACGATTTTGGCATTTTTGTTTTAATGTGTCTGAAAAAGCATCAGATAATGTACCAAATAAACTATTATAATGGACCTCAGGATTATTACCTATATAAACTATAGAATTAAGCTTTTTCTCGAACAAGTTTTTGAATTCTTTAATTCTATTAGAGGTTATGGGCCTACACATAATTTTCTCATTATACTGACTATTATTACTCTTGGGAAAGGATACTATTTGACCACAGTGATCTGATGGCAATTTACTAATTACAGACTTGCTTAAGCACTCACAATCCGTAAAAAAATTATCCAGGCAATTGGCTGCTGTTTCTGTGACTCTAGTCGGCTCACAGAAAATATTTTCCATATTGTAACTACCAAATAAATTCAAAAATGGAGTACTTTTCTTACTTTCTTAGGATGTTTACATTGAAGTCTCCGCACACAATTAACTTCTTCCTATTATTTGACGCAACCCCTAGAACCTGGTCCATGACCTTGGTAAATATACTAAAATCACTGTTAGGTGGACTGTATACGCAAACTACTATATATTGGTCAAGCTCGGCACAAGCCACCTCAACACATCGCTCAACAGAAAGTCTAACTATGTCAGACCGCTCTTTGCTGCGGAGACCATTTTTAATTAAGACCATGGAGCCACCTTTAATCGCAGACTTCCTGTTAAAGCAACTTGCAATATTGTAGTTGTTTATATTGAACATCATCTCACTCTCCTTGAGCCAATGTTCAGTCAAACACAAAATATCTACATTTAATTCCTCTAGGAATAACTCCACTACTAATTCCTTGCCAGAAAGACCTTCTATATTTTGATGAGCCATCTTTAGCTCTGGTATTCCTGTTGTCTGGATGTTCAGTTTAAATCATTTGTTATACATACTAAATTATTACTACAAGTACCTAACAAATCTGTAGGTATATTACTTTGTTTACAATGTAAACTCGTCCAAAAATTAATATTATTTGCTAGCAATGTAGCAATTTTATTTTTGTCTGACTTCATAAGATAAATACTATCTTTGGTCTTAAAACAATAATTACTAATAAAATTATTAGTGTCAAAAAAAATAAAAGTGTCACTATGACGACATGTCAAAGTATGAATAAAATTATTCAGAAGATGTATTTTTTTATTATAGGATGAGGACTGGCAACACGCATATGGGAACGCACATAATATTATTTTAAATACTTTTAGTCTACTTAAGCATTGTATACAGTACATTAATTCTTTCTTACCTATTTTGTTACTTTCACCTACCAATAATACAATAGTGGTACTACTATTATACTTGGATGACACAATTTTGTCTATGATCTGAGTGTAAGTTGCATTGGGCAGGGAATAATTAACACAGTTTTCAATGTATTTATTAAACATATAGCCCATATTACAACCCACCCCATCAGAAAAAACCATAGTATTACTAGGAGCACGACATGAGCAACACCCGTCGTGACCTTGAGTGCTGCCTCCTGGTACGTTGCACCCCGCGCCGTGACGAGGGTATCGTCGGCGTAGCACGTTACGCCGACGCCCTCAGGCAACGCACCCCGCAGCACCCAGTCGTAGCCGATGTTCCACAGAAGCGGCCCCAGGACCGACCCCTGTGGAACACCGCACGACACATCTCGCCGAGCTGGCCCGAGCCAGCTGGGGAAAGCTATGGCCCTCTCCGAGAGATAGGCCCCGACAATACGACGGAGGTAGAGAGGCGTTCCGTGATACACGAGCGCCTCCCTAACGCAGCTCCATGGCAAGGTGTTGAAAGCGTTGGCGATGTCAAGAGACACCGCCACCACCACCTTGCCCTGTGAGACTGCTTCCTCCGTCAGGCTCCTCACGCGCATGATCGCGCTCACGGTGGAGCGTCCCCGACGGAAACCAAACTGGTTATCCGCCAGGTCTGGCCCCACACTCGTGAGATGCTCGACGAGGCGTTCCGCGATAATTCGCTCAAAGAGCTTACACACCTCGTCGAGCAACACGATCGGCCGATATCCGGACGGTGAGTCCACCGGCCGCCCCGCCTTACGGATCAGGACCAGTTTCCCCGTCCTCCACACCTTGGGAAACTGGCCCCTTTCGAGGCATGCGCTAAAGAGCCACATCAGTCGAGGCCCGAGTTCTTCGAGAGCCAGGACCCACGCACGGCCAGGAATGCCGTGGGGTCCGGGGGCAGTGATTTTCCGGCGTTTAAGCCGGAGTACTGCCGCACCTAGCTCCCCCAACCTGACTTCGGGTACGTCGTCTTCGCGGGTGCTATCCGCGATCTAACTCTGGGTTCTTTAAGCGAAGCGTAAAGACGCACATTACTAGGTCGTCCAGTTGAGGGCCACTTTCTATAGTATTTCTGTGTACTGTATTATGTAGTACTATGAGAGTCGCCCACAATCACCAGACGTCGTCACAGCTTACCATCAGGCGGGCGGCGTCAATTTGGATACCTTGAATACCAGAGGTGTGGGAATACCATGGTCTAGGTAGTTTGAAATCTCCAACAGATAGCCCGGAGCTATGACGGCGCCCGGATTTACTATTTCAGTAATGTCATCGTTAGACAATCTCGGATAATCTGCTATAAAGTTTTCACAGCTAAAGATAATCTAATCACAATACTAAAATTAATAGTTTATATCTATTAAACAATTCAATGAATCACAGAAATTCGTAAATATAATTATGTACCTATATGATGTGGTTATACTGAAAGACATGCTGTTAAACGTCCATAGGAGTACAAGACATTTTACAATTTATACTACATAGTACAGTTAATTATTGTTACATTTACACATTTAGGGTAGATTAGGGTCAACATTATGATAAATCCCTGCCTCTTAAACTAGGCAAGCCTGTATTATAAGAGACAGTGTTTGGTTATACGAGTACATGATTAATTTACACTAAGATGACTGTGTTGCTCAGTGCGATTACTATTTCGCTGCATTAGCTGTACAATAGTCTGTGTAGCTGACCTACTTGTAAAGTGTGTGTTTGTGTATGTGTGTGTGTGTGTGTGTTTGTGTATGTGTGTGTGTGTAGGCGTGTCTACCTATTGAAAAAACAATAAGCCATAGCTGGTAATGTCTCATTTTACAATATAAATCTAAAAAATGATAGTCTCGGCCCGGTGTTGGACCAGCTATTTAAATTTCCTTTTGCAGGAGGAACCAAGACACCACTACAGCTCAATACCTCGGAATTTGCGATCATATCGGCCAATGTGCGACTCGGCAGTTTTTGCAATGCATATTGTAAAGTTCATCATCTAGCATCTTTTCAATGTCTTAAGGAATGTTCTCCCATCCTAACACCAGGCAGGCTAGATATTGCTTAACCTTTGCATTGTGTTAATCTACTCGGTTACCACTGGACCACTAGCCCCTCGAAGGCATAGGAGTACAGCTATTAGGAATAAATTTTATACCCGCATTTTTGCTGCCCTGGTCCTGATTTCCACGTTGACATTCGTGTCAAAAAATCATGAAAGGAACTTTAGCATTTCTAATTATTTGATTACCCGCATGGCAGATAGATTTTTCAATGCGCATACGCAAATAGCGATCAAACACAAGTACGTAAGTGTAAAATAGTATGATGACATCCTCAATTCGTTAAAAACATAATGCGAAACAACGTGATGACATTGAACTTGAATTGGACAACATTTAGTCGCTAACCACGAAATCATTTCATTGAGTTTTCGTCACCTTTGTGTAGATACATTTGTCATTCATTATTTATGTTTTACGTGGCTGTCAGTTAAACTTAATCATTTTTCTATACTAGTAATATTGTATACTAATATTATTATTATAAGAGGAAATATTTGAGGTTTAGTATATATTTGTAGTACCGAAAAAACTCAAAAACAATGGACCAATTTAAAAAATCCGTTCACCATTAGAATGTTACATTATTTGTCACTTGTTAGGCTAGAAAAAATGTCACCCGTGTGAAGCCAGGACGAACCGCTACAAAAAATATGTTTGTTTAGAGTGTTATATTTTAAACTTCTAAACAAGTTCAGAAAATTCTTTCATTAATAAAGGTCGCCTGGCAGAAATCACTTTAAGCGATAAGTCCTTCCATTGTACTGCTCTTAGACATAGTAAGCTCTGTCTAAATTAACACTGTATTGCCGTCTAATAAAGCATAAATAAATAAATAAAATATGTACCTGCAATTTCGGAGTGCCGATGCCGAGGCTTGTTTTTTGGTTACCAATCTTTCGACTGGATGTGAGGTAACACAGAATGCTTGTTAGAGATACCTACACCGACGAGTTTGGACCACTGAATAGCGTCCCCTACACTAATTAATACAATATACACAGTTTAAACTATATAATGTAATGCCTACCTTCACTTAATGTTCAGATTCTTCAGATTACTCAGAAGAGATGAACTTAGTAGTAAAATCAACCCAAATATCATTAATTTAGTTGCAAAAAAGCAGTGCAGCAACCTTCACATTAAAGTGTCTTATATGTATATGTCATACTAAAATAAATAGTCTGAAATTTATTGCCTCCTTTTCTTACTAAGGGGTCTTTAAAATTGTGCTTACTTTCCTAAGGGGTCCGTGGACAAAAAAGTTAAGAAGCGCTGATGTAGGTAATCAATCAAGTTCGAATACGATGGTTTTCTAATAATTAGTTATACCTACCCATCGAGTTCCTGAAACCACCTTCTATCTTCATCGTCAGACTATTGTGTAAACTTACTTATAGTGCTTCATTTAATCAAGACAAAATTAAAACAAGTCCAAGTACCTATTGGTAGGTACGTAAAATAAACTCCTATCTAATGAACTCTGATAATAAGTCAAAATACTGACATCTATTAAGAAAAAACCGGGATTATACTCGTAGAAACAGTTCGTTCGTGTGGGAAAATACTGCCATCTATTGGATTATTTTCGAACAAGAATAGTTAGTTCAATCTGAATTAGAACGTCCTCATTCCGTTGTATGAGATGGGTTATCTCTACTAGTATAGTATTCTTGTATTTTTATATAAATTTCAATTTGGTCCCATTCCGTTAGTTTGAAGTCCATGGTTATGTAGGTAGATGTTTGGTGTTATTTTATATTCCCGTAATCACAGATAATTTATATAAGTATATTATCGTGGGACTTTGGCAACACGTAAACGGAACCACGAGAAACAGTTGTTTAACTATATTGTAAAGGAGTAATTCGTGTTGTGAAAACATAATTTAGAAAAAATTATATTGTATAATTGTATTTTAGTGAATAAACGTTAACTGACAGTTACAAGGACTTTTTTAAAATATTTTTGAACTAATTTTTTACATGTAATGTCGTTTCATTGAGCGTCCGATATTTACGCTCTATTGTAAGCGTCATAATATGTTCACGGATGTACTTACTGACGTGAATGTACAGTCAAGATGCAAATGTCCATTACCAATTTAAATTCTATTGTAATAGATATCTTTTGTATTTGATCAGTTATGGTCGGATTCTAACTGGAGTCTTTCTTTATAGTCAAAGGCGTTAACACGAATATAACCTGTAACCCGATGGCAAGATAACAACATTGTCTATGCCCAAACACGATGTTTTGGTGTGCAAACGCGATACGTATATATTAGGGCCCAAATGTAACCAAAGCATTACAAGGAGAACTTTTGGGGGCCAATTGTCGCTCGCGTCCGTAGGCTTTACCCTCGAGTCCCTAAGAGTGGGTCTATGTAGTTGCACCCTCTGGTGTACCGTAGACGTTGTTGCAGTATTGCCGCACGCGGTGCTTAGTTTGGAGGGCAGCGGGATCCGGAGAAACGGTTTTCCGCTGGCCGCCCGCCGATAGTTGGGAGCCCAATTGTGGACTAGCCATCCGCGAAAGGCTGCTCCGCACATCGCGCGCATAATCCCGGTGTTGCTCCTGTTGGGCCGGTTGGCAACCGGATGAAAGGCCTCAACAGGCTATTCTGGGGGGGTCCGGGCGTCCCCGCGGTCTCCAAGCTAGGTTTACTCACCGTGCGGCGGTGCTGTAACTTTCGTTGGGGTCCGGTTGGTGCCTCACATAACTGCCACTCTTTGCCTATTTCCTCCCTTGATCTTGAAAATATTATGCAGAAACAATATAAGAAAATGAGGTTTCAGCAGTGGATGAACGGCCTCTCACTGAAAGTGCACCTCACTAACATTCGAGGACTGCACTCCAATCTCGTCCTAGTCCACCACCACCTTGAGGCTGCAAAACCGCATCTGCTCTTGCTTACGGAGACGCAAATCTCAACCTCTGCTGATACTTCCTACCTAAACTACCCTGGCTACACCCTGGAGCACAACTTCCGTTCAAAAGCAGGGGTATGTTTCTATGTGCGTGATGACATCTGCGCCAGGCGTCTCCGTAACTTAGAAGATCCCTCATCTTCTTCAATCTGGCTGCTTGTAGACACCGGCATCGAAAAAATTGTTTATGTGGGTGTATACAGATCGCACAGTGGAGATCAGGAGACAACTAGGCTATTTGACCATCTGAGTGAGGCCGCCGATGTGGCTCAACAGAGGTATCCGACCGCTCAAATCGTTTTTCTGGGGGACTTTAATGCCCACCACGAGCAGTGGCTGTTCCCTTACCAGAAAACAGACCATGCTGGTAGAGAGGCCTACAAGTTTGCTTTGTCTATGAACCTTTACAAGCTGGTTGACCAGGCAACTCGAATACCTGACATTGAGAGCCACACGGCCAATTGTCTGGACCTTCTGCTGACGACTGAACCAGACCGATATCAAGTGTCAGTTTCAGCCCCCCTTGGAAGTTCTGACCACTGTCTGGTTAAGTCCATACTTTTGTGTCCCCCACCTGACTCCAGCCCTAGAGGCACTAGGTGGGTGTGGCGATACAAGTCAGCGGATTGGGATGAGATGCGACATTTCCTTGCATCTTACCCATGGCTGTCAGTCTGCTTTTCTTCTGGCGATCCGTCGAGCTGCGCGTCTGCTGTTGCCGGGGTTATCGGTCGAGCAATGGAATACTTTATTCCGTTTTCTGACCGGCCATCTGGCATCAGAGCTCAGGCCTGGTTTGGCTCTGACTGTTTGAAAGCTGAGGCAGACAAACAGTCGGCTTATGAAGCTTGGGTTGATGCCAGAAATCGCAAAGCTCCGGATACGCGTAAAAAGAAGAAAACCTTTAACAAGGCCGCCAAGTCCAAAAGGGTCCTGATGAAGGCGCGCTTCAACCACGTTGGCCGCGTAGGAGCCAGACTCTCGTCTTACCCATCTGGGAGTAAGGAGTTTTGGTCTCTAGCCAAATGTGTTGAGGCGAACTTTTGTCGATCCTCACTCCCTCCTTTGCAGAAACCTGATGGAACACTGGCACACACAGCTGTGGAAAATGCTAATCTGTTTGCCTCTCTGTTTGCTGAAAATTCACGGCTAGTCCTAGTGATTGCAAAATGCCTGAAATCCGCATTCATCAAAAGGAGGTTCTCAAAATACTACGCACTCTGGATGTGAATAAAGCCAGTGGTCCCGACGGTATTCCTGCCATTGTTCTGAGGAACTGCGCAGCCGAATTGTCTCCTGTCCTGACACGCCTGTTCCGTATGTCTTTCCGGGCTGGTAAAGTTCCGAAAGTTTGGAAGGTAACTAACGTACAGCCAGTACCAAAAAAGGGGAGACGTGCAGACCCTGTCAACTACCGCCCAATTGCGATCACCTCCATTCTCTGCAAGGTGATGGAGCGTGTAATAAACAATCGTTTACTGGCATACCTCGAAGACAATGACCTTCTAAGTGATCGGCAATACGGATTTCGCCAACGCCGTTCTACTGGAGATCTTCTAGTGTATGCCACGCACCTCTGGGGTGAGGCTCTTGAAAGATATGGTGAGGCACTTGCTGTGTCACTTGACATTTCGAAAGCTTTCGACAGGGTCTGGCACGAAGCCCTTATAGCCAAGCTTCCTGCTTACGGAGTTCCGGCTAGTCTTTGTGCTTGGATTTCAGATTTCCTAAGGGAACGATCTATTCGAGTGGTTGTTGACGGCTGCTCGTCTGATCTATTAGCAATTAACGCTGGGGTACCACAGGGATCTGTTCTCTCGGCAACGTTATTCCTGCTACATATAAACGACCTGCTCAGACCCAGTATGTTTGGGTATGTGGACGATAGCACGGTTGCAGAGAGATATTTCTCCAGCGCAAAGGCCAAAAAACCGGAAATTGACCATCTTAGAGTGGCAATGGTTGAACGCACCAATTTAACCCTTCAGGCAGTGTCTGACTGGGGCGATGCTAACCTTGTCACATTCAACACTACGAAAACCCAGGCGTGTCTTTTCTCTGCCAAAATGAGCCCTTTCACCAAGGCTCCCACTTTCCGGGATGTCCCTGTACCTGTGACTCAGGATCTCCAGCTCCTTGGTGTGGACTTATCATCCAACCTGAAATTTGGAAGCTACATTGAATCCAGGGCTAAAACAGCTTCGAAAAAACTAGGCATCCTCTCTAAGGTGCGTAAATATTTTACCTCGAATCAACTGCTGAGTCTTTACTCAGCACAGGTTCGCTCCTGCATGGAGTACTGCTCGCACCTTTGGGATGGATCCGCCCGCTACCAGCTTGAGGCCCTGGAAGCTATTGACAGACGCGCCAGAAAACTTATAAGCGATGAGGCGCTCACAAGTAACCGACTTCAGAGCCTCGACCATCGCCGTCTGGTTGCGAGTCTGTGTGTCTTCTACAGGTTACATTTCGGAGAGTGTGCGCAGGAATTGCATGAATTAATTCCACCAACACCATTCCATCATCGGACATCAAGGCGTGGTCTGAGATTCCATCCGTATGTGGTCGATATACCACTTCTTCGTACCTCTCGATTCGCTTCTTCTTTCATCATGCGAACCGCAAAGGAATGGAATTCCCTTCCAGCGTCATTGTTCCCCGATACATATAATCTTGGGATTTTCAAGGCAAGAGTAAATAGGCATTATTTGAGTTTGCGTGCTTCATCTTAGACCGCATCGTTACTTAACATCAGGTAAGATTGCGGTCAAACGCACTCAAATTTATTCATAAAATAAAAAAAAAGAACGTTACTGATGATTGCGGTCAAACGCACTCAAATTTATTCATAAAAGAAAAAAAAAGAACGTTACTGATGACCCTACGACGGAACGTTTATGTATTTATTCAAAGCCCCTATCGTACCTATGTCACTGAATTTCTGCGTCAATTACATATGTATGTTCCTTATTTTTAATCAGCAGTTTTTACTTGTTAAAAAACATTGTCTTAACATAGTATAAAGCACCGCTGGGCGCCACTGGAAATACCTTTTGGTACGTACCAGAGACGCCCGGTATGGACAAAGGAATTAAAAAAAACCGGCCGCGAATCGGACTCGCGCACAAAGAGTTCCGTACCAAAACGTCACAAAACACGTTTGTTGTATGGGCTTAATATTTATTTTATTCTGTTTTTTTAGTATTTGTTGTTAAAAAGGCAACCGAAATACATCATCTGTGAAAATTTCTTGCTAACTATCACCGTTCATGAGATACAGAGCCCAAGACAGACGGATGGACGTACGGAACCCTAAAAAGGTAAATTCTATGTTTATTTAGAAAAGAAACATACAAGTACCGAAGTATCGAAGTATGTTTAGAGAAGGAAAACTCGATGTATACTCCCCCCCTCTTTGAAGGAGGCCTAAACCCAGCAGATGATGATGATGAACACAATACAAGGCTGCAACACTCTGTAACACAAAGCTAATTCTGGTCACTTGGCGGGGTGCGCCTCATTACTCAATTGACACAGCACCAAATAGTTGAATCACTCGCTTCCTTTAAACTTTCCATACAGTTCTTTGTATGCAATTTGCATTATGCCAAAGCAAATGTATGGCTTACTATTTATATTTTTATCTCTAAACTTGCCAACCATATTTTTTTTAAAGATTTATGCCTACTTCAACTTTGAAATACTGAATGGAGTCAGGCGTTACCTGGCGAAAGTCCATGATAAAACAATGGTAAATAAGATGTTATTTTTTTAAATAATAGCATAATTTCGCTCAAAAGTAAACATTATAAAACGTCGAACGAACAGTCTGTTGGCTGTTCTCTCTGAGACAGTCTTGAGAATGCCTCGTGAAGAGGTAAAACATATTTATAATGTCTACTTTTGAGCGAAATTATGCTATTATTTCTTAGATCAAAAATACCTAGATTACCGATCAGTGCTTTAAAAACGGCACCACTTCAACTCGGTCCCTATCGAGTGGACCGACTTGAGCGCTTCAGTCGCATTGCGACCGCGCTAGTAGTAAGACGTTTCACGATGACAAAATGTTAGCTTAAAGATTGCAAAAAACTAGGTACTCTTTTAGAGGATGGAGTATCATACTTTCGACAAGTAAAAATCTGTTCACATTGTTAATTGCTTTTTATGTGCAATAATGCACTGCTTAAGAATATTATGGTTATTTTTAACTGTGCAAACTACGCGCTTGCTCGGTGAAGTTGAACAACTTCACACCTAACAAGCGCGCAACTTCACACCGCAATGTTAGAACAAGTCTCATACAGAAAGATGGAGTCGTTATTTATTTATTTTAAATTTTTGTTTACTGTTTGATATATTTTTTGAATATATCTTATTTTGTTTTAAGTTTTCCCCATAATGCAATAAGACAGGGGCGGATCCAGACCTTAAAAAAGGTGGTGGTCACGGCCAGTCGAAAATCGGCCAAGTGTCAATCCTGGGGCGGGGCCCCAAGTGATCTTTGACTACGTCCACGCCGTCCGCCCTGGACCCCAACCTGACCACCGTAACGGAGTGGCAGGTTGGGTGACAGAACGTCAAGGTCTAAACTTGTGTGGCCAATTATTTATTTATTTAAAGAAGAATAATCATGTCGGATGAACCCGAAAGTTTTGTGACCCCCGGCCTCGGTACTGCCGTTGTCAGGGTAGTGCCGGACCAAAACGACGACCTAATGCAGGATTCACGGACGCCGAACTTGCCCAGCGGTACGGAGACTCGCGTCGCGCTGCCCAGTCGCAGCGCGACGTCGACGCCTTCAAGGTTTGAACTACCATTTGCTGCCGGAACTGACAGTGAGTCAGATCCCGGCACGATGGAAGCGGAGACGGAACCAGAGCCGGCGCGCTCTATTTACCTGAAGAGGGGCCGTCAGAAGAGCGCGCCGGTGAAGAAGTCGCATTCGACGCCGAAGGACGGTCCGTCGATATCAGTGGTCTCCAGCGAATGCGAGGAGCCACCGGTCAAGGCGGTCCGAGTCCGGAAGCCCGGCTACGACGCCAAGGGGCGGGCACCAAACCCCAGCATACAGGTCCCGTTCCTGCCTAGCGGCAGGGACAAAGAAGTGCCGGCCGCGCGGGTGCTCATGGGGGCTCTTGCCCGAATCATTGCCGCCATGAGAGGTGCCAAGAATGTTTCGGGGAAGAAGAAGGTGGTGTCCGAAGCCATTGCCGACGCCCACCTGTCCCTCGATGAGCTCCTCGCGCGGAGCGTGTCCGAGGAGGAGGCAAAGCTCAGAGACCAGGTAGCGAGCTTGGCTGCTGAGCTCGCTTCCTCCCGGAAACAGACGGAGGCCCTGCGACAGGAGGTCGCTAACCTTACCATTTTGGTCAAAGGGCCTCCGGAGACCCAGCTGACGGGACCCTCTCCGCCTTCACCGACGGCTAGACCGGCGCCCAAAGCGGCACCTAGGAGCGCGCCCGGAGCGCCTCCTGCATCGCCGCTGCAGACTGCGCCGACACCGACGCAGATTCTGGCGGCGATTGAGAGGCGACTCGCGGTTCTTGAAGACCGATCATACCGCCCCCCGCTGGCGCGACCCGCGCTGTCATACGCGGCTGCCGCCAGTGGGGCTCTCGCTCCTGGGTCCGGTCCAAGTAGGTCTGCTGCCCGCCCAGCCCCGCCTATGTCCGCTTCACCAACCATTCGGACACCGGCTAAGCCGGCCACGACGGCTAAGCCGAAGAGAAAGGGGAGGCCTAATGCCACCCCTGCTGCCCCCGCGTCCCGCGCCACTCCCACTACACATCCTTCCAGAGGGGAGGGATGGGAAGTAGTGGGAGAAAAACATAGGCGGAAGAAGGCCGCCAAAAAAGCGGCCCAAGCCACCGCGGCGAAGGCGCCGAAGAGGCCCCGCCCCCCTCGCTCCACCGCCGTCGTCCTGACGGTGACGACGGAGGGTGTAGAGAGAGGTGTGGGGTACGCCGATGTTTTGAGGAAAGTCAAGGCCTCGGTGGACCTCAAGGCCCTCGAGATACAAGGGGGGCTCCGGTGCAAGACCACCCGCACCGGAGCTCGCCTACTCGAGGTCTCCGGCGCCTCCAGCGGCCCCAAAGCTGATGCCCTCGCGGCTAAGCTGAGGGACACGCTGGACGCAGAAGCCGTCCGCGTCTCCAGACCCACTAAATGCGCAGCACTGCGCATTTCGGGCCTGGACGACGCGGCCACGACGGATGAGCTAATCTCCGCCGTCGTGGAGGCGGGCGGCTGCCCCCGTGACCAGGTGAAGGCTGGAGAGATCTCCTTCAGCCCCACCGGTCACGGTACAGCAGTCGTCCAGTGCCCCGTCGCGGCGGCTCTTAAAATTGCGGACGGACGAAGCCTCCTCGTAGGGGGCTTCCTCAGGTGCATCTCCTGCGTGCCCGGGAAACCAGGTGTTTCCGGTGCATGATGGTGGGGCACGTAGGAGTGCAGTGCGCAGTGGAAGACACCGTGGGTGATCGGTGCTTCCGCTGCAGCCGGCCCGGTCATAAGTCCAACGCCTGTGATGCACCGCCTCGCTGCTATAGATGCGAGGCGGAGGGCAAGACGGCGGACCATCGGGTCGGCAGCCGTTCCTGCGCCGCCTCGAGGCCAAAGCCTCGTCCGTCCGCTGGGGGCAGCGGGGGTGCCGCTACTGCGCGGCCAGATTCGCGGCGGGATGCGGATATGGACGTCCATTAATGGACACCCATATCCGCATCCTACAGGCGAACTTGAACCACTGCCGCGCTGCTCAGGATCTTCTGTACCAGAGCATCGCGCAGTGGTCCATAGACCTGGTTGTGGTCGCCGAGCCGTACTATGCCCACCCGGGAAGCCTGGTGGCGCAAGACGGCTTGGCCTGCATCTTTGGGGGGTCCGCCGCGACCACCTCGCGGCATGCAATTATTGCAAACGGCCGAGGCTGCGTTGCGGCGGAATATGAAGGGGTGGCAGTCGTGGCCGCATACATCTCGCCGAACAACATTAACGACGCTCAGTATGAGCTATGGCTCACTGAGCTCGACGTCGTCTTCACTGCGTGTCGTCCTCGCCCTGTCCTTCTCCTGGGAGACTTTAACGCCTGGTCTACGGCGTGGGGCTCCCGGGTGACCAATGGCAGGGGGAGATTACTTGAGGACTGGGCCACTACACGTGGACTAGAGCTCCTCAACCGGGGGAATGTCGCCACCTTCTGGCGATCGGGGGCCAGCTCGGTCGTGGACTTAACGTTCGCGACCCCTGTCCTCGCCCGCCGTATTATGGGCTGGTGCGTGGAGGAGGGTGTGGAGACGCACTCGGACCACCGATACATCCGGTTCGAGGTCGTCCCCCCACCTACCCTTCCACAGCCGGTACCGAATCCCCCGGAACCGCGTTGGGCGCTCAAGAGTTTAGACCGGGAGGCTCTCCTGGAGGCATCCATCGTGCAGGCCTGGATTCCGGCGCCGGACAGGCCTGTCGACGTGGATGACGAGGCGGAGTGGTTCAGGAGAGTCATGTCGCAAATCTGCGATGCGGCGATGCCTAGGGTTACACCCGGGCCGGCCAGGAAGCAGGTGTACTGGTGGTATTCGGAGATCGCACAGCTGCGTGCAGCATGCGTCTCCGCCCGCCGTCAGTATACCAGGTTTCGCCGGAGGCATCGTCGACCAGACGACGCGGCAGCCCGGGAGGCGGAGCTATATGCGTCCTACAGAGAGGCTAAGGGCACCCTCCAGGAAGCGATCACGCGGGCTAAGACGGCAGCCCGCGAGGAGCTCTTGGAGACCCTGGAGCGGAACCCATGGGGGCGCCCATACCTACAGGTCAGAGGTAAACTCCGACCGAGGGCGCTTCCACTGACCCAGAGTCTACAGCCGGATCGGCTGGAGGGGGTCTTGGGCTCTCTGTTTCCGACGAGCGTGGAGGAGCACATCCCTCCGCGCATGGCTCCGTCTCAGACGCGCAACGCGGATAGTAGCAGCGAAGACGACATACCCGAAGTCAGAGAGGGTGAGTTAGGAGCGGTGGTACTACGGCTCAGTCGCCGGAAAACCACCGCCCCTGGACCCGACGGCATTCCGGGCCGTGTATGGGTCCTGGCCCTCGAGGAACTCGGGCCTCGACTGAGGGGGCTCTTCAGCGCATGCCTCGAAAGGGGCCAGTTTCCCAAGGTGTGGAGGACGGGGAAACTGGTCCTGATCCGGAAAGCGGGGCGGCCGGTGGACTCACTGTCCGGTTACCGGCCGATCGTGCTGCTCGAAGAGGTGTGTAAGCTCTTTGAGCGAATTATCGCGGAACGCCTCGTCGAGCATCTCACGCGTGTGGGCCCAGACCTGGCGGACAACCAGTACGGTTTTCGTCGGGGACGGTCCACCGTGAGCGCGATCATGCGCGTGAGGACCCTGGCGGAGGAAGCAGTCTCGCGGGGCGAGGTGGTGTTGGCGGTGTCTCTTGACATCGCCAACGCCTTTAACACCTTACCCTGGAGTTGCGTTAGAGAGGCACTGGTATACCACGAAGTGCCTCTCTACCTCCGTCGTATTGTCGGGGCATATTTATCCGAGAGGGCTATAACATACCCTAGCTGGCTCGGGCCAGCTCGGCGAGATGTGTCGTGCGGTGTTCCTCAGGGGTCGGTCCTAGGACCTCTCCTGTGGAACATCGGATACGACTGGGTGTTGCGGGGTGCGTTGCCTGAGGGCGTAGGCGTAACCTGTTACGCCGACGATACGCTCGTCACGGCGCGGGGAGTAACGCACCAGGAGGCAACACTCAAGGTCACGACTGGGGTTGCTGAAGTCGTGGGTCGGATACGGCGGCTGGGACTGGACGTGGCACTGAATAAGTCCGAGGCGCTGTGTTTTCACGGACCTCGGCGCGGGCCACCTCCAGGATCCAGCATAAATGTAGGGAGCGTTAGCATCGGCATCGAGCCCACAATGAAGTATCTGGGGCTTGTACTCGATAGCCGGTGGAACTTCGGACCACACTTCCGAAGTTTGGTCCCCAAAGTGACGGGGGCGACAGCCGCGCTTTCGCGACTGATGCCCAACTTAAAGGGACCCAACGCTTCCTGCAGGAGACTGTACCTGGGGATCGTGCGGAGTATGGCCGTGTACGGGGCTCCCGTATGGGCGCCGAGACTGACGGCCAACAACGCTGCCATTTTACACAGATCGTTGAGGACCTTGGCCGTCAGGACAATACGAGGGTACCGCACGATCTCCCTAGAGGCTGCATGTCTCCTAGCCGCGACCCCTCCATGGGACCTGGAAGCGAGAGCCCTTGCGTCATTGTTTCAATGGCACAAGGAGGCGCTGGAGCGGGACCACAGGCCTGCGTCTCGAGAAATCGAGGCCCAGCGGTCCCAACTCCGACAGGATCTCATGGAGACATGGAAGGTGCGACTTCAGCAACCAAAGTGGGGAACCACCACCATCGCGGCGGTGAGACCGATCATGGAGGAGTGGCTGCAGAGGCAGCACGGTGGCCTCACGTATCGTGCGACACAGATCATCACTGGGCACGGAAACTTCGGTGAGTATCTGTTTCGCATGCATCGTGAGGTCACACCCGCGTGTCAACACTGTGAGGCTTCCGGCGAGGACACGGCATTCCACACGTTGGTGGAATGCTCAGCATGGGCGAGTCAGCGCCGGGACCTCGTGGTGGGCCTGGACGTAGATACGCTCTCGCTGGAGACCATGCTACGAGCCATGGTCTCTAGCGAGAGCCAGTGGAACGCGGCCGTTTCCTTCTGCGAGCAGGTAATGCTCGTGAAGGAGGCGGCCGGTAGGATGAGGGAGCGTACCCTCCCCGCTGAGTTCCGAAGTGTGCGGCGGGGACGCCGCAGACGTGACTACGCCCAGGACCATCGATCTCCATGATCGGGGCCTGAGGACGATGGATTAGCAACCCACCGTCCTTACAGAAGCAGGCTAGAAGGGCTGCGTGATGTGGGGCTTCACTCCACGCACGACTTCACTCACCGACGCGGGATTTAACCCGACCCCAAGGATGCGGGGTAACACCCGACCACCACGCAGTGGCCACAATGGGGGCCAAGGTCCGCCGGGCGCCACTGGGAATTCTCTCAGTGTCTACCGGAGGCGCTCGGCAATGGACGTAGGTGCGGCCGCGGCCCAGGGCAGCGGAATAAAAAAAAAGTGTCAATCCTCACTAACCTATAGCTACAACGCCGAAACTATAATACGACTATTTTTTTTACATGTATGACTATTTTAGACTATTTCATGACTATTTTTTAGCGTTGTCAGAATTCGTTTTCATTGAGATTTCAAATATGAGGATTATTACTATTATTATTACCCTACACTTCCCTACCCAAAGGACACGGCCGCGGTCCACCTGCTCGCGCTGGAGACCATGATTTGTTGAGTGTACAGTTCAACGTAGTGAAAACTGACTAGCAAAAATGACAGAAGTAATTTTATGTTTGAACTTCACAATGTAACATTTTACTTCAAAAAAACCGAGGCGATTTTAGCAAAAGAATATAAAACATTAAATACAAACATAACAAATATAAAATATGAAATATGTACATGCATTTACTACGAACAGACAATGTTATGGACTTAACGTATACTGAATCTGAAAACACACCACGAACACGAACAACACGAAAGAAATACGAGCTTATACTTTTTTGTCTTTTTTAACTAGATCCCTGCTTATGTACTTTTGAAAAAAAATACAGAATACATAATAGGGACACGAGAAGAATGGCGGATAGATCCCAGTGATACTATCTGCTATACAGACGGTTCAAGAAAGGAATTGACTTATCTATCTGGAATCGGAGTGCATATAAAATGCCAATACGGAACTGAAATAGACATAGCAGAGATATATGCCATAAAGGAATGCGTGGAAATAATGGAACACCACAACGGGAAAGGTGACCACATACAACGACCATAAACAGCCAGGCGGCACTGAAAGCGCTTGACAAAGTGGAGACAACATCAGCAATAGTCAAGGAATGTAAGGAATTGTTGGATAGACTGGCCGAGAACACCGATCTAACGATTGCCTGGGTCCCCGGACATGAGGGAAACACTGGCAACGAGTGGGCCGATGAACTAGCCAAAGAAGGTGCTGACGAAAACTTTGTGGGACCGGAACCCCGGTTGCCCATAGCGCACAAAATCGCCAAAGGAGTAATCAGCCAGAGAATAAAAACAGAAAACAACCAAAGATGGAAGACCTCGACTGGAATGAGACAGTCGAAAATTTAAATTTTTTTAAGATAAGAGAATGACTCTCCATAGAAGTCATAACAAGACACTGTCGACTAAACAGACACCTGACAGTGATAGGAGTAAAAACCGACCCGAAATGCCCAGAGTGCATGGACAGCGATGAAACAAGCTTCCACCTGCTGGCTGAATGCCCCATGTACTCATTGATCAGATGGGAACTCCTAGGGTCGGACAGACTATACGAGGAAGACATTAGCAATCTGAAGGTGGAACAGATAATAAGATTTATTAAGGACACAAGAAGATTCGACGGGGGCCCGTGAGAGCTGGATCAACCACACTCTCCCCAAGGGGAGAACTGGGGAAATGGACGAAATGGCCCGCAAGTGTCGCGGGTGGATCATCCTTCCGGCTGCCGGCGTCCCCGTTGGAAATAATAATGTACTTTCGTACCAACGACGACGTAGATTTGGTCAAAGGAGAAAACACTATCTGTCTTATGTCATTATATTGGCAATGTCAAAAATGTGACATAACGTCTATGCGTAATATTTGGTGCGTTCCAAATCACGCACGATTAATTTTTTTATTTTTCCAAATCCAGAGTTAATCTCAATACCCTGAAAATGTGACGTCATTTTCTCAATGAAGGTGGTGGGCATGCCCATACTGCCCATCACGGTGAATCCGCCTCTGCAATAAGACAAGAAAAATGGAGGCGTATTATAGCACGTGAAGGAGAAGATGAAATGTTTATACCTAATAATTCTACTGTTGTTTGTTCATAGCATTATAAAAAGGACGTTATTTATGTTACTAAAAAAGGATTAAATAAATAAAAAATAACAGCCGTGCCAAATATTTTACAAGTAAAGAAGAAATTATATTGATAATGCTTAAATACTTTGTATTCTTAATACCAAATGTTCAAATATTTCACCTAGTATTTTCAAAAATTTCATAAGTATCGTAGGTATGTGTACCCATAAATTTATTTGATTGATTGTTTGTTTTAGGTTACAGGTTGTGTGTGAAAATATAATTGTTGATTTTATTAAGTACTAGCGTTTTTGTAATCTTTTATCTATATAATTTATTTTATACGTTTATTAATCTAAATACATAGTATAAAACAAAGTCACTTTTCCTGTCTGTCTGTCCCTATGTATGCTTGGATCTTTAAAACTACGCAACGGATTTTGATGCGGTTTTTTGTAATAGATAGAGTGATTCAACAGAAAGGTTTTAACGTATAATACATGTATAACATACTAGAGTAATACCGATTATTTTAGAGGTTTCTAATGTAATGTCGTAAATAAACACATTTTTTGCGCTTTCATTACAAACGCTGACGAAACCCTACGAGACAGATCAAAATAATGTACTACATTATTGTACACCATAGAAAGATCTACAAAAAAGTCTGCAATAGCATATGTCTATCTCTTAAGATAACTCACAGTAAACATTTTTATCTTTTATAAATGACCAAAAAATAATTGTGTCATTTGCCAAGCTATTTTTACCAATGCAGTATTATTGCTTTTCTAATTGAATACTTTACATACGTTGTGCATTTAATGTAGACCAAAATTACCATTCAAAGCATATAATTTGGACGAATGACTTAAGAGATATCTCGTGATGGAAAAAAAATACGAGCGCGGCGACTCAGCAGGGCTGTGGCCAATGACGGCAGTGAACACACAGAGATTTTAAGCAATACAGCATAAATCCTTATCCAATTAAGTACCTTAAATACATTTTGCTTTTAATATAGATCAATATGGCTCTTTACAGCATGTAATTTAAATGAATATTTTCGAAGATATTACAGATTAATAGGTTATATCATAGGATTTTTCATTAAAAATCCATTTTCATTCATTCAATTCATTCGACATTTTTTTCGAAATTCATAGTAGGTACCTTGGTTTGATAGGAATTAGAATAAAACAATATAATTATAGCCAAAAAGCGATTTAAAGTAATGTAGGTATTTAAGTTCAAAAAAGAACTGCATAGGATAGTTATAAAGTCATATCTGTAAGACGTCGTCGTTCAAACATAGGTCGTAGTACAGGAAATGCCCAAAGAGCACGTTCAGCTAGAGACGAACATTTGTCAAGGGAATGTGAGGCTCGGCTCAGCCAGCTTCGGGCTAGATATAGAGCCTAAGGAGTAAGAGAATCCTCAGTTGAGCGTGAGGCTCGCTGCAGCCAAGATCGGGAAAGTCATAGTGTTCGGAGAGCCAGAGAATCGTCTGCCGAGCTTAAGGCTCGCCTCAGCCAGGATAGGGGTAGGCATCGATTACAGAGAGCACTAATTCGTGGGTAAATAAAGAAAATTCTGCCATGAATTACGATCCATCGATTCCTTACAAGGACGATCGATAGTATTAATTGATAGGTAGTGATTAAACATTGTTTGGCATTGAAATTCAAAGACGAATCTAATTCCACAATTCTAATACCATAGATAAAGACAATCATTCTACCACAGATAAAGACAATCATTCAACCAATGCAAAGCATACAAATATTTGCATTGAGATATTTGAATTTTGAGACTGACATGCTACATAGTCTACATTGCACCCGTGCGAAGCATGGGCGGGTCGCTAGTACGTGAATAAAACAATGTGAATTTAAGTTTATCTTTCTCATCGTATTTCATTAAAAAATGTTTTATATGCAATGTGCTCCACATTCCTTTTATAACCTTAGCGCATGGAATCCGTACCAAGTTCCTATTCCGCTTGCTGACTTTCGAGGGATGCGACAACAGCGCTGTACATTGATGCTTTTGTATTATTTATTATTAATTATTTCTATGTCAACCATCAATGTACAATCTTGTTTATTTTATAGATGGCATTTGTAATAATTACCTATGTAGTATTCGAGTGCCAAGATTCCGCGTTGTATTTGTGCTGAATCCAAAAGTATTTTTGATCTAAGTATAATTAAAAAAATAAGTGTCCCTTCGTCCAGCATACCCACTATGGAATCCTGATATTTCATGAATGCCAATAAATTGTGCTGAAATAGTGCTAATTAGTGTCCAAAGGAAAAAAATAGTGCTCTTATTCTTAAGAAATTACAGCCATAGTTCGATGAGTATGCTGGACCAAGGTTTCGCCCAGCATACTCATCTCCGTTTGTGGAATCTGTGTACGCTTCAACCATAATTCATACTTCAAAAAATTGTGCCCAAATAGTGCCAAATGGTGCCCAAAAAGAAAAAACGGTGCTCTAATAACTCCGGAGTTATAAGCTTCGTTCAGTACTACGCGAATACCGAACGAGCTATAGGTACAATTTACGGCTTAAAAAATTGTGCTTGAAATAGTGCCCAATATCAGTCCAATTTTCACATGACTTTTGACCTAGAAAACCATTAAATTTAATTGTAAACTTTTACATAACACTAGATTTAGTACAGTCGAGTTCAAAACTTTCTAATAACTTACATTTTGTATAACAATTTTTTAACCCCGACGCAAAAACGATGGAAATTTGACGTGTCTGTGTTTATATATGTGTGTCTGTGGCATCATAGCTCCCGAACGGAAGCGGTTTGGATTTTGTTTTTTTTTTGAAGGCGTATTAGTCGGCAGTGTTCTTAGCTATGTGTGATGAAAATCGGTTCAGTCGTTTAATAGATACGGGGAGATGAGGTGGAAATAATACAACAATTTGCCGATGGATAAATGCATGAAACGCACAAAGCGTTATTTTGTTCTAGAGCGGTATGCAGCAATAGTTATTTTATATTATCTCCGAAACTACATGACCAATTATTGTTATACTGTAAAGGGCAAATTAATAGTATCTCTGTGATATTCTTGTGATCATAAAATAACTTATTTTGATAAGCATTAATAAAAGCATATATATCTACTAAAATATAAAAGAAAGAGATATGGTACTTATAGCCCAGCTGCTGCCAGCCCAGCAAATTATCTCGGATCGGCGCAGTATGCCTTAGGATCAGCTTTTGCTGGTGATTTTTTAAACATATTGTGATTATTATAAACTGTGATTGCTCAATTTATAGTTATTTGTAAGTTAGTTGTTGTGATTATAACATTGTAGCAGTAAATTTACAAAACTAGTAGTAGTAAACTAGTAAGTGTTATTTTTTAAAAAAGGTTTACTAATATTTGGAATACTATTTTTTAAATATTTGAAACGACTATTTTTTCTATTTAAAATTGATTTTATTAGATTGTTGTACTAATGTTAGTCTTATTTTGAATGGTAGGTATAACAATATAAATAATATATTTGAAGATAATGACTGATAACAAAAGCTGTGAAATAGTTTTTAATTGCCGTGAAGTCTGATTACCTTAGCCCTAGGGGGTAACTTTAAATAGTGCTGGGTAGCCAAAGGTTAGAATTTGTAAATAACACTACCTTTTTAGGAATAACAATAGATTCTAAATTACAATGGGGTGACCATATCACCATTTTTGCTAATAAGCTTAGCTTTGCTGCATATGCTGTGAGACGGATTAGGCAATTGACAGATGTAGCTACTGCTAGGCTAGTTTACTTTGGTTACTTCCATAGCTTGATGTCCTATGGAATACTACTTTGGGGAAATGCGGCAGATATAGAAACAATTTTTATACTATAAAAGAGGGCAGTCCGTGCCATTTATTGTTTAGGTAAGAGAGATTCTCTTAGGGAGCGATTAAAAGATATTAATATTTTAACTGTAGCTTCCCAATATATATTTGATAACATACTGTATGTCAGGAAAAATATATCTAGCTATACTAAAGTACGTTACAGACAGAAATCTACGTAATAAAAATAAACTACTCCCTCCGTGCCTCCTCAGCAAGGTTAGTCATTCTTTTAAGGGGGAAGGTATACGCTTTTATAATAAATTGCCTGAATCGGTCCTTTGTATGTCCGACAATAAATTTAAAACCTTTATAAAGACCACTTTATGTCAAAAAGCATATTATAAGACAATTGATTACCTTAACGATAAGTGTCTGGCTTGAGAGTGGTGCAGGCGCCTCGCCATATTTTGTACTTTGGTATTGATACTTATTTTTTTTGTTGGTGCATTATACACGCCCTTTTTGACTTTGACACGAGACCAATGTACATTCGTCCACATTTAGTGTTAAGAAAATGTATAAATGAGTTAATAATTGAAAAAGAGTGACCGAGAGTTTTATTGCCAGGTTCTTTCTCTCGGTTCTACTTATTGCTTTGCGAATCTGGCAGTACATGTGAATATAGAAGCAATGACATTTTTTTTATTTTAAGTACCTACTGACGTTTGTAAGAGCCGTTTAGTGACCTATACAAATAAATAAATTATTTCATTTCATTAGTATTAAATAATGTAAGTAATTAAAAATGTTTTTATTGTTAAACCTTTTATTAATCGAACTATTGGATCTAGTAAATATAAAAAATTGTATACTAGAAAAACTGTATAATATATTTCCTTTTTACAAATTTGTCAAGATCTCAAATAGGTACCTACCTATTTTATTAATTTTATTGGCTGCAATAGACTATTAGTGCCCAGACATTTTTTTGGGAAATATTTCACCCTACAAGCAATGAAGTAATACAAGTAGATTTCATTTACGCTTACAATTTCATTTATTTATAAAAAAAAAATAATAAAAATTAAAATAAATTAAATTATCATTTAATCGACAGTTTTTGATATGTGAGAAAATACCATTCCCAATCACATAACCGCCCACAATTAGAATTTTTAATATTTATATCCAAAAACATGTGTGAACGACTGTACCTCATTTAACGTTAGTATGTAGAAGTTTACAATTAAATTTAATGGTTTTCTAGGTCAAAAGTCAAGCGAAAATTGGACTGATATTGGGCACTATTTCAAGCACAATTTTTTAAGCCGTAAATTGTACCTATAGCTCATTCGGTATTCGCGTAATGAAGTGAGTATGCTGGGCGTAGTACCTACGCCCAGCATACTCACTGAACGAAGCCTATAACTCCGGAGTTATTAGAGCACCGTTTTTTCTTTTTGGGCACCATTTGGCACCATTTGGTACTATTTGGGCACAATTTTTTGAAGTATGAATTATGGTTGAAGCGTACACAGATTCCACAAACGGAGGTGAGTATGCTGGGCGAAACCTTCGTCCAGCATACTCATCGAACTATGGCTGTAATTTCTTAAGTATAAGAGCACTGTTTTTTTCCATTGGGCACTAATTAGCACTATTTCAGCACAATTTTTTGGCATTCATGAAATATCAGGATTCCATGGTGAGTATGCTGGACGAAGGGACACAAAAATAACATCTTATTGACCATTGTTTTACTTCAACTTTGTTTATGTAGTGCAACGATGTTTATGGAGTTTATGTTATTTTATAATTAAGTTCATAATTTATCATAGTAAAGAATTAATGGATCAATTTTTTTATTCATTTACGTAAAACAGCAAGTTACTTAAGTAACCTAAGTAAGTAACCTTTCTGCAGTGTGAGTTTTATATTTTCTGTCGTAACATAAATATCACTTGATTTTTTGTTTTAAATACATCGAACATTAATTCAATAAGGTATTCCAATATCCCATCATGAAGGAAAGTACATGAATTTCGTACATTTAAAGGAATATTTTTAACACGACAAAAATTTTAACAATAAAATCGACTTCAAATATTCAGAATGGGACCAGAAACCGAAAAAGAATCATCAAAATTGGTTCACCCAGTTGAATTACGTACATAAGGTAACAAACATAATCCTATAAATCGTCCTACTTTTTTGAAGTTGGGAAAACAGCTTTGATTGTTCTATGACTATAATAAGACGTAAGAATTATAATAAAAACTGGGATGGCATCGACAGGACTCGAACCCATGGCCTTTCCCGTACAGGGGAATGTTCTGACCACTGAGCTACGATGGCCAATACCGACAACATCCAATCTTTGCTTCATACTATAATTTCATGATCGCGCTATCAAGGTTAGCGATACAACTCATTGCTTTTAAATACAAAAATATATGACGTAAGTAGTTAAGCTGTACCCAAAAAAAATTTGTAATGATAATAATGATAAGGGGACCTGTCACCATATACCTACCCAATAATCAATTATACCAGCTTATCATGTCAATGATTAGTCATTATCTTCTTCTTCTTTTTTTAAAAACGTGGCTCCATCGATATTCATCGATGATTTCGCCAATATCAAGGTAATGCTTGATTAGTTGATAGTCCCGCACAGAAGAACTAGTTATTCCTAACTAGCTCCAGGTGCAGGACAAGAAACGTTGTTCGGTATGAGAGTGTCTGGAAACCCGATTTTTGCGGAGCGCCAGAGGTAACCTAAAAAGCCACCTGTCACGCGCTCAGCAAAAATCGAACTCCATTAGTCATTATATATAGTCATTATACTCGTAGTATTTAGTACGAGTATATTATTATGGTGACGTCAAAAAATTACATTAAATGTCAACTGCTAAATTCTCAAAATTATTGAATGTCAAAACTTATATTTCTAGTCCCACCCCAGTGAATTATATTAAAATTAGATAAATAGAATAAAATAAAATACAATGTCAATTACATATCAAATGTCATCTATTCATCTAAGCTACGTAGGCTCCCAGTTTTCGGGGTAAATTTAGAATTGGTGGTGTTATCGTTTAAATTTATTTTCATCCCCATAAAATTAATTATGATACTAGTGTTTTGATGTCCGTATGAATATATAGTACGACATTTTTATGTCAATTAAAACTATATTTTGTATTAATCTCTGATGCATCATCATCGTGAGGTGAAACCGGTCAGTAAAAATAAAACCATAACAGTGGAAAAGTATATGTGTTTTTTTGTGCAATATGTGTTATTCCACGGAGTGCCGTCAATCGACAGTTTAATAGTCTGAAACCAAATTAGTGCTACCTTTGTATTAGCTTTCTGCTCTATTAACTTTCTGACGACAATAGGTTATGGATGATCTGAGGCCTTTTTAATTTCAAGGGAGTTTTTTTGTAGTATACACAGACACACTACCAACCATTCGACCTCTAAATAAATATTAGGAGACTGTGAAAACTGAAAATACTATCAAAAACCAGCCTAGTGCGAGTCGGACTCGCGCATAAATGATTCTGTATCAAAACGGCAAAAAAATCAAGTTCATTGTATTGTTTTTTTTTTATTTTTTAATTTTCCTGTTCCTTGTATACAGGGTTATTCAGAGACTTGGGATGGCGCTCGCTTCGCTCCCTTAATAGACCTACAGAGCGTGGGAAAGAGAAGTCCGGAGAAGTCATCATCATTCGAACATTGCCAATGAGTAATAAAGATAGGCGATGACTTACTTTTATCTATGTGTGTCAGTGTCAGTGCCAACAATTTTCCGTAGTTTTCCAAATAACAAAAAGATCATTTATCTTAAAAACTGGCGAAAATTTGATTTATAAAATATAAGAGAATCCTTGTGTTGTTTTCAATAAAAGTATATTTAAGAGCCACGGTGTCTTGTTGTACAAGTAATTGTAATGTGACTAAAGCCGACAATCCAAATAATTACACGTTCCACAGGTAAATACAATTTTTCCAACAATTCTTAAATAACAGATATTTGTTAATGTTTTGTATTTATGAAATAAGTAAAAAGTTCTAATCATAGTACATTGACTACCCTTGCATTGTGCAGTAATATTTTCTATTCACAATGAAGAATTAGTCTTAAATAACGTAAAATAGAAGAAAATCTTTTTAAGATAGGGATTGACCACCTGATGACGTCACGATTATCGATATATCGAAAAACCATATCAAATAGAAGTATAATGTTATACGTTCCCGCCTGTTTTTCGGAATGATTATTTTAGATTAGATTAGACAAATTTTTATTTGGATTTCATAAAATCATAGCATAGCATAAAACAAAGTCTGTCCACCCCTCCTTATGTAAGCATAGATCTTTAAAACTACGCAACGGATTTTGATGCGGTTTTCACCAATGCATAGAGTGATATATAATTTGTCAAGCAGGCGAAGCCGCGGGCGTTTGCTGTTAAACAAATTTTTGTAAAGGTAATGATTCTTAAACATAAAATAACTGTTACTGGCAAATACGATAAAGAGCATTTTAAGTTTATTGATAAAATATGAATCAAGAAAATTACGATACTCTACACTGTAGAGTAAATAGTGATGAAATATTTTAATATTTTTAAGGTTTCCTCTCAATTCCCAAATGCGTGATAAATGGACACAAATTGCCCCGTTGTACCGTATGCACCATTGACCTGCCTTATAAATGACACGAACCTTGAATAAAATACTAGGACTACAGAACTACATAAGCACTCTTGAAATCTCATTCGAATCTTGATTCGTTTAGTTTATTTAAATGTGTCAACAGGTGCACCGAGTACCTACAGATGAAAATGATTGTTCATTACAAAAGACACAAACCTCAAATGTACCAGGAATACATAACAACATTCATTCATTAGAGCCTTCAAGATTAGAGAGACTGACCATAGTATAAAGTCCTAAAATACGGGGACAAGGAAAGTATGGTGAAGTAGTAGTATCAATAATAATGGTGCAAATGAAACTAATTAGTCTCATCTGCGCCATTGATGGTGCAAGTCAATGGTGCATACGGTACGAACAGGCAAATTACAGCTAGACAAAACTGGACTCCTAACATAAACTGCTCTGTTTGCAGTAAACATTTTGAAAAGAAATACAGCGGAAATGCCATCGCGTTTTATTTAAAGGCTCGATTCCTACATTATTTATCCCTGTAAGTATGATGAAAAGGGCCCGTGGGTTGGTCGGTAGTTTTTTTTAACTAATGCCAGTGCAAGGTAAGCGAAAAGTAAAACGGATTAGTGAGATTCTATTGTATTACTTAGAAATAACACTCAAATTTTTATCGATATTTTGCGTATTCCATAGTGTACACAACACTATTACACCCACACATTTGCATTTTGTTTTTGGGATCGCCTCTGAAATGTCTTTGTGTATCTTTCTATATACTATATCTATGGGGTTATTTGTAATTAACTAGCATCCTCGCCGGGGTATATAGCTGACATCATAAGTAATATACCGTTTGTTCTACGACTTTTTATAATTCGTTAAATTTTACTTTCATACATTACATTTATTACATTTCGCTCGCTAGATGCTTGCTTGGAGTGATGATAATGTGGCGAAAGCCTGCCGCCAATATGCAGTAAGGTTTCCAAATCTACCTACACCGAACCGGGCAACGATGTTATCTTCCACACAGCGATTACGCGATTACCGACAGTTCCAGCCCAGGTTCAGTGATAGTGGTCGTCCACCGAGGTACTCAGTACGGGAACAAGAAAGGATACTGGAGTTATTTGAGGATAATCCCGCAGCAAGTACAAATGACGCCGCGCTACGGTTTAATGTATCGCAGTTCTGCGCGTGGAGTGTCATTCACAACGAAGGCAAATATCCATTCCATCTTCATCGTGTCCAGGAACTCACCGACCAAGCGCGCGCGAACGTGCGTGCTTCGACCTCCAGTCTATGAATGAAACATAGACTTAATAGTGTCGCGTTATAACAATAAAAACTTGAAAACTCATTATTAAGTTAATGTATTCAGTTTTATTAAAAGTCGTAGAACAAACGTTGTTACTTATGATGTCTGCTACCTACCCCTGGGAGGATGCTAGTTAATTACATATAACCCTGTATATTTAAGTAATATAGTATATAGTTTCTTGTAAATATTCTGAAATTGTATTGTGGTAACCCCTTTAATATTTATTATATTCTACAGTTTAGTATTTGTTGTTATTGCTGCAACAGAAATAGATTATCTGTGATTTCAACTTTATAACTATCACGGTTCATGAGATACAGCCCAAGACAGATGGACGGATAGACGGACGGACGGACAGCAAAGTCTCAGTAATAGGGTTCCCGTTTTACCCTTTGGATGTGGAACCCTAAATACATCTCATTCTGTTAAAATCACTATCACTATATTTTAAAACAAAATCACCCGTTCTGTATGTTTGATTTTGAGACAGTTTTCACCAATGGATAGAGTGGTTCTCGAAGAAGGTTTTTGTGTATATTATTTGTCAAGCGGGCGAAGCCGCGGTTGTCCGCTAGCTTAGATCAAAAATACCTAGACTACCGATCAGTCTTTTAAAAACGACACCACTTCACCTCGGTCATTGCACACCTGGGCGCTTCATTGCTGACTCTCGAGGGATGTGACAACGCCCCTGTACATTGATGCTTTTGTATTAATTATTACGAATTATTTCTATGTCAACCATCAATGTACAATCTTGTTTGTTTTATAGATGGTATTTGTAATCATTACGCGGTATCTTGACACTCGAATACTACGAGTATATAGATAGATAGTATTCAAGTGCCAAGATACCGCTTTGTATTTGTTCTGAATCCAATATCTATAGTATTTTTGATCTAAGTCCGCTAGTAAATAATAAATAGATCGTCATGTAATGGTAGTACTTTCACTAGGAAAATTGCATGTAAAATTCTAAAAATCTATTATGCTCGTTGATAGAGCTCCTTTTAACTAGAATTAAAGAAAACTACTCAAGTCCTAATCTCTGAATAGGGAAGACAGAGGCGTTTAAAACGTCCACACTTTATTTAATTACTTTATTGGTGCTACGTAAAGGTATAATCGTCAGCCACTGAGAGTTTTCCTAACTCTGTTGGGATCGGCTTTCCAGTCATCTACAATGCATCTGAATTTTGGATATTTCGACTGCCATTTGACCTCCACAACCCATATGCGATATCGACATTCTGTAGATTGACCAATTGGAATTTTAAGGGCGATGTTTGTGTGGCAACCGGGACCGAGCGACAGCTTAACGTGTTCTCCGAGGCACGGAGGTGTCTAAGTGTCTTAATAAATGGTCATCCATCCCAAGACCGACCTTGCTAGTGTTGACTTGACCTTTGTAATGTCTTAACCTAGGTATAGGTCGCGAGGCCTAAGCTGAGCTTTGCATTTGTGTGAGCGCACGTACGTGAACGTATAATGTGACTTGTTTTACACACACATGTGTTGTACACAGATACACAGCATTTTTACTCTAGTTTTCGTCATCACGCACACAAATGCAAAGATTAGCTTACGCCTCGCAAACTATGACTGGTTATCACTTAGCCACGAAGCCCTTCTCTATGACATTATCAGTTTCGTAGATATTTTATCTGAACATTGATGTTGCACGTTGTCTCTTGACTAATCAAGATCCCTTATTTCCTCAAACACCTAGATTAGACAAGAGAATGAAAAACTATGTAATATAGGCATATGAATACTTATCTATATATCCTACTAATATTATAAACGCGAAAGTTTGTGAGTATGTAAGTATGTAAGTATGTATGGATGGATGGATGTTTGTTACTCTTTCACGTAAAAACTACTGAATGGATTTTAATGAAACTTTACAATAATATAGCTTATACATCAGAATAACACATAGGCTACAATTTATAAAGATATTGTGTGAATTGTTCAAAATATGACGCGGCGCGACGGGAACAGGAAAACATCCAAATTACCACGCGGATGAAGTCGCGGGCGACCACTAGTCTACAAATAATTTATGTAATTCTGACACGAGGTCATCTAGCACAAAGTAAGTTAGTGCTATTGGGTGTAGACGACTGATTAACATACTTATATATTTCTAAATACATACATATTTTAAATAGAAAATACCCAAACTCCGAAACAAACATTTGTGGATCACACAAATAATTTGATTCGACACGGAATGGAACCTGGAACCTCAGGGACGGCAGTCGCATACTCATACCACTGCGCCACCGAGGCAGTCAAAATAATCAAAATATTACACAATATAATTATAACACATATAGTTTTTATAGAACTACGTCCATAACCCACCTGTAAATGAAACGTTAATCAGGTAAACAGTCAGGTCATTATGTTACATACCTCTGAATAGAACCTCTTTCGTCCGAGCAAAGGAAGACGATGATGGAGAGGAATATAATAATTATGATGCCTATAGGTTATCCTTCCCTTTATTTTCATAAATCAACTTTAGCACTTAGGTGTACTGTATTTGGCGATGTTGTGATACACGTAACACATGTTTTTGCAAATAAGTAAGTAATCTTTATCTTTAAATATTCCAAGAAAATATTCTTAGGTGATTCATTTAAAGAATGGGTGTTGCTAATTAACGTGGCAATGTTAATTAAGCCGGCTAACATTATGGGAACCTAAGATGCATAAATTCAAACCAGAAGTTGAATTCATGTGATTTACTTGTGTATTATGGACTACCAATTTTGTTTTAACAATACATAATACAAACCATCAAAGTACATTGTAATTTATTTGAATACTATTAGGTATCTAAAAAGTAATTATAAATATATATGCATCTCCTCTCTACCTACGTCTATAAATTGCAGACATCGAATCTCATCCAGAATGTTTCAGGGAACTTTCTAGAACCAAACGTGCACGTCACTAGTCAATTAAATTAAATAATCCCGAGTATGAATTGTTGCCCATGACCTCCGCATCAGGAGGTATATAAAGATACATCGATAACCACAGCAGCCAGTGTATCTCTGACAACCGTCCAGTTCAAAGACTTGACTTAATTTTTATAACAATTTTTTGAAAAATGTTTAAGATTTTCATTTTCACTGTTGTTGCTTTGGCATCAGTAAATGCAGGACCTCATGAAGGACCCTGCCCTGCAGTAAAACCAGTTGAAAACTTCAATGTAACTGCTGTAAGTGCTAATCCATGTTTTATTTAATAAATATATAAATTATCTAAGTCGGAATACGGATAGTAAATGATGATAGTAATCTTTTATCTATTGCCTTTTAAATTGGTATTAAATAATTAGGTCGGCAAGTTGTAAATGTATTCAAACATAATTAACATAGCGGTACACGCTTTTCAGCCCAAAATATTCTTAGTACGACATTACGTCGTATGAGTCTAATTTGCTAACAAATATAGTTTACTTTGGCAAGTACACTGTCTGTTCAAAAAGTAAGGAGAATATTATTTAAAAAAAAAAAATATTCGTAAAGTTCTATTTTGTCCCAAAGTAGGTCCCTCTCAGATATAATGCACTTGTGACAGCATTATTCCAATCCTGGAACCAGTTCTGCTATGCACTTTTTGGTGTATAAGTATTTAAGCTCTCTCGGCGATGCAGTTTTTATCTCGTCAATCGTCGTATAACGCCGTTCTTGTATTGGTTTCTTGGGAAAAGGAAAATATCACAGGGGACCAAATGTTGTGAGTACGGCATAGTTACGGTACAATTTTGGCCAAAACAAACTGAAAAAAATGACTATATAGTAGCAGGTGCATTATCCCGATGCAAAACTCATATTTCAATAGTTTTCCCTCAATTCCGGAAGCTTTCTTACTACAATTTCCAAAAAAATTTGGGTGTCTTTCACCCAAATTTTTTCATTTCTAATATTGATATAACAATTATCTATAAGATTTTTGTTTACTTTCTCATAATTTTCTTCAGTTTGTTGATGTGCTGGGAGGGCCTAGAGTGAGTGCCGTCTGTGACTCTTCAAAGTAGGTACCTTTTGTAAACATTTTTTTACTCTGAATACAGTACACAGTATTTATTATTGTACAGTTTTTGAACACTTAACTCCATTTTCTGCACAAAATTTTAAGCAAATTCTTTGGTTAATTTTTTTTCAGAAGAAAATCGCCAAAACGCAAAACCCTTCTAATTTTACAGCTGCTTACCAAAAAAAAATATATTGTGACCATAATGTTCAAGACAAGTGTACCAATATAACAATGTTAAATAATTGAAAATTTAATGTAGGTAGTCCGCGAAAAAGGAAAATTCAAAATCGGAAATAAGTTCCCCTTATATAAGACCCCTTCAAGGATATAGATATGATATTGCGCTTGTATCAGAAGATTATATAGATATATAGGGATAGTTATATAGGTTTTTACCCGTGGTTTTACTGTCGTGTTAAATTCATAAATTAGAGAAGGTCTTTAAAAATATAATTGCCGGTCTACAGAAGGTATTGGACATTTAATTTTATTGCAAAGAAAAAACCATAATATGGCCACAGAATAGGGAACAGTAATAAGTAACATGGCTATGAATTCAAAATTTAAATTAATTAAGTTTTAAAAACAAGAAAATCTTTTTACTAACTATCACAGGATGTCTTAGGATACTAGGGTTAGGACCTATAGCTATAGGTTATTAGGGTCTTAGGACCTATAGCACCTATAGCCTATGTCCGCTTAGATTAATCGCCGTGTTTACAAATTGATTGATACACATAATTTATTTTATCAATTTAAGAATTGTGCAAGGCCGTAGATAGTATGGTATTATATATTTACAACGGTTACTGTCCAAAATATTATCGTAATGTAAAGTATAAATAAATATGAGTCATTCAGATATTAATCAATGCAAAGTTAATTATGATAAAACTGTTTAATTATTCATTTCCCTAATGCGTACTCGATTTATCTGTATAATAAATTTTTAAATAAGTGATAGGTAGGTATCAAGATAGAAATTATAAATAACAAAAAGTGAAATGTCAAAGACAGGACTCGAAGCCACGGCATTTCCCTAACAAAGGGGAATCTCACTCTATTCATTGGTGAAAACTGCATCAAAATCCGTTGCGTAATTTTAAAGATCTAAGGACGGATGCGACTTTGTTTTATACTATGTAGTGATGTAGATTAACGGACGATACATATTTTTCTATTTACTTTCAAACTATCTTGTTTATCAGTCTGTCGTATCTTTGCCCTTGAATCGACCTTAAACTTACAGCTAACCAAACCCAAAATGTGATTCATACTGTAATAGGTGGAATTTTCCATGAAATAGCGATCAATGACAACTAAATAACCCGTGGCTAGTTGAATAATCTGAGTCAATCAAGCGATTTATCGACTACCCAGCCATGAAGGACATTTAACAAGTTAAAGTTCAATTTGTTACAAATAGATAATGAGATAACAAAATTGTCACCATATAAAAAGGCCGTGATATACCTACAATTGATCACTTAGTCTTAGTGTGACTTAGCTATGTTATGTACGAGGTTTATACGTCAGTAACTTATGTATACCGAGGAATAGGGAATAGTACTTACATACAGAACTTGCTCTTCGACGTTAATTAAACCACATTCTTTTATTTACAGAGAACATCATTCGAACTTTAGGGTTGTCCAGTAAAGTAAAATATATATCAGCATAATTTTACCAATAATTATGACGTTAATGCCTCAATATCAACTCTATCGTCGTGTCACAAACAAGAGACCACCCTCTTACTGATTTACAACTTCAAGTTGTCGCTGACGTCACGTATTTTTGCGGTTGTTAGGCGAGTGACATAGACATAGTTAGTGTAAACAAAAACCAACTACACCAGAAAAAGGTTCTTTTACATGGCCACTTTTCGTGTCGAAATAAAACGTAGCCACAACAAATCATTTTATAGCTTAAAATGTCATTTTTCGGTTTTGTTTTGTATACGAGTATTTAACAGTATTTAAAATATTAAGGGTAAATATTATTTCCGAAGTGAGGAAACAATTAGTTATATTAAATATTGGATAGAAACAGGCGTTACCTGGCGAAAATCCATGACAAAGTAATGGTAAGTAAGATGTTAAAAACTTATTAAAATTATAATAGCATTATTTTTCGCAGAGTTTTAAAAAAGACAACAAAACGTCGACAATTTGTTTCGCCTCTAAACGAGGCATTATCAAGACTGTCTCAAAGAGAACATGCTATTATAATTTTAATAAGTTTTTAACATCCTACTTACCATTACTTAGTTATATTAAACTTTTTATTGATCCCATATAAAGTACTAGCTGATCGCCGCAGCTCCGCCCGCGTGATTTAGTTTACTCGTTCCCGGTTCCCGTGGTAACACATTACCGGGATAAGAAGCCTATGTTAATCAGGGTGAATGTAACTTACCAATGGTGAAAGAATTTTTGAGATCGGCACAGTAGTTTTTTTATTTATTCATTACAAATACTCTTTATTGGCCGAGGGAGCGAAGCGACCGAAGTCTCCGTTTCAACTTGCAGACTGGGAAGAATTTCTTTCGTCTGTACCTACCTCTACATCTCTACATCTACGGGTTCTGTCAGACCATGTTTGCGGCCGTATTTATCAACCGATTTTCATGTAACTTTACACACACACTCATTGCTTACAATGAATAACATGTGAATGATATTTTTTGGATTCGATGAAAAATGAAAGAGTAATAAAGAAAATTGAAAAATAAATTTTCTAAACAAAGCTCCCGAAGTCTACGGTTCGCAGAACCACTAGTAATAGTAGTATAGATTGCAGTGTGACTACTATAGACACCCTAAAATTACACCTAAATGACGCATTCAAAGTACATAATCCCTACTAATTGTAAAAATGTAACAGTTCGATTCTTCTTCTTCTTTTAAAAACGTGGCTCCATCGATATTGATCGATGATTCGCCAATGTCAAGGTAATGCTTGATTAGTTAATAGTCCCGCACAGAAGAACTAGTTATTCCTAACTAGCTCCAGGTGCAGGACAAGAAACGTTGTTTGGTATGAGAGTGTCTGGAAACCCGATTTTTGCGGAGCGCCAGAGGTAACCTAAAAAGCCATCTGCCACGCGCTCAGCAAAAATCGAACTTCAAACAGTTCGATTGGTCGGCGACACATTTGACTGACATTTCACTTAGTCGGGTTTCCAGGTGTCATCCGTGACAATGTCAAAAGCACGTCAACCACCATTTTCTTTGTGTACATTTTTAATAGATTAAATATGTACCTAATGCCTTTTCCACCATTTTGAGAAGAGTGATTCCTCCAACGAGAGGTCCTTAATCATTTAATTGGTTGTACCAACAATGTTTACTTATCGTTCCATTTAGATATAGTTTTATGTAGATTAATATCGCCGTCTTGTCATTTCAATATCTTTAATGCTTCAATTTCAAACGGAAGAACTATGACCATTGGCGGTGGCTTTTGAATATCTGGCCTCGATTACAATAGGGACTCGTCTATTCGAATAAAATCAAATCTCAGTAGCTTACTCATTTATTTAAGCCTTTCGAAATGAATTCATAATAACTGCCAGATTTAAAATTTGAATCCCAGCTATTCTACGCACTTAATAGTATTCTCATTCGAAAATCACACGGGATACATTGCCGGAATCGTAAAATAGCATTTAAGAGTAATACCTACCTATTGTAGCTACATATTTATGTAATAATTTTCTGAATTGGTTCAGTAGTTCCTAATATTACCCCCTACATACTTACCCATTAAATTTACAAACAAATACTTCTTTTTGATCGACCTTAAAAAAGAAGCAATCAATTCAACTGTTTTTCTATGTTTGTTACCTCATATATTTTTCAACTGGGTGAACCTGTTTAATTGAAAGCTATTCCGACAATTATTTCGTTCCCTTTCGGTAATTCTAAGTCGGTTTTTGTGTCAACGTTTCACTTGTTTTATTGCTATTAGTCTTGATTGAGGGGCTCCTGGTCTAGTGGTAACCGTCAATTTTAACACATTGCAAAGGTTAAGCAACATCTAGTCAGGCCAGTCTGCCAGTTAGGATTTAAGCGGTCGGTTCCGGTTGTCATACGAACATTTATGGCAATTGTTAGGGGTAGTTGGAGCCCTCAATCAAAAAATCCGATCGGAATACTACAGAACTTCGATATCACCCATGGTTTGTGGAGGTCAAATGGCAGTCGCTTCACAGAAAATATCGAAGTTCAGCCGAATCGCAGTAAGACTGGAAAGCCGACCCCTGACTGAGAAATGGCTCGGTGGATGAGTCTTGATGACATACTGATTTAATACTGACATCTTTGTTTTAGTACCAAGGAGTATGGTATGAAATTTCAAAAATCCCCATCGCATCCGAAGGTCCAGGTAAGTGTGGACAGGCTGAATACACCTTGGAAGGCGACGTGGTCAAGCTCAAAAACTCTCATGTCTACAATAGCGTGCAACAGTTTATCGAAGGTACTGCCAAACTTGCTGCCGATGCCAATAATGCTGCTAAGTTGGTCGTCACATTCAAATTTGGAGGTGAGAATATTATTAAATTGTTGGAACGAAGTTCTCTAACGGGGTGTACGAAACGAAAATAGTGCGATTTAGAAAAAATCGTCACGTTCTTATCAGTGGTTCCCAACCAGTAGTCCGCAGAAGCCAAAATATGGTCCGCTTCTATATATTTTTTTAAATTTAGACCGCACAATTTTTTTTTTATCTAACTACATCTAATTAGGCTTTGATTTGGAAAAAAGTTATATACAGCTATTTTTACGACTTGTTCAACTAACCATAAATTCAAGATGGCGGATAATGCAACGGAAAGAAAACCACACTACTAACTAAATTCAAACTTCCGGTGACCTCCCTGAATAATTCCGAAAAAAAATTGCAGTATGTATTTATTTCCGGGTTGGTCAATTTTTGAGCTGATCTACTGTGCTATCATCATATATTTTCAGGTTACATAAGATTAGAAAGAAAGAAAGAAAGATATACTTATTCTACGGCCCGTAGATATTTTATTTTACAGTACCTACCTATTTTGGGAGCATACATTTAAGCATACTAGGGGGAACTACGGCCGGAAAGGGCCATCTCCTTCTCGAGCATAAACTTGCTGGCAAAAGGATGCAGAATTACTTAAGAACATTATGCAAACAAATGCTTTACTTTTACTTACAGAAATCTCTTCCGATTCAAACCTCATGGTACTTCTAACAGACTACAGTGGATATGCTATTGCTTACAATTGCAATTACGATGAAAACACGAAAAAATCCACAGGTTGGTACCGGATCTTTAATATTTTATACCAATAGTCTAATGACACTTTTATAAAGGTACATAAGAAGGTAGAATACTCTGAAGAAAATATGACTAAACATTAAGGAGATAGACTAAATTCGGGTTAAAGCCCCATGGAAACAGCATATTAGCAATTTTAGATTGTGGAACAAAATTATTCTTCTAGAATGCTCTAAAAATACTACAAATACTTGTATTTTTTTGAGTTCATACCATTTGTCGTGAAATGGGTACGAAAGACAAGAGAGTTAGTCAGAAACCAATGTTCGTGGAGCACGTTTTTGTGCTACTAGCGGGCTATACCAGGCCTATGTCACTCGCCTCAATCGCAAAAGATACGTGACGTCAGCGACAATTTGAAGTTGTAAGTCAGTAAGGGTTGTCTCTTGTTTGTGATACGGCATTGACCATAGAGTTGATATTGAGGCTGATATTGATATTTATGATATATGATTAAAGTGCCTATCTACCACTTAAGCCTATTATTTTTTCAGTCTGTTTTATAAGAATAATCAGATAAAAAAATATTGACTAGGTCACCTGATAGACGATATAAACGTAAATTCTGATCGATAAATGGTAGATAAATACAAAGTTTTATTGCATTACTATTATTAAGTATCTGTTTTTTCCAGAACAAATCATATTCAGTACATTTTTCGATAATTTCGATGTACATCATACATACAACATAATATCATTAGACATATATGGGGATATATGTAATGATATTATAAAAGGGTAGGCAGAGGTGCCTTACCCACAGTTTGCCAATAATTATGTTGTAGGGGGCAAGCCTATTGCTTTTACCGGGCACTATTAGAAAATCTATAACCACTCAGTAATTCAAACCAAAAGTGCAACTACCAGGCTGTGCTGACTGTTACCACTTAGGATTTTTTTCCGAGCATTCAATGTATGAATGTAAATAGGTAAACCTGTAAATATTACTAAAACATAAAAAAAATTGAATTACGAAACATGGTTTGCTAAAAAATTATCTATCGTTCATGTTTTAACACGTGACAATGGCGTATTTCTGTCACGTAATCTAACTATGTATTTACTAAAATTTAATAATACTGTAGGTGTGATATGTCAAGGGTTTTTTGTTGAGTTCGCTCGGACTACAGATATTATTTAGTGGTATGTTACATCTGTCTTGATTGTGGTAATTTTGATGTAATTGAGTGGTTTTGAATATTCTATACTGCCAGTAGTATCTATATTTTATTCAGTAAAAAAGCGGTTGGAAAGGGTATATTTATCCCTCTTCTATATTTTTCTCTCGTATTCACTCTGCAATCTAGGCTCCCGTGGCTATTATAGTGTGACACCTCAGCCCCCCACTGACGCGGAAAGTGGCGGAAATACTTTCCGCGCTTGATGATAAAAACCTTAAATATATTAGCACAGCGAAAATAAAAAAACACTGAATAATAGCTGGGCGTGAGTAGATGAAACTTATATATTTCAAAACTCGATAGCAATAATCTATAAAACTTATAGGTCAGGTAGAAGTAAACCGCCGGGCGCCACTGGAAATACGTTCTGCTTGTAACCAGAGACGCCCGGCAACGGACGTTAGAGCGGCCGCGGAATTGGGCCGCGAAATAAAAAAAAAAGTAAAAGTAAAACTGTATCCGTAAATATATTTATTATGAATTATGGACCCAGCACTTCCACAATGACTCCATGGAAAGCTAAAAAACAGTTTATAATTTTAAACTTTTTACAGAACATGCATGGATACTTTCAAGATCCAAGGAATTGGTTGGAGACGCAAAAACTGCTGTCGACACGTTCTTCAAGGAAAATCCCAAGGTGATTGATCCCTCTGAACTCGTCCAGACTGATTTCTCCGAAGAAGCTTGCAAGTTCACTTCATCTGCGGTCATGACAACGCCCGAAGCTCAACCACCTCAACCGTGAATCTTAATATTGCCGAGAGATATATTCATTACCAAGATATCGAGAAAGATAGATTTTTTTTGTGGAATGACTCCATTTTCTAGTTTGATTTGTAGTGCATTAAAAGAAAATATAACATAGCTAAATAATTAAAAGTCATAAACTTAAATTTTCTGTCAACCAAGAATATTTATTTCAAGAAGATTATTATATATTGTTCATAATGATGAATATTCATAATTCACAATCGTCAACTAATTTTAGTACTTTCTATTTCGTTGACATACTTACATAGTTGATGTTTCATAATAGTCTAGTACAATTCGCGAGGGATAAGCGGAGCTTTGCATTTGTGTGAGTGACCACGAATAGTAGAGTAAAAACTCTTTTTGTAGCTATGTGTATAACCGCTACTACGGTCACATATAGATAAATTCACGTACACTGCACGCACACAAATGCAAAGCTGTGCTTATCCCTCGTGAACTGTAGCACAGAATAGGTTTTCGTTTTTGTAATCTTCCTGATTTTATCTGTTGCATATCCAGTTCTGTTTATTTTTGAGTATTCAAACAATAAGTATAGGAAGATTCACCTCATTTTGTTTTTATTTAAAACGATCTTTTAGCCTGCTGGTTCAGTTAATATCCATGTTTTCAGTTTTTTGTTGCAGTTGTAATTTCGATTTATTGACTTTTGTAAGTCATCTAACCAATATGTTCTTTTTTTTCGAGTAGATATTAATTTTTGTTAATAAACTGATCTATTATGCTTTACAAAATATATAGGTATCCATAAAATTGGTCAAAAATATAGATGTTACAATTTATCAAGAACCTTTCAGTTTTTATCCTGTTTATCTACTCTGATAGTATTGATCTAACTTATGATAGACGTTACGTTAAAGATAGTGAGCCCATATTTTGTGTGGGTTATTTTAATTGATAATAAAGTTTTATAAGTACTATTTTTATTGCCTACTTTATTTGCGAAAAGATTTTTAATGGCTACAGCTACGGCCGGTCTAACGTCCATAGCCGGTTGGCCAGCTACGTGACCTCTGTCAGTCGGATGCTATCTTTGGCAATCCCTCATCCTTCCGGCCGCCTCCTTCTCGAGCATAAACTTGCTCGCAGAAGTAGCGGTCATCATTCGTAGAGTGTGTGGGATGATCAGATTCAGTACCCACCCACTGTCAGCTAAGTAATTGTTAGTACATATTAGGAATGTCCTTATAGTAAAAAGTGATAAAGTGGCCACTTCGACCATAGGTATTATTGATAAAAATATTTAATGTCCTAATAAATATGTTTTATATACTAGCATACAAGGGAATAATGGAATACAATCTTTTTATAATATACTTTCTATATCATCGAACATAAAAACAATATTACAATAATATATTAGTCATAAAGCATAAGTTAAACCTTCGTTAGTTCATTAGTTAGTAAAGAAATTAATCACATAGTTTTCTACTGTGGTTACTTCATAAATCTGACTTGTTTTACAGACACACCTTAAAGAATTATCTGAATCAGAATTAGCTGCGAGGTGAAAACGGTCAGTTTTTTGAATAAAATATTGTTGAAAACTATTTCTATGTGTTAAAGTATAATGTTTTATTCAACAAACAAGTAGTTATGATTAGAACATTTTACTGCTGAAGAAGTCGACTTCTGAAGTTTGGTTAAAAGCGCATGTTGACTCATTGATCTCTTTGAAGACGAAATCTTCTCTATTATCGGATAATGGCTTGTACTTGGAAATTACATCTTCAATCTTCTTGAGAGTCTCACCACTAAGCTTTTCCTTACTGCGTGTGAGAACCCAAACGAAAACTATTGACAGGGAGAGTTATCGATTAATTATTTTTGGTTTAAGTACCTATTAATAATTTTAAATCAAGTTCAAATGCTCTGCTCCAGTTATATTATAAGGTGATAGGTTCTCTTTGGGATAGGAAGGGAAAGAAGACTTTCTAACGGGTTGAACTTACAGTGTCTGCTAGTATTTGGTTGGTCTGTAAAGACGGAGTGATCCAGGGGGGTTGCGTGCGGTGAGGGTAATGCAGGCCCCAACTAACTTTTAATAAAGTACAACTTACTGTAATGTTGTTTTTCTTCCTTCAACCATCTGCAGATATATGCAACTGCATAGTTATTGTAGTCAGTAGACAAGATTGCCAACGGTCTCTCTACCAAATGCTCTGAAATAATTAATGAAATTTTAGCCGAACTGAGCAACAATATTCTTCGAGTTTTCATTTTTGATGATTTGCATTCATAGCTGATATTTAAATGGGACCTAATCATGATAGTGATAATAATAGATTTGAGATACATTACAGTCAACTGTTCTTCGTACCTTCTAATGTAATATTGGTCAAATACTGTGCATTAACTTGGGGCTGTAGAACTGTTTGAAGCCGTACAGAGTAGGATACTTGTGTCCGGTTCCCGTCATCATCTTCAACGTAAGTCTCTTTCAAGGTATAACCCTCACTATCGTGCTGAATATCGAAAGTGGCGCAATCGTAGATATCTTCCCCATCACTGGCGTAACTTCCAAGGTGATACCAGAGACCTGAAACCTATTTAAAATATTTAATTTATATCGTGATAAGCGATACACTAAGAATACATTTATTATGAGATCCTATCGATATTTTTCACAAATCAAAATGTATACCTAAGTAGGAAATTAAGCGATTGCCAATATATTCTCTCTCCATTTATGTGTGACGTTTATGCTGTTGCTATTTTATTTATGCCAGCAGTCTTTCGAAAGTATTTTGCTATCAAAATAGCATCTTCGAAATACTTGCTTCATATACAGTGATGCCGTGATCCCTCATGATGAGAGGTTCACAACAGAGACCATTTACTTAGCTCTACATTTCCCTCTGGAATTCCAGGAATTAACCAATCTGAATCGCGAGGGTATTCGAAGCAGTTGTCAGATTTACTTTGTTTCAAGAAGAAAAATTAGAAGGCACTTACTTTTTCGAAATCAATATTTTGCTGCACGCTTAGCATGGGACAAACACCTGATAAAGAATATTTATCATAATCCTTATCTCCTAAAACACCGGCGATATATAAATAAACCAACAGAACTATCATCGTGAAAAGGTCTGTACAGAAAGAAGATTACGAACGATCTGCACAACGTATGATGCAATTATTTAATATAAACTAGTATGCACAATTTAAACACTAATGATTTGATTGCTCAAATAGGGACCACGGTGATGACTAGTAATAAGAACTTCCTCTGTAGGGGTTAAAGACGATAATAGTGAGAACATAAAGCATATAGCAGATATGAATCTTGTCGATATACATAAATTGGTAACTTTCAATCGAAGATAATAACTTATGAGTTCACTTGATCAATTTATTTATAATTGTTGCCATGGCACATTCGCTTTGCTCGCTCTAAAGTAAAATATATGAATATAATGATAAACTACATCTGGACTCGTAGTCTAGTGGAAACTGACTAGGTTTACACATTGCAAAGGTTAAGCAACAGCCAGTCGGGTATTAGGATGGGTGAAATTTCTTAAGACAGTAAGACACCTCCGTGTTTTGGTGAGCACGTTAAGCCGTCGGTCCCGGTTGTCAAAGAAATATATATGGCAGTGGTTAGAGGTAGTAGGGGACCGATCTAACTACAGAACTTCGATATCGCCCATGGGTTGTGGTCTTGTTGAGGTCAGATGGCATTCGCTTAATGTCGAGGCACGGAAAATATCGAAGTTCAGCCGAATCGCAGTTTGACTGGAAAGCCGACCTCAACTGAATTGGGAAAAGGCTCTGTGGATGATGAATGATAAACTACATCTTAGAAACTAATTATAAAGTTCAGCTTTGGACGTTCCAAATATCAGGAGTGAGAACCCACTATAGGGGTGGTGTCTTATTAGCCTCTTTATTACCCTGATGTTTAGATACAAGTATCCGAGTTTCCTAAAACCATCCAGGTTATCAGAAGATCTCCGCTATCTCATCAGCTCGTTGTCTATTGACAACAACATTGATTATCATCGACAAGAGGGTCTTCAAACGTTTCAGAGTTGAGGAATTTCAATTAAATATTATTAAAACAATTGAAATTCAAGACATTTTATAATTCTGCTATTCCTCAATTCTCTACCATGACATCAATGAATGATCCAAATCACTTGTTTTCCTATCTTTTTCTAGCAAATGTCAAACATCGATATATGCAAAAACAGCATTGAGGTTTTATGAACCCTACACTACGTTATTGATACTAAAATTATCGACCTCATTTTGACGGCTTTGAAAGACACGCCTTTGTGCATATTGTTCTTAAAATAACAATGTGTGATGTTTTATTTTTAAATGTACAATAAAGAATAAAAAAATAATTAAATGACATTACTACCCTACTTCGACTGCCTCGGTGGCTCAGTGGTATGAGTATGCGACTGCCGACCCTGAGGTCCCAGGTTCGATTCCGGGTCGATTCAATTTATTTGTGTGATCCACAAATGTTTGTTTCGGAGTTTGGGTATTATCTATGTATAATATGTATGTATTTAGAAATATATAAGTATGTTTATCAGTCGTCTAGATCCCATAACACAAGCTTATATTAGCTTAATTTGGGCTAGATGACGTTGTGTGAGAATGTCCAAAAATATTTATTTATTTATTTATTTACTAAATTAAGCATTAGAAGAGGAAAACCAGTGAAATGAAATGAAATAATGATTCATTCGCATACTTGGGTGATTAAATGACGCTTACGAACCTCAATAAGTACCACCTAAAAATAAAAATATTATTGCTTCTATATTTACATTTACGGCTAATTTAAATTCGCAATGTAGACTAGTGCGAAAGAACCTGGCAATAAAACTGGCCACGGTATTTTTTCATGGCTTTCCATAAAGCCATTATGAGGAAATGGAAAAGAGTAACCGCTCCACATGTTTCACGATTTGGTAAAAGTTTTGTTTCAATAAAAACTGACCATAGGCTAGTAAGTATCATTGTACCTATGCCATTTCGATAAGAACTTTTATCTACAGCTAATGCTGAATACAGATAGTATTAAATTCTTACGTACTGAGTCATTATACTAATCTGATGTTACGAAATATAACACGCGGTTATACATACTTCCTCATACAGCCGTAGGTAGGTATATAATTTTGGATTCAAAGAAGCAATCAGACTTTTTTACACCTAGTCCTTTACCTGTTTATAATTATCTAAACCCTTGTCGTTTTTGGGTGTGTCACTTGGTGATTCTTTCCAAGCCTGGATTAAAAAATTACCAGATTATCAGTGCTACAACTATCAGCTTCATGAGCATGGCAGTGTTGACTCAGTCGATAACCAATAATATCGCAGAAAATGTCGATCATATGACCCAACTAACGCATTTTTAAAATTTCCTGCAATATCATTGGTTATCGACAATCTATCCCGGACGCTATGGTAAGGGTCGCTTATAGTTCTTATCCGCATTATGCGTATTGCCTGGGCTTCGTCTTTTTTTTAATTCCTGGCTGGCTAGGCTTCCCCTAATGTTTATTGGTCCCCTAAGCAGTACTCAGCAGTCCCGCTATGCATCAGCTACGTAAAGTAACTTATATGTAAGTAAAAAGGTTATTTTTCCAGTTTATGGTTAAGATAAAAATTGCTTGCATTCTCTGAACTTTTGGTTAGATACCTACCCAAAAGTCATGTGTAGTGATATCGCTACATCTTTATTACATTAAACAGGAAGATACTAATCCCATATTCTGCTATGAATATTTCTGTTGGTGCCCTGGGGATGTCCTTCCGATGGCTTACCCGGGGAGCTCAACAATAGACGTTATCAAAAGTATTTACGCTGTAAATCACCTGTAAAGCCAAAACTCTTCAGCTTTGATCATGTAAAGATAGATAATTTATAACTATAACTTAACTAGTATTGACAATTTTATTGCATTGAAGGCTTATAATATTATCATAAATAGCAATTACACATCGCGTAGAGTATTAATTGCGTCACTTAATTATATTTTGAAGGAATTTATAGCTTTCCTGTTACAATCTAAAGTACAATGATCATGGGGGTATTGGTAACGGTCTTTACCCATTTTTTACCTAATCAAAAAATGAAAACGACCTCACGAAGAAAAATATATTTTACATTAAGGAAAACTGGATGGAATAAAAATGTGGCCTCTAACCCGGAACACACATACAGATGAAGGCAAATATATCCAGGGCTCGAAATTTAGGTCTTCACTCGCTCGGTCAATATTCGGAATCCTACGTCTTCGATTCAATCGACTACACCATAGCTAATGTGTATGCAACAATAGTGTAATGTTCATTTAATTGAGACCTGCCAAATACTAAGACAAACAAATAATTAAGAAGTGTAAATGAATGTAAAATATGAAAAGGAATAAATAAAAAAATACTAAAATAAGCTTTTATTAATAAATCACAGTCTACTAGAGATTCCGCCGGTTTACCAGAAATTTGTGGTAAAAAAGTCTGTTGTTAATTTTTTGCTGTAAGCACACGTAGCGTCGTTAAACTCTTTAAACACAAAGGCTTGTCTATGTTCAGCTAGTTCAGTGTACTTCGACAAGGTATCTTCGACTGTCTTGAGAGTTTCGCCTTTGAGTTTGTCCTTGCTTCGAGTCAGGATCCAAGTGAAAACTGGTAACAAGTAAATCTATGTATTAATACGCGAAGGCGGGGTCTCTAATATTTTCGTGCCGAATTTTATTAAAATAAGTCTATATTTGAAGACCCCAAACCATAGTTTCGGGTTCAGAACCCCTTAGCCTTAGCCCTTAGCCCCTTAGCCTGACTTGGTTTTTACTTCACTTATATTCTATGGTTATGTGGACTTCCATATAATCATAGAATATTATTTCCGTGAACCTTGAGCTCCCCTTAGTCGAAAAAAGAGATTTCTGGAAAATGTATGTATTTAAGTACGAGTATGTACGGAGAGCTACACCGTTCTGCCGATTTTGCTTGAATTAAGCACGAACGCGTATTTTAATAGTGGGATAGCTGACAGCTGCACTGCAGTGCAGTGGGCAGCTGAATGAGTGGGGCAGCTGATTCATTTAGCTTCTCCAGGACTGGATTGAGGAGTGAAAAACCGCTAACAAACAGGTTTTTGAATATTTTCTCAAAAACGGCTCAAACGATTTTGATAAGTTAAAAAGGTCCTCTATCATAGAGCACTATCTATCACGGTTTATGAGATATAGCCCAAGACAGACGGACGGACAGCGAAGTCTCAGTAATAGGGTTCCCGTTTTACCCTTTGGGTACGGAACCCCAAAAATTAAGACAATTTTTCAAGTGAAAGTACCTACTACTGTCTAATAACGGTCAATTTATTTAGTTATGTTTAACGAGTTTTTTCACAATCCTACGTATAATCTCTAATATTATAAATCCGAAAGTATGTTTGTCTGTTTGTACCTTCTTCACGGTCAAAATGGCCATAGGGACGTTGGGACTTGACGTTACTTAGTACTATAGAAAATCCATAATCACTCTGATATTCAAAGCGAAATTACAACAACCAGAACCGATGTTACATGGCACTAAATAGAATATCTGTAGTACGAGTCTAGAAACGCCTGATCGAATAGTATCAACCACGACTGACTAGGTGGCGTGGTTGGTACGGCATCCGCTTTCGACACCGGAGTCTCGGGTTCGATTCCCGGTCGGGACAAACTTTGTGTGATGACATATACGTTTGTACCGAAGTTTGGGTGTTTCCTATGTATAATATGTATATATTATTAGTATTATTATCTAGTACTCATATAACAAGCGCTGTTCAGTTTGAGACTAGATGGCGTTGTATGAATAGTCCTTAAAAAAACCATCTTACCGTAATGTTTTCGTTCTTTTTCTTTCAGCCATTTGCAGAAGTAAGCAATGGCGTAGTGTTCGTAGTCAGTTGACAGGATCATAAATGGAAACTGTAATACCTTATCTGAAAATATTATAACTTATTTTTTTCTTAATTACGTTATTAATGAATAACCCAACGACGTGGGATTTTCATTCCGACCAAACCCCCGAAGAGGCCACACAGGTGGCCAAAATCCGCCGGGCGCCGCTGGAAATACTTCTGGTGCCCGCAGTAAATGGACATAGGAGCGGCCGCGATATCGCGGAATAAAAAAATAGACCCCTCAATAATAAAATAAAATAAAAAGCCTTTTTATTTGCTCCTATGAACTAAGTAACATTTTGTTTAGTGGATTAGTAATTATAATGAAATAAAGTAATTTTTGTAAGTATTTATTAGTTAAGGTAATATTTATTTGCTTTCTTCCATAGGAACCCCCGTGCGGGTGAAGGCCTCCTCCAGGTTGTGCCATTTATCCCTATCTTGTGCCAAACCGAGCCAGTGTTTGCCTGCGGTCTCGCGTATATCATCTGACCAGCGTTTGAGCGGACGACCTTGTTTGCGCTTTCCACTTCCTGGTCCTTTCCACTCTGTGACCACTTTTGTCCAACGCCCATCCTCAAGTCTCGCTACATGACCAGCCCACTTCCATTTTAGTCTTCTGATATGTTGTATAGCATCTCTAACTTTGGTACGTTTCCGAATTTCTTCATTCAGACCCCTCAATAATATTACATAACTATTTGACGAGTCATAGTAGATTACAAATATTCGTACATAGTTATGTAAACAGTATAATTTATGTACACAATCAGTATTGTAACTTATTGATGATTAAAAATCTTGTTATCTTTTGTAAAATTAATAGACAGGTAAAATAATCAAGGTTGTAATAAGCTTAGTCTGCATCATGACTAAACCGAGTTTAAATGATATATAAATGCGGAGGAATTCTTTGACATTTGTTTGTTATAGATATTTTAAGACTAGTCTTCGATTTCCCAACATTTTTCATTACTATTTTTTTTTAATTTTGCGAGACCGCGGCAACTCCCTGCGCCCGCAGGGAGTTGCTACCTACACACCAGAAGGTATTTCCAGTGGCGCCCGGCGGACTTTAGCCACCTGCGTGGCTCTTCTATTGCGGGATCTTCGATAAATGGAAAATAACATTTTTTTTTGAAATTTGAAAATTGAAAGGTTTAACTTTGAAAATTTGTGAAACGCCATGGAATGCCATGGCGTTTCTCAAATTTTATTTTCTCTATTATACGTAGGTCGCACTATAAGTTTTGCGTAACTTAAAAAAATAACATGTTAAAACCAAAATATTATGTTTATTGCTTTTCAAAACACTCTCCTTTACATTTTAAACATTTTTTCATGCGATCCACCATTTTTTAAAACAGGAGGACCACAGATCTGAAGGCATGTTTTCTACGTGCTGATTGAACGCTATCACTGCCTCTTCGGAGTTGGTAAAAGTGAAACCTCTCATCAAATCTTTGATTTTGGGGAAAATATAGAAATCACAGTGTGCTAGGTCGGGGCTATGCGCAGGATGGGTGACGAGTTGTACTTTTTCGGAAGCTAAAAATGACTTTGTTTTGTTAGCCGTGTGTGAAGAAGCGTTGTCATGATGTAGGAGAACGCGGCTTTTGGGTCGTCTTTCGCGAACTTTTTCTAACACCCTGGGTAAACAAATGGTAGAATACCACTAGGCATTAACACTCTTTTGATCTTCAATTGGAATTGTACAGATGGGACCCGTAGCTGAGAAAAAAACGCGATCATTTTATTACCAACGTTTTTCGCCTGCCTCACTTTTGTTGGCTTGTTCTCATTTTCAAACACCCATTCACAAGATTGCTGTTTTTTTCGGGTTCAAAACAATAAATCCGAGAATGTGGTCGTACTTCAGTAGCACCTGTGAGCACCATTCCACGCGAGCCCGCTTCTGCTCCGCTGTCAGTTCATGAGGGATCCAACGACTACAAAGTTTCCGAACTTTCAATTCTTCGTGTAAAATTTTCTGGATTTGACTCATACCGATCCCCAATAGTCCTCAAATTGTCTCATAGGTAATCCGCGGGTTTAACAGTAGCCACATTATTTTCGTTGACGGCAGTTGAAGGCCGCCCTCCACGAAATTCGTCATGTAAAGAAACTCGACCTCTCTCAAATTCAGCAAACCATCGCCTCACGGTGCTCAAACAAGGTGCTTCTCTCCCAAAAGCATTTTGAAGACGAGCGGCACAGTCTTGTGGAGAGAGAGAACTTTTAAAATCATAAAAAATCGTCGCTCTAAAATCTTTTCGACTTAATTCCATTTTCGTTGCGTACGTAGAACTTTTATGTGTGATAAAAAACAATTGACAAATGATTTCCCGCCAATTGTTTTTTTTTATTACTAAGAAGGTTGCAACGTTTAAAAAAATATAACTTTCGAAATTCAAATAGTTCCGATTAGCTAGAAGTGCAAAACTTTTAGTGTGCCCCATGTATTATCAGTACTGTACGGGGTGGTTTTATTAGTATAATAGTATCTTCACATAACTTTTGATTTTCGTCTATTAGAGTGATTCTACTCGTAGTATTTTAGTTCAAAATTGTTTTTATGACACTCGCCTAGTGGAAATCTATACGAATGAGGGCCACTATCAATAATATACAATACGTGATGTGATGTTCCTTTTCACGATCCAATTGAATAACCTTGGGATTGTTTTGCATTCAATAAACTGGCAAATAAAGTTTGGCAGCTTACGTACCAATAAACGGATTCCGTTTATTCCCTTATTCCATTTATAAAATCCGCATTCTTCTGATGCTCAAAGATAAGAGAAGTAAGTAACTTCTTAAATAAGTCATCAACTATTTTAGAATAACATTACTACACAACGACAAAGGGCTAGTGCAGATACCAGTCTTCCACGAAGGGACTGTGTATTAGATTGTAATGAAAACCTACTTTAGACTAGACTGGAATAAGTACATGTATAATACCTTTGTGGAAGAGAGAAGTAAATATTTACTTTACTTCAAGCAAAGATTCTCACCTCCAGTCTCATGGCTAACGATAAACTGACCACTGTTGCCTGCATCAAAGGTACGATCTACTCTTGCAAAGTACGACTTCTGAGTTCGGTTTCCATCATCAAGATCAATATAAGTCTCCCTCAGGATGAAGCCCATGTTGTCTTCTTGGAAGTCAAAAGTTGCGCAGTCATAAACGGTTCTTCCATCACTCGCGTAGCCACCAACTTGGTGCCAAGGACCTGAAAACTAAATATTTGCATCATTAGATTTAAAAATTTACCTTAAATATTATTCAACTAAATTGCCTCAATAATGATTATCAAGTACGACCATTAGACGTACAATACAGTGTAATCTTATCACATACTAATATGTTATTAGTTCAGATATATTTATTAGGACTATTACTGAAACTTCGCTGACCGTCCGTCTGTTTTCGGCTGTCATGAACCGTGATAGTTAGAAAATTGAAATTTTAACAGTAATGTATTTCTGTCCAACAATATTACTAGTGGTTCTGTGAACCGTAGACTTCGGGAGCGGCTTTGTTTAGAAAATTTCTTCTTCAATTTTCTTTATTACTCTTTCATTTGTCATCCAATTCAAAAAATATCATTCAAATGTTATTCATTGTAAGCAAGGAGTGTGTGTGTAAACTTTCATGCAAATCGGTTGATAAATACGGCCTCAAACATGATCTGACAGAACCCGTAGATAGGTACAGACGAAAGAAATTCTCCCCAGTCTGCAAGTTGAAACGGAGCCAACAGTCGCTTCGCTCCCTCAGTCAAAAAAAAAGACGTTTATAATGTTATGCTGCTGTACCTTATTTTTATTTGTTGCCTCTATAACAACAAATAGTAAAAAACAGAATATAATTTATATGAAAGGGGCTCCCATAACACGTTTTTTTTTTTTTTTTGCCATTTTGCTAAGGAACCCTTTGTGAGCGAGTCCAACTCGCACTTGGCAGGTTTTTATCCTCATATCATAATCCTTTGGAATTCGAGGACGAGGAAAAAGTTACGGCAATAAGATTCAAAGGCATTTATGTCTACACAAAAACACAAAAGTATACTTTTTCATAGTTTTACTTTAATTTATTGACCGTTTTCGTCTCTGAGACTGATCATGTGAGGCGAAACCGGTCAGTATTATATAAAATATAAACATAGGGTTTTACATAACATGAAAAATCCTTGGCATAGTTTTACCGATTTGAGCTTACTTCCACTTCCCTATTGATATCAGTTAGAAACTAATTCAAATATATTAGATTTAGATCCATGCGATAAAATAAACGTTTTAACTCTACTTCATTGCCAGCTTAGTTATCATTTAAATCGATTAGAAGATAATCAATTAATCACAATTATATTTAATTGCTAAATATCTGTATTGTCTAATTGTATAATTCAGAAACGAAATCTACACTTCTACACTACTATTATAAGGAGGAAAGATTTGTATTTTTGTGTGTATGTTTGTAATGAATAAACTCAAAAACTAGAGTGCCGATTTCAAAAATTCTTTCACAATTGGAAAGCTACATTCACCCTGAGTTTACTTACGGCTACTTTTTATCCCGGTAATGTGTTCCCACGAACCGAGCACTAGTAAACTAAATCACGCGGGCGGAGCTGCGGCGATCAGCTAGTATAAAATATACAGAGACGAGATAAAGAAGAAATAGTCAGAAAAGCTAATAATCTTAAGTAAACTGGAAATATACCAAAAATTAAAAAAACCTGCCGAACGCGAGTAGGACTCACGCACAAAGGGTTCCGTAATAAACAGCAAAAAAATCACGTTTGTTGTATGGCCCCCTTAATAAACCTTAAATATTTATAATATTTTGTTCTTTAGTATTTTTTTGTAGGAAACAGAACCATATCACTTGTGAAAGTTTCAACTTTCCAACTATCACGTTTCATGACAGACGGACGGACAGCGAAGTCTCAGTAATAAGGTTCCCGTTTTACCCTTTAGATACGGAACCCTAAAACATTACAATAAATAAAACCACATGTTTGTAGGCATTTAAGACCATCCTGTCCGAGACTGTAGTAGTTCGTAAACCATGACCTCGACTAAATTTTCATACAAGATCGTGTTCTTGTTGTTGATGATGTTTGATTTTAGTCCTTGCAAAAATGGTCCCTACACGAGTGAATACACACTATACGAAGTGCACGCAATGAACTTAGAAATACTAAACGAATGATTGACTCTAGGTGAATTCTGTATTATTTTAGCTTTGAAATGAGGTGCCTTATTATTTGAATATGTTTGAAGCAGCAAGGATTCTAACCTACTTAAGACAGCTTGATATTTTGATTTGATTTTTTCTAATATTGTTAAACGTCTAATATTCCAAGAGTCCGAGACTCCCAGGACTTTAATTGGCTGTGCCACAACGGCTGGCACGTAAGATTTTGATGCCTTTCATAAACATTTCATCTCAAAGCAACGGGTTTCAAATTTAGTTTTCAAAATTATAATATAGCGGCAATATGCGTAATAGGGGGCTACGCTAATATGTAGGACTAAAAATACTGGCAAATTGTGGGTGTGTAATGCACCTCTGTCTACCCGATGGTGAGACGTGATGTGCGTGAATCTAATATTTAGACACCAAACACTCCCAATGATGTTGAATCTTTATCATTATCATTCAAAACATGACTGTGTTTTAAAGGTTTGATGCTAAAAGGTAAATCAGAATTTTGCAAATTAGTTAGAAAAAGACCACTTACCCTTGTAAAGTCCAAATTTTCTTGAATTTTGACTTTAGGACAAGCACCTGGCAAAGTATAATCAGCTCTTAAAACACCCACTAAATAAAAAGATACAAAAATAAATATCATATTGATAGAACTGGACCCAACAGAAGCGAGATTACGAATGATGCGCACATCTCACGTTGTAATTATTCAATGTCGAGTCGTATAGGTCTTTTACACAAAAATAGACTAAATTGACCATGTTGACGGTTATAATGTGGACATCCTTCGTTTGATTTATGAATAAGACAGAGAATATGCAATGTTTGAACAAGAAGAGAGATCAAATCGAAAATATGAAGTATTATTTAAAAAATATCAGCATAATAATATAAGAAATTTTATTAGGTCCAGTAATATACTCAGAGAAAACATAAAAATCTAAACTGTCTGTGAAGGTTGCTGACTAAGCAGTCAGCAACATCAGATATAAATAACTCGGAAGATTTTTTAAAACAAAAACAGTGAAAATGAAAAATATGAAAATGAATAAATATGTTTATTCTAGTAGGTTACAAGGTAACATTTTTGAAAGTCAGTTATTTAAAAGTTACAATTAAAGTCTAAATAGCTTCTGAACTTACATTTACTGCCAGATTCGCAAAACAATAGGTAGGTGGAGCCTGAGAGAAAGAACCTGGCAAAAAAACTCACGGCCACTTTCTAACAGTATAAAATTACAATATTAAGTAGGTACTTTACGAGCTAACATTTATACATAGTTGTCAAAGCAAAAACAAACAATTACAATAAACAAGGGACGTTATAGTCGCGCCTAAATAGTTTACGTGAGGAGCAAGCAACTCATTTCCATTTCCCTTTATCATCAAATAATGATTAATGGAGTAATAAGCCCCTTTTAAGAGATGTGCTTTAATTTCCTTTTTTAAAGGAAATTAAAGCACATCTCTTGAAAAAAGGTTAGTAGAGTTTTTGTAAGGTCAATAATGCGAGACGTAGACGCTGACTGAAAAGCACTGATACTTGGTGGAGTGACGATATTATTATTATGTCCCCGCTTGATGAATGCAAATAGCAATAGATTCTGGATCTTAATAAACGACAAACCACGACATATCCAGATGGAAGTGCGTTGCTAATTGCCTGTTATTTCGATACTTGCAAAAGAATATTAATTTTCAAATTAACTTCGATATTTCTAAAGGATGGTAAATATAGCAATATTGTTGGATCACGCTATTAATGAAGGTATAAATAGTACTAGATACAGTTATTTTCGCAGAATTGTTTTTCAAATCTCAATCAGTTCGTAGAAGGTAACGTCAGTAATCTTTGTAACCCGTCCGTCGTCGGTGGCAAAAGTAAATTAAAGTGTAATATTATTATTATTTTAAGACCAATACAATTATTTGATTTTCCCAGTTTACGTCCAAACTCTCGCATGTTTTTTTTAATAGAATCAGATGAATGAAATAAAATAGCAGATTTTATAGGATTTTTAAGCAGAAACAATATGGTAAAAACGGAAATAAATTATTTGTCCTACCGTTTTCCATGGAAGAAAAAAAAATACAAAAAACAAACTATTTCTTTTCTTTATTTCTCTTTTTGTAGAATGTAACAGTAGGCAATAAGTTTATCTCATTTATTTATTCGAAGAATCACAGTAGTTTTATTGACATTATATAATTAATGCTGAACTTTCTGATAACTTTAGATAAAACACTTATAGGTAAATGAAACATCTGTGTGAGTCTCTTCTCTCTCATCAAGTGTGTTTATTTTAGTTCTGTTGTTGTCAGCGTTCAGATCAACATGTTAAAGTTTATATCATTTGTTTTGTTATTAATCGTTTCAAGTGTCTTTGGGTATTTTACATTGCCAGGAAAATGCCCAGAAAATGTTCAACTTCAATCAGAGTTCAGGCTTGCTGATGTAAGTAAAACAGTGTTATTATGTCCAGGGTATCAATACCATCTCTTTTTTCATATTAATTACCTACTAGCTAACCTGATGAACATTGTACCGCTTTAGAATCTATTTTCTCCAGTGAACGGAAAAACATAAAGGTTCAAACGTTTTGTTTTCTTTGAACAACAATTTTACGAAATAATTATTGGTATTGGATATTGGATTGATATTAGAGACGTACATTGACAATAAATAGTTAAAGTACGTTCTCGTCTCTGAAACTATAGCATGATTGACGCGTGAAATAACTGGTTGGCTGCTAGAATCGAACTACACCTTCACGGCAAGATTGGCCAGCCCCACACACGCCTTCACTCACCGACACAGGATAAAACCCGACCCCAAAGATGCGCAGTAACACTCGACCACCATGCAGCAGCCACACACGTGGCCAACGTCCGCCGGGCGCCACAGGGAATTCTTTCAGTGCTTACCGGAGGCGCTCGGCAATGGACGTAGGTAAAAAATATTGGCATAGAAAAGCTTCTATGTTATTTTTCCGTTTACTGATTTTCTCACCTGTTAAACCACACTTCATTCATCTCAACGTCATTGCCCAAAAATGCAGTTCCAACTTAAAGTAAATAAGGTGTACTTAATAAGATCTAGGTCATTTACGCCTGCATGGGGTGCACCTGCATGGTGACAGACGGTCAAACGACCATTGTCTTGCTCTCTATTACGTGGACCCATTGAAGGTATTGTATAAATGTGGGTGTAATAATCGCCTCTGTCTATTCTATTATTATAATAGTCTAATAAAATAATTTTCACATTCTTTGACAGTTTTTCAACAAATGGTACCAGGTCTACCATTATTCAAGCGATGGCCAACAGTTGAACAACTGCTACGTTCTAGAACTCTCTACTACACCCCTTGGCATCTATTTGAACCAATCAAGAGTCGATCTTGGCCTTTTCCATAGATACAGTAAGGGTAAGCTCGAAATACCCTTTAATATTGAAGATGGGGCGAATTTGAATGTGACATTTCATTTCAAGAATGACCCTAGAAGATGTAAGTATGAATCCTATTTACAACTAAAATGATGATGGAAAGTTGCATGTTAGTTTCTATGTTTGTTACTCAATCGTCGTAAAATCATTGATCAGGTTAAACTTACCTAAATTACCTAGATACCTATAAACCTTCAAGTTTGTTGTAACATGTCGTGTGGCTGCAGCTTAGCCCTAACGGTGCGGCCACAAGATGTCCGCTGGCGTTGCCGCTCACGTTTGCCACGAATATTTCCCTAGTGGCCACGCGCTCCCTTACTTACGATGTCCATCGCGTAACAAGCAACAACAGACAACAGACTATTATTGTTTTTTACTCGCATTAAAAAGCAGGTTCAATCCGGTGATAGGCTGGCGGCGAGGTGAGTAACGTGTCCACACGATGTTTCTCACCATATCTCTTGCTATTTTGCTCGCTATTCGACAGGCCGCAGGGTATGACTATGCCAGTGTCGACTAAAGTTGATGGACATACAATGTTATCAATGGTAAAATTTTTGAAATTGGTTGAATAGTAGCGATTGATTGAAGTCAACGCTGACTGTGTTAATTCTGCAGTTCTAGCTAAGATGGATAAAATTATGGATTGTAATTAATTAGCCTTTACAGATGAACGAAGAAGATACCCATTCCGAGTGCTGCGAACAGACTACGATAATTACGCAACTGTTTATACATGTGCACATAGCCCACTTATTGACAAGCATTTTAGTAAGTTATTTTATTACCACCGTTACCTAACTTACACTTTGTTTGTGCAACCTCTGTTTAGTTTGAAGACTAGATGGTTTTGTATTCTATTGTTTTATCGTTTTTATTTATTTGCAGTTTACGTTTGGATTCTTTCAAGAAAGTCTGTATTTAATGTGGTCTCCAAAGAGCTCGCCGTCAAACCTCTAGCACAGATTGGGGTTGATGCAGAGAAATTGATTAAAGATGATCTCTCGGCCTGTTCTCCTAAATATTACGAAGAGAGAGAAGTTGAACCTACGACGTTTAGGTATCCTATTAAAATATGCAGACATTGTTGAATTCATAGTACAAGTAGGATTTTGCTGTACGCTCTTTATACCGGTGGTTAAATCTCACATAATTTTGTTGGTACATACAAGTGGTCACATTAAATGTTTTGTAGATTTACGATGTTATTTTCTTTCGTGTTACTTACAAGAAAAGAAATCCTTTGGTTCCTAAAATTATAAGAAACAAGCTGACCCCTATGTCTTTTACCAATTTGCCCTGGAACAGTTTTGTAGACCTCATTCACAGGATAAAAGTACCATGTCGCTTAATAATAAGAGCAAGTGCAGGACCATTCACCTCACGTGGCTATGATGCTGCTGCGCGTGTGTTTTGCGGTCCCGAAAATAATAATAATATATATATATAAATAAATAAGAAAGTAGCGGTAGAGACCTTGGGCAGTTGAGGCTCCGAAGCCAAGAGCTTCGTCGCGGATATAGGGCCTCCGCCCTATATCCGCGACGAAGCTCTTGGCTGAATTAGGGAGAGGACCGGTGACTCTCGCTCCGGTTCGTTTCTGGTGCAAAGGTTGTCCATTGCCATTCTGCGCGGCAACGCTGCTAGCATCACGGGCATTTTTGCGCCAGGAATGATGCGGGACGAGTTTAATGATTTTGTTTCGTCTGACTGCGCTATTGTATCTGTGTAAACATATTTTTTATTGTAAATTGACATTGATGAATTGAATAAAATATATAATTCATAGAGAACGACAAGAGCAACAAGGGAAATCCTTTGTTAGAGAAATGCCGCTAGTGCAAGTCCTGCCGATAACATTAGCTTTTGCATCCTGATGACAGCTGTCCAGTACCTAATAATAACATACACTGTCTCTCTGTACCACCCTTTCTAAATAATATTCTGCCTACCTATATACAATCTTATTATCAATATTAAGTAAAGATTTTAGTAAATAATAATAAATGCTACAGTAAAAAATCATTTATATAAGAGAAAATATGCCATTTTCTGATAGAGATCGGCTCATTACTGAGTCTGTGTATGCTTCTGCACTGATGACAGCTGTCCAGTAATAATCACACACTCTGTCTCTCTGGTCCACCTTTTCCAGATAACCAAAGTTAGCTCCTGGTATAGAAGTCAGCTCATTTGTTGCCTGCCTTAATGTCTCGTCAGGTAAACTCGAAGTGCGTGATAGAATCCAGGCGGAAACTGTAAAAAGGTACATCATTTAAGATAAAAAATATTTAAATAGAAGTAATAAATCAAAAATCACGGCCTTTTCCTAACAAGAGGAACGCGCTGACCACTGAAATGCTTCGGTGGCATGGTCGGTAGTGCATGTGCTTTCGGCGCCGGAGTCTCGATTTCGATTCTCGGGCGGGACAAACTTTGTGTGAAGACAGATGCGTTTGTACCGAAGTCTGGATGTTTCCTATGTATAATATGTACGTATTTACAAAAATAATGTATATAAGTTATTATATCAGTTTGTCTAGAACTCATATCACAAGCTCTGCTTGGTTTGAGACTGGATGATTTGTAATACGTCCTAACATATTAAAAAAAAAACTATGATGACCTAAAGTTCTGGTGATTTATAATTTATATCTAAATATTTAAGAATAGTGGAAGCAAACTCTGGATACTCTGGGATAGTGTAACATTCTGAACTTTTAAATTCATCCAAAAGTTTTTAATGTTAATCTTTACAGCCGTAACTGGAATCTTTATCTAACAAGAAGTTCTTCTTGTTAGAGAAACTTTGCTTAACCGTGACATAGGTCTGATTTCTAACCAACGCATTGTTCACCATGCTAAAGACTTACGTGGCGGTTACACAAACTACTAAAGGATTCCAACAAAGATTCTGATAAAAAGTGGGAATGAGAATAAATGCCACTGCCACCTTCTGTTAATCTCTTTAGGGAACAAAGACAATTTATGGTATGTACTCGTATTTATGTACTTACTGTATCTAATACCCATCAAATCATTATATTTGCAGCCATACACCACTGCATACGTTGAGTAATCAGTAGATATCACTGATAACGGTATCCCAACTGGATCTAGAAAAGATGTAAAGAAAATAATGTAAAATAAAGAAAGATGGGTCACTATTTGACAAAGCTGCACAATTGTTACATTGATTTGTAGTGATCCCACATTGATAGAACTATTAGCTAATTTGTGGTACAGACAGACAAACAGACACATATCACGCCTATATCCCGAAGGGGTAGGCAGAGGTGTATTACACACCCACAAGTTTGCAGTATTTTAAGTCCCACGTTATTACTAGGGGACAAGCGTATTGCTGTCACCGGGCACACATATAATGTGGGTTACGTCCAAAATGGCCGAATGAATTTAATAAAAAGTAGAGCGGCAGTACTGTAATTTTGAAAAAAATTTGAAACCCGTTGCCTTGCGATGAAATGTTAATAAAAGGCAACAAAATCTTAAGTACCAGCTGCTGAGCCCAGCCAATTAAAGTCCTGGGCGTCTCGAACTAGTTAGATAATTTAATTGAAGAAATAATACGAATATGTAAATATTAAGAGGGATAACAATAAGTCGCAACCTTCCTACAAGAGGAGACTAGGTGGAGTCTGATTTTTTTTACTGGAAAGATTGGTTCTCGTATTTGCGATGAGCATTGACCGGTATCTTTACGACAACCTCCACCATCATGTTGATAGCAGCCTGCGTATACGATTTGTTTGCTGTTTCTCAACAAAGATTATAACCTGTCTTATGCAGGGGTACATACATAAGTAATTGTATGCAGATCTGCATTATGCCTTTGCACTGTTTACGCCCAAAGAGGTTCAGGTATCATCAGAAATATCTAAGTTTCAGTCTCATTAAGTTCATATCCGTTGAATTAGCAATAAACATTACAAAACAATGAAAATTTTTCGAGCTTTTCATACCAATATTAGTACTATCAGTAAAAAAAATAGCTTCGTCGCCAGGGATGTAGCTGCTGTTTCTCTGCAGTACAAATTGTATTCCATCTCTGACATAGTTATGTTCTATTTCTATGTGCTGATCGCAGTACTGGAGCCGTAGGAATGCGCATTGGCCATTATGTTCATACCAGTGTGGAAAACGTTCAATTTCGTACCATTCGCCTAGAAACTGAAAACAAAAATTGTTAAAGAAAATGATGGATCAGGTTGGCATTGTAAGGACGTACCATTACGTCTTCTTATTAAGATATACTCCATAACCTCCTAATGTGAAGTATCATCTCAAAACACCACAGCATAATGACATTTGAAAAGGTCATACATTTAGGAAACATCAATGACCTTTCTCTATTGAAAAAAACATTTTCATGTACAATGAGTTAGAAATTAAAGGACAATGCAAATTTTGGCCCCATCCTCCAATAGCTATTGTGTGATACGTTTAAAAAAAACAGCCCCCTATTTGGTGAGTATAGGCATGTACTTGTATAATCAACTCACCCTCTCAAGATCAAAATAAGGCATCGGTTGTATTATGGCACAACTTCCAAACTGTATTACCTGTCCACCACATAATTTAACATAACTAACAGCTAAATATAATAAAAAATATTTGTGAAACATATTTTTTGTCAATGTACAAGATCCATTGAAAATATACTGACATTCATTCTGATTCAGATTAGATTTACATTATCTTCGACATGTATAGATAGAGAAGATGGAGATTCTATTTTATCTTATTATGGAACAGATCATATTGCTTTTGGATTTGATTCATAGAGCATTATTTAGGAAGCGAAATTACCTTATCCGATAAGCGGTGATCACCAGTAGCGGAGCAGGACGCAAACAACCGTGCTACCGGCGCCGGCGGCAGGGGTCACAATCTACCCTATCGCTCGAGACCATGCTTCGAACCATGGTCTCCAGCGGGAGTAAATGAAACGCAGCCGTATCATGCTCGCGATGGAGGTGGCCGAGAGGGTGAAGGAGCGTACCCTTCCGCTGAGTTGAATAATCAACCTCCATGATTGGGGTCTGATTCGAGCGAGATAGCCACCCACCATTCTTACAGAAGCAGGCTAGAAGAATCCTCCCACCGAAGCGGTACAAAACCCGGCACCAAAGATACGGGATAACACCCGACCTAACCGCGTGATAGGGGCCGTATAGGTGTCCAAAGTCCGCCGGCGCCACTGGAAATAGCGTCTGGTGCCTACCAGAGACTCCCAGTAATGGACGTTGGAGCGGAGGCGACCTTGGGCCCCGGATTAAAAAAAAATAAAAAAAGGGTCATAGATTGAGCAACCTCTTAACTATGTTCCGTGTCGAAGATAATTATTAAAATATTATTACCCAGTGCACTGGTTGAAAGACAAACTCATTGGGGGACCAACTTCAATGACGTCAAACCAAACCTGCTTGCGTCTATTTGGACGGGAGATAGAGCATGATTGGATGAAAGCTTAAGCTAAATAAAGGTTATTATCATATCTAGCTTCAAATACGTACGACATGACGTATCACAATTATGCGAATTACTTAGTTTTTATCATCTTTAATGTTTTGGATTTATCCATTACAACCAATTATCGGTATCCATTCATCTTTAATTTAATGTGTAATTTTATCTATCGCTGCGTTTACCTACCATAGGGGCGAAGTATGTTCTTAGTCATCAATAAGGCGTTATGAACATACTTGGGTCTTCGGCATTTCGTCAAAATGATCAGGTCAAGTCAGGTCAGGTTAATTGGTCTCCAAGGCAATTGCTGTTGAGAGTAAATTTTAGATAGCTACCTATTATCTCTACAGCAAATTTTTATTTGATTACGTATGCCATAAACCCAAATTAAATGAAATATTATATTTTTCATGTTAGGAGTTTTGCAACAGTGCAACTCCAAACAATACAATTTGTCTAATAATAATAATAAATAAAAAAATATCCTATAAACTCCAATAGTAATGTGAGTGATTGTAATAATAATGATACTTTAATTAGGTAATAATGATGATTGAATTATACCCTTTAACTGGTCCAACTAAGTCTTAGAAGTCCAATTTAACTTTAACTGAAAGTCATGCACCTGCCCATCAACGGGAGTATAACAATAACAGCAAAGGCTCGCCCTCCTAAAATGAGTACGAGGTATCAAGTTACTATCCAAAAATGTGTATCTAAGTACTGCTTTTGGGAAAAAAGCGTGATTAGAATTTATTTTATAATGTGACTCTATCCAACCGCTACAACCATGGCTACAACCCATTGGCGATATTAGAGTTTTGTAGTTGACTAGACGATTTTTTAGGGCTCCAATTATTCGTAACGACTATCATAGATGTTCTTTTGGCAACCGGGAGGAACTTGGATTTTGAAAAATTTGTAGAAGTTAAGGCTAAGTTTTAACGGTGAGAAGCATAAATAGTAAAAGAAAATACTAAAAACTATTAAAACATGTCATTTCAGTTTTTTAATAAATAATCTAAGTGTATTCTTTACAAACTTGTCCAGAACTATACTTAATTTAACTTGTCCATCTGCTTATAAGATGTTACTTTTCCCGTTGTGGTTAGTTGTCAGCCAGCATCTGTGAAGAGTGTTCGTGATAATGTTGGTGCAGAGTATTTTAGTTGTATTATTTGTGTGGAGTGTTGAAGGAGCTTCGATGAGTTCCTCATGCCCTGCAGTGACGCCTAGGAAATTGGATTGGAAAGCTGTAAGCATTAGTTTTTGTAATCTGTAAGTGCTTTCGATTCTTTGCACTTGGTGGAACAATTGTGAAAGAATATTATGTAGAATGAAATATTACAAAACGAATAAGTGACAGTTTCTAATTAGTTCTAATTATCAAAGTTTATTTCATTAAGTGTTTCTTTATAACTAGTACGGTGTCTTGCGCGGTGCTTCGCGCCGCACGACGCCATAGGTTTTGGCCTATAACTTTTGACCCCTTAGGGCTAGGTCAAATATTCGATTTTTTGGCTTGCCTCCAGATCGAGGGCTATCCATAGAGAGGTCAACTATCATTGGAGCATAAGCAGTTCTCGAGAGCTAAGGTGGGACAAAAATTACATTCACCATTTCTATATATAGATATATTAACGAGCTGATCACCGCGGCTCCATCGGAGTGTTATAGTTTTCTCGTTCCCGATTCCCGTGGGAACATGACTGGGATAAAAAGTAGCCTATGTTATGCTCGAGGATAATGTATAATAATGTGGGTGTATAATATACATCTGCCTACACCTTAAAAGCAGTAGACGTGATTTTGTGTTTTTTTATGAATAGATCAGTTAATAATTAAATTAAAATTAATTAAATTTTCCACATTTTTTCCAACCGATTGTAGTTAACTCATCATATTTGCCACATAGCAGTTTATTTTTAGTTCTGTAAAATTATTATCATAACCACCTAGTAAGAGAAATAATCATGTTAGCATGAACATCTAATAAATATCTAAAAAATTAACAACATACCTTGACCATCTAATAGAAATGAATAACATAGCTAATTCTTGAAGTAGAGGTAGGCCAACGGAAAGGTGAATGGAATGCGTGAAAGAGGATATGTCAAGGAGTAACTGCTGGAATGACGTCGGACAAGGATGTGTGAAGGAGAAACACGTGTTGCGCTGACCTCAAATAATTAGGATAATGGCTAGTTGATGACGATGACTACTTTAAGTTTTGATCTAATATTAGGTATCCAAGCGACGACTGTAACTCCGCCTACATAGATAAGGAGGGACGATCCACCCGCAACATTTGCGGGCCATTTTGTCCATTTCCCCAGATTTACCCATGCGGAGAGTGTGGTTGGTCTAACTCTCACGGCCCCCCGTCGAATCTTCCCGTGTCCTTGAATAAATCTTATCATCAGTTCCACCTTCAGATTGCTAATGTCTTCCTCGTTCAGTCTGTCCGTCCCAAGAGTTCCCACCTGATCAATGAGTACATCATACATGACATAAGGTTAAGTCTACTCTTTGACCCTTGACCTAATAGATGATGTGTTTCCTAAGTATAGTATGACATAGTAAGTATAGATTTTATTTTCAAGCAACATTTTATATTCTGGACCTCCATTAGTAGATACACTTGAGATGATAAATTATCCAATCAGTCTATCTATTGAAGTTATCTCGTGTTCAAATCCCACGGGGTCCCAAGCTTAGCTCATCTGCAAATGGTGCACTGATCAACGGACGAGGCTATAACAAGCAGAACAAGGTTAGGCTCCTCACCTATCGCGAGACTTATTTAGTAACTATTATAATATTCGACGGGAATTAACACACGAATCATACCGAAAGATATGAAGTAAGTATATACCTGTTGTGCATGACGTTTTGACTAGGTTACACTGGCCCTGGTCACAGGCTGACTCTTTGAGCGATATCTGAGCGTACCTTTCGAAACGTCAGGCACAAAAGGTATGTACCTTGGCATATCTCTCTTATTGATTGATTCGTGTTAATTCGTGTAGAATATTATAATAGATTACGAAATGCGATAGTTTAAAAGTTAAAATTAATATCTGGCGAAAAGTTAGCATTATTATTTCTGTTTAACCATTCGGGAAAATCGCACGATTCTGTTTATGTATGGAAGAAACCATCATACTGTATGTAAACATCTAATACATAATCAGACCTTAAATTACTCCAGAATCTTACAAAGCACTAGATTTCAGGGAAGGTTGACTGACTGACGAGAAGATATTTGCTATTACTTATCGCTATGTTGTCAAAGAACTTCACACTGAAATGATGCATATATTTCCAGCTGGATGGAGTCTGGTATATCGCAGCCGTCGCCACCAATGACCAGAAGGTTCAAGGAGACTGTGCGATGGTACTTTTTGATCACCAGAACATCACAGATGTGTCAATAAGCTGGATTACAAACCACACAGTCTCTTATTACAACGGGACTGTGTCATTAAAACAGAATCCGAACACAAACATAAGTGCTGATCTGTTGCAGGTGGCTTATAATGGTAGGTAAACAGCTTTATACAATTATTTTACTGCCTTCGAGACGTAGACGGTAGAACCACAGAACAGAGAATACTACTACGTAGGTAGAACGTACCTACTGCATATTATAATAATATGACTGAAATCTGCAATGGCGTTTTAAATTGAAACATTATTGAAAATCAAGGGTAGCAATATCTTGGAAAACCCGGCTGAATATAATGGAAGTTAATTTTAGAACATTCAAGGGCTGTTTGGCAAATATAAATAAACGTGACGATGTGACTATTCATTAGTTTCATTTAATTAGAAAGACAAGTAAGGTTCTTTAAAGAGGTGATAAAAAAGATAATTGAAAAGATCTTAAATCTGAGAGAGAGTTAACAAAACCGAAACATTGTTCCGTAAGCAGTTTGTTTTAAAATTTTAAACACAAAATTTGTCGGTTTTACAGATAATAAAACGGAAACCTACTCATTCTTGGACGTTAATTATGATCACTATGCAGTCATGTTTGCGTGTTATGACTCTGAAGATGGCAAAAGCAGTACTTGTAAGTATTACTTATACTCGTAAAATACATATAACCACATACAGTACACAACATTCCATCTCAAATCAAGCAGTTCAGTACTACCTTTCTTGACGCTATAGTTTCCACTTAGAATTCTCTGCTAGCGCAATTGTTTTATTACCTTTGCAGTCATTTTAAGTAGTACTCAGAAGTTGATTGTGTGAGGTGATTTCAGCCTCTCTGTCAATAGCCTTGTTACCTTTTTAGGGTTCCGTAGCTGACGTCTCAGAACCACGTAGGTAACCTAACCTACCTTTCTTATGAATTTTGAAGAAAAGCTATAACAGCTTAGATGATTTGTTAAATCAAGAGGTAAAGAGGCCACTATGGACTAAAGAACTCTATTATTATAATTATGATAAATACTAACAATACCTAGGCCAAAGCGTAGTGTTTACGAGTATTTGTGTTTTTTACTTCCTTGGTAAAGATAGTCGACATTGAATTATAAGGAAGGTGTTTATTATTAGTACGCAGACCGAAACCTTCACAGATCTGAGTAAAGAGTGAAGAATAACAATTAAAGAAGTTTTTTTCGCAAGGTTTCCACAAGGAACAATTTGCCGGTTAAATGGAGGCCAAACGCGACGGAACGGAAATCGCGTGATATTGACAATGACATCGCTTGTTGATTAGATGCTATGGTTTTTTTAGTGTTCAACAAATTTCCAGAAACTTCGCGTATAGTATACGTAGAGTGTCCCCAATATGCAATCAGGCTTCAAAAAATATCCAAAAATCTATATTATTATTATTACCTATATAACTATATATTGTAGTACACAGTGAACGTACAGGAATGTAAATTTAGAATCATATTTTTTAAATAGAATATTTTTTGTTTCAAAAAGGATATTATCTTTACAGCCTGATAGCTGTACAACTAGGTACTTCGGGATTATCCATTCTTTCTGGGACACTTTTTATATCAAGAGTAGTATCAGCGGTATCTATTGCTGATTCATTTAAGCATTTAGCACTTTACGTATATAGGCTAGTAAAGGCTAATAAAGGCTAGTAGCTGTACAACAAAGCTACGTGCACAATTAATTACAACTATTTCATAGACACTTCTTTAAACTTTCGCGTTTTGTACACATTATAAACTTAAGACTAACGGGTCTTTTACGCGATTATTAAGATATATACATACCTCTTTATTACCCGACGTTTCGGCCCTGTTACAAGAGCCGTGGTCATGGGTGGACTGACTCTATTTCATAAACAGCATGATAAGTTGAATTGAATGTGATAACTAGTATTTTTTGGCGTGTAACCTCATTATCTGGCTAGAATATGAATTAATAAAATACCAACAAGATCCCTCAATTAATTAAGCACAAAAAACTAGAACAAGTTTTTATTCCAGAATAGGCCACGATACAAGTACGACATCAGTGTGTAGTCAACAATGCGCTTTAAGTAATATACCGAAAGGAGTAAGTTCTAAATTCATTTTCAGATGAAATTTGGAAGCTGACAAGGACTCCGCACTTGAAGCATACTGACGCAGTTAAACTCGATGAAGCTGTAGCAAGCTATACTCTACAAGAAACAGAATTCTATACATTTAACAATACAGAAGATAATTGCAGAGTAGGCAACAATGGACCTCAATTAGACGCTTCAAGCCTTATTCTGACATCTGCAGTAGCTCTTGCGCTTTTTAGAAGGCTTTATTGAAAGAAAAATGGTTCATTATTTGTAAAAATTGTATAAAAAAATTCGAAAAATATTTAAATGAATAGATTGATATCACCGTGTACCTAAATAGTGTATTATTTACCAATGATAAGATATAGGTACTTCTGGTAACTTTTAGCAAATGTATCTCAATTTGAATATCTAACTAAGTAATAAAAGTTAAAAGGTATCAATCGAGTGAGTGTGTATCTTCAGTTTCTTCTTAATATTTCTTGAGATCTTTGAAGTACCTACCTTCGTGCTTTCTTCTTTCTGAAATCAAAGAGAATGTATGTTTTTGGGTAGAATTTTAATTTGTATGATTTCAAATAGTATTATTATAAATTCTTTAATTGAAATAATTTATTCATTAGACACTTAAGAACACACAATGGGGATGATGACTGATTTTGAAAACTGTCCTGTAGTATTCTATAGTATCTAATTACCAAAAAATATAAAATTTCTGCAGGAAACAAAGTTGTATTATAAAATAAATGTTATAAATACTATTTTTAAGTTCAAAATACATTCCAAAACACTCGCCGGTGTCATGGCGTCTGTTTGTGACGTCACTGACTCTGCTTTAAATGTATACCTATAAACTTTGTAGGCTTTATTCATTGATCAAACTTCATATGATAACAAATTGACGTACAATCTCGTTTTTGACGTTTTTCAATAAAAGGTGGCGCCACCATCGGTACGCCAACTTACACATGGCAACCTGTATGTTCAAGAGTTAGTGACGTCATTTACTTTGATTGGTGTTCAACTAATGATGGCGGAATGCTGTATTTTACAGTTTTATTTTATTAAATTTTATTTAATAAAATTAAACTTAATAAAATAAACTATGGATCTGGTGAAGACGGGCCTAAAGTACAGAGTAGATTGGATAAATGGCAATGAATAATGGAGAGCTGGCTTGAAAATCAGTAGAACTAAAACTAAGTACATGTTCTCTGAGTTCGGCGGTCTCTCCAGTTCTACACCCATAGTACTAGACGTCGCATCAATACCAGTCTGCTCCAGTTTCTAGTACCTCGGCTCTCTTATCCAGGATAATGGGGAAATCGATCGTACAGTGAAGCACAGAAATGTACAGTGAAGCAGGTTGGATGAAATGGCAGCATGTCAAAGGCACTTGCGTTCCTCTAATCCCCCCGAAACTTAAAGGGAAAATCTACAATACTGTGCTCAGACCCGCCGTCTTGTATGTACTGTCATGTTTGGCATTAAAAGCGACGGGTGTAAGTCAACTACATGTAGCGGACATGCAAATGTTAAGAAGGATGTGTGGTATAACAATAATAGAAAGAGCAAGGGACGATTATATTAGAGGAAGTTTGAAAGTTGCGCACGTGAACGAAAAATTGAGAAGCGAGTGGCTGTCATTGTATGGACATGTTATGAGAAGAGAGGAAAGTAATGTCGTTAGAAAGGTGCATTGTATGATTATAGGGGGTTTTAGAAGTAGAGGTAGGCCGAATAAAAGATGGATGTGATGTGTGAAAGAGGATATGACAAGAAAGGGAGTGACAGAGGACATGACGGCTGACAGGGATGTGTGCAGAGGAAAAACATGGTGCGCCGACTCCAAATAATTGGGATAAGGGCAGGTAGATGATGATGAGACGATGTTCGATCTCGTTCTACATATGAAAGAAAATATTTGTTTCCAAATCTATGAATCCTCATATAAATAAATAAACACAGATTTATATGTTATTAAGAGGGGTGCCTGCCGTTTTGCCGAAAAGACTTTGACAAAATTTCATTACCCAAACAAATTTTAGCACTTTTTTTAGGTAAAATTTTTACTTAACAAAATATTACCAAGTATAATGTCATTATGGCATTTGGTCTTTAATCAAATGATATGTGCTGTACAAACAATCTTCAGACAATAAACGTTTGGTGAAATGATTTGTTAAGACAAAAAATATTAATTGGAATTTGTTTTTGTAGGTTACCCGGAACTCAATATTTAGATTAGGTTAATTTCTTCTTTAAACAAAATGAGTAGGTTAGGTTAGGTTAAAACTGTGACCTCCTACGCACGAGCCGAGCGAGCGAAGCGAGCGGTGCCGCGGCAGCGGCCGGCGAGTGCCAGAAACGACTTGCATTCATAGAAAAAAAAGAGATTGTTTTTAGTAGGTTACCCGGAACTGAACTATTTAGATCAGGTTAATTTATTTTTTAAACAAAATGGGTAGGTTAGGTTAGGTTAAAACTGTGACCTCCTACGCACGAGCCGAGCGAGCGAAGCGAGCGGTGCCGCAGCAGCGGCCGGCGAGTACCAGAAACCATGATTTTGCGTAAAAACGGTTATTCCAACTGAAATATTTGACTAAATAAAAAATGTTAAAAGTACTAGTTGGTAAACAAGTTATAGTTTAAACGTTCATTTCCCAAACATTAGGTTTGCGTTGAAATTTAATGTGAATAGCTTTTTGTTAAGTAATAATTTGGCAAATGAAATTATATTTGGGTGCAAAGGGGCTCTACCAACATCTATAGGGCCCCAGCGACCTCACCTGCTAGTGGCGCACCTGCTGATAAACGGACGAGGCTCGTTAATATACGGTACCTATGGAGTGACTTCGGCCCCTACGTGGGTACCAGGTGGTACAACAGTGTTGGTCCGGGGGGGTACCACCGTGCAGCTGTGCTAAAGCCCCCCAAGTAACCCAGCCCAGGCTGGGTTGCGTTAGGGGTTCAGCAGCTGCACCGCCGGGCCCGGGGCGATGTATGGTGCAGCAGGCATGGGACCAGTGGGGGCGAAACGGAGTCTAGTGTGGGTGGTGTGGGTCGATTCGCCGGCCAGGGAGACCCTTAGCAACGGCGTTGCCGCGGCCGCCCGCAACACAGTCATGGGGCCCGCCTGGGGCCAACCACCCCAGTAGGCTGCCCCACATGTTGCGCATAATCCTGATGTGGGATCGCCGCTCCGGGTGGTAACCGGTGTGGGGTAGCGGCGGCCTTGCATCAGGGGGGTTTGGGAGCCCTTCCGTCCGGCGAGTCGGCTCCGACCTAACCACACGGTTCTAGACAAAGCTAGCCCCTGCGCTTTGTCACTTACTGCTGCACCAAATGTCGCCCTGTCTTCACGCTTCTTCTTCAAAATCTACAATGGCAGTGCAACAAAAAAGAAATAAACGTTACACAGCGGCCCTAGGAAACCCCACAACTTCACATTTCGAGGTGGAGTTCACTAACGTCCGTGGACTCCATGCGAACCTCGATACCGTCCACCACCACCTTGAGACGGCACGGCCCGCTGTGATGTTCCTCACGGAGACACAAATACGCCGCCCTGACGACACGTCTTACCTGTGTTACCCCGGCTATGTCATCGAGGAACAATTTCGAGACAAAGCCGGGGTGTGTTCGTTAGGGCGGATGTTTGCTGCCGCCGGTTGCGCTGCCTAGAGAACCCCTCCAATTCCGTCCTTTGGCTGCACGTAGACCATGGCTCTATGAGCCAGATCTACGTGTGCGTCTACCGATCCCACACAGGGGATTCTGAGACAACAAAGCTCTTCCAGTACCTCAGCGAGACGGCTGATGAAGCGCAGGTGCGGTTCTCGAACGCTGACCTAGTATTTCTGGGGGACTTCAATGGCCATCACATTGAATGGCTGGGGTCCCTCAAGACTGATCATGCGGGTAGAGCCGCCCATGCGTTCGCTCTCTCCCACGGTCTGACCCAGATGGTATGCGGGATCACCCGGATACCAGACAGGTCAGATCACGCGTCCGCTCTACTGCTCTATCTCTATATCTCTCTGCTGGATCTACTGCTGACGAGTCGCCCAGCCCAGTACAGTGTTTCGGTAGGAGCCCCACTGGGTAGTTCCGACCACTGTGTTGTTCACACTGGCATGAAGGTGTCACCTCCTGCACGTCCTGTACAAACGTCATGACGACTATGGCACTACTCGTCAGCGGATTGGGACGGTCTACGCGATTATTATGCGTCCGTCCCTTGGAGCCAGCGCTGCTTTGTAGGAAAGGCTCCTTCGGATAATGCTTCTGCTATTGCTGGCGAGATCAGTTTAGGGATGGATTATTACATCCCTTTCACTGATGTCGCCAGTATCCGCAGAGCCCGTCCCTGGTTCGGGCGAGATTGTGCCAAAGCTGTTCGACAAAAACAGTCGGCATATCGCGCCTGGATCAGGGCCCGGGCTGTGCGCGACCCAAACGTGGGCCACCTCAAAGCAGCGTACAACCGGGCCACAAAGTCGAGTAAGAGGGCCTTTAAGAGAGCGGATGCCCAGCGCGTCGCGCGGCTTGGTCAGGAGCTCACTTCCCATCCCACGGGCAGCCGTGGATTCTGGCAACTGGCCAAAGCCGTGCAATCTAACTTTTGCCAGCCCTCGCTGCCACCGCTGCGTTACCCAGATGGAACACTGGCTCACAAAGCCCAAGAGAAAGCGGATATGCTCGCAGACCTCTTTGCGGCTAATTCCCGGGTCGACGACCGTGGCCTGCAGCCCCCCGCCATCTCCAACTGTGGCCACACAATGCCTGATATTGTTATCAGGCAATGTGATGTACGGGCAGTGCTGCGGTCACTCGACACGCGGAAAGCCAGTGGCCCTGACGGCATTCCGGCGGTGGTGCTACGAAAATGTGCAGCTGAGTTGTCTCCAGTATTAACGCGTCTGTACCGCCTGTCATACTCTTCAGGGCTCGTGCCGGAGGTCTGGAAGGAGGCGAACGTACAACCGATCCCCAAGAAAGGGGATCGGTCCGATCCAGGCAACTATCGACCCATAGCTGTCATCTCAGTCATTTGCAAGGTGCTTGAGCTCCTTATAAATAAGCAGCTCATGCAATTCCTAGAGGATCACTCGCTAATCAATGATCGACAATACGGCTTCAGGCCAAAGCGATCAACGGGTGATCTTCTGGCATTCCTAACGCATGTCTGGGGTGGGGCTATGGAAAGGCACGGCGAGTCCTTGGCTATTAGCCTGGACATCGCCAAAGCCTTCGATAGGGTCTGGCATGCTTCGCTCCTTTCCAAGCTTCCGGCATATGGTCTACCTCCTCAACTGTGCAGCTGGATTGCCAGCTTTTTAAACGAGTGCCGAGTGCGGGTCCTCTGCGATGGCCAGGCTTCTTACTTCTTGCAAGTGAATGCCGGGGTACCGCAGGGGTCCGTACTATCACCAACTCTCTTTCTTCTGCATATCAATGATATGCTATCCCTCGGGAACATTCATTGCTATGCAGATGACAGCACACTGCACGGGAGTTACTCGGTTCGTCCGACGGCGGGGCGATCTGAGATTGAGGAGGAGAGACGACGACTCGTGGCTGATCTCAACCGTAACCTCGACAGTATCTCTCAATGGGGTACCGAGAACCTGGTCGAGTTCAATGCCCGCAAAACACAGGCGTGTGCATTTACTGCGAAGAAATCCCCTTTCCTTCCCCTACCCTCTCTTCAGAATGCATTATTACCAATGAAGGACAACCTTGATATCCTTGGCATAGACGTTCGTCGAGAGCTCAATAATAAAAACTACATCGAAAGATGTATAGGGCTAGCTTCGCGGAAACTAGGAATACTGAATAAGGTAAAGAGATTCTTTACACCGGACCAGAGGTGTCTGCTGTACAAGACGCAGATTAGACCCTGCGTCGAATACTGCTCTCACCTCTGGGACGGCTCCGCGAAGTATCTGCTGGACGCTCTCGACGCTATGCAGCGACGGGCTATCCGTATTATAGATTGTCCGGAGGTAACGGGAAGCCTTGAGCCGCTAGTTCAGCGCCGAACAATAGCTTCCTTGGCCGCATTCTACCGTATTTACCACGGCGAGTGTTCTGAAGAGCTCTTCAATCTGATCCCACCCTCTTCCTTCCGATCCCGAACGACTCGTGCCGGGCAGAGATGCCACCCCCACACAGTGGATAGCATGTTCGCGAGAACCGAACGTTTTAAACGTTCGTTTCTCTGCCGAACGATAGTGGCCTGGAACGCCCTGCCTGTGCACGTGTTTCCTCCCACATATGATCCTGGGTTCTTTAAGCGGAGCGTGACGAGGCACATCAGTAGGTCGTCAAGTTGAGGGCTTCTCTCAATAGTAATGTGTGCTGTGAGAGTGGCCGACAATCGCTAGACGTCGTCACGACTTACCACCAGGCGGGCGGCGTCAATTTGGCGAACCAAATATAAAAAAAAAAAAAAAAAATGCGATTTCGGTCAAACAAGGGAGACTATTAAGAGTTTATAGTCTTTTATCTATAACGACGACTAATCAAGTATTAAAGGTAAGTCTATTTATTCTGTGAAAATATTCTTTAAAATTTTTGTACCTAGCTGATTATCGTACGTCAGTTGACATCAGGAACTCTAAACTTGTGATTTGTCTAGGTTATCAACTCTAGTTATATCACGTTTCCGGCAAATCTGTTCGGTGATCCTTGTTGAGTAAGATAATCTCGTACAAATCTAACAATCAAACGCTCTGCAAGATTTCTGAGATTAGAACGAGTTTATTGTTTTGACTTTTCCAATGAATAAATACGATTTTTGCTTTGCATTTAATTTATTTATTTATCTACTCCAGCTAAATTTTAGGTTACTTTTAAACGTCTAAATTTAACGACTCTGATGACATCTGTTGCAAAATTCAGATACCAACTGATAAAGCAGTTTCCAAATAACTTTCACGCTATTCGGGTTATTCAGCAAAATGAAATCACAATAGATGGTGTAACACTAAAAGCAGAAATTTAGAGACTGTTTTGATCACAACCGAGATGGCACTGTAGTTGATTTTTGTAATTATTATCATTGGTTCTACTGGATGGATTTTGAGTAAATGAGGTTTCAAATTAAAGATTATTCATCTTCCAAATGTTATTAGTTTTAGTGTTTTAACACTAGAACACTTGACTTGAAATATATCTAACACCATACAGTTTACTGTGTGTCAAAAGAAGTCACACTTAATATTGTGGGTTATCAAAATTTTAGCGCATAGAGCTTTAAAAGGTAGGTGGTTTAAAAATCTACACAACTTATGTTTAAAGGTAATTTGGAATAATGATCATACAAAACCAGACACTTTGAAGCGCAGTTTTTGTTTGTGACATTATAAATACTATAGTGCAGTAGTTTTTTATCGTTTTAACTCCCATTCAATTCTTCTTCTCGTGTCGATGTACAACACTTCTTTTTTTATAAACATATCGCCTTGGCCCAGTATTCAATGATGCGAATCACGTTTGGCCTGGCCTCGTTTAAGTCCTCTAAGGCACTGGGCTCCGGGTAACCCGGGTATGACATCATATGGGACATGGTTTGTGGTTGCCAGCTACATTCACACTGGCTCTAACTAGGTTCTACCTGGACCTGGATCTTTAGATCTGCCAACCTGGGACCTACACTCAATAAATCCCCATTCAATTGATTATTCTGTACTGCATATATTTATTATGTACGTTTGACAGTTTCAGGTATAAAATTGAAACAAACGAACGTCATCAAAGCGCGACGGAACGTGCAATTGGGTAAATAGAGAATGTTTAGAGTCGTACTATTGTCTACATTATGTTGTTAGTGCCTGATGAATTGACACTAGCAACGAATTGGACGAACGATTGATGTGATTGAACAAATTGTATAGGTACGCGGGAAATTCAATTTTGATTATGTATTTTAGTTTGTTTTACTCTAGAGGGTGATGGTGGGGCGGGGCCCCAAGTGATTAGAAACTACGTCCTCGTCGTCCGCCCTGGACCCCAACTTGCTTACGGTAACGCAGTGGCAAGTTGGGTGACCGAACGTTCTAGTCCGAACTTGTGGCCATAAAGTGCGAATATTAATAGTTATGTCGGCTCAACCCGATAAAAACGATTACTCCGGTCTCGGCTCCGCCTTTCTCTGGGCGGAGTCGGACCAAGAAGACGACCTCACGCTATCCCAACGGACTCCGATGCCGAGCGAAACGGAGGCTCGCGCCGCGCTGCCCAGTCGCAGCGTGACGTCGACGCCTTCAGGAAATGTTGCTGCTGGGTCTGACGTCAAGTCAGGTCCCAGCAGTGTGAACACAAAGGGCCCTCCTACGAAGAGGGTCCACGAAGAAATAAAGAAGGGCCCTTCGCGCGACCGGAGCACTAGCTGCTCCGGGAGCAGTGAGTCGGAGGAAGGGGGGCCGAAAAAGACGCCACGGACACGTGGCGATTTTCTACTGGCGAAGGAGAAGGAGATGCCGCCAACGCTCCATCCTTCTGTACCACCCCTGCCCAGTCGCAGAGATATCGGCGTGCCGCCCGCGCGGGAGCTCTTGAGTTCTCTTGCCCTGATGAACGCAGCCTTGAAAGGTAACAAGGGCATGCAGGGCAAGAAGAGGATTGTGGCATCGTTGGTGGCTGATGCCCAATCTTCGCTCGACGAGCTCCTCGCGCGGAGCGTTACTGATGAGGAAGTGAGGCTCCGGCTGCAGGTGGAGAGCCTGGAGGTGGAGCTCGCCGCCACGCGGAGGCAGATGGAGGTCCTGCGACGGGAGGTCGCGGACTTGACCAGGGTGGTCAAAGGGCCTCCAGCTCCAGCTTCAGCTCCTATGCCGCCTCCTCCGACGGCTGGACCAGCGCCAAAGAAAAAGCCTGCGGCCAATACAGCACCTACCACGGCGCCCACCACGGTGCCCACCACGGCGCCCGGATCGCCGTCACCGCCTGTTCCGACTATGGTGCAGGTCCTGACGGCGATCGAGAGGCGCCTCGCGGTTCTCGAGGACCGGGCGTACCGCCCTCCGCTGGCGCGTCCCGCGTTTAAATACGCGACGGTTGTCGGCGGTGCTTCCGCTCCCGGTCCAAGCGGTACGCCACCCGCTGTCCGTCGCCCCGCTTCGCCCCCGTCCGCTTCCCCAGCGATTCGGATGCCGGCTGAGACCGCGGCCCAAGCGAGGAAGGGGAAGGGACGGGGTAAGAAGAGTGAAACTTCTGCCACCCCCGCCTCCTCCAACGTTGCTCCCGCTGCTTCTTCACATCCCTCCAGACGGGAGGGATGGGAAGTAGTGGGAGCAAAGAAGAAGACAAAGGCCGCCAAGAAAGCGGCCAAAGCCGCCGCGGCGAAGGCGCCGAAGAGGCCCCGCGCTCCTCGCTCCACAGCCGTCGTCCTTACGGTGACGACGGAGGGTGTGGAGAGGGGTGTGGGGTACGCTGATGTCCTGAGGCAAGTTAAAGCCTCAGTCGACCTCTCAGCCCTCGATATCCAGGGGGGTCTCCGGTGCAAGACGACACGCACCGGGGCTCGCCTCCTCGAGGTCTCCGGCGCCTCCAGCGGCCCCAAAGCTGATGCCCTAGCGGCTCAGCTGAGGGACAAGCTGGACGGAGAAGCCGTCCGCGTCACCAGGCCCACCAAATGCGCTGCATTGCGCGTCTCCGGTCTGGATGACGCGGCCACAACGGAGGAAGGGATTTCCGCCGTCGTGGAGGCGGGCGGCTGTCCCCGTGACCAAGTGAAGGCTGGAGAGATCTCCTTCAGCCTCACTGGCCATGGCACGACAGTCGTCCAGTGCCCCGTCGCGGCGGCACTAAAAGTGGCGGACGGACGAGGCCTCCTCATAGGGGGCTTCCTAAAGGCGCAGGTGCACCTCCTTCGTGCCCGGGAAACAAGATGTTTCCGGTGCATGGTGGTGGGGCACGTTGGAGTACAGTGCACAGCGGAAGTCACCGTAGGCGATCGGTGCTTCCGCTGCAGCCGGCCCGGTCACAAGGCAAGTGCCTGCGACGCCCCGCCTCGCTGCTTTAGATGCGAGGCGGAGGGCAAGACTGCGGACCACCGGGTCGGCAGCACAACCTGCGCCGCCTCGAGGCCAAAGCCTCGTCCGTCCGCTGAGAGCGGTGGGGGTGCCGCTACTGCACGGCCAGATGTTTCTCGGCGGGATGCTGATATGGACGTCCATTAATGTCTGACGCCCATATCCGCATCCTGCAAGTGAATTTGAACCGCTGCCGCGCTGCTCAGGATCTTCTGTACCAGAGCATCCGGCAGTGGTCCATAAACTTGGCCGTGGTCGCCGAGCCGTACTCGGGAAGCCCGGTGGACGAGGACGGCTCGGCCTGTTTTATCTTCGGGGGGTCCGCCGCAGACAACTCGCGCCTTGCGATCATTGCAAGGGGCCGCGGGTGTGTTGCGGCAGACTATGATGGGTTGGCAGTCGTGGCCACCTACATCTCGCCGACACTGGACGAGACTCAGTTTGAGCTATGGCTCACTGAGCTCGACGTCGTCTTCGCTGCGTGCCGTCCTCGCCCTGTCCTGCTCCTGGGAGACTTCAACGCCTGGAGTGTGGCGTGGGGCTCCCGGGAAACCAGGGACAAGGGGAGGCTTCTTGAGGACTGGACCAGAACACGTGGTCTGGAGGTCCTCAACCGGGGGAATGTCGCCACCTTCTGGCGGCGGGGGACCAGCTCGGTCGTGGACGTATCGTTCGCGACTTCTGCCCTCGCTGCCCGTATTACTGGCTGGCACGTGGAGGAGGGTGAGGAGACGCACTCGGACCATCGGTACATCCGGTTCGATGTCGTCACCCCACCTGACCTCCCACAGCTGGTAGAAAATCCCCCGGATCCGCGTTGGGCACTTCACCAAGTGGATCGGGAGGCTCTCCTGGAGGCGTCCATCGTGCAGGCCTGGATTCCGGCACCGGACCGGCCTGCCGATGTGGATGCCGAGGCGGAGTGGTTTAGGGGAGCCATGTCGCAAATCTGTGATGCGGCGATGCCTAAGGTTACACCCAGACCGGCAAGGAAGCAGGTGTACTGGTGGTCGCCGGAGATTGCATAGCTGCGCGCAGCATGCATCTCCGCCCGCCGCCAGTACACCAGGTTTCGCCGGAGGCATCGCCGCCCAGACGACGCGGCAACCCGAGAGGCGGAGCTTTATCAGGCTTACAGGGAGGCTAAAGGTAATCTCCAGAGACAATAAAGCGGGCCAAGATGGCGGCCCGCGAGGAGCTCCTGGAGACCCTGCAGCAGAACCCATGGGGGCGCCCGTACCTACAGGTCAGGGAGAAACTCCGACCTAGGGCGCCCCCACTGACCCAGAGTCTCCAGCCGCAGCAGCTGGAGTGGGTCATGGGCTCCCTGTTTCCGACGAGCGCGGAGGAGCACGTCCCTCCGCGCATGGCTCCGTCTCTGCCCGACGCGGATAGCACCGGCGAAGACGACGTACCCGAAGTCAGGGTGGGGGAGCTAGGGGCGGCAGTACTCCGGCTAAAAACGCCGGAAAATCACTGCCCCCGGACCCGACGGCATTCCTGGCCGTGCATGGGTCCTGGCCCTCGAAGAACTCGGGCCTCGACTGATGGGGCTCTTTTGTCAGGAGCCTGACGGAGGAAGCAGTCTCGCAGGGCAAGGTGGTGGTGGCGGTGTCTCTTGACATCGCCAACGCGTTCAACACCTTGCCATGGAGCTGCGTTAGGGAGGCGCTCGTGTATCACGAAACGCCTCTCTACCTCCGTCGTATTGTCGGGGCCTATCTCTCGGAGAGGGCCATAGCTTTCCCCAGCTGGCTCGGGCCAGCTCGGCGGGATGTGTCGTGCGGTGTTCCGCAGGGGTCGGTCCTGGGGCCGCTTCTGTGGAACATCGGCTACGACTGGGTGCTGCGGGGTGCGTTGCCTGAGGGCGTCGGCGTAACGTGCTACGCCGACGATACCCTCGTCACGGCGCGGGGTGCAACGTACCAGGAGGCAGCACTCAAGGTCACGACGGGTGTTGCTCAAGTCGTGGGTCGGATACGGCGGCTGGGACTGGAGGTGGCCTTGCACAAGTCCGAGGTTCTGTGTTTTCACAAACCTCAGAACGGTCCACCTGAAGGTTCCAGCATAAATGTCGGAGGCGTTAGCATCGGCATCAAGCCCTCGATGAAGTATCTAGGGATCGTACTTGATAGCCGATGGAACTTCGGACCACATTTCCGAAGTTTGGTCCCCAAGGTGACACAGGCATCGGTCGCGCTTTCGCGACTGATGCCCAACCTAAAGGGACCCAACGCTTCCTGCAGGAGACTGTACCTGGGGATCGTGCGGAGTATGGCCCTATACGGGGCTCCTGTATGGGCAGCGCGGTTGACGGCCAACAACTCAACGCTCCTTAATAGACCGTTGAGGACCTTGGCCGTCAAAACAATAAGGGGCTACCGCACGATCTCCGGAGAGGCTGCATGTCTCCTAGCCGGGACCCCTCCATGGGACCTGGAAGCGAGAGCCCTTGCGTCATTGTTCCAATGGCGCAAGGAGGCGCTGGAGCGGGACCACAAGCCTGCGTCTCGAGAAATCGAGGACCAGCGGTCCCAACTCCGCCAGGATCTCATGGAGTCATGGAGGGTGCGACTTGAGCAACCCAAGTGGGGTACCACCATCATCGCGGCGGTGAGACCGATCATGGACGATTGGCTGCAGAGGCAGCATGGTGACCTCACGTATCGTGCGACGCAGATCGTTACCGGGCATGGATGCTTCGGTAGCTATCTGTTTCGCATCCGTCGTGAGGTCACACCCCGGTGTCAACACTGCGAGGTTTCCGACGACGACACCGCACTCCACACGTTGGTGGAGTGCTCACCGTGGGCGAGTCAGCGCCGGGACCTCGTAGTGGGTCTGGGCGTGGATACCCTCTCGCTGGAGACCATGCTTCAAGCCATGGTCTCCAGCGGGAGTAGGTGGAACGCGGCCGTGTCCTTCTGCGAGCAAGTCGTGCTCGCGAAGGTGGCGGCCGAGAGGGAGAGGGAGCGTACCCTCCCCGCCGAGTTCCGTAGTCAGCGGCGAGGGCGCCGCAGACTCATCTACGCCCAAGACCATCGACCTCCATGATCGGGGCCTGAGGACGGCGGGATCGCCACCCGTCGTCCTTACAGAAGCAGGCTAGAAGGGTTGCGTGCTGCGGGGCCTTTGCCCCATAGCACGCAACCAGATTCACTCACTGACGCGGGATAAAACCCGACCCCAACGACGCGGGATTCTCATCCCGACCCAACCCCCGCAGAGACCACAGAGGTGGTCAAAGTCCGCCGGGCGCCACTGGAAATACGTTCTGTTTGTAACCAGAGACGCCCGGCAACGGACGTCAGAGCGTCCGCGGCTTTGGGCCGCGGAACTAAAAAAAAAAAAAAAAAGAGGGTGATGGTGATATTATAGTAGTATAGTGTAGTAATATAGTAAGTGATTGTCGGAAATTACAATTTGTCTGTAGAGAATAATATTGATCGGTATATTAGAACACCTATTCCATATTTATGAGTAGTAGGTAATCTAAACGGTTAAAATATTTACAATACAGTGATTTATTATACTTTGTATACTGTCGTTCACGTAATAAGAACGCCGAGGTGAACTAAAGGGGTGTGTTTGCGCATCGGTATTCTCGCTCTTACTCGTTGTTGTCGCCATAATTATAGATCGATAAATCGTCTACTGCACAGCGTGAAGTTCAGCGTTCTTCTTATGTGACGCGAGTTATACTACAGGGGTAAAAGACCTTTTAAAATTTGTAAGGCTAAAATTTTGCTTCTCGCGTCACTCCAACTGTTTAATACCAAGCTCTCAGTTTAAATATAATTTTCTACGTTTTTACGCTATATACCTACCTATACACGTATAAAACGAATATCGAATTATTCGATTTCTACACAAAAATATCCAGAACAGCCGTACAAATCATAATAAAACATGAAGGAACGCCATAACTCGAACATCGACTACGATAAACATGTTGCCGGGCCCAATCGCCCCCCAGAGATCCGCAATAGCCAGTACGTGTTTGTTGCACAAATTAAATTCACCAATCGATAAGCCGATGAATAACCATCACTCAAAATAGAACGATACATTATGAAGAAAGATTTATTATTCTTCTTGAATAATATAATTTACAACACACTCATTATATCAAAGGTGGACAGAGGTGCATTACTCACCCACGCTTTGCCAGTTATATTGTCGGTCTCACGTAATAGGGGCAATCCTGAAGCTTATTGATGTTACCTGGCACTATAGAATATTCAAATTCACTCTGTAATTGAAAGCAAAATTGCAAAAAGCAAAATTGCAAAAAGCAAAAAGCAAAATTGCCACAACCAGGACATATTAATACAATCTCTGAAAAATGACATAATAGAGTAAATAGAATCTCTGTCCTAGTACTATATTTTAGACACAGACACATATAACGCCTATATCCACGAAGGGGTAGGCAGAGGTGCACTACACCCACAATTTGCCAGTATTTTCAGTCCCACGTAATGGGGGCAAGCCTATTGCCGACATTGGGCACATTTATAATGGTTTATGTCCATAATGGCTGAATGAATTTGATAAAAAGTAGCAGCTATACTGTAATTTTGAAAAAAAAATTATACCTGTTGCATTGCGATGAAAATTTGATGAAAGGCAAAAAAACTTACGTGCCAGCCGCTCAGCCAATTATAGTCAAGGGCGTCTCGGACTATAATTAAGGGCAAAAATAAATGATAATTCAAGTGATTAAAGAAACTTATCTGCAAGTGGAGTACTCTCCCACCATCAACGAGGTTCTGCCAAACATAAGTACTTAAGCGACAACATGCCGTATTTCGCGGGATCATCAAAATAGTATTTGTGCTACTGCACTGTATTTATTTATATTTGTGTGAGGTACAGGTTAGAATGAACAAATCCACTCAAATATCAGTGGAAAGCATTATCTTGGTATGTTTTTTTAATATAAAGAACAAAATCTAACAGTAACTTACTTTGACCACTCATCCTGAAACACACACAAAGTTAATGAAAACTGGTGAGAGCTCTACTTGTGTACCGTATAACCATTTTATTTTATTTTTATTCTTGTGTCCGAACTAGCTCTCGACACAAACACTAGGTGCACTGAAAAAGGATTAAATCGATCCAATTTGGTGCGATACTCTGTTTGCCACGAAATTTTCAATGGAGCGAAATTTTTCAGCAGGTTTCGTTTGAAAAGTGATTTTGATTCTCGTTACATACTCCTTTGACAGAGTTTTATTTCAGTTGGAGTTCTGACTTGACAGTTTTGATCATAAGTTTAATGTTGCTACGGTAGTTTCAAAAATCGTAATATGTATTTCACTCCTGTATTTTGAAAACAATGAGTTTGCTTCTACTATTTTTAATTATAAAATCATAAAAACTAATGTAATACCGATTTCCGAGTTATTTTTGCGATGTTAGTCAGTGAATACAGTGAAAAGTATAAATAAAGATCTTTTTTATCTCTGTAAATTCATTAGAACTCGTTTTGAGAACGATTATGTACGTAATTATATATTTCAGTGTAATAATAGTTAGACAAATTTTATGGGAAGCCGTTATAAATCGGCCGTAGTTGATTTTATGTTTCGGCGGGTCGAGTTATATGTGGTGTTATTATAAACACCTTGAGGTCTTTATCAAATTATTTACGTTATTAGATAGCATAAGTCCTTGTTCTTTGAAATTCATTTGAATCTTCTTGAAATTAATTTGAATTCTTGAAATTTAGATAACAACATGGTTTCCAAATTTTGGACTAATATATATCTAATAAATAATTTGTTATTCATTTTTTGATGCTTGATCATCAAATATATATCAATAAACCTATTGCCGTTTACAGAATCGTAAAATATGGTTTGGTTGTAGAGATATTCCTTTTTTTCTACGAGATAGTTAGACAACGTCACGATGTCATCACCCGCCCATCACCCGCCCGTGTTCCAATTTTTTTTTTAAGTTTTGCGCGTGGGGATTGACAGGTTAAACTCCCCACCTTTTCATTTCACTACCGTGTTTATAAGATGTTATGTATGGGATCTAGAAAACTTAAAAACATACTTATATATTTCCAAATACATAGGTACATAATACATAGAAAACATCCAAACTCCATAACAAATATTTGTGGATCACACAAATATCTGATTAGACTGGAACATTTTTTAACACATTGAGACCCCTCCGTGTCTCGGAGAGTACGCCAATGTATTTAGACTTTATATAGTTAGCTTTACATTTATAAATTTAGAAGCAATTCTTGCAGCTTTCTCTATTCAGTACCTATCACAGAAACCAGTCTATTGTTCTTGAAATTCAATGTTACATCGTCTTTGTGAGGAAACCACACTGGGGTTCAGTGATAGCTAGTTTTGTGGCTTTTTGAGCACTATAATACCTTTTCGGACTACTGAGATTGTAGGTTAGTAACATAATTTCTGGCTTTTGAAATTAAGGTTCAGTTTACAGACTGGTTATTGATATTTTACTTAGATTATGGCAAAATGTTGGGGAAACTGTTTGCTCTATATTAAATACCTACATACGTGGCAGCGTCGAACCATAAAACCACTGAAACACGAATGTGTTTTGTCTGGCACAATGGTGTACGAATGCAACAGCCGCCAAGTTCGATTCCAGATCCAGAGATTCCAGTCGAATCAGATATTTGTGTGATCCACAAATATCTGATTAGACTGGAACATTTTTTAACACATTGAGACCCCTCCGTGCCTCGGAGAGTACGCCAATGTATTTAGACTTTATATAGTTAGCTTTACATTTATAAATTTAGAAGCAATTCTTGCAGCTTTCTCTATTCAGTACCTATCACAGAAACCAGTCTATTGTTCTTGAAATTCAATGTTACATCGTCTTTGTGAGGAAACCACACTGGGGTTCAGTGATAGCTAGTTTTGTGGCTTTTTGAGCACTATAATACCTTTTCGGACTGCTGAGATTGTAGGTTAGTAACATAATTTCTGGCTTTTGAAATTAAGGTTCAGTTTACAGACTGGTTATTGATATTTTACTTAGATTATGGCAAAATGTTGGGGAAACTGTTTGCTCTATATTAAATACCTACATACGTGGCAGCGTCGAACCATAAAACCACTGAAACACGAATGTGTTTTGTCTGGCACAATGGTGTACGAATGCAACAGCCGCCAAGTTCGATTCCAGATCCAGAGATTCCAGTCGAATCAGATATTTGTGTGATCCACAAATATTTGTTACGGAGTTTGGATGTTTTCTATGTATTATGTACCTATGTATTTGGAAATATATAAGTATATTTTTAAGTTTTCTAGATCCCATACATAGCATAAGCTTATTAGATTATTTTAATTTGGTCTAGATGACATTGTGTGAAAATGTCCAAAAATATTTAAAAAAAATATTATGCATCTCTGGGTTTACTTTACTCTTCGAGGATCTACCTCTATATTATGTTTCATCCATCGAGCCTTTGCCCAACTAAGTTGCGGTCGGATTTCTAGTCTAGCTGCGATGCGGTTGAAGTTCGCTGAAGCGTGAAGCGACTGCCATTTGACCTCCACAACCCATGGGCGATAACGAAGTTCTGTAGTTAGACCGGTCGGATTTTTGATTTAGGGCTCCCCTAACGACTGCTATAGATGTTTGTATGACAACCGGGACCGATGGCTTGGCGTACTCTCCGAGGCACGGAGGGGTCTCAATGTCTTAAAAAATGTTCCCCCATCCTGACACCGGCCTGAGTCGATGCTGCTTAACCTTTGCAATATGTTAACATAGACCACGAGCCCCACTATATTATGTTTATTCGTAATAAGAATTAAAATGTACAAAATATACATAGTTATATACTAAAAAAATTTACATTACAAAATATCGTTTAAAAAATCCTCCGCGTCATTGCCGACTGGGAAGGTTCCCAGAATGCTGGCTGTGTTGCCACGTTGGATGGCGATACTTATTCTTTGGGCCAGAAAATAGCCAGCCTTCTGGTCCTGAGAAGCTTGGATTAGGCGTTTAGCAATGTCTCTATAAAGGCGGCGAGCACTCGGACCCCATGACCCCAGTGTCTCAACCCCAAATGGCTCAAATATGTAATCACCTGCTAGGTTAGCATATTTACGCCGTTTGAGGCCTTCAGCCGGTGCAGCAGCAGCACCGGCACATCCAGATGTGCTTGGAAGGTGTGAAGGTGCTAAGGTGTCAACGCATGTAGCGTCCCACACCAAAGGCCTTCCCATCTTCTACGGTAGCAACGACATACCGTCCGGTCTCTTTCCATAGCTTCGTGCTAAACCATTTGGTTCACGTACCGCCGGAAGACCTGCGGTGAAAAGAGCCCTACGAATTATGTCGTTTAGAATAGCGTGCCGAGGTATACGACCTGCGCTTTTGCTACAAGAAAGACCATGGTGTCCCAGATTATCGACGGCTACTCCACAGGTGCAATGATGCGGGGAAACACAAGGTGTACCCAGCCGACGGCAAGTGGCAATGCGGAAGGTTGTGTCGTCCAACATTGTACCGATGTTGGGCGATGGGAGCGCCTGGATCCATAGCCCTGACTCCCATTCTCCAACAGCTAGTAGGCGTGCACGTTCTGAAATATTGACAGAAGTGTCACTTAGTGTATTAATTTTTTTAATTTACAGAGCAGCAAATCCCACATTCGCTGTGAGCCTAGACATGAGGGCAGGTCAGTGTCGGGGCAAGACATCCTCCAAGCATTTATGGCATCGGTCTTGCATCGAACCTCGAAATCAATCAGTGTATTTGACAAAATTTTCCTGACTAATTCTTCGGTGCTATGGACCGACGACAGAAATGCTGGCAGACTGACATCTGTGACTTTACGAATACCTAGCCCGCCCAAGCAAACTGGAAGAGACGCTTGGACCCAGGCTCGGTCATTAATATTTACATTTAAAATTTTACACAAAGAATTTTGTATTAAGTTGTCTAGTCTGCCCAAAATTTCTACATTTTTCCAAAATTGTCCTGAACGGAGGGCATGTGTAAATTTGGGTACGAAAAGACAAAAACGAAGAATGGTGAAAGCTGAATGAATACTGATATTACATAGACTATCAATAACCTGATCAAAATTTTGAATTTTTTCCTCAATAAAAGTGGAAAAGCCCTCTTCTAAAATCGGGGACCCCAGGAGGCGTAAAGAAGTTTTGTCCAAAACTTTTATGTTGGGGGCTTTTATGTTGAAGATAGTTGTTAATTTATCTGTGTTTTCAGATATAAAAATCTCACATTTATTCGGGTTCAGTTCTAAGCCAAATGACTGAAACTCGTTCTTTATTAGGGTTAAATCTTGTAAAACTGTCTCTACTTTTACCCCTTAAGTCCCGTCATCTAGGTTATTAATTAATTCGTAATTAATTTATTAACATTTAATTTACTTGGAAAACAAAAATAACTAGCGACAATACCTTGAGGCATATAAAAACTACCTTCCAAAAACATTATGAAGGTTTGTATTTTGCGCGCATTCAGAGAACGGACGTAATAAATAATTTAGTTGAAAAAAGTTTTTCACTGTATATTTTAGTTGCATTTGCCCCAACGAACGCGTGGAAACTTTCTTTATACAGAGGATTAACTCGAAATGAGTTTTTTCCACTACCACCACGTATTAGAGACATTCAATGAAGTTTTTTTCCGAAAGGATTCCTATTTTCCTTTTGTGGTATTGTAGAAACTGAAATGTGTGTTGTATTTTATCGTATATGTGAATGTGTCCCTTTGTATTGGCGGTAAATTGAATAAAAAATGTATATGAGTAAGATTGGGTGCTAGAGAAACATTTTTAGTATATTTGTGTTTGGAAACTCATAGGTAGGTTATGTGGAATCCGGCAAAACTTGTGTTTGCGTATGCAATAAGATGTTTTTTAAAATAGAAATATAGAATAAATTATGCATGAATAAAGATTAATTAATAAGCATGCATGAATTTGGTTATTGGTGTTGACGTACCGCAAACACAGTGAGCCATGCCACAAAAATGGTACGCTGTTCGGAGCCAGTTTATTGTACAACTAGACATGACTTGCTCAAATTATTGTAATTATGATTTGTGTAAGAGCTTTTTTGAAATAAATTTATTTATTATTTATATAAATCTATTCTATTTACCATTGCAGGTACGACTAAGTAGGTACCTTCAAACTTTGAGTGTATGAGAATAATCTTAATATTTTCCCAAAATATATCCACTATAAAGCAATGGTAAGTAAAATATAAAAAAAAAATGTTTTAAACTTTTTAAATTTGTAATAGCATTGTTTTCCGCAGAATTAAAAAAGACAACAAAACGTCGACAATTGTTTCGCCTCTAAACGAGGCATTATCAAGACTGTCTCAGAGAGAACAGCAAAATTTGTGGTTAGAACATATTTGCTTATAAGTAAACGTGTGCAAATTTCATTATCGCGATGTAGGATTTTTCACAATAACTAACGTGGGTAGAAACCTCAGATCATGCTAACTAAGTACCAAAAATAGGTATTCACCAATACAAGACTTTATCTTCCTAATTTTTAATAAATTGTGTAGAAATGCCAAATGACACATACAAACCAACAACCAACTAATGTGTCCGTCTGTTTACAACCAGATTAAGTAAGGGAGACGTGTGAAAATCTATTTGTTCATTGAGTAAGGTGTCCGCGGACACCTTACTAATAATGAAATTTGCACACGTTTACTTATAAGCAAATATGTTCTAACCACAAATTTTGCTGTTCTCTCTGAGACAGTCTTGATAATGCCTCGTTTAGAGGCGAAACAATTGTCGACGTTTTGTTGTCTTTTTTAATTCTGCGGAAAACAATGCTATTACAAATTTAAAAAGTTTAAAACATTTTTTTTTTAATATTTTACTTACCATTGCTTTGTCATGGATTTTCGCCAAGTAACGCCTGGTTCCATCCAATATTTAATATCCACTATACTTCAAAAACATCCATAAGGTGAGCTGGTAAGTCATACAATATAACACACGCTCGGATCCACCGCCATAACCCGAGGACGTGACCTCAGAACATCTCACAATCCTTACCTAAAAAATATTTTTGTCACCAAAGCAGGAAGTATCTCAAATGAGTGTCATTTGCCAAGTCACTTGGAAAAAATAATTAGAAACCTGTAGTAGAAGTACTCATGCACCAATTAAATTACAAGATAAATTGCACACATCAAAATAATACGATAAAAAACCTTCTATTCTTTATAGACAAACTCTAAAGAGCAAAAAGCTAACAAAAGTATTTGGGTAATTTATCCACGGGTTAAAAAGTTTGTTTGTTTGTGGTTTTTTTTTCGTCAACAATTTACTAACTAAGGGCGTGATGTGATGACTTGTGATTGAGACACAAGGACTTACAATTTGGACAACTAGAAAAATTCCCATTCTACTAATATTAGGTAGAACTGAATGGATTTTAATGAAACTATACATTCAAATAGATCATATCAGACTATCCTACTTTTATAAAGTACTAGCTGATCGCCGCTGCTCCGCCCGCGTGATTTAGTTTACTCGTTCCCGGTTCCCGTGGGAACACATTACTGGGCTAAAATGCCTATGTTACTCAAGTTGAATGTAGGTTTCCAATGGTGAAAGAATTTTTGAAATCGCACTGTAGTTTTTGAGTTTATTCATTACAAACATACACACAAAAATACAAATCTTTCCTCTTTATAATAGTAGTGTAGATGTAGATTAATATCGGAGAATAGAATAGGAGGGGCTCGTGGTCTAGTGGTAACCGATAATATTAATACATTGCAAAGGTTAAGCAACATCTAGTAAGGCCGGTCTTAGGATGGGTGACCATTTCTTAAGACACTGAGACCCCTCCGTGCCTCGGAGAGCACGTTAAGCCGTCGGTCTCGGTTGTCATACGAACATCTATGGCAGTCGTTAGGGGTAGTTGGAGCCCTTAAAAATCCGACCGGTCTAACTACAGAACTCGATATCGCCCATGGGTTGTGAAGGTCAGATGGCAGTCGCTTCACGGAAAATATCGAAGTTCAGCCGAATCGCAATTAGACTGGAAAGCTGACCCAACTAAGTTGGGAAAAGGCTCGGTGAATGATGAGTTGTAGATTAATATCCTAAATGATTTATGTTTTACGTGGGAATTGGGAAAGAGAAATCCGGTTGAAGTCGCGGTTGATATCTAGTATCTAATAATTTTGTTTTATAAGTTCACCGGTCATGCGTCTTCTCACCAGCCTGTAGATCTCGCCCGCAATGCGTGTCGATGTCAACGTCAAATAAGTTCGCAACTAGCCCTGTTACCATAGTAACTGCGTTCGGGCGGTCCGCGCGATATGAAACGCAAATTTCATTATGTATGAAATTTGACATTGACATCAAGACGCATTGCGGGTGAGATCCACACGCTCGCGCAAAAAGAAAAGGCAATAGAATCGCTTCCTCTGACCTGGAACCTTAGACCACTCGAAGGTAGTAAGGAGACCTTCGTTGCACTGTTCCAGTCGTTGATATGTGCCTGTAACCGATGTTTACAGTTCATATAAACGGCATTTAATGGTTTCAAAAGCTAATCCATCGTTATAATAATTTATGTTCTCATTCACGCTTTAACAACTGGACGGGTTTAGCTGAATTTTAATATATGTATCTACATATAGAGAGTAATGGAATACATGGGATACTTCTCTTTTCTCCCAGACTAGTACGATGTCTTGCGCGGTGCTTCGCGCCGCACCACGCCATAGGTATTTGCCTATAACTTTTAACTCCTTAGGGCTAGGTAAAATTTAATAATTAAATTTTTTTTGGCTTGCCTCCATATCGAGGGCTATCCATAGAGGGGTCAACCATCATTGGAGCATAAGCAGTTCTCGAGAGCTAAGGGGGACATTTCTCATTTCTATGAGATGTTAACAATACAACTAAATTAAATTCAGATTGTTATTTTTATTATATGTACCAAAATTGCAATTTATATACTTAATATATAATATAATAATAAAATAAAAACGTAATATATTCCATAAAAATATCAAACAAAAACCTTAAATGATTATGTGTAATCTATACTTTTTTTTTTTTTTTTTTTTTTTTAATTCCGCGGATCTAGCAGAGGGTATGTCCAGTGGCGCCCGGCGGACTTTGACCACCCCTGTGGTCTCTGCGGGTGTTTGGTCGGGACGAGAATCCCGCGTCATTGGGGTCGGGTTTTATCCCGCGTCAGTGAGTGAATCTGGTTGCGTGCTATGGGGCAAAGGAGCCGCAGCACGCAACCCTTCTAGCCTGCTTCTGTAAGGACGGTGGGTGGCGATCCCGCCGTCCTCAGGCCCCGATCATGGAGGACGATAGTCTTGGGCGTAGTCGCGTAGTCTGGGGCGGCCTGGCCGCCGACTACGGAACTCGGCGGGGAGGGTACGCTCCCTCTCCCTCCCGGCCGCCTCCTTCGCGAGCATGACTTGCTCGCAGAAGGACACGGCCGCGTTCCACCTACTCCCGCTGGGTGTAATCTATACTTATAATAAATCTGTAGAAGTGAAAATATCAAAAAAATAAATGGCAGGGGGTGTTACTAGACCGACACCAAACCCAAAAATGTGATTAAAAAAATATTTGTCTGTCTGTCTGTCTGTCTGTATGTTCAGGCATCACGCAAAAACTACCGGTTGGATTACGATGAAACGTGGTATAATTATTCTTTAATATCCGGGGCACCACACTGGGTAAAAGTACCCAGTGTGGTGCCCCGGATATTAAAGAATCCTATCCCGGAAAAGTATATACAATAAAAAACAAACTGCGGTTCGATCCCTAGACCCGATTACTGTACCAACCGCAAATAATAAGTTTGTCGTAGGTTACGTCACCCGCAGTGGAGTTCACTAAGGGGCGCTGCACACGGCTAAGATACTATAATATTTTAACTTAAGATACAATATCGCTCGCCATACAATTAAATGGACTATCACACACGACGAAGATAATAAATATTATTTCATATTTTCGTATCTTAAGATGAATTTGTATGGTATAATAGAGAATATAATAGAAGATATAATAGAGAAACGCAATAAAACCCAAAACAATGGTTTTTTAGAACTTTTGTCTGTTTGTCTAAATGTTTGAACACGCTAATCTCAGACACGGCTTAACCAATTTGAATTTTTGATTTGAATTTGATGTTTGGTTTTCAATCGGTTCATAAATAAAAAAGTTATGTAGATCTAAAGTTATGTATTTCTAAATACGCGAGTGTAGGTACTCCATATTTCAAGTCCGACGCCTTTTATGCAGTAAGTTTCTCTTTTACTCAGTTTGTTGTTTCTGATAGGCCACAAAGCATCGACAGCCAATACTTGAAACAAGAACTTGGCAGCGGCAATCAAGAAGTTTCAAAAGTTAAACATCACTAGTTATAGGTACACAAATAAAATATTTCGCTACTTTATTTACAATATAAATTACAATATACATAACTGGAAATGTGCCCACAATGTTGGCTGCGTTACCATGTTGTACGGGGATATTGAAGGGACGGGTAAACTCATCCTTCACATGCAACATACACCACGCATTATGACATCTGAACAGGATCTGGCCTATACAATTTGTATGGTAACAAATACACTGGCCATTCACCACACTGTCTTATGCGTCACCGCGCAATATTTGCGTGTTCCCACGCGTACGACGCTGACGTGTGTCGCTATTACCCATGTCGCGTGGCATACACTATGTGACCAGTGTGTTTCAAGCTTTATGCTTCGATCCAAAAACTAAGTAAAAAATACAACTTTTATAAACTAGACTTTACTTATTTAAATTTATTTTTATATTTTTTTATGAAATTTCATAAATTACAAGTCATAAATAATTTTGATGATTGGTTGATCGGTTCTTAATAACAAAAAAATAATTCCTATTTTTGTCATATTTTAATCAAACAAGGAAAAGGATCATAAAATACATTTTATTAATAGACACTGTTATACTACTATTGTCTTAAAATCGACAGTATAAAATCTAAATCGGTTGCTTGAACATAACCTTTTGTATTTACGACCTTCTGCTTAAAACAATGGATGTTCTCGTATAGTAAAGGTAGTATCGAACTACGTTTCCCTCGGTCATTCGGTCCTTTAATAATTGATTAAGTTTCAATACAAAGTGGACTGAACTTTAGAATTTCACAAGGAAACCAATAAAATTTATCTCGAACTAAACTTTTAGAGCTTTCCAGGTAATAATTGATACGTCGCCTCGTCGTAAACCGATCTTTACCGGTTAAAGGTGGACGTAACAAGATCGAACTGAACGGTGATGTGTTATCTTAACATAGTATAAAACAAAGTCGTTTCGGGAAGCGACCCTATTTATGCTTAGATCTTTAAAATTTCGCAACGGATTTTGATGCGATTTTTCTTAATAGATTGAGTGATTCAAGAGGCAGGTTTTAGTAAAAATTGTCAAGCGGGCGAAGCCGCGGGCGTCCACTATATTAAAAAAAACAGAACTAGTACTGTGCTAGAATAACTTTCCAAAAAATAACTAAATACCTGCCCATATCCCAAATATTTGGGGTCAGTGCAACATTTTTTTTCTCTTCAACACATCCCAGTTTGAGGAGATGACGTGTGTCATCTCCTCAGTCATTTCGTTGTCAATCCTCTATCACGCATTCCATCCAAATTTTGGGTCTACCTCTGCTTCTAAAGCTTCTCATTAACATTATGTCCATACCATGATAGCCGCTTGTTATCAATTTTTCATACTGACGCAACTTTTAAGGCACGGTCAAACTCATCCTTCACATCACAAGTGACGTATAACACGCATTATGATACAATTTATATGGTAACGAACACACTGGTCATTCACCACGCTGTCTTACGCATCACCGCGCCAGATTCGCGTGTTCCCATGCTATCACACACGTTTAAAATGTAAACGTCAGACGTCTTAAGACGTAGGACCAGTGTGTCGCTGTTTCCCACCTCGCGTGGCATATGTTGTATAAATAAAAAAAAATCTTTATTTTCCCCAAAAATAAAAAGTTCTTAACAAAGCCTCAAAGCAGCGTACAATAGGGCCCACTAGGTTCAGCAAGAGGACCTTCAAGAGAGCGGATGCCCAGCTCGTCGCGCGGCTTGGTCAGGAGCTCACATCCCATCCCACGGGCGGCCGTGGATACTGGCAACTGGCCAAAGCCGTACAGTCAAATTTTTGTCAACCCTCGCTGCCACCACTGCGTTTTCCTGATGGATCACTGGCTCACAAAGCCCAAGAGAAGGCGGACATGCTCGCAGACCTCTTTGCGGCTAATTCCCGGGTCGATGACCGTGGCCTGCAGCCCCCCGCCATCGCCAACTGTGGCCACACTATGCCTGATATTGTTACCAGGCAATGTGATGTACGGGCAGTGCTGCGGTCACTCGACACGCGAAAAGCCAGTGGCCCTGACGGCATTCCGGCGGTGGTGCTACGAAAATGTGCTGCTGAGTTGTCTCCAGTATTAACGCGTCTGTACCGCCTGTCATACTCTACAGGCCTCGTGCCGGAGGCCTGGAAGGAGGCGAACGTACAACCGATCCCCAAGAAAGGGTATCGATCCGATCCAGGCAACTATCGACCCATAGCTGTCACCTCAGTCATTTGCAAGGTGCTCGAGCTTATCAATAAGCAGCTCATGCGATACCTGGAGGATCACTCGCTAATCAATGATCGGCAATATGGCTTCAGGCCAATAACAGGCAACGGGTGACCTCCTGGCATTCGTCACGCATGTATGGGGTGAGGCTATGGAAAAGTTCGGCGAGTCCTTGGCTATTAGCCTGGACATCGCCAAAGCTTTCGATAGGGTTTGGCATGCTTCGCTCCTTTCCAAGCTTCCGGCATATGGTCTACCTCTTCAACTGTGCAGCTGGATTGCCAGTTTTTTAAACGAGCGCCGAGTGCGGGTCCTCTGCGATGGCCAGGCTTCTCGCTTCTTGCAAGTGAATGCCGGGGTACCGCAGGGGTCCGTACAGTCTCCAACTCTCTTTCTTCTGCATATCAATGATATGCTTTCCCTCGGGAACATTCATTGCTATGCAGAGGACAGTACATTGCACGGGAGTTACTCGGTTCGTCCGACGGCGGGGCGATCTGTGATAGAGGAGGAGAGACGACATCTCGTGGGTGATCTCGACCGAAACCTCGACAGTATCTCCCAATGGGGTGCCGAGAACTTGGTCGAGTTCAATGCCCACAAAACACAGGCGTGTGCATTTACAGCGAAAAAATCCCCTTTCCTTCCCCTACCCACTCTTCAGAATGCAATATTACCAATGAAGGACAATCTAGACATCCTTGGCATAGACGTTCGTCGAGAGCTCAATAACACAAAATACATTGAGAGATGTATTGGGCTAACTTCGCGGAAACTAGGAATACTGAACTGAGGTAAAGCGATTCTTTACACCGCACCAGAGGTGTCTGCTGTACAAAACGCAGATTAGACCCTGCGTTGAATACTGCTCTCACCTCTGGGACGGCTCCGCGAAGTATTTGCTGGACGCACTCGACGCTATGCAGCGACGCGCTGTTCGCATTATAGACTGTCCGGAGGTAACGGGAAGCCTTGAGCCACTAGCCCAGCGCCGAACAATTGCTTCCTTGGCCGCGTTCTACCGTATTTACCACGGTGAGTGTTCTGAAGAGCTCTTCAACCTGACCCACCCTCTCCCTTCCGATCCCGAACAACGCGTGCCGGGCAGAGATGTCACCCTCATACCGTGGAAACCGTCTTCGCGAGAACCGAGCGTTTTAAACGATCGTTTCTCTGCCGAACGATGGTGGCTTGGAACGCCCTGCCTGCGCACGTGTTTCCTCCAACATATAACCCTGGGCTCTTTAAGCGAAGCGTGAAGAGGCACATTACTGGGTCGTCAAGTTGAGGGCCACTCTCTATAGTATTCCTGTGTACTGTGAGAGTCGCCCTCAATTGCCAGACGTCGCCTCAGCTTACCATCAGGCGGGTGGCGTCAATTTGTCGACCTAAATATAAAAAAAAAAAAAAAAAAAAACACAATGTGAAGGACCAGTGTGTAAGCTTTAAACTTCTAATATAGGTAGGTAGGTCAGTACCTACTCATTCTTAGACAAAATGTCAATTTATAGATACTGCCTATCTCCTTGAAGGAGCTGCTTGCTTTGTAGGCAGAGGCGTGTTATATTCGCACTATTCCCCAGTAATAGGGAGCGAGCCTGAAGCAATATGTTAGCCGAAGCCTCGTTTGTTGATGGGCAAGTGCATAACTTGCATACGAGTGAATAGATACGTAAGTAGATTGTCTGTTAATTGGAGTGTTGGTGGTCTCATTATTAACTGTCAATCAGGTTCAAAGTGGTTATCTTTGTGTGGAGTGGATGCGTACTTTGTTCTGAGGTTTGACAGTTTTGTCGAACACCACCTCAGTATTGAAGCTGATTTATTGGGAGGACATCTAAAACAGTGTTGTATATTGCTGAACCAGAAATGGGTTTATCTATATATTTAATACGACAAGCATGAATTTTTTATTTTTATTTTATATTTTTTAATATTTTTTTATTTATATTTGAGGCGATACAAAGTTTGCCGTGATAACTAGTAAACTTAATTAACAGAAAACATCGACTTCAAACTACCGCAGTGGCACCAAATAATTATCGGAATGGGACCAAATTAAAATAGGATCACTCGATAAGCAGTAGCTTTCAATTAAAAAAGAATTTAAACGGTTCACCCAAGCGAAAGATTTGAGGCAACAAACATAAACAAGTTAAAAATATGGCAAAAATTTACTACATATTTTAGTTTTCCAAAGTTTTTTCATAAAATCTTAAAAAAAAAAAGTTCAACATCACTTTAGAGGTCTTTGACCATGCTGAGGTGATTGCAGCTGGTCTTGAGTCTCTATTACCGTTCTCGATTTGATCTCTTTTTGACCTTGACCTTGAGATGAGAGGTCAAAGGTCAAGTTCATTTCAGAGGACTTTGAGTTGATTGCAGCTGGTCTTGAGTCTCTATTACTGTTCTCGATTTGACCTCGTTTTGACCTTGACCTTGAGATTAGAGGTCAAAGGTCAAGTTCATTTTAGAGGTCTTTGACCATGCTGAGTCGATTGGCGTTTACACTGAGTCTCTAGCTCTTACAGTTCTCGAGTTGAAAGTAGTTCACGGACGGACGGACGGACGGACATTACTGTTGTATAAGAGATTTTCGTTTCGAAAACTCTAAAAAGAAAAAGAAACCATTCAGTCCATTTGATAACCTCCTCGTTTTTAGTAGTTGGTTAAAATGGATGACTTGAGCCCAGGAGATGTTAATTAATTATATCTTACATTAAATCAATTATTTTAACTTTTACTTACATACATACAAAGCACGCCTATATCACTGAAGGGGTAGGCAGAGGTGTTTAATACACACACGCTTTGTCAGTAACTCTTCGGTCCACTAGGGGGCAAGCCTATTGCCCTGACTTGTCGCCACAAGTCAGGGCAATAGGCTTGCCCCCTACACGCCTGTAAACTGCTCCGCCAACCACCCCGCGCCTCATGTTTCGTCCCTGCGATATGGGGGCTATATACGAGGGACGAACGTCAGTCTCTCTCTCTCACACTGCGACAAAGAAACTCCAGGTGAAGTGGCTAAACGGATCAAGATTTTCCTTCCTTTCCCTATAAGAAGAATTACCTTATAATTTCCTTTTTCCTCTTTTGAGAGTTTCTTCTGAAGATGGTACTCAGAATACTTGGGTACTAGGTACTTATTTTATTTCAAGTTAAAATATTTAAGTACCTACATTTTTGTTAACCTAATTTCATTAATTTATAACGAATGTCATCCAGATGGGGTTCTTAAAGAGGGCTAATGAAAAAAATCAAAAAAGCGAGATGTAAGTACTTACAATACTTCATACGTGATCAATGTGTATTGTAATATTTTTTTTATTTGTTTTCCTCGTATTCGAAATGAAAAGTAGACTTTGTAACTCGGGTGAAACACCCATTGAACTATTTAAATATCTCGTCAGAAATGGGATGCAGTCATCCCTTGGTTAACATTCTACTATTTTATTTTAACTATAATCGCAGTTAACAATACATGCAGGTATTTAACACACACAAAAATCACATCTCTCATCGGTAGGCAGATGCATTTATTACGCTTACATTTCATTGGTGTCTTAGTTGGGTCTACGTCTAACGTCATAGTGGAAGAGTTTATTGCCGTTCGTTTCTGATATCTCTAAACATGTTAATCTTTTAGCACCTATTTTTTAACTATTGAATATGCATATTTATTCAATACTCATATAATCATCTCGACTCAATCATCGAATTTTAGAATCCGTATTAATTTTGTGCAGTTGTAGTATTGTAACGCTACTACTATTAACTATTCTGTGGGATTGTACCAAGGATCAGTTCTGACAAGATATAATTTAATTATGATCACACAAGTACCTACAGACTGATATAATTTAAAGCAAAGGTTCCATTGCATCATACGACATAACTCGATAAGTCTACACATTAGTAAATCGATACAAACACAAGTTTTAGAATGTATTAATCATTAATGGGATTAATAAGGAATCATTGTTCGTTGTAGGTATTATTTCTCTATATTTTTGATACATTATTTATTATTAACACATTTTTTTCGTAAGTTGTTTGTCAAACGACTGTTTTTTTTTTTAATTTCGTGGCCTAAGGCCGCGGCCGCTCTAACGTCCGTTGCCGGGCGTCTCTGGTTACAAACAGGTATTTCCAGTGGCGCCCGGCGGACTTTGACCACCACTGTGGTCTCTGCGGTAGCGAGTTGTATTGAATATCATTAACGCAAACCGATTCGTGACTCATTTCTATTTTTTTTGTCGCACATATTTGCCTATATCCTAAGTCTTTTATACCTTTTATGTACACCCTTTCTACTGTTTCAGGAAATCGATGGGCCACTGAGGGGTCCTCATGCAGTGCCCAGAAGAAGCTGACACTGGGGGGACCTAGGAGAAGAATTTCCCCCAGCGAAAATTCGACCCTGAAAATGGGGGTGTGTGACGTCGGCGCGTGACGTCACGCGATTGTGCAACCGGGACGGGCGATTAAGCTACTCAACTATTCTATATAAGCGGGCCACGCGGTGGATCGCCCTCTTGTGCGATCGATGACATAATTAACAGGTGACGTGCTGTTTCCTTTACTCAGCACACGTCCCGTGACTCTGAAACCTGTAGTCTATATTCTAAACTAATTACCTAGTATTATCTAAAATCATCTATCATCCACGACTATCGTCCTAGTGTTTTTATTCAAACTCAGTCAGCGAAACCCTCCAGGTATTCAAGCTAGGAGTCTATCTACGTTACAGTTGTTAGACTGGGACTGGAGGTGGCCTTGCACAAGTCCAAGGTTCTGTGCTTTCACAGACCTCGGAACGGTCCACCTGAAGGTTGCAGCATAAATGTGGGAGGCGTTAGCATCGGCATCAAGCCTTCGATGAAGTACCTAGGGATCGTACCTGATAGCCGATGGAACTTCGGACCACATTTCCGAAGTTTGGTCCCTAAAGTGACGGGGCATCAGTCGCGCTTTCGCGACTCATGCCCAACCTAAAGGGACCCAACGCCTCCTGCAGGAGACTGTACCTGGGGATCGTGCGGAGTATGGCCCTATACGGGGCTCCCGTATGGGCGGCGCAGTTGACGGCCAACAACTCAACGCTCCTTAATAGACCGTTGAGGACCTTGGCCGTCGAAACAATAAGAGGTTACCGCACGATCTCCGGAGAGGCTGCATGTCTCCTAGCTGGGACCCCTCCATGGGACCTGAAAGCGAGAGCCCTTGCGTCATTGTTCCAATGGCACAAGGAGGCGCTGGAGCGGGACCACAGGCCTACGTCTCGAGAAATCGAGGACCAGCGGTCCCAACTCCACCAGGATCTCATGGAGTCATTTAGGGTGCGACTTGAGCAACCCAGGTGGGGTACCACCATCATCGCGGCGGTGAGACCGATCATGGACGATTGGCTGCAGAGGCAGCATGGTGACCTCACGTATCGTGCGACGCAGATCGTTACCGGGCATGGATGCTTCGGTAGCTATCTGTTTCGCATCCATCGTGAGGTCACACCCCGGTGTCAACACTGCGGGGTTTCCGACGACAACACCGCACTCCACACGTTGGTGGAGTGCTCAGCGTGGGCGAGTCAGCGCCGGGACCTCGTAGTGGGTCTGGGCGTGGATATCCTCTCGCTGGAAACCATGCTCCAAGCCATGGTCTCCATCGCGAGTAGGTGGAACGCGGCCGTGTCCTTCTGCGAGCAAGTCATGCTCGCGAAGGAGGCGGCTGAGAGGGAGAGGGAGCGTACCTTCCCCGCCGAGCTCCATAGTCAGCGGCGAGGGCGCCGCAGACTCATCTACTCCCAAGACCATCGACCTCCATGGTCGGGGCCTGAGGATGGCGGAATCGCCAACCGCCGTCCTTACAGAAGCAGGCTAGAAGGGTTGCGTGCTGCGGGGCCTTTGCCCCGTAGCACGCAACCAGATTCACTCACTGACGCAGGATAAAACCCTACCCCAACGACGCGGGATTCTCATACAGAGACCACAGAGGTGGTTAAAGTCCGCCGGGCGCCACTGGAAATACCTTTTGCGTGTAACCAGAGACGTCCGGCAACGGACGGTAGAGCGGCCACAGCATTGGGCCACGGAATTAAAAAAAAAAGGGCAGATGGATATCGACTATCTACGTCTTGGAATCCGGTGATCAGCAAATGTAATCGCCTATGTAACCTCAACGAACGCCCGCGTGCTGATACTATCAGTGTGGTGTGCCGTGGTGCATCTCCGAACACAATATTTAGTGACGACGAAGTGAGGGTAGTTGAACAAACCCGCACTTCACGAAGACGACGATGAGCTGAAGCAACTCCACCCGTGACCACAGCTCATGCAACAGGATCGAAACGTCGGGTAATAAAGAGGTATGTATTTATCTCAATAATTGCGTACAAGACCCGTTTTAGACTACCTCGGTGACACAATGGTACTATGTACGGACTGCCACGCTCGAGGTCTCGGGTTCGATTCCCGGGTCTAGTGGATAATGTATAATTCTCTTTAGAATTTTACCCAGATAATTATCCCAGAGTTTGGAACTTGTGCCCGGTAAATGGCAATAGGCTCGCCCCCTATTACATGGGACCTAACATAGCTGGCGAGATGTGGGTGTGTTTGCACACCTCTGCCTACCCCTTCGGGGAAAAAGGGTAACCTATTGAAATCTCGAATTTCGGTTACCCGAATCTTAAAACCCCGAAAACGGTTGGTAGAAATTTTAAAAGACATGTAATGTTCTCAGATGAATCAATTTCCAGGTGCACTAAAACCAAATTTTCAAAAAGTTTTTTTTTTGTTTCCCATATTCTCATAATCCAGATATAGTTATACCAGATTCTCAGAATACTTTTTTTTGTTTCCCATTGTACCATTTTCCAAATAAACTATTGCCAGATTTTCATAATCTTTTTATTTGGTTCCCATACAATCGTGTTCCAGCTAAACTATTGCAATAAATAATATTATTTTTAGTTTCCCATGCTAACAATTTCCAGAATTATTAATTACTAAACTACCTTACACTATTAACAAAATTTAATAAGCCTCAATTATTTTGTAGGTCTAAATGATATTATTTATCTATCTAAACCTCTATATAGTTTTCGTCGAACCAGTTTGCTATATCTTTACTATCTCCTGAAATTAAAAATTGCCAGTCAGTAAATTTATTGTTTTATTTGCCTATTACAGATAGGTTTGTGTCAAATTCGACTCACTAGGTTAGGTAAGGTTAGAACCGCGACCACCTACGCATGAGCCGAGCGAGCGAAGCGAGCGGTGCCGCGGTAGCGGCCGGCGAGTGCCAGAAACGACTTGCGTTAATAGAAAAAAGAGATTGTTTTTAGTAGGTTACCCGGAACTGAACTATTTAGATTTGGTTAATTAATTTCTTCTTTAAACAAAATGGGTAGGTTAGGTTAGGTTAAAACTGTGACCACCTACGCACGAGCCGAGCGAGCGAAGCGAGCGGTACTGCGGTAGCGGCCGGCGAGTGCCAGAAACGACTTTCGTTTGCATTAATAGAAAAAAAAGATTTGTCCCAGGTGAAAGTGACAACTGTGTAATATGACTTTTTCATATCAAAAAATCTTGATTTTAAAAATCTGGATATTGTTTTTCTGGATATCAACTAAGTATATTTCAAAAATTTGTGTTTTAAAACTGGGCTATCGTGTATATGGATTACGGTCATCTGGATTTTGTGCATTTAGATTTCGTGTGTCTGGAACTCATTCGTCTGGATTCTAAAACGTCGTACAAATGAATACATGGGCAAATGAAATTCGGAGTTGCGATTATATGGCAAACCGAACTTCGAAATTTTTAAAAACGGGATTGTGAAAAAATGTCCAATCGTTTTCGGGATTATGATATTCGGAATATTAAAATTCGGGATTAAGATAGGTAACCGGGAAAAAGGCGTGATGCTATGATGCTATGCTAAGACCCGTTTTTCTTAAATTTATAATTTACAAAACGCGAAAGTCTAAAAAAGTCTATACGTATAGAGATGCTAAAACGCTTTAGTGCGTTTATAATAAGCCCGTTACCTTTGCGTTTATATTGTTTTACAAAATACTGTTTATCTTACTAGTATCAATGCAAATACTTAACGACACGAAAGAGATTTTTTCTCAAGTCTCACCGAAATACCGCTGTTACATAAAATACCAAACCTACAGGGTCAAATTCCAGCAAAATACCTGCCTAATTACCCAATTTTTCTCAATTTCCCTTGCTTTTCCATTTAGAGACCTGCAGACTAATTTAGCGAACGAATCATTTTGCAAAATGACTCTTCGCCGATGTTTAACGTAGGCTTTATTACCCATTATTTTTATTATCTTTTAACATAAATTTGGAATTCTGGGCTTGGTTCACAACGTGTTTATGTTCACAAACCTTAGACTCATCATTCACCAAGCCTTATCCCAACTAAGTTGGGGTCGGCTTTTCAGTCTAACTGCGATTCGGCTGAATTTCGATATTTTCCGTGAAGCGACTGCCATCTTACCTCCACAACCCATGGGCGATATCGAAGTTCTGTAGTTAGACCAATCGGAGTTTTGATTTAGGGCTCCAACTACCCCTAACGACTGCCATAGATGTTCGTATGACAACCGGGACCGACGGCTGAACGTGCTCTTCGAGGCGCGGAGGGGTCTCAGTGTCTCAAGAAATGGTCACCCATCCTCAGATCGGCCTGACTAGATGTTGCTTAGCCTTTACAATGTCTTAACATTGTCAGTTACCACTAGACAACTTTAGACTATTTACTACTATAACACGCAGGCGGAACTACAGGCAACAGCTAGTTATGATACTCGTATATTTTTATTGTAGGTATATATCGCTAAAAATCTTAAACTGTACCTTTTAAATAATTTAAGGTTTCCAGCCACTTAATGACACGGACAAGTTACAAAACTTCACGTTCAGAACTTGTAAGTGGTAAAATAACACTCTACCTAATGACTACTTTGAATAGGGTTGTCTAAATGACGATTGAACAAATTGATTATATTATTATGTAATTATATTACATACAACAATAGGCAGCAGACAAACAATCTGAATTCATACATACATAAGCATAGATGCTTTAAATAATTTATTTGTTTATTAAAATAGATAAAATTTAGTACTAGTTTACCTGACAGACGTCAACCAATAACAACTATTTAAATTTAAATTTTCTAACATTCTTTTGACAGAAAAATATATTAAGTTATCCCGAACGTTAAAAACGCCACCGCGCGATACAAGAAAAAAATTATTATCAATATGTTTATTGTTGTATAGGGCAAAGTCTTTTCTAAAAAAACAGTATAATCCAAATCCACAAAAAACCTGCCCATTTATATTTTAACGTGACAACCCTAAAAGTAAGCACGAAAGGGGTGAAAGCAAAATAATGCTAATGCATATTGTAATCTTCCTCACATTTTTATTAGCCACAGGTATCGCATAGCCAGACATAAAAGGTTATAGTTAAAGATTTTAAACCCCAGGAAAATTCCGCCCAGGGTACCCCTACGTGTGATATTTTATGATGCCGAGATAAAATTTGAATAGGAAATTGAGTTTGGTTTAATGACGCTGCTTTAGAGATAGGTTGGTTATTTATCGTCGTAGGCGAAACGCTACACGCATATTTATATATATAATATATGTACCTTTAGTGGGTATAATATATATCAAGATTATTTCATACTATTTTTTATGATTTTCCATCATCCTCGCGTCGTTTCAATTTTGCTTGAAAATATAAAAAAAGGTTTTGTATAAACCTTTTTTTTTATATTTTCAATTCTTCTTTTGTTATTGTTATTTTTATTCCATTTTTGAAAATTACATAAAAAGCTGTTAAATAGGTTGGAATATATCGCGTAGAAGTAATTGGATAAATATCATTAATTGCATTCAACTATATCGTCCGTTTTTGTGGCCTACATCAAGATCTTTTTAGGGTTCCCTATTTTTAAATGAAAATTGTAATTTGTTCTTTAGGTAAATGTCTGAGTCAAGTAAGTATTATTGAGAAATCTTAGTAAAATTAAAAATTTTTAAAAAAAAACTTTTACTTTTGCATTTACTACATGTAGTACAACAATACAACCATATTTTTAAATGAATTGCCCCTCTCCCACTAACAAGTTACATTCACCACAGGATATTAAATCCAAGTTGAAGATCCTTCAGTAAAAAATTAAACAAATTTATACTGTTGTTACCATTTTGTTGAACGATCGTTTCAGGCCACTACCAGCACAGTAGAAGACATTATCCACACGTCTGTAGCGTAACGACCCTCAAAAGTGGGGGAGGGAACCAGGGGAATGAAATGAATTGAATTTTACATTTTACAAACACTGATTTTATTAAAATGGATGTGTGACAACATATTCATTGAATGTGTGTGTATTTTTGGAAAGTGTGTTTGAATGATACGAGGTGTTTTATAAGGTCTTGCCTGTTAAGAAAGACGTTTGATCTTCTTCTCAGTATGTCTGATGTACCGTTAATTTCCGAAGACATTGAACGGATTTTCTTGCAGTTTTCAGAGATAAATCAAAATCAGAGCAACATAGACTTTTGGCCTGTATCTGAATTGAGAATTTGAAGTTGAGCAACAACTGAGTACAAACAAGTTTTTACATTCCACGTGTTCAACGGATTCAAATTTTCTTTGTTTGTTTTCTCAAAATCATTGTCAGCACTTAGATAAGCTACTCTACGAGAGCGGAGTAACAGTTGTAATAAGCCAGTAGTGGAATACTACTGTTGTTGGTTAAGGTTTTGCATTTAATAAGTGAGTTTTCCGTGTGTGAGTTCTACAAACATTTGCTGCTGCGTTTTTACTGTTTACTAAAAGATTCCCAATCCATTTCGCCTACCAGCCATAACACGAACAAATCGAGCAAAGTGCACTTAGAGGCATTACCCATGCAAATCGGAATCGTTCGACATCATCTGCGCGCTTGTAATCTGATTATACTGAACCTGTCGCTGTCGGTACGATTGCACTTCGAACAGACAGTACAGAAAATATAGTAGGTTTAACTTGGTAACAATTATGCACACAACATTAACAAACATGATAATGGGTGCTTCAACCTACTTGGGACCTCTATGCAAATCTCGTCCAAGACATAGAACAACAAATTTCGAGTCTGCGGTACCGGTCGAATAGTCGACCCGTGAAGCTCTATGATCCAAGATAATTTATAACATTGTAGCGTCTGAAAAGTAATGGTTCAAATCCGGGCTAAGAGTTTCATTTTAATATTTAGTCGTGTCTTGTAAAATTTGTAAATAAAAGTCAAATACGTCATTAGTGATATCTTCAAAAGAAACAAACTTAAGGCAGTTACCTAAATAATGATTCAGAGTCCGAAACAATGATTGTTTGCGAAACAATGGCTGTTCTCTTTGAAACAGTCTTGAGAATGCCCCGTGAGTAGGTGAAACTTATGTCGACGTTTATAATGTCTTCTATTTAGCGAAATTAGTGCAATTATATAAAAAATTCAACATCTTACCCCATTGTTCTATCATGGACTTTCGCCAGGTAACGCCTGATTCCATTCAATAATTAATGATTGTTTTCTTCGTGTCTGTTTCTTTGTTTGTTTACACATCCAGACCAATATTAATGACTTATTGAAAAAGAGAGACCGTGAGATTTCTTGCCAGATTCTTACTCACAGGCTCTACCTGTCGCTTTTTGAGTCTGGCAGTAAATGTAATGTGGAATCTTTCTTTTTAACAAAACCGTCATTAGTGACCTACATGAATAAATATTTTGCTTCTTGATTATGTAGGTACAAAGATAGTGTCTGACCTAAGATAGATACCTAATAGGTGGTAAAAGAAAATATTGGGACTCATAAACCAGGTTTAACAACATAAACGAGGTTTAAACATATAACCGAGGTTTAAACACAAAAAAATGAGGTTTAAACAGAATAAATAGTTATATATAATAAGTTTGCAGACATTCGAGCTACTTTATACAATTAAACTACGTACTGAATCAAATTACCTACCACTTTCATATACACCTAATACGTGATTTTAAATAGCACATACATTACGCAGCACAGAGTATTATCTGATTATGATAATGAGGGTGATTTTAAACTTAATTGTTGCCGTTTGTGTTTCACATGGATTCAAAATGGCGTACGCATCTACAAAGCTTTTTGCTTTATATTGGTCATCACTAAAGCATAGTTCTAACCGAATGACGTTCTCAATCTTTAGCGGCTGAACTCATAAATCCGTTTTTAAGGGATTCCATTTCCATTATGCAATTCTTGAATACAAAATTAAATATGAAATTATGTTTGCATACAACTTCAGATTATTTTGTTTAGAAGTTGTATATAAATTTATTCAACGAACATAAATATGCAAGTTAGCTGTGAATATCAAAGAATCATCAAATAATCAATTTCGTTTATTCAGTTTAGGCACATAAAGAGCACATATGAATGTCAAAATTTTACAATTTTATGTCAAGCAACATTATAAAAATACTAAAAAGTACATGAATAACCATTTGAAAATGATTCTTTCGCTGGTTCGGTAATTTGTTTCTCCTGAGAAGATACCAGCAAGAAACTCAGGTAGATTTCATTCCATTTTCTTTTTTAATATTGTTTTGTTTACATTTTTATTGTATTGTACGAGTGGCTAACAACAGAAGTTTAGGGTGACCATGCATTTTTATCATTAAGATATTCGTTTACATTATGTTATGTATGTTATGTTTATATACTCTTCATGGTACCGGTTGGCTGCCGGGCGCCACTGGAAATACCTTCTGGTGCGTACCAGAGACGCCCGGCAACGGAGGTAGGAGAAGCCGCGGCCTTGGGTCGCGGATTTAAAAAAAAATGGTGCCGGTTGGCTGTTCTCAAACTGTTTCTATAATATTCCAGGTCAAAAGGTACTCGTCAAAACGCAAAATGATAGTCATTATACATTATACTTCAGTGTGTAATATTCAGATGTTGTATTATAAGATAGTTGGTTTTGTTACTGAATAGTAGGGTTTCAAAGTTTTTGATTTTACCGCAATATGAAAAGTGTGCCAGAAGCGTAGCAAGTTTAAATCCGTGGTGTCTGTCTACTCCAGTGGGAAAGTAGCGTGATTTTTTTTTGGTAAAGCGGGAACCCTATTACTGACACTTCGCTGTCCGTCCGTCCGGCAGTCTGTCTTGGATCTCATGAACCGTGATAGTAAGAAAGTTGAAAAAGAAAGATTGTAAGCCATTGACTCGAAGAAGAAGAAGAAGTAAGAAAGGTGACATTTTCACAGATGATGTATTTCAGTTGTCTCTATAACAATAAATATTAAAAATACATCATATAATAAATATTTAAGGGGGCTCCCCCACAACAAACCTAATTTTTTTGCGGTTTTGATTCTGAATCAAAACCGCACTTCAAACAAATCGAGACTCGCACTTGGCCGGTTTTTAATTTTAGTAAATAAATTATAAATAGATATTCTAAGATAGTGAATAATTTATCTTTAGGATTTTTTATTAAAATCACGATAATATCAGGTTCATTCATTGTCCATGGCAGCTGATGGCTCTAGAACAAAGTGCTCATGCTTCATTTATTATCACTTGACATTCGACACTTAATGCTCACCGAGTGTGAAAAGTTAAATATCAAGAGCTTGTTGGCAACCGTTGGATTGGTATTGGATTTATGTTGAATTTTGGAATATTTTTCACTTTTTACTTAAAATAGGACATAATTCTCCGTACTTACTATTCTCCTACCTCTACATCTCTACATCTACGGGTTCTGTCAGATCATGTTTGCGGCCGTATTTATCAACCGATTTTCATGAAACTTTACACACACACTCCTTGCTTACAATGAATAACATGTGAATGATATTTTTTGGATTGGATGAAAAATTAAAGAGTAATAAAGAAAATAGAAAAATAAATTTTCTAAACAAAGCTCCCGAAGTCTACGGTTCACAGAACCACTAGTATAAGTATACAGCACGGTGTATGTGTAGAAAACTATACAACACACCCTGAAAATAATTGTATTTTACGTGTATTCTACGCTTATAGATCAATGGAATTTGGAGTGAGTGAAGATGTATGAAACATCTTGACGTCGAATCAATTCGACGTCATACTACGCTTATAGTGGTGCGTAATAAGTACATACCAAAAGCATGCTCGTAACAGTGTTGCATAAACGACATGAAAAGAAGTTTTTTTTAGATTTTATGGTTTGGTTGAAAATAAGTAAAGAGTAAAAATACCACAGAGTATTGAAAATACACTCCAAAAGACCGCGCGGGTGACGGGAGACGTCTTGTCAGTGTCGTCTGTCGAGTGCTAGCGCTTTTCCTGACAATCGTTTCTCCACCAACCCATCAGCATGCGGATCCATGTGACGAATTACGTTACAAATTTATCTACGTAATCTCCCCAAGTACAATCGCTAATGGATTAATTTATTGCGTAATATTGCAATTTGAAGAAAATCCATTAGAAGATAAAAAATCATATTAGATAATTGTAGAATACCTTAATTAATTTAACAATTAATAGCAGTCACCTTACGCCAGTACTTACATATTAATTAACACCCTACCCCAACGACGCGAGATTTTTATCTCGACCAAACCCCCAAACAGGTGGTCGAAGTCCGCCGGGCGCCACTGGAAATTTCTTCTGCGTGTGTACCAGAGATGCCCGGTAACGGACATGAGAGCGAACGTGGCCTTGGACAGTGGAATAAAAAAAATTACTTACGACATATCCCTACATAGGGAAGGGAGTTTCTTCACGCTTAGGTTTTCTTCGAAGGGCAGTTCAATTCTTTGGTAAACAGCCCTGAATAAGTCTGACATTAAACTACGAGTATAAAGAGCCAGATAGTATTATTATAATCTAATTACTGGTAATAAAATAACATTTAAAACGGCAATACTTATTTACCATTATTCTGAACGTTATATCGTCTCGTACATATTTAAAAGTTCTTTTCCCCACTTGTTTGCTAACCCTCTTCTAATATAAACCCAAAAAATAAAAATGTAAATGGGATGCGCGCTTAGCACGTATTATTATGTAATTAGTGAAATTTTGCATGTCTGAAATTTCATAAAACTCGTGTAAATATGGGAATAGAATAAAATAAAATAAAATAAAATAACGTTTATTATCTTTGAAATTTTCAGAAAATTATTTAGATTCGTCAGAAGTTGGTGTGACTCTACCGAGGGTTCCAAAATGCAACGAGACTGAGAAGAGCCCTCAAGAAACTCAGCTCGGCTTTTTTCAAAATATTTCATCTTAAATCTAATACAGAGTTATTTAGAAAGGAACAATTCGTTACGTTGTTACAACCAGGCCGCCTTGTCATCTAAGAAATCATTAATACTATAATAAGCTTTATAGCACAATTTACTTTTTATTAGTTTTTTAAATTTATTGACAGATAAATTTGCTATTTCGGTTGGCAATGTATTGTACATTCGAATAAAGTTCCCCGCAAAAGAATTACTCACTTTATGAAGCCTAAATTTAGGAACAGCCAGTTTATCCTTATTTCTTAAGTTTAGATTATGATTATCACTATTTTTCACAAATTTACTTTTGTTCTTGTGGGTATACAATAAAATTTCATAAATATACTGTGAATACACTGTAAGGATGTTAATATGCTTAAACTTATCTCTTAATGACTCCCGAGACCCCATTCCATAGATAGTCCGGATAGCCCTCTTCTGCAACACAAAGATGCATTCAATATCGGCAGCGTTACCCCACAGTAGTATGCCATATGTTATGATACTGTGGAAGTAGCTGAAGTAGACAAGACGCGCCGTTTTAATGTCTGTAAGTTGTCGGATCTTTTTGACAGCATAGGCTGCTGAACTAAGCCTGGCCGAAATTTTCCCGATATGAGGCCCCCATTGCAATTTGGAGTCTAACGTTATGCCCAGAAAGACAGTGTCATCGACCAATTCTATTATATCATCCCTAACCTTAACACTGGTTTTAACAAGTCTTACATTAGGTAAGGTGAATCTTACACATTTAGTTTTATTTTCATTTAATAATAAATTATTAGCACAAAACCAGTGGACTATCCTAGAGAGGGCAATGTTTACATCGTCAAGTTCGCGCTGTCCACGTTTAACTTTAACTTAGACATAGACATTATATAGGCGTGATTTACATAATGAGGCGCTTAGGAGTGGAAATCCACTTATCTATGTAGGTATGTATGAAGGCCATAATAGGCTCGTGAAATTTTATTTATTTATTAAGCACACTTTGTTATTACAGGTTATAGATCTAATACAGCAATGTAGCACCAGAAAAAAGAAAACTCTAAACTACAAGCAACTAAGGCAATCCAGTGTCACCCTCTCAAACTCCGCCAATGAACAGACATAAATGTCCAGACGTTAGGAAACTTCATTTACAATACTTAAAGTGCGGACCGTTGGAGAAAATTTATGCAGATTAGTGCGGGAAGTAGGTACCTCGAGCACCTTGATTCTAGGTGCCTGCCGCAGTCGTGTGTTTGGTACAAACAACTTCAACGATTCCAACCCCCGAAGGTTACTCAGTTTACCACGGAACAGCAGGAACACGTACTTAACCAAAGCCAAGTTTCGCCTTACCTCCAACTTATAGTATCCAACCATTCCTAAAACGAAGAGCGTTGGGTACATAAGTGGACTCCATATAGTTTTAAGCAACTTAGAATGTATTATAATTTCCTTTTTAGGTGGCGCCATCTAATTTTCTGCATTATTTACAAAAATGTTAAGATTCTCAAAAAATTATATATTAAATCCTCAAACGGCGCAAATATTCAAATTTAGCAGGAGATTACATATTTGAGCCGTTTGGGGTAGAGACGCTGGGACCTTGGGGTCCGAGCGCTCGCGGCCTTCTTAAAACCATCCGACTCTTCTCAAAACCAGAAGGCTGGTTACTTTTTAGCTCAAAGAATAAGCATTGCCATACAACGTGGCAATGCTGACAGCCTTCTTCATAACAAACATTAATTACGATTACACACACACACAAAACACATCTTTAACCCCGGAGGGTTAGACAGAGGCATTCATATTACATTACGTCCACATTTCACCAGACGTACGTTATAGGCGGCGAGCCCATTGCTGTTTCCAGGCTCTACTCAATATTCGTGTCAAAGTCTCGTCCGTCTGTCTGACTTGGAATGTTCACAGGGCTCCATAGCACTGGAGTTGTACTGCGCCGCGTAGTAATATCGTGTATAGACGAGCCAATGTCGACTTATTAATTTTTGTATGGAAAAAAAAAATCTAAATTTTGCAATCTCGTAAACCAAAACTTGCTACATATGACCTTCAGAAACTATATCTACACGCGTACAAAGTTTCGGACCAAAAGCTCTAGAGAGCGCTCATTCGGGTTGGAATAATTTTCCTCAAAGTAATTTTAGCAAATAAAAAATCGACTTAAACTTGTCGGAATTGGACCAAATTGAAATGGGACCACAACGTGAAGCACAAGCTTTCAATTAAATCAAAATCAAAACCGGTTCAAATTTATGAGATAACAAACATAAAAAAAATGCTCCTCCTTTTTTTGAAGTTAGCTTAAAAAAATATTTATGAAGTATGTATGTATTTTTGAGCTGAAGCGAGCCGAAGGCGAACGAAGCTCCTATCACTCCACTCGAGGGTTTTCTCTTGACGGAATACTCCTCCTGAACGGCTCAACCGACCTTCCTCAAACTTTGCATGGTGGCAGTGACCATGCTCGTGAGTGCATATATCTGAAATCAGAAACATCAAAGTGACCACGGAGGAATAATCACCGAAAAACCTGTTCCAGGACGACTTATACAGTTATACCGAGAGAATTATACATAATGCGCGCGTCATACATAATTTTGACAAACAGTCTTAATATATAAAAAGTATTTTTAGAAAAAATACAAGAAAATTTTATACTGCCAAATTACACCTATAAGTATTTCATCCTATTCCATCATGTCCGTGTGTCGCCCAATTCTTCAGCTAGTTAAGAAGTTATTTGGCGTGAACAATCTACTAGTCAACTGCAAAACTTTTATTTCGTGAGAACACGTTTAACGCCTTCTTTGAGTTAAGTTTTGTAGCGAATTGTCTTTATTTATTTATTATTTATGTACAACATACATAGAAAAAAGAACACAAAAACAGTAGTACAAACAAAACAGTGAGCATCGTACAAGGGCACTGCTTATTCCTAGAGGAATCTCTTACAGCAGGCCTGAATGGAGATGTAGGGGTGAGAGGGTGACGCGTGTGCAGTGCAAGTAAATAAACTTACATAAACTAAGGGGGCATATATACATGTATAAATACATACTGTGCTATAATAAACTTACATAAAGGTATACTACATTACAATATAATAGGTAGCGAAGATTAAGAGGAGAGGTAATGAGCTTTAACTTTCTTTTTAAAGAGATGAATAAATCTACAGCTTTTTATGTCAGGGGGGAGTGAGTTCCACAGTCTGACCGCATGAACGGTAAAGGAAAAGGAGAAAAAATCGGTTTTGTGGGAGGGACAACTTAGTCGGCACTTAAGGTGAGACCTACACGGATACCGGGTGCGTTCACGTAAGAGAACCGCTCCCGCAGGAAGGATAAGCGGGATTGTACAGGATATTGAAAAGGAGACATAATATCCGAGTGTCTCTGCGACGGCGGATTGGGAGCCACTCGAGTTCCTTGCGAAAGTGTGAGACGTGGTCATATTTACGAAGATTAAAAACAAAACGGATACAGAGATTTTGCAAGCGCTCGAGTTTGTCCAACAGCTCCTCAGTAGCATCTAAATAGCAGGCATCCGTGTAGTCCAAGATAGGCTGAATTAGCGTCTGAGCAAGTGAGACTTAGATATTCAGGGGCTTCTTTATTTCGAAGAAGATCTATTGTCAGAAACATTTCCTGGTTCCAAATTCCCTTAGTAATATATATACGAGTATTATGTTTTAGATATTCCAAGCCAGTTGTTTACCTTTTAGTGGGGGAGGAGGACGCCATGTCTTAACAAAAAAAAATAATAGGACAATTCACACATCGCCATCTTGTCTCAAACTAAGCAGAGCTTGTAATATGAGTACTAGATAAACTGATACCTTTATACATTTTTTTTTTGTAAATACATACAGAAACATCCAGACTGACCAGAAACGTATTTGTCTTCACACAAAGTTTCCCGACCGGGAATCGAACCCGAGACTCCGGCGTGGAAAGCGGATGCACTACCAACCACCCCACCGAAGCAGTCAAAGCAACCGCAATGCTTTGGGATCAGCTAATTTTTCTTCATAAATATTCCTTGATGGTAAAGTCGACCGACCGATGTCGACTGATTACGTAGGTACCTACTTAAATACCTATGGTATCATATTTTTTTCTGGCAACGTAAAAATTTTAGACTAAATTGTCACAGTATTGAAATCCATTAAAATAGGTATTGTAGTATCGAAATCCAGCATAGTAACAAAAGTATACTGGCTTAACCACAGTTCAAACTGTCAAGTCAGGATTCCAGCTGTAGTAGAAAGTCAAAGTCAAAGAAGAATATTTCCAGAATCAAAATCACTTTACACAGGAAAACTGCAGAAAATTTTGCTCCGTTGAAAAATTCCTCTCAAACACAGTATCGCATTAAATTGGATCGATTTAATGCTTTTTCAGTGCACCTAGTGTTTGTGTCGAGAGCTAGTCCGGACAAGACAAAAATAAAATAAAACGTTTATACGGTACACATTAGTAGAGCTCTAACCTGTTTTCATTAACTTTGTGTGTGCGTCAGGGCGAGTGGTCAAAGAAAACTATTGTGTATGAGATTGGTCCTAATATAAAAAATTAAAACGGTTTGAAGTAGAAACCAGACAATATTATCACGCAGCGGCCACAGAGGTGGCCAAGGTCCGCCGGGCGCCACTGGGAATTCTTTCAGTGTCTACCGGAGGCGCTCGGCAATAATGGACGTAGGTTCAGCCACGGCCCGGGGCCGCGGATTAAAAAAAAAACAAAGACCGTTTATTACAGTAGTTGTTAGGTAGATAAGTATGAATACTGAATAGTTTGTACAACATTTCATTGTTACATTATAAATACAATTAAGTTGTTTTTTTGCCCGGACTTCTAATTTTGTTGTATTATGGAGTATGTACACACACACACACACATATCACGCCTATATCCCCGAAATGAATGAAACTTTGATGAAAGGCAACACAAATCTTACTTGCCAGCCGCTATGGCACAGCCAATTTAAGTCCTGGGCGTCTCGGACTATAAATGTACAGAGTATTACAGTATGTAGTAATGTAACATCAGTCCTGAGTGTTGGAATTTAAGGTTTAGATTACATAATGGTTGTCGATTTTCTATGGTGCTGTAACGGCTATAGAGTTGTCAATGTGGCAAAAAGAATAGAATAGAATAGAATATTATTATGCTTTATTGTACACCAATACAATACAATAAATATACAGAAACTTGTTAAAAGTGTGTGAGCTTACTGCTTACACCCTCGGAGTTATAGCTACACTATCTAAAACTAAAACACTAAAATAAATAAGTAAGGCAGGCAGACTTAGGCAGAGTGCCCATAACATAGGCAGTATTCCCGCGCTGAATTGCCAATGAGAGTCTTTGCGCGAGAAAGCTGCCTGCGCGGAGATTCCCAGTCTCTTCCAGTTAAGTGTACCTAGTTTTTTGACCATCTTCCAAAAAAGGATGAGGTTGTCAATTCCACTGTATGTTTTTTTATATATATATTTTTTTATGTGTTACCTGATATCTTTGGATTGGGTAAATCGATTTAGATTTTTTCATTGAAAGCTACAAGCTCCAAGTTGTCACATTTCAATTCAATTATTTGGTCACATTTCGGTAATTTGAACTCGGTTTTTGTGTAATTTTTTGACGTGTTTTATATAACTTGGATTCAAAATCATTATGCCCCTCACCAGGTCTACGTCACTCGCTCAAGGCCGCGCGCTATATACCTACCGCTCGGCGTACCTTCGAGAGTACAAATTGGTAGAGAGCTGCCGAACGCCAGCCTGAGCGCTCGCAATGCACTGCACTGCACTGCACTCCAGAAACCACGTAATTATTGTGCGGATTATAGTAGGTATGCAAATAAATGGTATGCACTATTTTAATAATAACAAAATGCATTTTTAACTTGGGTTTCATTTACTTACATTTCTTTTTGTTTTTCGTGCACCGGAATTACGTTATGTTTGGCTAAGAAACAAAGCGGCCAAGTGCGAATCGTAGCAGCAAGTAACATAATATTTAAATTTTTAAGATTTATGGCGTATTAAAAAAAAAACTACTTACTAGATCTCGTTCAAACCAATTTTCGGTAACTTCTAGGAAGTTTGTATGGTAATGTACAACATAATATATATATATATTTTGTTTTATCATTCTCTTATTTTAGAAGTTAGAGGTGGGGGGGGGGGGCACATTTTACCACTTTGGAATGGTCTCTCGCGCAAACTATTCAGTTTAGAATCAAAATGATATTAGAAACCTCAATATCATTTTTGATGACCTATCCATAGATATTATTTATTTTCTTTTTAGGGCTCTGTACCCAAAGGGTACTAAAAACCAGAATAAAATAAATATTTTAGGGTACTACCCATACACGCGTGTTTAAGGTACAATTCTTCTCGTTCTGTGCAGCAGGTATTATTTTTAAAATTTTGTAGGTTAATATAGAGTAGGTATTTTCGCTTTTGTATGGGAGTGATGTATCTGTTACGTAGTAACTATTTATTAATCTGTTCCCTCACTCCCTCTTCAGGGAAGCAGGCGTCATTGTAGGTATCTGTATTCTATGCATAATATTTTCAGAATTTAAAAAGTAAAATAAAAATGTAAGTATATCAAATTCACTTTGTTCCTTTTCACAAAATCTGACCTGGTGTTTATCTAAATAGCTGGAAATGTTGTCGCCTAAAGAATCCCGTACTACAATAGCATAAATGCCTTTTTGGCCTCGCTCGGCCTCCATTACAACACAATGGTCACGATTTTTCTTTTGAGACAAAGAAAAATCTGCACAATGGAACATAATAATGGGATTAACAGCCAGCCATTTGACGAGGAAATTATATTACTTAGATAATTATTAAAATATTTTGTACTACGAGTGGTTATAGCAAACGCCTGGCTGACGCACGTAGGATAGTTCTCTGGTAAGCTAAAGCTTGTGCTATGGGATCTAGACAACTGATAAACATAAGTTTAGTATGTTAGAATTATAAAAAATAATCCAATAGCCAATACAGATGTTAACATACGACTAAATAAAATATCTGCAGTCCGAACGATCATTTACATGCATGTATAATTAGGTGTGGTATATTATATATAAATACAGGCATCGACATAAATATAGTCATTATGTTTTTAAGCCAACTTAGGACCCCGGCTCTGCACTACCAGTAGGTACTTTTGTTGGTCCCACAAGCAAGCAGGGGCAAGCCAGTTGCTGGGCACCGAATACCGTTACTCGTCAGTTCTTCTGAACTTATATTCCAACTGCCTGGATAAATGTCAAATAAGTAGGTAGGTACTTTCCAAGCATACTAAACTATTTGCCTCAATATTTGCTTATTAAATATATCAATGCTTTAAGTATATCCAAATTCACAAATTCTAAAGTACGAAATTAGAATACGGATGGTTATAATAGTCATCACCACTCTATAAAGTTATCAGCAAATGGCCCTTATCGAAAACTTTAAGAGCTCTTTAACCAGAGTCCCAAAAGTGCTATTTGAATTAATCCAATTCACGATTTAAACTTCCAATTGTGATACGCAGACTGGGTGTGAAGATAATGAAAGTTTTTGATTTACCTTATTCAAGTTACTATTGTTTAATTCCTAATTGTATTAGTATTTATATGGGGCTCGTGACTCAGTGGTAGCTGCAACATCGAGCCAGGCTGGTCTTAAGATGGGTATATGACCATATCTTAAGACTTTGAGACCCATCCGTGCTTCAAAGAGTACGTAAAGACGTTTGGTCCTGGTAGGCATACGAACATCTATGGCAGTCGTTACGGCTATTTGGAGCCCTGAAACAAAATCAAGTGTTACTATAGAACTTCGATATCACCCATGGGTTGTGGAGGTCAGATAGCAGTTGCTCCAAGGAAAATATAGAAGTTCATCCGCATCGCAGTTAGTCTGGAAAGCCGACCTCAACTGGATTGGGAAAAGGCTCGGTAGTATTTATTATTGACTGAGCGAGCGAAGAGTCAATAATAAATACTACAACAGTTCCAGGGCATACTGGACAATATTGCTGCAGAATGTCTGTCTGTATGAGTGTTGTGGGTTAGCAGTCAAATTTTTATTCGATCTCTACGAAACTTGGCAAAAGTAATTGATTTTTTCACATAAGGTTACGTGAAAAAATCAATTACTTTTGCCAAGCACGTATAAAAATCATTTCGTAGGATTCCGTACCCAAAGGTTAAAACGGGACTTATTACTAAGACTTCGCTGTCCGTCTGTCACCAGACGGTATCTCATGAATGATGTATTTCTGTTGCTGCTATAACAACAAATCCTAAATAATAGAACAAAATATTTTTTGTGCCGGTTTTTAAAGATAGGTACTTAATGGTACGGAACGCTTCGTGCGAGAGTCCGACTCGCACTTGGCCAGCTTTTTTCTTTGTCTGTTTCTTCCGGCCAATCTCGGAAATTAGCTGGACATATTCTAACGACGACTTTTACTGACAGATAGTCAACCTAGTAGGTAAAGTAATTACTAGACTACTTTTTATCCCAGTAATGTGATCCCGTAGGATTTGGGAACTAGAAAAATATCCCACGCGGGCGAAGCCATGGTTATCAGCTAGTACATATTCCATGAAATACGTTCTACTAAAGTTATATTATTATAATAGCAACTAGAATTGACAAGCTTATAACGTTATAACGAAAATTAATTTCACTTAATAAACACCAATGAACATTTAATCTGACCGTGGCTTCTCAAAAAGCTAATCCGTCCTAAAACAACTTTAAATCCATCCATTAAACTAAGGAAATTCTCATAATATATTCCGACACGAACGCAGCTTTGCCGAACAGGAACTACTTAAGCCTACATTCGGACTTTATATATTCAACTTTGTTCGTCATAAGCTTTATTCTATACTATAGGAAACCCCTGGCGTTACTTTCCACATCATAACATAATGTAAAACAAACTCGCCCTTGTTGTCTCTCCGACCCTTTGCATGCTTAGATCTTTAAAACCATCTAAGGGATTTTGATGCGGTTTTCAGCAATGGATAGAGTGGTTCACATCACTTCACTTCATTACATAATACGAGTATAAAACAGTCACTTCCATCAATATAGCATGCTTAGATCTTTAAAACTACGCAACGGATTTTGTTGCGGTTTTCACCAATACATAGAGTGATTCTCGAGAAAGAGTTTTTGTTGTTAGTTTATGAGTTAAATATACAAACAGTTTATTATTATTATCATTTATGTAATTCAGATAGTACAATCCATTCATACAATACATTCATTTTAAAAAAGTATCTTATCGGCAGGACTCAAACTTGTGGCTGCGGCTATTAAAGATTTAATTAAACACACACACGCACATATCACGCCTATAGCACACGCAGGGATAGGCAGAGGTGCATAACACACCCACAATATTTTAGTCCCACGTAATAAGGGGTAAGCCTATTGCCGTCACGGGGCACAGATATGTCAAAAATGGCCGAATGAATTTAATAAAAAGTTGCAGCAATATAGTAATTTTGAAAAAAAAAAAAAAGGAAACCCGTTGCCTTGCGATGAAATGTTGATGAAAGGCAACAAAATCTTACATGCCAGCCGCTATGGCACAGCCAATTAAAGTCCTGGGCGTCTCGGACTAAAGATTTAAAATAAAACAAATACGTATGTAAAAAAACATTATAAATGAGAGCAAACGTTTCAATAATTGTTTAAAACCGCACCAGTAAATAGTCCGGTCACGTTTGTCGTAATTTCATTCTCGAATTAATTGCACCCTTGTTAGCGAAACAGAAAGAATGTTCATTTCTGTCAGATTATACAGATGTGGATGTTTGTGTGTTTTGTAATTTGTTTCTGCTCTTTGTTTCTACTATAAACGGTTAACCCTTGGCCTGCCTGGTAGGGTCTCACAGACCCATCACTAAACATAAATTGCTGCCAGTTCATTAAAATTTGAATTTTGCACGCAACCGTCTTCAGTAGCTGACCGTTATGAGTCTCTAGACGTCCGACACCCGCCATTTCAGTCCAGGGTACGGTTCTTTAGAACAAAGATGTGATTTAAGTGCGCGTGTACCTGTTATTTAAGTACAACCTTCATACATGATGCAAAGTAAAAACGCTTTTGTTACAAGCGCTGCTTACGTTTAATTATAAGAATAAATAACAAAACATGTTGATTCTGGGTTATTTTTATTACATACCGTAGCATATTATATACTGCTAGCTTATCAATTAATTTAATACACTAGTTTAATGCACTACTACATGTTTATGGGGGGCTAATAGTCCGGGTCCGTGAGACCCTACAATGCTTACCGTGTAACTTTTGGTCACCAGGCATGCCGAGGGTTAACGTATCGAGTCCTATATTCTAATATAGTTCATTCTCGGAGTTCAGAATGGTATGTTGGCTGTTGGAAATTTTGTGTTTATGATCTTTCTAGTTGCCCGGTAATGGTAATAGGCTTGCCCCCTCTTACGTGGGACCAAAAAATTTTGTGGGTGTGTAATACACCTCTACCTACCCCGTCAAGGATACCTGCGTGATCTATGTCTGTCTGTTTGTTTCATGAAGTTCAGCCGTAACCTTGGCACTTATCATTTGTTATAAAAATCACACATCAAAGATTGACACAACAATCGACTTCAAATTACCGAAATGGGACCAAATAATTGTGGGAAGTGGACCAATTTTAAATGGGACCATTTCAGAAGTAAAAAAGAAATATTAAAAAAAAAGTCCAGAGATGTGAGGTAACAAACATAAATAAACAAAAATAAAAAAAACATGCAGTCGAATTGAGATCCTCCTCCTTTTTTGGAAGTCGGTTGAAAAGAAGAAACTACATCAATTTAAAGAATTTAAAAAAATGTGTCCGTGACGTCTGTATCAGTTCTGTAATCACAACTGAGTCCAACATTTTTTTAAACGGTGGTACATACTCTACGGTATAAGGCACATACCAATAGGTATATCTTATACAGGCGGTCTTATACAGGTGTATCCTGCGGGGCCTGAGCCCCACAACACGCAACCAGATTCACTCACCGACGCAGGATAAAACACTACCCCAACGACGCGGGACTGTCATCCCGACCAAACCCCCGTAGAGGCCACATAGGTGGTCAAAGTCCGCCGGGCGCCACTGGAAATACCTTCTGGGTATGTACCAGAGACGCCCAAGGGACGTAAGAGCAGCCGCAGTCTTGGGCCGAGGAATTAAAAAAAAATTGCAATAAAATGCAGTGTAGAGGCACTTTTTGAAATACATCTAGTATTTCAAGAAACTTCCAGGAAACTAGTTATTAGAACTTTTATTCCCAAGTCGAGGCAGAGTAATGATAAACTTCTGCGAATTGTCGTTCTAGGAAAACTTGCTTGCACCAAATAACGTAAATATGTTTTCTTATGATTGGTTTAAAGTGCTCTCACTTAACATCTACCTATTTCTGTTGTAATTTTAGTTTATATATATATATATATTTTTCGACATACTCACACAATGTCATCTAGCCCAAATTAAGTTAATATAAGCTTGTGTTATGGGATCTAGACGACTGATAAACATACTTATATATATATATAAATACATACATATTATACATAGAAAACACTCATACTCCCTACGAATAATGTATCCTAGGATACATTATTCGTAGCATACTCCGAAACAAACATTTTTGGATCACACAAATCGAACCTGGGACCTCAGGTACGGCAGTCGCATACTCATACCACTGCGTCACCGAGGCAGCTGGTGGAGGAATGGTGATTTTCTATTGCGTATTTAAGTCGTGACTCTCGAAAAAGGCATCACTCAAGGTCATCAACCTGAAAGCTGACATTTTGAATTTTATAATTTTGAAAATCTGTAGGCATTTTCCTTATTTTTTTTTTTTGTTGCTAAAAGTGACATATTTTTACCTTAATCTAATATGGTTTCAAGTATAGTACCTACTATGGGCTCCTAATGACTGCTTCGGTGGCGTGGTCGGCAGTGGATACGCTTTAGACGCCGAAGTCTCGGGTACGATTCCCGGTGTTATGGAATTCCGGTGTTTTCTATGTATAATACAAAAATATCCTTTATTGTACACAAGAACATTTAGGAGACATCACTTAAAGACAGTAAAAAGTGGACTTTATCGAGTGATATAATCAGTATCTATGTATACAGAAATATGTTAGTATGTTTATCAGTCTAGATTCCAAAGCACAGGATTTAGCTTATTATTATTATTTATTACTAGCTGTTGCCCGCAGCTCCGCCTGCGTGTTATAGCTTTCTTGATCACCAGTTACTGATTTATTATGTATAGCTGTTGAGCGATATTGTATCTTAAGATAAAATATTATAGTATCTTAGCCGTGTGCATCGCCTCTTAGTGAATTCCACTGCGGGTGACGTAACCTACGACAAACTTATTGTTTGCGGTTGGTACAGTAATCGGGTCTAGGGATCGAACCGCAAAATTAAATTGGTTTTTTTTTATTAAATATACTTTTCCGGGATTAAAAGTACCCAGTAGGTGCCCAGGATATTAAAGAATAATTATACCAAGTTTCATCGTAATCGAACCGGTAGTTTTTGCGTGATGCCTGAACAAACAGATAGACAGACAAAAATTTTTTTAATCACATTTTTGGCTTTGGTGTCGGTCTAGTAACACCCCCTGCCATTTATTTTTTTGATATTTACAATGTACATAATTTTCACTTCTACAGATTTATTATAAGTATAGATAGATATAGATTATAGTTCAACTATATATTTTTTTTAATTACATGAGGTAATTAAAATTTTCGGACCGGGTGAACCGATTTTGAAAATTTTTAATTGGAAGCTACGAGTACTAACTACCCAAGTGGTTCCATTTCAATTTGGTCCCATTCCGACAACTATTTGGTACTATTTCAATTTCGTCCCATTCTGACAACTATTTGGTCCCATTTCGACAACTATTTGGTCCCATTTCAAGTTGGTCCCATTCCGTCAACTATTTGGTCCTATTCCGACAACTATTTGGTCCCATTACGACAACTATTTGGTCCCATTTCAATTTGATCCCATTCCGACAACTATTTGGTCCCATTTAAGGTATTTTTTTAACTTATTAAAGTTACAAAACAAATCTTCAAAATAAAGAAAGCCAATTCTCTACTAAATTGAACTAAGAGGAGGCGTTAAAGTGTTCTTACAAAGTAAAAGTTTGCAGTTGTGTAAAATGTTCCGTAGCAACTGACTTCTTAACTAGCTGAAGAATTGCGGAAATCGAAAATACGTGAGACGCTCGTACTACATGTAGTTTATTGTTGAATAATATTTTGCTTTCTGAATTGCTTTACATTTATTTGCTACTAACGGACGCCCGCGGAAACCTTTCTCGAGAATCACTCTATCCGTTGGTGGCATTAAAATCCGTTGCGTAGTTTTAAAGATCTAAGCATACATACGGGACGGGTGACTCAGTTTACTTGTTTTATTATAATTATGATTAGTATGAAGAAGTATGTTGGGATGGATCACACTTTTTATAACAATCTTCATGCATTCACCAGTTTACTCCCCAAGACAAGCGTGCGTACAGATATATTTGCTGGACCCTCTCGACGCTATGCAGCGACGCGCTATTCGCATTATAAACTGTCCGGAGGTAACGGGAAGCCTTGAGCCGCTAGCTAGCCCATCGCCGAACAATTGCTTCCTTGGCCGCGTTCTACCGTATTTACCACGGTGAGTGTTCTCTGAAGAGCTCTTCAACCTAATCCCACCCTCTCCCTTCCGATCCCGAACAACGCATGCCGAGCAAAGATGTCACTCTCATACCGTGGCAATCGTCTTCGCAAGAACCGAGCGTTTTAAACGTTCCTTTCTCTGCCGAACGATGGTGGCTTGGAACGCCCTGCCTGTGCACGTGTTTCCTCCATCATATAACCCTGGGTTCTTTAAGCGAAGCGTGAAGAGGCACATTACTGGGTCGCCAAGTTGAGGGCCACTCTCTATAGTATTCCTGTGTACTATGACCATCAGGCGGGCTAGCTTACCATCAGGCGGGTGGCGTCAATTTGTCGAACTAAATATATTAAAAAAAAGAAGTCTTACTTAAAATGTAGCTTACCTAGCGAATTTCGTACCGAGAAACTTAACCTACTTTTGTTCCGGGAATGTATTGCTGTGGGAACTTGTCAGAAGACTATTCCACGTAAATGATTATTTATACGTGTGTTACTTCAAACTTCAGAACCCAGTTAGTGTGCCGTTTAGACTCAGGCTCGATAATTTCAATATACGTACCACACGAAGGCAATATCCGGCGATACCCGGTTTCCGCGCACAATTAAAAGTAGTTATGGCTTCCGAAACAGCTGTCGTCTACACGTCTTAGTTAGTGTATGGTGTAGAACGTTTATATTTAATACAATTCCTGTATTTGAACGCAATTAATTTGCTTTTACTATTCCTAAATGTTAAGATTGAAATTATAAATTCCACAAACGAATGTCATCGGCAGAACTCAAACCTGTGACCTTTTCCAAGAGAAACGTTCTTCCAATAAGCTACGATGTGTGAGCACTGATATCAAAAATGTTTTGCTTCATCTTAACATAGTGTAAAACAAAGTGTCGCTTCCAATGTCTGCCCGTGCATATTTAAAACTACGCAACGGATTATGATGTGGTTTTTTTTAATGGATAGAGTACTTCTTGAGGAAGGTTTTAGTATATTATTTGTCAATCGGGCGAAGCCTGGGGCTAGTATAATATAATTTCAAGATCGTGCTATTAATATAAGTAGTGTGGTATAAATAAATATAATATAATATTTCGGTTATGTCACAATAAGCATTATAATTTATCTATTTTCCATCGGGATCTTCTATCCAATTCAATTTCTTTCTCTCTCTCACCAAACATAATCAAGTCATGGTGTCATCGTTGTCATCAAAAAGATGTTATGTAAAATGCAATTCATTTCATTCCCCTGGTTCCATCCCCTACTCTTGAGGGTCATTACGCTACAGACGTGTGGATAATGTCTTCTACTGTGCTGTGAGTGGCCTGAAACGATCGTTCAACAAAATGGTAACAGCAGTTAAAATTCGCTTCGTTTTTTACTAAAGGATATTTTGCGTGCGGTGAATTTATTGTAATTTTAGCAATGTTACTCAAAGAATCAAGGAATCAATTTCGTTTATTCAGTTTAAGCACATAAAGAGCACATAATAATATGAATTTCAAAATCAAAAAAAATTTTACGTTTTCATGTCAAGCAATATTATAAAAATACTAAATTAAGTATGAACTTAATTTAGTATTTTCAAATGGTGTATTTATGTAAATACACCATTTGAAAATGATTCTTTCGCTGGTTGGGTAAGTTGGTTCTCCTGAGAAGATACCAGCAAGAAACTTAGGTAGATTATCCATTTTCTTTTTTAATATAGTTTTGTTAACATTGTGTTACAATTTATATTTTGCGAAGGCAGAAGATTAGGGTGACCATGCATTTTTATCGTTAAGATATTTGTTTACATTATAATAACCTTTTTTCATCAAACATTTTTTCACTTCTATTTAAACTTTTTAAGAGTAAGACACTACAAAGGCAAGTGCATAAGAGTAGGTACTTTCATTACCTACCATGAAAATTATACATACATACATATGGTCACGCCTCTTTCCCATAGAGGTAGGCAGAGACTATGGAATTCCACTTACTACGATCCTGGCATACTTCTTTCGCTTCTTCCACTTTCATAACTATCTTCATGAAAATTATAATCAGAATACTATTTTAAATATGCTTTTTGAGCTGTTAGTTACCAAAGTGACTTAGTTTTTAACTTTTTTTATACTTAGAAGTTTTGTTGGGTTTATAAACTGTACGTAAGTCATTATTCCTTATGTTTTTTTTAAGGATAACCCTAGAGCGACGACCGGATTAAGGTTTGGAATTCCATCGTGTGTTAGTGAATGAGAAACCCCAGTACGCTGCTTCTGTAAGGACGGTGGGACGGGATATGAAAACTGGGAAGCAGAAAACTATATAACGCGAACCAAACTCTGCGAATCAGACTCCATTAAATATATTAAACTAGTGGTCGCCCGCGACTTCGTCCGTGTGGTAATTTGGATTTTTCCCGTTCCCGTCGCTCCGCGTCATATTTTGAACAATTCACACAAAATCTTTATAAATTGTAGCCTATGTGTTATTCTGATGTATAAGCTATATCATTGTAAAGTTTCATTAAAATCCATTCAGTAGTTTTTACGTGAAAGAGTAACAAACATCCATCCATCCATACATACATACATACATACATACATACTCACAAACTTTCGCGTTTATAATATTAGTAGGATTGTGCTAGTTGCTTGTTTTAGAACTGTGAGTGTACTAACGTTCAAATCCACCCACGATCTCTGTAGCACTCATAAGCATCTAGTAGTTACTTTCATCTGCACATATGCCCCGCACTTGAGTTCAATAGTAAATGGACCCGCAGCCAATTAAAACATAACCACCACAGCTTGGCTCTGTACTAAAAATAAAATGAACAACAAAAGTTTTCAGTGAATATAGCGGAAAGTGCCAATAGCGTAAAGTGTTTTAGAAAAGTGTAATGGATGTCAATGATTATAAAGACTGCGGTTAAATTTAATTAATTAATTAATATTTTTGGACATTCCCACACAACGTCATCTAGCCCAAATTAAGCTAATATAAGCTTGTGTTATAGGATCTAGACGACTGATAAACATACTTATTCTTATTTCTAAATACATACATATTATATATACATAGAAAATACCCAAGCTCCTAAACAAACATTTGTGGATCACACAAATAATTTGAATCGACCCGGAATCGAACCTGGGACCTCAGGGGCGGCAGTCGCATACTCATACCACTGAGCCACCGAGGCAGTCATCAAATTATTTTTGTTTCTAAAGTCTCGAACTACATACATACATATGGTCACGGTCAAAACATCTCCGATTTGGTCGAAGTACGTTTCGAACTTACGAAGTACTTACTGACGTTTGTAAGAGCCATTTAGTGACCTATACAAATAAAAAAAAAAAGAACTAAACGGGGAAATTTTGCCTGTCTGTCATCAGGCTTAATCTTATGAACTGATAGCTAAACAGTTGTAATTGCACAGAATGATTATTATATTTATGTTGCGAATCAACATAAATAATACCTCATTGAAAAAAATCGTAGCAAGTGGAACTCCATAGTCTCTGCTATGTACTAAAAACAAATTAAAAAAGTTCCCAGCTCCCATACCTATAAGAAACGGGATATTTTGCTCTCTCTTTCATCTCTCTAGTGTCTAATGTTGTATAGATATGTTACATTTGGGTAAATCACTCAAGATTATCCAACAATGTTAAAATGAAGTTCCTCATCTTAAAAACCTGGTGAGTTTTCTTACATACATACATAGCATCACGCCTTTTTCCCCGAAGGGGTAGGCAGAGGTGTGCAAACACACCCACATCTCGCCAGCTATGTTAGGTCCCATGTAATAGGGGGCGAGCCTATTGCCATTTACCGGGCACAAGTTCCAGACTCTGGGATAATTATCTTAGTAAAATTCTAAAGAGAATTATACATTATCCACCAGACCCGGGAATCGAACTCGAGACCTGAGTGCCACCGAGGTGGTCTCTGAGTTTTCTTTCACCGATAAGATATAGTAACTGTGTCCATTTAATGTGTGGTATATAAGACATATATTTTCCAATAATCCGATATCGCTATGTATTAGCCCCTCCTAAATATGAGATACGTATACAATAACCGTAGATCTTGTAAAGACCGTCCCGATATAGATTATTAAAATTTGCAGTAAGTTGAAAAACTATTGTACCTATAGTTAAGAAGGCTCAAAAGTCACTGAACATGATAAAAGGATATATCCATGCAAAGTTTCATCTTACGATGAACGGAGGAACGGAGGTGACGAAACTATAAGCCAAGGGGTTCCGAGACTTGAACTAAAAAACCATTAAAAGTATAGTAAATAGTATGTATTCTAAACTAGGTACGCCACCAGCTTGGTACGTAATATTGGGCATCAATATTTTTTAATTCCGCGGCCCTAGGCCGCGGCTGCTCCCATGTTCGTTGCTGGGCGTCTCTGGCTCACACGCAGAAGGTATTTCCAGTGGCGCCCGGCGGATATTGGGCAACACTGCTTTTGCAAAAAAACTGTTATGATTGTTTATACTCGTAGTAGTATTTTGTAAATAAACCCGATAAAAAGACACCTCTTACTCGCCTAGCTATAAGCATGACACTTTGTGCCTTCTACGAAATAATCTTTGCCAGTGTTTTACACAAGGGACTTATAGTTTTGAAGAGAGGGGGACTTGAAATACAACCTCCGTTTATCTGTTATGACCCGTGCAATCTGCGGAAGGCTGTTTTGGTAATCTATGGCAATTGCATCAGGGGTAGTCTTCTACCTTTATTTAACTCTGTATCATATTTACGAATAAATATATTTTTTAATAACATTTTAGATTGTAGGGTGCATTTATATTGCAGGGAGTTAAGCAACATCAATCTAGGCCAGTTTTAGGACATTGAGACACGCATCCGTGCCGTGTTCCGTCCGGCCGAGCCCTAAAGCAAAAAACGACTGGTCTAACTACAGAACTACGGAAAATTTCAGCCGCATCGCAGTTAGACTGGAAAAATAATGGCGTAGAGCCACCAAAGTCATTGACAAATAATATGTCTCTGACTCTGCCTCTGAATTGATGAATATTATATTTTAAACTAGCATTATAGTTCAAGTTTTGAAACCAAAATTTCACTAAATACCTACCTATATAAGTAGGTGTAATTTCTTTTCTTTTCTCATTGTTCAAGCTACAACAAAATACTGAAAACTATAAAATAGAACAAAAGATTATTTAAAAATAGACAGACAAAAACAACGGCTTTTGTTTTATAAGCAATTTAAAAAATGGCTTTTATAAAAGGCTTAAATGAAACGCTTACCTTAAACATTTGCAAAGCCTTCTATTTAACAAAATGATTTTTTCCTAGAATTAGTGAGTAAGTATTACTTTGAATGGGAAAGCAAGGGGAGTTGAGAAAAATGGGGTAATTAGGCAGACATTTTAATTTCGTGCGTTTGTGTTCTCCTATCTAATGACGTAGTTTCATGAAACAGCTGGATTTTAGTAAAGCGGCTTAGAAAGTAATCTTCAACAAATCACATCTTTAGAGATTTTTATATTAGCCGTTATGTAATATCCTTATACATTATTCAAAGTTGTTACGCAGGATCTTTAGGAGTTTTCTCGTTCCTGCTAATCTCTGAAATAGCTAGACCGATTTTAATGGGGCTTTCAAAGGCACATAGCTGATGTTATAATGGGTAACTTAGGCTGCGTTTTATTCCGTTCTATTCTATAATTCTAGTGCGGTGTCATGCGCGCTGCTCAGCGCCGCACCACGCCATAGGCTTTGGCCTATAACTTTTGACCCCTTAGGGCTAGGGTCAAATTTTCGATTTTTTGGCTTGCCTCCAGATCGAGGGCTATCCATAGAGGAGTCAACCATCATTGGAGCATAAGCAGATCTCGAGAGCTAAGGGGGGGTACATTCCCCATTTCTATATATAGATTATTGAGAAGTAGTAAAACAGTTTTGCAACTTACTTTTTTGAACCCACGTCATAGGGGCGAGCCTATTTAGCCTAGTTATTTTTTGGTTGTGTTCGTAATTATCAGGAGAAGGATCTTATGGAAGAAAAAAAAAGTTATGCGGAGCATTAGAAAAATGAATGCGGTACGAAGTTCGCCGGGACTGCTTGTTATCAATATAAATAGCTATAAATAATTCTGATTGTTCATTTGCTTATCAGTTGTACCTCCATAAATTGGCATGAACCAATGTGTTCAACAATATTGGCATACAATTTCGGCTTCGAGTCCCAGACTGCACAACCGAACATACATTTGAATAACTCTGGCGTTTATATCAGATATTATTTGGAGTAATGCTTGTGAAGTAGTTTGAAAGCTAAGCTAAAAATATATCAGGGAATATTTTTTAGACACAGATGCCACAAAAAGAGTTTAAAATTTCGATAGACCTTGAAAAATCTTAAAAATTCTTCGTTTTGTTTTAAACTAGTAGTTTTTCACACGAGCACACGTACCTACGGTATTTTTTATAGCCTATGAAATTCATGCACACTGTAGCATGATCCAAATCATGAAAGATTTTTAGTCTAGTTATTTTAGAGTTCATTCGTTACATACCTACCTAAAATATACGAATATTTCCTCTTTGTAATATTGGTATAGGTATAGACCAGGATTGTCACTCTACTGCTACCACGTTTCGCCATCTCCAGTTTACCTGTTCAAAGTTCTCACTTTGTTTGTGGTGAAGACTACTGTATATTTTATTCCAAGTTATCTAAAATATTGGATAGAAACAGGCGTTACTTGGCGAAAATCCATGACAAAACAATGGTAAGTAAAAATTTTTTTAAGAAAAAACTTTTTAGCATTAATTAATAGCATTAATTTTTCTCTGAGACAGTCTTGATAATGCCTCGTTTAGAGGCGAAACAATTGTCGACGTTTTGTTGTCCTTTTGATTCTGCGAAAAATTAATGCTATTAATTAATGCTAAAAAGTTTTTTCTTAAAAAAATTTTTACTTACCATTGTTTTTTCCAAGTTATCTATAATTCAGATAAAAAAATGGTACAACATAAATTATTTACACAAATGCGACTTAAATGGTATACCTTTCGTTAACATAATACATGTAATCCTAAAATGGTTTGGCACAATGAATTTGGCATACTTTTTTTGGCATAATTATACTTGGTCATAATTGATTTTTAGCAGCATATGTACTGTGGCATAATTATATTTAGGTCTAATATATTTATGCATAGTTATAATTTGCACAATGTTTTTAGGCATAGTGTACATTCGCCTAATAGTATATATTACTAAAATTTTATAGGTATAAATTAATGAAACTAATGAAAAATAGAAAAGTTACTTTAACCAGTATTTCCTGCATTATATAGTGTCAAAGTAGGTTTAGGTGCGGCGGGGGTGGCCCTTGGGCCACCCCTAAGCCGCCTTTTAATTATTTTACATAGTTACTTATTCTGCCTTAGATGATTATGACTATATTCATTATAGTTTGATACGTTTATGCCTTTATAAAGCTATGCTTATAAATTTTATGCTTAAATATGATTATGCTAATTTTATTTATGATTAAGACAAATATGCTAAATTTGTTATGGATAAAAAATTATGCATAAATATCATTAGTCTAAATTACCATATGCCAAAATATTTTATGGTTATTTATTTTATGCAAATGGATAGTGAACCACTTAAATATGATTGTTAGTGTTGTGTTTTCAACTCGGCGGCCTAGAGCCACGGCCGCTTTCACGTCCTGTCCGGGTCTCTGGCTCACACGTGATTGTGTGTTAGTGATAGTGTAAATAAAGTACACCAAGTTTTCAAAGTCCATTCAGATAAATTATGTTGTTTTTTGTTGCAAAATAGAATGGATGAGATTGTCGGGGTCGAGATCTTCAGTACCAACCGCAACTTTTTTTCTTCTTTCTTTCAAGAAAGGAAGGAATATTTATCGTAGTAAGACATACCTTATGTCACGATGAAAAATATAGCGCCTCAGCGAAGAAGTATATCTAACAGTGTACAAACAGCACTTGCGACTCTCGCCCGCCAAGTTTATGACATAAACAAGTAACATCTGCTTGTCTTATTGAGTTTGGAACTCAATATTGACTCCATAGTACGTACCTACAAATCAAATTTCAACTTTGCTCCATTGGTGTTATTCTCCATCACCTGTTAAATAAGAATAAATGCATAAATAAAAAGTAATGTTTCACTATCATCATCATCCACCGAGCCTTTTCCCAACAGTTTAGGTCGGCTTTCCAGTCTAACTGCGATTCGGCTGAACTTCGATATTTTCCGTGAAGCGACTGCCATCTGACCTCCACAACCCATGGGCGATGACGAAGTTCTGTAGTTAGACCGGTCGGATTTTTGATTTAGGGCTCCAAATACCCCTAACGACTGCCATAGATGTTTGTATGACAACCGGGACCGACGGCTTAACGTGCTCTCCGAGGCACGATTTCACTATGAATATAAAAAAAAATTGCATACCCACTAACACAATTAAAGCCTATTTCCCAAAGCTGTTGGCAGAAGCTTATTGCAGTAATTTTGTTGGTCTCGGGTATTAGTGGGAGTGCCTATTGTCAATAACCGGGGACTTTTATTTTTATCACCTACCTACAACATGGGACCCACAAATCTACTGGTAAATTGTGTGTTTTGCCATACTAATCGCCCTCTTGGGGATCCAAACGTGATAAAATTATAATGTCATTGCTGACTGGGAAGGTTCCCAGAATGCTAGTTGCGTTGCCAAGTCGATGACGATAAGATTCAATATTCAAAGATTTTATTCATTTAAGTTATAAAAACACTTATGAATGTCAAAATTAAAATTAAAAAGAGTGATTCTAGCTTTACTGCCAGATTCGCAAAGCAACTAGTAGAGCCTGTGGGTAAGAATCGGGCAAGAAATCCCACGTCATCAAAATAAAATGCAATTATAATATAACAATACAAGAGTAAAGGATGAAATTCTCAACCATAACAATTAAATAAGTAGATACTCAATTTGATTGTTATGGTAGAGAATGGCTCAGTAAGAGCCACTTTACATAGATAAATAACTAGCCACAACCAAGCCTCCGTCACTCGCTCAAGGCCGCGCGCTATATACCTACCGCTCGGCGTACCTTCGAGAGTACAAACTGGCAGAGGGCTGCCGAACGCCCGCCTGAGCGCTCGCATCGCACCGCACTGCACGTTTCCCGCGCTTACGCTTCGAAATGCAGAAACCACGTAATTATTGTGCGGATTATAGTCTGTAGGTATGCAAATGGTATGCACTGTTTTACGCGTGTTTAAGGTACAATTCTTCTCGTTCTGTGCAGCAGGTATTATTATTAAAATTTTGTAGGTTAATATAGAGTAGGTATTTTCGCTTTTGTATGGGAGTGATGTATCTGTTACGTAGTAACTATTTATTCATCTGTGCCACAATACAGATCTGAATAAGACTTAGACTTCAAGTAACTAGAAACCTTTTAATCTCTATATAAAGGCCAGAAACTGATATACCCAACTACCAACCCTACCTACTCCTTATTAACGATAGTCCAACCATATTGCCCTGGGTTATAGGTCATGTTAGGTCGTATGACCGCGTACAGGCTTTTAGTCCACCCTCTAAAGTGCCGGAGAAGGGAAAATCACTAAGAATAATTTATGTGGCGCATCATAAAGCTTTTGAATTAATAGTTCCATGTTAGGTACGGTTTGTTGGCTTTTCATTGCTATGAATATAAATTTGATTCACGTGGCGTGAATACTGCATACCAGGTACCTACTGTAGTTTTTAACCGACTGCAATAAAGGTTGCAGGTTCTAAATTAGACTACAAAAATGTGAAAACAACTATCTCTTGATCGTTCAGTTGTTACTAAAATCACGCCTATTAAAATCTGAATATCTTAATAGTACAGTCAGTACCTGTCAATGTAAAAGCTGCTACACACAGTGCCGGCGGCAGTGCTGCCGGGTTTATGCCGAGCGGCACTGCCGCCGGCAATACAAGCCGCCGGCTTAGGCCGCGCATAGCCGCCAAGCATCATTCCGGTTGTACAGTCATGTATGTATGAAATGACGCCGGCACCCCGCGCAACCCGCCGGCACAGCCCAGCGGCCATGCCGGCGGCATGGCCGCGGCACTGTGTGTAGCAGCTTTAATACTTTATGGGTATGCATAATTAAATAAATAATAATAAATATTTAGGACATTCTCACACAACGTCATTAAGCCCAAACTAAGCTATAAGCTTGTGCAATGGGATCTAGACAACTGATAAACATACTTATATATTTCTAAATACATACATAATATACATAGAAAAACCGTAACTCCGAAACAAACATTTGTGCATCACACAAATATTTGGTTCGAACCGGGAATCGAACCCGAGAGTCCGGAGTCGAAAGTCGATGCACTACCGACCACGCCATCGAAGCAACTACCTATTTAAAATAGTGGAGAATATCTATTTTATCAACAAAAAAATTTGTCTGCATGTACTTACTATGTTTTTTCTTTCTTAACTGAGAAAAAAGTTAAATCGTGAAACTGAAAATTTCTAGCAATTTCACAGTCATATAAAAGCTAGTTACAAACACTAGGAAGCACAAAGAGGGTATTCTTAAAGCAATTTCCAGCCGATATCGTTTAGCGTGGTTCAGTTTAATCTATTTTTAAGCCATAACTCCACCGCAGGGTTGCCAGATGCTATTTTAATTTCGCCCATTTTTCTAGAAAAGTTTTTAGATGTCATTTTTGACATTCAACCTCGGTAATTCATGTGATTGGATTTAACAATAAAGATTTGAAATACTTTTATTCCGTACTAGCTGTTGCCTGCAGCTCCGCCTGCGTGGTACTTTAGATCGACATAACTTTTTTATTTATGAACCGATTGAAATAAAACAAACCTTAAATGCTAAGTTGAATAAACCACAACGCATTACTAAAAACCGCATTCAAATCGCTTAAGCCGTTTCTGAGATTAGCATGTTCAAACATTCAGACAAACAGACACACAGACAAACAGATAAAAATTCTAAAAACCATTGTTTTGGGTACTATTGCGTTCATAAAGCCCACCTACAACAGTTTCTCTATTATATCTTCCATGTACAGACATCGACCATTTACAATTTTATTATATGTATTGATGATATTAATTGATTTATATAGTTGATGGTTTCGATTGTCGGCACTTGGTGAAACTTATAGTAATACATTTTAACAAAAAACACTTGTCCATCGTTTCACTTTTATTTAATATACAGGATTTAACTTGACCGGTTTCGTTAGTAGCATTATCAAAGGTTGTTGTTCTCTTTACATATTTATTAAACAAGTATTTTACTACACTGTGTAACATATCTTCAAGCCATTGTTCATTGTATATTAAATAAAAGTGAAACGGTGTACAAGTGTTTTTTGTTAAAATGTAGTATTGATTGATGATAATACTTACCAGAAGCTACGTAGATACGATGAAATTAACTAAGTTTGGCGGCGTCCGTAAAAGAATACAAAACAACTCCCTGTTCCGTTCAATGGGAGTCGTAGGAGCCGACTAATAGAAGGTACGCATCACTGCTAGAGACGGAAGAATCGACACAAAACCCTACATCAACTCGTCCGGCCAGTGTGATATATGTAGGCTGATTAATTCTCCACAAAATTGGGGGAGTTGTCTATGCCCAGCAGTTGGCGTTAATGGGCTGATGACAAATGTAATTTTTTTGCCCAATTAGCTGGCGACTATCGGCTTCACCCGCATTTGTTTTGAATCATCGTATCGTCCTTATCTCACGATAAGTTTACCTGTCATCCGATTTTCACGAAACAAAACCTGAATGTTGCCTAACGCCGAGCTTTGTGAAAATCTCAAAGAATAACGTGAATATACTGATATTAAAAATACTAGGTACTGTTTTATTACTGTACAGAAATCTGCTAGGTACGTATAAAAAAAGTAATTACCTACCTAAAAAAAATATGAGTCAAAACTAGTTAAGACTTACAGTCTTTCTAAAACTAAAGACTATCTATCTTAGTATTTTATTTTTAAATATTAAAAAAAAAATTAAGTAATTTTTTTACCAAGAAATGAGGAATACCAACAGCATGGCAACTTAAGCCCGCGGTCAAAAGGAAGCCTTTACTTCAAGTATTCTGAGTACCATCTTCAAAGGAAACTTTCAAAGGGCGAAACGAAAATAATATAAATTTTCTTGGAGGATAAAAGAAAGAATATCTTACTCCGTTTACAAACGTCAAGGTAGTTATTGAAGTTAAAGGTTTTTTAAAGAATTTGTTAGTACTATGCAATTAAGTTTAAACACCAATTTAATGGATAAGGCTTTTACTGTCTCATTTTTTTTTCTCTCGCATTTTCAGAATATTATATATAACCATGAAATCCCGAATATAAAAAAGTCTAACGTGAACATTAGAAAAATACAATAAATGCTTATGGGACATCAAAATACTAGATAGGTATTTATTTTCAGTTTATCACACACTATAAATGAGCAAATCAGACTATATTGACAGTTAATAATGAGGACGTCAGATCTCCGATTAACAGGCAATCCACGTCAAGTGATGACGTCATCAATCACGATGTTCCTGTTAATTTGTAATTATGTATTACACGATAAAGACTGTTTTGGAAATATAATAGCATCGTTTTTGTACGACGTAAGCCGATCCTTTCACTTTGTTTTAATAAATTTTGAGCTCTTCGTATCTTCGTAAAAAAAAATAGTTTTTCAAAACGTTCTTGAAAGGGTCATTTATTTTCTTAAAGTAAATGATTTATCATGGCTAGAAGTGCTGGTTTTCAATTTATAAATTTTTAAATATTCGTTCATTCCTTTAGCTGTCGTCGCTTTGAAAAGGAACTGCGGCAAGTCAAAAGTCCCTATATCGAAGCTACGACACACCTACGTCTTTCTATTAAAAGATTTAATATTTGTAAAATATATGAAATGCAAATCACTCTCACCGTATGTAAGCTTAGACCTTTAAAACTACGCAACGGATTTTGAAGCGGTTTCCACCAATGGATGAAAAAAATGGATAATCTACCTGAGTATCTTGCTGGTTTCTTCTCAGGAGAACCAACTTACCGAACCAGCGAAAGAATCGTTTTCAAATGGTTATTTATGTACTTAATTTAGTATTTTTATAATATTGCTTGACATAAAATTGTAAAATTTTGACATTCATCTGTGCTCGCATTATGTGCCTAAACTGAACAAACGAAATTGATTCTTTGATTCTTCTTTTAATAGTGGTTCTAGAGGAAGGTTTTTATATATGACATATCAAGCGGGCGAAGCCGCGGGCATCCGCTAGTATAATATAAAGTTATCCCCAAAAATATACCGAATTGAACCGAATTTGAAGTGACTCTCAAAAAGAGCTCTCAGTCGAGTTTAAGTGGAAATAACACTCTTACTATAATAGTAAACTTTGTTAACATTACTTAATCACATAACGCTTTTTTGTAGTACCAAGTTTACTTTTATGGAATCTAATATCGGTCGTAAACTGTTTTTTAAACCTCAAAGTGATAATGGTGGCCCATCTTACAGCATAACAACGTTTCTGGGGTCAGCTAGTAATCAATACCTACCTATGAAAAGAATAAGTGCATGTAAAAGGAAGGCAACGAAACGAGATGAACTTTGTCAACACGGACCGTTTCCAGAGTTGCCTTACGATAGCGAGTGATTATTATCTCTGTCCTTATCACTTGTACCCAGTAATAACGCAAGTCCGTCGACGAGAGCTGTCGTTGCGTGTTTCATGGTACAGGTAACCATTTAGTACAGTAGTTGCCAACCATTTGTCAACATTGATATAATAGATTGTTCTCTCATAAATACGTCAGATTCAGTCTCTTCCAATGAATCAGTCATGTCTAATACAGATAACAGCGGTTGGAATAGGAAATTAAAAAAAATTAAAATGTTTAAATCCCTGTAGCTTACATTAAATTTGTTCTGTCGTATCAGTGGTCTTACTTTAGGTAATAAGAGAGATGCAATCAAACTCTATTTATACTGTGTACTATCTTATACATCAATTTAATATACTTATTACTGTATAATTTCATTTCATTCAGCACATTATTATACAAATTTTCTAATTATCTAATTGTAATAAATATTAATCATTTAAAAATTTATAATTATTATGATTGTATCGTTTATTCATTACTTTCATATTTTATAAATGTTTAAAAGAAAATAATAAATACATTTAAAAATATAAAAAATAGTGACCCACCAGTAGCGGAGTAAGACCCAAACTACCGGCGGTGGAGGCTACAGACTGAGAAACCTCCTAACAATACGGCACGTGTCGAGGATAACAGCCTTCTGAATCTAACTCTTGATCCAACAATCTAACTAGAGTCTCTTGAGATGTTGATCGAGACTCTTCGCTATTAATCCGTTATTAATCCGCATTACTAAAAACTTCCGTAGTTTTTAATAATGTCACTAAATCTTGGTGCTTCAGTGTGAACAGTTTGAGGTCATCCATGTACATCAGGTGAGATATAACCTCACCCCCTCTACAAAACCGATAGCCTAGCCCTGAATCCTTCAACTATGTGCTAAGTGGATTCAGTGCTAAACAAAACCACAATGGACTCAAACTGTCGCCCTGGAATATACCACGCTCGATCCTTATCAAGCCTTGCGGGTCAGAGGCGTACCCGCCACTACCTGGTAGACGAAGGACTGTGGTTATACACGAGACTAAGAAGGATTTAAGAGTGGGATTAATTTTATACAACTCTAAAATCCTCCTCAGCCATGAATGAGGCACCGAATCATAGGCCTTCTTGTAGTCAATCCAGGCAGTAGAGAGGGCCCCTACTTCGCTTGACCTGTTGGCTAGTGGCCATATCAATGAGGAGTAGCTCCTTAGTACCACGAGACCCAGCCCTACATACATTCGGAGCGTTATCTATGATATTATTAGATAGTATGTGCGAGTTTATTTTACTTCTCAGAATAGATGTAAGGAGCTTGTAGATGGTAGGTAAGCAAGTGATGGGTCTATAGTTTTTAGGATCCGTGCTACTACCTGATTTATGGAGCAGGAAGGTGATGCCAGTGGTCTTAAAAGCGGGTAAGGAACCAGACTCAAGGGCTTCTTGATACTGTGTTGCCAAGCGTTCATGCGAGCTCTGAACCCACTTTATCCAAAAGTTGTGCAATCCATCCGGCCCACAGGACTTTTCCAGTTGGGGGCCATACGAATTGCACAACTAACGTCTTCGGAGTCTATGGTAATAGACTCCATGGGTTCGATGGTACTGCATTCACGCTCGACGACACGGATCCAGTCGCCCTCCGATTGTTCGACGGGCACCGACCATATGTCACGCCAAAATTGATTCATGGCGTGAACATCTGGCAGATGTTCGTCGCTCAAACGTTGTCTAGTTCTCTCCCACTCTCGGTACACCTTCCTTTATATCTATTTACACGCTCTCTATAACGACGGATACGGCTTGCCCATGCATACACTTTCTGTTTCAGAAAGTCAATACGTTCCGTGACATTGGCTAAGTTTTGCGACGAATACCGGTCCCAGCAAATGCCTGAGTCACGAAACGCATGGCCCGGGGACGACTATTTCCCTGGTTGAAAGAGCTAAGCTTTGCAATGAGAGTCGTAAATGTGACGATACGTCCCTCGATTCTTACCTACCATACGGGAACACCATCCGGTCGTGGTGCACGGTTAACTTCGGGGAATTTAACGCGTGCAACACGACAAGCGGCAATGGCTCCACAGTAAAGAATCGAGTGAGTATCAAGCAATTCACTGCTAGTCCGTAAGTACGGCTCTAGCAATGCATTCAGGGCTCCCATCAACGCCAGATTTCGCTTATGCATTGGCAAGCGTGGTAGCCGCGGTCTAGAATTAGGTATAAACCTTACTGCGAGATCACATCTTCTAAAGTACTCCTCAATTGCTCGCTTACCTGGATAGATGTATCACTCGTATCATTTCCCGCGTCGAGTGCGGGGTCCGCTAACGTCGCACTTGTAGCAACCGTCTGTGTCACAGGTGACGGTGCTCTCATTGACACTGGAGTTGTACGAGTAGATAATACTTCCAGGCGTAGTCGATCAAGCACAGATTGATCCAACAACTTACATCGTTGGATAGCCCGCACATGATCCGATAGTCGTTGGACGGCAACGGTCATTGTTGGTTCAAGAGCCTGAAACAAAGGAAGCATCCTTGAACGGTACGCAGTAAGGTTGGTTTCCCCATCTGTAGCCTCATAATATGCCCGCATGACGTTTTCATTGATGGATGAAGTCCATCGCATGCGGTGCACAATACCACCGGTAGTCGGGACCCTACTCGAAGCTGGTAGGCTTCGGGGACCCAAACTACTCGGCGGCCGGCCTCTTCCTCGCCGGCGTACAGGTGTTGGCGACGTCAGCGGAGAGAAATACTCGTCACTTGAAGAGCTCGACGCCTCAGCGAGCACCTGTGTCTGCGATGTGCGGTCTGGTGCCTGCGGGGCGGAGTTTAGTGACGAGTCCGGGGGTGTTATTTGCGCATTTCTGCATCTAGCTCTTGTTTGCATCTTTCAATAACTTCATACTGTTTAGCCATAATACTGAATGTAATATTGTTGATCTTTCGAATTCATTAAATGACATGTGTCAAATCTTCTCTGCATATTTTGTAGACTTTGTTTAGTGTTTTAAAATATTATAAAATCCTTTATTTATTAACTTTTTGCCGATATTATTATGAAATCTGAAGTAATTGTATAAATTGAGGCAATAATATGTAAATAAAAATATCACAATATTTTAAGAATGAAAATGATGTATGAGGTGTTCAGAGTTGCCAGTTTTTTTACAGTATTATTATTAGATATTGATTATAAATTTTCTGTTTTCGCTATACTTAATAATGTACGTCTAACTAATGGCACTTTTAGAAATGTTAATTTTGAATTATTGTTATATATTATATCGTAACTGTTTGTTGTCCCTAATCAAATAAAAAAAAAAATATTATAAAATAAAAAATACATTGAAACGTCAAGTTAACTATTCAGGTTTATCATACAGACAGAGGTCTATAACCAATTAAGATACTCGTATTTTACGACAAGGCTTCGTATAAATAAATATTAACTGAAAACCTTTAAAAGTTTAGTTGGAAATAAATTTTATTCGTTTCCTGGTGAAATTCAAGCATTCACAAGGTTGTATTGAATCTTATAAATTATTAAAATGAACAAATAAAACTCAGTTCACTACCTTTCATTGTTTTAAACAGAAGGTCGTAAAATCCAAAGGGTGTTGTTCTTGCAATTGATTTTGAATTTTAATAAGATGTCTTTAGGGTGGTACCTACCTACTGGCTTCTCAGCATAAGTAATATAATTAAATATTTTTAAAGTTCGCAGCCTTTGACCCATTTAAATATGGCATCCTTACATTTTGTCGTTAAAAAGTGAGTCTTCGTAATTCCTTTATTACAAACTTTTAAGGAAAATTCTTTAAAGGTATTGTTCCGAAAAATGTTTCGAATGTCTACTTTACTAGTGGTTCTGTGAACCGTAGACTTCGGGAGCGGCTTTGTTTAGAAAATTTCTTCTTCAATTTTCTTTATTACTCTTTCATTTGTCATCTAATCCAAAAAATATCATTCAAATGTTATTCATTGTAAGCAAGGAGTGTGTGTGTAAAGTTTCATGCAAATCGGTTGATAAATACGGCCTCAAACATGATCTGACAGTACCCGCACATGGGTACAGACGAAAGAAATTCTCCCCAGTCTGCAAGTTGAAACCGACCCTTCGGTCGCTTCACTCCCGCAGTCAATTATAATAAGAGCTATTTAATTATGGTAGTCTTGCGTTCAAATATGACGTCACATTTGCAACTAGCATACAACTTATGACGTAATACTTGTATGCAATACTTGCATGGAATAGCGTCTTACTACGAAGCTATTCCCTATTATGTGGCCTTACTCTGCATTCGTAAGTTTGAAGGTTTTTTGATTTACAAAGGTAGTAGCTAGTAGTGCTTGCCAGAGGCACTCAGCAATGGACGTAAAAGATAAATAATATTTATTTATCTAGGTTTATAGGCGATTGCAGCTGATGCCCAGGGATTCACATGCGCGGTATCGGTTTCTAGTTTCCAATACCCATGGGATTTGCTGGAAAAAAAATTGCCTAAGTTACTCCTTATACTATTACCATCAGCTTTCTATCTGAGAAAATAATACTGCCAGAGGAAATTAACTACCTTGAATGTATAGCCTTAGAGGATATTATATAGCTACAGAGTGCGCTCGTGACCCGTTTGCCTTCTGCCGATTGGCAGAAATTACTTATCTGTGGCCTTCACCACCGACAAGTAATGGGCTCTCATGGTGATAATACGTCATCGTTGCAATTAATACAACTATTCTAAATGGTTGTTAACAGTGCAGACTAGTTACCTAACAGCGCTCTACTAAGTAGTAATTGATCGAGAGAGCGAAGCGTCTACATTTCGAGATTGGACAAGTTTGCTTTCGTCCGTCTGTCTGTATGTATGTGTGTTCCGGGCTAGCAGCCACAGTTTTTATCCGATCTTCACGAAACTTGTCACAAGTGTTCCTTGATTTAATATTTTTTTTCGTTCACGAGCTTTATTGGATTGGGGGGAAAAGCTCAAATAATGTTTCTAAAGCTCGCGAGGTCTACTGTTCGATCGTATGGCGACCAATATTAGTAGATAGTTACTCTAATATTATAGCACTTATTTAATACTTAACCTTCTTGTTATAAAAACAATAAATGATAAATCAAAGTTTTTATTAAGTGCAAAACAGAAATTTCTCAATAAACCATAAAATTTTCCTTATCAAAAGGTTAAAACTGAACCACAAATATAGCCTGTAGTGTGGATAAACAGCTTTAGCGATAATATAATCCATCATACATTATTCAGAGAACCATAAGAATAAATTCGAAAGCTTTTTATTTCATCCTCTCCGTGCTGCAGTTGAAGTCTGGTTCTAGTTATTAAGACTAATAACCTGATTTTTTACTAAACATGTCACAAATATAAGTGAATGGTTATGATAAACATTATCTCAGCGTATTGTTAAGTATGATGTTTAATTCAAAGTACCAAGGTACCAATCATAAACATAAAAGATCCCGGTGACCAGAAAATGAGATCTAATGTTACTGAAAAAAATAGGCGTATTATATACCTCTGCCTACCACCTCGGGAAAACGTCGGGAGAAGCCAATCGGATCAAATAAAACTGCGGCAATTTGGTCTCAATGGGTTGGAGCACATACAGGATCCAATCGCCTCAGTTCATTTTTGTTTTACTCTCTTCAGCTGACTGTTCCGATCGTACCTTCAGTCCTTATTACACACACACACACGATGCGAATTTGTATCCAGTCTGGTATATCTGAAAGCAAATCGCTTCGTATAATAGACTTTATAATGCCGTAGTAAATAAGTAAGTTAAATACCATGATACTACTGCAGCAAGAAGAAATTTATATACTTATCTCTGCTTAGTATAGGCAACGGAAATAAAACCTGACATATTATTTTTATTTTAATTTATCTCTTTATTATATCTTTAAATTACAATATAGCTGCTACTTTTTATTAAATTCATTCGGGCATTTTTCGAAATAATCCATTATATGTTTACCCGGTGACGGCAATAAGCTTACCCCGTATTACGTGGGACTAACAATACTGGTAAATTGTGGGTGTATAATGCACCTCTGCCTACCCATTCGGGGCTATAGGCGTGATATGTATGTGTGTGTGTGTAATTTATATCTCACGTATTTAATTTCTCAGTATTCTCTGAAATTATGAAATACGTCTGAATTCACACTATACCGCGACACGCAGCAAACGCTTCCATAAAGGAACATCTGCATCTGCATTAACAAAATGGACGACGCGTAATGGCATTAGGCACGTTTTTTTCCGGGATGCGCCTTTCCTGTCCCTTTGTCCTCGGAAATGTGTTTTATGAAGCAAATTTCATTTACTATGTATTTTTGGGTAGATGGGGCTGCATTAGCTTAACTAGTAACAAAGAAATATGGGTTTTTTGCCGAGACCTTAAATTCAATGATGCTAAGGAAAGCGATCAACGAATGGAGCAAAATGTAGTACTTTTAAAGAAAATCTCACTGCAGTGGTGTTTACTTATTACCCCGCATACTATGTTAAACTAAGTAACAAGATTAAGTATTTGAGCCGTTTATCGTCGCGGCCTCGCTGGAGTCCTGGGATCCGAGTGCTCGCTGCCTTTTTGACGAAAATTGAGGAGTGTTATAAAGTGTTACCGAAGTTTCTGTGTACCTGTTTGTCTATCAGTTACGTCAAACATTAACTACGGAACCCTAAAAAACGATGAGCGTTTCTTAGGGTTCCGTAGTTAATGTTTCGGAACCCTTATAGTTTCGTCATGTTTGTTCGTCCGTCGTCCTCGGTTTTCCTCCTAAATAGTGAGTGCTAGAAACGTGAAACTTTGCATGGATATGTTATTTACTACGTTAACAGAATGCTAAAAGAAAATTATGAAATTTTTTTCTATCTGCCCAACATTAACGTACACGCACGTAATCGGCCGAGAGGGAGAGGGAGCGTACCCTCCCCGCCGAGTTCCGTAGTCAGCGGCGAGGGCGCCGCAGACACTACTACGCCCAAGACCATCGACCTCCATGATCGGGGCCTGAGGACGGCGGGATCGCCACCCGTCGTCCTTACAGAAGCAAGCTAGAGGGGTTGCGTGCTGCGGGGCCTTTGCCCCATAGCACGCAAACAGAGTCACTCACTGAGGCGGGATAAAACCCTACCCCAACGACGCGGGATTCTCATCCCGACCCAACCCCCGCAGAGACCACAGAGGTGGTCAAAGTCCGCCGGGCGCCACTGGAAATACGTTCTGCTTGTAACCAGAGACGCCCGGCAACGGACGTTAGAGCGGCCGCGGCCTTGGTCCGCGGAATTAAAAAAAAAACTCGCACGTAATCAGAATAAGCATTTTTTTTCTTGCGTCAACCTCGAAGCGTGGGGTATCATTAGATTGGTCTTTTAAAAACATAGAGGAGTTACTAAAACGATTTTTTTATTTAAGAGTCCGTATGCAGAATCGAAACGGGCGGAATTAGGTATTTGACACATTTTGTGCGTGAGTCCGGAGTTACCGATGGTGGTCAGCCAGTAGGTACGGCGATTACATGGTTTTGATCTTTTTTTTTCATTTTATAATAATAGTGTCTTGTGTGGGGGAGGTGAAAAGAGGGCTAGGAGGGGGGTGTTTTTTTTCTCTCCTTAAATTCAAGAAAAGACCCTCTATACTCGTATGATCCCGTAATCAAAACTCCTCTACCTTTCCTCTGTCGTTGCACTCTCAAAGGGGGGGGCGAGGGCTAATTTTTTTTCCTAATCAAAATCATTTGACCTCCTCTATACAAAGGGGCTCTACCAACATATTTAGGGCCCCAGCGAACTCATCTGCTAGTGGCGCACCTGCTAATCAACGGACGAGGTTCGTTAATTTACGGTACCTATGAAGTGGCTTCGGTCCCTACGTGGGTACCGGGTGTTGGTCCGGGGGGTGCCACCGTGCAACTGTGCTAAAGCCCCACAAGTATCCCAGCCCAGGCTGGGTTGCGTAAGGGGTTCAACAGCTGCACCGCCGGGCCCGGGGCCACGTATGGTGCAGCAGGCATGGGACCAGTGGGGGCAAAGCGGAGTCTAGTGTGGGTGGTGTGGGTCGATTCGCCGGCCAGGGAGACCCTTAGCAACGGCGTTGCCGCGGCCGCCCGCAACACAGTCACGGGGCCCGCCTGGGACCAACCACACCAGGAGGCTGCCCCACATGTTTTCGCGCATAATCCTGATGTGGGATCGCCACTCCGGGTGGTAACCGGTATGGGATAGCGGCGGCCTTGCACCAGGGGGGTTTGGTAGCCCTTCCGTCCGGCGGGTCGGCTCCAACCTAACCACACGGTTCCAGACGAAGCTAGCCCCTGCGCTTTGTCACTTATTACTGCTGCACCAAATGTCGCCCTGTTTTCACGCTTCTTCTTCAAATTTATAATGGCAGTGCAACAGAAATAAGTAAACGTTCCACAGCGGCCCCAGGGAACCCCACAGCTTCACTTTTCGAGGTGGAGTTCACCAACATCCGTGGACTCCATGCGAACCTCGATGCCGTCCACCATACCTTGAGACGGCTCGGGCCGCTGTGACGTTCCTCACGGAGACACAAATACGCCGCCCTGACAACACGCCTTACCTGTGTTGCCCCGGTTATGTATATATGTATCGAGGAACAATACCGGGGTGCCGCAGGGGTCCGTGCTGTCACCAACTCTTTTCCTTTTGCAAATCAATGATATGCTATCCCTCGGGAACATTCATTGTTATGCAGATGACAGCACATTGCAGGCGTGTGCATTTACAGCGAAGAAATCCCCTTTCCTTCCCCTACCCTCTCTTCAGAATGCATTATTACCAATGAAGGGCAACCTTGAGATCCTTGACATAGACGTTCGTCAAGAGCTCAATAATAAAAACTACATCGAAAGATGTATAGGGCTAGCTTCGTGGAAACTAGGAATGCTGAATAAGGTAAAGCGATTCTTTACACTGCATCAGAGGTGTCTGCTGTACAAGACGCAGATTGGACCCTGCGTCGAATACTGCTCTCTTTTCTGGGACGGCTCCGCGAAGTATTTGCTGGACGCTCTCGACGCTATGCAGCGTCGAGCTATCCGTATTATAGATTGTCCGGAGGTAACGGGAAGCTTTGAGCCGCTAGCTCAGCGCCGAACAATAGCTTCCTTGGCAGCATTCTACCGTATTTACCACGGCGAGCATTCTGAAGAGCTCTTCAATCTGATCCCATCTTCCTTCCGATCCCGAACAACGCGTGCCGGGCAGAGATGCCACTCCCACACAGTAGGTACATGTTCGCGAGAACCGAACGTTTTAAACGTTCGTTTCTGTGCCGAACGATACTGGCCTGGAACGCCCTGCCTGTCCACGTGTTTCCTCCCACATATAATCCTGGGTTCAGTAGGTCGTCAAGTTGAGGGCCACTCTCTATAGTAAAAAACTACCTCTATAAAATTATTACTCAGTTTGACTCTACTCGGGAGCCCCCCTTAAGGGGGACTGGAGGGCAAATCTCAAAAACTCGGAATTTTCCCTAGGTCCCCGAACCGCCTTTACATTTCTGCAAAAAAAAACATAGGTACCTTCCCCTCCACCATCAAGGAGAACAATAAAATTGTGTCAGTGAGTGAGTGAGTAATCCAGCTTTATAAAATATAACAGCTTTTTTTAACAAGAACAATGATAAATACATTCTACATAATCACTTGTTGTATTTAAAAAGAAGCCTAATCATCACAAAATAATAACTAATATTACCAAAGTATCAAAATCTCACGCCACGCTATATTCGTCTGTAGACGGCATCGAATTTTGGCGCGCAGAGCGACACGTCCTAAGCGCTTGGCGCGGACTGCTTACTTGAGGCATGCGTCGAGTATTATAAAGCGAAATTTAGGTGTTTTTAAAAGATTATTTACAGCCTATTTTTTATTATTTAGCTTTCTTTTTTTTTGGAAATGGATTGATTTTGAACCAAGGTTTATTTATGTTGTTTTAATTTTATGAACGAGAGTTTTATGTAGCCGAAATAAGAACTAATTCATTGCCCATTTTCTCTAAAATTTGACTAACTTTAATATTTGTTTACTCAATTTTTTTTTATGAAAGTGATAAAAAGTAATCCATACATTTGATAGATGACTTTTACAAGAATACACTGTATTTTTGTAATACTTTTTAGACGTCAAAACGATTAGTGAATTTGTGATGTTCTAGACCTCTTCCAGCAAAAGATACGAAAAACTACCGATTGTTTTAGGCCGATTAATCAAAATTTAATGACAAAAATAAGAAAGTAGCTCACTTATTAGATCATTATTGAAATTATATTTCATGTTGTGCATTAAAACTTATAAAAATACAGTATTTTCAGTGTAAAAACACGTCTGTAAAATCAGCGAAAACGGTAAAATTTAATAGGAGGACTCTTAAGGTTTCGTTTGCGGGATATTCAACTTTATAGCTCATTTTTAAACAGCTGTCTCGACAAATCTGAAAGTATTTGTGATGGTAGTCCATGTAATGAACTTTAAAGCAAAACTATAACGGATCCGATAAATCTGTTAGTTCAGAATTTATAGAGATTATTATTTGTGACTACGGAACCCTATTCTTTAATTTTCAATTTTTTTTTTTTTTAATTCAAATTTAATCTCTTTTAACCTTATGGTCGGTTACTTTTGGATTAGAGAATTAGTACTGCTATTCATCGTGGCAACACTGCAATTTTTTTAACCTATCAAGTCAAGATGCGAAAAAAATTTACGAAGCATCCTTTTAAATATTGTAAGTTCTTTAGATATGTTTGTTCGTTCGTTAGATCGTTTTGTCACCCCTACTTTCAAAGTCCGATAAAGTCAAACCATTTATAAAACCCTTTTTAAAATAAACAATGAGCAATGTGATATGAACGTGATATATTTGGGTCTTTATTTATAATGGTGCGAAAGATTATCTGCCCAACATTAATTAATTTAGGGACTATCTAGTTTACAGCCCAGTAGCAGCTTTTGTTCTCGCAGCCTATCGCCTCACACACTGTTTAGCACAAAGAGTGTTACGAAAATATATATAGATGCGACATCTTACAATCTGTATAAATACCTACCTTGCTCCAAAATTGCCGAATTTACTTAATAAAAAGTACCAGCTACGAGTATATTGTAATTTAGAAAAACTAATTTGAGACCCGTTGCTTTGCGATGAAATGTTAATGAAACGCAACAATATCTTATGTGCCAGCCGCTAAGGCACAGCCAATTAAAGTCCTGGGCGTGTCGGACTATTATCTTTAAACAACATAAAATAAACTGATTTGATTTGACAGTCATCTAGCCCATTACTTACAAAGAAATCTCACCTGACATAATAAATAATCTTTGTCAGTTTACCCTTAAATATAATAGCCACACACACCCACACACACACACACACACACACACACGTAAACTTAGGTCACTTGGTTACGATGTGTATCAGTTTGTGCTAAGTTTGGTTAGAAATTCTATACACAAAGCAACCGCATTTCGAACCTGCGCTGATTGCATACCTATTTATTATAGGTACATAGATATGTACATAATAGTCGACTTTTTTCAGCGGCGGCGCGGGCGGTAGGTACTTGATCTTGGCATACTTCTTTCCACTTCAATGAATATATTTTATAGGCATGAAGTATGCTAACATTTTCTCAGTGACCGAGCGAACGAAACGAGCGAAGCGTCTCAGTTTTAACTCGAGGACTGGCCGATTTGGCGTTGTTGGTATGTGTCAGTTCCGGTCTACAGGCCGCATTATTCAGCCGATTTTCATGAAATTTGGCACAAGTGTTCTTTGTTCGCAACTTTTGTCGAAGGGATTTTTTGATTGGGGGGAAAATGGGGGAGAAATGGGGGGAAAGGCATTTTTCAGCGTTTTTTGTTGCAAGGCGCAACTTTTGTCGAAGGGATTTTTCGATTGGGGGGAAAATGGGGGAGAAATGGGGGGAAAATGTGAAAATAACGCGAGGTCTACTATTCACCGAAACACTAGTATAATTTTACGATATGAATCACAAAAAAACTTGGGTTGGACTCGAACCTGCTACTGTCCTCTATCAGTAATGCTGTAAGTCGCGATATTAAATTAACACAAGATCAAAAAAATTGATGTTTTGGGCTATTATTGTATTTGTCAGTTGGTAAAACGTTCCTCTGGAAAGGGATCAGTCGCTGGTTCGATTCTTCAACTTTTATTTTTTGATATTTCTTTGCTAGCTCATTGCATACGGGTACAGTTCGCGAGGGATAAGCGGAGCTTTGCATTTGTGTGAGTGACCACGAAAGGTAAGAGTAAAAACTCTTTTTGTAGCTGTGTGTACAACACATGTGTGTGTAAAAGAGGTCACATATACGTTCACGTACACTGCACTCACACGAATGCAAATCCCCGCTAACGCCTTTTTACCTCTACTTTTAACTGTTTCTTTATATTGATGTGAGTTTAACCAAACAAGTTTATACACTCTTCATTTGTATAATATTTAAATAAATAAATAAATATGACGAATTAGACTCTACAAACTCATCATGTTTTTAGATGTTTTCTTCTTTATTCTCAACTTCACAATAACTTTGTATAATAAGATGAACCCGATTAATGAGTTGTAAACGAGACACTTAAATAATAATTATTTATAACAACCAAATTGTAACATTTATCGTTGGTATTTCAAATTTCTTACAGTTAATATATTCAAATACGTAAAATAGCTGGCTTTACGGAAATTTATGTAAAATTATTATTTCTGACAATCTTCCACTTCTTTTTGAAATCCATTAAACGATCCCGCTGGTTCTCTGGTTGAGTTTTCTATTTGCATTTCATATTCAACCAAATGCAAAGTTATGAGGGAATTGGTCTTTATTGTTTTGGAATTTGTTTATCTAAGTACTCGGAATGGGCTGGTAAGCCGATCTTTTGTTATTTATATAGTAGACTGATCTAAAAAGATATGGTAATGTATCCATGTTTGTAACTCCCCTTCATTACCTATAGTGTGTATTTATACTCGTAAATGGAAATCTGATCCATTTTGACATATAAAGTTACAAAATCACGGTATTTTTCCCGAAAGGGTAAGCAGAGGTGTTCATTATGTTCACATTTCAAGTAACTGTTGGCAAAATGGAAACTGTATGTAGCAAGCTTAGTGTTGGTTGCGGACTCTGTTGGTATTTTGCCAGGAGATAGTCTAGCGGTCTACTGGTGCACCAAGTGCACGTGAGGATGACTTTGACCACAGATTATGTTAATAGGACTCCTTAGAATCTAATTTACAAACTGTTTTTTTTAACCTGAGCTATATATGCCGAGTTCTTGACTCTAGCTTTCATCATCCACCAAGCCTTTTTCCAACTCAGATGGGGACGGCTTTTCAGTCTTACTGCGACGCGGTTGAACTTCGGTATTTTCCGTGAAGTGACTACCATCTGAGCTCCACAATCCCTCAGCTATATCAAAGATTTGTAGGTAGACCGGTTGGATTTTAATTTAGGGCTCCCAATACCCGTAAAGACTGCCACAGATGTTTGTATGACAACCGGGACTACGTTTTAACGTGTTCTCAATGAAATCTCTAAAGAAATGGTCACCCATCCTAAGGCTAGATTTTGCAATGTGTTAACCTACTCGGTTACCACTAGACCACGAGCCTCTCCTAACTCTAGCCTCTAGCCTCGACTGTGACTCTATAGGTTTGAATTCTCGTGGAAATTGTTAATTACATTTAATTTACACTTAATGTTGTAAATTAGCCATTAGACGTGACGTTATACGAGAGGTTAAGTGTAAGGACCACGTTATCGCGTGTTCGCAAACTGAAACGACGAACAAAATGCTACCTAAACCAAGGCCTATATCACTCGCCTAACAATCGCAAAAAATACGTGACGTCAGCGACAACTTGAAGTTGTAAGTTAGTAAGGGTTGTCTCTTGTTTGTGATACGGCATTGACCATAGAGTTGATGTTGAGGCATTAACGTCATAATTATTGGTTAAATTAAGCTGGTACTTTCCTGACAACCCCCTAACGTTCGAATTATGTTCTATGTAAACAAAATAATGTGCTTTAATTAACGTCGGAGTGCAAGTTCTGTATGTAAGTACAGACTTTGAAATAAAGGCTACAAACTTTACCTACTCTTGGCTTATAGTCTACGTCAACTTAGGTGGTCAATGTGCCAGCTGGTGCTTTAACTGATGAATAAATTATATTGGTGAAGGTTTGGCAGGTTAGACTTTGATTAACTTAGAGTATGGATCGCGGTGATGTTTTGGTACAAAACACCAATTTGTTTTGTGGTTTTAGAGTGTGAATGGCTTACGTAGGTAAGGGTTAGAAAAGAGTCGTCGTGAGTTTTTATCCGGTTCTTTTCTCTCAGGAAGACCTCGAGAATAGAAATGATTCAAAAAATAAATTAAAATATAAAATGTAATAAATAAAATAAAAAATAAAATCTAATTCAAGGATCTATTGCTTTCAAATCAGGTGTTATAATTATGTAGAATCGTTGTTCATAAGTGTTGTTTTTTGACTTTAATCATGTGGCGTCTTTGTAATATCCAGCATACGGCTGGTATTTTCTCAGTTTAGGCCGTTTGACCTGTTGTCGTTAGAGGGCACCTTATACAATAGAAATTCAATAACAATTATGTAATATAAAATTAAATTTCCACAACCAGGAGTGCTGTTACAAACCTGCAATCTCCGCAGTTCGGCAAACTCTTGAAAATCACTACATATTATAAAACAAAGTCCTCCGTAGCATCTGTCAGTCTGATTTTCATGCTGCTTTTACTAAAGGATAAAGTAGTTCTCGAGGAAGGTTTAAGTATATAATTTGTCACGGGTGAAGCCGTGAGCATCCTCTAGTATTAAATAAACAAAACGACTGTTTTAGCCTCATTCAAAAATATACAATTCCTACACAGATAAAACTATAAAAGCAACCAATAAGTACTAACAAGCCCTAAGAACGAATATAATAAAATTACGCAACTACAAAAGCAGCTACGTAGCTTACTCATTCAATCAAAACGAATACTCTTGGCTTAACCATGAAATAGCGAGGTAAATGCTTAATAAACCGCTAAATTGGCTGTCTACCGTTTCTGCCCCAATGTGAGACTTGAAGTATGACCCATAAAATTATATTAGTGAAATAAATGTGAGGTTCAGGTAGGATTCCGACACCAACGAAGACCAGTAAAAGGATAAAGTTCATTTGGATTTGTTGTATAAGATATAATGCTATGTGAATTATACACCGTAAAGTATGTACCACCGTTTAAAAAATATTCTAATAATATATATATAATATCTTTTTTTAATTCTTAAATTTAATGTATTTTTTTCTTTTCAACCGACTTCCAAAAAAGGAGGAGGTTCTCAATTCGACAGAATGTTTTTTTTATGGACTTGGTGAACCGATTTTAAATGAACCAATTTTTTTTTAAATAAAAACTACTTCTTCTGAAGTTGTCCATTTCAATTTAGTCCTAATTCGACAGTTATTTGGTCCAATTTCGGTGATTTGAAGTCGGGTGTTGTGTCAATTTTCGACGTTAATTTTTAATTACGCGGCCCGAGGCCGCTGCAGCCTACGTCTATTACGGAGCGCCTCTGGATAGCACTATGAAATGAAACGATTTATTTATTTGTATAGGTCACTAAATGGCTCTTACAAACATCAGTAAGTACTTAAAATAAAAAATATCATTGCTTCTATATTTACATGTACTGCCAGATTCGTAAAGCAATAAGTAGAATCGAGAGAAAGAACCTGGCAATAAAACTCAAAGATTTTTAAGCTAGTAAGCTACCACGAGTACTCATTTGATGTCTAAAGACTACATCAATTTTAAATTTATTTGTAAAAAAAGTGTTTGTTTTTCAAAGTAATACTTCCAGTTGGTTCTGTTATCGAAACTGAGTTCAAATTTTTTTTTTGTAGACGGTGCTACTTTGACCATGTATACTGCTAAGAGGCCCTTACCAACATCTTATCCACACTTGCACGCGGTGTACCTTCTGACAAATGGACGAGGCTCTAGCAAATATATTCTCCAGAAATGGCAATAGGCTTGCCACCTTTACGTAGGGGTTAAATAAGTGCTTTTGTCTAACCCTTCGGGGATAAAGACGTGGTTTGTATCTTAGGTATAATATAATATGTTATATAGTATAACATAGTTTTTCTAAAAAGTCATAACGCGGTGCTGGAAAATGAAAGCGTCAAAAGTATCACACTAAATGCATATAGTTGAAGTCTGTAGAGCATACTAAAAATTCTACAAGCAGACAAGGGTTAATAACTTAAAGAGGCGAATCCTGCTCATGCAAGGTCAAACATACACTAAGGTCTAGTGTCCTCAAAGTCCATATTACTGACTCAGAGTTTACAGCGACTGAATAATTGAAGTGTACTAAGTGGTGCACCGTATGGTTTTGACGGCCAAGGTCCTCAGTGGCCGATTCAGTAGAGTCGCGTTCCTCTTGACCATCAATCTTTCCTCCCATACGGCATGGATGCTTCGGTAGCTATCTGTTTCGCATCCATCGTGAGGTCACACCCCGGTGTCAACACTGCGAGGTTTCCGACGACGACACCGCGTTGGTGGAGTGCTCGGCGTCGGCGAGTCAGCGCCGGGACCTCGTAGTGGGTCTGGGTGTAGATATTCTCTCGCTGGAAGTCATGCTCGCGAAGGAGGCGGCCGAGAGGGAGAGGGAGCGTACCCTCCCCGCTGATGAGTTTCGCAGTCAGCGGCTAAGGTGCCGCAGACTCATCTACGCCCAGGACCATCGACCTCCATGATCGGGGCCTGAGGACGGCGGGATAGCCAGCCGCCGTCCTTACAGAAGCAGACTAGAAGGGTTGCGTGCTGCGGGGCCTTTGCCACACAGCAAGCAACCAGATTCACTCACCGACGCAGGATAAAGCCCAGCCCCAATGACGCGGGATTTTCATTCCGACCAAACCCTCGAAGAGGCCACAACGCTGGCCGGGCGACACTGGAATTTTCTGGAAGTCCCCGGAGACGCCCGCAGCAATGGACATGGGAGCGGCCGCGATCTCACGGAATTAAAAAAAAAAATTGTGGTGCTCATTTTACAATCAAATTTCATGGAGCAGATTTCTCGTTCTCAAATCTCATGGTAACACATTAATGGCATTAAAATATTCTATATGTCAAGTACAGTTCGCGAGGGATAAGTGGAGCTTTGCATTTGTGTGAGTGACCACGAAAAGTGGAGTAAAAACTCTTTTTGTAGCTGTGTGTACATCACATGTGTATGTAAAAGAGGTCACATATACGTTCATGTACACTGCACTCACACAAATGCAAAGCTCCGCTTATCCCTCGCGAACTGTAACATTCTTCCCAAATCTTGTCCTCATTGTAGTCTTAACTAGTCATAATCATCACCTATCGCTATCCACGGCTGGCACACATAGGTCTCTCCAATTAGTGTTCGGCGTGACTGGTCTATTGCTACCTACACCCGACAATGCCGTCGGTCTATCTGGTAGATGGCAGTGCCACACTTGCCAGTACGCGGTCTTTATTTGAAAATCTTTTCGCCCGATCCGCCGTCCGCTCTTCGTGCTGTGTGGCCGGTCAACTACCACTTCAGCCTGGTAATTATTTCAGCCACCTTAGATTTTATTCGTATCTTCTCATTTCTGATTCGATCAGAAATACTGAGCGTAACATTGACATATTAATTTTTAAGTAGTAGAAATGAGTAAAATTTTATAGTCTAGTGAAAATGTATCTCTAAATACTCGTATAATGAGTAAAAATAAAATTCTTCTGTACAATTGAATCCATTAGGTGGCACTGCTATGATGGTTTTAAAATCGCAGGTTCTGCTAGTATAGGTAACTATATTTTTTTACCCGCACATACCTTATTAACTTTACTAGAGTTAAAAAGAAAACAATAGGTGATACATTTCTCAAGACCAGAAGGCTGGTTACTATTTGGCACAAAGAATAAGCACTGCCATACAACGTGGCAATGCTGCCAGCCTTCTCGGAACATTGCCAGTCGGCGACGAGGCGGAGGAATTCTTTGACGCATATTTAGATGTAATCTTAGTAGGTATCTTTAATAGGTAATGTACATATTTAGTTACTTTCAATTGTATTACCCTTTACATGGGTAATTAATAAAATCCTTTAATCTAAAATAAGTATGAGAAGCTCAGTCCGAACACACAGACACACAGAATATAAATTATAATCTGACGATATTATAGCAGTTGTTATTCCACGAACTAATTAATATAAGGTTTAAGTGTAAACAAGGAGGCGGTAAAGCCGTACGAACAAAGCGGCTGCGAAACGAAACGCACAGACAAAATAGAGAAGCATCTTATTTTATTCACAACTCTTAAGACTAGCGTTGTTCTTGCATTTCTACGAGTTTTTTTTCTGTATTTGTTCATAGTTTAGGTTTAATTATAATTGAATGGTTGTTCGATGACTGTTTACTTTTGAATAGATATACCTATTATTAGTCTGTGCATAATTGTGCAATGTATGTGCATAATGTTATTAGTCATAATATTATGCACATACATTGACGAACACAGTCCCCCTTACGTGTTGGTTTAAGTGCATGTAATTATAGTAAAATCATAAAAAGATATTGAATTTCAGAATACAAAAAATGAAAAAAAAAATATTACACAAAAACCGACCTCAAATTACCAAATAACTGTCGGAATGGATTTTAGAAGAAGTAGCTTTTAATAAAAAAAAACAAAATCAGTTTACCCTGTTCAAAGATATAAGGACGTAACAAACATAAAAAAAACAAACAGTCGAATTTACAACCTCCTTCTTTTTTGGAAGTCTGAAAATTAAGACTGAACTTGAACCACCAACAGTTCCCTTTCAAAGGGGAAGTTCTGCCAACTTGCAATATACTCGTACCTAGTCAATATGATTCTACAGTCTAATAATCCACATAAAATCTTCGTAATACAGGACGATATTAAAACTGAAAGTGATTATCTATTAAACAAACTTAATCAATCAAACTTCGCAGCAGACAACTGTAACGTATTTACTTAAGATAAAGATATTAATGTCTATTTTATATACAGGACTGTTCTACGTTTCTGAATGTTTGGCTATGTAATAATACCGTGAAAATATTATATTGGTATTTTACTTTATACGTTGTTTTCCTCATAATCAGGTCTATTGTTAGAAGGGCTTGGCTTGGCTTGTAGTCAGGCCATCTCACCCAAAAACTCCAGGTTGTTTGATATTATCACGATTAAAACCTGATAATTTAGCGACTTATTGATAGATAGATTGGCCATCGTCATATATATATATATATAGATAATTTAGCGCCAGGTTCTGTCCGGGACGAGTTATTTATTGGGCGAAGCGAGCCGAAGGCGAGCGGAGCTCTCAACGGGTGACTCAAATTACGATTTATGTTAAATTGTTTCTCGGCGAATACTCGGCCGATTTCGGATTTTCTTGCACTCATCAAAAGCTTACAGAATTACCCAGGTTCTTACGAAGCCAGATTTTTGAATTTCTATCAAATAAAAATAATTTAATTGATGGTAAAAATTCAAAAAGACAAAAAATACTTTCACAGAGTTATATCGCTTTGAATCAAAACTCGCTTCGCTTAAATATATGCTGCAGCGTAGCGGTACGTTTCGCGACTGCGGCGACCTAGTTTAACTGATGTACATACCTATTGTAAAAATGTATAAGTTATATATGTTGGGATATTGAGGAGAAAGGTGCTTAAATGTAAGTATTTGTTAGGAAATAGTAAAAGAGATGTTACTGTCACGAGTGTTTATATTCAAGTAACTAGGTAAATAACAAACATTAAAATATTGAATAAAAGAATATGTCAAATAGAATATGCCTAATATAACATAAAAATAACTTATAAAGAGTCTGCACTACAAGAGATTAGACTATCTACAACAGCCGCCCTTAATTGATGTTGTGCCTGACATCAGCAAAAGAAAGTTAAGTTTCTAGTCCTAAACTAATAGTACACCTTTTGTGCACCATAGGCCCAAGTGGCTTAGTGAGGACATCTGCAGGCATGTCACTACTTTTTACATATTCTAAGGTATTGGATACCTTTTCTCTAATAAAGTGAAACATAGTATCAATATGCTTCGTCCTGCTGTGGTGTATGGGATTCCGAATAAGATTGAGGGCACTCTGGCTCTCAGACGCTAAGTTAACTGAAGTAAGTTTACCTGTTATTTCATAAATAAAGCGACGTAGATAACAAACTTCCTTAGGGGTAGAGTCTAGTGCCATATATTCGGCTTCCGTAGATGACAAAGCAGTCGTAGGCTGCTTCTTTGACTCCAAGGATACTGGTCCTCCACCTAAATTGAAGGTGTAGCCAGTATACGACTTCCTGTCTATCGAACAGTTTGCCCAATCGGCGTCGCAAAAACCTTCTAAAGGTTCTCCTCTTCTCCTGTAAACCAAGGAATAGTTTAAAGTACCCTTCAGGTACTGTAGAACCCTCTTTGCAGCATTCCAGTGTTCCTCAAAAGCTTTCTGCAAACGTTTCCATGCTTCGGTTGCAGTTTTTGCACATCGACGTGCGTAATACCTGCACCGTCTACTGTTAAGCAAATTTTTGCTAGTGCTTTTGCGTCGTTTCGTACCTTGATCGAGGCGGGGATCGTGTCATCTTCTGTATAACCACTTACTGTTGCCCATAAATCCTCGTGTAAAAGATAATTACGCATCTTGAACTTCCATGTAGGATACCCATCTTTATTCTTCAGGCAAAAAGATGGAATCGAAGATGGAAGTTGACTTGTTAACAACTGAAACAACTCCAGATTCGTGTGACATTTCGACGAAATATTTAATTTTTATAAGTCACACGAAAAATATACACTATAACTATATCAAATTAAAACTTTACACAGCATGCTCTTAATTAACCTCTTCGTGCTGATAACGCGTTGGGATATTGAGGAGAAAGGTGCTTAAATGTAAGTATTTGTTAGGAAATAGTAAAAGAGATGTTACTGTCACGAGTGTTTATATTCAAGTAACTAGGTAAATAACAAACATTAAAATATTGAATAAAAGAATATGTCAAATAGAATATGCCTAATATAACAGAAAAATAACTTATAAAGAGTCTGCACTACAAGAGATTAGACTATCTACAACAATATATCTATTGTAAAAAATTAATTTAACAAAAAAACTGTAAAAATTAAACTCATAAAAACCCAAGACTAGTTTAATAATTCAAAACGTAAATTAAACGGCTTAATTTTGAACGTCAAAATGAGAACGTCCTGTACCACAATAATCTGTTAGATTTATTTGGTTCTGCGTAAATTGAAAATTGGACAAAGTTTAATGGAAAACGATTCCGTTATTGTTATCTGTGACAAATTTATTGTCTTCTGTGTTTCACATAATTATAATGCAGATTGCAGAGTACGGTATCTATAATAATAATAAAAAATACATTTTCTAATTGTGTTTAATATGGGAACGTATCATTTGGTTTGTGCTTAATGCATTTATAAACGTATTTATAAAAATAGTTTGCAGTATTTTTATTAAACACGTATTTTTAATGTTGGTCGTTGGCGAGATTGAATGTTTATAGAAATAATCATTATTATGACTTAAAAACTTAATTAGGTATATAAGTACAATGTTTTTCTACAATAAACAGAAAATTACAATATTATGATAAAAATATTGGTTCTATTATGCTGTAAAAGAGATATTATAGCCATAAGAAGTTTTAATATCACCAAATATTAATACAAACTTGACATAAAAATTATAATCTTTAACTGGGGTTAACAGAAAACACACACACACACATATATCACGCCTATATCCCGAAGGGGTAGGCAGAGGTGCATTAAACACCCACAATTTGCCAGTATTTTTAGTCCCACGTAATAGGGGGCAAGCCTATTGCCGTCACTGGGTACTCTAGAAAGTGGGTTATGTCCAAAATGGCCGAATTAATTTAATTAAATAAGCAGCTATATTATAATTTTGAAAACTAAATTTGAAACCCGTTGTCTTGCTATGAAATGTTGATGAAAGGCAACAAAATCTTAGGTGCCAGCCGCTGTGGCACAGCCAATTAAAGTCCTGGGCGTCACGAACTCTGACAAAACATATAGATAAATGTTTATGAACATACATACATTTATTATAATTTTACCACCTAGGGGGAAGGCAGAGGTGTATTACACACCACAATTTACTGCTACTTTTGTGGGTCCACGTCATAAGCCTCATAAAAAAAAACAATAACTATTCTATTTCAACCGATTCTAAATTTCAACAACCTTTCACCTGCCTGACGTTTCAACCAGGTTGCACCAAAAGTTCCGAAATGAAGTTAGTATTAACATAAAAAGGTAACCTTCACAGTAAATGTTACCTACTATTATTGCCAGCCATTGAAATCCTATGAGGGAACAACAACTCCAATGAATACCTTTCACCTGTAAAATAAGACCAACAGAGTGCCAATTAGAATGAATGTGGCTACTCAAACCGAACACTGCTACCGACATTAAAAACAATGGATTTGGATAAACGTATTCCTACTATAACACCGTTATATTCAAAACACACAAAAAGAAGTAGCAAGTAGATAAAGATGACTCAACAAGGAGCGAAAGAGGAAGTTTAACATTAGTGAATTACACACTCACATTTTGCTAGTAATTTTGTTGCCCCACGTAATAAGGGGTAATCAATTCCTCCAATTTCCTGATGTAACAGGAGGGCAAAGGAGTTTTAAACTTAGTAAATTATCATAATAATATATTTCCTGAAATACTTCCTACGTCTACTACAATTTCACATAAACCCTATGAGTATTGGTACCTGTAAAAGTTTTCTTCAATACAAAATCCTACAATAATGAATACTATAATATTGTAAAGAGACAAGAGTTATTAGTTTGTTTGTTTGCTTTTATTAGGCTCTGAAACTACTGAACGGTATTGTAATATTCTTTCGCCAATAAGTAGCTAAATTATCTCGGTAATGTGTTTCAGTGGAAATTGGGAACGACGAAACTATATCATGCAGGAGAACCAGGTGGTAATTAGCTACTTTGTGAATAAAACTGTGTTGTTCTTTGTAAAACAACTCGTGTTAGTTCATTAATAACACTGCGGTGTAACAGACAGACATAGTTTACGCAAGACACAGGAAAACAAAGAGGCGTAACACACGGTAATTACACAGTACGATAGTTCTAACGAGCTGTATGGGATGAATGTTAAGTTACGTACTCGTAGATACGTTCGAGAGAACTCTGATAACGAATTGTGTTACGGTGGTTTCTAGTCAGGTAAAGTAGAACTTAAATAGGTATTTATGTTCCAAATTAGAATTTATTCAAAATAGATGTTACAGTGCATATTGTTATGTAGGTAGGTACTTTACAAATGTACTTTCATCAAAATTTCATAGCAAGGCAACGGGTTTAAATTTTTTTTTTTCAACATTCATCAGCCATTTTGAGCACAAAACCATTATATTTGTGCCCGGTGACTGCAATAGGCTTGTCCCCTATTAGGTGGAACTAACAATACTGGCAAATTGTGGGTGTGTAATGCACCTCTGCTTACCCCTTCAGGATATATGCGTGATATGTGTGTGTGTGTTGTGTGTGTATTGTGTGTGTGTGTGTGTGTGTGTGTGTGCACTTTACAAACGTACGTGTTTACAAAAGGTCGTTTAAAAATCCTCCACGTCATTGCCGACTAGGAAAGTTCCCAGAATGCGGGGCGGCGTTGCCAGTTTGGATGGCTAAACCTATTTTGCCTGAACCAGGAAATAGCCAACCTGTTTTGTGAAGAATCGATCAAACATTTGACCATGGGTCTTTATAAGGAAAATATTGGTAAGGCAGATTCGAGAAAAATATAGTTTAGAACCAAAAATTGTACAGACTAAGTTTTGAATATTCCAGTTCCACCCATTTTAATGTATATATGCAATTTAACTTATATGGAGACGTTTCTACACATAAATCTTTATTACAGAAAGAAAGAAAGAAAAAGCATTTATTCGTACCCAGAGAAGCACATTACAAAAATAACATAAAAATTAAACATAGAGAAATTAAATAGATCCTGGAGTCGCGCCGGGCACTCAGTACCAGCGCCATCTGAATTGCGCTGAGCATTATCTGTAAAAGACTCGTTTTATAATTAAAAACATAAACATAAACATAACATCACGCCTTTTTCCCCGAAGGGGTAGGCAGAGGTGTGCAAACACACCCACATCTCGCCAGCTATGTTAGGTCCCACGTAATAGGGGGCGAGCCTATTGCCATTTACCGGGCACAAGGTCCAGACTCTGGGATAACTATCTGGATAAAATTCTAAAGAGAATTATACATTATCCACCAGACCCGGGAATCGAACCCGAGACCTCGAGTGTGGCATAATTAATCTGCCGTAATATTCTAGTTCATAATTCCTGGCAATCAAGTGATGAGCACAATATTACACTGTCATTCACACATTGTCGTTAAATATCAGGCATATTCCACACCTATCCGCAGAAGCAGTTAATTAAACGGTGTCACAACATTCAAGGCACTTAATGCGGAATGAGCAAAAGGCGGTTCAGGCTGACAGCTAGACAAGACGCAATTAGATTGTAGGTAGTTAGATATTACAGTGGCTTTAATCTTAACTTCGGTGCTTGAAGTTTTTGGTGGTTCAGTAAAATTAAAGTGTCATGTCACCGTGTATTATAAAATTTAAATGGAACCTTCTCGTTTGTCCTTGTTTGACAATGATATTAAAAAAATGATAAATGAAGGTGTCTGACAGCGAAATTGTGATTTTATTAGGTATAAATACGGGAACATTAGTCCATTTGCCGTAGGCAAATACCTAAATCCGTACATCATTCACACCGAAGTGTATCAAATTTAAAATATTGCATTTTTTAAAGAATACCTACTTACTAGTAATCGCGTATACATCCACAATCTACTAGCATTCCCGTTATCCCCTCCAGCTAAGCTAAAAGGGCTTGTGGCAAGGGTGGTTCAGGTCAGTAGTGTGGGATCGAACTCACTAACCCTTTAGCCACCAGCCTAACGGACACTTTACAAACGGCCAAACTACGGCGGGAATACTTTCGAGTGCGTACCCAGACATTAAACGATTGGGCGGCCGTGGTCTTGGGACTCCGAATAAAAAAAAGGTGCGATAGAGTTATGTCCAACCCTCCGGGCAACTATCTCAATAATACGTATATATATAGAGCGCTGATAACCGGTCTGAACCACTAACAACCACTCTGCACATCTGAACAGTCAAACAGTCGAGGATGACGTAACGTCACTTCAGCTTCCCAGTTTAGGTTGTTGCGTGGCAAAAAATGGAAGTAATTATTGTTTGTAGTTACTGTTCTGAGATCTTGTTTTTGACGTGTTTCAATGTAATGATGAGCCCCTAGTGGAACGCAAACATATATTGGGCAACCTATATCAGAGCCGCTTAGTATTTGCCACGAAGAACACGGGTGACATTTATTATAGAAACTCAATGGTCTAACCAATTTTAAATATTTTGTTACACGCCTGTAACGTAATACCAGAGATACATAGCAGTGGTATACGAGGCCCCGAAATACGGGTCACACATCGATCAAACTCAGTATACATTCATGTATGTAGTTCCGACCTTTATTATAGGCTTTCATATAAGTCCACTTAGTCCCCATTTTGGGATCTCGTCAATGCAATTATGTTTGTTGTTCATCGTAACAATGTATAAATAGGTGTGGATTCTTATGACAGCGGATTAATGGGTTTGGGAACTTTGTTGACAAGTCAAGGAATAAATACTGGCCTTATGGTCAAACAGTAGACCTCCTGAACAGTATAAAATTTTTTTTTTAGAATTTGTTTCCGCCTTCTTTCACTTGCCCCAATAAAAAAAATTAAACGTACAATCTAATTGTTTTATTTATCGGATAATAAATGGGGTCGCTAGCCCGAAAAAATATATTATTAGAGTTTTTTTCCCCCCAATCCAAAAAAGCTCTCGTTAAGGTGCCAAGTTTCTTGAAGATCGGATAAAAACTGTGGCTCCTAGCCCGGAACACACATACAGATAGACAGACGGGCGAAATCAAAATTGTGTAATCTCGAAATGTAGACGCTTTGCTTGCTCGGTCAAAAATACTTAGGTCATTTTCGAAAAGTATGGATACTATTATATAACTAGTCTGTCCATAAAAACTGTTACATTAAAACTTTTCTTTTTTACAACTTTTTAATTATTTTGACATTCGAACACGTATATTATTTTAAAACCTTCTTTCGATTTGGCGCCATTTCACATATTTTTTCGTGTTCATTATCGAATTACAATATGGAGTGGGGTGTTAAAGAAAATAGTATCGCAGTGATCGCTTTGCACAAAGTGGGTATGGAGCCGTCGGTCATATTCCAGACACTTCTAAAACTTGGTATCAGCCGTATGTTCGTATATCGTACTATAACACTTCGTCTGTCGAAGACCAGAAAAGATCGGGGCCGCCGCGTGCTGTTAGAACTACAAAGGCTATTAATGCTGTTAAAGCCAGAATTCTACACTACTACAATAAGCCAAATGATAAAGTGTACGCTCACAGTTCTAAGGAAACTCCTCAAGTGGTCGGAAAGGTACAACGTGGTCAACATCCTGCGTCAGTGATAGTTTGATGGTTTGGTGTCTTATCAGGGAGTCACAAAACTACATTTTTGTAAAGTAATGAAAACTTCAGCCAAAGTGTATCAAGATACTGTCTTGGATCATGTTGAGACACCTCTCAGCAACACACTTTTTAAAAATATACCGTGTACTTTCCAGCAGGACTCTGCTCCTGGTCACAAGGCACGAACTACCCAAGCCTGGCTAGAAACCAACGTTCCGGACTTTATAAGAGCTGAAGACTGGCCCTTTTTTTTATTTTTTTTAATTCCGCGGCCCAGAGCCGTGGCCGCTCTAAGGTCCGTTGCCGGGCGTCTCTGGTTACAAGCAGAACGTATTTCCAGTGGCGCCCGGCGGACTTTGACCACCTCTGTGGTCTTTGGGGTAGGGTTTTATCCCGCGTCAGTGAGTGAATCTGGTTGCGTGCTATGGGGCAAAGGCCCTGCAGCACGCAACCCTTCTAGCCTGCTTCTGTAAGAACGACAGGTGGCGATCCCGCCGTCCTCAGGCTCCGATCATGGAGGTCGATGGTCTTGGGCGTAGATGAGTCTGCGGCGCCCTCGCCGCTGACTACGGAACTCGGCGGGGAGGGTACGCTCCCTCTCCCTCTCGGCCGCCTCCTTCGCGAGCATAACTTGCTCGCAGAAGGACACGGCCGCGTTCCACCTACTCCTGCTGGAAACCATGGCTTGAAGCATGGTCTCCAGCGAGAGGGTATCCACGCCCAGACCCACTACGAGCTCCCGGCGCTGACTCGCCCACGCAGAGCAGTCCACCAACGTGTGGAGTTCGGTGTCGTTGTCGGAAACCTCGCAGTGTTGACACCTGGGTGTGACCTCACGATGGATGCGAAACAGATAGCTACCTAAGCATCCATGGCCGGTAACGATCTGCATCGCACGATACGTGAGGTCACCATTCTGCCTCTGCAGCCAATCGTCCATGATCGGTCTCACCGCCGCGATGATGGTGGTACCCCATCTGGGTTGCTCAAGTCGCACCCTCCATGACTCAATGAGATCCTGGTGGAATTGGGACCGCCGGTCCTCGATTTCTCGAGACGTAGGCCTGTGGTCCCGCTCCAGTGCCTCCTTGCGCCATTGGAACAATTACGCAAGGGCTCTCGCTTCCAGGTCCCATGGAGGGGTCCCGGCTAGGAGACATGCAGCCTCTCCGAAAATCGTGCGGTACCCTCTTATTGTTTTGACGGCCAAGGTCCTCAACGGTCTATTAAGGAGCGTTGAGTTGTTGGCCGTCAACCGCGCCGCCCATACGGGAGTCCCGTATAGGGCCATACCCCGCACGATCGCCAGGTACAGTCTCCTGTAGGAGGCGTTGGGTCCCTTTAGGTTGGGCATGAGTCGCGAAAGCGCGACTGATGCCCCCGTCACTTTAGGGACCAAACTTCGGAAATGTGGTCCGAAGTTCCATCGGCTATCAAGTACGATCCCTAGGTACTTCATCGAGGGCTTGATGCCGATGCTAACGCCTCCCACATTTATGCTGGAACCTTCAGGTGGACCGTTCCGAGGTCTGTGAAAGCACAGAACCTCGGACTTATGCAAGGCCACCTCCAGTCTCAGCCGCCGTATCCGACCCACGACTTGAGCAACACCCGTCGTGACCTTGAGTGTTACCTCCTGGTACAGTGCACCCCGCGCCGATACTATCATACAACAGTGTTGTGTGATACAACAGTGTTGGTCCGGGGGGGTACCACCGTGCAGCTGTGCTAAAGCCCCCCAAGTAACCCAGCCCAGGCTGGGTTGCGTTAGGGGTTCAGCAGCTGCACCGCCGGGCCCGGGGCGATGTATGGTGCAGCAGGCATGGGACCAGTGGGGGCGAAACGGAGTCTAGTGTGGGTGGTGTGGGTCGATTCGCCGGCCAGGGAGACCCTTAGCAACGGCGTTGCCGCGGCCGCCCGCAACACAGTCATGGGGCCCGCCTGGGGCCAACCACCCCAGGAGGCTGCCCCACATGTTGCGCATAATCCTGATGTGGGATCGCCGCTCCGGGTGGTAACCGGTGTGGGGTAGCGGCGGCCTTGCATCAGGGGGGTTTGGGAGCCCTTCCGTCCGGCGGGTCGGCTCCGACCTAACCACACGGTTCTAGACAAAGCTAGCCCCTACGCTTTGTCACTTACTGCTGCACCAAATGTCGCCCTGTCTTCACGCTTCTTCTTCAAAATCTACAATGGCAGTGCAACAAAAAAGAAATAAACATTACACAGCGGCCCTAGGAAACCCCACAACTTCACATTTCGACGACTATGGCACTACTCGTCAGCGGATTGGGACGGTCTACGCGATTATTTTGGTGTTCTCGTGCCGGAGGTCTGGAAGGAGGCGAACGTACAACCGATCCCCAAGAAAGGGGATCGGTCTGATCCAGGCAACTATCGACCCATAGCTGTCACCTCAGTCATTTGCAAGGTGCTTGAGCTCCTTATAAATAAGCAGCTCATGCAATTCCTAGAGGATCACTCGCTAATCAATGATCGACAATACGGCTTCAGGCCAAAGCGATCAACGGGTGATCTTCTGGCATTCGTAACGCATGTCTGGGGTGGGGCTATGGAAAGGCACGGCGAGTCCTTGGCTATTAGCCTGGACATCGCCAAAGCCTTCGATAGGGTCTGGCATGCTTCGCTCCTTTCCAAGCTTCCGGCATATGGTCTACCTCCTCAACTGTGCAGCTGGATTGCCAGCTTTTTAAACGAGCGCCGAGTGCGGGTCCTCTGCGATGGCCAGGCTTCTCGCTTCTTGCAAGTGAATGCCGGGGTACCGCAGGGGTCCGTACTATCACCAACTCTCTTTCTTCTGCATATCAATGATATGCTATCCCTCGGGAACATTCATTGCTATGCAGATGACAGCACACTGCACGGGAGTTACTCGGTTCGTCCGACGGCGGGGCGATCTGAGATTGAGGAGGAGAGACGACGACTCGTGGCTGATCTCGACCGTAACCTCGACAGTATCTCTCAATGGGGTACCGAGAACCTGGTCGAGTTCAATGCCCGCAAAACACAGGCGTGTGCATTTACTGCGAAGAAATCCCCTTTCCTTCCCCTACCCTCTCTTCAGAATGCATTATTACCAATGAAGGACAACCTTGATATCCTTGGCATAGACGTTCGTCGAGAGCTCAATAATAAAAACTACATCGAAAGATGTATAGGGCTAGCTTCACGGAAACTAGGAATACTGAATAAGGTAAAGAGATTCTTTACACCGGACCAGAGGTGTCTGCTGTACAAGACGCAGATTAGACCCTGCGTCGAATACTGCTCTCACCTCTGGGACGGCTCCGCGAAGTATCTGCTGGACGCTCTCGACGCTATGCAGCGACGGGCTATCCGTATTATTGGTTGTCCGGAGGTAACGGGAAGCCTTGAGCCGCTAGCTCAGCGCCGAACAATAGCTTCCTTGGCCGCATTCTACCGTATTTACCACGGCGAGTGTTCTGAAGAGCTCTTCAATCTGATCCCACCCTCTTCCTTCCGATCCCGAACGACTCGTGCCGGGCAGAGATGCCACCCCCACACAGTGGATAGCATGTTCGCGAGAACCGAACGTTTTAAACGTTCGTTTCTCTGCCGAACGATAGTGGCCTGGAACGCCCTGCCTGTGCACGTGTTTCCTCCCACATATAATCCTGGGTTCTTTAAGCGGAGCGTGAAGAGGCACATCAGTAGGTCGTCAAGTTGAGGGCCACTCTCAATAGTAATGTGTGCTGTGAGAGTGGCCCACAATCGCTAGACGTCGTCACGACTTACCACCAGGCGGGCGGCGTCAATTTGGCGAACCAAATATAAAAAAAAAAAAAAAAAAAAAAATACTATTGCTATTAATATACACTTGAATAATTTAACAAAACGAGTTAATAATTCATAAACTTCTGTTTAAATAATTCAGTATTATGTCTGTTAATTTCCCTGACAAGCAGACATAATCTGCATAGTTGAAATTCTCAGTTGGTGGAACGAACAATCTGCTACTGCTACCTCTGAGATCCTTCAAGTTCGATTCTCGGGTTAGGTCGAATATTTGTAAGATCTGCAAATATTTTTTACGTAGATTTGATGTATTTCTGTAGTTATTACCTAGATTTACAGGTGTTTGTCATTCACTCACCGAGCCTATCCCCAAATCAGTTGGGGTCGGCTTTCCAGTGTAAATGCGATTCGACTGAACTTCGGTATTTTCTGTGAAGCGACTGCCCTGCCATCTGACCTCCAAAACCCATGGGCGATATCGAGAAGTTCTGTAGTTGATTTGACTGCCATGGATGTTCGTATGACAACCGGGACCGACGGCTTAAAGTACTCTATGAGGCACGGAGGGGTCTCAATGTCAAAGAAATGGTCACCCATCCTAAGACCGGCGTCGATGTTGCTTAACCTTTGCAATTTTTGTATTAACATTGTCGGTTACCCACACGGACTTGTATCGGACAGCAGAGATTCTATTTAGTGGTGTGTAACATCTGTCCTGGCTGTTAGGATTTTGGTTTGAATTACAAAGTAATGGTAATGGATTTTTTAAAGAACCCTGTAGCGGCAATAAGCTTGCCCTCTATCATGTTGGACAGACGAAAATAATGGCAAAGTGTGGGTGTCTAATACACCTCTGCCTACTCATTCAGCTATATAAACATGATGTATGTCTGTCTGTATTTTATTTTGAAGATACAAGAAAAGTTTTGGCATTCAAAGTAGTCACAAGCAAAACAATTTATAAGTAAAGGAGCATACACAATGTACAACACATAACTCTTCTGGCTGGTGTGTAACGAAAAACAAACTTCTGAAATTTTTATCGTTGGCATCACCTCACGAACTCCTAAGGAGGCATAAACAAAACTAAATTTAAGATATCGACTGCGTTTGAATTATTAATGCGAGTGCGTGGTGGTGAGGTTATGGTAGCGATGGTAGCAATAAGAAAGCGATTTTTGATTCACATCGATTACAGTTCTTTTCAGAGTGCTTTCTTTTTCTTGAAATTCGTAGTCAAATAACAAAAAATAACTTAGTCGGTATGTCGGTGACTTTTTTGTACTCATAAAATTTTTTTTTTATTTATTCATTTATTATCAGGCGACAGAAAAGTTACAGATCTTATATTAACTTATTCTAAGGCCCATAGATACATACCTTAAAACTAAAAATACTTACATATATTTATATCTTATAATAGAACACACTGTCTGTTTTTTACACGGGTGTCGTGTCACTTCGCGTAAGGTAACGTGCCGCGAAACCGTCTATACACGACACCTTTCGGCCAAAACTCTTCCTTAAGGAACACGTCGAGATGATGAGTCGGCACCCTAATCACGAACGACTTAAAGTTCGTGTTGTGGCGCGACTCCAACCTCTCGACTCTCAAGGCCCAGTTGGTCTTCGTCCTGATGTACTCCACGATCTCGATGTCCTTTGTGGAGTGATGAAGTCGGGACACGTACAGTAACGTACTCGGTATCGCAGGACGTAACAACATATTAGGCCCTGCCAGACCCGTACCGCACTGGTTTCGACATGGAGGCTTCCGCTTCTTCTTCTCTACCTTGATGAAGCCATCCTTGTCGCACGCGTCCTTTTTCAGGATCTTCGGTTTCGGCAGAAGGGGCTCCGGTCGTTTTTTACCTTCCCTCTCCTGCCTGCTTCTAGGTTCAGCGGGTAATTGGTTGCGGCTTTGTTAGCGTAGGAACCGTAAAAAAATTTAATCTACCTTTATAAAAAATTAATTGCCGTGAAGAGCGAGACAAACAAACGTTTGTCTCGCTAAACCACACTAAAACTCTGAAATAGCTAGACCGATTTGGCTAATTTTGGTCTTGTATTTCTGGAGGTCCAGGGAATGCTTAAAGTAAAATATCAAGCAGGAACTTCGTACAAGTTCGCCGGGATAGCTAGTACTTAATTTATAATTTTATTATTCTTAGGAGGTTTCTTAGTCTGTGCCGGCAGTTTGAGTCCGTTCTACATATAATATGTTATTGTTTTTATATAATATTATAAAAAATTAAGAGTTAGACAATTATTTCTTATCAGATGCCTACGTCAATCAAAGAACACACCCTCTAAGTTTCAAATCTCTGCGAAATTAAATAAATACTGGAAAATAATAATAAATAGATTTATTATGAGTTTTAGCATGTTTGTTAGTAGATAGTTATCTACTTTAAAGTTAGATAAGTTTTAAACTTTCTAAAAAATCGACCAAGTGCAAGTCGGGCTTGTACACAAAGGATTCGTAGCAAATCGGCAAAAAAATCACGTTTGTTGTATGGGAGTATTTATTTGCAAGTTACAATATAAGTAGACGTTACCGATTATTTATTAGAAATTTAATGCAGTGTAACCTTCATTCTGTGTTTAACCTCCTTGGAGAAGCTCAACGGGGACAACTAGGCAAAGTGTTCTTTCTCGATTGTGGTCTTTCTCGACTGCTCTTGCTATTAATTATGAATACATTTTGTCCGCTACACGCTCGTTTGAACACAAGGTCTTATTTTATAAATATTGATTTCCCAAACGTACTCGTTCTAATAATTTCTTCTTATTTATGTTGTTCAATGAATTTTTGATATGTAACTGTAGTGCCACAAAATATTTTCAGTATTTATGGTAAAGCTTTTTAGGGTTGTGTAGTAAAAGTCTCGGAACCCTTATAGTTTCGTCATGTCCGTCCGTCCGTCATCGACTTTCCTCTATTACTACTTTCCTCCTATTTACTACTCCAACAAAAAGTGGTAAAAAATATTTACTCACGTGTTCATCGTGTTGTGTATAATTAGATAGGTCTTTTAAAATTATTGAGGGGTTTTTAAGATGATTATTTAATTTAAGTATTCGCGAGCTATATAGCTTTGAAGCCATGTTTTAGCGAAAACAGGGCGAATTCCGCTCTAAAATCTGAACGAGTGGCGTGAAGAACACGTGAACTTTGAAGGAAAACTATAACGGATGGTAAGTATAACTCTGTTAGTTAAGGAGTTATAGAACTTTTAAGGGTAACTACGGAACCCTATCTTGTTCGTGGCTCGACACGTACTTGGCCGTTTTTTTTACATGAGAATAATGTGTGTGTATTGAGAATATAGTACAGAAAGAATGTCTTGGAAAATAACTTAGTTATTTAGAGGTAATTTCGGTCCCTAAGTAATTTTATAGTGAAGGATATTTCATTTTGGTTTATACCCATTTTGATTACTTGTTGACCAAGCGAGCGAAGAGTCTATATTTCGAGATTGGACAATTTTGCTTTCGTCCGTCTGTCTGTCTGTATGTGTGTTCCGGGTTAGCAGCAACAGTTTGAATCCGATCTTCACGAAACTTGGCACAAATGTTCCTTAATTTAATAAAATTTTTCATCGTGAGCTTTTGGATTGAGGGGAAAATGGGATAAATATGCTCAAATAACGTTTTAATGTTTTTCAGGGCTAGCGGTCCCCTTTATTATCCGATCTTCACGAAACTTGGCACAAGTGTTTCTTTACAAGAAACAATATTGTTAGTGGAGCTTTTTATTTTTTTTATTGGGAAGTGGAGTTGGGGGGATGATCCTAAAAAAATGATTATTTTGTTTGCAAGGTCTATATAATGTTAGCCGCGTTCATTCCGGGAACATGAGAAATAAATAGGCGATTTCCAGACTAGGTTAGGGAGCTAATTAGCTATAATTTAATTACAGTAGGCAATTTAGGTACCGCCGGGCGTGTCTGGAAATTCCCTGTGTGCTCACCAGGGTGCACGGCAATAGACGAACGAGCAGCCGCGGAAGAGAAAAAAAAGGTAGTTTGCAGTTTGGTGATGGCAGTAACGCGTTCTAGTGGCAAGTACTGTGCAAATGTCGTTCACTGAGATCGGCGAGGGTCAGTCAAACTGGTTTCGGCTAATACTAATTCTTGTATAATTTATGCTTTCGATTGTCGGCACTTGGTGGAACATATACATTATGAAATGACTCACTTGTACAGGTATTCCACAATTTTTTAATTATTAATAGGACCGGACCGGTTTCGCTCTATGGCATCTTCAAAAGTGTTTTACACATATTCACTTCACATATTCTATAAAACACTTCATATACTTTCTGTTTTAAAATAATCGTGAGGCTAACACTGGACTGCATACTTGATTATAATATAAAACTAATGTGGGTACGTATAAATAAAGTTAAGGTCACAGTATAAATTTAACCAAACAGTAGGGAAAATTATTCTTCTCCAAATTAAGATTTCTAAATTATTGCAATAAAATGTCAAATTTCATTAGTGAACACCTATTAAAAATATTTAAATGGTACATGTCAAAATTAAATTTATAAGTTACAGAATTACAAACAATTAAAAAAAATAAAAAATCAAATCACAAAAATCTGTCAAAGAAGAATGTCACATATCGTCAAATAACACACATGTCAAATAATTTAATATGTCAAATAATGCATGTCAACTAGTATCTAATAATATGTCCAACTAATTAAAAATATTAAAAATTATTAGAAACTTTAAAACCTACTCATTAAAACAGTTGAATTCCAAATTATGTCAAATTATTATATCAGTCAAACACGTGGATGACACTTTACATTTTAAAAGCGGTGAATTATTGATATCAAGATTATTTAATATAAAATAAAGAATTATTGATAAAAAAAAAAGTTATAGAAACCGGTCAGGTCCTCCAATAATTAAAAAAATTGTGGGATATCTGTACAAGTGAGTCATTTCATAATGTTTTACTAATTCTTGTAGCTGTTGGCTAGTTAGTAGATGCGCCAACAAGCCGTAAAGCCAATGATTAGTTACGCATTATGCCGTAGATTGGGTAGATTGTGATAAATACTGTGGCCGCTAGCCCGGAACTCAATTTATTCGACGAAAGCAAAATTGAGCAGTTTCGAAATTTTGACGGCTCGCTCGATCTTCTTCTTTTTTTAAATGAGTGGCTCCATCGTTCACCGATGATTTTGCCAATGTCAAGGTAATGTTTCATAGTTCCAGGTGTGGGACAGATTATGAAACCACTGCTCGGTATAGCATGTGAGCGTCTTGTTTCCGGTGATTCTGCCAACGACCCTCGCTCAGTCAATTAATTACTTAAATAAAAAATACTGTAAGTAATTGGTATGTCAAACTCGATCCAATTCTCTTCGATAATCGTCAATTAGAAACAGACGTGATGTTTATTTATTTAATCAATCATCTTAAAATATCTTTGAATAAGATTACTTGTATTGTGTACAAATTGTGTCGCAAATCAATTTGTATAATCACGGACAAGCAATCGCTGTAGGCTTTCTTAACTATATTTCGAGAGCCATTATCTTTAAATTATGATTTTGTAACAATCTCATAAAATCTGTGCGTCTTTAGTATCTCCATTTTATCTACAGTTCGCGAGGCGTAAGCTGAGCTTTGCATTTGTGTGAGTGCAGTGTACGTGAAAGTATATGTGACCTCTTTTACACACACATGTGTTGTATACACTATTATTTTACTCTACTTTTCGTGATCACTCACACAAATGCAAAGCTCAGCTTATGCCTCGTGAACAGTATCTACCTTACCTATATATATTTCGATATTATTACGATGTTCTAATAGTAACTACTAGCTGATCGCCGCCCGCAGCTCCGCCAGCGTGATTTAGTTTACTCGTTCCCGGATCCCGTGGGAACACATTACCGGGATAAAAAGTATGTTACTATGCTTTCCAATGGTGAAATAGTTTTTAAATCGGTACAGTAGTTTGAGTTTATTTATTACAAACATACAAATCTTTCCTCTTTATAATAGTATTATAGATATAGATTTACTAAATATGTGTCATAATTGTGTACAGAAATACGAATTGAAGTAATAGTCTTGGCACATTATATTAATGGTACACGTTTAGTTTAACCCACTATAAAAGATAATTGGACGAGATTACGTAGAAATTATAATTGTTTTAAACTGTTTTTATGTAACATGTTATGATATTATTGTGTTAAATGTAAATTGACCATCATGGAACTTTAATAGAAAAATCGATAATTATAGGGCACCCTGAAATTTATGAAAATTTAAAAAATTCAAGACATTTTTGAGAAAATAAAATTAAAAACCTGTTTTTGGCTGTATTTCACTATTGTAATGCATACAAATAAAATAAAAAAGTGTTTGTGAGTAATTTCAAATTAACAGCTTTTGACTAAATGCATAATGAATGATACCTACCTAATTACACGACTACATAAAAATCATTTTTTTTTAATTTTTGTGTCTGTTTGTTTCCACTAATCTCTGGAACGGCTGGATCAATTTTAACGAAACTTTCAAAGGCCGATAGCTGATGTAATATTATGCTACTTTTTATCCTAAGATTGTGTTCCCGCGGTTATCAGAAACCATAAATTGTTTTTCGCGAGTGAAACCGTGGGCGCCTACTATTTATTTATATATTTTTTTATTTATCATCACTTTTACAATATCGCTTTACAGCTTGCACTAATACGATATTGCAAGTTACCCTATATTAACAACCTCCTACTTACTAGTTGTATATTACTACTCGTAGTATCATGTCTTGCGCGGTGCTTCGCGGCTCACCACGCCATAGGTTTTAGCCTATAACTTTTGACCCCTTAGGGCTAGAACAAATTTTCGATTTTTTGGCTTGCCTTCAGATCGAGGGCTATCCATAGAGGGGTCAACCATCACTGGTGCATAAGCAGTTCTCGAGAGCTAAAGGGGGGACAAAAATTACATTCACTATTTCTATATATGGATGACATTCCAATCAAATTGTACACCGTATGATAAGCTTTTATATCTCGCCCACTTTGTTGGTCCCGCGTAATAGGAGGCGAGCCTATCAACGTTTCCGTGGGTAATTTAGACTAGCCTCGTCTGTCGACGGCAATAGGCTTGCCCCCTATTACGTGGGACAAATTAAATTACTGGCAAAAAAAAGTTCCTCTCTGCCTACCCTATCGGGAATATAGGCGTGAACGTGATGTATGTCAGTCTGTCAGCAAGTAGTGTACAGTAATAGTAAGTACTCAGTCGCTCGTTTTAAGGTACGAATAAGAAGTTCGCCAGGACATCGCAGCGCCACCTACCGGGTCCAATTGTATATTAATTAAACCATTGTCTGAGCTCTAATGTACGTACCCCTCCTTACGGTGCTGCCCCTAGCGGCTATTATAAGATATCCTTAAGTTAAGGAATATTATGGTTATATAGCACCCACTCGCTTTAAAGGAGTGGGTTCCAAAAAACAAGGCTGATTTATACTCTCAGCCAAGAGTGGCCATGAGTTAAACACAAAACTTTTTTAAATGAGTATTATCAAAGTGTAGGTAACGAAACCATACCGCGATTTACAAAACGCCTGAGTCGCCATCTGTTGAGTACAACCGTCAACAATTGTTTTCGAGTAGGTTATAATTTATTCCTGCTAATATTAGAGGTACCTTATGTTTGTGAATAAATATGTAAGTTTTTGTTTTGAATACATTATCTATAAGTTTTAGGAAACTGTTGCATAAACAGGGGTATTAGAACACAATTTATTTATATAAAAATAACAGACGCCAGCGGTCGCCCGCTTAACAAATTATATACCCACACAAAACCTCGAGAAAAAAAAAAAAAAAAAAAAAAAAAGAAACACTCTATCCATTGGTCAAAACCGCATCAAAATCCGTTGCGTAGTTTTAAAGATATAGATAGAGAACGGACAGACAGACAGACACATATCACGCCTATATCCCGAAGGGGTAGGCAGAGGTGCATTACACACTCACAATTTGCCAGTATTTGTAATCCCACGAAATGGGGGGCAAGACTATTGCCGTCACCGGGCACACATATAATGGGTTAAGTACGTCCAAAATGGCCGAATGAATTTAATAAAAATTAACAGTTGCCTTGCAAGGAAATGTTAATTAAAGGCAACAAAATGTTACGTGCTAGCCGCAGTGGCACAGCCAATTAAAGTCCTGGGCGTCTCGGACTAGAGAAAGGAAGTGACTTAATTTTATACTACTGTTAAAATTAGTAAGACCACCTATTAGTTAAATTAAATTAAAGCACATAATTATTATCAGCCTAACAACAATCCATTCATTGATTGAATAGGTCAAAATAATGCCCCTTTTTTTCCTACATCCATTGCAACTAGGTGCATTCGGAAATACCGTTTTTGTCGGTGAATGCAAATTTTTATCACTACTTATTAATAATAATTTTTTTTGCACATTCTCACACAACGTCTTCTAACCCAAATTACGCTAATACAAGCTTGTTATGGGATCTAGACGACTGATAAACATACTTATATATTTCAAAAATACGTACATATTATACATAAAAAAACACCCATATTCCGAAACAAACATTTGAGGATGACACACATAATTTGATTCGACCCGGAATCGAACCTGCCGACCTCAGGGTCGGCAGTCGCATACTCATACCACTGCGCCACTGAGTGAGTCATATTTACTATTTGACTGTTATATCGTATCTGTTGGATTCGTTATAATGTAATTGTGCTCTGTTTTATCGCTATGGTGTGGTAATATGTTGTAGCGATATACAATACCTACTGAATAGCATATTTTGTAAGTATAATGTATTTGTAAATCAAGAATCAATCAAAGAATCAATTTCGTTTATTAAGTTTAGTCACATAAAGAGCACCTTATGAATGTCATAATTTTACAATTTTATGTCAAGCAATATTATAAAAATACTAAATTAAGGACATACATAACCATTTGAAATGTACGGAGAACCGATCCCAATGTCAAACCATTGACTCGGTTTTGGGGGACAAAGAAATTGGCTTATTAGTATCTTCCTTTAATTAATAAATAAATAAAATAATGAACAAAAAAATAAACTATACTCTTCTTACAATCCAGAGTTATTCACTTAAATCATATCAGTTTAAGGAACCAATAAATATACATATTAAGCTGTTTTTTTTTCTTAAAGTCCGCTCAAACGCGGCCGCTCTTACGTCCATTGATAGGCGTCTCTGGTATGCACCAGAAGGTTCCAGTGGCGCCCGGGACAATAATACACTGGTGGAATAAGTCCACCATTGTTCAGGCAGTGTTCAAGTTGCATCACTGTTCAGGATTACTTGCATATTGATTATTTTTTTAAATTATGCACTTTTGTTAGGTTAATTTACCTAAATGAATTATTAATGTCTGACCATTCATTCAAGTCATTAAAAGAAGACAAAATTTAAAAATAGAACTGTGTGTCTAGTACCAGGTCTTTACAAGGTCCTAATTTGCTCTAAATACGTTTTCGTATTCCTTATACATTTCACACCAGCGCCCCTAGCGGTATCGTCAGGGAACTGTGTAAAATGTATGGAGGAATACGAAACAGATTTGCGTGTTATAAACGTCAAGTTTTCAGTAGATTCTTACTAAATTAATAAACATTTAAATGACTGTAAGAAACTTGTAACAGCTCAGTATCATAGGTCATTGGTTTTAACCAACCAATGACCTATGAATCTATTGAATCATACCTTTAAGAGCCATTTCACGTTTTCGCACGAATTTCTAATATTTTGAACTCCTAAATTACCATAGTCTGTAATAATTAGAAGTTATTGAATATTCGCAAAAATTGGGCCCAGCTTTCGTGTTGACGTTTAATGTAACAGATTTACTAACAATAACTTATTTGATCTATAGTAATCAATTTCCCACAAGCATTTTATTGAAAAACGGGCGCAGAGTTGATTTCGGAGTTGTATTTCAATACATAAAGCATTGGATATATATTTTAATCGTCATTTAATGTAACAGATGATTGAATTGTATTATAATTATTTAGTCAAAAAATAAACCATTCGGCCAATTTTTGAGTTTAACGTCGCCATTTGATCGTGATTTTTGATTAAAATACACAGTAATTACAAAAATAAAATTATTCCCAAATAAACTACGTTCATTAGAGAACCGATCTCTGCAGTAATATAGGAAATTCTTGCATATACTATATCAAAATATTGATATAACTTCAATCGAAATTACAATAAATTACGATACACAAGTGGGCACAGTACTAAGACGGCGCATTTTGTGAAATGGCTCTTTAGACATTTCCTAAAAACTAAACCATTTACGCAAGCACACACATACGCATGCACACGCACACACAAACACACACACACACAAAGCTCTTACATTAATATAATAGAAAACATTAAAATGTATATATAGTTATACCACAGATAATATAATAGTTATACCTAGCTATGGAACAGCGGAGTCTCCTAACCATGGAGATATTATATCCATGCTCCTAACACAGGCATTGTTTACTTATAAGGAGGCTGCAATAACCAATTTATGTTAATGTTCTCATTTTGTGAAAAAAGTAATACGTAAATTTAAACTAAAAATATTACTGCTATTTTTATGTATGTGGTGATGTGATGGTACGATGTTCGCCAGGACAGCAACGCCACCTACCAGGTCCAATTGTATATTTAAACGGTTGCCGAATTCACTATACCACGCACAATAAATTTAGGTCCACTCGTTTAGGATGAATTCAGTAGCTTACGACCCATTTGGCAATTTTTTTAGTCTATTTATGAATAACTTAGGTACCTTTCACCAGTGCTGCCCCCTTTTTTTATTATCATAGTGCTTCAGCTCTACAGCACGCAACCATCACTTACCGACGCGAGATAAAACCCAACCCCAACGACGCGGGATTTTCATTCCGACCAAACCCCCGAAGAGGCCACACAGGTAGCCAAAGTGCACCGGGCGCCACTGGAAATACCTTCTGGTGCGTACCAGAGACGCCCACAGCAATGGACATGGGAGCGGCTGCAGAATTAAAAAGAAAAGGGGTGCTAACTGCAGTGGCTATCAACCTGTCAAATGTGTCCGAAATGACCGAAAACGGCAACATACTTACGGCCTATTACCAAGGACCAACAGTAACGAACCCCTCTGTCTAACCCTTCAGAGAAAAAAAATCTAATCTGACTAAAATTACATACTTACTATGAAATACTAAAATTACTTAATTCAAACCACGTAGGTACAGTCAGGGCAACAAATCTAAATGACATAAGTTTAGAATTAAAATTCTGTATGCGTGTCCCGAGGCGCTTACTTATTGTCAACATAAATATCGTTTAATTGTGTCGGCAATTTATGATCTATTCTATACAATAATAGTCATCGTCCATTGAGCCTTTTCCCAACATAGTGGGGATCGGTTTTCCACAATAACTGCAATTTAAATCGCCAATGGGATCTCCACAACCCATTGGCGATATTTAAGTTTTCTGTACTTGACCAGGTAATCTTTGTCCCAGAATGTCCTAGAATGAATTTTACACTTAGTTGACTCTATCAATTAGCAAAATCAGTTATGATTAAATTTTTTCGGTGATTAGTGGCGCAGTGGTGGACACAGGAGTGGGCGTCAAATGGGCTAAGATGATGATCATGATTTAACGTTTCTCTTTGTTAAACCATTAAAACTTTTCAATAAACCTACAAAGTTGGTAAATAAACAAATGAGGTACAATTCCTTAAATAAAATATATTTTTTTTGCATTGAAACTAAAAATACTGCATTTGTGTCAAAACACAAATAATTATACATGGCCAAGAGTAGAAGTTGGTGCAGATACCGTAGTCGTAGTTTAATCAACCGAGGAATGCAGGGAGTACTCTGATGCGACCGTGTCCTGCGAGCTGTGAAGTCTCTCCAAAGGGTGAAGCATCAACATCGTTTACTGAAGGCAGCAAGTCGCTTTCTTCACCACCAATAGCACGGCGAGACCTCGGATGTTCAATAGCACCAGTAGCCTTTTCCGAAGCACCAGATACAGCATCTTCTTTAGCGATAGCTGATGGTGCCAACTCGATCACTTCCTTCTCGGCAGGAGCGCATGAGCACACCACTAACAGCGCCAGAGATGCGACGATAAACATTGTCGAATGCATTTTGGAATGTACTTGCTTTGATCACTTGATAAAACTGTACTCTGGTAGATCTTACTAAGGTTTATATGAGATGTGAATACTGACACAATTAATTAATAAGTTTTATTGTAACAACACATATAAATAATGCGCGTTATCATTATTAGAACCATTCTGACGCACTTAGTATAGAATAAAGATGCTAATAACAGGTGCAAGTAATATTTTTATTACAAACTTTGCCTTCGAACGACTTGCTAACTAAATCCTAAATACTTTTGGTAAATGATAACAATAATGGCTAACATAATAAATTAACACAGTCATGAGATATGGCGAAGTTTGTACTATTGTTTTTAGTATACTTTAATGGAGCAGTTAGCATCGGCATCGAACCTTCGATGGAGTACTTGCTTCTAGTACTCGATAGCCGATGGAACTTCAGACCCTATTTTCCTAAGTTCGGTCCCAAAATTAATCCAAGCCCAACATACATACATACATACATACATAATATCACGTCCTCTCCCAGTGGGGTAGGCAGAGCTCACGGATTACCATCTGCTACCAACCTGGCATATTTCTTTCGCTTCCTCAACATTCATTAATGTCTTTGTGTATGTTCGCCGGTTACTGGAACTTTTAACCTGGCCTTTATTTAAGACATCTGGGATTTGGTCGCATTATGTCCGCCTTGGTCAACCCTTACTAGCTTGTCCATTCACACTCGCTTCATATATCTGTTTTGTCAGTCTCATAAGTCTCCCAACATAAGGGTAAATATTCCATCCAGGAGACTGTGTCTGGGGATCGTGCAGAACATGGCCCTATACGAGGCCTATATGGGCCGAGAGACTGACGGCAAACAACGTGACTATTTTAAATGAACCGTTCGATAAAAGATCTTGACCGTCAGGATAATAAAAGTGTATCTCAAGATCTCCCTAGAGGCTACATGTCTCTTAGCCGGGACCTCTTCATAGGACCTGGAAGCAATGGCCCTTGCTCTATTATTTCAATGGCACAAGGAGACGCTGGAGCGAAGCCACCTACGCTTCTCGTCTCACTGATTTGATGAAAACCTTTTGCAGTATATGAGTCAAACAGTAAATAATAAATCATCAGTTAAAATATGACAAATGACATCGTTATTTATTTGGAATAATAAATTACTGGTTAAACACGTCTGTTTAACTATATAGAACATTGCTCCTACGGTATTCCTCAGTGAAACTCCAAACCAAATATATGGCGGCACATGTGCTGAATATTAATTAACTAAAATGATCCGTCGAGTGACGGTAACAGTTTTAGTCTAATGGATCTAATTCCCTCCCCGAGGAAAGGTGAACAAAATTACGAGTACATTGCGTTAACACTTTTGCTTATGAGTATACTATAATTTATTTAACCTATGAAATGTCCGAAAGACCCATTTTTAGGGTTCCGTAGTTCAAGTCTCCGAACCCTTTTAATTTCGTCATGTCCATCCCTACGCCGACAAATTGCTATAAAAAAATTATAAATAACTTTTTATTTTGGGGTACCTCCCCTAAATGTACCTAAAGTAAGTGTGTATGTTTTTTTTCTCGCGTGTACCCTCTAGTGTGGAGTTTCATTAGACGAAAAGTATGAAAAAAAAATATCGCAGTCATGTAACGAACTTTAAAGGCAAACTATTTGACACTGCTCGGCAAAGGCCTCCCCAAGCCTCCAACTCCTTTCCTACTACTACTCTCCTCTACCTTGCTCTATTTTGCTCTACCTCAGACCAGTCTTCGTGGTAGGCATCCAGATCGTTGCGCCATCTCTGTCTGGGTCAACCCAGGCGGCGGCGTCAGATAACAGATTAGATAACTTTATCAGTTCAGGGGTTATAGAGGCTATTATGGCCCGACATGCACTTGGCGGGTTCCATTAGTATGCATTAGTCTTTTAATAAATTAAATGAAGTGAAGTTAATTAAATGAAGTGAAAAAAAGAGCAAGTAAAAATAATTTCTCTTTTTTTGACGTTCATAAGTGTTACTTTGCGACCTACATGAATAAAGATATTTTGATTTTGATAAATAGATACATATTATCACGCGAATATCCCCGAGAAGCTTAGGTAGAGATGCATTACACAGCCACAATTTGTCAGTATAGTTTTGATAGTCCGTCGTATTACGTGGCAAGTCTATTCCGGTTACCGGGATCTACCTTTATACATTAGAAAATCAATAACAGTACTATAATCGGATCTTAAATTTAAACCAGACTAATGCACTATACAGTAAATCACCGATGTGCATAAGAAGGGTAAAATAAGAAGAAAAGACTTTAGCCTTTTATTGCAAGCAGTATTTGTAGAATTATTTAAAAAGTTATTTTTCGATATAGATTTGCAAAAAATCTTTATCGAAAAGTAACTTTTTAATTTTGTATAGTTTTAGTTGCATAATCGTGGGCTTTATAATATGTCAAAGTTTTTAATTATAATGCGAATTCTACGATATAGAAGTAGTATAAATATTTAAATTCTAAAGGTAAATACTATTAGTAAAAAATGTGTGCCATAAAGTGAAACCGGTCACCGGTCACCGGGTTTACCGAAAATAAAAATATTTGTGGAATAGTGTCAATTGAGTTTTTTTTACAAAATTGTATTATATAGTTTGTAGGTAGTTTATATTAAGGTTCTCGTAATTGTATTTTTCCTTATCGCAACCTGTTAGTTTAAAATGAAACACTTAGAAGTTCTAGCTGTTTCCGCAAAACGCTCTCGTCAAAGAACAAAATCCCTAAGCAGCTATTTTTATTTTACCGGTAAATAAACTAGAGTATACGTACGTACATTTGTACATACGCATTTACCAAAGTGGTTTTGTATAAGGAAAATCCCTGAAATATACTGAGATAAGAGGAACTTAAGAATAGATCAGTATGTGTATAGTTGAATGGATTAGAAGACGTACACGATTTGTACGAGTATATACAAATCTTGTACTCGTAATCCAATTCTTTCGTACACGTTCCTGCATATATTTGTAGTAAAAAAATTTGTAAAGCATTTTGCTATGGATCGAAGTAAAACGCTATTTATTCATTGTCGAAACAGAAATATGAAAAACATGCCTCAAGTGCGTGAGGTTTTATAGGTGCGTGTCGGGCCTCCGGAATAGGGTTCCGTAGTCACCCACAATAGCCCTATAACTCCTGAACTAACAAAGCTATGTAATCTGCTATAGTTTTCCTTAAAAGTTCCGTGCATGGACTACCATCATGAATTTTTCAGGTTCGTTACGCCAGCCGTTTAGATTTTAGAGGGGGCGAGGACGTCTTGTTTTAATGAAATGATGCTCTTTAAAGCTAAATATCTCGCAAACGGATATTTAAATCAAAAAATCATGTTAGCAACCTCTCAATGTTTTTAAAAGACCTATCGAATGATCCGAACGAAACGATGAGAACCTCTTCTTAAAGTCAGTTAAAATACTACCAATATAAGTAACTAGCATTCCCGTTAACCCCTCCAACTGGTTAAGCAAATAATAATTAGATCAGAGAATCAATAGATAAGAAATCTGAGTCACAGGTATGCGTTGGTGGTTCCACATGCTTCCATGGTTCCGCAAAAAGAGTTTCCAGTTTCAGTAACCCTTTCAATTAGCATTGGATCCTATTGAAACCTCTTTGGTAACACGAGTGCTCAGGCTCTCGTAAAGCTGTACTCGGACATATAGGCTTCAAAATCGTCGAATAAAATTTCACATGTTTAACCCTCAGCATGCCTGGTGACCAAAAGTTACACGGTATGCCTTGTAGGGTGTCACGGACCCTATACGGATATTAGCCCCCTATAAACATGCAGTAGCTAGTGTATTAAATTAATTGATAAGCTAGCAGTATAATATGCTACAGTATGTAATAAAATATCCCAGTAATTGATACTGGGATATGTTTTGTTATTTATTCTTAGATAGACTTCGTAACTACGGATCCGATTTTGAAAATTCCTTCACTGATATCATCATCTACCTACCCTTATCCCAATTATTTGGCGCAACAAGTCTTTCTCCTCCACACATCCCTGTCAGACGTCATCTCTTCGGTCACTCTTCTCCTTGTCATGTCCTCTGTCACACAATCCATCCATCTTTTCTTTGGCCTACCTCTACTTCTCAAACCCTCTACAGTCATACTTTGCACCTTACTTACTACATTGCTTTCCTCTCTTCTCGTAACATGTCCATACCATGACAGCCGCTCGCTTCTCAATTTTTTGTTCACTGGCGCAACTTTTAAACTTCCTCTAATATACCACAAATACCTATATCCTTACCCTATCCATTCTTGTCACACCACACATCCATCTTAACATTCGCATCTCCGCTACATGCAGTTGTCTTTCATTCGTCGCTTTTAAGGCCAAACATGACAGTCCATACAGGACGGCAGGTCTGACGATTCTTTCACTGATATATTGCTACATTATCCTTAAGTAACATAGGCTAGAACCAAGAACGAGAAACCTATATTACGCGGGCGAAGCCGCGGTATCAACACTAGTGGTCGACTGCGGCGTCGCCACGTAAAATAATTTTATAATTCTCAATTACCGCAGGAACACATTACGGGGATTAAAATTAACCTATTGTGGCGTGTAGGCAAGTTAAGCGAAGCACCTCTGACGTCATATATACGAGACGTTACGAGAAGGCGGTTCTAGCCCCTTCTACAAGCTTCTACCAGTTTGCGCATACGCCATAATCCACACCTCCTTATAATTGAACTAGCCAATTAGGTATAAGGATAAATTATAAGTACCTACTACAAATGTACGGGTATTATACTCGTTCTATTGTTTAGATCCACGCCAATTTAAACCTGTTTGTGTCAAGCCGGGGATATTATACTTGTATAATATAAATATGAATACATTTCGATAATTAAATAATTCACATACTGGTACTAATCGTTTTGATACCTCCCAACATCCACTTCGCTATGTTTAACCCTATTACAACAGCTATCTGCCAGTGAAAGTCCCGTTAAAATGGTCCATCCGTTTTAAAGATTAACCAGAACAAATAGAAATACAAAAATTGCAACCTTGTTTAAAAATAGAAAACGCCACTTAATTTCAGAAATTAAGTGGCATGGGCAGAATCATCGGTGTCATTATCTGGTAAGTACCTACAGCATTCTTTTTATAAAAGTAAGACGCCAGCTCGAATCCAGCTGGCATTGAAATTCATGAATATATAGAACTAACTGATCGCGGCTCCGCCCGCATGAAATAGTTTACACAGTCCCGATTCCCGTGAAAGCGTAGACATGGTACTCAGGAATAATGTAGGTACATACCAGTGACAGAATTTTAAAAATCGGGTTAGTACCTACTCGTAGCTACAAAGCCTATTCAAGTGAAAGAAACCAAAAATAAAATCTTACACACACACACACATATCACGCCTATATCCCCGAAGGGGTAGCCAGAGTAGCATTACACACCCACAATTTGCCAGTATTTTTAGTCCCAGGTAATAGGGGGCAAGCCTATTGCCGTCACAGGACACATTTATAATGGGTTATGTCTAAAATGGTCGAAAGAATTTAATAAAAAGTAGCAGAAACTCGTTGCCTTGCGATGATATTTATGTTGATGAAAGACAACAAAATCTTACGTGTCACGAGCCGCTTGGTACAGAAGTATAGATTAATGAATACTGATGTAGGTACTTGTAATAAATAAAATAAATAAATAAACTACGTATGTAAAGGTTTCTTTCCAATAATAATATGTGTGTATTCGGCATAAAAACCAATTATTGGGTAATAAAATAAAAATGGCTTTTCTAATGGTGAGGGATTGCTAAAGTGAGTTTGGTGTATTAAATCTCCATCCATTTTATTTTAGTTATGTTAATATTTCATATTATACTCGTAATATTGTTACATATATACATAGATCGATATACCGTGAAGAATGTTCAGTGGCATAAAATAATGCAATCTTTATGTATATAAATCTACTGTACGTGTGTATGTATTTGAACTCCACCTAAATGGCTGTACTGTAAACCATTCTCGAATCCCCTTGAACACGGACAAAAAAAAATCATCAACATCAGTCCAGCCGTTTAGGAGGAGTTCAATTACAACGTCTGTCGGGTCCACTATCTTCTTAATCTTCTTTATGTATATAATTCTACTGTACGTGTGTATGTTACTGAACTTCCCCTAAACGACTGGACCGATGTTGATGAAATTTTTTGTGTGTGTTCAAGGGGATTCGAGAATGGTTTAGATTCACAATTTGGTTCTTTTTTTTTGCAGGACAACTTATGTCGGGTCCGCTAGAATGTTCAGTGGCATAAAATATTGCTATATTAAATATACTTTCCTACGAAGTAGTCATCATTCACCGAGCCTTTTCCTTACGAAGTTGGGATCGGCTTTCCAGTTTAACTGCGATTCGGCTGAACGTCGATATTTTCCGTGGAGCGACTGCCATCTGACCTCCACAACCCGTGGGCGATATTGAAGTTCTGTAGTTAGACCGGTCGGAATTTTTATTTAGGGCTCTAACTATCCCTAACAACTGCCATAGATGACCGTCGGCTGAACGAGCTCTCCGAGGGGTTTCAATGTCTTAAGAAATGGTCACCCATCCTAAAACCCAGACTATATGTTGCTTAACCTTTGCAATGTGTTAACATTGTCTGTCACCACTAGATTACGAGCCCCTCCTACGAAGTAGTAGGTAATTGCTATAGTTTTATCTACCTGGATACGTATGCCACATGGAGGGAAACTATCTTTAACAGACTTCCAAAAAAGGAAGAGCTTCTTAAGTCAACTGTATGTTTTTTGAGCTGAGTTTACGAAGCTCTTTCTTAGGCGACTCGTGTATTTTGTTCGTGATCGAACTCCTCCTAAACGACTGGACCGATCTTTTTGAAACTTGGCACGGTCATAGTGACCATCACCGTGAGTGCATATATCTGAATTCATAAAGATCGGTCCAGTCGTTTAGGAGTTCCACCCACTCAGCTCAATTATTGCAACAGCAGAATGAATTGCATACCTAGTTTATGTTTGTTATCTATTTTCTACGACTAGGTAAACCGATTTTGATTTTTTTTAAAGCTTCTACTTCCCAAGTGGTCCGTCCCATTTCGACAATTATATTGCCTCATTTCCTTAATTTTTGACATGTTTTATAAATTTACTGAAAATATACTTCGTTTTGATTTTAAAAAACGATTTAACCTACATTCATAAATTATCATAGGTCATGTCATTTAACCTACATTCATAGATGTGGCTATGCCAAAGCGGCGGGCATGTAAGATTTTGTTGCCTTTCATCAATATTTCATCGCAAGGCAACGGGTTTCAAATTTTTTATTTAGATTTTTAATGAACCACAAATTGACGCCACCCGCCTGATGGTAAGCTGTGGCGACATCTGGGGATTGTGGGCGACTCTCATAATACACAGAAATACTATGGAGAGTGGCCCTCAACTTGACGACCTAGTGATGTGCCTCTTCACGCTTCGCTTAAAGAACGCAGGGTTATATGTTGGAGGAAACACGTTCGGCAGAGAAACGAACGTTTAAAACGCTCGGTTTATGCCTTCCTCTCATATTATTCATACATTTTTATCCCTTGTCTCTGAATATTGCAATTAGTGCGATAATGGCTAAACGCATTAAGCGAGGTAAAGCAATCAAGTGCAATTTGTTACAACAGTATAGGCAAGCAATTAATTCTGAGCAATGACCCAGATAATTACTAGGAATAAAGTTCAATTTCTTAAATTAATGCAGAGTATAAGCATAATATAAGCATTTGTATACAATGTCCAGTCCGGCCCAAGACTATAGTTTTTGTGATTCATGTAAAATTATTTGAGAATAAGTTAGCATAACTTCATTGCTTAGAAACTATATTAATTTGTATACAATGTTTAGTATGTACCTAGGTATCCTATCGTGTATGTGTTTGTGTGTGTGTGTGTTTTAAAAATAAATAAATATAAAAAATATGAAAAGATATTCTTTTGTTGATATAGTAATCAAGAGGTATGCAAATTTTATAAAGACGAAAGATTTGATTCTGTTTGTTTGAATTAAATACGGTACGAAATTACTGAACCGAATTAAAAAATTGTTTCACTGATATTTAGCTCAACTATCCCTGAGTTATATAGGCTACTTTTATCCCGGTAATGTGTTCCCACGGGAATCGGGAACAAGAAAGTATATGATATTATAATCACGTTTGTTTCCTCGAAAGGGATATAGAAATTGAGCCACGCAGATATAATTACACCGTTAGGGTCTTATCCATAGGGCCCTTAGCATCCTTAAATATCCAAATATATTTGGAAGCGTCCGTAGCTAGTGACTTTAGGCATTAACCTCGCGTTTCGAAGACGTGAGGTCATTCGCTACAGACGTAAACCCACTCCTAATACAAGCTTAGCTGATGGAATTACTTAACAGATATAAAATGCAAAAATAACACTAAAATATACATTAAAATGATGTCCTTCACATTATATTAATCGCACACATTCCTAACTTTAAGTCATTTCAACTTGATCCATTACAATTGAAATAGAATTAAACAGTATTTAGGCAACCTATTATCCCAGCGCGGGAATGTCTGACTACATAGTTTGTTTTTCTTTAGTTATATTGTCTTGCAACTTTCACTTCTGAAGTATGGGCAGTACTAGATGATGCCCTATGATTTAGCCACGGTAGTAAAATCTATAAAGCGTGACTTAAGGTAAGGGTATCTAATTCCGTGGTATTTTCACCAAATCTCGAAAGAACTTCAAAAATTAAGTATTCATTGTGCCTTTTTCTACATAGGGCTGTTTTTATTAGAAGTGTAAGGTATCTTATTTTTGAAAAATACCATTTCAAAACTGTTAAATTAATAAACAAATCAAAAAGTCGGAACCTCCTAATTCCGTGGTAAAAATTCTAATTCCGTGGTATTTGGATTCTAATTCAGTATGTTAACATTATAAACGAAATGACGTGGAGAGAATAATACGAGTACATGATGTTCAAAAAATGAAATGTATTTATTTTAGCTTTGTATTTCAAAATCAGTCTCTATCATTTATGTCTAACAAAATAGAATCACAATTGGGCAAGCATATTTATTTGTATTAACAATATATAGAACACAATATTATTATAAAACAGATATAAAATATAATTAACAAAGTAATAATCGATGTTTTTGGTATTCTTTAGTTTTATACAAGCCGACGCCCGCGGCTCCGCCCGCGTGGAATAGTTTTTTGTTTCCCAATTCCCGCGGGAACACATTCCAAAGTTTCATTAAAATCCATTTAGTAGTTTTTACGTGAAAGAGTAACTATGTATGTATGATTGTATGGATGTTTGTTATCATTGTATAAACCCAAGAGCTTTAAAATTATAAATAGCTTATCCAAGTCTATACTTAGGTAAGCTACCGTTTTAAATACCCACTAGCCGCCGCTGGTGGTAGTAATATCTTTACAATTTCCTAATATTATTTTACTCGACGTGTTAGCACGTCGAGTAAATGTAATAGTAAATAATAAAGTAATATGAACAGACTGTAGATAACAGGTGTCAATACCACGGAATTGGGCCTCATATAACCTAATTACCGTTGTAAATACCACGGAATTAGGTTTTATGATACAAAATCATGTTTTCTAATTCAGAGGTATAAAAAATAAAAGATTTTTTAATATTATACATCTAAGTTAATGTTTAATTGCGATATCTTCGACATAATGTATTAAACATACTCAAGAAAATATCAGAACACATAAAACATCTCGTTTTCTGTACTTAGTTCTTCCATACAAAAAATTAAGAAAGTACCTAAGTATACAAGGTTTGACCGGCTATAATTAGTAAATGCGACTCCAAAGTATGCCACGGAATTAGTTTTTTGTATTTATTGGTTATTTAAGTTATCAGAACTGAAATAGGAAGTTTGTAATAAAAAATCTACCACTACTTACTTCAAAAAAGATAAGCTCTTAAAAATTGTAATTCCGTGGTATACAGCGGTAATTAGTAACCCAGTAAAATATTTGGCACCTAATGCCGTGTAATTTTCACACAGGGTCATCTAGCCTAAACTAAGCTATAAGCTTGTTCTATGGGATTTAGACAACTAATAAACATACTTATATATTTCTAAATTCATACATAATATACATAGAAAACACTCAAATCACACAAATATTTTATTCGACCCGGGAATCGAACCCGAGTCGAAAACCGAAGCACTACCGACCACGCCAACGAAGCAGCTAATTATCTGCTAGTATCTATCCGTCCTTGTTTTGTTTATTAAGAGTAACCCAACCCTAGACAAAGTCCATTTCGGTGGACAAAGTCCGCCGGGCATCGCTGGAAATTCTTTGTATTCTAACCAGAGGCGCTCGGCAATTGAATGTAGGAGCGGCCGCGTAGCGGAATGAAAAAAAGGGGTCGGAATAGCATTTTTCCCCAATTCTCAGTTACTCCTTTTCTTGTCATATTCTCTTTCACGCTTTTTATCTATCTTTTCATAGACCTACCCTTTGCTTCTGCCTTCAACATTCATACTTTGCATCTTTATAACGATATCACTTGCCTCTTTTCTCATAAACCATACCAGAACTGTCACTCCCTCAATTTTTCACAACAACTTTAAAACTTTCCTCTAATATTGCTATAACAGACCATTTTTGTTACACCACACATTATCCATCTTAACCTAATTATTATTATGTGTATTAATATTGTATTTCATATTCCAGTTTGTATTACACATAAGCATATTTACTCAAACCGATCCAAAGTGGTAACAAACCGCTTATAACTGGTGTAATTGAGCTTATCTGCAGATAAGAAGCATTAACGTTCTGACAACATCAACTTGCAAGGATGTAAAACGCTTTTATGGAAGTGTCATATTTTTTAGCAGTAAATATTTACTAGTCAATTTGTATTTTAGGAGGGCTCATCTATACTTATAATAAATCTGTAGAAGTGAAAATTCTGTACATTGAAAATTTAAAAAAAAATAAATGGCAGAGGGTGTTTGTTACTAGACCGCCAACGAAACCAAAAATGTGATTAAAAATTTTTTTGTCTGTCTGTTTGTTCAGGCATCACGCAAAAACTACCGGTTCGATTACGATGCAACTTGGTATAATTATTCTTTAATATCCTGGGCACCACACTGGGTACTTTTTATCGCGGAAAAGTATATACGTAGGTCACACTATAAGTTTTGCGTAACTTAAAAAAACAACATGTTAAAACCAAAATATTATGTTTATTGCTTTTCAAAATACTCCTCTTTACATTTTAAACATTTTTTCATGCGATCCAACCATTTTTTAAAACAGGAGGACCACAGATCTGAAGGCATGTTTTCTACGTGCTGATTGAACGCTATCACTGGGTAAACAAATGGTAGAATACCACTCGGCATTAACACTCTTTTGATCTTCAAGTGGAATTGTACAGATGGGGGCCCGTAGCTGAGAAAAAAAAACGCGATCATTTTTTACCAGCGTTTCTGGCCTGCCTCACTTTTGTTGGCTTGTTCTCATTTTCAAACACCCATTCACAAGATTGCTATTTCTTTCGGGTTTCTTTGTTTTATGATTTTAAAAGTTCTTTCTCTCCGCAAGACTGTGCCGCTCGTCTTCAAAATGCTTTTGGGAGAGAAGCACCTTATTTGAGCACCCTGAGGCGATGGTTTGCTGAATTTAAGAGAGGTCGAGTTTCTTTACATGACGAATTTCGTGAAGGGTGGCTGTTCGGGCGTCGACGTAGACATCGGCAGTCGTCGGGGACCGTTCGGCTCACCGCGGCGGGCGCTTGCACATGACACAACGCATTAGATCACGACGCAAGGCACACGCTCGTTACTTATTCATAATCTCAATATTAACGCCATCTTTGTACGCGGTCAATAATATTATTATACCAGTTTATACAGTCCACTGAGTTTTATTGACGAATACATGAGCAACGTAGGAACATATTGATCCTTCTCCGCTGAAGTCAATCAAGCCGTGTCAAGAGGAAAAATACTATACAAGAAGTCTTGATAACGACCGGTTGAAGTTGAGTTTGAATTTCGCCGCGTCATCGCTTCGTGGGAGTTGAAATTTCACTTTGTGGATAAGGATAAGGACGTGTTGTGAGTCTGTTCCAATTATTTTCCTTACACTTCCTTTTGAATCTTGCAATCTATCCCGTAGTTTTCTTCATAGTTAATATTTGAGACAACAGATTTTTTGTATAGTCATTCGAGTCAGCTGTTCGCCATTGCCATTTTGCATCTAATTAATATCGCGCTAGTCATTTACAGTGCTTTTACGCAGATATATTTTGTGATTTTTATTTTTTTTTTGTTAGTGCAAGCATACCTACCTACATTTTTACATTAGCATATTTAAATTTCGGCAAGCTTAACGTACATTAATTGCATAGGCATTATACCCGCACATATACATTTATAAATACCTACTACCATGGCCAATGAATTTGACCTATTAATTAGAAAACGTAGTACTGTAAAAGCAAAGTTAACTAATTTCAGCAACTATTTAAACGTGCTTCTTAGCTGTGACCACATTTCTATCTTGCAAGGTGTCGAACTAGAGGGTCGCTTGGCAAAGTTCAACGCTATTTACGACGATTTTGATGTTTTACAGTTGCAAATCGAAGTGATGTCGGACAAGCCGGACGAGGCATATGCCGAGCGAGCTAGGTTTGAGGAGCGCTTTCACCCGCTGGAGGCGCAAGCGCGTAATATGTTGGCTCGTGCTAACCGCAGTGCTACCGCTGCTGGCGATGATGAGTCGGTGGCGGGCTCGGTATGCAAACGATCAGGTGATTCGTGCAACCATAATTCCGTACGCAATTAACGTTTCTTTATAAAATAAAATAAAATAAAATAACGTTTATTATCTTTGAAATTTTCAGAAAATTATTTAGATTCGTCAGAAGTTGGTGTGACTCTACCGAGGGTTCCAAAATGCAACGAGACTGAGAAGAGCCCTCAAGAAACTCAGCTCGGCTTTTTTCAAAATATTTCATCTTAAATCTAATACAGAGTTATTTAGAAAGGAGCAATTCGTTACGTTGTTACAACCAGGCCGCCTTGTCATCTAAGAAATCATTAATACTATAATAAGCTTTATGGCACAATTTACTTTTTATTAGTTTTTTAAATTTATTGACAGATAAATTTGCTATTTCGGTTGGCAATGTATTGTACATTCGAATAAAGTTCCCCGCAAAAGAATTACTCACTTTATGAAGCCTAAATTTAGGAACAGCCAGTTTATCCTTATTTCTTAAGTTTAGATTATGATTATCACTATTTTTCACAAATTTACTTTTGTTCTTGTGGGTATACAATAAAATTTCATAAATATACGCTTACCAAAAATTCCCTTGCCTAGCTTTGATGGTAGTTATCAGTACTGGATCGAATTTAGAAGCACATATTTGTCACTAATACACAGTAGTAGTAGCATCGATGACATTGGCAAATTCTACTACCTTCGCGCCTCACTTAGGGGTCAGGCACTTGAATTAATAAAAAATATTGATTTTAAAAGTGAACACTATCAATTGGCGTGGAAGATGCTATGTGATCGCTATGATAACAGTCGGCTTTTAGTGCATAACCATGTGCAGGCCTTATACAATGTTGAGAAAATTACTAACGAATCCTGTCATTCTTTGAGACGTTTAGTAGAAGTAACAAACAAAAATATTAGAGCTTTGAAAACATTGAATGAGCATACTGAGTACTGGGATACGCTTATAGTGCATATGATGTCGCTTAGATTAGATGCTAGGACCAGTAGAGATTGGGAGGAGTACCGTAATACATTAGACGCACCGCCTACCCTTTTACAATTTTGTTCTTTCATTAGTAAGAAAGCTGATTTGTCGGAAACGCTTGAACATAATGAAACTTCTTTGTCTTCTAGTAGTGGTTGTAGAAACACTAAACCCAAAGAACTTGTAGTTAGTACTCATGAAAACGAACAAGTGATTCAAACAACAATGTCAAATATTATTACGAAATGTCCGATGTGTAGCAATAATCATTTTCTTTTTTCATATAATGAATTTCGTGATTTGTCTTTTTTTTTTTTTTTTTTTTTTTTTTAGTTCCGCGACCAAGGCCGCGGCCGCTTTAACGTCCGTTGCCGGGCGTCTCTGGTTACAAGCAGAACGTATTTCCAGTGGCGCCCGGCGGACTTTGACCACCTCTGTGGTCTCTGCGGGGGGTTGGGTCGGGATGAGAATCCCGCGTCGTTGGGGTAGGGTTTTATCCCGCGTCAATGAGTGAATCTGGTTGCGTGCTATGGGGCAAAGGCCCCGCAGCACGCAACCCTTCTAGCCTGCTTCTGTAAGGACGACGGGTGGCGATCCCGCCGTCCTCAGGCCCCGATCATGGAGGTCGATGGTCTTGGGCGTAGATGAGTCTGCGGCGGCCTCGCCGCTGACTACGGAACTCGGCGGGGAGGGCACGCTCCCTCTCCCTCTCGGCCGCCTCCTTCGCAAGCACGACTTGCTCGCAGAAGGACACGGCCGCGTTCCACCTACTCCCGCTGGAGACCATGGCTTGAAGCATGGTCTCCAGCGAGAGGGTATCCACGCCCAGACCCACTACGAGGTCCCGGCGCTGACTCGCCCACGCTGAGCACTCCACCAACGTGTGGAGTGCGGTGTCGTCGTCGGAAACCTCGCAGTGTTGACACCGGGGTGTGACCTCACGATGGATGCGAAACAGATAGCTACCGAAGCATCCATGCCCGGTAACGATCTGCGTCGCACGATACGTGAGGTCACCATGCTGCCTCTGCAGCCAATCGTCCATGATTCGTGATTTGTCTGTCGAAATGCGTATTGCGAAGACTAGGGAATTTAAATTATGTTTTAATTGTTTACGACCTGGACATTCTACCAAGCAATGTAGATTGTCCCGATGTAAATACTGTAAAGGTCGTCATAACACTCTTTTACATGTTGAAGACTCTAAACTCAATAATTTTAAAGATCCTCTGCCTCGTAGTGTTGCCTTACCCACTGACATTTCTGAGGGTGCCTCGCTTTCATCCCTTACTTGCACTCTAGATAATGTCACATTACGTAGTGAGGCCACTAGCAGCAATACTACTGCTTTGTATACTTTACTTTCCACAGCGATGGTGAAAGTCGTGGACAACCATGGCAACAGGATAGATGCCAGGATCTTGCTCGATAACGGTAGCAGTTCCAACTTTATTACTAAGAATCTCATTGATAAGCTGGGATTGCCGCGACGTCACGTGGGTTCCACGGTTACAGGTATTGGTAATCAAAGTACTATTAGCACACAGTCTTGTAACTTAACGATAGAATCAAGCAGCGGTGGTTATAGGAAGAATATAAGTTGTTTCGTATTGCCCGAAATCACAAAAGCATTGCCGTCTGTGTCTGTAGACCTGAGCAGCATTCGTATACCTTCACATCTACAACTAGCTGATCCTACATTTTACATTCCGTCAGTAGTTGACATACTGGTAGGAGCTGACGTATTTTGGGACGTTCTTGGAACCACACACATACGTCTAGGTAAAAATATGCCTACCATATACAACACAAGCTTAGGGTGGGTAATCACAGGTTCTATAGGTTGCGTGCGGCAAAAGCCTACCAATACCCCATCACACATTTGTAACTTGTCTTTGAGAGAGCCTAACAATAATTCAAATAAATTGGATTCAGATTCTGAACCTTCAAAGATCCCAGCCCTGCAGGTTGATCGGACCTGTAAGGATTAGTTTTATTTACACACAACCCGTGACAAGAAAGGTAAATTCATAGTAAATAACGATTCTTCCGTGTTAGGTGAAGCTTATGAAAGAGCTAAGCTTCGTTTTTTTTCTCATTAGAACGCCAGTTCCAGCATGACCCTGTCTTCAAAGAGAAATATGTATCTTTCATGCAGGAGTATGAACAGCTGGGCTACACAGCTTAGTTTGAAGAAAAAAAAACCGTGTTACATCAATTGTTATTAATACCTACTGTTATTATTTATTACTATTAATCAATTTTTGGCATCAAGGCCATTGCTATATACCTTAACTTAAAATATACTATATATTAGTACCCCTATATCCAAGCTCGATCTTTCAGGAGACCTAATAGGAACAAGTTTGTGTGCTGATGTACTTTGTGAGCGAGGTATAGGTGGAACTACGTGCTGTCGTCGGGGTATAATCCGGTGGATCTTGTCTCTCGGGGGCTTAAGGCTGACCTAATCAGCGACTGTTGGTCAGATTTAGATTTTCTGACAATAGATACTGGCCTGAAATGCCCAATATTAAGAGACAGGACCTACCCGAAATTATTTCATCTCATTTCATTACCTATTATATCATAATTGTGATATCATGGTAGTGTAGTACCATTATGTAATCAATCAAGTCACGAGTTACTACACTAATTAATTAATTTTCAGACTTTAACAAGTTACACAGGCTAAAATTATATTATTACTGTATTGTGAAACATCCATATTGTTATGTGGTAAGATCATAATTATTTTTAAATTTATATTTAATAAATTTACATTAATCTTAGTTTTTTGAAACAAATGTATTGGTCACTCGGTGGCAGGAACCTAGCAAAACCATTGTTATAAAATGTTTGAAATACACGTGTGACATTGTACTACCAATTATAAGTCAAGAAACATCATACAAAAACACGCTTTGAATTTATATTTTAATTGCCAGGCCAGTACTGATAGTTCATCGTAGGGGGCGAGGCTCGTCAAGGCTTTGCACACCGAGCCAGTCACAAATCTCATTGAGGAGGCATTCAATTCTATTTTTTGTGTACAATTAGTACCTAATATTTAGATCTACTTTAAAACGACTCGCTAGGGTAAACTGAACCGTTCTTCTTTCTTTCTCAGCAATTTACCCAGTAGAGCATCAAGTTTTAATTCGCATTGAGGAATACTATTGTAATGTAACATATTATGTAACTTACAAAGTTCAAAGAAAATTTCGAATTAAATCTATATAAATAAAAAAATAATTTAAAACTGGAATGCCTAGATCAATTTAGCTAATTTTGGTCTTAAAATTTCTGTAGAGGTTCCGGGAAGGTTTAAAAAGTTTTCTTGACGCGAAGGTTTTTTTGATCAATAGATGACAAGCTGTCCTGGGGAACTTCATTTAGATACCTGAAGTGTGCATATAAAAGTGGATATAATATTTTATATGCACACTTCCAGTACCTAAACGTCGGTGTATAAAACTAAGCGTAACTTGCGGGTTTGATTAAAACCGTCTGAACATACTTTGGTAGTTTTCGCTACGAGTTTCGTCAAAGGAGAAAATCCCTTCTCAAATATTTTTATTTAACCGGTAAACATACAGAAACTGTCTAAAGAGGTTTTATTTAGAGATAAACCTGTTTTTTTTTGGAAAACTTAAGAATGAACCCCTATTATGTAAACCTGAATGCTTAACAAGGCCGATATATTTATATACGTTTTCGTACTACCCTATTTTTGAGTGTATAGAATTTCAAAGTGAAAGAGCGGAAAAATAATTTCATTCTTATTTTTTTTAAACTGATATCTACATGGAACTTAATTGTAATAATATCGTAATGCAGAGCTTATATTTAGTGGTATGTAACATCTGTACTTGCTGCTTAGTTTTACTTTGAATTATAGAGTGAAACTACATTTTCTATAGTGCCATGGCAATGGGCTTGTCCACTTTTATGTAGGACCAACAAAAACAAAATTACTGTCATTGTGTGACGTATTTCATGCACTTTTGCCTACCCCCTCGGAGATATAGGCATGATGATATTTAATCACACTTTGACGATTTAGTTGGATTCAACCGTGGTTAGGGATTGATTTATTCCATATTTGAAATGGTAATGGTATTAAAAAATTCAGTTAACATAAAACCAAAACACATACTTTATAAGTTATTCAAAAGGGAAAATGGTATTTCTGACGTAAGCAATCCGCTATAAGGGGAAATAAAATTTAATCTCACGAAGTGTGATTGAAAAGTATAAACTAATAAAATTGGAGTCAGTACATTAAGAGAATTTGCACATAAATCTTTCACGTCACTGCTCCACCAGATCTTTATTGCAAAGATGTTGGAAAATATGTTCTGAAACGCGCGAATGTTCTATATTTATTATTGTTTTTGATAATAAAACTCTTTCTTCTCCTTCTTTTTTTTTTTAAAGACGTAGCTCCATCGATGGTCATCGATGAATTCGCCATTGTCAAGGTACTGCTTAATCACAGAACAACTAATTATTCCTAACTAGCTCCAGGTGCAGGACAAGAAACGTTGTTCGGTATGGTCTGGGAACCCGATTTTGCGGAGCGCCAGAGGTTACCTAAAAACCACCAGACACGCGCACAGCAAAAATTTAACTCCAAACGCCTACGTGAATCAGTGAGTTTTATTCACAAGATGTTCTCTAATGATGATCTTCTAATCTATAATCTAGATTGTAAGGTAATTACAACATGGATATAATACTTTAAACCTTGAATTGCTAAGAGCATCAGTAAGTTGTTTACTAAGAAGAATATCCAGAGGGGCTGTTAGGATCTTACCAAATTTGGCTGGGTAGAGGGGGGAACACGTGGTATGGTGAAGGTGAGCGCTAACTAGTCGCAAGGTTAACCTTAAACCTACAACTGAGTTGCAAGTCTCGTCATGTGTTCCCCACTTTATAACACCCTGGACCCAGCGCCCGAACGGTGAGCATGTTGTGAATGTCGTCGTCAGTTTCATTAGATGAGGATTTATAATCCTCTCGGGTGCTTCCACCAACATCTCCAGAACCCAAGTCTTCCTCACGTGCACGCGGTACACCTGCTAACAGACGAACGAGGCTCTGGCAGTTATACAATACAATAAAATACTAATCTTAAAATTAAGTATAAAAATTAAACAAACATATCCATATTCTTTTCCAGTTCATTTAGTACTTCCACGTGCCGCAGTTACGGGTTAACTCTTAAGAAAAGTTGGCGAAGAACGTTCTCTTTCATAAGTCACAGTCGGATTGGAACGTCGGACTTATGCCAATTTGAAAACGATCTTATATTCACAGGAACAATTTTGTCTTCTGTCCGTTTGTTTGTTAATTTAGATAAACAATCTATTTATCACTTCTATTATCACATTGGAATCCTAACAAGGTGATTTCAATCTGATTCAGTGCTTACTATAAAGTCGTTTTTTTACAGAAATAATTGGCAAATCGGAAAAAATACACGTCAAAAATTGACACAACAACCGACTTCAAATTACCGAAATGGGACCAAAAAATTGTCGGATTGGGACCAAATTAAAATGACCACTTGGAAAAAACTTCTAAGCTACCACGTTTTCATTTAAAAAAAATGAAAATCGGTTCACTCAGTCTAGAGATATGAGGTAATAAACATAAAAAAGAACATACAGTCGAATTGAGGACCTCCTTCTTTTTTAAAAATATGTGCTATTTCCGCAAAAAAGGCATTTTGAAGTTTGCCAGAGCCTTCTCTGTCAAATATTGGCGAGCTTTTAGACCGTTGGGTTCAAAAGATCGCCAATATTCGACAGTTTGAGTTATCTGGTTGAATGATGATGATGATGATAATGAGAGCCTCATCCATTGATCTTCAGGTGCACCACTTGCAATTGAAGCTGGCCTTCTCCACAATGTTCATATACTAACATTATTTTAAGAAAAACAAATACAATCTCAATTACTACAACAATACACGAAACTAACTTATCTCAAGAAGGTATATATATAATATAAAACTTAATACACTCAATTTTCCCTACTCTACTGAGTTTACAGATGTAATAAAAACAAAAAAAAGTTAATCTAATGAAAATAACCAAGCAAAATTCGTTGGAATGGTGCCCTTATCGTACGGTCACACACCGGCCGCGAATCGAAATAAAAATATAACAAAACTAAAGTCAACAAGGCACAAAATTAGTTTTTATCCCATAATAGTAAGAAAAACTCGACCACGCGAAATGTGAGTGAATTGGGGAGCGAGATGTGAAGCTCTCGTTAATGTTGCTGTATTTGGTATCTTAGGACTTAATTATCATGTCCTTCTCGTTTTAAATGAAGTCGTCATCATCAATAGCCTATTGCTGTTTGCTGTTGAACATAAAACTGTCCAATTATTTGGTGAAAAACACTTACTGATCAATTCTCAGATCTACCAATTATCTTAATCCTACTCGTATAAACGCGAAAATTTGTGAGTATGTATGTATGTATGGATGGATGGATGTTTGTTACTCTTTTACGTAAAAACTACTGAATGGATTTTAATGAAACTTTACAATAATATAGCTTATACATCAGAATAACACATAGGCTACAATTTATGAAGATATTGTGTAAATTGTTCAAAATATGACGATAGGTGTCAAGTAAGTAGGAAGCGACGATGACAAACCGAGTGCGCGATACTACGGGACCGGGAAATAATCCAAATACCACGCGGACGAAGTCGCGGGCGACCACTAGTTATCCATAATATCGTCATTATTATAAACTTGCACTTTAAAAAATAACAACAATCTAATGATGAATATTTAGGTCTCCAACTACCCCTACGAATGTTGCTATGCTAATGCTATGAATGTTGGTATGACAACCGGGACCGAACGGCTTAACGTGCTTTCCGAGGCACGGAGAGGTCTCAATGTCTTAAAAAATGTCATCATCTATAACCGGCCTGACTAGATGTTGCTTAACCTTTGCAATGTGTCAACATTGTCGGTTACCACTAGACTACGAAGTTCTCTTTACAATCATAATAACTTAGTATGATATTAGTATAGATTTAAGGATGTCTAATATTTACACGATAACGAGCATTCTTCTTTGTCATAGTCAATCCCTGTCATCTTAATCTCAATATGAGACTCTGACAGACGTGTTATTTAAGCTGTTGAGTTATCCACAGATTTCATTACAGCATACACCATTTATCTTCCTAGAACATGTTGAGGAAATACTCGGTGTATTACCCGTTTTCTTGATCATACTCGTATTTTCATAATTTATCAGCTTGAAGTTATTATATGAACCTGGTGAGATGGAAAAATAAATCGTAGGTATTTGGTTTTATTGGTGGAATAGAAAAGGAAAGGTGGAAATAGTTACTATTGAAAACATGTTGGATCAAATGATTTTATTGATTTTAGAATTTGTATAAATTTTTGTGTTTTCCATCAAAATCTAAGTGGCCCATCAGTAGTTTTGATGAAAGCTTACACAGTTACCAAACAAGTTCTTATTTTTTTTTTGATAACCTGTACCATTGTTTATTGGCAATGTATTTTGATTTTCTACATACAATAGGTACTTATATATGTAATTAGAAGCACTAATAATAAATGTTTCTGCTTGGTTCTTGTACACGATGCCGGTGGGTCACTATTTTTTATATTTTTAAATGTAATTACTTTTATTTAAAAATGTAATAAATAAGTTTACAGTTTGAATAAAGGAAATAATAATGTTTTTAAAATAATATTAGCACCAGGAAAAAAATACGTTTACTAGATATGGAAATATTGAATCCGACAATTCAATTACGGATGACTTTGTTTTCGATTTGTACCTACTTGTATTTCGCCAGAAGCGATATCAATTAGTTAGTTACTTGAAACTCTAATTGGCTGTCGTTACAACTGTTTTAAAAAAAATAGTTTATTATTTTCGATGTAGCTTTTATTGCTGTAGGTATTTCAAATTTGATTCGTTATTTGCATTATATTTTTTTATTGATTCGATGTTGTTATGTATTGTATTCAATGTGAGGATATTTATTTGGAGTCTTTTGTTTACTAACTCAATCAAAAATTGGCTGGAATGGGAATGGAATGAATGGTTGGAATTGGAATAAATTAAATTAGGGAGAACAGCAGCATCAAATTCAAAGAAAAAATTAAAATCGATTCACTCAGTCCAAAGATATGAGGTAACAAATATAGGGCTTATTCCCGGAGGTCCACGATTCTTTTGTTCGTCGTTTCCCGTCCGGGTCCATGAGATAATAATATGCATTTTTAAATGTCCATATATCATGAAGTTTGTCAAAAGTACAGTCAGCACTACAAATGAAAAGAGGTGTGTGTATATCAATTGGGTATTTGACTGTCTAGTCAAATAATTTTATTTACTAAATGTCAGAACAGTAAGTTTTAACTTATGAATATATAACTTGTAAATATAAAATTGACTAGGCATCGGAGTTCAAATTATTCTGGTTGGTAATAGAACATAAATACAAAAAATTTCGAACCCGTTGATGTCTTTTTGAAATTACTCTTTCACTCATTAGCCAAATTATAATAGCTATCCTTTTCTAACAATACATTACAATGGCACTTGAATCGATAGTGATGGGATATCGGTATGATATGATACGTCACCGATGTTTTGCAGTATTATTGCCGTAGGTGATTTAAAAAGTAGAAAATTTTATATGTAAAATATATGCACAATTTAGTAGAGAAACACTACTCATTTAAGAGGTTTTTAATGTGATGTCGTTAATAAACACATTTTTTGGGCTTTCATTGCATACGCTGGCTGAACCCCACTAGGCAGATCAAAATAATGTGACACAGAAATGTGTATCTACCTACCTTAAAAAGATCAATCAATTAGCATATCTCTATCTCTTTAGGATAACCCGCAGTAAACATTTTTTTCTTTTACGGATTACACAAAAACAATGTATAATTTATGAAGCTGCGTTTTTAGCAATCCATTCCTTATCCATTGAATACTTTATATGCGTTGTGTATCCTTCAAACTTTGCAATTACAATAAATGACTTAAAAGTTATCGCCCAATAAAAAAATATGCGTGATGAAAAAAGCAACAAAATCAAAAAATTTGGTGTAACCTAATTTATTCGTCCACAGTGGTTACACTCACAAGACCGTTGCTTGCTTAAAAATTGTTATTATTACTAGAAAGTTCCTATAAGCGGAGCGTGAAAAAGCATCTGTCGAGGCCGTCAAAGTAGGGGCCGTCAATTGACGTCCTAAATATATATTAAAAAAAAACCGTTGCTAGGCATATTTGAAGTACTAATTTTGAATACAGTACTCAAACACTTGTCTGATACTATATTTAGAGATAAAGTTGAATGCTGCTTTGCTGATTGTACCAAAATACCTCATGGACCCGGTGGGAACTAAAAACACATTTATTTTAAAATGCTATGGACCCGTTGGTAATAAATGTATGAACTTACAATTTTTGAAAACAATAGAATCGTGGACCTCTGGGAATAAGCCAAATATAGTTAAGAAAAATATAGAGTCGAATTGAGAACCTACTCCTTTTTAAGTCGGTTAAAAAAGGAATTACCTACATCCTGGAAATTTTGTAATCCCAAAATCTAGATTATAATCGATAGATCGTTTTTACTGGTGGATATGATGAAAGTAAGATAGATAATAAGAGAGTAGCGTAGTAAAAAATACACACGTCAAAAACAACAACAACCGACTGCAATTTACCGAAATAGGATCAAGTAATTGTCAAAATGGGACCAAATCGCAATGGGACCATTTGGGACGTAGTAACTTTAATTTAAAAAATCAAAATCTTTTCACCCAGTTGAAATATATGAGGTACCAGTGTTACGAACTCCTTAGTATAGTTTCTAATGTTTTTAATTTTAGAATGTCATGTTTTTGATAGTAAAAAAATAAAAATAGTATAAAAACTAAAGTTAAAATTAAAAACTAGAATATAAACCTTACGCGACCTATCGGTCATTAATTTAATGAGGGAGCGAAGCGACCGAAGTCTTTGTTTCAACTTGCAGACTGGGGAGAATTTCTTTCGTCTGTACCCATCTACGGGTCAGATCATGTTTGAGGCCGTATTATCAACCGATTTGCATAAAACTTTACACACACTTCCTGCTTACAATGAATAACATTTGAATGATATTTTTTCGATTGGATGACAAATGAAAGAGTAATAAAGAAAATTGAAGAAGAAAAAGAATAAACAAAGCCGCTCCCGAAGTCAACGGTTCACAGAACCAATATTTGGTAACAAACAAAAAAAGTCTCCTGTTTTGGAAGTCGGTTGAAAAGGCTTCCTTTGGGACGACAAGTTTCTGCCAAAAAAGGTTTTAATACATTAAGTAATAGCAGAAGTTTATTTAACTATGTTTTATGTTGTTTTCCCCCCTTTTAATTAGTAAAGTTTTGGTAACATGAGTGTCACATAAACTTGACCTTTAACTCCGTTCCCTCAAGTACGAATAACTACTTTTCTGGCTTGTCCAACGAAGTTTATATTACAAAACTAAATTAAAACACAAAAGTATACGAAAAAAATACATACAAAATCTGTGTCATAAAATAACTTTTTAATTTATTATAGTATCGGTGTCATAATCATAGGCTTTATAATATAAAATAAACTTTTTAAATCATTATTTGAAGTTTATGACATGAGAGTAGACAAAAAACCTACTATTTACGTTATTGAGCGGAGCGAAGCGTAGCGTATCTTAGATGACAAGTGTAAATAGTTTGTGTGCCAAATTCTCCGAAACGGCTCGAATGATTTTGACCAAATTTGGCATAAAAATAAAATAATTAAAATAAAATAACGTTTATTATCTTTGAAATTTTTAGAAAATTATTTAGATTCGTCAAAATTTGGTGTGACTCTACCGAGGGTTCCAAAATGCAACGAGACTGAGAAGAGCCCTCAAGAAACTCAGTTCGGCATTTTTCCAAAATATTTCATCTTAAATCTAATACAGAGTTATTTAGAAAGGAGCAATTTGTGTTACAACCAGGCAGCCTTGTCATCTAAGAAATCATTAATACTATAATAAGCTTTATGGCACAATTTACGTTTTATTAGTTTTTAAAATTTATTAACAGATAAATTTGCTATTTCGGTTGTCAATGTATTATACATTCGAATAAAGTTCCCCGCAAAAGAATTACTCACTTTATGAAGCCTAAATTTAGGAACAGCCAGTTTATCCTTATTTCTTAAGTTTAGATTATGATTATCACTATTTTTCACAAATTTGCTTTTGTTCTTGTGGGTATACAATAAAATTTCATAAATATACTGTGAATACACTGTAAGGATGTTAATATGCTTAAATCTCTTAATGACTCCCGAGACCCCATTCCATAGATAGTCCGGACAGCCCTCTTCTGCAACACAAAGATGCATTCGATATCGGCAGCGTTACCCCACAGTAGTATGCCATATGTCATGATACTGTGGAAGTAACTGAAGTAGACAAGACGCGCCGTTTTAATGTCTGTAAGTTGTCGGATCTTTTTGACAGCATAGGCTGCTGAACTAAGCCTGGCCGAAATTTTCCCGATATGAGGCCCCCATTGCAATTTGGAGTCTAACGTTATGCCCAGAAAAACAGTGTCATCGACCAATTCTATTATATCATCCCTAAACTTAACACTGGTTTTAACAAGTCTTACATTAGGTAAGGTGAATCTTTTTTTTATTTTTTTTATTTTTTTTTTTATATTTGGTTCGCCAAATTGACGCCGCCCGCCTGGTGGTAAGTCGTGACGACGTCTAGCGATTGTGGGCCACTCTCACAGCACACATTACTATTGAGAGTGGCCCTCAACTTGACGACCTACTGATGTGCCTCTTCACGCTCCGCTTAAAGAACCCAGGATTATATGTGGGAGGAAACACGTGCACAGGCAGGGCGTTCCAGGCCACTATCGTTCGGCAGAGAAACAAACGTTTAAAACGTTCGGTTTTCGCGAACTATCCACTGTGTGGGGGTGGCATCTCTGCCCGGCACGAGTCGTTCGGGATCGGAAGGAAGATGGTGGGATCAGATTGAAGAGCTCTTCAGAACACTCGCCGTGGTAAATACGGTAGAATGCGGCCAAGGAAGCTATTGTTCGGCGCTGAACTAGCGGCTCAAGGCTTCCCGTTACCTCCGGACAATCTATAATACGGATAGCCCGTCGCTGCATAGCGTCGAGAGCGTCCAGCAGATACTTAACGGAGCCGTGCCAGAGGTGAGAGCAGTATTCGACGCAGGGTCTAATCTGCGTCTTGTACAGCAGACACCTCTGGTCCGGTGTAAAGAATCTCTTTACCTTATTCAGTATTCCTAGTTTCCGCGAAGCTAGCCCTATACATCTTTCGATGTAGTTTTTATTATTGAGCTCTCGACGAACGTCTATGCCAAGGATATCAAGGTTGTCCTTCATTGGTAATAATGCATTCTGAAGAGAGGGTAGGGGAAGGAAAGGGGATTTCTTCGCAGTAAATGCACACGCCTGTGTTTTGCGGGCATTGAACTCGACCAGGTTCTCGGTACCCCATTGAGAGAGGTTACGGTCGAGATCAGCCACGAGTCATCGTCTCTCCTCCTCAATCTCAGATCGCCCCGCCGTCGGACGAACCGAGTAACTCCCGTGCAGTGTGCTGTCATCTGCATAGCAATGAATCCCGAGGGATAGCATATCATTGATATGCAGAAGAAAGAGAGTTGGTGATAGTACGGACCCCTGCGGTACCCCGGCATTCACTTGCAAGAAGCGAGAAGCCTGGCCATCGCAGAGGACCCGCACTCGGCGCTCGTTTAAAAAGCTGGCAATCCAGCTGCACAGTTGAGGAGGTAGACCATATGCCGGAAGCTTGGAAAGGAGCGAAGCATGCCAGACCCTATCGAAGGCTTTGGCGATGTCCAGGCTAATAGCCAAGGACTCGCCCTGCCTTTCCATAGCCCCACCCCAGACATGCGTTACGAATGCCAGAAGATCACCCGTTGATCGCTTTGGCCTGAAGCCGTATTGTCGATCATTGATTAGCGAGTGATCCTCTAGGAATTGCATGAGCTGCTTATTTATAAGGAGCTCAAGCACCTTGCAAATGACTGAGGTGACAGCTTTGGGTCGATAGTTGCCTGGATCGGACCGATCCCCTTTCTTGGGGATCGGCTGTACGTTCGCCTCCTTCCAGACCTCCGGCACGAGCCCTGAAGAGTATGACAGGCGGTACAGACGCGTTAAGGGCCCAGACCGCGCACGGATAAAGTCGATTTTGAGCGACAGCAGCGCTATTGTTGCCCGAATCATCCGACGGGCGGGTGAATGACCCAGAGAGCGCGATTTTGAAAATGTTTTGCGACAAACGTTCCACGTTGAGTTATTGTTATTGAAGTTGAATATTTACAGCATAACAAAAATGTTGAATTATTGGAAATAAACGACTGCCTATTTGTAAAATATTCCAAGAGTAGTTTTCGTTATAAAATGATCCTAATTACTAGATAAATAAATAAGAGTAGTTTGAGACACAATTTTTATGATTTTCTATTTATAATAAACAATCAAGAGCAGGTCCGGACTGACCTTTTTGTATTCTACTTACCTAAAATTCCAACTACGAGTACCTATGTATTTATTTGTAATTTTACTACCAAAGTTTATTCTTATTTCGTAAAATTTTCATTCAATAAAATAATTGCAAATTCAGTAGGAAGTACGGTCGAAATAACATCACGCCTTTCCTCGCTAGTGTTTATATCTACGCAAGGAAATGTGCCTATTGCGTAAACTCAAATACTTTTTGCTTACGATCACCTCGCAATCTAAAAAATCTTCTAGGGTTGTACAAAAAATTGCCAATAAATGAAACACAAGTATAAAAATGGTTCATATAATTAAAAGTAAACAAAATATGAGTCGCCACCTAAAAAGCGTGCTAGGGTTGTACAAAAATTAGTTATAAACAAACATGAAATTTATAAATTATTCATATACTTAATTAAACGAAAGTAAACAATAACAAAATATGAGTTTAAGAGTTTCTAATGTTTTTTTCATTTTAATGATTACTGATCAAATTCTGATTTCTACTAATTTGATGATAAAATCAATTGCTATTGCAAAACCTATCAGAATGAAAATGTTACCAGCTGCCCGATTCACGTAATAAAAACCGTAGCGTAGTGACTTAAAAATGTCACTTCGCACACTTTTTAACCGACTTAAAAAAAGAAGAAGATTCTCAATTCGCTGTATTTTTTGAACCGATTTTGATGATTTTTTTTTAATTGAAAGATGGTGATCCCGTGTGGTCACATTTTAATTTCATTAGGATCGGCCCTTGGGTTTACACCAGGTAACTCTTCAAAATCGTATAGGAATTGTATAGAAATTGAGCTATTGGAAGATTTATGACAATCCAAGACTAGATAAGTAAGTGCGGTAAAAACAGAAAACCAAAAGGCGATTTCTAAGTTTCTAAGTTAAAACGACTTTTGAACTGGCGTGTTTACGTGAATCGACCGGCTGGGTAGTTAAGTTACCTCAGTCTCTTTCAAAATCATTAGACGTTCTTCTCTTTCAAAACACGTAAAGCTCTTTCTTTCCTCTCTTTCATAGCCTCTATGACATTGGGCGGGTCACGAATAGGCATGCTTCGTGACTGCCGAGGATCAACTAATTCTGGAAGGAGGCAATCGTAATAAAATCTAACTAATTTCATCTCCATTTTCTCCTTCCAAAATTTGTCGTCCTTTTCTATAATATAAACTTTCATAGGTACAGTAGCACCAAACCAGATGCCAAGCATGCAAACGTTTCTTTTAGTTATATGTAGCTGTCCCTGAATTTGGAAATACCAGTAATGATTTTTATTTATGACATAACCCTTGGAAGCCTTGTCCTTAACCCAAAAGGTATGTTTGGCCATTGCTTCATCAAGAGTCATGCCAGCTAAAGAATGTGGGCACTTAATTTCAATTAAACCGTTTGCATAAATGCCATCTGGTGTAGTACCAAGAAATTCATATTGATCGTCGACGAACAAACCGCAACCTTGTATACTAATATTCTCTTGAATTTCTAACTGTCTAATTGCAGTTTCTTCGTTTTCGATACCGTACCGTACAGCAGGCAAACTGGAGATATTACTACCATAAACGATTTTACAAACAAGAGCAGCACAACTTGTGCTCTCTCGTTTTTTACAAACTTCCCCGAACGATGATGAGGTTAGTAATTTTCTCCTTGTACTCATCCACTCAGCACTACTTCTTTGCAAATGGGTCGACCTTTCAAGCTCCTCTCTTTCAGCACAAGACAACTTTAAATCAACTAAAAAAGATGACTTGGCTTTCTCATATAATTCTGGACTCAGATCAGGTTTTTCGCAGTTTGGTCCATAGTGAGCGTCTTTCGATACAGCGCTGTGGCTTTTTTTCAATCTTAATTTAGGTTTAGCAATTAAACGGTTTCTACGATTACTATTTTCCACTTTCGCGATCAAAGGATTAGGACTAGATTTAAATATGACTTCATGAGTTTTACTATGAATCGATCCCGTATTAAAAGACACAACAGCAGCTGCGCATCGGCCCGCATAAGAACCACGGGAAGAATAATTTACACGCTTACCCCCAACTAATTTGGCAATTACTCCGTTAAAACTTTCAACTATATTACTTGTGCAATTATGAATTAAACTTCTAGAATGATATGACAGTCTTTTACTTAAAATTTCTACCGCGTCCATTAATCCGCATCCAACAATTGCTGGAAGTAACCCAACAGGTTCTATTCGACGAGTGTCAGGTCTACAAAAATACTCCTTGCAATGTTGGTGATTACCAAATACGTGTTGTGGACCATTTAGAATATCTTCACTAAGATTTTTTATTTTTTCTTCGAGTGACTGATTTTGATCCCCCCAATATTTAATCGCGCATTTTACACCCGTTCTTAAACGCAAATACCTTTCTTTTAGGAATTTCCGCAACTCGCAAGGATACTTAGTGTCTTTCGACAATTTCTCCAAGCTATTGCAGTAGTTTCGTAAAAGATGATTTTTGCATTCAATTTTCTCTACTATTAAATTATCGTACGGACGCGAATCTAATATTTTTTTATAAGTACTGGAATCGCCGTCTGCTACAAATTTATTATAAATTACACCGTGATCAACAAAGGAACGTTTAAACCCCTCAACTATTATGGTCGATTCCATCCCGGTAGATGATCCTGAATAATTCTTGAAACAATGGTGTTCCGGGGGCTGACTGTTGTTCTTTGCGGATCGTGCACAGACTACGCAGTATTTATTTTTAACTCCAAAAAACAATACTTTATTAGTTTTAATGCCAATTATCGCAGCTGCGCCGGATAAGGCGGAAAAATTCTTACCATAAGATCTCTTGCTCCAACAACCGTCAACAGCAACAGATATTAATGGTGTACCATTTTTATCAACACTACCTATAGACACTGCGTACTCCGCTTCTTCCTTGACAGCTTCTGCCATGGAATGTGCTGCTGTCTTTTCCCACCAATCGCAAACCGTATTATTAGTTTCATTGTACAATGAAGGTGACATGATTGGTAGGGCTACTGCGGCACTTAATGTTTTTAACTGAGAGTAACTCCCACCAGATGATATGATACCAGACACAATTTGATGATTCACTTCCATGCTATCTTCTTTCTTTTCAACCAAACACACAGTAAATTTCATATTACACATACTACATTTTATGATGAGTTTTGAGTCCAGACCAACTTTTACTTCACCTATTATACTGAGGTAACTTAACTTACAATCCATTGGACCGTGGTCCCCTATGGCCTGAAGAGCTTTAAAAAAAAAAGAAATATCCACTACTCTACGCCCAACTTCCACTTCATCCACCTTTCCCTCTTGACGGTTGTCAATAACTAGTTCCTGTAAAGAAATAATAATAATAATAATAATAATTTTTTATTTGCATTAAAGAGTTCGATGTTACAATTTTTTAGTGATTGAAGCCTCCTTTTAAGCAAGTAATGCCTGTATTAGGAGACTCCGCTCTTCCAAAACAAAACGTACAATTTTTTGCAATAATGCAGGAAGGTGTTTCTTATAATTATAAACCAATACAAGTGTGTTGGTTTTCTATCTAATATTACAATACAATATTACTTAATATTTATTTATTGTACATGACATATGTTCATGCGTCAAGAAGCGTTCATGTGTGTGTGTGTGTGTGTGTGTGTGTGTGTGTGTGCGGGCGTGTATGTGTGTGGGTGTGTGTGTGTGTGTGTGTGTGTGTGTGTGTTAGTATTATGTGTGATTGTGATCTTAACGAATATGTTGTAAAAGCATCTCGGTATCTTGATACGTAAGTGATTTCACATAACTAGTTAGCATTATTCTACAGTCGTAATAGTTTTTAGAATATATGTAAATTTCTTTATTGATTTTATTATAAAGCTGTGCAGATCGTTTGCTGTATTGCTTACAGGCAAACATCGTTTTAGTTGGAGGAATGTTAACTATAATGTCTTTCCTCCTTTTAGATTTAATTTTAGTGTCATAAGAAAGAGACTTGTGTTTTTTTAGGATCAATTGTATGATGTATAGTTTCCTAACCGAGAGTAAGTTACTAACACGATACAAGTCGTCAGTTGCGTATCTAATTGTTTAAGAAAGATAATGGCTTGATTTTTATTATAAAAAATAATTCAAAAGGTATGGGCCAAATTTCTTCAAACATAGCTAAGAACTCCCTTAGAATACATCTTTGAAACACAGAACACTAGATCAAAATCTTAAACGTTTTTATCAGTCTTCGTCAATTATGAAAGTGAATAAATAAACATAATAAAAAACTGGTTGCTTGTAAAGTCGGTTTAGGACGATAATTTTATCGGATAACGTCATAATATTATTCTCCATCGCTTGTACTGCGCTCTCGCTTGACCCTAGCGTGACATAATGTGACACTTTTTTGTGCGTGTTGCCGGTGTTCATCGATTTATAAGACGTTATCACGTCATAAATTTAATAAATCCGACTATATGCATAAAAACTCAAAAGGTAAAAAGAAAACAAGTCTACGGTCTTGAATTATGTTACATAAAAATAAATAAGAACACTATTGTAATAAATCGAATTCAACAGTTGAGACCCATTGAAATCCTCACAGGCTCGAAGATATTCCTGACTAGCTAAATATTTCTTTAGAAATAGGCCCCGACTGCTAAATACGCTATATTACAATGGTGTTGTTATTTATTTTTATTACACATTTTCATTTTGTAATCTGTCGGGTTTTAACATTTTTATTGTTTATTTATTTATATTCATAACTGACGAAGACAAATATAAAAGTGCAAAAGAATTCATACAATATTATGTTCGTGATGAACAGAAATTATAAATTTCCTTTACGCTATACGTATTGGTTTTTTATGGCGTCACTTATTCTATGTCACTCGGGCTTAGAAGACAATTCTAATGATACTAAAAACATTAAAATCGGTTCAATAATTTTGAACTTATCGTGCCACAAAGATATATTACTTAGTATACATACATACATACGTACACCAGTCGCGTAAAAGATAATATTTTACAAAAAAAATTCTTGATTTTGGTAAAATACGAGATTTGAACGTGAATTTTCTTTTGAGAAAGTAATTGAGAAGTATGTGTTTGTCTCACAATGAAAATAATAAATATTGCAAAAAAAAACTGTAGGTACTGAGATTTTGTCTTCGCCCATCACTAGCTAGTTTGTTTATTTATGTAACAAGTCTACAAGAATTACGTATAACAACTTACCTCTATACAGCGCGTAGCAGTGTTGCTCGGAGTCTCGGCCTGAAGGTTTTCTTCATTTTCAGTACTGGAAATATTATTCATCAATATCCACTTTTTATTTATTTTGTAATTTTTGTACAAGCCTACGCCAGGCACGGCGCGCGCGCGCCCGTGCAATTTCTGATAGGAAACATACCTACTTCCACTTCCACATATTTAGACATGATGAACATGAAAACTAATAATACTGTAACTAATAATAGTGTAAGCAAACTCATTGCTTTGAAATACATAAATATATGAAAACTTATACTACATTATGTAATAAAATTTATTATTATGAAAATTGTTCCTATAGAAATTGACTTTATTACTTATATAGATATTGAAATTACGTAATTATTACCTACTGGACATTGTAATTTTTCTTCTTAGACTGACATACCTAATTGTGTACCTATCTAATTACATGTCAAATCAATATTTACATGGTGTTGTAGGTATATGTCTGAATCAGGCGATCTAAATCATTGTACCTATTTGCTTTGTAATGTACCTACCCTGTTCAAAATGCAAATAGATTATATTATTATTACTACTAAGACATGATAAGCATACACACAAATAAAAGTAATAAAACTAGGATTTTTACTTGACACTAACACAAATCTAGTAAATTTTTTCTAGGTATTTAGGACAAGACGTAGTCAAGTAGGCAGGTAAATAAATAAGTAGGGAGGAACTTACATTTTATTCCGAGATCTTTTGGCTTTCACGTTTTTATAATGCGTACTAAATTTTCTTTTCGCTGGCATGGCACTCAGCAAATTATCCTGCGAAAAGAGACCCTCGATTACCAATTACGTTTATGATACCTATTGCCTTTATCATGTTGAAAAATCTATGTATGTCGTGCAGAGAACTATATACCCCGCCAGTTCATATCTCGAGAAAATAAGGTGGGCAGGGCTTTGATTGTTTCAAGCCTGAATTGATACCTACTTTACAAGGTTCATAAAATGACCTACGCAACAAAGTAAATAATTTTGTATTTCTTACGATTTATATCTAGTTCCATCATGGTTTTCTTTCAGACTTTCATTATATCGGTACTTTCTATTTACTGAAAGTAAATTAGTTATAAAAATATTGTACTTACAGTTTTTCACAAAAAACACAAATTCACAACACGTAATTTTGCTGTAGCATCCGACACGCGTGGAGTCACTTTGAAATTCTATGGCGCACTGGCGATTAGTTGCGACGATCGTTCTATCGGGACGCGTTTGAATTTGCATACATTTTTCTATGGAGAATTTACGTAAAACATATCTAGATTTTAGGGCTTTAAAAGGGGAAGTCTTTGTTTGTAAAGGTACAAAAAAAGTACATGGTTATATTTATTGGCTTTTTCAGTGTTCAAAAAGTGTTTCTTTTTATCAATTTGTGTTGATTTATTGGGTTAAATCTGAAAAATACGAAGGCAGGTTTTCGAATTTTTTCTCAATTTTGTGCGTTTGTTGACGTTTATTATATAACAACTACAGGGTTTTAAGAGTTAAAATTAGCACTAACATCATTTTTGGTCTTTCATTTTAATATATACAAATTATCGTTGTTATTAATCATATGTAAATAGGTTAAATATGAAAAATCGTAACACTCTTTTCGGTGATTTTCACGATCTGGGCCCTTAATACTGGAGACAACTCAGCTGCACATTTTCGTAGCACCACCGCCGAAATGCCGTCAGGGCCACTGGCTTTCCGCGTGTCGAGTGACCGCAGCACTGCCCGTACATCACATTGCCTGATAACAATATGCGGGGGGCTGCAGGCCACGGTCGTCGACCCGGGAATTAGCCGCAAAGAGGTCTGCGAGCATATCCGCTTTCTCTTGGGCTTTGTGAGCCAGTGTTCCATCTGGGTAACGCAGCGGTGGCAGCGAGGGCTGACAAAAGTTAGATTGCACGGCTTTGGCCAGTTGCCAGAATCCACGGCTGCCCGTGGGATGGAAAGTGAGCTCCTGACCAAGCCGCGCGACGCGCTGGGCATCCGCTCTCTTAAAGGCCCTCTTACTCGACTTTGTGGCCCGGTTGTACGCTGCTTTGAGGTGGCCCACGTTTGGGTCGCGCACAACCCGGGCCCTGATCCAGGCGCGATATGCCGACTGTTTTTGTCGAACAGCTTTGGCACAATCTCGCCCGAACCAGGGACGGGCTCTGCGGATACTGGCGACATCAGTGAAAGGGATGTAATAATCCATCCCTAAACTGATCTCGCCAGCAATAGCAGAAGCACTATCCGAAGGAGCCTTTCCTACAAAGCAGCGCTGGCTCCAGGGGACGGACGCATAATAATCGCGTAGACCGTCCCAATCCGCTGACGAGTAGTGCCATAGTCGTCGTGACGTTTGTACAGGACGTGCAGGAGGTGACACCTTCATGACAGCGTGAACAACACAGAGGTCAGAACTACCCAGTGGGGCTCCTACCGAAACACTGTACTTGGCTGGGCGACTCGTCAGCAGTAGATCCAGCAGAGCGGGCGCGTGATCTGACCTGTCTGGTATCCGGGTGATCCCGCATACCATCTGGGTCAGACCGTGGGAGAGAGCGAACGCATGGGCGGCTCTACCCGCATGATCAGTCTTGAGGGACCCCAGCCATTCAATGTGATGGCCATTGAAGTCCCCCAGAAATACTAGGTCAGCGTTCGGGAACCGCACCTGCGCTTCATCAGCCGTCTCGCTGAGGTACTGGAAGAGCTTTGTTGTCTCAGAATCCCCTGTGTGGGATCGGTAGACGCACACGTAGATCTGGCTCATAGAGCCATGGTCTACGTGCAGCCAAAGGACGGAATTGGAGGGGTTCTCTAGGCAGCGCAACCGGCGGCAGCAAACATCCGCCCTAACGAACACGCACACCCCGGCTTTGTCTCGAAATTGTTCCTCGATGATATAGCCGGGGTAACACAGGTAAGACGTGTCGTCAGGGCGGCGTATTTGTGTCTCCGTGAGGAACATCACAGCGGGCCGTGCCGTCTCAAGGTGGTGGTGGACGGTATCGAGGTTCGCATGGAGTCCACGGACGTTAGTGAACTCCACCTCGAAATGTGAAGTTGTGGGGTTTCCTAGGGCCGCTGTGTAACGTTTATTTCTTTTTTGTTGCACTGCCATTGTAGATTTTGAAGAAGAAGCGTGAAGACAGGGCGACATTTGGTGCAGCAGTAAGTGACAAAGCGCAGGGGCTAGCTTTGTCTAGAACCGTGTGGTTAGGTCGGAGCCGACTCGCCGGACGGAAGGGCTCCCAAACCCCCCTGATGCAAGGCCGCCGCTACCCCACACCGGTTACCACCCGGAGCGGCGATCCCACATCAGGATTATGCGCAACATGTGGGGCAGCCTCCTGGGGTGGTTGGCCCCAGGCGGGCCCCATGACTGTGTTGCCGGCGGCCGCGGCAACGCCGTTGCTAAGGGTCTCCCTGGCCGGCGAATCGACCCACACCACCCACACTAGACTCCGTTTCGCCCCCACTGGTCCCATGCCTGCTGCACCATACATCGCCCCGGGCCCGGCGGTGCAGTTGCTGAACCCCTAACTCAACCCAGCCTGGGCTGGGTTACTTGGGGGGCTTTAGCACAGCTGCACGGTGGTACCCCCCCGGACCAACACTGTTGTACCACCTGGTACCCACGTAGGGGCCGAAGCCACTCCATAGGTACCGTAAATTAACGAGCCTCGTCCGTTTATCAGCAGGTGCGCCACTAGCAGGTGAAAGATGTTGGTAGAGCCCCTTTGCACCCAAATCTTACACATTTAGTTTTATTTTCATTTAATAATAAATTATTAGCTCAAAACCAGTGGACTATCCTAGAGAGGGCAATGTTTACATCGTCAAGTTTTCGCTGTCCACGTTTAACTTTAAATATTAAAGAAGTGTCATCAGCAAACAAAACTACCTCGTGGTCGTCTCTTATGAGGTGAGGGAGATCATTAATATATACTAGAAAAAGAAAAGGTCCCAAAATTGAACCCTGCGGTACCCCCATTGCTACAGGAGAACCAGGTGACTGTTTACCATTGATCACTACTTTCTGGACCCTATCACTTAAGTAAGAATTGACGAAATTCAAGGCCGTCCCCCGGATTCCGTAATGATCAAGTTTCTTAATTAAAGTCTGGTGTTGAACGCAATCGAAGGCCTTAGATAAGTCACAGAATACAGCATAAGCATCATATGACTCATCCCAGGCCCTGTATATACACTCTAATAATTTAATTTCAGCATCAGTGGTGGACCGACCACGAGTGAAACCGAATTGTTTTGTATGTAAAAGTTTATTAACGTTAAAGTGATTTTGCATTTGATTAAGCATAATTTTTTCAAAAATTTTACTAAATGTAGGTAGTACAGAAATGGGACGGAAATTGGACGGATCTGAAGTACTACCCGATTTAAACAGGGGAATTAATTTACTAGATTTCATTAAATCAGGGAACACACCACTATCAACACAATTATTAAATATTATTACTAGTTCAGGAGCAACCATTTCAATAAAAGAATTGACTAAATACACAGAGATGCCCCAGAGGTCAGCTGTTTTCTTGATATTTAAAGATTTAAAAGTTTTTAAGATGGTGTTTATGTTAACTTTACTGAATTTAAATATAACGTTACAACAAGGAACGTTTGCTTTTAACAAAGATTCTGCAATGGGGGTTGAAGAGCCTAGGGTTTTTGTCAAATCTACAGGAATTCAGGAGAAAAAAATTTCAAATTCGTTAGCAACCTCGAAGTCTGATGTTGTTATTTTACCATTTATATTATGTTTAAAATTATTATCATTTAATTTTTGTTGACCTCTTTCCGCGTTTATAATTTTCCAAGTAGATTTAACTTTGTCTGCACTATTGAGAATTTTATCACTTATATATTTTGATTTAGCTGCTAAACAATCTGCTTTAAACTTTATTGAATAAGTTTTAACATAATCTAGAAATTCAACTGATCTATTAAGCTGTCTTTCTGAGTATAGTTCATAAAGTTTTTGCCTACTTTTGTGTATACCCTCAGTGGCCCATTCACTGAAAGTAGGACTATTACTAATCATGACCTCCTTAGACTTGAATATGGAGTTGAACTCGTTGTAAAAAGAATCAAAAAATAATTTATACATTACATTAGGATCTAAGGCAGTGTCTAAGAATGGAATTTTATTGCAAAGTCCAACCCTCATACGTTCCAAGCGGTCACCAGTTATTGGTCTACATAATATTTTATGTTTTATAACTTTTTCTTTAGTGATTTTAAAAGAAGCTATTTGCCCACAATGGTCTGAATCTAGCTTTTTTATAATACTTTTACTTTCTGGCAACATATCGCTGTATATATTATCCAGGCAAGTGGCTATTGTAGCACAATATCTAGTAGGCTCCAAAAATAAGTTTGTAAGATTGTGTGATTTAAATAAATTTAAAATATTATAACTCATAGGCGTATTAACAAGTAAATCGACATTAAAATCACCACAAACTATTAGGTACTTATTAGTTTTTCCAAGTTTACATAGAACTTTGTCAATAAGTTCCTCAAATTCGCAAAAGGGCGAGGTTCCAGGTTTATACACGCATACTACTATGAATTGCTCCATTTCCACGCAAGACAGTTCGACTTTACACTCTAGAGAAAGAGACACAATATCTTTCCGTTCTTTAAATTTAAGTTTTTTATTTAATAAAATCAAAGATCCCCCCCGTACTGTGGTCACCCTGCAGAATGCACTACCAACCCGGTGATTACTGAAATTGAACATGAGCTCATTCGACTTACGCATATGTTCTGTAATACAAAAAATATCAATATTATCTGAATTCATTAACAGTTCCAACTCTAACTCTTTGCCATGTGTTAAACAACCAATATTTTGATGCCCTATGTTGATATAATTTACATTTTTTGATTTGGTTTGATTTGGAGGGCATTTTTTAACATAATTAATATTTGTAACAAAATTTAATTCAATTAATTGAGTATGTCTGCTAAAGGGTAATATTGCCTCTGTTGTCGTAGAACTTAATTTAAATTACTTGGAACAGATTCCAAAGTCTTAACACTAAATCTACATTGTTCAATAGAAGCAGTTTTGTCAGCCAAGTTCTTGGCTGAAGTGTAAAAATAATTGAATAGCAAACTCGCTATTTGTCTCTTATAATGCTTTGGTAGAAAATACCTACCTTTGTTTATATAAACAATATGTTTGTTATCGTTAAACTTACTGTCAGAAGTTGACAAATTGTATTTATATACAGTTCTCTTAAAAACAGAATTAAAGTCAATTACATGGAATTTATTATTATATTGGCTAGTTAAATTGAGTTGTAAATTTATCTTATATCTAAGAGAATTTTCCACGTCGGCACACCTTTTATATATGGTAATGTAAACTACATGTTCAACATTTAAGTTTTGCATTTTGTCAAAGTATAGGGATAGTTAATTTTTGTTAATTTTACCCCTGTTTGAGCAGAAAATAATTATTTTACTGTTTGAGTCAAAATTATATTCTAATATCTTTTGCATAATTTCATTTAAAGATGCACCTGGATAACAGTTATTAATAATTAATGCATGCTGGTCGACATCATACCCGGGAGTGCATACCTCTAAAATCATTTTTTAATTTTGCTCCGCTCAACATTTGCAATTAGTAGCATGCATTGCATACCTAGTTACTATATTTATGTGCGTATCTCGTTAAGCACGTTAAGCCGTCGGTCCCGGCTCTCATACGAACATCTATGGCAGTTGTAACTGGTCGCCGGGCGCAGAATTAAAAAATACCGTAACGTAACTGGTATTTGGAGCCCTAAAACAAAATCCGACTGCTCTAACTACAGGGCTTAGATATCGCTCTTGGGGTGTGGAGGTCAGGCAGTCGTAACTAGTATTTGGAGCCATAAAACAAAATCCGACTGGTCTAACTACAGGGCTTAGATATCGCTCTTGGGGTGTGGAGGTCAGGCAGTCGTAACTAGTATTTGGAGCCATAAAACAAAATCCGACTGGTTTAACTACAGGGCTTAGATATCGCTCTTGGGGTGTGGAGGTCAGGCAGTCGTAACTAGTATTTGGAGCCATAAAACAAAATCCGACTGGTCTAACTACAGGGCTTCGATGTCGTCCATGGGGTGTGGCAGTCTACTAGGTTGGGTTAGTGGATGATGATTACTGAATTTCACTGAACTCACCGAGAGTTAAGAACCAAAGCCAATCTCAGAAGCAAGTTTTGTACCTTCCAATTAAGTGAGGAAGCTCTGCTAAGTATAAAAAGGTATAGTATAATATGTACTCGGTGACTTGTGCCCGGTAAATGGCAATAGGCTCGCCCCCTATTACATGGGACCTAACATAGCTGGCGAGATGTGGGTGTGTTTGCACACCTCTGCCTACCCCTTCGGGGAAAAAGGCGTGATGCTATGTTATTATAATATGTACATATCTCACGTATTAAACTTTAATCGGTAAAACTACAAACCATAGACCGCAAAAAAAGTCCAAGCTAAGAAAAAACCCGTGTGCTTAGGAAGGTCGAGAGTCTACTTTATGCTCTGTATTGTTATTGTATTCTTAACTTGGAAGAATAATGCAGAAACACAATGACCGTATTTATATTTTTATGAGTAAGTCATAAAAACTTATTGGTGGTTTTTGTGGAATCCCTTATTTCACAAAGAGGGGAAATTTTTATTTTTCCCGTACATTGAGTTATTAAACTTAATTCTAATTTAGATGTTTTGTGTGCAAATAGGCATTTTTACTGTCAAATATTATTTATTGTTAATTAAAATGGAAGCACAATACATACTGATATTTATCCTTGAGTCCATCATGAAATCTAGAAGGAATAACCAAAATTGGAAAAGGAAGGAAACACAAGGAAGAGTTTTGCAGAAATTTTGATTACTGTTCCGCTCTTACTAAAAGTCAAAATATGTTTATTCAAAATAGTGCAGTTATTGAAATGTGCCCATTAGATTACATCACATCCGAGAAGAACGACGAGAAGCTCGGCGGGGGTCAACATTTTTTTCGCTGCTATTAGTCGTAGCGTGATATCTTAGCCTTCCTCGATAAAATTAACAATTCAAAAAAAAATTTTATTTATAATTTTTGTACATACACACAAACAAAAAAAAACAAGAAATAGAAGTAAAAAAGAATAAAGTGAGCATAGTACAAGGGCACTACTTATTCCTAAAGGAATCTCTTCCAGCAGGCCTGAGAGGAGAAGTAAGAGTGAAAAAGCTAAGTGTGTGCAGTGCAAGTAAATAAATAAACCTACGTAAACTATGGGTGCTATAATATATATACATAGATAAATATATACAATGCTATCTATACAATACTTACATATGCTAGGGTAAAGAGGACAGATAATGTGTTTTGACTTTACTTTTAAAGAGAGGAAGAGTTTTACAGCTTTGTATATCAGGGGGTAGTGAGTTCCACAGCCTGACCGCATGAACGGTAAAGGAATAGGAGTAGAAATCGATTTTGTGGGACGAAAAGTTTAGGCGGTACATGAGGTGAGATCTACAAGGAGTACCGTTTTCTTGTTTTAAGAGAGAAGATAATAATTACCTACTTTTTTAACTTATTGCCGAACGCCTCTGGTTATCTCCAGGAAGAATTTTCGTTGGGAAAGAATTTCTAGTGCAAATAAATATACTTCATTAATTCATACTGTGTGTTGTGTATTTTGATTTATAAAATATATTTTATAATAACATTGTTTCATGCCATGTCAAACATTACGTCCAGTACGTTAAAAATTAATTAAATTTTCATAAAGCTTACAACAGTATACATAAAATGGCATTACAGTTTTATGTATTTCATTGTAACTGCCTAAGCCAGTACCAGCTGTCGCCGATAGGCCTGTCTTATTAAATTCACCCTTTGTTTAACTTGGGGTCTGTACTTAATAGCTAATGTTTTCGTATGTAATTTCGTATTCCATATTAGTTTTGTCTAAACATTTTGGGTGGTATTGGAAATTTCTATTACTCTGATTCGATTATTGGGGGAAGTTGGTTGGTTTTATTATTGTAATTTAATTTGGTAACATAAGAAATGTAAGTGTATTTTAACTTGAACTGTTGAATGTACGGCCCGCGTGCTACTGCTATATAAGAGGTCCACGGTTCCATCCCTGGCCTAGCAGGTATACCACGTGCTGGTGCAGCAGGATGATTTGTATCCTGGATATAGAAAGAAAAAGAAAGAAATAATGTTTTTTATTTGGATAGAATCAGGCGTTACCTGGCGAAAGTCCTTGACACAAAGTTTTTTATTGTTTCATCACAACATTTTACGGTATATGTTGATGGCAATGGAAGTAGGTGCGGCCGCGACCTCGGGCCGCAGATTTAAAAAAAAAATCGGTATATGTTGATAGAGCTCCTTATTTTAATACACAGACAGAGAGACACATATCACGCCTATATCCCAAAGGGTAGACAAAGGTGTATTACACACCCACAATTTGCCAATATTTTTGGTCTATGTATAATGGGTTATGTCCAAAATGGCCAATTAAAAAGTAGCAGCTATATTGTAATTTTGAAAAAATAATTAAACCCGTTGCCTTGCGATGAAATGTTGATGAAAGGCAACAAAATCTTACGTGCCAGCTGCTATGGCACAGCCAATTAAAGTCCTCGGCGTCTCGGACTATAACTTATTTTAATATGTAGGTAATATTTAGGTATAACAATACTACTTCTGTGTAATATAAGAATATAATTGCGTAAATTAGTAGGAGACACGAATGATGAGATGAAACAGTAAATTATTTATGTTCCACTGATAATAATCAAATTGATTTCTGTATTGAGTGCCATTGAATCGAATGAAGAATTGATGATGCGATGAACACGAAAGAACGGTTATAGAAACAATCACAGGATATGAAAGGAAATCGAATTTCCTCAGAGAAATTGACGAGTATAGCTCAATGAGACACTACCTTCATTTCCTGCCCAGTTATCTTATACAAGTACTGGCATTGCCCACTTGACATATTGTATACACAAAAACCTTCCTCGACAACCACTCTATTCATTGGTGAAAACCGCATCAAAATCTGTTGCGTAGTTTTAAACATCTACACATATCTAGACTTTTAATTATGATGATTTATATTGCATTAACATTGAAATGACTATTTCCTTTCCAAGAGAAACCCTTATGAACAAGTCTGGATCTGTTGGCACACAGCGTAAAAAATATTGAAAAAAAGTTAGCAAGCTTCCAATTTGTTTAAAAATTTACAATCTTAATCATTAAAGTCGCGAGGTGTTTTGGTGCCGTTTATTTCGTTTGACTGAAGCTTGAAATATAGACTTGATTATCTGCCACACGGGCTGTGTGGCAGATAGTCAAGTCTATATTTCCGAGGGTGTAGGCCATAAGTGAAAACTCTTTCACATTTTACCAGTAATTTTGCTGGTCTCACGTTCCCAGACAAACTTATTGACGGTGCCTAAATTCCAACAACCAAAAACGATTTTACATCTAATTGTATTATGGGTTAGCACAGTATGTCTTTGCTACCATGGAAGATGGGAAGGCCTTTGGTGTCGGACGCTACGTGGGTTGACACCTTAGCATCTTCACACCTCCTAAGTACATCCGGATATGCCGGCGTTGCTGCTGCGTTGGCTGAAGGCCTCAAACGGCGTAAATATGCTAACCTAGCAGGTGATTACATATTTGAGCCGTTTGGGGTTGAGACACTGGGGTCATGGGGTCCGAGTGCTCGCCGCCTTTATAGAGACATTGCTAAACGCTTAATCTCAGGCCCAGAACGTTACCTATTTTCTGGCCCAAAGAATAAGTATCGTTATCCAACGTGGTAACACAGAATAATGGCTTTGAATAGTCAACTTTGCTTCAATAAGTTGTATGTGTACGAACTCTAATCGCCATTTCCAGTAGTTTGAGTTCACTAACAATATTTCACTTTAAAAACGTTGCATTTATGTACGAGCGCTCATTGGAGTGCTTTCTAGTTGTGTGTCAATGTTTGTGAACTGTGCTCTAGAGCATTTCGATGTTTTTTTCCGCTTTCAACCAGTGACCTATTGATGATTTTGTTTGAACTGCTTTTATTTTAAGTTTATTTGTGACAAATGGATTTTTGATGTTGTTTACTTTCGGTCGATTTACTGTTAATGTTGGGAGTAAAGAGCTTTTTGTTTTTGTCACATATAAATAACAGAGTTACCGGTACACTTAGATAAAATAGAAGCGTTTGTTTGTTTTTTTAACTAGCGCACGCCCGCGGCTTCGTATGCGTGAAATAGTTTTATCCCGGGATAAAAAGTAGCCTGTATTACATCAGTTGTCTACCAGTGAAAATCCCGTTGAAATCGGTGCAGCCGTTCCAGAGATTAGCAGAAACAAACAGACAGATAGCCAGGCAGACGGGCAGATAGACAAAAAAAAATTTAAAAAAATTCCATTTTGTATGTCGGTATCGTGTATACTAATCGTATGCATTGAGTAAAAAGCTGGGAATTTGAAATTACATACAGACACTTAAATTTTATTTATCTGTATGGATGTATGGATATGGATAACTACTTTTCACTGACTGCTTATGAATCACTTTAGGTGGATACAGACGCACATTATAAAATATTTTTCAAAAAATTCATCTGTCTGTCTATCTGGCCCTCTGTAGGTATTAAATCCATGATCTGGCCATATTTTTTGGAGTTTGGGTATTTTCTATGTATAATATGTATGTATTTAGAAATATATAAGTATGTTTATCAGTCGTCTAGATCCCATAACACAAGCTTATATTAGCTTAATTTGGGCTAGATGACGTTGTGTGAGAATGTCCAAAAATATTTATTTATTATTTTTAACTACTCTTGCTAATCTGTTTTATGGGACAAAGTCGCAGGCATACGCTAGTATTTAGACCAAATCCAACTTTGTCACGTACCTACACTGTAAAAGCAAGTAAGTTAGTTTCGATTACCAACATAAATGAACTTCAACCATTTATATGTTAATACAGTGCAGTTTTCTCTGCCGAAACTAAGGGTAATACAATCTCCCTAATGTATGTTCGAAGTACTTTGGATATTTCCTTGATTATGCACTTGCAGGCAGCAAGATGCATGCATTTAAATCGGCGGCATTTTCTCTCAATGTTGGGGTGCAGGTTTGTCTACGGTTTCAAATTACAAGAAATTTAATATCTACAGTGATGATGATGTACTAGTGATTGCAGTCTTCAGCACATAAATACTTCCGAGGAGGTAAGCAGACATGTAATTCACATCCAAATTTTGCCTCTTGTAGTAGGGGTAAACCTGATGCCGACCCCAGGCACCATCTATACTTATAATACCGAATAATCTATACCGATTCTTTACACCGGACCAGAGCTGTCTGCTGTACAAGACGCAGATTAGACTCTGCGTCGAATACTGCTCTCACCTCTGGGATGGTTTCGCGAAGTATCTACTGGACGCTCTCGACGCTATGCAGCGACGGGCTATCCGTATTATAGATTGTCCGGAGAAAACGGGAAGCCTTGAGCCGCTAGCTCAGCGCCGAACAATAGCTTCCTTGGCCGCAATCTACCGTATTTACCACGGCGAGTGTTCTGAAGAGCTCTTCAATCTAATCCCACCCTCTTCCTTCCGATCACGAACAACGCGTGCCGGGCAGAGATGCCACTCCCACAAAGTGGATAGCATGTTCGCGAGAACCGAACGTTTTAAACGTTCGTCTCTCTGCCGAACGATAGTGGAATGAAACGCCCTGCCTGTGTACGTGTTTCCTCCCACATATAACCCTGGGTTCTTAAAGCGGAGCGTGAAGAGGCACATCAGTAGGTCGTCAAGTTGAGGGCCACTCACTATAGTATTGTGTGCTGTGAGAGTGGCGCACAATCGCTAGACGTCGTCACGACTTACCAACAGGCGGGCGGCGTCAATTTGGCGAACCAAATATAAAAAAAAAAACTGTAGAAGTGAAAATTCTGTACATTGACAATATCAAAAAAATAAATGGCGGGGGTGTTACTAGACCGACACCGAACCCAAAATGTGATTAAAAAAATATTTGTCTGTCTGTCTGTCTGTCTGTCTGTTTTTTCAGGCATCACGCAAAAACTACCGGTTCGATTACGATGCAACTTGGTATAATTATTCTTTAATATCCTGGGCACCACACTGGGTACTTTTTATCCCGGAAAAGTATATACAATAAGAAACAAACTTAATTTTGCGGTTTAATCCCTAGACTCGATTACTGTACCAACCGCTTATCGTTTAGAAACAAATAAAAATGTTTCCGGTTATTTACAGTCTCTCTAAATTTAAGAACCTTGTTCTTGACGGTAGAGTTACCTCCACTGATCTATTCTCCCTGCCAAATCCTTCACCTCCTAATACGACCCAATTTGTATGTTTTCCTTCACTTGGTCTGTGTTCGTTTTCCTTGATCTTCCCCTTCCATGCTTTCCCTTCACTTTCCATTCTATGATGATTTGTTTAAACGAGTCATGTCGTATCAGGTGACGAATCCTCCCTCTCCGCTTCACAATTTATATTATTTTTCATTTATATTATTTTTCAATTTGCTTCAGCACCCTCTCGTTAGTAATCATATCCGTCCAGGTTAATATGCTCTCCATCCTTCGCTAACAGTACATTTCAAACGCCTCCAACCTGTCTCCAACCCTTTGTATTAACATCTATGTTATACATCCATAAAAGGCTAGCGGTCGTAAATATATGATTTAATAAATTTCTTTCTAATATCGATTGATTTTCTTTTACTTTTCAATATGTGCTACCGTTACGGGTAGTGCGTAGAAAAATAATAAAACTCTAATTTTATTTGATGTTATGTAAACGTTATTTGAAAATTTTTACTGGATTTTTGTTAATTTTATTGGATTTTATGTTAATTTACTCGTATATATTAAATTTTATTGAATTGAACTAAATTTAATTTAACTTATTTAACATGTTTTAATTATGTTAAACCTGATGTACGAAATTTAATGTGCTACATGCCTGTAATAAAAATTACTAAACAAAATAAAGCCAAAGTCGTAAAGGAACAGTGTGAAACAGTTAGTGTCTTACAAAGTGATCCCTCACTTATCCCCCCGACTATATTATCATTCACAAACACCCTCTCATACAAGGTTTTATCGCTTCAAGTATATAAAAACACACACATAAGTTTATTTCGAATTTCACGAAGATAAATGTATTAATACAAACTTTCTTATGTTTATGTTGACTAGTGTTAGTACTGATAGCAAATTAAGTGTAAAAATTTGAGATTTTATTATTTATTTTTAAACAATTCATTACTGTGTGGAATACTTTATTTGTTAGCAACCAGGGGACACAATACTGGAACAAAGAGTACTTACCCTTATCTAGGAAATAGTCGGTCTAAGTATAAGGTATGTACCAATTTGATTATAAAAGTAGTGTTCGTCCATAAAGCTGAACAGTAGACCTCGCATAGCAGACATTTTTTTTTTTAATTAAATAATTACATTTTTATAAGCCTACAATCCGTAAGAATAAAACAACAGTTGAAAAGTAAACAAAATCAATTCATAGCACAAATAAAAAACTAGGGCAAGCTTATACTGTTTGAAAATTTAATGCAAAAGCCACATTTTTTGTAGACTCTACCCAAGAGACGATGCAGCCCAGTCAAAACCACGCTTAGGTAAATACAAAACTCAAATATTTATGGAACTTACGCGTAAGCCTCGTATTTGTGTAGGGAGAGGAAAATTCGGATAGCGACATATGTGTCGGAAATATGGAATATCTTGGTAGATATACTATCTCACAGATTGGGTAGAAGTTCAATCTTATGAATAATATAAACACTGAGGATGAAAATGAGCGAATACTTCCTGCATCTTAGATTTAGTTTAGCTTATAGACTCTTTTAGAAGCAGTTCGTCGGTAGCATAGTGAGTTTTGGGTGAACGCATTTTTGACAAAATATTATTTTTATTGTGATATATATATACATGTACCTTATAATGTATAGGTTTTGAAGATAGCCCAAATTTTGCCAGTCACTTATTTGGTTCCACGCGTCTAGCTAATTGGGCCTTGATTGAGCCTTTATTGCCGATCTTGATCTCTTTGAATATATTTGCCAAAGCCTCACCAATAGCAGGTGGACCACATGCAATTAAGGATGATTTGTGCCTCAGTTTTTTTAAAGTCCTCTGTAATGTCCTGTAACGTCTGGTACTAAAACAAAGATGTCAGAATTAAATCAGTATGTCATCAATCCAACGAGCCATTTTCCAACGCAGTTGGTGTCGGTTTTCCAGTCTTACTGCGATTTGGCTGAACTCGATATTTTCTGTGAAGCGACTGCCATTTGACCTCCACAGACCATGGGTGATATCGAAGTTCTGTAGTTAGACCGATCGGATTTTTTGATTTGCTATAAATGTTCGTATGACAACCGGGACCGACCGCTTAAATCCTAACTGACAGACTGGTCTGACTAGATGTTGCTTAAACATTGCAATGTGTTAAAATTGACGGTTACCAGTAGACCACGAGCCCCTCAATCAAGACTAATAGCAATAAAACAAGTGAAACGTTGACACAAAAACCGACTTAGAATTACCGAAAGGGGACGAAATAATTGTCGGGGAAATGCGAAAGGGGTCCAATTAGGGGAAAAAGGATCACCCAGTTGAAAAATATATGAGGTAACAAACATAGAAAAACAGATGAACTGAGACCCTGCTTCTATTTGAAAGTCGATTAAAAAGAAGTATTTGTATGTAAATTTAATGGGTAAGAATGTAGGGGGTAATATTAGGAACTACTTAACCAATTCAGAAAATTATTATATAAATATGTAGCTACAATAGGTAGGTATTGCTCTTAAATGCGACTTTACGATTCCGGCAATGTATACCGTGTGATTTTCGAATGAGAGTACTATTAAGTGCGTAGAATAGCTGGGATTCAAATTTTAATTCTGGCAGTTATTATGAATTCATTTCGAAAGGCTCAAATAAATGAGTAAGCTACTGAGATTTGATCTTATTCGAATAGACGAGTGCCTTTTGTAATCGAGGCCAGATATTCAAAGCCACCGCCAATGGTCATAGTTATTCCGTTTGAAATTAGCATTAAAGATATTGAAATGACAAGACTGCGATATTAATCTACATAAAACTATATCTAAATGGAACAAAAAGTAAATATTGTTGGTACAAGTACAACCAATTAAATGATTAAGGACCTCGCGTTGGAGGAATCACTCTTCTCAAGTTGGTGGAAAAGGTAAAACGTATTTAATTCTATTAAAAATGTACACAAAGAAAATTGTAGTTGACGTGCTTTTGACATTGTCACGGAAGACACCTGGAAACCCGACTAAGTGAAATGTCAGTCAAATGTGCCGCCGACCAATCGAACTGTTACGCTTTTAAATTTAGTAGGGATTATGTATTGATTGCGTCACTTAAGTGTAATTTTAGGGTGTTTATAGTAGTCACACTGCAATACTTTATACGGGATCAATTAAAAGTTTAATACGAGTAAGTATAACTAATTATTTCCTCACTTCGGAAATAATATTTACAAAACAAAACCTTAAAAATGACAAATGAAGCTATAAAATGATTTGTTTTGGTTACATTTTATATCGACACAAAAAGTGGCCATGTAAAAATACCCTTTTTGTGGTGTGGTTGGTTTTTGTTTAGAATAACCTAACTACCTAATCAAAATAGAGTATAGGCAGGCCTATGTCACTCGCCTAACAACCGCAAAAATACGTGACGTCAGCGACAACTTGAAGTTGTAAATCAGTAAGGGTTGTCTCTTGTTTGTGACACAGCATTGACTATAGAGTTGATATTGAGGCATTAACGTCATAATTATTGGCCAAATTATGCTGGTATATATTTTAACTTACTGGACAACCCTAAGGTTCGAATGATGTTCTCTCTAAACATAAGAATGTGCTTTAATTAACGTCGGAGTGCGAATTCTGTATGTAAGTACTATTCCCTATTCTGTGGTATACGTAAGTTACTGACGTGTAAACCTCGTACATACATAGCTAAGTCACACTAAGTATGACTAATTATGATTGCCTCGGTGGCTCAGTGGTATGAGTATGTGACTGCCGCCCCTGAAGTCCCAGGTTCGATTCCGGGTCGATTCGAATTATTTTTGTGATTCACAAATGTTTGTTTCGGAGTTCGGGTATTTTCTATGTATAATATGTATGTATTTAGAAATATATAAGTATGTTTATCAGTCGTCTAGATGCCATAACACAAGCTTATATTAGCTTAATTTGGGCTAGATGACGTTGTGTGAGAATGTCCAAAAATATTTATTATTTATTTATTTATTATTTATTTATTATTTATTTACTAAGATCAATTGTAGGTATATCACGGCTTTTATTTAAATGGTGACAATATTTTGTTATCTCATTATCTAGTTGTAACAAATTGAACTTCAACTTGTTAAATGTCTTGAATTGACTCAGATTATTCAACTAGCCACGGGTTATTTAGTTGTCATTGATCGCTATTTCATGGAAAATTCCTCATTTTACAGTATGAATCAAATTTGAGTTTGGGTAGCTGTTAGTTTAAGGTCGATTCAAGGGAAAAGTTACGAAAGACTGATAAACATAGCCACCCGCCGTCCTTACAGAAGCAGGCTAGAAGGGTCGCGTGCTGCGGGGCCTTTGCCCCACAGCAAGCAACCAGATTCACTCACGGACGCGGGATAAAACCCAGCCCCAACGACGCGGGATTTTCATTCCGACCAAACCCACGAAGAGGCCAAACAGCTGGCCAAAGCCTGCCGGGCGCCACTGGAAATACCTTCTGGGGTCACCGAAGACGCCCGCAGCAATGGACAGAGGAGCGATGTCGCGGAATTAAAAAAAAAAAAAAGACTGATAAATAAGATAGTTTGAAAGTAAATAGAAAAATATGTATTGTCCGTTTACATCATCCGTCTACATCACTACATAGTATAAAACAAAGTAGCATCCGTCCTTATTAGATCTTTAAAATTACGCAACGGATTTTGATGCAGTTTTCACCAATGAATAGAGTAAGATTCCCTTGTCCCTTGAAAGGCCGTAGCTTCAAGTTCTGTCTTTGACATTTCATGTTTTGTTATTTATAATTTCTATCTAGATACCTAATTATCACGTATTTAAAAATTAAATATACACAGATAAATCGAGTACGCATTAGGGAAATGAAAAACTAAACAGTTTTATCATAATTAACATTGCATTGATTCATATCTGAATGACTCATATTTACTTATACTTTTCATTACGATAATATTTTGGACAGTAACCGTTGTTAATATTTAATAGCACACTATCTACGGCCTTGCACAATTCTTAAATTGATAAAATAAACTAAGTGTATCAATCAATTTGTAAACACGGCGATTAATCTAAGCGGCTATAGGTGCTAGTAGGTAGGTATCCTAAGACATCCTGTGATAGTTAGTAAAAAGATTTACTAGTTTTTAAAACTTAATTAATTTAAATTTTGAATTCATAGCATAGTCATGTTACTTATTACTATTCCCTATTCTGTGGCCATATTGCAATTTTTTCTTTGCAATAAAATTAAATGTACCTTCTGCAGACCGGCAATTATATTTTTAAAGACCTTCTCCAATTTATCAATTTAACACGACAGTAAAACCACGGGTAAAAACCTATATATAACTAATAATCTTCTGATCATTAAATAGAGAGTAAATATCGGACGCTCAATGAAACGACATTACATGTAAAAAATTGGTTCAAAATATTTTTAAAAAGTCCTTGTAATTGTCAGTTAACGTTTATTCACTAAAATACAATTATAAAATATAAATTTTTCTAAATTATCTTTTCACAACACGAAATACTCCTTTACAATAAATATAGTTTAACAACTGTTTCTCGCGGTTCCGTTTACGTGTTGCCAAAGTCCCACGATAATACATAAATTATCTGTGATTAGTAATATTACAGGAATATAAAACAACACCAAACATGTACCTACATAACAACGGACTTCAAACTAACGGAATGGGACCAAATTGACATATTTAAAATATCTCTCAATAAAAGTGAAACGGTGTACCTACAAGTGTTTGGTTAGCATGTATTACCTACTATAAGTTTCACCAAGTGCCGACAATCGAAATCATCAACTATACGCAGTTTTCGCTTCACGTATTAATTATTAATATAGTAATTATATTAATAAACCTGCTACCTATTATATGATATACCTTGCTATAACAGCTCATATCGATAACGCAAATAACTCTACTTGAAAATCAATTTTGGCGGCCAGTAATTAATGATAGGTACCTACTTAGACAATACGAATTTAGCGATTAACGGAAGCAGATAAAAAGAATGTTTATAGATTTTCTATAAATATGATAAATTAGGAGATAAAATGGTCATTTGATTATGTTGCTTATTGTACTGTGAAAGGGACCGAAATGATTTCATAATGACGAAATTATATTTTGTATTATTTTTCGCCCTAAGTGGTATGTTAAGTTTGTGTGTGGGACAGCACGTTATTGAAGGACAATGTGACTTAGGTATACCTGTATCTAATACTTTTACACTTGACCAGGTAAAATTTAATTAATTTTATTTTATGGAATATTATGACAAACATTTCTTCAGACTGATACTTTGCCATTATTGTTCTGGTCCTACATAATAAGGGCCAAGCCTATTGCCGTTAGCGGGCACTATAGAAAATAAAAAACCAATCTATAGTTTGTAACAAAATTCCAACAGTCAGGCCAAACGTTACATAACTACCACTAAATTATAATCTCTTACTTCCGAGTAAGGAATAATTGAAATGAAATGAACCGGAATAATTTTAAAATATTTTCTAAACCATCTTTTAAAACTATATAAACCAAGAAGAGCCTCTAAATGACTAGAAAGTCATCGAATTTCATAATGATTCGGTAGGTATACTATATTATAATAAGTAGGTATATATTTAGAGTAGGAAAACACACACACACACATATCACGCCTATATCCCCAAAGGTGCATAATACATCCACAATTTGCCAGTATTTTTTGTCCCACGTAATAGGATGCAAGCCTATTGCCGTCACCGGACACATTTATAAAGGGTTAAGTCCGAAATGTTCGAATGAATTTAATAAAAAGTAGCAGCCACACTGTAATTTTGAAAAAAAAATTTAAATGTTGCTTTGCTATGAAATGTTGATAAAAGGCAACACAATCTTACGTGCCAGTCGCTATGACACAGGCAATTAAAGTCCTGGGCGTCTCGGACTATTGGAGGAAAGTAGGATAGTAGGAAAACTTAAAATACAACTGCTGAAGCATGGTCTCCAGCGGGAGTAGGTGGAACGCGACCATGTCCTTCTGCGAGCAAGTCGTGCTCGCGAAGGAGGCGGCCGAGAGGGAGAGGGAGCGTACCCTCCCCGCCGAGTTCCGTAGACTCATCTACGCCCATCGACCTCCATGATCGGGGCCTGAGGACGGCGGGATCGCCACCCGTCGTCCTTACAGAAGCAGGGTAGAAGGGTTTCGTACTGCGGGGCGATTGCCCCACAGCACGTTACCAGATTCACTCACTGACGCGGGAGTCTCATCCCGACCAAATCCCCGCAGAGACCACAAAGGTGGTCAAAGTCCGCCGGGCGCCACTGGAAATACGTACTGCTTGTAACCAGAGACACCCGGCAACGGACGTTAGATCGGCCGCGGCCCTGGGCCGCAGAATTAAAAAGAAAAAGATATTATCCATTTTAGCAAATTTTCTAAAAAGTGTGTTATTTCTCACGTCGCTGTTCTCATATCGCTGCAATCGGTGTTTTATATCTAATATCGGTGTTTTGATTCATGATCAACGCACAGTTTTGTCACTTCGGTGGATTGCTTTATAATTTCGGTTGATCATTTTATCATCTCGGTGAGTCGTTTTATCATATAAAATATAAATAGTTGGTACAAAAACGGTAGATCCCGTGTCATTTTGTTAAGACAAGTATTCTTATTATTGTTAAACCTAGAAGGCTACAATGTTTTAAGTGTACACACGGCAAAACAATTAGCTGAATCGTCCACAGTAATAAATTTAATGTGTGAGAGAATCCAAATAAAAAGTAGAAAATAAATTTTAATAAGTTTGAAATAAGAATAGTAAATAAGAAATAAATGTATATTATTGTACTGGACTGGCCGATTTGGCGTTGTTGGTATGTGTGTCAGTTCCGGTCTACAGGCCACATTTTTCAGCCGATTTTCATGAAATTAGGCACAAGTGTTCTTTGTTGCAAGGCGCAACTTTTGTCAAAGGGATTTTTCGATTGGGGGGAAAATGGGGGAGAAATGGGGGGAAAATGCGAAAATAACGCGAGGTCTACTCTTCAAAGAACCACTAGTTATAAATATTTTATTGACAGATATGAGTAGAAGAATTATCATTTTGATAATATCTTGAAATGCACCTCACGCTTTTTTTACAATAATATACATTTATTTTTTATTTACTTCTTAATTCAAACTTATTAAAATTTTTACTTTTTAGTTGGATTCTCTATAAAAGCGTGTTTTTAAGGTTTTTTAACCTATTATTTATTTTTAATAAGTACTTTATTTTAATAAAGAGAATGATAATAAAATAAACACTCTTTTTTATTCTAAGTACCTATAGTAAATATAATAAAATGGTATATACAAAAATATATTTTAAATGGATTTCTAAGAACTCAGTTCTCGTTGGATGTGATTTACTTACAAAAGACCCTCAGTTCAGATCTACAGTTCTTTAGTCACCATTCTTAAAATATATAGGTACCTACTAACTATTTCCTTTTTGAGGTTCAAAGGTGGAAAGATTATCATATCGCTGGATATGTATATCATTTCGTTGGATAAACTTATCATATCGGTGTACAGAAAAAATAATCGGTGCCGGTTTGTGATATCGGTGGAAACCTGAATTCAAACTGAATTTTCTCCTTAGTCTTAAATGTTACGTTGATGATATTAATTTTGGGAATATTTAGTATCCTAAAGATTACATAAAACCTGAAATAAATTCAAAAAATATATTTATGAAGAAGTTCACCGATATGATAAAATAAATGGCAAATGTTGAAATTAACCCGGCATCTTGTATTGTCTTATCTCTTCTACACAAACGGTTTCCCCTTTTCTATATTATTAGAACTGTCCTTTGTAAGTAAAATATTTTTTCACTGTTGTTATTTTTGATATTATATTTTTGTTATATTCTTTGACTAGCTTGAGGGCCACTGGTACGAAATAGAAAGAACTCCAGGTCCACGGCGGGAATCGGATTGCGTTCAATGGGAATTCTCATCGAATGGTGGTGACGGCTTCATGGTTTTAAACAAGGCTGTAAATAAAAACTTCCGAAGCGACTCGTGGGGCTTAGCCAGTAAAAGGTCTGATTCTGATGACCCAGCAAAATTGCGATTACATATGCAAGACTTATTTGGACGGCGTAAGTACTTATATTTAAATATTTCGTTACATTTTTCCTTTTTTAACATTTGCAATTTGGAGTGGAATAGTTCTATGGATCCTAATTCCCACGGGAACACATTTCCTAGATTAAAACTAGCCTAAGTTACCTAAGACGTCAGCTATCTGCTAGTGAGAGTCTCATTAAAATTGGTCTAGTCGTTTCAAACGTACCTAATCCGGAACCAACAGACAGACAAATTTCCCGCACCTACGTCCATTGCATTGAAAACTATTACTTTCCAAGTGGCGCCATTTCAATTTGGTCCCAGTTCGGTAATTTGAAGTCGTTTTTTGTGTCAATTTTTGACGTGTTTTTTTTGTTTAAAGCAATCGACTTTTGGATTCTACGTACAGGTGTAGTCACGATTGCTTACTCCTGTGAAAACCCCACTAACTCAACTCAAAGCAGTAAGTAACATGTTGAAACTTAATATTTTGTATTGTTGGATTCTGATAGGAACATAATTTAAATTCCCCATATAAAATATAAAAAAAATAAAATGTTAAAATCCCCCAAAAAAAGTTTCACCCCGTTTCTTGCCTTTCTCGGATGTGTGGTATAAACTGCTCCTATTTTGAATAAAAATATTTTGATTGATTCATTGATTGATAAATAAATACCGTAACAAATGTGTTCTTTACAATTTACATTCAATAAGTTCTATATTTTACGTCATCAATCTTTGGCATCTTTTGCATTTCATAAGTTCTAAATAGATTTCTCAGCAGGGCAGATTTTTTACTAAGTATTTATAGAGAAACGAAAAGGTAAAAGGTTTTAGATTAGATACATTTTCATTTTTGGATTATAAAATAATTTAATTAATTACTATTCCCTATCCCTGTGGCTTGAAGCATGGTCTCCAGCGAGAGGGTATCCACGCCCAGACCCACTACGAGGTCCCGGCGCTGACTCGCCCACGCAGAGCACTCCACCAACGTGTGGAGTGCGGCTTGTTACTGTGTTGTTTTACTTGTGTCTGTAATAGTTGTCGCCTGTTGGTTGTTATGTAAACTATAGGTCTATATCTATCTAGGTATTTAGGTCTGCTTCGGTGGTGTGGTTGGTAGTGCATCCGCTTTCGACACCGGAGTCTCGGGTTCGATTCCCGGTCGGGACAAAATTTGTGTGATGACGTATGTACCGAAGTCTGGATGGTTCCTATGTATAATATGTATGTATTTACAAAAAAATATGTACATAAGTTTTTTTTTTTTTTTTTTTTTTTTTTTTTTTTTTTTTTTTTTTTTTTGTACACACACAGTAAATAAAACAGTAAATGGATACAAACTAAACATGTATACAATGGCGCCACTTATCTCTAAAGAGATCTCTTCCAGTGGGCCTAAGAGAGGAGATCGTGATGCAAACAGGTCCTGATGTGTGTGCAGGTTAATAAACTTACATAAACTATATCTACATAAATACACAAATATATACATAAAAAGATATATAAACATACATAGACGTACAATAATTAAGGTAAGGAAGCGAGATAGTGTTCCTTGACTCTCTTCTTGAAGCCAGACACAGTTCTGCAGTTCCTTATATCGGTTGGAAGAGCGTTCCACAGTCTGACGGCATGAACGGAGAACGAGTAGGAGAAGAAGTCAGATTTGTGGGAAGGACAATTGAGGCGGTAGGAGAGGTGAGGCCGGCATGATTCATCTGATGCACGCATCAGTGTGAACCGCTCCCGCAGGTAGGAAGGATATGAGGGATTGTACAGGACATTGAAGAGGAGACATAATAACCGAGTATTTCTACGAAGACGGATTGGGAGCCACTTGAGTTCCTTGCGAAATTTTGAGACGTGATCATACTTACGTAAGTTAAAAATAAATCGGATACCTAAGTTTTGCAACCGCTCAAGTTTGTTTAAGAGCTCCTCTGTAGCATCCAGGCAGCAAGCGTCCGCGTAGTCCAAGATCGACACGATTAGTGTTTGGGCCAGCGAGATTTTAGTATCGTGGGGCAAGAAACTCTGGAGACATTTAAGTGTATGAAAGGTGAAGTGGACCTTCTTGCTGACCTCGTTAATATGAGAGCCCCAGGACAAGTTGTTGTCGATAATAACTCCCAAGTTCTTAGCGGCATTGGTGTATTTGATAGGGATATCATCCAGCACGATAGCTGGAAGAGATGCCATATCCAGCCCTGCCAACATCTGCCGACTGCCAATTACCATGGCCTGAGATTTAGTGGGATTTATGTGGAGGCCGTATGAACTTGCCCATAGGCTGATGGCACTCAAGTCATGATTCATGACAGCGATGGCAGTCCGATACTCGTTGAGGGTAAAGTGCCTATACAGCTGTAGGTCGTCTGCATACAGATGGAAGTTGGAAGAAATGACTCTAACTGCGGAGTTGATAAAAATGGAGAACAAAAGAGGAGAGAGTACGCCACCTTGGGGCACGCCCGCAGTGAGATTGCACCAGTCAGACTGAGCGTCATTGTAGCGAACACACTGTGAGCGGCCCTGAAGATAGGATTTAAACCAGGTCACAGCCTCCATGGAACAATTCAACGACTTAAGGATACCAAGGAGAATGTCAAAGTCTACCGAGTTACAGGCACTACTGAAGTCCAGTAGCACCAATACCGTAAGAGATCTACTCTCCATGGCCCAACGTATGTCGTCGGTCACCTTAAGAAGTGCCGTCACAGTGCTGTGACCTGTCCTAAACCCAGATTGAAAGGGACTAAGGAGATTATTCCGTGTCAGGTAACTAGTCAACTGGCGATGTACTACATGTTCAAGGACTTTGGATAGGAATGGTAGAATGGATATAGGACGAAATTGGGATGGGAGAGAAGGGTTTGATGTTTTAGGTAGTGGAATAACTTGTGCCTGTTTCCAAGCACTAGGAAAACAGCCGGAGGAAAGGGAGAAATTAAAGATATGAGTTAAAATGGGGATTACGGACGGGAGAGTAGGAGAAAACATTTTAGAACACAGCTGATCGTTCCCAACAGCAGAGGAAGTGATGGCTAAAAGAGATTTTTGGACGTCATCCCCACCAACCGCAGAGAGATGAAACGAAGGGCATGATGGGACCGGCAAAAGAGACAAATCGAGCAGAGTGTTGGCCCTAACAAGCGGGTCAAGTGTTACAGGTGGGAGAGAGAAATGCTTATTGAGGGCTCGAACATCGATGTTGTGACAATCAATAGTTGGTGATTTGCCGATTCCATTAGCTTTAAGGAATTTCCAGACGTCTGAAGAGTTGTGGTTGACAAGAGATTCGTGAAAATGACGGCGTTTGGCATCACGACACAGACGACCACAGCGGTTGCGAAGGTTCTTATAACGAGCAAAATTGAAGTCAGTCGGACTACGCTTGAGCCTCCTTTTAGCCCGGTCACGGTTAGCCATGAGCTCTTTGATTTCAAGCGTAATCCAGGGAGCAGGGACATGCTTTAACCTTACCCTACGCAGCGGTGCATGCCGATCATATAAAGTGGTAATGGCATTATTAAAAAGTTCTACCTTCTGGTCGACAGCTTCACAATGAATGACGTGTCCCCAATCTAAGCTGCCAGCATCACCGCGTAAAGCCTCCAGATCCATGCTCCTAAAATTCCGGAACACAGCTTTATATCATTTTTTCTAGTACTCAGATCACAAGCTCTGCTTAGTTTGAGACTAGATGGCGTTGTGTGAATTGTCCTAACATATTTATTTATTATTTATAGGTACATTAGGATTTTTCTAGTTTACATTTCGTTGCTTTTTATTTTCATACTTATAAAAGCAGTGAGCTCGGAGAGCACGTTAAGCTGTCGGTCCCGGTTGTCATACGAACATCTATGGCAGTCGTTAGGGGTAGTTGGAGCCCTAAATCAAAAATTCGACTGGTCTAAATACAGAACTAGGTTTTTTTTTTTTTTTTTTTTTTTTTTTTTTTTTTTTTTTTTTTTTTTTTTTTTTTTTTTTTTGTGAGCACTCCTCTACCGTTGGCAGAGCCTATTCTGCAGCGTTTTATTTCTCTAGTCTGCCTACTCAATCGACAGCCCTCTCAGGGCTCATTATATTCTCGCACTTTCATACAACCTTTCATTCTTTAGTGTTGGGGATTTTGAGGGTACATCAGCGCTTTTTATTTTTATTGGAAAATTTTCAAATTTTACATTTTTCTTAAATATTAACAGTTTCTTAATGCAACAGTCTTAATCTCTAACAAGTTATTTCTTCAAAACAATCTATTATCTATTTGTATTAAATCTAAACAGTCTTATATTCTATCTTCTGGTTTTATTACTTTATTAACATTAAAAAAAAAAGATTTTTATTCTCAAAACAATAACACGTCGAACCTTAGGATACTCTTAAACTTTTATATTTATTTTTACATTTTGTATAGAGTAAACCTGCTTGCACCTGTTTACTTCTTATTTTCTACATTTTCATGTTCCTTAGCTAAACATTTCTTTTTTACTATTCTAGCATATATATCGCCCAATATTCTATATAATATTGTCGTATATTATCTAATTTCCACCATTTCTTAAGTGTGCTATTTTAATTATTTTCTCCGTGTATTTGAGAAACGGGTCTCTATAATGTTTTAACATTGTGGGCAGATTTTCCCGGATCAACCTAATATTATTATTTTGTTCAAAGTTGAAACGATCTTTTATATGGACTGGGCATTCAAGCAGTAAGTGTATGACTGTTTCGTGTACGTCCGGGTCGCAGGCACACGATGGGCTCGCCTTACACCTGAAACGGTGCAGGTATTCTGCGAACCCACCGTGGCCCGTAAGCAGTTGTGTCGTTGTGCCAGCGACCGGCATCTTGCGGACGATACTGTACGCCTCCACTGCACAAGGGAGGAAAAGCTTGGTGACGGAGGCGGTCGTACCTTCTTTGTACCTCTCATTCCATTCGTGTAGCGTCCGCTGACGCAGAATGCGCTTCACGAATGAAACCGGGTACAAACCGTAGTCCGGTGCCTTCTTCAATTTCAGAGCCGCCTCCTTGGCGAGTTCGTCGGCTCGCTCATTGCCCTCCAGCCCTGCGTGGGCCTTGACCCAGAATAAGGAAATTTCCTTACCCTGGGCCATGCCTTGCCGAATGGTGGTTCTGGCTTCCACCTCCAGGGGATGGAGGGCATGACGGTTAATTACCGTCAGGAGTGCGGCTCTGCTATCGGAGAAGATGCCGAACGTGGTAGCGCCACGCCTGAGAATCTCACTGGCCGCTCTGCACAGCGCCAGGAGCTCGGCCTGGTAGACGGTGCAATGCGGCGCGAGAGCAAGCTTGAGGGCCTTGGTTTCGGCCGCGTTATTCCAAAACGATAACGCTGCACCGACCCGGCCCTCAATCTTGCTCCCGTCCGTAAATATTCGTACCTCCAAATGGGTGAAATTGTTGACTTGATCCTCGTCTACCAGGTCCGTAAACACCAAAGCGGTGTGCACAGCGGGGTGAGGACCCTCGATTGCTCGGGCCATCCGTTCAGTCTCCCAGTCCCCAAGCCCTAACTGGTCCACTCCTCTCTTGGCCTCATAAGATGAGGCCACCTCACGAATTCTGAGGTCCAGAGGGAGCAGGCCAGAAAGGACCAGTGCCGAGTTCAGGGAGACCGTCCGGTGGGCCTTACACAATTTCTGGGCGAAACCGCGCTGTACCGCGTTCAGCTGCTTTTGGACGCCAAGCTTATTCGCCGTTGTGTGCCAAGCACTGGCCGCGTACAATATCGTCGGCTCCACGGCAGCTACGTAGATCGTCCGGATCACCTCGGGGTGTAACCCCCAACTGATCCGGGCCATCCGCGCGAGCTTGTGGTAGATGCCGATCGCTTTTCTGCAAATGTTCTTAATGTGTGTGTTGAAGGTGAGTTTGTGGTCGATGGTTAACCCTAAGATCTTAATCTCCTCGGAGAGACAAATGTCCACCCCGCCCATATGCAGGCGTGGGGTATCGTATTTCAGTCGCCTGGTTACGACCATTGCGCACGTCTTATGCGGCGCAAATTTCAGCTTATTCTCGATACCCCACTCCCGCACATAGGCGAGGGAGGCATTAGCTTGAGTTTCTATGTCAAGTGCCGAGTCACCATCGAACACCAACACCACATCGTCCGCGAACGCCTGAACATACATCCCCTTTCGCTCCAGTCCATTCAAAAGCGGATTCAAAAGTAAGTTCCACAGTAAGGGACCCCCGATCGAACCTTGGACGCACCCTTTGTCCGTAGGCTGCACTCCTCGCCCGCGTACCTTACCCTTACCTTCCTTTCGCTAAGGTAGCTGCTGACCACCCGTCTCAAGTTTGTCGGACATCCTTCCTCCGCCAGTCGTACTTTTATGACCGGCCACCAGGCGCTGTCGAAGGCGCCCTCTATGTCCAAGGACACCATAGTGACTATTCTCTTTGCGTCGAGCTTAGTCACTATGTGCCCCATGAGGTCGTAGAGGGCGTCTTCGGTGCTCTTCTGGGGCATAAAGCCGTACTGGCGGGGATTCATCCTTGGTAAAAGATGAAACTTGAGTCGGGTGACCAGCATCCTCTCGTACACCTTTCCCAAGACCGGTAACAGGCCAATTGGTCTGTACAACTTGGGAACTGTGTACGAGTCCTTGCCTGGCTTCTTCAGCACCACCACCACGGCTTCCTTCCATATCTTAGGAAAGTAGCCGTGCCGGAGGCACTGATTAAGCAGCTCGAGGAAGTATAAGGGGTCGGCCCTGACAGCGTGGTTGCAGATGTCGGATGTAAATCCATCCGCCCCCGGTGCTTTCTTGGGGTTGAACCTATGAAGGGCATCGTGCAATTCCTCGAGAGTAAAAGGTGGGTCATCTCCATGATGACCCTCGCCGCTGTCGTCGTCATCCATCTCTGCTGCCTTTTTTCTAATGGCACGATGCCCCTCGTTATCCTCCTCAACTCTATCTTCCGGATAGAAGGTTTGAGCGAGGAGGTTGGCTGAACCCCAAGAATCCAGGTGGGTTCCATTATGAACTAGAGGCTGATCTTCTTCCCTCACTGTGGCCCTCCCTAACACTCTGTAAATCCCTTCCCATACCCCCTCCCTGTCCTGCTTTCCGCAGAAGGCCTTCCAACTTTCGACCTGTGCCTTTTTTACTTCGCTTCCATACATCTCCTTTTGCTCTAGATATCGCAGAACCACCCTCTCTCTCCGGACCGGGCATGCATTCCGGATCCGACGCCTTTTGGTGTTGACGGCCCTTCTCAACTCGGCAAGCCTCTCCGATCACCACGGCATAGTGACAACATCTCTGTTCTTAATGCGAGGGATACTATCCTCGCAGGTATCACTGATGATGGTGTACGCTCCAATGACGGTCTCCAATTCCTGCGTATTCGCAATATTTTGGAGACCAGTTTGTTGGTCATGGAGCGCACCGGCCATCTGTGTGCCAAATCTCTCCCAATCCGCCTTTTTTGTGTGATACCTGCGAGTTGTCCTCTTAATGGCGGGAACTTCGATATTGCCCATGGGTTGTGGAGGTCAGATGGCAGTCGCTTCACGGAAAATATCGAAGTTCAGCTGAATCGCAGTTAGACTGGTAAGCCGACCCCAACTGCGTTGGGAAAAGGCTCGGTGAATGATGACTTATAAAAGCAGTCACAATAAAAATGATTGTCAAACTTATGGAAAAGCGATAGAGGTAGGTAAGGAATTGACCTATTTGAGGCTCGTATTTATTCCGTGTAAGCTTAGATCAACCATCTATAGATAGATGATGGATCTCTCTCGTTTCCTTCGTGGCAAGTACTAAGTAGCTCTGATACAGGTTACAGGCCAAGTATGTGTTTGCGAAACACGTCAAAAAATAAGATCTCAGAATAAGTTACTAAGCCTCAAATGGCGCAAATACTCAAATTTAGCAGGACACTACATATTTGAGCCGTTTGGGGTAAAGAAGCTGGGACCTAGGGGTACTAGCGCTCGCGGACTCTTTTAAACCATCTCGACACTCATGATCGACTCTTCTCAAGACCAGAAGGCTGGTTGCTTTTTAGCTCTAAGAATAAGCATTGCCATACAACGTGGCAATGCTGCCAGCCTTCTGGAAACATTGCCAGTCGGCAACGAGGCGGAGGAGTTCTTTGATGCCTGTATATAGTGTAGATTTTAATGTGTATAGTATAGTTTTTAGTAAGTGTAAATATTATTTTCATCTACTATTATGTATATTGTAATTGTTAATTGACGACTTTGTTTTATATAGATCTCAGAATAATAACTATGTACAATAATAAGTTCCATTGTTTGCTAAAGTGCACAAGTGTGTTTTGTTTATGGTGTAATTTGTAATGTTATTTTATTTTCAGTAAATTTGTGGATCCTTAGCAGACACAGTACCTATCCTAACTATGAAATGGGCACAAACTTCGTAAACACCACTCTAAACTCTTTGCTTGGTTTTGGCCGTGAGGTCCTAGGACCTGTTGATCAAAGCGATCAAGCATGTTACGAACTTCCCCCAATTGATCAACGATATCCAGTAATACTGCCTGGACAATGCGATGAAGATAAAAAGGCTCAAGAAAATTTTTACGTAGCAGCGGTAAATATAGAAGATAAATAACAAGAGAATTTACGTAGTACTAGGGCACTTTTCCTGTCATGCGTTTTTTCACCAGCGGGCTGGTCTCGCCTGCAATGCGTCTCGATGTCAACGTTAAATCAACAAAAAAAGTTCGCGACTAGCCCCGTTACCACATCTTACTGGCGCGGTGGGGTGTGCGGACTGCCCGCGCAATCATACATTGACATCGATATGCATTGCGGACCAGATCCGCACATTGCGGAAACACGCTTGACAGTAAAAGCGTTGTCATACGTTAGGGCTCATTTTCATTGTTCGTTAGCGCCCCCATACGGCATGCGAGTGATTTCTGAAACGCCTGCCACAGCGCCTGCCGGCCGCAGGGGGGGTAACCGTTTACAATGGTGGTTATAGCGCCCGCATCCGAGATGTGGGCAGTCGAACTAGCGAACGAAGCGTCTACATTTCAAGATCAGACAATTTTGTTTTCGACCGTCTCTATGTATGTTCGCCGGCCTTGGGAAAAGGGGAGGGGGGACCCAAATAATGATTTCGAGACCACTAGTTTTATTTATCGTTACTGCATATGCGCGCGATTGCCCGCGTTCGGATTATTAACTACATTAGTCTATAAATATCCAAAAAGAGTGAGGGTAATATAAAAGCTGTCTGTATTAGATAGTTAGCTGCTTATAAAGCTAAGAACGTTCTATCACGGTTCATGAGATATGACCCAAGACAGACGCTCGGACGGACAGCGAGGTCTCATTAATAGGGTTACCGTTTTACCCTTTTTTTTTTCTTTAATTCGCTCTAACGTCCGTTGCCCGGCGTCTCTGGTTACTAGCAGAGGGTATGTCCAGTGGCGCCCGGCGGACTTTGACCACCTCTGTGGTCTCTTCGGGTGTTGGGTCGGGACGAGAATCCCGCGTCGTTGGGGGAAGGGTTTTATCCCGCGTCAGTGAGTGAATCTGGTTACGTGCTATGGGGCAAAGGCCCCGCAGCACGCAACCCTTCTAGCCTGCTTCTGTAAGGACGGCGGATGGCGATTCCGCCGTCCTCAGGCCCCGATCATGGAGGTCGATAGTCTTGGGCGTAGTCGCGGAGTCTGGGGCGCCCTGGCCGCCGACTACGGAACTCGGCGGGGAGGGTACGCTCCCTCTCCCTCCCGGCCGCCTCCTTCGCGAGCATGACTTGCTCGCAGAAGGACACGGCCACGTTCCACCTACTCCGGCTGGAGACCATGGCTTGAAGCATGGTCTCCAGCGAGAGGGTATCTACGCCCAGACCCACTACGAGGTCCCGGCGCTGGCTCGCCCACGCTGAGCACTCCACCAACGTGTGGAGTGCGGTGTCGTCGTCGGAAACCTCGCAGTGTTGACACCGGGGTGTGACCTCACGATGTATGCGAAACAGATAGCTACCGAAGCATCCATGCCCGGCAACGATCTGCATCGCACGATACGTGAGGTCACCATGCTGCTTCTGCAGCCAATCGTCCATGATCGGTCTCACCGCCGCGATGATGGTGGTACCCCACTTGGGTTGCTCAAGTCGCACCCTCCATGACTCCATGAGATCCTGGCGGAGTTGGGACCGCTGGTCCTCGATTTCTCGAGACGCAGGCCTGTGGTCCCGCTCCAGCGCCTCCTTGTGCCATTGGAACAATGACGCAAGGGCTCTCGCTTCCAGGTCCCATGGAGGGGTCCCGGCTAGGAGACATGCAGCCTCTCCGGAGATCGTGCGGTACCCCCGTATGGTTCTGACGGCCGAGGTTCGAAGTGGTCTGTTTAACAGAGTCACGTTCCCCTTGACCGCCAACCTATCCGCCCATACGGGAGCCCCGTATAGGGCCATACTCCGCACGATCCCCAGGTACAGTCTCCTGCAGGAAGCGTTGGGTCCCTTTAGGTTGGGCATCAGTCGCGAAAGCGCGACCGATGCCTGCGTCACCTTGGGGACCAAACTTCGGAAATGTGGTCCGAAGTTCCATCGGCTATCAAGTACGATCCCTAGGTACTTCATCGAGGGCTTGATGCCGATGCTAACCCCTCCCACATTTATGCTGGAACCTTCGGGTGGACCGTTCCGAGGTCTGTGAAAACACAGAACCTCAGACTTGTGCAAGGCCACCTCCAGTCCCAGCTGCCGTATCCGACCCACGACTCGAGCAACACCCATCGTGACCTTGAGTGCTGCCTCCTGGTACGTTGCACCCCGCGCCGTGACGAGGGGGCGTCGGCGTAACGTGCTACGCCGACGCCCCTAGGCAACGCACCCCGCAGCACCCAGTCGTAGCCGATGTTCCACAGAAGCGGCCCCAGGACCGACCCCTGCGGAACACCGCACGACACATCTCGCCGAGCTGGCCCGAGCCAGCTGGGGAAAGCTATGGCCCTCTCCGAGAGATAGGCCCCGACAATACGACGGAGGTAAAGAGGCGTTTCGTGATACACGAGCGCCTCCCTAACGCAGCTCCATGGCAAGGTGTTGAACGCGTTGGCGATGTCAAGAGACACCGCCACCACCACTTTGCCCTGCGAGACTGCTTCCTCCGTCAGGCTCTTCACGCGCATGATCGCGCTCACGGTGGAGCGTCCCCGACGGAAACCGAACTGGTTATCCGCCAGGTCTGGCCCCACACTCGTGAGATGCTCGACGAGGCGTTCCGCGATAATTCGCTCAAAGAGCTTACATACCTCGTCGAGCAACACGATCGGTCGGTATCCGGACGGTGCGTCCACCGGCCGCCCCGCCTTACGGATCAGGACCAGTTTCCCCGTCCTCCACACCTTGGGAAACTGGCCCCTTTCGAGGCATGCGCTAAAGAGCCCCATCAGTCGAGGCCCGAGTTCTTCGAGGGCCAGGACCCATGCACGGCCAGGAATGCCGTCGGGTCCGGGGGCAGTGATTTTCCGGCGTTTAAGCCGGAGTACTGCCGCACCTAGCTCCCCCACGCTGACTTCGGGTACGTCGTCTTTGCTGGTGCTATCCGCGTCGGGCAGAGACGGAGCCATGCGCGGAGGGACGTGCTCCTCCGCGCTCGTCGGAAACAGGGAGCCCATGACCCGCTCCAGCTGCTGCGGCTGGAGACTCTGGGTCAGTGGGGGCGCCCTAGGTCGGAGTTTCTCCCTGACCTGTAGGTACGGGCGCCCCCATGGGTTCTGCTGCAGGGTCTCCAGGAGCTCCTCGCGGGCCGCCGTCTTGGCCCGATTTATCGTCTCCTGGAGAATACCTTTGGCCTCCCTGTATGCCTGATAAAGCTCCGCCTCTCGGGCTGCCGCGTCGTCTGGGCGGCGATGCCTCCGGCGAAACCTGGTGTACCGGCGGCGGGCGGAGATGCATGCTGCGCGCAGCTCTGCTATCTCCGGCGACCACCAGTACACCTGCTTCCTGGCCGGTCTGGGTGTAACCCTAGGCATCGCCGCATCACAGATTTTCGACATGGCTCTCCTGAACCACTCAGCTTTTAAATAATTACGATTATCATAAAAACTAGACTAAATAATTTGTTCCTTTTACACAAATTAACCAAAAGCACTTGTACTGTTCCTAAATATTGATGCACTACACGACATTATCTTCATGACGATACGTTTTTCTTTTTCCAATCATCTGATTATGATGTCTCATGTACACAAATTGTTACTCATAATATTGTGAAACAGTACAAATTATCGTTCATTATGTGTAGCAAGTTCCATCAAGTAGTATGAATCAGTACTACATTTTTTTTATTTTCACAGTTTGTCGGAATTTGGCATCAAATTAAAAGTTATTTTTCCGAAAGTTCTAATGGTGATTGTGCAAGAGCCGAATATTATAATGCTGGTAATGGAGTTATTGATATTGTAAATACTCAAGTGATTGACCGAAAATTGTTGACGCTTACTGGAAACGCTTCACGTATAAGTGATGATGAATCTGCAAAATTAAAAGTCATTATCAATATTCGAGCAAATGGTACGTAGACATGCATTGTTCTCATAATTGGCCTTACGATAGATGATAGTATTCTTCTAGCAGGAACCCGTGACTTTGTCCGTACAAACCTAAATTATACAAACTTTAAAACGAAGGTATCAGAGGGGTTTTTATTATCGTACACAAAATGTAAAAACCACCATAATAGGGTGTAATGTGTGTAATGAAAACAAGGTAGATTCAAACTTCAGGTATCAGGCCAGATAATTGGCCAGTGCAGTTCGGTTTTTGCTGAGCGCATGGTTGGTTGATTTTTAGGTTACCTCTGGCGCTCGACAAAAACCGGGTTCCAGACGCTCAGTTGCAATACCGAACAACGTTTCTTATCTTGTTAATCATCCATGAACGATGGAGCCACACACTTAAAGCAAGAAGAAGTAAATTTATCAAGTAGGTACTCTAAGTAAGTTCACAGCTCCAACATATTATGTATGCTTGTAACTTACATGCAGTTAATGCACCAACTATGGTCGTGGACTTACTTGTTAGGTTAGGTTAGGTAACCAAAACTCTAGAAACATAAAGGTATCGTACTCGATTAGGTCCCGCTTAGATAATCAGTTATCGAAAGTTTAAAAATTTCAATTAGTAACTTTATTTTGCAGAGACAGTGGAACAAAAGTTATGGATTCTAGGTACAGACTACGAAAATTATGCTGTATCTTATAGTTGCAAAAATCTTGAAGACAATCGTAAACAAAGTGAGTTCAATTTGGCATACTTACCTCTAACTTTTATTGACGCCTGTAGACTTTGATAACCTATGCAGCCTCTCTTAGAGGTGGTCTGGAGTCAATCTGCCATTCCCTGGCTTCAATCGTGAAGTCCAGAAGTCTTGGACGTAGATATGGCGCACTGCCACAGACTTCGGAACTACGCGAGGAGGATACTCTTCGTTCTTTGGGCTTATGCCAAGATACAATTAGTCGGTGTTCCCACAAGAATTTGTATCGGCATAAAAATGTAAAAAACGCGCCCCCTTTCCCTGCAACCAATTACTACTAGCGAAAAGTTGTCGTGTGATATTCCACTGCTTACCGCTTCTAACTGGGCATTAATTTCAAATTTTTTTTTAGTTTATAGTTGGATCTTAAGCAGAGAACGTAGCTTAACGGTAGATGCACAGCATGAGGTGGAGAAAGTGATTAATAATCATTTAGAGCTGAACTCAAGGTTCTACGAGCCAACCAAGAATGGTCCTGGTGACTGTTTCTATTATCCTGAGCGAAATGGACTAAGACTTTGCAAAAATAAGAATGCTAAGCCAGACCAATAAATATTATGTGTATAATTTTCGTACACACTTTTGTACACTTATTGCTCCAGTTAAAACGGAATGAAACAGGAGACGGTGAGTTCACTTTAGGATAATAGAAGCAATCGTCAAATGAATTCTTAATCTGTAGATAATAACGACTGTACAGAATTAAGATCTCACTGATTTTCGTATCTACAGCAGCTTCTGCTGAATCACTTAACGTTTTGTCTATGCTCAGTTTCCAGCTCAGAATAATCAGAACATATGTTATATCCATAGAGGGGTCAGCCATCATTGGAGCATAAGCAGTTCTCGAGAGCTAAGGGGGACAATCCTCATTTCTATATATAGATGTAAATAAAGTAAAAGTACTACTATGATATCTTTTCAGGTGAATCTGCAGAATATTTAATATTAGACGTTGATTATTCATCCTATGCTCTGCTATAAAGATGTGAGAATCAATTAAACAATTCACGAAGAGGTGATGCCATAGAAACAATTTTAACAAATTATCAGTTTTAAGTTTTTGAAGTCTTTTAATGAAAAGTTAAAATTCTCCTAATTAAAGTTACATTAGTTTCTAATCAAATACCTAGCTGAATATTTATCAGAGAATCAGTATTGCAATTTAACGTAGCAACGCAGCCAGCAGTCGTAGAATCATTTAAGTCAGCAAAATGCGGAATCATTTTTGTACAAATCTCTAATAAATAATATTTTTTCAGTTGTATAGAATTTTTTTTTTTTTTTATATTTAGGTCTTCAAATTGACGCCACCCGCCTGATGGTAAGCTGTGGCGTCGTCTGACGATTGTGGGCGACTCTCATAGTACACAGGATTACTATAGAGAGTAGCCGTCAACTTGACGACCCAGTAATATGCCTCTTCACGCTTCGCTTAAAGAACCCAGGGTTATATGTTGGAGGAAACACGTGCGCAGGCAGGGCGCGGACGTTCAAAGCCACCATCGTTCGGCAGAGAAACGAACGTTTAAAACGCTCGGTTCTCGCGAAGACGTTTCCACTGTATGAGAGTGACATCTCTGCCCGGCACGCGTTGTTCGGGATCGGAAGGGAGAGGGTGGGATCAGGTTGAAGAGTTCTTCAGAACACTCTTAGTGGTAAATACGGTAGAACGCGGCCAAGGAAGCGATTGTTCGGCGATAAGCTAGCGGCTCAAGGCTTCCCGTTACCTCCGGACATATATGTTCTGATTATTCTAACTATTCTTCTAACTCTTTTTAGTGTGGAGCTGGAAACTGAGCAGAGACAAAACGTTAAGTGATACAGCAGAAGCTGCTATAGATACGAAAATCAGTGAGATTTTAGTTCTGCACAGTCGTTACTATCACCCTATTAAGAATTCATTTGACGATTGCTTCTATTATCCTAAAGTGAACTAAACGTCTCCTGTGTCATTCCGTGGCAAATGTAGTGACATTGTTGTCCCCGTTGAAAAAGACTTCGAACCCAGCTATGGTCAATCGTGGCAACTTTACCATATTTTTTTACTTTTATGCCATTTACTCCAAAATGAAGTTTCAAATAAAAGTTTTGCTTGATCTATATGGTAAAAAAGAACAGTGTCTTTTGTTTGAATTATTGAATTCTACAAAAAACAACATAGAATCGCTGTTATAATTGAGAGTATGAGCGGGGTAAAATTGACACATTTTTGGCAACTTTACCTAGCCTTTAGTTCACATAGAATGTGTGCCCCAGAGTGCACGCGACGTAAAGTTACTAATAGTCCTGGCGCTAAAAAAGCGATGTATGTATTTTTGAAGCAGCCATCTTCGTTTAAATTGGTAATACCAATACATAGGTAAAGTTGCCCCAAGAATTTTTCAAATTTCATAGAAATGGGTGAATGTCATCAGGGTTGTCAAAAATAATAAAACTTTTTTTAATACCTACCTAATTTATTATTGAACCACGCAATAGGGACATAAAAGTCCTCCAAAATTATAAACAATGAAATACGTAGTTCATGTATCACCTTATTTCCGTAGGTACCGTCATAATTAAAAAAAAATGTGTCCAAAATTAAAACATCTAAAACTATTCTTTCTTTAGTTGATAATCAGAATAAACAAAATAAACAACCTCTATAAAAGTAATTCAGTCTCTTGTTATCTTATTATTATTGGCACCTATCAGTTGAACTTCTTATATCATCATTCCTTCCAAAAGTAAAATCGTTTATTTGTCTATAATTCTTCAACATCATCTACAAAATAATCCTCCAAAACAATAAACAAATAAATACCTACCTACCTATTTAACATACAAATATAGTTGGTATAATATAAGTATATAATATATAGGTAGGTATAAGAAAAAAATCTTGACTAAGTAGATTATATCTGAAATAAGTAGGCACCTTATTAGAAAAATTTAACACCTGCCTAATTATATATTTCTTGCACTCTAAAATCTAACATAAACAAATAGCAATAAAATTATAGGTACCTACCTATCTATTATTAAAGTTATTGTTCTGAATAACTGAACGAAATGTGACAACCCTAGTCATAGGTAAAGTTGCCTTTTTGCCAAGTTAGGTAACTTTACCTAACCTCGAACAACATTACCTTTTCCAATAACTCCGGAAATAGAAGTTTTATAAGATTGAATAATCGTGATACACCATAGTAACAATATTTCCTATAATAATTTATATAATCCAGTGACCTGCACTTTATTTTCTGCAAGAAAAACCAATCTTTATGCGGTGACACAGCAAATACAATTGACCACATGCAATGAAAAAGCACACTACTTTGATAGTTGACGAAGTTGCCAGCTTGAAAAACTTTTTGGGATACCACAATTTATCATAGAATCTACCAATAAGTGTAAAATTGTGCTAACTGACACAGATAAAAAAATATTTAATGTAAACTAGTACAGGGTATGCTTAGGTAAATATGCTCACGGAAAGTAAAGATGCCACGATTGACGGCGATATTATTATTTAACTTATTCATCATTATTCACCGAGCCTTTTCCCAACTCAGTTGGGGTCAGCTTTCCAGTCTAACTGCGATTCGGCTGAACTTCAATATTTTCCGTGAAGTGACTGCCATCTGACCTCCACAACCCATGGGCGATATCGAAATTCTGTAGTTAGACCGGTAGGATTTTTGATTTAGGGCTCCAACAACCCCTAACGACTGCCATAATGATAGATGTTCGTATGGCAACCGGGACCGACGGCTTAACGTGCTCTCCGAGGCACGGAGGGGTCTCGGTGTCTTAAGAAATGGTCACCCATACTAAGACTGGCCTGACTAGATGTTGCTTAACCTTTGCAATTATTTAACTTATTATTTTAATATTAATTTACTTGACAGAATGGGTAGGTATGTACTCTTATTAGATTTAGGCTATTTCTATTTAGATTAAATGTGTAGGTAAAATCTTATAGGTATTCTTACGTATGAATTAGGCACGATGATGGTCATGAAAGTAACCTCTCTCTAAACCTAGTTTTAATTCGTATTATATAAATTAACTACAGTTACATAAAATGAAAATACCTTCACCTTAAAGAAAAATAGGCGCAATGTCTACATTCACATTATTGCTATAATATTTTATTCAGGTGTTTCAATTTCATTAGTAATTTTTGTTCAATATTTTTATCTTCGCGCAATTCACTAATAACAAGCTCAAATACGTATTAAACGATCCAATCATTTAATATGGATTAACAAGCCAAAGTACTTCGCAGGATGACCCATTAGGCGGTTGTGGTGCGCAAAATTGGTGTCCATTTGGCGACCGCAATGTTGCAGCTTAATCGCAGAAAGACTTAATTTCGTTATGGTTAGGTAAATTGTAATTGTTCAGTTGAACCGGTGTTGTGTTCGTGTAGCTTGTGAATTTTTAATTTTAATAAATATGTTTGTTATGAACACCTGCAAACCTAACTCATATCTAATATTAAATACACGGCAGGCACATGTCAAATATTCTGTCATAGCTATCCAAATGAAATTAAATAATACATCTATGCTACAAATATAAGACAACAGTATAGATCAAATAATACATTTATCAAAAAATGAGTGTGTGATATTCCGTCAGACGGGGGCAATAGGAACGTTTTTTATCTTTAAGGATGGATTTGATAACCTATTCTTTTATATCGTGTATTTGTGAAGGTACCAAAAGTCTAGTTAAGTGTAATAGTTACAAAAATACACAAAAATAACAATTAAAATACAGACTATTTTGCTTATTTCGTTAAAATATAGCCTGTTCCTATTCAAACAGAAGTAGGGGTCAATAGGTACGATGAAGTAGCAATAGGGAAAAAATGGTAGGGTTGTCACCCTGTAAGACGTCAACTATTGGTATCTCAGATGTAGGTACATTTAAATTGATCTATAATATTATTACGATAATCTTAATCCATAATATTAATGTGAATTCTTAATTTTAATGTAGGTAGGTACCTGCAATAAATAAAACAATATATGTAAGAAAAATGTTATAGTATCAAAATGTTATAATACAAAAAGTTGTATTTCAAAAATTATAATTCAACATAAAAAAAAATTGACCATTGCCTCGTGCATGGCCCTCTCAGCCACAGAGACGATCAGATAAAACTTAACTAGTCAAATTAATGCTACTAATATTATAATTTAAATTTTTCCTATACTGCTTACTTCTAGTAGGTTTGTATTTACGGGGCATTTTGCTTGAAGGTTACTAAGAAAAGCTTTTGATATCTGAAATAATAGAATATCTACTTAAAGAAGATAGCTAATGAATTTAGAGTGGGTAGGTTATTTAATATTAGCGGCTATAACGCCTTTACCACACCGACCGATGCTGCGAACTGCGGTAAGTACCTTAAGGAATTGTGGTATTCTGTGATATACTATGTCACTGTACTATAATAAAAATGACCAAAAAAGTGTCGGTCATTTTATTATTCTTTATGACTACATAAATAAGAAACACATTAGGTAGGTACCTACATAAAATTAAATTTAGATAGTCTCGAAACACTGCACCATGGTTAGTGTACCTATTTATCAACACGAAGCCTATAGGTAAGAATAGAATATACTTTCGGATAAATTCTGTCAAGAAAACTTGTTATTAAGTACGATTATCATGATAAAATAAATCCTACCTTTATGAGAATTTTTTTTTATAAATACCTATATAGGTATTTATAAAATTATTATAAATACCTATATAGGTATTTATAAAATTATTATTTATTTATTTATTTATTTACCTACATGAAATCGAGATAGTGACAGCCCTGTTCCGTTTCTTCCATTACGGTCCCTATAGAACTGAAACTAGTACCTATTGAATGAAATAGTCGTTCCGATTAACCCCTCTCTGGTTCCTAAGACTCCCGCCAGGCGTCCCTCGTCACCTCGTTTTTTCAATTTTTTGTAGCACTTTACGATTTTTGCTATAATAGCTTAATTTTGAGATAACTAGTAAAAAGAGGGTTTTGTACGAAAATAACAATAAGTAGACTTCCCTTAAAAGTACTTTTTTCATCACCATTTGCCTTATAATCAATTGAAATTCGAGGTTTAAAAATGGCAATTTAGGAGCTTGTACGGATACTCAACTTTGGCGCTTCCAACTGACCATTTATGACAACTTTGAAGTTTCTTTGATGTTGCCAGCTGTTTAAAAATATAGTCTACTATTCAAATGTACCAAAAAAAATGTTAATAGAACGTAATATGGCACATTTATTGACGTACTAAAGTCAACTTCGGTTTCGTCCCTAATCACCCCTGCATTCCTATTCACCCCGTTTGACGGTTATTACATGCAAAATGGGTATATTTTGTATGTCTGTATAATTTTCTAGTAGGTAGGGTACCTAGGTAAAAGAAAATTATTGCAGGGTTAAATCTATACTTATAATAAATTTGTAGAAATGAAAACTCTGTACATTGAAAATATCAAAAAAATAAATGGCAGGGGGTGTTACTAGACCGACACCAAACCGAAAATTTGTGACTAAAAAAATTTTTGTCTGTCTGTCTGTTCAGGCATCACGCAAAAACTACCGTTTCGATTACGATGAAACTTGGTATAATTATTCTTTAATATCTTGAGCACCACGCTGGGTACTTTTTATCCCGGAAAAGTATATACTATAAAAAACAAACTTAAGTTTGCGGTTTGATCCCTAGACCCGATAACTATACCAACCGCAAATAATAAGTTTGTCGTAGGTTTTTTCTTTTTTTTTATATTGGGTTTGCCAAATTGACGCTGCCCGCCTGGTGGTAAGTCGTGACGACGTCTAGCGATTGTGGGCCACTCTCACAGCACACAATACTATAGAGAGTGGCCCTCAACTTGACGGCCTACTGATGTGCCTCTTCACGCTCCGCTTAAAGAACCCAGGGTTATATGTGGGAGGAAACACGTGCACAGACAGGGCGTTCCAGGCCACTATTGTTCGGTAGAGAAATGAACGTTTAAAACGTTGGGTTCTCGCGAACATGCTATCCACTGTGTGGGAGTGGCATCTCTGCCCGGCACGCGTTGACCGGGTATGGATGGAAGAGGGTGGGATCAGATTGAAGAGCTCTTCAGAACAGGTTACGACACCCGCAGTGGAGTTCACTAAGGGGCGCTGCACACGGCTAAGATACTGTAATATTTTAACTTAAGATACAATATCGCTCGCCATACAATTCAATGGACTATCACACACGACGAAGATCATCATTCACCGAGCCTTTTCCCAACGCAGTTGGGGTCGGCTTTCCAGTCTAACTGCGATTCGGCTGAACTTCGATATTTTCCGTGAAACGACTGCTATCTGACCTCCACATCCCGTAGGGGATAACGAAGTTCTGTAGTTAGCCCGGTCGGATTTTTGATTTAGGGCTCCAGCTAACCCTAACGACTGCCATAGATGATCGTATGACAACCGGGACCGACGGCTTAGCGTGCTCTCCGAGGCACAGAGGGGTCTCAGTCTCTTAAGCAATGGTCACCCATCCTAAGACTGGCCTGACTAGATGTTGCTTAACCTTTGCAATGTATTAACATTGTCGGTTACCACTAGACCACGAGCCCCTCTAGATAATAAATAATATTTCATATTTTCGTATCTTAAGATGAATTTGTATGGTATAATAGAGAATATAATAGAAGATATAATAGAGAAATTGTTGTACATGTTGGGCTTTATGAACGCAATAAAATCCAAAACAATGGTTTTTAGAACTTTTGTCTGTTTGTCTGAATGTTTGAACACGCTAATCTCAGAAACGGCTTAACCGATTTGAATTTGCGATTTGGTTTTCAATCGCTTCATAAATAAAAAAGTTATGTAGATCTAAAGTAACACGCAGGCGGAGCTGCGGGCAACAGCTAGTAAATAAATAAATATGTTAGGACAATTCACACATCGCCATCTAGTCTCAAACTAAGCAGAGCTTGTGATATCTAGATAAACTGATATAATTACTTATATACATTTTTTTTGTATATACATAGATACATATTATACATAGGAAACACCCAGACTTCAGTACAAACGTATGTGTCATCTTGCAGTTCTCCCAAATAGATTAAGCTTAGCTTCGGTCAATCCTTAGCTTAATATAATTATTGATTTCATCAAAATTGGATAACAGAAGAAATTTCCTATAGGTACCTACTTCCCTAACGCTATTGACATGGTTGAAACCCTTATCTAAGCCATGTTCATGTTAAGTCCTGTACCTACACATATTGAAATTGAAACTTGAAAGTTTAAACAGCAAAAATTATTTTAAATTTTTAAATTTTTTTTAAATTCCGCGCCGCCGCTCTTACGTCCATTGCCGGGCGTTTCTAGTTCACACGCAGAAGGTATTTCCAGTAGCGCCCGAGCAACAATTACTGTCCAAAACCTTGTTTTAGCCCTTCTCTGTCATTAGTTAGTCAGACACTAATCCCTAAATGATGACCAACAGTTCGTCGGCGTTCGGATCTAATTATTTATTCACTACAATCAGTGCATTACCGTGTTTCGTTAAGCCCTTTTATTATTCTGCTATCTTATTCTGCCCTTATTAAATTATTGTGCGGAGTAAAGAGGAATTATATTAAATTCTCTTTGTAAAGGTCGCGCAATCCAAGGAAACACAAATTAGGTCTTTTCATGTCTAGTTATATGTTTAGTTCAATCCGAGGAGCTCACTATCCTACAGACTACTTAATGCATCAGCTATTTCCAGGATATAATGTTATGGTAATGTCATCAAATTTATAGTATGTGGGATCCGTTTATCACCTAGGAAGTGACCTTATGATTATCAAAATTACTTATATGGCTACGATCACTTTCAAACAAAAAATCCACATCAAAATTCTGTTAGGCCCGTGTTCTTATGGGATTACTAGAAGGCTATTCCACGTAAGCGAAGTCATGGGCATCGACTAGTGTAACAAAAGTAGATGTTACAGATACATTTTATATTTCCGTTCGAGGACTAAAATCACAATCCCAGAAGGTGTAGGCTGAGGTACACACGCGATATCACCAGTAATTTTGCTGATCCCACGTAATAAGTAGCGAACCTATTGCCGTTAACTGGGCACCTTTATGTGCAGTTAGTAACTAGTAAAGTGACACACTAACTACCACGGTGGCGTAGTGGTATAGATACCTATGTCTGTCTGCGGCTCCCGTCTCTAGGTCCCGGGTCGAATCAAACATTTGCGTGATCCATAAATGTTTGTTTCAGAGTTTGGGTATTTTCTATGCACAGGTACCTATTTAGAAATATAACGTATGAGACAAGAAAACTCAACACAGAATCCTAAGTATACAAACCCGTGTAGCCAGCGTGGTATAAAATGTATGCTGAAGTCCCCCCTCTTTGGGACAGGCCTTTGTCCAACAGTGGACCTCAAATTGGCTAAAATGAGATGATGAAAATGACACAACAATTATTCCGCTAATCTTAGTATTTAACAGTTTGAGCTTTGAAACCTATTTGCTTAGCATGTACTACAAAAATAGGCCGATTAATACTAGATTGTATCAATATGTTGATATAAAGATTTAAGCCGTGAAGACATAATGTAATGGCCCTCCACCAAATAATGTTATTTTTCACGTAAATCACTATTCCTAGTGAGAGGTTGTCCTGGACTTGACATTCAATTTGGTTTTCATTCTCTAAGTGCACATAAACTATATAAGTAAAAAGTAGTATTGGTAGGGCTACCATCGAATTTACTATTTCTCGTATTTCTGTATATGTATTTAGTTCAGAAACAGAAGTTTGAAGAAGACACAGATAGTTAACTGTATTAGTTAGTAACTAAGATATCAGAAAGCCAATTAATGTATGTCTTTGCTACCATGGAAGGCCTCTGGTGTGGGACGCTACGTGCGTTGACACCTTAGCTTTTTCATACCTCCCAAGCACATCCGGATGTGCCGGCGCTGCTGCTGCATCGGTTGAAGGCCTCAAACGGCGTAAAAATGCTAACCTAGCAGGTAATTACATATTTGAACTGTTTGGGGTCATGGGGTCACACTGGGTCATGGGGTCTGAGCGCGCGCCGCTTTTGTAGAGACATTGCTAAACGCTTAATCGATGCTTCTCAGGACCAGAAGGCTGGCTATTTTCTGGCTCAAATAATAAGTATCGTACACCCAGCATTCTGGGAACCTTCCTAGTCATCAATGACGCGGAGGATTTTTTAAACGACATTTTGTAGTGTAAATATTTTTTGTACATGATTATGTAAATTGTTATTATTATTGTAAATAAATATGAAGTACTAGTGGTCGCCCGCAACTTCGTCCGCGTGGTAATTTGGATATTTTCCCGTTCCCGTCGCGCCGCGTCATATTTTGAACAATTCACACAATATCTTTATAAATTGTAGCCTTTGTGTTATTCTGATGTTTCAGGTATATTATTGTAAAGTTTAATTAAAATGCATTCAGTAGTTTTTACGTGAAAGAGTAACAAACATCCATCCATCCATACATTCATACATACTCACAAACTTTCGCGTTTATAATATTAGTAGGATATTGTAAAAAAATTAAAAGTAAACATTTTTGGACTTTAATTTTCTAGAGAAATAGAATTTAACAGTATTTTTACGTAATTATCTACGTATTTTTACGTAATAGTTTTTCTATAATAATATTTTGACTGTGCCTCGGCACAGTCAAAATATTATTATAGAAAAACTTTAATTACAAATAGATAACTAAGTACCGTTACTTATCTACTAGGATTTACAAGAAAATGGGTGCTAAAACAACCCTCCCCTGTGGAAAATTTATGAATTCCCTGAAGCACAGTTTACTGCCTGCTTGAGCGTTTAAAGGAGTTTGGCTGGCTGGAGAAGTGGCCCCACAAAAAATAAATAAAGTTAAGGGAAACACCCTTTGGCTTCATGAATAAGAAAATAATATTTTTGATACAGTCTCTATAGGGTCTATATAACTAAGACGGTAAGTCGTAAGGTCTTACGAACTCTAAAAATCTTACAACAATTTTATACCAAACTCATGAATACAAACATTTTGACAACCCTACAAAGAACAAGGAAATCAAAATATAAACAGAATTGACTTATTAATGGCTGTCTGGGAAGAGGAATAAGTAATTGTTATTCAAAGCGAAATCTCTTTAAAAGCTTCTTACTTTGTCGATAAACAAAGTTTTAAGGCGGAACAAATAAATAAGAATGTTTTAATCATTGTCTAGTTATGTAAAGTGTACAAATTGTCCAAGCCTTGTTCTGTTTCTCGTTTGAAGTTTCTTTTAAACTTGTGGCGATCGTTATCTCCCTAGGTTATTATTAAAGAACTAAAAACCAAGGCCTGGGTACTAGGTATGACAGTTGAAGTAAAACCTGGAACCAGAAAAGGAACCTTTATGGTTTGGACTTTACGATCAATCCGTGATCACTGGTATAATCCAAGCGCAATATCAGAAAACTTAGGTACTATTTTGACTTCATTAAGTAAATATCTTGTAAGTATAATTTTATTAAAGTATAATAAAGTAACATTAAGTATTAGATCAAAAATTAAAATCCAAATGTTCAAGATCATATGGACTATATGGGTACAACATTCAGGCAATTGCTTCTCAATTCTGACTTGTTCTAACAAATATCTTAAAGAATATTATACTTACGGGTTTCGGTCTCCAAAGTTTAAACGAACTTTGTACTAGACGAGTTAAGTTTAAACGGAAAATTTTGAAGAACGAGCTAACTATCAAATGTTTCCAACGCCATCCTTGCATATTTAGCGAGAAACCGGTAAAATTACCAGTTTTTATTAAACTACTAAAACTTTTTAATTATTTGTTGGTAAATACTCAAACAACTGAAGGTTTGAGAACTTTAAAATAGAAAATAATAAACTAACCAATTCACGATTTTCTCTCATACATACTTAACTGATGTCCAAACGGGATACGTCCAACGTCCGAGACGCCCAGAACATTAATTGGCTGTGTCACAGCGGCTGCACGTAAGATTTTGTTGCCTTTCATCAACAACATTTCATCGCAAGGCAACGGGTTTCTTCTCTTTTTTTTCAAAATTAAAATATAGCTGCTACTTTTTATTAAATTCTTTATTAAATTAATAATTTTGGACATAACCCACGTAATAGGGGGTTTGGCTTACCCCTCATTATTCTTGGGACTAAAAATACTGGAAAAGGGGATATAGGCGTGATATGTATGGGTGTGTGTGTGAGTTTGTTTTTACCTAGTATTATTGACTAAGGGAGCGAAGGGGTTGTGGCAACACTACGGCTAACATCTCTTCGTATTTCGTCTTGTATTTATTTTAATTTATTATTAATATTTTCGATAATTAGGGCTAAAATTCATCACAAAACACAATCTTACCATTATCTAAGTGTATCTAGGTAAAAACCAGTGTAAAATAAATAAGAAATTAGTGATATTTGCGTATTTTGTTTTACCGGCTAAAAGTCAATGACTGTTTGAAAATTTTAAAAGTGAAACTTATGAACTCGGATTTAATGTGATTTGAGTGATTTTTATACAGGTAATCATACTAATAAATAACTACTTATTATCGTACCTGTTAGTTTTTGAAGTTGTAGTGTATTCAATCAGATTCTTTTTGATATTACTTTCGTATTTATGTGTACTTAGTGTATTCATCAGGTAGCTTTTTAGTATCTAAGTCAGTATAAATTTATAATATCGTAATGCCAGTCACACGTAGCATGTATTCTGCTCGCCGTGATGAGGCTAAACAAGAAGATATCTTGAGAAAACTTGACCTGACATTGAAGGAATTAGAGGTATCCAAAACGTTGATTAAACAGTTGCATAGGGAAAGAGATGAAAATGAAAAGGAACTATTAGATAGCCTAAATAAATGCGACTTCATAAAAAAGCCGATGGCTGAGATGCACACAGAGAATAGGTTAGTGTTAGATGAGCGGGACAGATTACAAAATATTGTGACTGGGTTCAGAGAGTGTAGTGACGAGTATGAACAGGGTCTCAAGCGCATGTCAGTCTTGGAACAGGAACTGCACGAAGCCCACCACCTCATTTCCCACATTGAGGCTGAGAAACGTGACACCATAGTATCCCATACCCATAACTTGTTTGAGGAGTTAGTTGGTAGTGTGCCCAGCCTTGTTGCTACTGAACCCAGCTTAGAACCCACAATTACTATAGATTTAACAAAGGATGATACCTTAACAGCACATTGTTCCAATCACAAGATGGGCATAGTTGAGTGCAGTAGAAACAAAATTAAGAAATATGTGAAAATTAATAAATACATAAGAATAACACAAAAACTTATTAAAAGACAAAAAAGTATGTACAAAAAAGTCAAGTATATTAATGAGAGAAGGCAACTAGGCGATGAACTTGACATGTATTCATTATTAATTGAAAATAATATCTCTGATCATAATAACAATATTTTAAAGTTAGAATCAGAAATTAATAATTTAAAAAAATCACTAGACATAATGACTGACAGGTATTGTAATGTTAAAAGTGAGTATCAGGAATACATTCTGGCCATGAAGGATCTTATGAGTCCAAATTCCACATTGACATCAAACAACCATTTAATTAGTCCTGAGCCGGTCTGTAAGTCCTCGCTGACTTCAAACATAAGCCCTTCACTTGAGTCAAACAAGAAACCCAGTAGTTCCTTCACCAAACAAAATATGATTAAATCTGAAATAGTGATGTTTTGTGATGAATTAGGGAAATCAATGGGAAAGTTACTTAGTTCATATTAAGAACAAAATGTTACTAACTATTGTATGCCGGGATTAACTTACTGTAACATTATAAAAAAAATTAAAAATTGTAATTTAAACAGCAACTGTACACTTTTAATTTTGGTGGGAGATAGGGGAAATGCAGACAGAAATGCAATTGTAAACTGTTTAGAATTACTGAGCTTATTAGATGTTAAAAACATTATTTTGTTCACACTTCCTTATAGCCGTGGCTTGTCACAGGCCGAAAACAATCTTAGATATAAGCTAAATCAAACAATACATACATTGACATTTCATAATACAAATAAATTCCATTTGATTGACATTAACATGTATTTAGAAAATAAATTGTTATTGACGGAAGATAAATTCTATTTGAATAGATATTTTAAGAGACAGATAGCATCTTCGCTATCATATTTTATTAGTTATTCAGCCAAAAACTTGGCTAAACAATCTGCTTTTATTGAGCAGAAAAGTGACAATGTTTGTCTTGTGACGTTGGAATCTGTTCCAAAAAAGGGTGACAATAATTTAAACTTAGTTGTAGGACAATAGAGGAAATCCCTAGCAAATTAAGGACAAAGGAAAAGTCTATGTTCATGAATATTATTCATCAAAATATTGAAGGCTTTTCTGGCAAAGAGTTAGAACTAGAATTATTTTTAAATGAAAAACGTATCCATGTACTTTGTTTAACTGAACACTGGTTAAAAAACATGAACTCTTAGTTAATATTGATAATTATAAAATCATTAGTGCGTTTACTAGAGATTCCGCTATAAGAGGTGGATCTCTCATTTTAATTAATGACAAATTAAAATCAAAAGACCGAAAAGACGTAGTAGCACTCACAAGTGAGCGAAATATTGAACTATCATGTGCAGAGCTAGAACAATATATTATTATTAGCGTCTATAGACCTCCTTCTGGAGATTACTACCTGTTTGAGTCCATTATGGAGGAAGCCTTAAAAAAGGTATGTAAATGTAAGAAGACTATAGTTGTTTGTGGCGATTTTAATATTAATATTTTAGAAAACTCTCAGAACGCGCTAAGGTTCCTCAACCTTTTTAAATCTTTTAACTTACAAATTTTTTTTTGTGAACCAACACGCACCACAGCCACATCAGCTACCTGCTTAGATAATATTTTTTCTAACAGCGATGTAGATGAGAAATCTATAATACATTTTATAAATTCAGATCATGCAGGTCAGTTAGCTAGATTTAAGTTCCAACATGTTCCATTATCAAAAAATATTGTTTCTAGACCAATCACAACTTATAGATTAGAAAAATTTAAAGAAAACTTTAAGTATAAAGTACCTCTTTTGGAGTTGAATAATGATAAAAACCCGAATGATCATTACGGAGATTTGTTCGGAGTAATCAAATACGAATGTGATAACATTTTCACTAAAAAAACAATAAATGTAAATCAATTCAAAATTAAATTTAGTTATTGGGCTACGCCTGGAATCTATAAAAGTAGAAGGAAATTCTATGAATTATACGAGACAAAGGCATCTACTAATGAGCCACAAGTAATTGAACAGATTAAAAAGTACTCCAAACTATTCAAAAAAGTATGTTCAACAGCTAAATCTAATTATATACGGGCTAAAATTTAAAAATCTGATAATTAAACGAAGGCAATATGGAATGTTATTAACAAAAAAACTTGTAAAGCAAAGTCACCTGATCGATCCTTCGAGTTAAAATAGATGATAAACATATTAAAACTGATTCTGAAGTGGCCAATACATTTGAATCTTTTTTCACAAATGTTCCAATCACCACTACAAATAAGTTAAATTCGTCAAAAAACGTAGCCAATTCTCTTCTTAAATATAGTGTTGATAAATGTAGAATTAACTTTGTTTTTCAGTATATTGACTCTGTCACTATACTTAAAACTTACTAAACTATACTAAACAACTAAACTATACTAAACAACTAAATATAAAAAATACCGAGGATCTTTGGGCATTTCAAGTAATATAATAAAATCAATAGTGCCCGCTATAGCGCCTCACCTTGCATTCATATTCAATAAATGTATAGATGAAAATCTGTTTCCTAATCTTATGAAGTACAGTAAAATCATTCCTTTATTTAAAGCAGGAGACAAAAGTGATCCTTCAAATTTTCGACCTATTTCCATACTCCCAACCCTCAGTAAAATTTAAAAAAAAAATATTTTATAATTGCTTTCACATTTTACAGACAATAAGTTACTTCATAACAAACAGTTTGGTTTCACTAAAGGCAGGAACAACGGATGCAGGAGTTGCACTTGTGAAACATATATTTGATGCTTGGGAGGAAAAGCAGGATGCCATTGGTATATTTTGTGATCTATCAAAAGCTTTAGATTGTATTGATCATGAGACTTTGCTACTAAAACTAGGTTATTATGGTGTTTCGAACAGCTCACTTGGCTTACTCGAGTCTTACCTCACTGGTAGAGTACAAAAAGTAAACATTATTGGCACCGACTCTCATTAGTCATGGGAGTACCCCAGGGCTCGATATTAGGACCCCTTTTATTCTTAATATACGTAAACGATCTTCCTTATTTCACTAAAAATCTTTGTGAGATAGTATTATTTGCTGATGACACATCATTAATTTTTAAAAGTTATAGACAAAACACTTGACACTTGACGATGTAAATAATACCCTTTCGGAAATATTGCATTGGTTCACAAGTAACAACTTGCTGCTCAATGCGAAGAAAACAAAATGTGTAAAATTTACTATTCCCAATGTTAGACAGGTGGATACTCATATTACTATGAATAATGAATTAGTTCAAATAGTTACACAGCCTTGGCAGGAAGACTTAGCTCAGCTGCCTATGCGGTTAGAAAGATAAGGTCACTGACTGACGAAAAAACGGCACGATTCGTTTATTTTAGCTACTTTCATAGCGTTATGTCATATGGTCTGCTGCTGTGGGGCTCAGCTGCCGATATTGAGACAATATTCATATTACAGAAACGAGCTATACGAGCAATCTATAGACTCGGACCCCGTGACTCGCTGAAAGAATTATTTAAAGAAATTAATATTTTAACAGTTGCTTCTCAATATGTTTACGACAACATCTTATATGTACGGAAGAACATAGATATCTTCAAAAAAATTTCCGATAAACATAATTTTAACACAAGAAATAAAAATAAACTGGCAATGACAAAAATTAGACTTCATAAAGTTGGTAATTCGTTTGTTGGCAAATTTATAAAAATTTATAATAAAATTCCTCAGGATTTGGTTGACATGCCTCTTAATAAGTTTAAAATAGTAGTTAAAAAATGTTTGATGATGAAAGGCTACTATAATGTAGACGAATATCTTAATGATAAAAATGCATGGTCACCCTAATCTTCTGTTGTTGGCCACTCGTATAATACAATATAAACTAATTGTAACAATGTAAACAAAACAATATTAAAAAAGAAAATGGATAATCTACCTGAATTTCTTGCTAGTATCTTCTCAGGAGAACCAACATACCGAACCAGCGAAAGAATCATTTTCTAATGGTTATTTATGTACTTACTTAATTTAGTATTTTTATAATATTACTTGACAAAATTGTAAAATTTTGACATTCATATGTGCTCTTTATGTGCCTAAACTGAATAAATGAAATTGATTCTTTGATTCTCTTGATTCTTTGAAGCGACCGAAGGCTCCGTTTCAACTTGCAGACTGGGGAGAATTTCTTTCGTCTGTACCCATCTACGGGTTCTGTCAGATCATGTTTGAGGTCGTATTTATCAACCGATTTGCATAAAACTTTACACACACACTCCTTGCTTACAATTAATAACATTTTAATGATATTTTTTGCATTGAATGACAAATGAAAGAGTAATAAGGAAAATTGAAGAAGAAATTTTCTAAACAAAGCCGCTCCCGAAGTCTACTGTGCACAGAACCACTAGTAAATAGGAAAGATTTGATTATTGTTTGAATTGAGTATGCTCCGTAACTACTGGACCTGGTTTTATTTATTTTTATTTTATTTGATTAAAAACAACAAACAGTTACGATATAATTATATAACAATAATTTAAAATTACATAAATATATTTATAAGTAAGTATATCCTGTTCCTATTTAAGAATAGGTACGAGTTTATCCTTTCCTCTTCTTTCTTTAGTAGTATCAATCTCCTCTATATCTCTAAGGTCTGCTGGAAGAGAAGCCATTACTGGATTAAGCACGCCTTAGTACATATTGTTATTGTTTGTTTCGTATTTTGTAAATCTGGACAATAAGAATTAAAAAAAAAACATTGTCCAAATGTAGGTATGCAATATCACAACCCACTGCGTTATCCGCAGATGAATACAAAGATTAGCACAGGGTGACATTAGCTAGACATGTATTATTAAGTATAGCGAAAACAGAAAATTTATTATTAACAAGCTGTCCCGGCGAACTTCGTACCGCATTCATTTTTCTAATGTTTCGCATTACTTTTTTTCTTCCATAAGATCCTTCTCCTGATAATTATGAACACAACAAAAAAAGAATAAGCGAAATCGGTCCAGCCGTTCACGCGTGATGGCGTGACCACGGGAAATGTATAGATATTAATAAAATCATCATAATAATACAATTTTGAAATATTAATATTTATTACAGTAACAATTAGACAATTAGAAAAAATATGTAATAATGTGCTGAATTAAATAATATTAAGTATATTATACTATGCAATAGCAGACGAAGAAATAACTTTTAACAAATAACAATTAAAATAAACTACGTATTGCAAATTTTTATCCATTTTGATTTAAGAATTTTGAAAATTCTTTTACTTATATTTAGCTACACAATCCCTGACTAACAAATGTTACTTTTTATCCCTATAATGTGTGCCCACGGGAATTGGGATCTAGAGAACTATATCACTCGGGCGGAGCCGCGGTGATCAGCTATCTCGTTACAATATTAAAAAAGTGGGTAGTTATGACATCTTATTGCTCCTTAACTTTTCGGTGGATTAATTTCTGTATCTAAAAGCAACGAGATTGCTTCTATATAACTAGCGGACGCCCGCGACTTCGCCCGCTAACAAAATTATTTAGGTACTTAAAACCTTCCTTGAGAACCATTGGTGAACCTCTATTCATTGGTGAAAACCCCATCAAAATCCGTTGCGTAGTTTAAAAGATCTATGCATACATACGTAACGAAGCGACTTTGTTTCATAACAAATAACAAAAACTGAAATGTCATTGGCAGGACTCGAACCCGCGGCCTTTCCCTATCAAGGGCAATGCTATGATCAGTGACACGTTGACAATACCAACATCATTAAATTTTTCATAAATTATAATTTCTAAATTACACTATTAATATTTATTATGGTTAAGTTCGTTATAGTTAACAGTACATACTTAATTAAATGTTGCTTTGCTTAAGCGTAGGTATCTATATATTAAATACGACAATTGGTCTGTCCGTCTGTCGCGGTTTTCAATTATAATTAATAATACATACATTTGCATGAAATATTAAAATATTCGTATAAGTTTAGGGTTTTTTTTTGTTCATTTTTTTAATATTTGAGGCGATACAAAGTTCGCTGGGATAACTAGTTATATTTAGTAACATAGTTAATATACTAGGTATACTCGTATTAATAATGTGTGTGTTGCTTATCTAGCAGTTAATTAAGGAACGTCACAGTAAGTTTAGTGCCAAAGCTACAATGTGCCGGTATTGTTTGATACGTAAATTGGCTACGGTTTGTATTACCTACCAGAATTTACGATACAGTCCTATTTAGATTCAATAGGTAATTATATTCTAGCGTATAACTGTTATAGATTAGGGCTTTGTTGGTAGGTATATAATATTATTCGCATTCGTATATAATTCGCCCGCGACTTCATCCCCGTGATTATAGTTCCCGTCGCCGTATCTTCATAAATTGTAGCCTATGTATTATTCTGATATATAAGCTATATTATTGTAAAGTTTCATCAAAATCCGTTCCGTAGTTTTTACGTGAAAGAGTAACAAACATCCATACATCCTTACAAACTTTCGCATTTATAATATTAGTAGGATTATAAGCCGTCCAAGATAACAATGGGATTGGCGGCCATGTTGATGACGTCATAGTGACGTAGATTAACCTACAATACTATTTTTTGCTATCCGTACTTTTCAGCGATTGATGATACGGTACGGTTTTGGGACAGGGTTCTATCCCACTCACATCGTGCGGCTTATACTGCCTAAGAAAGTACCTTCTTGGTATTATCACAGAATAGGGAAAAGTAATTACATACAGAACTTGCACTTCATTCTTTTGTTTACAGAGAACACAATAAACGTTAGGGTTGTCAGTAAAGTAAAATATATACCAGCATAATTTGATCAATAATTATGACGTTAATGCCTCAATATCAACTTGGTCAATGCCGTGTCACACACAAACAAGAGACAACCCTTACTGATTTACAACTTCAAGTTGTCGCTGACGTCACGTATTTTTTGTGGTTGTTAGGCGAGTGACATAGGCCTGGTATTATGTATTATGTAGGTATGTAATTAATTAACTCTGAATAGAAAGTATTGTTAGCAAACAAAGGAATGAATGATCGAAGATTTTGTATCAGCAGTAGATAATAATTAGTGTAAGACGCTTCGTGATCTGCCTTAAGAATAAAACATGTCAAATATTAACACAAAATCCGACTTCAAATTACCGGAATTCGACCAAACCGACATCAGACCACCCGGAAAGCAGTGTGGCTTTCGGTTTCGAGTCGAATTGAGAACCTCCTCCTTTTTTTTGAAGTCTGTGATATAAATAAATATATAATAATATGTTAGGATAATTAGTCTCAAACTGGACAAAACGGGAACCCTATTACTGATAATTCGCTGTCCGTCCGTCCGTCTGTCTTGGGCTGTATCTCATGAACCGTGAGGGCGCTTTCAATTTAGACGTTTCATGTCGGACCGCAGCAGTGCCGAAGCGGTGCGTTTCTCGTATGGCGCACGCACGGTCGTTTGTTTTAATACAAAGCGCACGGTGCGGTAACAGTGCGGCATCTGCACCGCAAACGCGCGACGACAGGACGGCAACATCGTAAGCTTCACGTGTTCATTTCGCTGTTGAATAGTGCGGTGACTAGACGTCAGAGCTAATTTCAACAACTTAACATGTTTATTATTTGCTTAAAATGGATGATTTAAACGTGGAAGAATTTATAAATGAAATTGAAATAGGTCCTGCTTATTTACTTACCTCAATGTTATCACTAGTCTTTCTTCAACTGATATAGTATGTCTGAATATAGTTTCTTGCCGCTGAATTTTGCTTTCAAGTAATTCTTAGAAACATTCTCTAGACATTCTTAAGAAATAAAAAAAATTGCTTGGATCTTGTTTTAGCCTAGGGTAAAGATTATGGAAATCACCAAAATTACATGTTAACGAAAACATTGGTGATGCTCTTTTACAGGGGTGTCGTTTTAGTTTCTGTTTGATTTTTTTCAACAAGAGCACTAACAGTAATGTTTCTTCGTCAGAGTCCATGGTTTAACTGGTGCCAAATACATTTAAAACATCACTAGCATACAAACGCACGGCAGTCAGATACGCTTTCAATTTAGGCGTTTGGTATCGGACTGCTACCGTACGGCAGCTGCACGGCAGGCAGCGGGCTATAACCATCGGCAAGGTAAACGTGCAACAGCGGTCCGACACGAAACGTCTAAATTGAAAGCGCCCTAATAGTGAGAAAGTTGAAATTTTCACAGATGTATTTCTGTTGCCGCTATAACAACAAATACTAAAAAAAAACAGAATATAATACATATTTAAGAGGGCTCCCATACAACCAACGTGATTTTATGCCGTTTTGGTACGGAACACTTTGTGCGCGAGCCCGACTCTCACTTGATCGTCTTTTTTAGGGTTCCGTACCCAAAGGGTAAAACGGGACCCTATTACTAAAGCTCCGCTGTCTGTCCGTCGGTCCTGCCAGTAGGTACTCGTAGTTTTGTTGGTCCCAAATATTTTTTTTCAATTTGTTTAGATAATAACCCAAATGTCTATTTCCAAAGATAACTTAAGAAAATATTATTTGTTTTTGACTAATAGAGTAGATTCTATTTAAATCTTAATAAGTTTTCTACTAACACATTCAATAATTGTTATAAGTAGGCTGCCTAATTAACTGCCTCGGTGGTGCAGTGGTATGAGTATGCGACTGCCGTCCGATTCCGGGTCGAATCAAATTATTTGTGTAAACTACAAATGTTTGTTTCGGAGTTTGGGTATTTTCTATGTATGATAAGTATGTATGTATTTATAAATATATAAGTATGTTTATCAGTCGTCTAGATCCCATAACACATGCTTATATTAGCTTAATTTGGGCTAGATGACAATGTGTGAGAATGTCCAAAAATATTTATTTATTACAAGCTGTCCCGGCGAACTTCGTACCGCATTAATTTTTCTAATGTTCTGCATAACTTTTTTTTTCTTCCATAAGATCCTTCTCTTGATAATGTGTACGATAACGAAATAAATGTGTTCGTGCAACAAAAAAAGAATAAGTGAAATCGGTCCAGCCGTTCACGCGTGATGGCGTGACCAAGGGAAATAGGGATTCATTTTTATATTATAGAGATTTATTAATCACTACATATTATAAAACAAAGATGCCCGTTCTGTATGTATGCGTAGATCTTTAAAATTACGCAACGGATTTTGATGCGGTTTTCACCAATGAATAGAGTTGTTCTCGAAGGTTTCGGGAATAAAATTTGTCAAGCGGGCGAAGCCGTGGGCGTCCACTAGTTCCATATAAAGTTGACAATGGAAAAATAAGATTACTAACAAATAAATGATAATGGCAAATAGGTACCCTACCTAACTAATGAGGGAATTACATTATACAAGGATATAAAATTTCCACTATATTATATTTACTAGAAGTGTCGACTTCTGAATCTGGTTATCTTAGTTAAATCCTCTTTCCTACTCATATGGTCGTCTCTAAGTTGTTATATTAATTTGACCATGTACGAGTATTGTTATGCTACGCTCAAATACAGAAAAGGGGACACATCTCATCGTTAAATTAAACTAAAAAAACACTCCTATAATATTGTCTTTCCACTTTTAATTATATTAGCTTTCGAACCAAATCTTTAGTTTAATTTGAATGTCTAACATACTAGTCTAGAATTCAAGTTTTTATTTTATATATTTGGTTCGTCAAATTGACGCGGCCCGCCTGGTGGTAAGTCGAGACGACGTCTAGCGATTGGGGGCCACTCTCACAGCACACAATACTATAGAGAGTGGCCCTCAACTTGACGACCTAGTGATGTGCCTCTTCACGCTCCGCTTAAAGAACCCAGGATTATATGTGGGAGGAAACACGTGCACAGGCAGGGCGTTCCAGGCCACTATCGTTCGGCAGAGAAACGATAGTTTAAAACGTTCGGTTCTCGTGAACATGCTATCCACTGTGTGGGAGTGGCATCTCTGCCCGGCACGCGCTGTTGGGGATCGGAAGGAAGTGGGACCAGAGAGTAACAAATAAATATAAATTTTTCCTTTTTCCTTTCTTTCTCTAACCTTCTTGTTGTTTCCGTTGCTTGTTATTTTAAGTTCTTTGTATCTATTCTAAAGGGGAGTAATAAATGTTTTCTTTCTTAAATAAATAAATAAATATTTTTAACATTATCACACAACTTCATCTGGCCTAAACTAAGCCATAAAGCTTGAGCTATGGGATCTAGATAACTGATAACATACATAGATATTTCTAAATACATACATAATGCATAAAAAAGACCTTCGAAAACTTCGAATCAAACATTTGTTGGTCACACACATATTTGATTCAACCTGGGCATCGGACCCGAGAGTTCTGCGTCAAAAGCCGTCGCATTATCTACTATGTCACCGAAGCAATAACACATTAACATGCTTTGTAAAAATAAGTATAAAACTATTACACAGCCACTTCTAGTCATCTATGGGTCCTTGAACTATCTTCAGTAATAATGCTGAATAAGGAAATCTTGAGAAAAAATAATATTTTTTTCGGCCATCGCGTGCAGACATTCGCCTCACGTAATTCGAACAATGAAAAATTTTCTCTTCGAGACTATAACAATGAGTAACGTAGTAATTCTCTCTCCTTCGATGATTATTTAGTTAACTGTAATGAAAATTAGATTATTATTCATCGTGGTGGTATAATTGACCTTTCTGTCGTGCAACTCTATCTTACATCTGATTGCGTTACCATTCTTGAGTTTGATTCCCGGGGTAGAACAAATATTTTTGGCATTCGCAAAAGTTTTATCAAAATCAGTAGATTTGTTTTTCCGCGATGCTACAACAGATAAACATACACATTATACACAATCACGTGTGTATTCTCAAAGGGCTATGCAGTATGCAGTATTATACGCTTACAATTTGATAGTACCAGGTCTCATTAAATAGGGGACTATAACTGGGAAATTAAATGTTTTCCAGAACTTCGTCCGTTGATCTTTCGGTGCACCACTTCACTTTAAGGTTAGGCTCGTTAGGGCCCAGAGAACAAAAGAGTCAAATTTTTTACCGTTCAAGCGAAGCGAACAAAGCGTCTACATTTTGAGAGTTGACAAATAATTATTTTGCTTTCATCCGTCTGTCTCTTTGTATGTCAGTTCCTGGTTAGCAGTCACAGTTTTTAGCAGATCTTCACGAAACTTGACACAAGTGTTCCTTGATTTAATATACAATTTTTTCGTTGTAAGCTTTTATTTGATAGTGGGGAAAACCCTAAATAATGTTTTTAATTTTCGAAAGGTCTAGTGTTCGACCATTTTAGATCATTTTATTGGGCGACCACCAGTAAATATGTATTGTAGGTCGATAGCAAAAAGGTATCCCAAGACTAATATAGGTAGGTACAGTTCCCGAGGGTTAAGCGGAGCTTTGCATTTGTGTAAGTGCAGTGTACCTACGTGAACGTATTTGACCTCTTTTCCACACACATCTACAAAAAGAGTTTTTACTTTACTTTTCGTGGAAACTCACACAAATGCAAAGCTCCGCTTATCCTACGCGAACTGTACCTACCTACTCGAAACGAGTCGTTTCGCAAGTTCGATATTAAAATTTTGTTGTATTTTTTTAAACTTACTAAATTCATCTAAAAACGTAAACTATTCTGTTCTGGTAGCTGCAGAACGTCAAAATAACGTTGTTTAACATTGGTGGCTGTTCCGAGAGACATGACTCGTGATGTTAGTTACGACAAATTGGAGCAGCTGCATCGTACCAAAATATGTTACTATAGTGATGGGATTGTGTCGATTAACCAATTTATCGTATTATTTTCAATTTAAAATGTAATGCCTACATTATTAAGTTTTTCGTTAGCCATTGGTTTGACTAAAATTATATTGGAACTAAATATATTTAATTTCAAAAAGCTTTTATACTGTCAATATCAAATACTTGACTTAACACTACCGAAGGTAGATATAAAAATAATTTACTTAACAAAAATATTTAAACTATTTTTATGGAAATGTGACCAGTCAAGAAAAAAAACAGTAATTAAGCTAATGACCGAGCCTGGGTCCAAGCATCCTATCCAGTTCGCTTGGGCTGGCTAGGTATTTCTGTCATCGGTTATTAGTCACCGAAGAATTAGTTAGGAAAATTTTGTCAAATACACTGATTGATTCCGAGGTGCGATGCAAGACCGATGCCATAATTGCTTGGAGGATGACTTGCCCCGACGCTGACCTGCCTTCACGCCTAGGCTCACCGCGACTGTGGGATTCGCCGTTCTGTAAATTGAGAATTTATACACTAATTGACACTTCTGCAATATTTCAGAGCGTGCACGCCTACTAGCTGTTGGAGAATGGGAGTCAGGGTTATGGATTCAGGCGCTCCCATCGCCCGACATCGGTACAATGTTCGACGACACAACCTTCCGCATTGCCACTTGCCTTTAGCTGGGTACAAATCAAATCAAAATCAAAATATCTTTATTCATGTAGGTCACAAAGTAACACTTATGAACGTCAAAAAAAGAAAATGCTTCTACATTTACATTTACCGCCAGATTCGCAAGGCAATAGGTAGAGCCTGTGAGGAAAGAACCTGGCAAGAAAAACTCACGGCCACTCTTTATATTCGCCAGTAAATACAATGATTATGTTACAACAATAAAAAGAGGGCAAGGGCAGTACGTGACCATGTGTGGACCAAGTGAACTTAAAAATTATGAATCTCTATTCACAAAAAAAAAGTCAAATACTAGTTAAAGGTGCCACATAATCTCAAAGTACCCATACCTTCCAATATCATAATAATAATAATTTAACAATAATAAGTGAGTTTCAGCAATAAAACAACATTTCAAACAGAAGTAGCCTCTATGTAGCTCGAGTGATGAGCAAGCAACTCATTGCCATTTCTCTGTATCGTTTAGATAATCTTTAATAGTATAATATGCCTTTTTTAGGAGGTGTGTCTTAACAGCCACTTTGAATTTATTCAAAGGAAGGTTCATAATGTTTAGAGGAATATTGTTATAAAAACGCACACCAAATCCTGCAAAGGAGTCATGAACCTTCTGTAATCGATAATACGTCCCAACCAATTTATGCTTATTTCTAGTATTTATTGCAAGTATGTCACTGTTCACACTGTATAAATGTATATTCTGTTTAACGAACATAATATTCGCATATATATATTGTGATGCAACTGTTAAAATGCCTATTTCTTTAAATCTTTCTCTAAGTGAAACTCGTGCATTCAGTTTATAAATCGCACGTATAGCTCGGTTTTGGAGTATAAAAATGATCTCTATATCAGCTGCCTTGCCCCACAGTAAAACTCCATACGACATGACACTGTGAAAATAGCTAAAATAAACCAGCCTGGCAGTTTCTACATCCGTGAGCTGTCTGACTTTACTAATAGCAAAAGCCGCAGAGCTAAGTTTCCCTGCAAGACCCGATATTTGGGCGTTCCACTGTAATTTACTGTCTAGAGTAATACCCAAAAATACGGTTGATTCTACAAGATTAAGGGTATCACCGTTCAAAATAATATTAGTACCGTAGTTCTGAACATTAGGCATACTAAATCTAACACACTTCGTCTTTTTTGCGTTCAGAAGTAAATTGTTGGTTGTAAACCAATCCAGAACTAGTGCAAGTGAACTATTTACTTCCTCAAAATTCCTGAGCTTGCGATCAACTTTAAAAATAAGTGATGTATCATCGGCGAATAGAACAATGTCGCACAAGTTCTGTACATAGAACGGTAGATCATTAATGTAAACTAAAAATAAAAACGGACTTAGAATTGATCCGCCCATAGCTACAGAAGCCCCTAAAGACCGACTACCATTGATATCAACATGTTGTATTCTATCACTGAGGTATGAGGCAACTAGGTCCAGTGCCGAATCTCTGATACCATAATAATTGAGTTTCCGTAATAGGGTATTATGTTCAACGCAATCAAAAGCTTTGGAGAGATCGCAAAATATACCAATGGCATCTTGCTTATTTTCCCAGGCATTGAAAATATGCTTCAGAAGCGTTACCACTGCGTGAATGGTAGAACGACCTCTTGTTAATCCATACTGCTCATTATGAAGTAGCATATTTGAATTAAAATGTGATTGTAATTGCTGCAATATAATTTTTTCAAAAATTTTACTAATGGCAGGTAGTATTGAAATTGGCCTAAAATTACCAGGGTCGCTTTTTGATCCAGTTTTAAATAAAGGTATCACTTTACTGTATTTCATGAGATCAGGAAACACTCCACTATTGACACATTTATTAAATATTGCAGCTAGATGTGGAGATATATTCACAATAATGGACTGAAACAATTTTACAGAAATACCACACACACAAGTCAGATGTCTTTTTTGAGTTAAGCGACTTGAATACTTTTATAATATCATTGTACACCTTGTGTATCTCCGCATCATTGCACCTGTGGAGTAGCCGTCGATAATCTGGGACACCAGGCCTTTGGTGTGGAACGCTACATGCGTTGACACCTTAGCACCTTCACACCTGAAGGCCTCAAACGGCGTAAATATGTTAACCTAGCAGGTGATTACATATTTGAGCCGTTTGGAGTTCAGACACTGGGGTCATGGGGTCCGATTGCTCGTCGCCTCTTTAGAGACATTGCTAAACGCTTAATCGATGCTTCTCAGGACCAGATGGCTGGCTATTTTCTGGCCCAAAGAATAAGTTTCTCCATCCAACGTGGAAAAATAGCCAGCATTCTGTGAACCTTCCCAGTCGGCAATGACGCGGAAGATTTTTTAAATGATATTTTGTAATGTAAATATTTTTAATATATAATTATGTACATTGTAATTCTTGTGGTAAATAAATAAAAAAATCTAGTCATCTAAAGCTAATGAGATCGTACAATAAGAAAATTACTCTCAACACGATAAAAATCTTATAAGATGCTGACAGTGGCCTTCCAGAATGACAATAGGACATTTCTTTCATATTATTCTTATTTGTAAAATATATGATTAAGACATACATACATATACAATTTTATTTAATAATAATATCTGTTTCCCTGAATGGGTATTCATAGGTATATTAGATGTTTACTCTTCGTACTCGTCCTATGTAGGACCAAAATTAGATTATTAGATAGAGACGAGCCTATTGAGGCTTACTACTTTCCTGCTTTTGTTTCCCAGAGTTTCGTCCGTTGATAGACTTATTGTATTTTGCTTGGGTTTTTAAGATCTCGGTAGAACATCAATGTACTGAATATCGATATCACTGAATAAATACTACCGCACAAATGTTACAACACTATCAACGCAAGTAAAATAGAGATATTAAACCAAATAAAATAAATAGAGATATAAAAACAAAATCATAACTCAATTAAATCTTTTATATTTATGTCCGACATTAAATCACAACTCGGTTATTTGAATTTACTGTAGTCTATACAAATAAATAAATCTGTTTGTAATTCAAAATTCACAGCTTTTCACTAAATGCATTATTAAGCTTTTTTCTTTTACTTTCATAAAGCGTAGTAATTACTTTGAAGCGACTTTTAAAAAAGGAAGAGGATCTCAATTCAAGGGTTTTTATTCTATGTTTGTTCCCTCATATTTTTCGACAAGGTGAACCGATTTCGATTTCATTTTTAAATGAAATGAAAATTAAATGAATTCCTATCTGGTCCCATTTCAATTTCGTAACATTCCGATATTATTTGGTCCCATTCCGGTAATTTGAAGTCAGTTTTTGTGTCAATGTATGACGTATTTTATTTATTTTTATTAATTCCCAAATTTCGCCAAATATTAAACTAGTCCCACGCTATAGGGGGCGAGCCTATTAACTGACACTAGTTGGAAACTTTTATTGTATGTTTGAATCTCCGTTGTCGATCGGCAGGTGCATCACTTACATATTAGGTTAGCTTGGGACCTGATAAATTATTGAATTCATTTTATAAGCAATGAAGTATGCAAAATTTTATTTTCAAATATTTATATATTTTACAATATGAATCACAAAAACTATAGTCTTGGGCTGGACTCCCAGGAGAAACGTTCTACCAACTGACTAAGCCTTGTCTTGGTCAGTTGGAGACCAGTACAACACTATCGTTTTTGTGATTCATATTGTAAAATTAATTGACATATTAAAGTAAAAAACACATTTAATTTAAGTGTATTAGGAGAACTTAACCCTCTTACGATACGTCCATCGATCCAAATGGAGTGGTCGTCTTTCTAAATGACAGACACATTTGCATCCAAAGGTCAGTCAGTAACGTCAGTGAGGGCCTTTACAGTCTAATTAGTACACAGGTTGTTCACAACGAGTGGATATGCTGAAGTTTCATAGCAATTAAAAGACAGTTGCAATAGAAACAAGATTCCAAACAAAATAAAAGCAAGAAATAAAAGGAAACTTTGAAAATGAATTGAAGAGGAAACTAAGACAATTTAACGTTTAATCAATTAACATTTTAATAACTACCACAACTTCCCATAAAAACTGCTTTAATTTAAGTTAGGCGATACTGTAATTAAACCATTATATTAAATGGCTATTGCATGATGAATTAAAAATTTCAGACCCTTTGATTGGTCAAAGCGATAGCACGCTGAATCGTCTCTTTGGCATAATTATCTTCAATATTTTTGATTAAAATGCGGTTTGTCTGTGGACGGCAGCCATTATGGGTTTTATGAATTAATAAATAAATTATTCAAATATTATTTTATATTTGCAGTATTATACTCTTGATCTGGTTTTGTTTTGCTGCAAAGAGTTTTGGGTTCAATATCTTTAGTAACGGGGACTGCAGATATACCCTACAGTGGTGTTCTTTCTGCCTTGCGTTCCCCGCAGGCAGATGGGAAGTGGATATGGTCCATCTTCTCTTTCCCCTCTTTACTGGAACACTCCAGTTGGAGAATAATTTCTAATTGTGTGCACTAAGACCGCAAAGAGTTTGGGTGTGGTTATGGTCAGCAATCTAATACTATCCTGGAAGTCTGATCGCGAGGTAAGAAAAAAGGTACATTTCACTTTCCACACGCTCAAAGGCCTCCAGATATATACATGGGGTACACTAAAAGTTTTGCACTTCTAGCTAATCGGAACTATTTGAATTTCGAATGTTATATTTTTTTAAATGTTGCAACCTTCTTAGTAATAAAAAAAAAACAATTGGCGGGAAATCATTTGTCAATTGTTTTTTATCACACATCAAAGTTCTACGTATGCAACGAAAATGGAATCAAGTCGAAAATATTTTAGAGCGATGATTTTTTATGATTTTAAAAGTTCTCTCTCTCCGCAAGACTGTGCCGCTCGTCTTCAAAATGCTTTTGGGAGAGAAGCACCTTGTTCGAGCACCGTGAGGCGATGGTTTGCTGAATTTGAGAGAGGTCGAGTTTCTTTACATGATGAATTTCGTGAAGGGCGGCCTTCAACTGCCGTCAACGAAAATAATGTGGCTACTGTTAAGCGGTTAATTGAAGGAAACCCGCGGATTACCTATGAGACAATTCGAGGACTATCTCGAGGTCTCTCTTTAGTATTATTTATCTCCTCTATACCTCTAAGGTCTGCTGGAAGAAAAGCCATTACTGGCTTAAGCACGCCTTTTTACATATTGTTATTGTTTGTTTTGTGTTTTGTAAATCTGTACAATAAAGAATAAAAAAAATAGACTATTGGGGATTGGTATGAGTAAAATCCAGAAAATTTTACACGAAGAATTGAAAGTTCGGAAACTTTGTTGTCATTGGATCCCTCATGAACTGACAGTGAAGCTGAAGTGGGCTCGCGTGGAATGGTGGTCACAGATGCTACTGAAGTACGACCACGGACATTCTAATGATGTTTATGATATTGTCACAGGAGACGAAACGTGGATTTATTGTTTTGAACCCGAAAAAAAACAGCAATCTTGTGCATGGGTGTTTGAAAATAAGAACAAGCCAACAAAAGTGAGGCAGGCGAGAAACGTTGGTTATAATACCATTTGTTTACCCAGGGTGTTAGAAAAAGTTCGCGAAAGACGACCCAAAAGCCGCGTACTCCTACATCATGACAACGCTTCTTCACACACGGCCAACAAAACAAAGTCATTTTTAGCTTCCGAAAAAGTACAACTCGTCACCCATCCTGCGCATAGCCCCGACCTAGCCCTACCCCTGTGATTTCTGTATTTTCCCCAAAATCAAAGATTTGATGAGAGGTTTCACTTTTACCAACTCCGAAGAGGCAGTGATATCGTTCAATCAGCACGTAGAAAACATGACTTCAGATCTGTGGTCCTCCTGTTTTAAAAAATGGTTCGATCGCATGAAAATTCATTTAAAATGTAAAGGAGAGTATTTTGAAAAGCAATAATCATAATATTTTGGTTTTAACATGTTGTTTTTTTAAGTTACGCAAAACTTATAGTGTGACCTACGTATAACCGCCATGTGGGACGTAGACTCGAGGATAATTGTCTCGATCAAACACCTCAAGAGACTTTAGTTAGATTGTTGGGTCAAAAGTCATATTCAAAGGCAGTCATCCTCGACACGACGTGCCTTATTGTTTCTCAGTCTGTAGTCGCGTCGGTGGACCTCACCGGTAGTTTGGGTCCTTTTACACTAACTGGTGAGTCACTGGTTTTTTAATATTTTTAAATATATTTATCCTTGTGTACATAATACGAGTACGGATATAGTTTAAAATGAAGGGTACAATAATAATAAAATAAATTTTCAACTTTCTTTTTAACAATGTAGGGTCTTTATTTTCTTTTCTTCTCGACATAAGGATAAGATTGTAAAGGTTGTCTATTTGTTTTTGAGTACCTATCACGAAAAAGCGGCTGAAGAAATCTTGATGAAATTTCGTTCGAAGTTCCTGTGATGATTTGGAAACAATCCAAACAATTCCAAACAATCCTTTTCCAAAGATTTTTCGTATTTCTAACAACTCATAAATTTTTTAGTTCTGCATCATAAGTTTATTTTTCTTAACGGGATAATTGATATACAATGATCGGTGGTTTAAATGTGGTTCAAAAGTAATAATTTAAAATGAACCGTCAATTACTACGTTTGGTCTGAAACAACTTTTGATCCTTCATTATTTTTTTTGAGTAGGTAGGTATCATTATTAGACAATACATCTTCAACTTTTTCGACAAGTTTAAATTTACATTTCAAAAGGATAGACAAACATGTGGAACATATGGAGAAACCAAAACAAACTATTATTTGAGAACAAACCCGAAGCGACACCTGGCGACGCGTTGTGTCAAGAAAATTCACTAAAAATAAAACTATCAAAAGGGATCTTTCAGTAAGTGGCAGGTTCGTTACAGAAATACTATGTTTTTACGAGTTACGAAAACTATTTGATATTTATTCGTGTTACAATGTTCGAGTAAAACTACAGAATAGTGATGACAAGTCACAGAAAATAGTACTACTACTAATAGTACTGTTCACACAGTCACAGAAAATAGTACTACTGATAGTACTGTTATAGTACTTAATCTGAACAGGGATGTTAATACTCGTAGATATTATAATTTTACTTTTAGTGTAAAGTCTTTGCCAACTGAAGTGTCCCAAGTCTGATGACAAATTTGCGTTTTGTCGACGTGAATTCAGTTCCCATTCACCACACTAACGACATGAACCCACACTTTTAGTTTAGTTGGAAGGGTTAATGGGATTGCTAATTGCTAGTAGTAAAAAACTACTACCCAAGACTGTGTTATATCTACTTGTATTTGTTATCATATTATTATTTGGTTCATTAATTGTGGTGTAGATTCACTGTCTAAATTTTAATGTCCATAAAATGCTAGACTTATTTACAAAAAAATATTGATAAGATAAATATTAAATATTTAGAATTAAATATTTATTTACAATAGAGAATTATTTCCACATACTAAAAACTATACTAAACACATTAAAATCTACACTATATAGGTACAGGCGTCAAAGAACTCCTCCGCCTCGTCGCCGACTGGCAATGTTTCCAGAAGGCTGGCAGCATTGCCACGTTGTATGGCAATGCTTATTCTTTGAGCTAAAAAGTAACCAGCCTTCTGGTCTTGAGAATATAAATTAAATATCACAAAAACTGAAATTTCATCGGCAGTAGTCGAACTAGTGGAATGCACTGAGCTACGGTAGATTCGAGTCCCTGCCGATGACTTTGTGGTTGTGATTTATAATTTCTACCTAAATATTGAAGAATAGGAGAAGCAAACAAAAATACAGAAAAAATTGAAATATTAATTAGGTATTTATTTTTTGTGATCAAAACTCAAATTCGTCAATTGGTTCTAAATCTTGGCAGCCCAAATCAGCGCAAACGCTCTCCTGAATGTATTTGCGGTGAAGTGGCACTCGCCGCTGCTCAAGAGATGGATAGAGATCCATGCCATAAAGGTGTGAGTATGTCTCCATCTCCCTATTTCTCTATCTTGTACTATGTATAAGAAAATGGTCACTAAAACACCCACACCTATCGATGCAAGTCCGAATTAAATAAATTATTATTATTATACGTAGGTCACTCTATAAGTTTTGCGTAACTTAAAAAAACAACATGTTAAAACCATAATATTATGTTTATTGATTTTCAAAATACACGCCTTTACATTTTAAACATTTCTTCATGCGATCAAACCATTTTTTAAAACAGGAGGACCACAGATCTGAAGGCATGTTTTCTACGTGCTGATTGAACGCTATCACTGCCTCTTCGGAGTTGGTAAAAGTGAAACCTCTCATCAAATCTTTGATTTTGGGGAAAATACAGAAATCACAGGGTGCTAGTTCGGGGCTATGCGCAGGATGGGTGACGAGTTGTACTTTTTCGGAAGCTAATAATTACTTTGTTTTGTAGGCCGTGTGTGAAGAAGCATTGTCATGATGTAGGAGAACGCGGCTTTTGGGTCGTCTTTCGCGAACTTTTTCTAACACCCTGGGTAAACAAATGATAGAATACCACTCGGCATTAACACTCTTTTGATCTTCAAGTGGAATTGTACAGATGGGACCCGTAGCTGAGAAAAAAAATGCGATCATTTTTTTACCAACGTTTCTCGCCTGCCTCACTTTTGTAGGCTTCTTCTCATTTTCAAACACCAATTCACAAGACTGCTGTTTTTTTTTCGGGTTAAAAACCATAAATCCACGTTTCGTCTCCTGTGACAATGTCATAAACTGCATTAGAATGTCCGTTGTCGTACTTCAGTAGCATCTGTGAGCACCATTCCACGCGAGCCCGCTTCTGCTCCGCTGTCAGTTCATGAGGGATCCAACGACAACAAAGTTTTCGAACTTTCAATTCTTCGTGTAAAATTTTCTGGATTTGACTCATACCAATCCCCAATAGTCCTCAAATTGTCTCATAGGTAATCCGCGGGTTTTCTTCAATTAACCGCTTAACAGTAGCCACATTATTTTCGTTGACGGCAGTTGAAAGCCGCCCTTCACGAAATTCGTCATGTAAAGAAACTCGACCTCTCTCAAATTCAGCAAACCATCGCCTCACGGTGCTCAAACAAGGTGCTTCTCTCCCAAAAGCATTTTGAAGACGAGCGGCACAGTCTTGCGGAGAGAGAGAACTTTTAAAATCATAAAAAATCATCGCTCTAAAATCTTTTCGACTTAATTCCATTTTCGTTGCATACGTAGAACTTTGATGTGTGATAAAAAACAATTGACAAATGATTTTCCGCCAATTGTTTTTTTTTTTTTACTAAGAAGGTTGCAACGTTTAAAAAAATATAACATTCGAAATTCAAATAGTTCCGATTAGCTAGAAGTGCAAAACTTTTAGTGTGCCCCATGTATCTTATATATAAATCTGCTTCACCTGTAAGTGGTGCACCTGCCAAGCAATGAATAAAAATGGAACTCCTACATTTTCGTTACTTCTGCCGAAGTAGCTACTCGTACCTACTATTCTTATACTGTCGTCACAAAGAATGGGCGACCAAAATCGTAAACGGCTTAGTACTAAAATAGAATTAAAACGTTTCAATCAACTGGCGCCGAACTTGGTCTAAAAAATTAAATGACAATGATAAATGGGTAAATCTGAATGTCATTTTTTTTCTGAAATTTGTAGACCAGCTGGTCTAGATTTTGAGAGATTTTGAGACATGTCTATCACTGGAGAAGCAGGGTATATTATACTCCTAAAAAAGAGTAGTATTTAACTGCTAAAACCACTAAAACACCTTGGTTTTGTACTAAAAAATACCCTTTTCCTAAGCAAAAATACTGATTGCGCAGCAAATAATTATACCTCAAAGTATATTTATTTTAGCAGCAATTTAAGTTCGTGACGCATAGCTACTCGTATTTATTTAAAAATAATAACGACCGAACACTGAAACGTCGGTGTACTACTTGCAAGTGAGGGTGGGTATTAACCCACCCTACCTATTAAGGTCTCTTAAATTTCCAGCATAACTGTAGGAGGCGTTAGCATCGGCATCAAGCCCTCGATCCCTCGAAGTTTCCGACGACGACACTGTACTCCACACGTTGGTGGAGTGCTCAGCGTAGGCGAGTCCGGGTGACCGGGGTCTAGCAATCAGATTCTCTCTCGAAAAAAGGTCTCTTAAATTTTTTTGATACTTACCTTATCGCACCATGACAAAGGTTCCACGTGCATTAATATTTTATTGGCAAATATACTAAGTAGTCACGGTTATCTCTTGTTGTATAAAAACTGTTAATGATGATTTACTTTTATTTCCTTGTACTCGTATATTTTTATATAATATACTGTTGTAAATAGGAGGGGCTTGTGGTCTAGTGGTAACCGACAATGTTAAGAGCCATTTCACAAAATGATTGCGCTTGAGTTTAGGTAAAATACTGTATAATTGTTTATGTGTGCGTAACTACTCACTCAAACGTAACATAAACAGTGTAACGCGAGAGACGAGACGGACGAAGCAATCTTGAGCCGTAATGTGATTTTATATGAGATTTATGAAAGTTATATATTTAAATCGATTTAAATTTAAAAAAGTTGAATTGGTCTAGGCGGGAACGATATTTTATTTAGTCTAATGAAATTTTCAGGTTAGGTAAATAGAAAAACAAGAAGTTAGGTATGTAAAATAATATAATAACAATTAGGATAAAAACAATCACATATTATTGTCGATTAACAATAAAATACTCATTAATGCTTTATGAATAATTGGCGTAAAGGCATTGAATTTGCCTTTCTTGGGTCTATGATTTCCGGTAATACGCAGTCTTGGTAAAATCGAGTCAATTTGGGTAGCATTTTCTCCTGCCAAAAAACGTCGTCTTTCTGTACTCTTACTACTTTCAAGGAAAAATCAGGCCCAGTCCATACAGCAAATACACATATGTTGATGTCTGTGATGTTCCCTACGGAGACACAGATACGCCGCCCTGACTACACGTCTTACCTCAGTTACCCGGGTTATGTCATTGAGGAACAATTCCGCGACAAAGCCGGAGTGTGCGTGTTCGTTAGGGCGGATGTCTGCTTCCGCCGGTTGCGCTGTCTAGAGAACCCCTCCTACTCCGTCCTTTGGCTGCACGTGGATCATGGCTCTATGAGCCAGATCTACGTGTGCGTCTACCGCACAGGGGACACTGGGACAACAAGGCTTTTCGAAGACCTCAGCGAAATGGCTGACGATGCGCAGGTGCGGTTCCCGAACGCTGACCTGGTTTTCCTGGGGGACTTTAACGGTCATCACGTTGAGTGGCTGGGGTCCCTTAGGACCGATCATGCGGGACAATCCGCCCATGCATTCGCTCTCTCCCACGGGCTGACCCAGATGGTACAGGGGATCACCCGGATACCTGACAGGTCAGACCACACGCCCGCCTTGCTGGATCTACTGCTGACGAGTCGCCCAGCCGAGTACAGTTGTCGGTACGCGCCCCACTGGGCACTTCCGACCACTGTGTGGTGCACGCCAGCTTCCAAGTGCCACCGCCTGCTCGTGCTGAGCAAATGACTCGACGACTATGGCACTACTCGTCGGCAGACTGGGACGGTCTCCGCGATTACTTTGCGTCCGTCCCGTGGAGCCAACGCTGCTTTGTAGGGAAGGCGCCTTCGGATAGCGCTGCTGCCGTTGCTGGCGAGATCAGTCTAGGGATAGAATATTATATCCCTTTCACTGATGTCGCCAGCATCCGCAAAGCTCGCCCCTGGTTCGGGCGTGAATGTGCCGAGGCTGTCCAGAAAAAAACAGTCGGCGTACCGCGCCTGGGTCAGGGCTCGGGCGGCACGTGACCCGAATGTGAACCGCCTCAAAGCAGCGTACAATAGGGCCACTAGGTCCAGCAAGAGGGCCTTCAAGAGAGCGGATGCCCAGCGCGTCGCGCGGCTTGGTCAGGAGCTCACATCCCACCCCACGGGCAGCCGTGGATACTGGCAACTGGCCAAAGCCGTACAGTCTAATTTTTGCCAACCCTCGCTGCCACCACAGCGTTTTCCTGATGGATTACTGGCTCACAAAGCCCAAGAGAAGGCGGACATGCTCGCAGACCTCTTTGCGGCTAAATCCCGCGTCGATGACCGTGGCCTGCAGCCCCCTGCCATCGCCAACTGTGGCCACACTATGCCTGATATTGTTATCAGGCAATGTGATGTACGGGCAGTGCTGCGGTCGCTCGACACGCGGAAAGCCAGTGGCCCTGACGGCATTCCGGCGGTGGTGTTACGAAAATGTGCTGCTGAGTTGTCTCCAGTATTAACGCGTCTGTACCACCTGTCATACTCTAAAGGGCTCGTGCTGGAGGTCTGGAAAGAGGCGAACGTACAACCGATCCCCAAGAAAGGGGATCGCTCCGATCCAGGCAACTATCGACCCATAGCTGTCACCTCAGTCATTTGCAAGGTGCTTGAGCTCCTTATCAATAAGTAGCTCATGCGATACCTGGAGGATCACTCGCTAATCAATGATCGGCAATATGGCTTCAGGCCAAAACGATCAACGGGTGACCTCCTGGCATTCGCATTCGTCCGTACTATCACCAACTCTCTTTCTTCTGCATATTAATGATATGCTATCCCTCGGGAACATTCATTGCTATGCAGATGACAGCACACTGCACGGTAGTTACTCGGGTTCTCCGACGGCGGCGGCGGGGCAATCTGAGATTGAGGAGGAGAGATGACGACTCGTGGCTGATCTCGACCGTAACCTCGACAGTATCTCCCAATGGGGTGCCGAGAACTTGGTCGCGTTCAATGCCCGCAAAACACAGGCGTGTGCATTTACAGCGAAAAAATCCCTTTCCTTCCCGTACCCACTCTTCAGAATGCAACATTACCAATGAAGGATAATCTAGACATCCTTGGCATAGACGTACGTCGAGAGCTCAATAACACTAAATACATTGAGAGATTTATTGGGCTAGCTTCGCGGAAACTAGGAATACTGAACAAGGTAAAGCGATTCTTTACACCGCACCAGAGGTGTCTGCTGTACAAAACGCAGATTAGACCCTGCGTCGAATACTGCTCTCACCTATGGGACGGCTCCGCGAAGTATTTGCTGGACGCACTCGACGCTATGCAGCGACGCGCTGTTCGCATTATAGATTGTCCGGAGGTAACGGGAAGCCTTGAGCCGCTAGCCCAGCGCCGAACAATTGCTTCCTTGGCCGCGTTCTACCGTATTTACCACGGTGAGTGTTATGAAGAGCTCTTCAATCTGATCCCACCCTCTCCCTTCCGATCCCGAACAACGCGTGCCGGGCAGAGATGTCACTCTCGTACCGTGGAAACCGTCTTCGCGGGAAGTGAGCGTTTTAAACGTTCGTTTCTCTGCCGAACGATGGTGGCTTGGAACGCCCTGCCCGCGCACGTGTTTCCTACAACATATAACCCTGGGTTCTTTAAGCGAAGCGTGAAGAGGCACATTACTGGGTCGTCAAGTTGAGGGTCACTCTCTATAGTATTCCTGTGTACTGTGAGAGTTGCCCACAATCGCCAGACGTCGCCACAGCTTACCATCAGGCGGGTGGCGTCAATTTGTCGACCTAAATATAAAAAAAACATTTTGTATGTTTAATCAATAAATAATCAGTTACTATGTAAATAAATATTGTAAATAAAAATAAATAGATATTGACCTCACTTCTGTTGCTTTCTCTAAGGCTGCAGAATTATCACGTTTCCTTTTTTTTAACACAACGGTATACACAATCCTTGCGCCCCATTGCTAAAACCAATAAAACAAAAATATATATTTTTTCTACAAACAATGAAAATCATACAGTATACTTGATAATAAACCAAAATTTACCTTGTGAAAAAATACAAAGCAGATCAAAGCTATGTGGTCGCAGTACAATAATGGTTTCACTCTACGAATGCTCGATAATCGGGACGCGGGAAAAAATGACACAGGTCCTTCTCCAATGGGCGCTCGCGCCGTACTAAGCGGTGCCCACTTGTGTATCGTAATTTATTGTAATTTCGATTGAAGTTATATCAATATTTTGACAAAGTATATGCAAGAATTACCTATATTACTGCAGAAATCGGTTCTCTAATGAATGTAGTTTATTTTGGAATAATTTTATTTTTGTAATTACTGTGTATTTAAGCCAAAAATCACGATCAAATTGCGATGTTAAACTGAAAAATTGGCCGAATGGTTTATTTTTTTACTAAATAATTGTAATATAATTCAATCATCTGTTACATTAAATGACGATTAAAATATATATCCAATGCTTTATGTATTTTTTTAAACTCAATTTATAAGTATTTTTGATTGAAATACGACTCAGAAATCAACTCTGCGCCCGTTTTTCAATCAAATGCTTGTGGGAAATTGATTACTATAGATCAAATAAGCTATTTTTAGTAAATGTGTTACATTAAACGTCAACACGAAAGCTTGGTTCATTTTTTGCGCATATTCAATAACTTCTAGTTATTACAGACTATGGTAATTTAGGAGCTCAAAATATTAGAAATTCGTGCGAAAACGTGAAATGGCTCTTAACACATTGCAAAGTTGGGTGACCATATCTTAAGATATTTTGAGACCCTTCCTTACCTCGGAGAGCACGTTAAGCCGCTCGGTTCCGATTGTCTTACAAAAATCTATGACGGTCGTTAGGTGTAGTTGGAGCCCTAAATCAAAATCCGAACGGTTTAGCTACAGAACTTCGATAAGTAGGTATCGCCCATGGTTTGTGGAGGTCAGATGGCAGTTGCTCCACGGAAAATCGCATTTAAACTGGAAAGCCGACCCCAACTGCGTTGGGAAAAGGCTCGGTGGATGAAAAGACTTTTGTAAATATGATACAACCATCTTTATATTAGGATCGTTAAATAGGATACTTAAGAGTTTTTATATGCATTTATGGTGGCTGCGAGCTATTTCTCTGATGATTATAATCTTAACTATTTGTAAAGTAATATTTTAGTCGTATAATTTTAACGATTTTCATTGCTGTTATGGTAGCGCGTTTATATGAGTTTCTTTTTATTCTACCTACTTGAGTGGTATAAACACACATGTACCGTACAATCCGAAGACTTTCCGGTAAGTACCCGAATGTTCCGGATTTACCCTCGTAGGTACTAACCCGCGATTCACGGGGTAAATTTAAAACACAAAATATTCGCGGGGCGAAATTAGAACACAAAAGGTACTCACGGCTTCTGTGGTGGACAACACTTCAACAGGCACACACCTATGGGAATCAATCTATCCAATATACACAAAATCTTGGCCAAGACAAAGGAATATACCAGAAAAATTTTACCCGACCAGGCGTGGCGTGTGGTGTCCAACAGTATCACTTCACAATATTCACAAATTGTTACAAAGTTTATGCTAATTACACTTATAGTTTTCACGAACAATATAATTAGGCAACAAATAGCACTTTTACAACAATAATTCAATCAACCAATATTTTACAATAATGTCGCGAACCGACGCGTAGCAAGCAAAAATTTATAGTCAGGAAAAAAATCTACCTTCCAATTTATTAATAAAAACTCAAACAACCAAACTATTTTAAACTACCCCACAATTGGTAAATGTCAAATGTAATTGACAGCGCTAATATTCTTATGTTAACAAAAAACCGAGCGCGGCAATTCAAATTGATTTCGACCACACAGGTCATCTGATTGTAAGTGGTTATCGTATAAACTGAATTAGTAATATCAACAAGCCCTCATCATCCACTGAGCCTTCTCCCAACCCAGTAGGGGTCGGCTTTTCAGTCTCAATGCAGCTATATTTCGATATTTTCCGTGAAGCGACTGCCATCTCCATAAATCATTGCGGCGACATATTGTAGTTCCGTCACCGAACATTATACGTAATAGTACAAGGGTCTGTAGTTAGACCAGTTGGGTTAATACGGCTCCAACTACCAGAACGACTGCTGGACATGTTCATACAGCAACCGGAATCGACTGACGGATTAATGTGCTCTTGGACGCATTCTTCTAATAATTATGTCATGTTCAGTACTAGTTAGGGTCCTACTCCGTTACTGGTGGGTCACTATTTTTTATATTTTTAAATGTATTTGTGTTTTTTATAAATGTATTTAAAAATTTATAATATAAGAATACAAATATTGCATAAAAATCTTATACTCGATAGAAAATATGCCATTGGTACAAAATACAGTATTCAAATATTATAATCAAAATGACTTCTGGCAGTAAAAAGAACTCCTACGTAATATTTTTTAAAGAAAAATGTTTGCTTTGAGAACTTTTAATTGTTTTTCCACCGATTTTTCAAATAGACATCCGACTATTAATAGTCATTCAGTATAAAGACCGCTACTGTTCACTGAATTTGAAGACAAAACTGTACCATTTATAAATGGCATTCTTCGTGGCAAAGGCAAACAAGAATTATGGCTTCACGTCCTATTTGATGAATTCAAACATATTTGCCACCAACCAATTTACCATGGTCTATCCTTATACTTGTGTTAATAAAAAACGATACAAAAATTCACAAGACATGGGTCTGTTCAAAATGGGCAGACTATTGCAAACTGAAAACACACATGTCATTCAATGGATTATAAGCTTTGATCTCAAGTCACATGGTGTGAATTAGGTTGGTTCTAGGAATATTAACACGTGTAGTAATAAATTTAACTGTGAGATGAGTTGTTGTATTAATTTAGAAGAGCAAAATGGAATATCAAGATTTTACAACAGATGCAATACAAATAATTTGTAAGGATTAGAAAGGGGTTTGACACTGGTTTATAAACTTCGGATGTTGATCATAATTTTAGACAACTTCAAGCTAATACTTATTGTTTCTTTAACTTTCATGATATCGCACTGCTAACTAGAGTTCTGTACCCAAATGGTAAAAACAGGAGCCCATTTCCAGTGTCCGTCTATCTTCCATCTGTATCTTATGTGAACCATGATAGTTAGACAGTTGAAATTTTCACAAATTATGTACGAGTACCTATTTATGTTGCTGTTATGACATAAATAATAATAAATAAATATTTTTAGACATTCTCACCCAACGTCATCTAGCCCAAACTAAACTATAAGCTTGTGCTATGGGATTTCGACAACTGATAAACATACTTATATATTTCAAAATACATACATAATTTACATAGCAAACACCCAAACTCCGAAACAAACATTTGTAGATCACACAAATATTTTATTCAACTCGGAAATCAAACCCGAGACTACGGAGTGGAAAATCGATGCACTACCGTCCGCACCACCAAAGCAGTTATAACAACAAAACTTAATTAAAATTCATAATATTTTTTTCATTTATATCACACTAGCTGACGTGCGTGGTTTCGTCTGCTTAACAAATTATTTCTCTATCCATTGGCGAAAACCGCATCAAAATCCGTTTCGTAGTTTTTAAGATCTAGACATACATACGGAACGGGCGGCTTTCTTCCTTTGACCTGGACATAAGTCCCTCCAATGACGTGCGATTTCCCTCAATCACGGGCCGCCACATTTATTCAAGTTCAAATTAATCGTAATGGATTTTATTCTATACTCAAGAGCAAATTACTTCTTACGTACAAAGCTCTACTAGATATGCAATGCGACGCAGATCGTTACCGGGCATGGATGCTTCGGTAGCTACCTGTTTCGCATCCATCGTGAGGTCACACCCCGGTGTCAACACTGCGAGGTTTCCGACGACGACACCGCACCCCACACGTTGGTGGAGTGCTCGGCGTGGGCGAGTCAGCGCCTGGAGCTCGTAGTGGGTCTGGGCGTGGATATCCTCTCGCTGGGAACCATGCTCCAAGCCATGGTCTCCAGTGCGAGTAGGTGGAACGCGGCCGTGTCCTTCTGCGAGCAAGTCATGCTCGCGAAGGAGGCGGCTGATAGGGAGAGGGAGCATACCCTCCCCGCTGAGTTCCGCAGTCAGCGGCCAGGGAGCCGCAGACTCATTTACGCCCAGGACCATCGACCTCCATGATCAGGGCCTGAGGACGGCGGGATAGCCACCCGCCGTCCTTACAGAAGCAGGCTAGAAGGGTGGCGTGCTGCGGGGCCTCAGTCCCACAGCACGCAACCAGTTTTACTCACCGACGCGGGATAAAACCCAACCCCAGCAAACCCCTAAAGAGACCCAGGTGGCGATAGTCCGCCAGGCGTCCACTGGAATACTATACCTTCGGGTGTCACCAGAGACCCTGCAGCAATGGACATGGGAGCAGCCGTGCTCTCGCGAAATTAAAAAAAAAGGTATGCAATGCATGCGCTGTTGTTGCAAAAAACTGAGCGAAGTGTTAAATTTTCGAACGACAACGATTTATTTTTTAATCGAAAAAGGCTTTGCCGGACTTTCAATACCTGAATTTCGAAAATTCTATTCTGCACGTGATAATTTTACATTGTTTTCAATGGGACCATTGCTGCTTTTTCGGTGATTATTCCTCGATGGTATGTCCGATTTTCAGTTTTTTTTGTACTAAACCACCCTCGCACCACACGTTACCACTGTGGTAAGTTTGAAGGAGATCGGTTCAGGCGTTTAGAAGGAGTATACGGACAAACGAAATACATGAGTCGCCTAAAATTGAGCTTCGCTCACTTCGCTCAAAAATATTACCACCCATCAGTACTTCGCCAACTTTATACTCAGAATACTGATCAGCAAGCACTCAATAAATAACTGAAAAGCAACACTGAGATTTACTAAACTAATATTCTCGACAAAGCGAACTTAACACTTGGAACACTCTTCAGAAGTTTGCAATTAATACGTTCATTTAGTAAGCGCAACAATTGTGTTGGTGACAGGATACCCTATGCGTCATATCTCATACATGCCATACAAATTTGTTTGTATGAACAGTTAGATATATCCGTGCGTCTTAGCGCATAAATCAACAGTGCCTTAGGCAGCTTATTAATATTTGCGAGTGGTATAGAGCGACTGGATGTGACGTGGGCGTAGTTGACGTCTACTCTAATTAGTTGTGAAGGAGTTGATATGAAATTAAGGACTCATCTGCCATTTATAACATTTAATTTAGTTAAATTTAAAATTTAAATAAATAATAAATAAATTTAAATTTATTTCTTAACATAAATTTACATCATAGGCGTAAGTACATGTTATATATCAAAAGCTGTGAGAAACTGGAGACTGAATTAGGTGAACCTGTGTAACAGATCTCCAGTTACTCCAATTAAACTCAAGTTTCGGTGATGGTAAAGTTAGTGTGTATAATATTATCATATTTCTTACTTCTTCTTAATTATCAATACTTGCCATTTCTGTCGTTTATGTTAGGTATAGACAAAACGACATAAAATCGTTTTGTCTATACCTATTAACCCATGATATTATTACCTGTATACCTTTGAATGCCTTTCTAACAGTGACAGAACTTTTAAAATCAGATCGTTAGTACCAGATCTAATATCAAAACCTGTTTGTAATACCTATTAACTTAAGTGCCAAAATCACAATAACGTCACAGTAGTTTCTACTGAACCGAGGATTAATACGATCACATTATGTAGGATCACGTAAAAAAAGAATATTTTTGAGCGGAGTTTACGAATCTCTTTCTTAGACGACTCGTGTATTTCGTTCGTGATCGAACTCCTCCTAAACGACTGGACCTATATTTTTGAAATTTGACAAGGTCATAGTGACCATCACCGTGAGTGCATGTATCTGAATTCATAAAGATCGGTCCAGTCGTTTAGGAGTTCGACAAACTCAGCTCAATTATTGCAACAGTAGAATGCATTACATACCTAATTCCTAACTAGCTCCAGGTGCAGGACAAGAAACGTTGTTCGGTATGTATGTTCTTGTGTTCAGTATCTGGGAACCCGATTTTTGCGGAGCGCCAGAGGTAACCTAAAAAGCTACCAGCCACGCGCTCAGCAAAAAATCTAACTCCAGAAGTCCTTTCAAATTCACTTCTCACGGAATGTCAATTAGGTTCGTTCAACATAATCTGATGTATGATTTGAACTGATCTTTATACCCGAGGATAATTATAGCATAAACTATAATATTTTAATTATTATATTAAATCGGATCTGTGCACGTACAACTAAATAAACTTAAGTTTGGGCCACAACAAAATTAACAAAATTACTAGACACTTCCAGTTATGAAGAAACTTAAACTGTAAAACAAGGAACATCAAGTTAATCTGGGTCGGCTGTAGCAAGATACGACTATATTTGTATTTGTCTTGTAGCAGTCAGCTATTATTAAAATCTGTGGCGTGAAATATTTTGTATTTACCACAGAAAAAGGAGCAGTTGGACAACTTGAATTTATTGTAGGTGTGATACAGGGGATTATTCTGGGTACACTACCTACTTGATCTACAGGCAACTGTATTATGAAATATTGTGGGGGCCAAGAACTTTTAGTTCTTAGTAGTAGCCAACCTGTAGACGGACGCACGGATGGACAGCATAGTCTTCGTAATAGGGTTCCTGTTTTTCACGATGGGTACGGAACGTTCGTTTCTCTGCCCAACGATGGTGGCTTAGAACGCCCTGCCTGCGCACGTGTTTCCTCTCACATATAACCCAGGGTTCTTTAAGCAAAGCGTGAAGAGGCACATTACTAGGTCGTTGAGGGCCACTCTCTATAGTATTTCTGTGTACTATGAGAGTTTCATACCTTATCACACACACAAACTCACGTCTTTATTCATGTAGGTATAAACCGAGGCGTTTACTACGCACGCATTTCTCCAGGCACTATGTTGGTTCTACGTAATAATCTGTTGCCATTTCCGGTCCGGCACGGCCATTTTGCCACAGTTTTGGCCGTTTTTCAGCCGGTGCACCGTGTGCATAATGACTTTGGCCCTAAAGTTGTTGATGGCATAGTTAGTTGATTAGCACGCTCTAATGTTTAATACAGGAGAAACTTTGGTGAAACCTCATTTACACAATTATAACTTTTGCTATATATAGCAGTTTAACTATACAGCAGTTATTCATGCGATTGCGTGCTCATCGATATGAAAAAATAAAGAGAAAATTATTTAAATAAAAACAAAGAAGGGTAAGTGAGACTCAGAACTCTCCCATATCGAGCACAACGTAGCTATTTGACATCAGTGGCAAGTAACTGTGGAACCAACCGGACTGCAGTGGTAATGGAAAAAGCAGAAATTAAGATCTAACTTAACTATAATTATGACTGTGGTGACAGCGTGGAATTAAATAATAACAAAAGATTTTCTTAAAAATGTATTTATTTTTCATTTTATTGTGCTCTTCAATATTCATTAAGCGGACATTGCGTCCACAAATTTTAAATTACATTAAGTGTTGCAACTTTGGAGACTATACAAAAAGAAAAAACAAAAGTTGAATAAAATAAATAGTTATTACTTAAATTAAATATATCATAAAACAAGATACAACAGTTTTGATGACAGAACAATATTCTGCGTTAACAAAAAGAAACGTTTATTTTTATTATAGGACACAAAATACTCGAGTGTAAGAGAACCGAATGAAAGATAAAAATAACATTGATCTTAAACGAAAAAGAATTTGAATACTCGTAGATCGGCACAAAACAAATCGACGCATAGGAATTCGATACATTAACTTTAGCACCAAATTACACAAATAAAAAAATAAAATTTATTGAAAAGAAATTCTTAGTGAGTTTATCAATGGAAAAGTGGTAGTTTAACATGATATGATTATAAAATTCAACTTACTATTCTTAAATATTTCATTTAACTACAATTTTGTACATTATCTACAAATTCAGAAATTCATTTACAATACCTTCAGAGTTTTTACAGTAGATCAATCTTTAAATTGATAGGTTCACAATTATTGTGATAATTTAAGGACTAGTTTGAAACTTACTAGGACGAAACCGCTATCACTACTTAAAATATATGGTCACATGAATTTTGTACAAAAACCATCACTATACCAGCTAAGAAAAATAACGTGTTCATCAAAATATTGTATTTCTAAAATCTAATGGGACATACCTTCTACTATTAACTAGTAAAATGTACTCTCTTTACATTTGCATAGATCACTAGTCCCAAAAACTTTAAAGGTTCATAAATATTCGACGGTAACTAATATCGAACAATTATTAAGTTCACCGTCTCGGAAGGCATTAGAGAATTGAGGCCGCTGAATAATTAAGGCCATGAAAGATAAAGTAAAACTACTAAATGCAAAATTGATTACATTAAATGTTCACTTCACTTCGTCTTTGATAGGTACACATTATGGCACGACTGTCACATCAAGCCAAGCACAGTTAGTTCATGACATTGGTATTTCAGCAGACAATCTATGTCTGGATGATGCTCTCGTTCCACATGTGCCACAAGTATTATTACTGTATCCGGAATCCGAACCAAATGAAGAATCTCCACTCGGTGGTTTGGGTGAAGCTCGTGGACCTCTCCAACAGGCGATTCCTGGAAGTTCCCCGCCAGGCCAAGCTCCTCCCGCACTCATTGGCAGACCAGGATGAGGTCTCGCACCAACAGTACCAACTTGGGGATACAACCTTAAAAGGGCATCTAGCAAAACTCCTTCATGGAATTCTGTAGGATCTGGTGGGCCTGGAGGATGGATATGCCGCTGCATTCTATGCTGATGCTGCGCTCTCCGTCTTTCTAGTGATTTAGGTCTTCGATCCATTCTTTGATGCCGTGGCCGATGAGGCAGCGATTGAGGAGCTGGAGGCCGGGAGCATGTTCGACACGGACCCGCCTCTCCAACAAGACTTAATTCGTCTTCAGCGAAGTGATCATCGCTATGAAGGGAGTCGTCTGATCGGTGAGGCAATTCTTCATAGAGAGGAGCACCACATGCGTCTCCACCGCAGGAATTGCCACCTCGCCAAGTGCCACCTGAGCCACACACGAAAACACGACTGGGACAGTTTGGCCTTTTTGTTTCCACCATCTGTAAATAAAGAAATATTTTTTCAGTAAAAGTTTAATTTAGATTATACGTTGGTCGTAGGTACAAATCCAAGCTTTAGTTTTCGCAATTTATAATTATAAAGTATTTAACGTTGTAAACATTAACAAAGGAGTTTAATTAGATGCAAGGTTGTCAGTCTCATCCATAGTACTGATTGTTTCAAAGCTCACCATAATATACATTGCTATACTATCATTTTCTTTTCTGGGTTTAATATGAAATATGAATATGAATACATATACCATAGAATAATACTGTATTCATGATTGGTACAAAGGACACACTCAACCAAATAAAAGGGCAATGAATATGGACGCGTCAAATGAACCTCACAAGACAAAGTGACACGATATCGCATTTCATTACATTGTATATCAGCAGGGACATCTATTAGATTAACTTTGAAGGTCGCACAGGGTCTCTTAGACCCTCGTCTAAGTACGTGCGTGTCACACTTTACGGACTAAGTATTCCCAGACCTGGGGCCTATCAAGCAGCAATTTCTAGAAGTGGTGTTGCAGAAACGTGCTGGGATTTAGGAATGAGAAAATATTTACCCTTATCCCTATTTACTTATTAATTTTATATTTATTTCTAATATTCATCTTATTTTGTCTCCTGTGTATCTTATTTGTAACAAAGTGTTTAGTCTCTTAGTTCATTTAATAACGATACAATGTACATACTACATTGTATCTCACTGAGATTTATAGGTTTTATTGTATTTACTTATAGCCTGTACTTTTCCTTTAAAACTTTTATAATATGTAAATAGTAATATTCACTTTTCTTGTTATTCTCCTTGTACGTTGTAAAAACATTTGGTTATTTTTGTGATTGTAATATAAAGTTTTTCTATCCTATGCAGCATGAACATTCCAGAATTCTCTTTACTTATTATATTACCACCTACATAGTAGTTGCCTAAATAGTACACTACAAAATAGTACATACGAAAAAATATAAAAAAATTATACATGAGTAGTGGGTACACATACATATAGCATTAATAGCTTGAAGTGACGAAAATAAAACTTTGTAAACGTTATAAAACTATTTATAGCAACTTTATTGCGGTTAAATTTTAATTTACGATCTTATGAGATCCCACATTCAAAAGAGCAATAACATTAATCTATGCTTTAAATATACCTATCTTGTTGTTTTATGAAGTTTTACTTTTTTATTACTCGTCACACTAAATCCCACTTAATAAGTGAAGACGTTACTATTTATACAGACTATCGTTCGGAATGTAAATATTTATAGATAGATACAACATTCGTCCTGGTTTTTGGAATTTACGTGGGACCAAGAAAATTACTGGCAAATTTTAGATGTGTAATTTACTTACACCCTAGGGATACAGGCGAGTACAAATTAGTTGTTGTACGCCCAGAGCATTACTCGTAAATGGATTTTCGAAAAATTGTTACCTACGAACCATTAGATCAAAAATACCTAGATTACCAGTGCTTTACTGTGTACTACTGTGTATATCAGTGCTTTAACGGCACCACTTCACCTCGGTCCACTATCGAAAATTGCACACTTGGACGTTTCAGTCGCTTCTGTACTAAGTTCCTATTCCGCTTGCTGACTGTCGAGGGATGCGATAACGGCGCTGTACATTGATGCTTTTGTATTAATTATTACGAGTTATTTCTATGTCAACCATCAATGTACAATCTTGTTTATTTTATAGATGGTATTTGTAATAATTACCTATATAGTATTCGAGTGCCAAGATTCCGCAATCCGAAATACAACTATTTGTACTGAATCAAATATCTATAGTATTTTTGATCTAAGTACTTACGTACCTCTAATTGGGGTTCTAACTCCGGTCTATGTGGCAACTGTGGTCTTCTTGGTAAGTCTTGAAGGTCTTCGTATAAAGGTGCTGGTGGAGGTGCCCGACGCGTAGACCCACCCTGGGATGGGGCCGACGACTTCGAGGGCAACAGGTTGGTGACTTTTCGTTTGTGTCTGTTGAAGAAGAATAGTTTTAATTAGAAAATTTGTCATGCCTGACTTTAAGTTACGACAGTCAAACGTATTTAGCTAGTCAGCTAGTGGCATAGTCATTCTAAAACTTTTCCTTTCCAAATCGATTGAGGCACCGACAGATTATTTCGTTTATGAGTTGTTATAGACAGATCCAGAATTTTTGAACGTTTTGTAAAAAAGTGAGTGCTATTAGTGAATCGGTTAGTCAGAACACTCCTAACTGAAATAGAACTGTTGCACGTCGTGTACTTATATATATGTATTTAGTTTTTGCATTTTATATTGATAAAAAAAAGTTTCATTTAATGACAGTATGGAATACAATTTTCCTGCAAAAAATTCGAGGACTAGGTTTGAAAACTTTTAAATTGGTATAATTTATTCATTGCGACCTTGTGTTGCCTATGCTGTGTAAATTAGCAATGAGTTTTCACGAGAACGAAATTCCGAGTGCCTGCTATTATTATAAAAGAAAATAAATACATTTTAAACGTTATCAATTAAAAACTCGTCCCGAGCCGAACCTGGTATAAAGGTGCCCAGAACACAAGCCATGTTTGTGTTGAATGGCGATGACCGATCTTTGCACCAGGTACGACCCGGAGCGGAGTCACCTGTTTTCTTATACCACGATACTTAATACTTAATATGAATATCAAGAAACTGAATGAAGTAGCATCCTAACTGTCACCCAATAAGGTCTAAACCATTTCAAAGGTTAACATTTACTTAAAAATTAGCATACATATGTGATATGTTAGGGCCACCACTGAGAACACATCGCTACGAACATTACATATTGAAAGTACCTTGTAACAGTTACTCTGCGCATCGTGTAGGTAACGATTTCTCAGCTGGCTAGTTGGATAACACCCAACATATTGTACTTCAGACTTTTATTAATAGAGATCTTGTGATAGAATTCATAATAAAATCCAAGGCGTGGTTACATATTATTTTTATCATTACAGATAATCTCGTTCATAAGGAATAACATGCGAGTGTAGAATTGAATATAGATACATGTTTGGGTTATGAATAAAATGATAGTTTGTTTATAAAACGGTACACAATTTGTAATCATTTAGATACAATAATAAACCAGTATAAATTGTGTCTGTTTATTTAATAAATTTATCAAATGGTTGTAGGTGGTTTAAAATATTAATAAAATTCACAAATACCTCTGGGTGTTTATTGAAATTGATGTTGGTTTAAAGGTATTTAACGAATTTCATAACTGTATTACAGATAGACATGACTTAATTTGTGATAACATTAATCGTTACAAAGAAGTACGCAGATCCAAAGTAGACGCAAACAGAACCGCGGACCTCAACTAGTATTATGTAAGCAATAGCACGGAATAGGAAATAGTACTTTCATACAGAGCTTCGATGTTGATGCACTCCGACGTTAACCCGTGAGAAGGCGCGCTATGAGCAATTTGCTCACACAAAATTTAATTCAATTTTTTTTTGTCTTTCCCTTGCCACGCCAATTCAAGCACTTAAGTACCTTCCTAAATATTCACCCCCTCTCCCCTGACGCAATTCACGATCCGCTCAGTGGCGTTGCGACCGCGCAGCAAGGCGTTTGTGGAGGCCGTGTACCAACGTGCGGCAATTTGCTCATCACGCGCCAGCAATTACTTTGCACCGAACATGTAAAATACATGTGTTCAGTATGTTTCGAGAGGCACATTAGTGTAGATTTGATGGAAGAATAACACTTTTTAGTTTTTGTTATGTAACAGTTTTTATTGTGATTTTTATGAAACGTGCCAAAAAATTTTGTTAATACTAGGTTGTTTTGTTATTTGCGTTAGAAGTTGCTATTATGTTTAATAGTTTTGATTAAAATACTTGTTTTCTTACTTACTAAATATAGAAACACAAAAAATATGAACATTTATGATAGTGTGAGCAATTTGCTCGCGCGCGCCTACTCGTGTAAGAAAATTAGGCGCGCCTTCTCACGGGTTAATTAAAGCACATTCTTTTGTTTACAGAGAACATAATTCGAACTTTAGGGTTGTCAGGAAAGTCCCAGCATGATTTGACCAATAGTTATGACGTTAATGCCTCAATATCAACTCTATGGTCAATGCCGTATCACAAACAAGAGACAACCCTTACTGACTTACAACTTCAAGTTGTAACTGACGTCACGCATTTTTTGCGATTGTTAGGCGAGTGACATAAGCCTGATAATAGGTTCAAATCCAGCTCAATACTATCGTTTTTACGATTACGGTATTTTAAAATAATTGAGAAATTAAATTACGCAATTAAGTTAATCTGCAACTAATAACACAGATGTGCAACTAATAACACAGAATGTAGAAAATACACTTCATAGATCACTTCACTAGTCTAGTCCCTACTCAGTCCGGTTGTATATTTCCTTTGTAATTTGGGTGGAGCATATCCAAAATGTCCAAATTTGCACCCAATTATTTAATAAGTGCCCAATATCGACGACTACAATTAGAATGTTCTATTTTTCAACGCATATAGTTCAATTAATTTGCCACATCCTGCTCAAATTAGTTCCACCTCGTTCAACTACGACATTCAATTATGAAAAAAAAACCGAGATTATTATAAGCGCATTAGACATGGTAAAATTATTTTCTAAAGCAGTCATGTTTAATTTTTTTCCGTAGTTATTATGTGAAGGGTTCTGTATATTTTAATCTATAACTACTCCACCCGCGTGAAACAACGCATCCGAGAAATAAAATCGCTATTTTTTTATCAAGCTTTTATCATGCGACTTACATACGCAGGCAAAGTTCTAGCTCAATCGGAAACCGGGAAGTGTGTTAAGTTTAACTTGCAAGATTTGATTACCCACGGATATTGGGACAGGTGAAAGTAAATATAAGCTTGAAAAATAGCCCGTGTTTTACTTACTAACTAAGGTGTCAGCCATCATCATACTAAATTTTATCAAAATTACTCATTTGAAACAAACTTTCAAACTCAAAAAGTACCTACATATTTAACAAAATGTTTACTGCAAAAGTGAAACTCATTTATTTTCCTTTCACCTTTGCAATAATAACATAACCAACTTTAAAAACGATCGATGAATAAAGATTAAACATCGAACAAAGTTAAAAATAAATAAAAACGAAATATAATCATTTAATCAATTATAATAAAACCACATGCTTTTTTAATCTCATTTCATTACGGAGCTTCAATTCAGGTAGCGCTACAAAAGCATCATAATTTTATTATACTTAGAAGGGACTAATAACCGGGTGCTTGGACTGATATAATTGCAGTGCGCTCAACTTTATAAAGATGTTGTGGGTAAAAACTGTGTAAGCACATGCGGTTTTGTAGTAGGTACTTGTATTGTGTATTTTAAAATGAACGTAAAGGTTGTGAGAAATGTTTTGTTAAATTGATGATCGAAATGAAAAAGTATTTGATATTACACACTCTACCAAAGAAACACACACACGTGTGTGTGTGTGTACACATTCATCTACTCACACTCTCACCTAACCTATAAGTACTTATTTGATTAATTAAAATTTGTAAGTACAAAGTACTAATGTAATGTAAAGAGCCTCCTAACACTACTTATATTGCTTAAAAGGAGCTTCTAGAATCAAACATTTTAAACTTTGTTCTTCTAATAAATTAATTCTATTCTAATTCTAAAAGGACTAGTACGGTGTCTTGCGCGGTGCTTTGCGCCGCACCACGCCATAGGTTTTGACCTATAACTTTTGACCCCTTAGGGCTAGGTCAAATTTTCGATTTTTTGGCTTGCCTCCAGATCAAGGGCCATCCATAGAGGGGTCAACCATCATTGGAGTATAAGCAGCTCTCGAGAGCTAAGGGGGACATTCCCCATTTCTATATTTATATAGATAATACGATTATTGTTTGTGAGTTCCAATTCGTGTAGCTGCATATTGAGAACTTTTTTTAAATTCTTATTTTATATTTATTTTGTTTATGAGCAAAATTTCAATGTAACATTCACATCAAACATGTTCAGCACACTTCTTTCTTAAGTGAGTACTTAATACTTATATTATATATTGTGTAATGACTATGTTTAATACAAAAGAAATAACATTAAGTTAACTGTACATAATTATTTGCGTAGTAGAGACTCAAATTCGGCTTAAAAGGCTTAAAAATTCCGTAATTTTCATGTAGGACTACAAAATAACGTCAGTTGCAGGAAAATGCCACATGTCGTCGGTGGGACAAAGCAAAGCGTTCGTCCGACACTCGACATGTCTGCTACGACCACCCGCGGATATGACCTTTGGGTATAGTACGGTTCACAAAATTGGTAGTTCAAAACCATATATTTAGTCTATTATCTTACGAATGTAAAATTTGTTTGTGTTTTCAGGGTAATCTTTGGAACTACTACATATTTGGTCTCATTCCTAAATGCTACAGGTACTGTTTTCTCATGGAAATTGGAAGAGATGTGTGCATCGAACGAAAGTACTATTTAAAAAAATTATCTATTGAAATTATCGAAGTGCTATTCATCTTTTGTATGTAAATAGTAAAGTATTCACAAAAGTTCTGTTGGTAGATGAAAACCGTACGGTTTGATTACAAAAAAACTGAACAACTACTAAATTAAAACGCTATTGATATTTATCACTGTCAAGTTTTATAACTTCTATTCTGGTATCAATAAGCTGTGTCATATCAAAAGTATTTTGAGATCAAATCTTTAAATAGAGTCACGGCTACTTATTTTGCAACAAAAGGAAGTGACTGTGATTATAATCTCGGTTATTTCTTTGTCATAGTAGTGTTAAAATATACCTAGTCATTATAATGTACTGTACAGTTCGAGCCAACTTAAATAATTATAAATCTACCTGACGCCCGCAGCTGCAACAGAAGAAACTAAAATAATATGATGATAAAATGTATGTTACTTACCCAATTAAAATAAAACAAAGCCTAAACATCACTCAACATCAACATCAACACACGTTGGTGGAGTGCTCAGCGTGGGCGAGTCAGCGCCGGGACCTCGTTGTCTGGGCGTGGATACCCTCTCGCTGGAGACCATGCTTCAAGCCATGGTCTCCAGCCGGAGTAGGTGGAACGCGGCCGTGTCCTTCTGCGAGCAAGTCATGCTCGCGAAGGAGGCGGCCGGGAGGGAGAGGGAGCGTACCCTCCCCGCCGAGTTCCGTAGTCGGCGGCCAGGGCGCCCCAGACTCCGCGACTACGCCCAAGACTATCGACCTCCATGATCGGGGCCTGAGGACGGCGGGATCGCCATCCGCCGTCCTTACAGAAGCAGGCTAGAAGGGGTACATAATTATCTATTTAAGATTCACTCACTGACGCGGGATAAAACCCTTCCCCAACGACGCGGAATTCTCGTCCCGACCCAACACCCGAAGAGACCACAGACGTGGTCAAAGTCCGCCGGGCGCCACTGGACATACCCTCTGCTAGTAACCAGAGACGCCCGGCAACGGATGTTAGAGCGGCCGCGGCCTTAGGCCGCGGAATTAAAAAAAAAAAAAAAAAGGAACAAACTCACGATTTCGGCTGTTTTATTATAGTAATACATTTTACATAATTATCTATTTAAGATAGCCAACTCAGGCCAATATAAAGCTCTCTGACTATACTACAACCGACATAATCCATGCCGTGTACCTTATCTGCTATCTAATTTTTAAGAGATAAAACAGTTCTGGCTTCCTAATCACATTAATCCACAATAATCTCTCCTACCATCAGGTTAAAGCCGGAAATTCACTGAACCTTAACTATGACATACGACTTAAACAATGGTGATGGGAAACTTTCTTGTGTTTAGTCGATAAGGTAGAAATAAATCAACTTAAAAACACCGGCCAAGTGCGAGTCGGACTCATGCACAAAAGGTTCCGTACCAAAAGAGCAAAAAAATCATGTTTGTTGTATGGGACCTTAAATATTTATTATATTTTGTTGAGCGAAGCGAGCGTAGCGAGCGGAGCTCCTTATCAGGTGACTCAAATGCAACTCGATGTGAAATTGTTTCTCGACCACTACCCAACCGATTTTCATGATTTTTTCACTCAAAAATCAAGCATTCTCAGGAGCAGGTTTTGTTCGAGACAGAATTTTGATTTAGGACCCTCAAAAAAAGTTATTGAACAAAAATATGACAAAAGTCGCTTCGCTCAATTGCATGCTGCAGTGCAGTACCACGGCAACGACCGCAGCTCCTAGTTTTTTAGTAATTGTTGTTATACCTAAAGGTAACAGAAATACATTATCTATCAAAATTTCAACATTCTAACTGCCACACGGACAGCGAAGTCTCAGTAATAGGGTTATACCCTTTGGGTGAGAACCCTAAAATACCGAACAGTTGTTTGGAAAATACAAACGCATATCTCGATTTCGTGTCGCGGTTTTATCGATAACTAAAAACAAAAAAAATTATAATTAATACTAAGTATTAATTACAATTTTTTTTGTTATATAATTATGTGAGGTTCCGTTCTCACATTGGTAAAGTACATTAGAATCGATTTGACTATTTGTATCTGTTTTCAATCGATTAGGAATGTAATTTTTAAGCTCGTTCTAAAACACTATTTTCAACCGACATACAAAAAAAGGAGGAGGTTCTCAATTCGACTGTATGTCTTTTTATGTTTGCTACCTCATATCTTTGGACTTAACCGAACGGATTATGAATTTTTTTTGAAAGCTTCAACTTTTGGAGAGGTCCCATTTCATTATGGTCCAATTCTGCCATTTTGTCTCAACTTTTGACATGTTTTTTAGTAAATGTTAGATGTACAATTTTTAACTATCAATGTTCTTCTTAGTTATGAGGACAAGTTACGTTTCGTAGAGAAAAGCGCTTCACAAAATTAGTTTAATTTTAAATCACATCGTGGCCTTTTAGTTGTAGTATTTAGCATATTTAATACATCCATTGTTAAGCCTTATTCATTCACGAACTCATTGTCTAGCGACAATTCATTCACAATAAAAATACTACATCTTGTGTGGCATTATAATACTATAAAAATTGGTGACACTATAAAAGTCAAACGAGTGGGAACTTTTAAATGGTTATAAAAAAAAATAAAAAAAATTACCCTCAGGAACCTATTAAATTTATCTTCTGGGATTGGAAGTAGGTAATCCCAAAAAAGGGTTATTATTATCTATGTGCTAATTTTCACTCACATCTTATTGTCATCCATAGCTTTATGTAGGAAAATATGTTGGTACTATTTAATTCTATAAAACAATGGACGAGAATTATGACCGACTTTACTTTGCATCACATTGACAATTACTGTCGCCATGACACTATAATAGTGATGTCCAAAACTACTAGGGTTGTCATGACGCCTGACAATATTGAATGATGCTAACACTATGTGCTAATTTTCACTCACATCTGTTAAACTGTTTAAGCTTGATTTAGTAACCTAATTACAACCTTCTCAAATCTCATTAACCCACTGTAACACTTTATATTGTAGAGATACATAATCTTTTATAACATAGATATATATATGTAGAGGTATGTACATATACTGTATTATTAATAGTCTCACACGTGGAAAAGAAGGCTTTCTACTTCGTTGTATTTTATCTAATGATTGTAACACCGAATTTTAATTGACACCTAGAAAAAATCAAAACTAACCCAACCAAATCGTAACAGACAGCGTTTTGTCGATAACCGCATGGTGTCACGTTTCCCGTAACTATTGACACGGTGCTAATGTTTCTTGACGTGTTATGAAGTTGACGGACGTATGTCGGTACTAATTCTGACGTTTGACCAGCGTGACAGGTGTGAGGTGTGTCGCCTGACGCGTGATACTGCGCGCGAGTTTGACAAGGATTTTAATATGTTTTTTAATTAGATAGGATGGATTTTTTTTCTGATTGGAAAGATGATCTCTTCACAGCTGATATTTTTTGTAATGAAGTTACTATTTGAAGTAGGAATGTGTTTTATTTGTATTACTTTCAATGGGTGCAAAGGAGACCAGTCAAAGTGGCGGACTGGCGGACGAGGCCCTCGCCAGCTCTTACGTATAGTTACTATAGTCTCTACTAGGGACGTAAATTAATAAATAAATAAATATGTTAGGACAATTCACACAACGCCATCTAGTCTCAAACTAAGCAGAGCTTGTGATATGAGTACTTGATAAACTGATATAAATACTTATATACATTTTTTTTTGTAAATACATACATATTATTCATAGGAAACATCCAGACTTCGGTACAAACGTATGTGTCATCACACCAAGATTTTCCCGATCGGGAATCGAACCCGAGACTCCGGCTTTCAATGCAAAAATAAAAAAAAAAGTTTTGTCTGTTTTTGGTTTTTCATAATTTTAGACTTTTTTACTATGTTTTTACTGGTTGATCTAATTTTAGAATCGTTAAGAAGTCCAAATGTTATTTCATTCGCCAAAAAACGAGTTCATCGCTTAAAAGATAGTTTATTATATACTACTAGCTGACCCGGCAAACGTTGTTTTGCTTTAGGGGTGGACTACCCTTAACATTTAGGGGGATGAAAAATAGATGTTGTCCGATTCTCAGACCTACCCAATATGCACACAAAATTTCATGAGAATCGGTTAAGCCGTTTCGGAGGAGTATGGCAACGAAAACTGTGACACGAGAATTTTATATATTAGATTTGTTTAAACACTTCCTTTTTAGCATGATCGCAACCGGTATTACATGTGTCTGAAATCTTATCTCTCGACACCATAACATCCCATCGACATTGATGGAGGTCCTCATGATTAGGTGGCGCTTTTGAGAGGATTTCAGGTGGAGAATAGTTACGCGTAAAGATCAGGATTGGGGATCGCAATTCATTAGACATTTTAAATGTAATTTTTTGATTGGCCAAGCGCGTGAAGCGTCTACATTTCCGGGCTAGCAGTTCACTGATTTTCTTCGGTCTCCAAATTTGGCACAAATGTTCCTTAGTTTAATTTTTTTTTTTTCATTGTTAGCTTTTTTGTAGGGGCGGATAACCTAAATAATGACGAAACGACTAAAGACCCTTACGAGCGACGACTAATTATAATAATAAAAAAATAAATATTTTTGGACATTCTCACACAACGTCATCTAGCCCAAACTAAGCTATAAGCTGGTGCTATGGGATCTAGACAATTGATATACATACTTATATATTTCTAAATACACAACACCCAAACTCCGAAACAAACATTAGTGGATCACACAAATATTTGATTCTACCTGGGAATCGAACCCAAGACTCTTAGTCGAAAGCCGATGCACTACCGACCACGTCACCGAAGCAGTTAAAGCAGTTAATAATATACTTAAATATTAAGGTGGAGCATTAAGTACTATATTATCTAATGATATACCCGTATATATGACCTTTTTAAGTAGATACTACCTACTGTAAATGTAGTAGGTATTTGGAAGGTGTTTTGTTTGTAGGTACCTACTTATAACATAAGACGTTCCTACGTATTACTTTAATTAGCTTTTCTAACAGTTTCTTTATTTTAGTACATTTTAATTTATACACCCTTTCGTGTCATCCCAGGCCGTTTTATTTCGAGGGTTTACTCGGAACTCTCGGCAATGGACGTTAGAGCAGCTAAAATGTCATGGCGTGGATTGACACCGACAATGAATTCATAGATAATTTCATAGATTAATGTTCCTAGTTATACAAATCAACAGTTAATTTCGCCCTTATTACGAGAGACATGTATGTATTTTTATCAGCTACCTATTCCTGTTAAAATATCCTAATCTCCCAATAAAATATTTATTACTTACATAGGTAACACATTGTTGGTAGTCGAGTATGTCATTGTGTTAGCATTTTCAATTTTATAGTGGCATTAAACTAGCTAAAGTGGATCAAATTACAAGGTGCTCGCGTTCCCTAAACAATGTAAGTAATAAACAACTTAAGTGGTAGATACTTGAATAGAGGTGTAAATTTTGAATAAACTCACTTGTACATTGCACAATTTCCTGTATTATTTAAAATCCTTACCGGTTTCACCCATGGTATCATCAAATGTATTCACTTTCACACTACATAGATAATCACTTTCTTATCTCATACTCTAATTATAGAGTATGATATATTTAACTCAAACTCTTGTCCTCTCAGTCTGAGTTACCTATGTAGTGTGAAAGTGAATATCTTTGATGATGCCATATATTAGGTGAAACCGGTCAAGATTTTGAATAATTAAGGAAATTGTGGAATGTACGAGTACAAGTGATTTTATCCAAAATATTATAAGTTCCACCAAGTGCCGACAATAGAAAGCATAAGTAATAGAACAGAGGTGTAATTATACTACAAGTATGGACGCACAGTCTAGTGGTATTTAACGTTGAAATCCTAGAAGATTTTGTGACGGGGCTATCTTTTCGAGGGCACATTAAAAAAAGTATTTTGGGGTCTCGCCTAAATCTTAAGAGACCCAAGTTAAACTAACCTGTAAGTGGTGCACCGATCAATGGACGAGGCTCGGAGCCCTGTTTGGGGCCAAACGACGCGTCTCTTACTACATGAAACAAATAAAGTTACTAAGCGAAAAGTAGGCGTAAATGAATCCAATGAATGAATGAAAGATAATCTTTATTGACTTAGGTCATTTAATGACGTTTATGAACGCCAGCATGTAGGTTAAGTACTAATTATTAAAAATAAAATTGATTCCATATTAGGTACTGTCAGAGCCGTGAGAAAGAACCTGGCAATGAACTCAAGACTACTCTTTTGCTATCACTAGTTTGTAATTACATAATAATAACTCCTATTCTTAAGACTTAATGTAGATGAATGTATATATTAGTCTCGTTTCAACCTACGTAAAACTAAATTAAAAAGTTTCGAAATGACAAGGATATTTTAGAGAATTAATTATAAAAGATTTGGAATTTAGACTGATTGTATTGAATGATTAGAACAGCACTAAAGTATTGCTGTAAACCCAAATAGATTCTAAAGTTGGTTCTCAAAATTCAATTTACAAGCATAAACTATTGTTGTGTCTCCTTGAAAATGTATTGAAAGACAACGTTTGAAGTCCCAAACTGAAATCTGAGACATTGTTGATAGAAGTTTTTGGTCCAATTAGGATTCGTGAATAAGCCGAAATGTTTAATTGGGATTTACTGAGTTTACTCTTCATTTAAATAACAGTATTATTTGTTTTAAACGTAGTACATCTTTGCGAATTACTTATAGACAGTCTGCAAATTATTTACACACACAATATTCACGTACTTATTTATTCCCAAATGGGTAGACAGAAAGATACCTAATCACTTTGTTGTTCACACTAATATGGATCGAGGGAATTGCCATGATCGAGATTATTAAGAGCATTTTTCGTCTTTCTGCAGGCTAACCCCGCGCAAGTTAGGATGGTTTGTACTTTATAAGATAGTAGCAGAAACCTGTGGCTTCGTCCGCTTGACATATTATATACACAAAATCCTTCCTCGAAAACCACTCTATCCATTGGTGGAAACCGCATGAAAATCCGTTGCGAAGTTTTAAAGATCTAAGCATACATAGGGAACCGAAGCGATTTTGTTTTAAGTATACTATGGTATGATTATAGAGTCCCTTATCATACAAAATAGTCTGCAAATCAGATAAACATAATATCGGTATCATTTTACACATTTTAGATAGAATATTATCCATTTAAAAAGTTAAAACCTCACAAAGATACCTCTTTTAATGGAACTCTGCTCTATAAACGTCTCGAAACTTCTGTCTTCAAAAGACGTGACAAAATAAAATATGGCGTGTTCGATTTTCTCCGACACTATTACTGGAGGTACATAGTTTTATGAAAACGGAGAACTTTCCAACGGGAAATTGGTAAATCGAAGTTTCACTGACTGAGACTGTTGGACTTTGAAAAGGAAAATATCTAAATTGCTTTTGATATTTTCATAAAGGAGTTTTGTGTTTCATGTGTTAGGGTAGCTACACACATAAGCGGGCATTAATCGGCAAGGCCGGGCGGTTAAATCGAATATATGTAGATGAATGTTCGGGAATCACAAACCGCTCGGCTGCCGCACATTACCACTCGGCTTGGTAGTTGCTGAACACAGCGAGCCGGCATCAATCGGCAAAGCCGGACGGTAAAATCGAATATATATGTAGATGAATGTTCGGGAATCATAAGCTGCTCGGATGCCGCATATTATCACTCGGCTTGGCAACTGCCGACTTATGCCAGTCGGCTTGCGACATTTGAGACGATACTGCGTGGAGGACGCGCGCGCGACGCCCGAATGAAAACCGAATTATGCCGATCGTAATTTAGTAGTTGCTTTGGGTTGGCTTTTTCATTCTGCAATACTACCGAATGGAATGATGTTGGAAACCGAATGAACAACTCGATCGGCACTAGCCAATTGAAGTCGAACAAGTGCAGTAATTGCTTCGGGTCGGCTTTGTTGTTCGAAAAATATTGCCGAACCGACAATATTTGCCCGCTTATGTGTGTAGCTACTCTTAATGTTTTGTAGTTTCTTGTTGCCGGCTTTGGTGGCGGAATGGATTTACCAGTAAGTTTTGAGTTAGTTTCATAGAGGATAGCAACAAAACTAGGTTATGTTTCTACCGGAGTTCAATTTTTTTTACAAAAAAAGATACTAATTAATCTGTTTCTCAAGGCACACTTATGAGTTTGAGTCTTTAATTTTATGTTAATCATTAGTCAATCAAAAAGAAAATGTGTGTGTCAATAAAAAAAACATGTTAGAATGAAAACACAACTAAAATAACTGTAAATCAAAGAATATTTTCTCGCCACTACAATTAATTTGTAACTTTTACCTAAAAACCTTCCAAGGTAAAAGCCCGAAGCTCATTTTTTTAAATAAATAATAACCGCTATACGAATGTTCATTATTAAAAAAAATGTTTGTAAACAAAGACGTTAAATATTTACTTTCGAAATCAAAGATTTTCTAGTGGAGAGCAACAATAGTGGCCACAGAATGTTATGAATTTAGCGTGTCATTGTGAACATACGGACGTGTGGTGTATGGATAACAAATTAATTAGCATGTTTGTGGTTCTTTACTGTAATTTCTTTTATTGAAATTTTTATTTAAGTTGGTTTTATTTGCTTTCGGTTTTTATTAACACTTTGGTTTAAGAGCTTAACCGCTTGTCTCAAGAATTCATGGTTTAATGTTACATTTTTGAGAACTTTCTTTTTGAGTTTGTTTTTGCCCAATATGCAATGATAAATATGATAAATTGTTAATTTTGTGTATATTAATAAACCACCCTTTTATAATCTAACTAAATGATGAAAATTTCAGTATGAATGATCACCAATTTAACTAACTTTAACAGATCATAGTTCAGTTCTTCAATTTTTTAAAACTAGATAGACGTTGTGTGAAATGTAAATTTTCTATCAAGTTTATAAAGTAACTGATGTCTGCAGTTGAATAATTTTCTTATTCCATGTACCCAAGGGAACAGATACCCCCGTTACCAGAGACGCCCTGTAACGGACATGAGAACGGCCGCAGCCTTGGGAAGTCCGCGGAATTAAAAAAAAATCCACATACCCGGTTAAACGTTGTCTTTTTGTTAATTTAGAGTGCCGAAATTTTATAATGTAACCATGTAAATTTTTATCAAATCGTGATGGAGGAACAAACACACAGCCAGAGCAAAGCTTTGTGCTTTATAGTAAATGTTATCAGTTTTCACAGATAAAAAATACTATACTTGTACAATGTCTAATAGACTCAAGCCCGAATACTGAAACGTCACTTAAATAAGCGGTACTCAAAAGTGACGTTTTTGCATGAAAAATTTAGTTAAAGTGCTGCTCAAGCATTTAAACAGCTCCTAAATATTTGAGTGACGTCTCAGTATTCGCTTGTAGGCCTAATATTACGGCTTTTTCCGTAGCGACTGTTTTTAACGTAAAATTATCAATGGTGGCAGTTAAGATTAACGAACTTTTAACACAGTGACTCTACCAAACCTACCTGATAGAATGTAATATTTGGCCTTTATTTGGCAGACATTCTTGGTAGGTAATTTAATTTGGGCTAGATGACAATGTGTGAGAATGTCCAAAAATTAAAATTTATGATCCATTTTTAAAGTTTTTATGGACTCCTAAAGACATAAGAATAAAAAAATCTCGATGGACATAAAACAGTCAGCTTTTTGTTCCCTTTATATAAACTACTAATAATCACCTAATGAAAACAATTGGCTCACTAACATTTCCACCTGTGTGTCACCATGCGTGAAATGTACTCGACCCTACACGAACCGACAAACAAAAATGAATTGAGATATTATGCTAATATGCGATTGTATGCAGATTATCTGATGATAAGCTGTACTTAGAAAACTACGTACAATTTTTCATAATGAGTAAGACAATAGGCTTAATAAAGATGTACGATATACAAGACGTTGATCATGATAGTCACTGATTGGTGCTGGATTAGATCAGTGTGGACTGTGGACCTGCTATTGGGTGGAGTATATACCTGCTCATATTGTTGATATGTATTTGATTAATGTTTATGTTTGATCTTATCAGTTTTAATGTATTTGCACATAAATTAATCTTTTCAACATGACGATTTTACTCTGTTTGTCCACAATGGACGCGTTATTTAAACCCACATTTCTAGATTTTTAGTCGACACCAAATTTTTTATGAATATATTTTAAAAACTAGATAATTCTAATTTTATTAGAACACGCTGTAAGCCAATCGCATTATTTTACTGAATACAATACAATTAAAATACTGTTATCCTATGTCTTTGAGAGTTTTTATACCATGTAGGTATTTATTAGCAATTACTTGCAAGTAATTCTTCATAACGTCTAACTTTGGTAGGCATTCACTGTGTTACGTATAAATTTTCGTAGTTTCCTCTAGTACCTACACTTTGACGTGGTTATAAATATTGTTGGACATTCTCACCCAACGTTATCTAGCCCAAACTAAGCTATAAGCTTGTGCTATGGAATCTAGACAACTGATAAACATACTTATATATTTCCAAATACATAATATAACATACATAGAAAACACCCAAACTCCGAAACAAATATTTGTGGATCACACAAATATTGTATTCGACCCGGGAATCGAACCCGAGACCCCGGAGTCGAAAGCCGATGCACTACCAACCACGCCACCGAAGCAGTTATATTTATAAGTCATAGTCAGTTATGTTTTAATACATCATTTAATACGACAATTTGTCTGTCCGTCCGTCGCGTTTTTCAATTATAATTAATAATACATACATATACATACATATTGCATGAAATATTAAAATATTATTTTTTTATAATATATTTTTTTTTTATATTTGAGGCGATACAAAGTTCGCCGTGATAATTAGTTTAATATAATAAAATACACATCAAAAATTAACACAACAACCAACTTCAAATTACCGAAATGGGACAAAATAATTGTCGGAATGGGACCAAATTGAAATGGGACTTAGGAAGTAATATCTTTCATTAAAAAAAATCATAAGATCGATTCCCCCAGTCCAAACATTCGAATTGAGAACCACCTCCTTTTTTAAACGTCGCGTCCGTCGGTTGAAAATGTTAAAACAAAAAAATTGTGACTGTAAAATAGAACTAAATACATCACAAAAAGTAAGGATGTGACTTTGTCGTTTATTTTGTATCTTACTTCACCCACCTATTTCACAATATTGCTTCTCTGCAGGTGGTAATCGAACGCCACCTTAAAAACGATAAAAATATTTGCAGACCTCCGCTGTGCCTGTGACTCAATAACTTTTTCAAGTCTACATTTAGTAAATTTTATAAAAAAAAGTACTTTTTAAAAACACCCTGTTCTTTCTTTGAATATAAAATGCTTTGCAGGCACTAGACGGTACTTAGGTTAGGGTTGCTACTCGAGAGAAGTGGTGGCCTAAAACAAAAGCCCGTAAATAGTGCTTTGTTTCCACCCTACGGTATAGAGGTTCTAACAAGTTTGTAAAGTTCTGAATTCTATTTGTAAAGGCTGTTGGAAGTTGTTAAGCCAAGCTAGGGTTGGTAACAGAAATGCTTACCTAGGCTGTTTATTTGCGTGGTGGTTTTAAACAAAGGTTAAACAAGGTATGCAATGCATGCTGCTAATTGCAAATGTTGAGCGGAGCAAATGTTTTTATTACATATCAGAATCGGAATCGAACACTTAAGTTAATTAATCGAATGAAAAAAAATCTATTTTCATTGTTGACGCACGTTTTCCATGGCAACCATTTAATCATCTGGTTTTTCGGTGATTATTCCTCGATGGTGCATCTGATTTCAAAAATCATTTTTCCGAAACCTCCAGCTGCATGTCTTGCACGCGCGTGCCAATTTTGGAATTTCTAGCTAAATGTTAAAGAACTTTTTCGTCGATGTCCAGGACATTTTCGGTGATTATTCCTCCGTGGTCAGCTCTATTTTCATGATTTCAGATATATGCACTCCCGTGTATGATGTCGACCAGCATGCCAAATTTGGTCAAAATCGGTCGAGCTGTTTCGGAGGAGTAGACGCACAAACGATTTACACTTGTCGCCTAAGATTGAGATCCGCTTCGCTCCGCTTCGCTCCGCTTCGCTCCGCTTCGCTCCGCTCACTAAGTTCTGAATTATTCTAAGTAATATGGGAACGAGTAGATCATGGATTCCTGATTTATTTTAACATTAGTTAACTCAGTTTTGGTAAGGTTGATTTGTACGAATGTAAATAGTTTTCTTAGGGTTCCGTTTCCGAAGGATAAAACGGGAACTTTAATACTGAGACTTCGCTGTTTGTCCATCCGTCCGTCCGTCTGTCTGTTGTTGAAACTTTCACAGATGATTTATTTCTGTTGCCGCTATAACAACAAATACTTTAAAATAATTATTTAAATGGACTCCCATACAACAAACGTGATTTTTTAGAGGTGATGGGCGGCAACTCTTCGTGTGCGAGTCCGAGTCGCACTTGGCTGGATTTTTTTGTACTGAGTTCATTTATTTAATTTAAATCTTTAAGCAATTCTGTGTTCGCAGTTTAAGAAAAATGGTACTGCAAGTGTGTATACTGTTCCCACAGTCTTTCTAAAACAATTTATTCATTCCCATAGTGCAAAAAAATGTACTTTTATCATAAAGCTGATGTCTCAATCGTGAGGCCTATTCTAAATACAAATCAGTTTGAATATTCATTAAAGCTTATAAGACTTCGTCTAGAACGTGCGCCGGCGCCGGCCCGCCCTCGCCTCGCATTGGCTGGCCAATTTCAAATTCACCAATGCCGTTCGTGCGGGAAATACGATGTGTTATTTTGGCATAAATTAGTCACGCATCAATGTGACGTGCGCCAAAAAAAGTTGATATTCATTTGTCAGTTCCATTGTTTCAAATAAATTGTATTGCATTGTTTTGTTGAATTGTCTTATCTTAATTTAAAAGCTCTTTAAAACGTTTTACTTTGTCAAATTAGAATGGATTAAAATAGTCTTACTGCCTATTAAAAATACTTCTGCATCCTAAGGTCTCTTTTTTTTTTTTTTTTTTTTTTATATTTAGGTCGACAAATTGACGCCACTCGCCTGATGGTAAGCTGAGGCGACGTCTGGCAATTGAGGGCGACTCTCACAGTACACAGGAATACTATAGAGAGTGGCCCTCAACTTGACGACCCTGTAATGTGCCTTTTCACGCTTCGCTTAAAGAGCCCAGGGTTATATGTTGGAGGAAACACGTGCGCAGGCAGGGCGTTCCAAGCCACCATCGTTCGGCAGAGAAACGATCGTTTAAAACGCTCGGTTCTCGCGAAGACGGTTTCCACGGTATGAGGGTGACATCTCTGCCCGGCACGCGTTGTTCGGGATCGGAAGGGAGAGGGTGGGATCAGGTTGAAGAGCTCTTCAGAACACTCACCGTGGTAAATACGGTAGAACGCGGCCAAGGAAGCAATTGTTCGGCGCTGGGCTAGCGGCTCAAGGCTTCCCGTTACCTCCGGACAGTCTATAATGCGAACAGCGCGTCGCTGCATAGCGTCGAGTGCGTCCAGCAAATACTTCGCGGAGCCGTCCCAGAGGTGAGAGCAGTATTCAACGCAGGGTCTAATCTGCGTTTTGTACAGCAGACACCTCTGGTGCGGTGTAAAGAATCGCTTTACCTTGCTCAGTATTCCTAGTTTCCGCGAAGCTAGCCCAATACATCTCTTTTTAGTTTTCGAATTTTTACTGGTCTTTTCTATTCCAATAGTCCTTATAATAGTTTCAACTTCATCACACTGCACATCATAGTTATTCTGGTTTAGAGTGCCTATCCATCGCTTTCTTTTATTCCTCATATTACAGATTACTTCAATTTGCAGCACGGGCAGTAGGTATCACAGACCTTAAACCAGACACATAAACAGGTTCTAACCTCAAGGAGTTCCATGCAGTTTAAGTGTATAGGGAAGAGAGATAGAGTAAGTTCTCATGATCCATCGACAGCATCACAAATTCAGAGTCATGGAGATCAGTGGGAGTGTTTTTCTAAAAAGTCATATTTTGTCACCTTTTTCTATATCTTTGGTGATTAGAAAAGAGAGCCGTGAGTTTTTCTTGCCAGGTTCTTTTCTTTTTTCACTGGTTTTTTCACTATAGCCTTTCAACTACTGTTGATTTGGCAGTAGGTATATTATTTGAAGTAATTTTTGAAGCAATAATTTTCATAGTATTGCTTTGTGGCCTGCTTTTGCCTGACTTTTATGAAATCCTCAAATTCAATTGATAGACAGTTCCAACCAATAAAATATGTTTAATTAATTATGTTTGTGTCCGATTGTTCAATTACAAGTTTTTGCCGAGAGATTTTCCTCAAAACAACTACCTAACTAAAAATTACCAATAAATCACACACGCAATATCAGTCGTTTTAATTTATATAAGCAACATTTTCTCGTAATAATCATTGAAAGCTGTATGAGTAAAAACGGCCACTCTCATCTGTGGCTGTACCGCTTCGTGTAATACTGTCATTATTATGATTTATTACTCTATTAATATATTTGTAATACTTTATGACTAATGCGTACCGTACATATTTATAATAACGCCTATTTACCTGAATGGGTAGACAGAAGCATATAAACGAAATAGAGGTATTTCGTAGCTCGATGATTCACTAACACTGCTGCACTGAAAACTCTTCATCTTAATGATTCTAAGTAAATAAAACTACCAAAGGCCGTACTGTACTGTATATATTGATACAAAATAATTACACCTGCTTGTAAAAGTTAATAAGCTTTATGCTGCCGTGTGAACAAAACCAAAGTGCCATTTCAAAAAGGGTAAAACGCAATCAATCGATCGAAAGTGCAACTACGAGTATTAATGCTGGTGAACAGCCTAATAAGTTGCATTAATAGCATTAAACAAATAGCCATTTAATTTGGCCCGATAAAGGGTGCGAGGGCACTTCAAGCACCTATATTTGCCAGAACCTCATTCATCTGTCATGAGGTGTATCGCGTGCATGTGAGAATGAATTGAGCCCTGAAGATGCTGCCAGCCTTTAATACAAATAATCTTTTACCAACAATAACAATCTTGCTCAGTCAGTACAAAGTTCCACACGACCAAGTTCGGAAGGCGGCGTCTTGATTACAGATTCGCCTGGTGTACCCACCCCCTTATTTGCGTCACTCAATGTGCGTGTAGCGTTGATGTGTTCCGGTACATGATTATTTCGTTATGTCTCAATGATTTAAGTGGTGATAATTTTGGAGGGAATGTGTTTTCTAGCGTATATAGGCGTTGTGAAAGAAAATTACCTTATTATAGTAAGAGGAACAAAATTATTTAACTAAGGAGATTACACTCGCTTATTAGGTTGTAATTTACTCGTATCGCTACTTCAAAGTAATTGTCTATTGGATGTGTTGATAATTTGTAATATTATTATGATATTGTTAAAATTGTGTTTAGGTTTATCAAAAATGTGTCTAAAAAGTCGGTATTTACATTAAAATGCATAAAAGAAAAACTTTATATTTTCTTTATTTTTTTCGTATTTGGATAAAATGTAACCTATGATTACCACTAAGTACGTACTGAGATTTACTAAAAAAGCTATTTTTTGTATTAAGTTGATGTTTTTGACAGAGCAAACAAAGCGTCATTTCGAGACTGGACACATTTTTAGGGGTTCCGTAGTTCAAGTCCATCTGTCCTCGGCTTTCCTCCTAAACGGTGAGTGCTAGTAACATGAAAATTTGCTTGGATATGTGAATTTAGTACGTTGATAAAGTGCTAAAACAAAATTATGAAAAATTTTTTTGGGTACCTCCCCAACGTAACCAGAATTAGTTTTTTTTTCTTGCGTCTATCCCGGAGTGTGGAGTATCCTTAGATCGGTATTTTAAAAACATTGAGAGGTTGATAATACCATTTTTTGATTTAAGTTTATTTGTTTGTGAGATAGTTAACTTTATAGCTCATTTTTTTGGTAAAACAGAGCGATCCTCCCCTTTAAAATCTAAACGGCGGGCTCAAAACATCTGACAATATTTATGATGTTAGTTCATTTTATAAAGTTTCAAGGAAAACTATAATGAATGAGACAAATGTGTTTGTTCAGGAGTTATAGATGCTAATATGGGGTAACTACGGAACTTTATTCTATGCGTGGCCCGACACGCACTTAGCTAGTTTTTTTCATCGTAAGTTTTTTACTACTACAGTAATGAGATCAAAAAGACTAAAATTATGATTTAATGTTTGCGAGGTCTGTTTGACTATATAGACAAGCTTATGATTATTACTTTTTATTATATTACTAGTGGTCCCGGCGAACTTCGTACCGCCTGAAATTTTGCATATGAACCTTCCCTGAACCTCCACGAATATGTTAAGACCCAAATTAACCAAATCGGTCCAGCCGTTCACGCGTGATGTCGTGACCAAGGGAAATAGGGATTCATTTTTATGAATTGTGATGATTAATCTCTTAGAACTATTCATTAGAACATTAATGTTTTAGTGAATAGTTCTAAAATGCGTTAGAAAATGATTTTATTTTATCAGTTATGAGTTCAGTTTCCAGTTTGTGTCACTATTTAATATATTCGCTTCCATTTGAAGTTTGCGTGCTGAGTGTTAATAGTGGGCGTCAATATTTTATCCTTGTCTTTCCCATGTTAAATGAAAGAGACATGTGCAAGATAATTATTAAGAAGATAGAAACGAGGACAGTTATTATTGGGCATTGTATTTGAAATGTTTTTACCGTTACTGTATTTTCAATTTATGTATAAAATGTTAATGTTTGGATTAAAGATTAATTAGTGAATGCCGGGGTACCGCAGGGGTCCGTACTATGACCAACTCTCTTTCTTCTGCATATCAATGATATGCTATCCCTCGGGAACATTAATTGCTATGCAGATGACAGTACGCTGCACGGGAGTTACTCGGTTCGTCCGACGGCAGGGCGATCTGAGATTGAGGAGGAGAGACGACAACTCGTGGCTGATCTCGACCGTAACCTCGACAGTATCTCACAATGGGGTACCGAGAACCTGGTCGAGTTCAATGCCCGCAAAACACAGGCGTGTGCATTTACTGCGAAGAAATCCCCTTTCCTTCCCCTACCCTCTCTTCAGAATGCATTATTACCAATGAAGGACAACCTTGATATCCTTGGCATAGACGTTCGTCGAGAGCTCAATAATAAAAACTACATGGAAAGATGTATAGGGGCTTCGCGGAAACTAGGAATACTGAATAAGGTAAAGCGATTCTTTACACCGGACCAGAGGTGTCTGCTGTACAAGCCACAGATTAGACCCTGCGTCGAATACTGCTCTCACCTCTGGGACGGCTCCGCGAAGTATCTACTGGACGCTCTCGACGCTATGCAGCGACGGGCTATCCGTATTATAGATTGTCCGGAGGTAACGGGAAGCCTTGAGCCGCTAGCTCAGGCGCCGAACAATAGCTTCCTTGGCCGCATTCTACCGTATTTACCACGGCGAGTGTTCTGAAGAGCTCTTCAATCTGATCCCACCCTCTTCCTTCCGATCCCGAACAACCCGTGCCGGGCAGAGATGCCACTCCCACACAGTGGATAGCATGTTCGCGAGAACCGAACGTTTTAAACGTTCGTTTCTCTGCCGAACGATAGTGGCCTGGAACGCCCTGCCTGTGCACGTGTTTCCTCCCACATATAATCCTGGGTTCTTTAAGCGGAGCGTGAAGAGGCACATCAGTAGGTCGTCAAGTTGAGGACCACTCTCTATAGTATTGTGTGCTGTGAGAGTGGCCCACAATCGCTAGACGTCGTCACGACTTACCACCAGGCGGGCGGCGTCAATTTGGCGAATCAAATATAAAAAAAAAAAAAAAAATCAATGAGTTTTGTGTAAGGAATAGCTAGCTTACTTGGAGCTAGATAGAACTGTTTATTATTTTTAATTTCTTTTCATTTTACCAGTCACTTTGTTGACCTCTGGTTAAGGCAAGTCTGTTGCTCTTTTTGGGGCATTTTAGATTTTAATTATAATTTTCAAAGTTTCGTCAGTCTGTGGGCAGGCGAACCGCGTGCAGTTGAGGAAGGCTTAGGTCCAGGACGGGATGTATTGACACAGAATACAGAAAGATAAAAATAGGTATGAGGCGATTCAATGGTTACTCTAAAATCTAAAGTTAACCATCGTAAATTTAATAATTACTAATCAAGCATCCAATTTCTAAATCCAACCGAAGTCATTCTACTGCGATGACATTTTTATTGTGACACCTGCAATTATTACACGTTAGAGTGTGTTCCATTTTAAAGGAGGACGTGGCAAAAATAGGTTAAAAATATTACGATAGTATAATAATATATTGAACTTGATATATTTGATTATTTGAACTTCAAAAAGTGTGTATAATTGCTCCTATTTTGAATAAATCAATCAAAATTGATTAATTGAATAAAAAACACAATACTTATATTCTTTTCCACAGGTTTGATGTCCTAATTTAGTCATTTACTTTATCTGATGATGCAGTCCGAAAAGTAAAACTGTAAAAAATGTATGTGTTATGGATGTAGCAAGTTGCCGCAAACGTCATCAATCGACAGTATAAAAAGTCTGACCAACTCGATATTTTGGTTAACAAAATCGCTGTCGCTTCCGTTTAATACTTGTATCACCCAACTTTAAGCTTCTTTAATCTAGAAGTTGACACTCTAATCAACTTGCCCGAACCATTGCTTCTACATGTGACGACGGTTTTAATAGCGATTAAACTGTCACAATCGTACTATTGTTGACACGGTTGGTTGATATGAGGCTATGTGGGTTCACATTTTGGTGGGCAATTAGCTAAAAATCTTAAAAAAAAAAATTGTTTTTAAAGCATTGAGTTGAGTAGGTATGCAAATTTTAGTTCGTGGTATATTTTTCATAGTATCTAAATATTGCGAAAACGGGAATTATGTGGTTCAAATTCAAATTGACAATGGAAGCAGGGGAATACTTTTAAATTGGAAATAACACTTATACAGTTCCACATCTATAAAAGGCGGCCAGTACAAGAAGTGTTTTGACCAAGTGCCATCTATCGACAGTATAAATAGCCTGGAATGCTCTTTGTTATATTGTAGGTAGTACCTATATTGTTATTAAAATGTATTAGAGTTAGACGTGGGTACCTACTTATTCGTATCGTTTTCAGCGATCTATTGTCGATGCCCGTCAAATTGCTTTAAAACTACGATCCTAAAGGATATGGGCGTATATGATCCCTAACAATTTGAGGAGGGGGACATTTCATCTGCGAATGAGATCACGCTTCAGACTCAGTCTTGATTATGTGTAAATATAAATTGTATTGTCACTAAACTTACTTCCAAACAAGTATAGCACCGACGAAAACCCCGATGACCAGCACGATTGAGCAGAGCGCGATCACGGCAGACGTCTGTATTGATGGCCCACTGTGGTTGTACGCGTCGATCTTCTGTAATGTTTAAATTTTAAATATAGAAAACATATTTTTTCTTTATTTTTGTCGAGGCTTTTGTCCATAACGGGCATGTCAGCCTTAGAATAGGTACATATTTTTGAAGTAAACTTCTTTAGGTACACTTGACTTGAGAAGTAAGCTAATATATATATAGCCTTTACGAAAAGTGTTGAGCGTTACGGGCGAGGCGAACGATCGTTGAGTGGGAGATTTATGTAAGTGAGGGCACTTATCCTGTCATGCGTTTTTTCACCAGCGCAGCGTGCGGATCTCGCCCGTAATGCGTGGCAATGTCAACGTCAAATCAGTTCGCTTCTAGCCTTGTTACCATAGCAACCGGCGTGCGGGTGGCCCGCGCCACTTGAAACGCATTTCAGTAAAGTATGAAATTTGACATTGACATCGACACGCATTACGAAAAGCACTCTTAGTGAATATAGAAAGAGAGTTACGTTTTCAACGGACTTCCAAAAAAGGAATAGGTTCGAAATTCGACTATATGTTATTTTTTTTGTTTGTTACCTCATATCTTTGCACTGAGTGAACCGATTTTGAAGTTTCTTTAAATGAAAGCTACTACTTCCTAAGTGGTCCGTCATTTTAATTTGGTCCCATGGCGAAAATTATTTGGTCCCATTTTAATTTGGTCCCATGGCGAAAATTATTTTGTCCCATTTCAATTTGGTCCCATGGCGAAAATTATTTGGTCCCATTTCAATTTGGTCCCATGGCGAAAATTATTTGGTCCCATTTCAATTTGGTCCCATGGCGAAAATTATTTGGTCCCAATTCGGTAATTTGAAGTCGGTTTTTGTGTCAATTCTTGACGTGTATTTTGCATATTACTGGTAGGAGAGAGGTGCGAGCACACAACTTTTTAATATATAAATTATAGTCAGTAAATAAATTACAAGTTTATTCCTCGCGGATGTCAAAATGTAAGTAAAATAATATTCTTCATTAAATATTAAGTATTGGTTGATTCATTTTAATGGAATAAAATGGAGGATTGTAGGTCAATCAAGGATCGTAGCTATCTATGATAAGTATATAGGTACAGATAATAAATGGGTCCGCAACTGCTCTTGGAAAGTTTCCAGATGTCGTAAAGAGAAACAACTAATATTGTTCGATAAGAGAAATAATAAATAATGTTTATTTAGCATATGTAATTTATCTAATTTTAAATAAAAGAAGACAGAAATGACAGTGGGTTCTGAGACCCGGGAAACCAGGGACAAGGGGAGGCTTCTTGAGGACTGGACCAAAACACGTGGTCTGGAGGTCCTCAACCGGGGGAATGTCGCCACCTTTTGGCGGCGGGGGGGGGGGAATCGATCGTGGACGTAACGTTCGATCCCCTAACCTCGCCCGCCGTATTACAGGCTGGCGCGTGGAGGAGGGTGAGGAGACGCACTCGGATCATCGGTACATCCGGTTCGATGTCGTCCCCCCACCTGACCTCCCACAGCCGGTGGCAAATCCCCCGGATCCGCGTTGGGCACTTCACCATCTGGATCGGGAGGCTCTCCTAGAGGCATCCATCGTGCAGGCCTGGATTCCGGCGCCGGACCGGCCTGCCGATGTGGATGCCGAGGCGGAGTGGTTCAGGAGAGCCATGTCGCAAATCTGTGATGCGGCGATGCCTAGGGTTACACCCAGACCGGCCAGGAAGCAGGTGTACTGGTGGTCGCCGGAGATTGCAGAGCTGCGCGCAGCATGCATCTCCGCCCGCCGCCGGTACACCAGGTTTCGCCGGAGGCGTCGCCGCCCAGACGACGCGGCAGCCCGAGAGGCGGAGCTTTTTCAGGCATACAGGGAGGCTAAAGGTAATCTCCAGGAGACGATAAAGCGGGCCAAGACGGCGGCCCGCGAGGAGCTCCTGGAGACCCTGCAGCAGAACCCGTGGGGGCGCCCGTACCTACAGGTCAGGGAGAAACTCCGACCTAGGGCGCCCCCACTGACCCAGAGTCTCCAGCCGCAGTAGCTGGAGCGGGTCATGGGCTCCCTGTTTCCGACGAGCGCGGAGGAGGACGTCCCTCCGCGCATGGCTCCGTCTCTGCCCGACGCGGATAGCACCAGCGAAGACGACGTACCCGAAGTCAGGGTGGGGGAGCTAGGTGCGGCAGTACTCCGGCTTAAACGCCGGAAAATCACTGCCCCCGAACCCGACGGCATTCCTGGCCGTGCATGGGTCCTGGCCCTCGAAGAACTCGGGCCTCGACTGATGGGGCTCTTTAGCGCATGCCTCGAAAGGGGCCAGTTTCCCAAGGTGTGGAGGACGGGGAAACTGGTCCTGATCCGTAAGGCGTTGCGGCCGGTGGACTCACCGTCCGGATACCGGCCGATCGTGTTGCTCGACGAGGTGTGTAAGCTCTTTGAGCGAATTATCGCGGAACGCCTCGTCGAGCATCTCACGAGTGTGGGGCCAGACCTGGCGGATAACCAGTTCGGTTTCCGTCGGGGACGCTCCACCGTGAGCGCGATCATGCGCGTGAAGAGCCTGACGGAGGAAGCAGACTCGCAGGGCAAGGTGGTTGTGGCGGTGTCTCTTGACATCGCCAACGCGTTGAACACCTTACCATGGAGCTGCGTTAGGGAGGCGCTCGTGTATCACGAAACGCCTCTCTACCTCCGTCGTATTGTCGGGGCCTATCTCTCGGAGAGGGCCATAGCTTTCCCCAGCTGGCTCGGGCCAGCTCGGCGAGATGTGTCGTGCGGTGTTCCGCAGGGGTCGGTCCTGGGGCCGCTTCTGTGGAACATCGGCTACGACTGGGTGCTGCGGGGTGCGTTGCCTAGGGGTGTCGGCGTAACGTGCTACGCCGACGATACCCTCGTCACGGCGCGGGGTGCAACGTACCAGGAGGCAGCACTCAAGATCACGACGGGTGTTGCTCGAGTCGTGGGTCGGATACGGCAGCTGGGACTGGAGGTGGCCTTGCACAAGTCCGAGGTTCTGTGTTTTCACAGACCTCGGAACGGTCCACCAGAAGGTTCCAGCATAAACGTGGGAGGCGTTAGCATCGGCATCAAGCCCTCGATGAAGTACCTAGGGATCGTACTTGATAGCCGATGGAACTTCGGACCACATTTCCGAAGTTTGGTCCCCAAGGTGTCGCAGGCATCGGTCGCGCTTTCGCGACTGATGCCCAACCTAAAGGGACCCAACGCCTCCTGCAGGAGACTGTACCTGGGGATCGTGCGGAGTATGGCCCTATACGGGGCTCCCGTATGGGGGGATAGGTTGGCGGTCAAGGGGAACGTGACTCTGTTAAACAGACCACTTCGAACCTTGGCCGTCAGAACCGTACGGGGGTACCGCACGATTCCCGGAGAGGCTGCATGTCTCCTAGCCGGGACCCCTCCATGGGACCTGGAAGCGAGAGCCCTTGCGTCATTGTTCCAATGGCACAAGGAGGCGCTGGAGCGGGACCACAGGCCTGCGTCTCGAGAAATCGAGGACCAGCGGTCCCAACTCCGCCAGGATCTCATGGAGTCATGGAGGGTGCGACTTGAGCAACCCAAGGGGGGTGCCATCTTCATCGCGGCGGTGAGACCGATCATGGACGATTGGCTGCAGAGGCAGCATGGTGACCTCAGGTACCGTGCGACGCAGATCGTTGCCGGGCATGGATGCTTCGGTAGCTATCTGTTTCGCATGCCCGTGAGGTCACACCCCGGTGTCAACACTGCGAGGTTTCCGACGACGACACCGCACTCCACACGTTGGTGGAGTGCTCAGCGTGAGCGAGTCAGCGTCGGGACCTCGTAGTGGATACCTTCTCGCTGGGGACCATGCTTCAAGCCATGGTATCCAGCGGGAGTAGGTGGAACGCGGCCGTGTCCTTCTGCGAGCAAGTCACGCTCGCGAAGGAGGCGGCCGGGATCCGAGTTCCGTAGTCGGCGGCCAGGCCGCCCCAGACTACGCGACTACGCCCAAGACTATCGTCCTCCATGATCGGGGCCTGAGGACGGCGGGATCGCCACCCACCGTCCTTACAGAAGCAGGCTAGAAGGGTTGCGTGCTGCGGAACCTTTGCCCCATAGCACGCAACCAGATTCACTCACTGACGCGGGATAAAACCCGACCAATGACGCGGGATTCTCGTCCCGACCAAACGCCCGCAGAGACCACAGAGGTGGTCAAAGTCCGCCGGGCGCCACTGGACATACCCTCTGCTAGTAACCAGAGACGCCCGGCAATGGACGTCAGAGCGGCCGCGGCCCTGGGCCGCGGAATTAAAAAAAAAAAAAAAAAAGTGGGTTCTGAGAAGTATTTATTTAATAGTTCTGGAATTTTTAGTAAACGCAATACACACACATATCACGCCTATATACCGGAAGGGGTAGGCAGAGGTGCATTAGAGACCCACAATTTGCCAGTATTGCTATTACGTGGGACTAAAAATTCCCTCGTAATAGGAGGCAAGCCTATTGCCGTCACGGGGCACACATATAATGGGTTATGTTTTAAATTGCTAAATGAATTTAATAAAAAGTACAGCTACTTTAATTGTAATTTTGAAAAAAAATTAACCCGTTGCCTTGCGATGAAAAATGTCAATTAAAGGCAACAAAATCTTACATGCCAACCGCTATGGCACAGCCAGTTAAAGTCCTGGGCCACTCTGACTGACTAGTAAACGCAATGATTATAGAAATAAGAAAACTACCAATTTCTTTTCTTTTTACCTAAAAACAGATGAAATTAAAATGAACAGTAGCTAGTCTAGTAGAGTAAGAATGAATGATGAATGATATTATTCATTCAAAAATATTTACGAAAATATAATTTCCTTTGTACCATTTTAAGAGAGATATGGTAAGCGTACCTACACCCAAAATATTTGTCGGAACTCGAAAATTTTAATATCCAAATGCATTAGAAAACCACAGTCAAAGCATTACTGAAATTAACTTTCAGCTTATCTTGGTCCGTGTACATTAGAATATAAAAGATCTTTTATATTCTGTACAAGTTATTAGAGAATTATTATATGGCCGCCATATTGTGAGGTGATGACCCAGAAACACTAGTTCAAAACTATGTTCTTTTTTCAAACTCGTAGTAGTTAAATTACGAACGACGAAGGCCAGTGACAGTTCGAAATTCTATTTGAGACTTAGTTTTTTTTGTGTCTTATCAACTTTTTAAGTAATTAAAGAGTTCTATATTAAATTGTTTAATACGATATGGTACAGACTTGTCTACTCGGTACAGAATGAAATATGTTTTAAAATATTAAATATCCAATGTACAAGATACGAGTAAGTTCAACGTTCTAAGTTAGTTTCCCTGTAATATGAATAAGTATTAGTTACGTGCTGATAGCAACTATCACAAAGTACAAAATTTGATATATTATGTCTGTTGATTGAATAATTTTCAAGCACATTTGGATTCAAACCATTTTATTTTCTGGGTTTGATTGAACCAACCCTATCTTCAAGTGTCAAGTCAACATATGCATGTGGTCGCTGAACGATAATAGACTCACAAACTATTAAGTGGTACCAACAAAGATAGCTACTTGCAAAAATTGGCATAGCTATCATGTGTCACAGCCTGCCACTTTGCCGAAAAAGTCGTGATTATACGTATTGCTCATCGTTCACCGAGCCTTTTCCCAAATCAGTTGGGGTCGGCTTTTCAGTCTAACTGCGATTCGGTTGAGCTTCGATATTTTCCGTGAAGCGACTGCCATCTGACCTCCACAACCCATGGGCGATATCGAAGTTCTGTAGTTAGACCGGTCGGATTTTTGATTTAGGGCTCCAACTACCCCTAACGACTGCCATGGATGTTTGTATGACAACCGGGACCGACGGCTTAACGTGCTCTCCGAGGCACGGAGGGGTTTCAGTGTCTTAAGAAATGGTCACCCTTACTAGACCGGCCTGACTAGATGTTGCTTAACCTTTGAAATTAACATTGTCGTTCACCACTAGACCACCAGCCCCTACGTATTGCTAAAGTATTAAATTGGTTTACAATATAATTAATCAACAGCTGGATATCACACCCGTAATTTTACGATTAAAATTTACCAACTAAAATTGAAAAGCAAGCCCCGCCCCCTGGTTGGCGAGGTTGAAATAATAATCGAACCCAACATATGGTTCATTTTTAATTATCAGGCGTTTGTTGGGGTCGAAAGGTGTTTAGGGATAAAAGCGGTAGGCGTGCTTATGTAATATAGATGTATTTCCGTCACGCAACTGATATATAGATAAAAGAGTCATTTTAACTACTAATTAAGGGTGGTTACAGTAGGTTGGTGCGTGGATGCGTTTTGAAAACAGAATGTGTAGTCTCAACCGTGAACATTATAAAATAATATAAGGAAAAAATATATCATGCAAGAAAAGTAGTCGTTTTATAGAGTTTTATTGTAAGTTTATTTATATGTTTCCACTATGAATGTATTCTAAATTTAACAGTAAGTATATATATATATTAAAACGTAACGTTGTTTTATTTATGCTTTCGATTGTCGGCACTTGGTGGAACTTATAATAATACGTTTTGAATAAACTCAGTTGTATATTCCACAATCTATATATTTAATACGACAATTTGTCAAAAAAATTTATGTAAATTGAAAAACGCGACGAACGGTCTGTCCGTTCGTCGCGTTTTTCAATTTACATAATTTTTTTTAAATATATTATAGGTAGATATGTATAAGTTCGCTGGGATAACTAGTTTTCTTTATTGTTAAAAGTTCTGACCGGTTTCGCCTATTTTAAGTGTTTTTTTTTGCGCACCTTTGCCAATGGCAAAGCCTATTGATCGACATTTATATGAATCTAGGCTAACTATCCTTGAACCATAGCCCTCGTAGGGCTCCTTCATTCTTAACTACGCTTGAACTATCTTCATTAATTCCAATTCTCTATTATTACCATACTAGTTCTCGCTTTCATTCCTCTCTTCCACGGTATTCCTTTAATTCTGTTTTGGTTAGGGAATACAGGGTATGTTCTTTATTTTAATAAAAAAAAAAATATAAAGTCTATATTAAGTGTTTGGGGTGAGAGAATGTTTGTTTGTGTGTTTGTCAAAAACTATTTCTAAATGAAACAATATAATTGATAGTAGGGGACTTCGGTTTTTGCGGAGCGCGTGGCTGGTAACCTTTTAGGTTACTTACCTTGCGCTGGGCAAAAATCCAGGCCCAAACGCTCAAATTACAATACCGAACAACGTTTCCTTGTCCCGCACCGCGAACTAGTTCAGAGTAACTAATTCTTTTGTGCGGGAAAAACCAAGCATTACCTTGACATTGGCGAAATGATCAATGAATATCTATGGAGCCACGTTTTTAAAAAAATAAGAAGAAGAATTGATAGTAATTGAATGAACAAAACTGATACAAGACATCTCTAGTAAGACCTAGTCGAGACTAAGTATCGAAGACTTCCTCCTTATCAATGTTATTATTCCTATGGGATAACAATGAAGCATATATTCTATTGGATATCGTATTTCTAAATTATTTTATGATTGCTTATATAAAGTTACTTCCAATACAACTTTTATATTTCGCCATTAAAAGGATTGGTGGAAAAGGCTCACGTATTTCTATTAACTCACTTCCCACTGATATTTTTTGGTAAGAAACTACCGCGCTGATTTATTTTTCGATACAATAGTAGTAGGCCGACTGCTTTCGACGTTACTTGAATTGGCTATTATGTTTTACGAGCGAACGATTGGCTGTTAATACCACTTCGATATAAAACAACGTATAAAATTGGTTAGAATATGTGTTTGTGATTTTAGGTTTATCTGTGTATAAGAAGTTATTTAACAAGATAAGGAGTTTAGGAAAAAACTATAGTCTTGGGCTGGACTTGAACCCACGACTGAAATCTTGGTCAGATAGTAGAAAGTTCCTCCTGGAAAGGGATCAGTCGCTGGTTCTAACAAGTAAGACTATAATTTGTGATTCATATTGTAAAATTATTTGAGAATAAGCTAGCATACTTCATTGCTTATAAAATAAATTCATGTATAAGCTCAGTGTTATTACGATACAAATTTACTTACAGTGTGATGAAATACACGATGAAAAATAGTAATTTATAACTTGTAGCTACTACAACATAAGGTGTAAGGAAGTAGGTAGGTACCTACTAATAAAAAATATAGTTTCAAAATGCAAAGATATCCGGCTCGAAGGACCATAGCTCATACTGCGAGTTTATATTTAGTGTTAGGGGGAGGGTGTTAGAGTATTTCTTATTTAACTTCCGTACCACGGAGAACACGTTAAGCCGTCGCCGTCGCTGTCGGTCCCGGTTGTCATACGAACATCTATGGCAGTCGTTAAAGCTTGGGAAATGGCTGGGTGGATAGTGAATGTCTACCTATTTGACATCCAACGAGCCTTTTCCCAACTCAGTTGGGGTCGGCTTTCCAGCCTAACTGCGATTCGGCTGACTGTCAAACAGGTGTCAAATGTTAAACAATGAAAACTAGTTGTGTTACATATTATTATAGTTTTAATATTAATACGAGTATGTTGTGTCAATTAAATTTAAACCCGCAACTGCAACAGTAGTTTTGATTCCAACAATAACACAAATAATAACAAAAATAAAATAAGTCTACTTTCGACAGTCTTTGCACTAAAGTAAATTTAGTTATTATATTAATTACAAAAATAAGCAGTACCACTGTATGTTCCCATTTTCCATTGTAGATACTGTTGTTGTAAATAAATAATCTATCACGCTATCTAATGACCTATTAAATGTAAATATGATATTAATTCCATTAATTACACTTTAATATCAACTCGTAACTAAAATGATAGTGACATTAAACAATTAACACGCTCAGCAGCAACTCAATATAACTAAATTATAGTAAAAGCATCATTAATGAACTAAATGAAATATAGGTACTAGTCGGTGTATTATCGTATTAGAGAATTTGAATAGAGCCTAGATGAAGTCAAAACTCGTGGAATTAGTTCGAAAATTTGCGCTCAAACATGAAATTTGGTTATGTGGTTAACTAAATTCCAAATTCTGCAAGATTGCATTATGATTATCAGATAGATATATCATATACAGAATATTTGAACACATTTCGCCAACTTATTTATTTCACGAGGTGAGCCTATTGCTGTTTACCAGGAGCTTTATGTTTCCCTCTAAGATCTAAGTGTATTCCCTATGCACACTTTCATTAAAATTTATCATCCACCGAGCCTTTTCCCAATACAGTTTGCTTTTCAGTCTTACTGCGATGCGGCTGAACTTTGATATTTTCCGTGGAGCGGCTGCCACCTGACCTTCACAACACATGGGTGACATCGAAGTTCTGTAGTTAGACCGGTCAGATTTTGTTTTAGAGCTCTAAATACCCGTAACGAATTATGACACGTATATTATACGAAGGACATCGAGATCGTGGAGTACATCAGGACGAAGACCAACTGGGCCTTGAGAGTCGAGAGGTTGGATTCGTGCCACAACACGAACTTTAAGTCGTTCGTGATTAGGGTGCCGACTCATCACTTCGACGTGTTCTTTAAGGAAGAGTTTTGGCCGAAAGGTGTCGTGTATAGACGGTTTCGCGGCATGTTTCCTTACGCGAAGTGTAACACGCACGACACCCGAGTAAACAACAGACAGTTTAGTGTTCTATTATAAGATATAATCTTTAGTTTTAAGGTATGTATCGGCCGTAGAATAAGTTAATATAAGATCTGTAACTTTTCTGACGTAGCCTGATAATAAATGAATAAATAAAATAACGACGTGTAGGTAAGGTATGATCACAAAGTATATAAAAATTATGTTGCTTACATTCTAGATCTCGATCGCCTGTAAACACAACGTGGGTTTCTGAAAAGGCTGGTCTTGACAGCTTACTTTACTGGCTTAGGAGAACAGAAAATATATAAACCGTTACATTTTTAGTTTCTTACCAACAAGTTTTATTTTAAATTGGGTACAAGTTATATTTTACTAGCGGTAGCGTCCAAGTAGAATTTCCTCTTTCTCAATTCCCATGGGGATATTACCGGGATAAAAAGTGGCCTATAATAAAACCCACTTTTTAAGCTATTGCATAGCTTCTATCGCGGGCCTTGAGCGTGGAGACCGTATCAAGAAATTCCGTAACGAAAAAATAACCTAACACCTAACACAAAAAACACACGGCTGACAGGCTGACGTCTTTCATTTCGTTTTATTTTGTAATTAATTTTTTTTGGTGCAAATTGTATAATAATAATAATTAAATTTTTTTTTTTATTACTATTATTATTATTATTTTTTTCTTTTTTTTATTACCATTATTATTATTTTTTTTATCTTTTTTATTTTGCAACCAGCCAACCAACCATGCAATAGCGCGGCAGTCTCCGAGTGCCACACGTCTTTTTTATTATCTGGGTAAGTACCTAATTGTTCAACATAATTATTATGTTACTAGCTGTTGCCCGCAGCTCCGCCTGCGTGTTATAGCTTTCTTGATCACCAGTTACTGATTTATTATATATAGCTGTTGAGCGATATTGTATCTTAAGTAAAATATTATAGTATCTTAGCCGTGTGCAGCGCCCCTTAGTGAACTCCACAGCGTGTGACGTAACCTACGACAAACTTATTATTTGCGGTTTGTTATTTATTGTATATACTTTTCCGGGATAAAAAGTACCCAGGGTGGTGCCCAGGATATTAAAGAATAATTATACCAAGTTTCATCGTAATCGAACCGGTAGTTTTTGCGTGATGCCTGAACAAACAGAAAGACAGACAAAAATTTTTTAAATCACATTTTGGGTTTGGTGTCGGTCTAGTAACATCCCCTGCCATTTATTTTTTTTTATATTTTCAATGTACAGAATTTTCACTTCTACAGATTTATTATAAGTATATATAGATAATAATATGTAAACTGCCTCAGTGGCGCAGTGGAATATGTATGCGACGGCCGTCCCTGAGGTCCCCGGTTAAATTCCTGGGTCTAATCAAATAGCGCTGTGATTTTTTTGTATGTTTATTTTTGGAAACTGTATACAATGTTTCTATGTATATTAAGTATGTATTTAGAAATATATAAAAGTATGTTTATCGTTTAAAGCCTATATGTTTCGAGAAGAAAAACTCAACACAAAACCTTATACTAACCCGTCTGGCCAGCGTGGTATATGTAGACTGTATTCACTCCTCTGTAGGGGAGGACTATGGCCACAAGTGGGTGTGAAACGGGCTGAGATGATGATGATGAATAATACAGGATGACTTTTTCAAGTGGGCTTGGATGGCCAAATCCGGAACTATAAGGAATAGCGAAAAATGCTCAAAGGAGTCACGAGCCCGATTTTGATGAAACTTAAAACCTCATCATTAGATTTTTTAAAAACCTATAATCCTAGCTGGGAATCGAACCCATTGATTTAGAAAAAAAATCACAACCTTTATTATTCCACCATACGATAGTGTTGCTATTACGGATCAAATTCTGAGAAGTAATGATATACTGCAAATTTAAGGAAAACTTGGAATTTTCATAAAATTCATATTTTATGTAAATTTTGAGTCAATTTGGTTCGTAATCACAGAACTGACTATTTCGTCTTCTAAATGATGCACCCACGAGCATCATTTAGAAGCGGAAATAGTCAGTTCGTCAGTTCAGGTAAAATTTGAAAGTAGAACATAATGCTGTATCTCGCGTATGGAATTAGTAAGTAGTATTGTAATCTCGCGTTTAATACAATATAAGAAACAAGCTGGCAAGTACCATGTCTGTCTCTTATCACACTGGGCGGAGGCGGTGATAGCGCGCGTGCCTCTGCCCAGTGTGATAAGAGACTAAGAAACAAACAAGAAATATGAATTTTATTAAAATTCCAAGTTTTCCTTATATTTGCCGTATATCATTACTTCCCAGAATTTGATCCTTAACAGCAACACTATCGTATGGTGTAATAATAAAGGGTGTGATTTTTTTTCTAAATCAATGGGTTCGATTCCCAGCTAGGATTATAGGTTTTTAAAAAATCTAATGATGAGGTTTTAAGTTTCATCAAAATCTGGCTCGTGACTCCTTTGAGCATTTTTCGCTATTCCTTATAGTTCCAGATTTGGCCATCCAAGCCCACTTGAAAAATTCACCCTGTGTACTAATTAGTTTTATATCTAGTATAAAAATTTCATTAAATTCTACTAGTATTTTTTGGCATGAAAGTTTATCTATACACATATTAAAACTTTCACGTTTAAATTATTAGGAATGAAAAAAAAAATTAAATTACAATTTCACTGACAACAAATACCTACACAGTTTACAAAAGTTAGTCGCTTTGCAAAGCAATAAATTCATTTCCAAAATTGAAACGCAAAAGCAATATCGTTAGTTTCACATAAAACTAATCTGGTAATATTGTGGTGTAAACTGTCGACCAGTTATAAAAGAACTCAATACCCAAACCATAATAATCATATTTGAAAGCAAATTCATATTTATTGAAGGGTTGAGGGGGTCAAGTTTGATTGGTAGTCGTATCGTTAAGATCTTTGGGAGTAGAATCGTTTTTATGTAAGTGCTAACATACTCGTATTATTCGTGATTAAATGTTCATGCTGGGTGGTTTTATTCTATAAATATTATACAACAGCATGAAGCCAGAACAAGGTGACGTATACTGTGTTTCGATCAAAGATTACTAGGTATGTTCTACATTGTGGGACGAATCACATATTAAATATAAATTAATAAATATTTTGGACATTCTCACACGTCATCTAGCCCAAACTAAGCTATAAGCTTCTGCTATGGGATCTAGACAACTGATAAACATACTTATATATTTCTAAATACATACATAATATACATAGAAAACACCCAAACTCTTGTGGATCACACAAATATTTGATTCGACCCGGCAATCGAACTCTAGACTCCGGAGTCGAAAGCCGATGCACTACCAACCACGCCACCGAAGCAGTTAGAATAGCAGTTTGAACTATACGGACTACGGAACCCTATTCTATGAGTGGCCCGACACGCACTTGGCTTGGTTTTTTTAGCATAATATTCTTTTATGTGTCTAAGATAAACACTATTTTTGTAATCGGTTAATACTACAAACACAAGCTCTTAGTTTGAGACTAGATGGCTAGGGATTTTTGTAAATATACCTACCTAAGTATTGTGGTTATGGATAATACTACTTGACAGCCATGGCTATTATAGTGTGACACGTCAGCGGAAAATGGCAGAAATACTTTCTGCGGTTGATGATAAAAATCTTTGTAACAGCATAAATATAACTAGTTATCCCAGCGAACATTGTATCGCCTCAAATATATAAAAAAAAAAGAATATTTAATATTTCATGCAAATGTATGTATTATTAATTATAATTGAAAAACGCGACAGACGGACAGACAAATTGTCTGACAAATTGCTGGCCGTGTATAGATGAAACTTACCTATTGCAAAACTCGAGGTAAAAGTAAAATCCGTGTTAAAAAACAATAAAGAAATTTCTCCGAGGGTTCGGTATAAATTTGTTTTTGGTAAGCTTTGGGCCCGTGGACGAGTGAGGGGGTAAGAATAAATATTGTTTATAAATATTTAATCTAGCGAAAACGAGTTCGCTAACAACTTATGCATACTTCATAATTCAATAGTGCTTTTCGATTTATTAAATAAACAACTAAGTGAATAACGTTTCAAAGGACCTACCTATATTGAGATATTGAGAAGTTGCTTGTTATCGTTAACTGGAAAAAGCTTATTATGTTTTGATTTGTGACTTTGGAACCGGTAAACTTCACAGATTTTATTAAAATATATATTATACTCTAACTGGAGTCCATAACGCTAACCTCATACCACAGAATAGGGAATAGTACTTACATACAGAACTTGCACTCCGACGTTAATTAAAGCACATTCTTTTGTTTACAGAGAACATAATTCGAACGTTAGGGTTGTCAGTAAAGTACCAGCATAATTTGACCAATAATTATGACGTTAATGCCTCAATATCAACTCTATGGCCGTATCACAAACAAGAGACAACCCTTACTTACTTACAACTTCAAGTTATCGCTGACGTCACGTATTTATTGCAATTGTTAGGCGAGTGACATAGGCCTGCTCATACCTTCTAGGTTTAAATAAATCTACAGACTTTCACTGGATACCCTTTCGCAAGCGCTAAAAGGATTTCCAGTTTGCGTCCGGCAAATGGCAGATAGCTGATGGTATAAGGAGTAACTTTGGTGTTTTTTTAACTGGGAAATGTGTTCCCGCGAGAATTAGTTACGATAAAACTACTTCACGCGGGCGAAGCGGCAAACGGCAACAAAGTAGTTAAAACAATAAGAACATCCCACACAACGTTATTACTCGTAGCACCTATTATCAGTTTAACTAACTTTAAAAAAGATAAAAGTAGTGTTCCAAACAACCAGAAGCCCAGAACACAGTGTTGTCGCTTCGTCATTGTTATTTGATTCACACCAAAAGCAATTTAAAAAAAAATCCTATAAAAACATTTAATGATGATTCATTTAAGTTTTGCCAAAGTTTCTCTATGATTACTGTTATTATGTTGACTTTTACAAAGGTAATAGGTTACAAATTGAATTCACTAATGACTGTCTGAGCAATAACTGCTATTTCGATCAGAAAAATGTCTGAAAGAAATGTGATGTAAAAGAACAATAAAAAATAAATTATTAAGTTTCTCGTCACATAATAATAATGAAACCAAGTTTACTAACTTTACATACCTGTCGATTAAAAATAAACATATAAAATTTTATAGGTATCTATCTATACACGCTTTTCTAGGCCAGTATACCTAGATTTTTTAAATTCAAAGATTTAGCATTACCAAATAGTAAATAGGTAAATAGCAATGCTTTCAGCATTCAAAGAGTCTAAACTAAAACTAATTTTGCCTGCAGCAGCAGGCTTCTGATTCCTGGCACTGGCTGTTAGAATTAAGGTTTAGATTCATAATGCAATGGTTATTGATTTACTATTGTGTTTAGGGTTCAGTAACGGCAACAAAACTACATCTTATTACGTAGTAGCAACAATATTTTTGGCAAAATAGTGCTGGTTTTGGTAAATTGACAATAATTGTCATTGCAGAAAACTATATTAAAATGTCATTAATGAAAATGTGTGTGTGAAAATGCCATCCTAAACTACAACTGAGCCGCAATATGTAAGTACTATTCCCTATTCTGTGACACAAGTCTCAGTCGTCTGCGATTTATTAACCATCTTAGAGAGCTTAGTATTAGATCCCTCGCAAGTGCTTGCATTTAGCCAACATGACACCACCTCTTTTAAAATGGAGACTGACCTCTGCCTCAGGATTACAGGCGTCATTATTATGCTCTATAATAATAAAAAATGTCTAAGCGCCACGTTTTAATACGTTTATTTTCATAATTATGCAAATGTAATAAGACGGGCCGTATCCCCTAATGTTTAGAAAATAATAGAATGATTTGTGATAATTGGGTAGATCGTATCACTGTAGACGTATAATTTATGTTTTTAATAACAACAAAAGCTGGTGGCCATCTTTTTTCGTTAATTGAATAAACCTGCCATGGCTGTGTAAACTTTTATACTGGGGAAATGAAAATTGATGACGCGATGTGTCGAGTTGTGTTGGTAAAAAGTTTTGAAAAATTTATGGCATGAAAAATTGTAATTATGCTTCGTATTATTGATTCTGGCTTTTTGTGTTTATAGTTAGTTACAATAACTGTGAAATTAATGGTTGAAGTTTCGATTCAGGACATCTTTTTTTTACTTTAAGTACTGGAAATTCCTTCTAGTTTAGTAGGGCTAACCAGAGGCACTCGGTAATGGACGTAGGGGCGGCCGTCTCCTTGGGTAGGTTCAGTGTGTTAGATTTTAGAAAGATAGAAAAGGTGAATGTTATTTTTGTCCCCCCTTAGCTCTCGAGAACTTCTTATGCTCCAATGATGGTTGACCTCTCTATGTATTGCCCTCGATCTGGAGGCAAGCCAAAAAATTAAAACTTGAAAAACATGAAAATTTGACCTAGCCCTAAGGGGTCAAAAGTTATAGGCCAAAACCTCAGACTAAAAGAATAACATAGACGGAACATGTAGAATAAATAAACACGTGAAGCCAAATGACACTTTCAATGTGTGCGTGTGACTCCGATTTCCGTGTACCGATACCACTAACGGCGTGTGCGTAATGTTGCCAGCAAATGAAAAAATCTCCTAAAAATCTATATAGTGGACATATGGAAAATTAATATTTGTTATAGTAAATGTTATCTGCAATTATTTTGTCATTTACACAAATGATTATTATGATAAGTGCCTAAAATGGGGAAGTGTTAAAATAAATAAAAACGTGATAAACACTGAGTAAACACACTTTAATTACTAGCTTTAAAAAAAATTCTCATAATTAAAATAATCCTTTTTAAGATGAATGAACAAAGCTTCATTCCAGTGTAAGTACAAAGTACAGTCAACAACAAAAGTTGATTAGCACAAAAATATTTATTATTCTTTTTTACATCCCAATGCATGTGCCACAGCAATGTACAAGTAATTTTAGAATCCCCAAGGACAAAGTTAATATATTTCGTGTTTTGTTTATGATTTTGTGATCGGTTTAACAGCTATTAGTGATCAACAGATAAGAATTATTGGTTAAGCTACTTTTGTCGTTGACTATACATGAAGTAGATATCAATAGTCGTTAGGTTAAGACTGAGGCCTTCGTAGTGTTAGACTGAAATTAAACTACTGACACAGTAACATAAATATATTGGATCAGAATACAGGCTGGGAGGTCAGACAGCGGTCAATTCCAAGATTGCCGAAATACCCAAGCCACGTATTAAGTAGATCCCGGACACAGATGTGATCGGGAGTTCGGGACTAACGCACGAATGATGATGATGATGATTAGAAACATCGAGGTTGTCAACATTGATGACACTGATTTTTTTTACTCAGTACTTTATAAATTCCCATAAATACTGCTAAATATTTTGTGGAAATGATGAAAAAATTATGGCAACTCTGTATGATATGGCGGAGGTTTTGTGTTCCTAGTTTGTGCAACTAAAATATTTAGAAAAATGTTATGAAATCTAATAAGAATTAGTTAATTACTTATGAAACGATAATCCAGCATTCTTTCTATGAATAATTGAAGTGTTTTTACACCTTTTCACCACACAATACGGCATATTTATAATATTTTGTTCAACCGTGATCGCACGTGCGTACACACTCGCTGCTCACAAAGGAGTGCGAGCGGAATGGTATCCCATTGCTATATAGTATCCCTTTTGGCGGCTTCACTCGCTAGTTCTATTCGTTCCGTCTATGTTATTCTTTTAGTCTGAGGCCAAAACCTATAGCGTGGTGCGGCGCGAAGCACCGCGCAAGACACCGTACTAGTTTTAGAAAGAAATCGAGGAATATTTTTTTTATTTCATACTTCTCGCGGGAAGATACTATCGGGATAAAAGTATGTTATGTGTTTAAATTCTATTTAGTTGTGAGTAACATCTGTCCTGGCTATTGAATTTTGCTTTAAATCACAGTGTGATTATTGTGATTATGGATTTCCTATAATGCCCAGTAAATAACGGTAATACGTGGGGGTGTGTAAGGCCCCCTATTACGTGGGACTAACGAAATTACTGACTGAGTGTGGGTGTGTAATTCAGCTCTGCCTATCCCTTTGGGGATCAAGGCGTGATGTTTCATAAATACAATTAAGTACTTACCTACTACAGTGTGCTAGAGTTTTAAAATAAATTTTAAAATAGTTATCTGATTCCTAATTTCCATGGGGAGACATTATCGGGGTAAACAGTTTGTTGTTTTAATTCAGAAAAAGAAAAACAGAAAATTTAAAGTAGTTTTGTAATATTTCTATGCGACTATATCGTAGAAGCACCGGTGCATTACACACCCACAATTTGCCAGTATTTTTGGTCCCATGCAATAGGGGACAAGCCTATTATTGCCGTCACCGGGCACATATCTATCTATACATATATATAATACGCCAGTGAAGCCGCTTCTCCTCCTAAACTAAGAGTCGCACAGTCAAGTGTGGCACACCGTTGGAAAGGTCGTGGTCTCAAGTGGTGCGATAAGATTATAAATTTGACAAAAAGTAAAAATAAAAAAAATTATTACTTGCGCAGTTTGCGCTAAGGGTTGCCAGTTTTATATAATGGGTTATGTCCAAAATGGATAAATGAATTTATTAAATAGTAGCAGCTATATTGTAATTTAGAAAAATAATTAAACTCGTTGCCTTGCGATGAAATGCAACAAAATCTTACATGCCAGCCGCTATGGCACAGCCACTTAAAGTCATGGGCGTCTCGGATTAAAAAATATTCAAACTGTTTATGTGCCATTATAATTCTTCAATAACATTCTAAAACATATTGCACTTATTAAAGTTTCATAAACTATTGAGTACTAGTTGTAAGAAATTAAAGTACCTCTGTATTCTAATTATTGTAGTACTAGCGGACGCCCGTGGCTTCACCCGCTTGACAAATTATATACCCAAAAACCTAAAGACCCACTCTAGCTATTGGTGAAAACCGCACCAAAATCCGTTGCGTAGTTTACGCATAATAACCAATCCCGATTCGCGTAGTCACGCATGTGCATATTGTCACATTGGTATTTTGACCAAAACTTAAAATGACACAAACGCAAAACGACACACGTAAAATTACCAATCAGTATAATTGCCACATATCGGGCCCAAGCGACTTTGTTTAATACTATGTGTTGAATAAATGCTCCAATAGTCAATTAATGATGTCATGCAATCTAGATTATGCGTGTTAAACAGTATTTATTAAAAAGAATAATATCGAGACTCAAACAGTTACCTCTTTTATGATTAAAACCGTAGGCTCTTTATAACCATTGTTCCAATGGCGCAAGGGGGCGCTGGAGCGGGACCACAGGCCTGCGTCTCGAGAAATCGAGGACCAGCGGTCCCAACTCCGCCAGGATCTCATGGAGTCATGGAGGGTGCGACTTGAGCAACCCAAGTGGGGTACCACCATCATCGCGGCGGTGAGACCGATCATGGACGATTGGCTGCAGAGGCAGCATGGTGACCTCACGTATCGTGCGACGCAGATCGTTGCCGGGCATGGATGCTTCGGTAGCTATCTGTATCGCATGCATCGTGAGGTCACACCCCGGTGTCAACACTGCGAGGTTTCCGACGACGACACCGCACTCCACACGTTGGTGGAGTGCTCAGCGTGGGTGAGCCAGCGCCGGGACCTCGTAGTGGGTCTGGGCGTGGATACCCTCTCGCTGGAGACCATGCTTCAAGCCATGGTCTCCAGCCGGAGTAGGTGGAACGCGGCCGTGTCCTTCTGCGAGCAAGTCATGCTCGCGAAGGAGGCGGCCGGAAGGGAGAGGGAGCGTACCCTCCCTGCCGAGTTCCGTAGTCGGCGGCCAGGGCGCCCCAGACTACGCGACTACGCCCAAGACTATCGACCTCCATGATCGGGGCCTGAGGACGGCGGGATCGCCATCCGCCGTCCTTACAGAAGCAGGCTAGAAGGGTTGCGTGCTGCGGGGCCTTTGCCCCATAGCACGCAACCAGATTCACTCACTGACGCGGGATAAAACCCTTCCCCCAACGACGCGGGATTCTCGTCCCGACCCAACACCCGAAGAGACCACAGAGGTGGTCAAAGTCCGCCGGGCGCCACTGGACATACCCTCTGCTAGTAACCAGAGACGCCCGGCAACGGACGTTAGAGCGGCCGCGGCCTTGGCCGCGGAATTAAAAAAAAAAAAAAAAAAAAAAAGGCTCTTTATAACACAAACGCGTAGGTACTGTCACAAAAATATTACAGCCGATTCAAATCAAGACTAAAATGAATTTCTAAATGTCCGAAGGAGCAAAAATACAAGGTGTAAGTACGATACCGGATAATAATCCCGATCATAATCTGAGGAGTACAAGTACCAGAGTCAGCGGCTATAGATATAAAAACGTTATGGGTAGGGTTGTCTCTTAAAATCAGACGACAAATTCTCTTATAAAAATCCAAACAGTAAAATTTTTACCAATAAGTCATGCTCTCATATTATATTTAAATATTGCACTCTGAAAATTTAAGATTCTTCTTTTAGTATTTGACTTAGAAACTTAAATGTCTTAGAACGATAATAGTTGAAATTTTATGATGATATAATTTTTTTTAATTTTGTGTAGGTGAAGAATTTATGTGGGGTTAACCCTGCACAAAAATTGATAACAATCTAAGCGCATGTCTCCAGAATGCATTAAGTCTGAAAAAGGTTCATCCATTTGTCAAAACGTGGCACTATCAGAAAGAGAATCCGTCATCGGTCCCGAGACAATATATCCGGCCATATCTCACGGAATCTCACAACAATATATTTGGTAAAAAATTCGTCAAGTTCGAGTCAAGATTTTAGATGCCATTTGTTAAAAAGGTCAACGCTTCTATAAATTTAAAAGAACACAAACAGATTCTGATATTTGATTTTGGAATAAAAAATTATACGGTTTTATAAATACTTAAAAGAAAAAAAACCCGTTTCTAATATTTGAATTTGGAATATGTAACCATTTCTTTCTAAATTAAAATTTGCCAAACCTACAAGGATAGTAAATACCTTTCTTATTTATTTTTTCCCACTAATGTAATACAATTTTATGTAATAGACAGCTTATCTCCAGGGAAATGATGATACGTCAAGAAACAACCATGCTTAGGCGTAGAAAGTATATACAAAATACCGAAAACAAAAAATTACATTCGAAATGAGAAGCTCCTCCTTTTAATGGAAGTTGGTTGAAAATTAAAAGTAGTTACGCATATCAGTTGCTATAAAAAATAATATACTCAAATAAAATCTTATAAATCTTATAAAAAATCTTATCTTAAAAATCTTATCTTATCTTAAACTTACTAAAAGAACTAATAAACACAAAAAATAAATTCAAAGGACCCAAAACGGTACCCTAAACCAAAAATATATTCAAAAAGCACGGTCTGTTTATCGAGCTGCCTATCTTACGACGGTAGCCGATTCGTCAATGCCCCTTCTTTAATTAATAAAAGACTCTTTCTTTTGAGAGGAAAAATGTATGAGAGCATTAATTAATTGGGGTCGGTTCAAAGTTTTGGTAAATTATCATAATCGGATGGTTACGTTTTGCATTGAAGCATTTTTTTGAAGCTTGATGCTTACTTCTGACTTTCGTAATTATAAATTCGGAGTTTTGCTTTTTAGGTGATTATTTATTTAATCAAATTACTCAATTATAACTTATTGAATAATTCATACAGCTTTTATTTAATAATTGACTCATTCAAATTTGCTGGCATAGCGTTTTAAACGTTCGTTTCTCTGCCGTAAGATAATGGCCTGGAATGCCCTGCCTGTGCACGTGTTTCCTCCCACACATAACCCGTCGCAGCCGCTCCTACGTCCATTGCCGGGCGTCCTGGGGTCCAGGAGGTATTTTCAGTGGCGCCCGGCGGCCACATATAACCCTGGGTTCTTTAAGCGAAGCGTAATGAGGCACATCACTAGGTCATCAAGTTGAGGGCCACTTTCTATAGTATTTCTGTGTACTATGAGAGTCGCCCACAACCACAGCTTACCGTCAGGCGGGCGGCGTCTTTGCTTTGCTTATTTTGTCAATCTCTATAAAAAGAACTGTATGCTTGTCCCCTGGCGCCCTGTAGTATATCCTTCTTAGGTACCCGGGAAGCTCGGCAATTTTTTTTGTTATAAACAGATATAACTGTTTAACAACACCGAATTGAATAACCATAAAACCATATTCATATTTAGTTTTAGCATACAAGTTATATGGGCGAAATGTGGGTATGTAATGCATCTCTGTCCAACCTTTCGGAGATTATCTAAATAGGATACGAATAAAAATTATCTACTATCTACTGCCTTTGAACAAAATTTCCCAATCCACTTCTTATCCAAGCTTATATTAGCTTAATTTGGGCTAGATGAAAGAATGTCCAAATTTTTTTTTTATTTAAGATAACATTGACACAAAAACCAATTTTAAATAACCGGAATAGGACCAAATAATTGTCGGAATAGGTCAAAATTATAATAGAACCACTCTACAAGCAGTAACTTTAAATAAAAAAAAATTAATGCTGTTCATCCAGCCGAAAGTTATGAGGTAGATAAAAAAAGAAACATTAATTCAAATTGAGAACCTCCTTTTTATTAAGTCAATTAAAAAGTCACAGGTACCTAGTACTAAGTCTACATGCCGATGGATGAATAGTCCATCAGGACCACCAACAGTTGCCAACTTCTCTCCGCTTCTAAGAAAGGTGACGAATGTTTTTGACGTTAACACACAATATCGATTTTCCTTATGAAATAGGTGTCGAAGTTTCAATAAAGTTGTTTAAATATCACACATCATGCTTGCAAATTTCTACTTTCCGATACCTGCATTGAATATGAATTCCTTTTTATTGTTAACTAGCTGACCACCGCAGCTCCGCCCGCGTGATTTAGTTTACTCGTTCCCGGTTCCCGTGGGAACACATTACCGGGATAACGAAGCCTATACTACTCAGGGTGAATGTAGCTTTCCAATGGTGAAAGAATTTTTGAAATCGGCACAGTAGTTTTTGAGTTTATTCATTACAAACATACACACAAAAATACAAATCTTTCCTCTTTATAATAGTAGTAGGTATAGGTAGGTACTCATTATGACTTTGGTACATAGGTACCAAAGTCATAATGAGTAAACCTACCTGGATATGATATGGAATTTTAATTTCAACAATAAACGTCTTTAAGTTTAGAGTGCTGTGTTTATTAATTTATGCTTACTCGTACCCAAAGGGAAAAAAGGGAACGCTATTACTGAGACTTTGCTGTCCGTCCGTCCGTCCGTCCGTCCGTCTGTTTTTGGCTGTATCAAATGAACCTTAATTGTTAGTAAGTTGAAATTTTCACAGATTGATTTCTCTTGCCGCTATAACAATAAATACTAAAAAAAAAACAGAATATGAGGCTCCAATACAACAAACGTGATTTTTTTTCCGTTTTGTAACGGAAGCCTTTGTGCGCGAGTCCGACTCGCACTAGGTTGTTATTTTTTATTACAAGCTAAATTAAATAATCGCCAGGACAAAATATTACTTTATTTAGTGTTCAAACCCACAAAAGATGTTAGGGATTTCCATCAATTATATATTTTTTTCTCCAGCATCAAAATTGTTTTATTTCTATAAAAAAGTAACACTAATAACAATAGTACTATGTCCATGCTAATAAGAACGTCAAACGAACTTAAAATTCTTTGTAGGCGTTCGTGTATCGGTTTTCTGTGTATTTTGCCGGTGATGAAATGCGGTGGGTATCCAACCAATATTATTTTTATTCCGATACAATAAAACATTGGTCAGGACACCAAAAGCGTTTCAAGAAAGGTGTCATCTTTATGGTTTGATAATTATGAACAAATTTATGTCTTAATTTCGTCAGATGTAAACTTAACCGCAAAATTTTAAGTAGCGGTTTCATAGAAGCGATAAATGGGGATTCTTTTTTAAACTTTTATGATTCACCGACCAAAGATTCGTTACGCATTGTAGTGATATTTTGATAATTGTGATTTAACAATAAAATAGTTTGCAGTAAATAAATTGATACTTTTGGAACCTATTACTCAATTACATAAATATATCTCAAAGATCATCAATTTATTTACAATAAGAATTACAATATACATAATTATGTACTAAAAATATTTACATTACAAAATATCGTTTAAAAATCCTCCGCGTCATTGCCGACTGGGAAGGTTCCCAGAATGCTGGCTGTGTTGCCACGTTGGATGGTGATACTTATTATTTGGGCCAGAAAAAGAAATCAGCCTTCTGGTCCTGAGAAGCATTATGTAATCACCTGCTAGGTGCAGCATCAACGCCGGCACATCCGGATGTGCTTGGAAGGCGTGAAGGTATTTCATAAATATAATGTGCAATTTATCTTTGAACAGATTCATTATTTTTTTTTAATTGTAGGGACTACAGATATTATGCTTTTCCCCATTTTCATCTTAAATTAATAGGAAATGAATTCAATCTGAATTCTTTCATCATTTTGTATGATTCAATTTCCGGCATATTTCCTTTCTATATTTTTATTGAAAGTACTTAGTGTATTTTTATGACTGTTGTAAGGCTTTGAACAGCTGAATAAATCAAAATTTTTGAACATTCTCACACTCCGTCATTTAGCCCAAACTAAGCTATAGGCTTGTGCTATGGGATCTAGACAACTGATAAACATACATATATATTCCCAAACACATAGAAAATACGCAAACTGCGAAACAAAAACTTGTGGATCACACAAATAGGAAATCGAAGCCGAGACTCCGGAGTCTAAAGGCACTACCAACCACGCCACCGCAACAGATAAACTTATTGCACAAAGAATGCTACTATGAATCATAGTTAGTTGGTCAAACCCCATTTTTTTTTTATCACGGGATAAGCAGACCACCCTACGACATGTTACGTATTTGTATGAATCATTACCAAAGACTCACTTTGCATTGGTCCGACTTACGTTAATGATAAATTTTGACAGAAACAGTTTGCTGTGTTTGTTTTAGATGGTATACACGCAATTTTATGTTAATCATTTAAAAAAATATAAGTATGGTTACCAAAAATTTTCACTTCCAGTTAAGAAGGTGGTAAAACAAAATCAAATCGTTTCATAGAATAATACTCAAAAGTTGAAACTAAACTGTACTCAAAACTGACACAAGGAAAAAATATACTAGGTCGCCGCAGTCGCGAAACGTACCGTTACGCTGCAGCATATATTTGAGCAAAGCGAGTTTAAATTCAAAATTCTGGCTTTGTAAGAACCTGGGTAATTCTGTAAGCTTTTGATGAGTGCAAGAAAATCCGAAATCGGCCGAGTATTCGCCGAGAAACAATTTAACATAAATCGTAACAAAAATAATTTGAGTCACCCGTTGAGAGCTCCGCTCGCCTTCGGCTCGCTTCGCTCAATAAAATACTTTAAGTAACTTAATTAGAACAAATAAACAATACTTGAACATGCAGTTTCGTAAGATTAGCTCAAAACGCACTCGAAACTTATCTAAACAATACAAACTTACTTAACGCTATTTAACTTAACGAAGTAAAGTCACACGACAAAGACAAAGCTAACACTACAGTGACAGTACTATAAAATGTTAGAGTAACACAAACAGTTACAGTTGAATAGCGGACCCATGGTTTAAAACCGAGTGTTTATGAACAAATATAGGAATAAGATGATTACGAAGAATTTGAAGTTTCTTTAATTCTTAGAAATGGATTACCTACGTTTATAAAAAATGTCGGAAACATTTAATTAGATGAGTGAACTATCAAGAGTTTAACGCAGTGATGTTGATGTTTTTGATAAGTTTTAAGTACACTTACTTGTGTTCGTTTCGTTTGATGGAGATGTTTTTACTACTCTATGATGTTATTTAACAAAATATTTTAGATGTAGTTAAAGAACTAACTTACTAAGCAAACTTATTTAGATTTACTGTATTTTTAGGTTTTAGGTTCTTAGTTTGGTTTACTATCGTTTAAAAAAAACGTATGACAAATGATCATTTAAAAAAAAACGTTAGAAAAACTAATCCTTTGTAAACTTTCATTTCGCAAACGTACCACTTTAAAAACAATCATTCGAAAAAATACATGTTTCGCAAATGCTTTATCCAGTAAATATTTCAACTGCTTAAATATAATTTTTAAAATATTCATATGACTAAATAATTCGTTTGCCAAATTATTGTTTTTACAAAATGTCAAATGAAAATAATATTGATGTCAAACCAAAAGTGTGCATATTAGACTTCGTTTCTGGCTCGCTTCGCTCGCTCGGCTCGTGCGTTGGTTTATCATGTTCTAACCTAACCTAACCTAGCCATTTCGTTTCACTTAACCTATTGACCTACATATTTTATATGATTTCGTGCTTAAATTTATTTTTGTATTAAAGTGAATGTTGGTAGGTATATAAAATATTTACCAAGTAAAGCACTTTGTCAAATGTTATTTAAGCTTTACGTTATTTTGCCAACTAACATGTTTACAAAATAATCTATTTGTGAAATGGTTTTTGGCATAATGGAATTTTGTCTGATAAATAATTTGTCAAATGAGTAGTTTATTAACTCATAGTTTGTAACATGATATATTAATCAAGTATAAATTTGTCAAACGGGTGCAAAGGGGTCCTTCTTACATCTATCGGGCCCCAGCGACCTCACCTGCTAGTGGCGCACCTGCTGATTAACGGACGAGGTTCGTATATTACGGTACCCATGTGGTGGCTTTGGCCCCTACGTGGATACCAGGTGGTACAACAGTGTTGGTCCGGGGGGGTACCACCGTGCAGCTGTGCTAAAGCCCCCCAAGTAACCCAGCCCAGGCTGGGTTGCGTTAGGGGTTCAGCAGCTGCACTGCCGGGCCCGGGGCGGTGTATGGTGCGGCAGGCAGGGGTCCAGTGGGGGCGAAGCTGAGTCTAGTGTGGGTGGTGTGGGTCGATTCGCCGGCCAGGGAGACCCTTAGCAACGGCGTTGCCGCGGCCGCCCGCAACATAGTCATGGGGCCCGCCTGGGACCAACCACCCCAGTAGGCTGCCCCACATGTTGCGCATAATCCTGTTGTGGGGTCGCCGCTCCGGGTGGTAACCGGTGTGGGGTAGCGGCGGCCTTGCATCAGGGGGGTTTGGGAGCCCTTCCGTCCGGCGGGTCGGCTCCGACCTAACCACACGGTTCTAGACGAAGCTAGCCTCTGCACTTTGTCACTTACTGCCGCACCAAATATCGCCCTGTCTTCACGCTTCCCCATATTTCAAAATGACAGTGCAACAAGAGAATAGACGGTACACAGCGGCCCCTAGAAACCCCACAAAGTTGACTTCGTTTGAGGTGGAGTTCGTGAATATCCGCGGACTCCATGCAAACCTCGATACCGTCCACCATCACCTGGAGTCGGCACGGCCTTCTGTGATGTTCCTAACGGAGACACAGATACGCCGCCCTGACGACACGTCGTACCTCTGTTACCCGGGCTATATCATTGAAGAACAATTCCGCGATAAAGAGGGGGTGTGCGTGTTCGTTAGGGCGGATGTTTGCTGCCGCCGGTTGCGCTGTCTGGAGAACCCCTCCTACTCCGTCCTTTGGCTGCACGTGGATCATGGCTCCATGAGCCAGATCTACGTGTGCGTCTACCGCTCCCACACAGGGGACACTGGGACAACAAGGCTTTTCGAATACCTCAGCGAGATGGCTGACGATGCGCAGGTGCGGTTCCCGAACGCTGACCTGGTTTTCCTGGGGGACTTTAACAGTCATCACGTTGAGTGGCTGGGGTCCCTTAGGACCGATCATGCGGGACGAACCGCCCATGCATTCGCTCTCTCCCACGGGCTGACCCAGATGGTACGGGGGATCACCCGGATACCTGACAGGTCAGACCACACGCCCGCCTTGCTGGATCTACTGCTGACGAGTCGCCCAGCCGAGTACAGTGTGTCGGTACGCGCCCCACTGGGCACATCCGACCACTGTGTGGTGCACGCCAGCTTCCAAGTGCCACCGCCTGCTCGTGCTGAACAAATGACTCGACGACTATGGCACTACTCGTCGGCAGACTGGGACGGTCTCCGCGATTACTTTGCGTCCATCCCGTGGAGCCAGCGCTGCTTTGTAGGGAAGGCGCCTTCGGATAGCGCTGCTGCCATTGCTGGCGAGATCAGTCTAGGGATAGAATATTATATCCCTTTCACTGATGTCGCCAGCATCCGCAAAGCTCGCCCCTGGTTCGGGCGTGAATGTGCCGAGGCTGTCCAGAAAAAACAGTCGGCATATCGCGCCTGGGTCAGGGCTCGGGCAGCACGTGACCCGAACGTGAACCGCCTCAAAGCAGCGTACAATCGGGCCACTAGGTTCAGCAAGAGGGCCTTCAAGAGAGCGGATGCCCAGCGCGTCGCGCGGCTTGGTCAGGAGCTCACATCCCATCCCACGGGCAGCCGTGGATACTGGCAACTGGCCAAAGCCGTACAGTCAAATTTTTGTCAACCCTCGCTGCCACCACTGCGTTTTCCTGATGGATCACTGGCTCACAAAGCCCAAGAGAAGGCGGACATGCTCGCAGACCTCTTTGCGGCTAATTCCCGGGTCGATGACCGTGGCCTGCAGCCCCCCGCCATCGCCAACTGTGGCCACACTATGCCTGATATTGTTATCAGGCAATGTGATGTACGGGCAGTGCTGCGGTCTCCAGTATTAACGCGTCTGTACCGCCTGTCATACTCTACAGGCCTCGTGCCGGAGGCCTGGAAGGAGGCGAACGTACAACCGATCCCCAAGAAAGGGGATCGATCCGATCCAGGCAACTATCGACCCATAGCTGTCACCTCAGTCATTTGCAAGGTGCTCGAGCTTCTTATTAATAAGCAGCTCATGCGATACCTGGAGGATCACTCGCTAATCAATGATCGGCAATATGGCTTCAGGCCAAAACGATCAACGGGTGACCTCCTGGCATTCGTCACGCATGTATGGGGTGGGGCTATGGAAAAGTTTGGCGAGTCCTTGGCTATTAGCCTGGACATCGCCAAAGCTTTCGATAGGGTCTGGCATGCTTCGCTCCTTTCCAAGCTTCCGGCATATGGTCTACCTCCTCAACTGTGCAGCTGGATTGCCAGTTTTTTAAACGAGCGCCGAGTGCGGGTCCTCTGCGATGGCCAGGCTTCTCGCTTTTTGCAAGTGAATGCCGGGGTACCGCAGGGGTCCGTACTATCACCAACTCTCTTTCTTCTGCATATCAATGATATGCTATCCCTCGGGAACATTCATTGCTATGCAGATGACAGTACATTGCACGGGAGTTACTCGGTTCGTCCGACGGCGGGGCGATCTGTGATAGAGGAGGAGAGACGACATCTCGTGGGTGATCTCGACCGAAGCCTTGACAGTATCTCCCAATGGGGTGCCGAGAACTTGGTCGAGTTCAATGCCCACAAAACACAGGCGTGTGCATTTACAGCGAAAAAATCCCCTTTCCTTCCCCTACCCACTCTTCAGAATGCAATATTACCAATGAAGGACAATCTAGACATCCTTGGCATAGACGTTCGTCGAGAGCTCAATAACACAAAATACATTGAGAGATGTATTGGGCTAGCTTCGCGGAAACTAGGAATACTGAACAAGGTAAAGCGATTCTTTACACCGCACCAGAGGTGTCTGCTGTACAAAACGCAGATTAGACCCTGCGTTGAATACTGCTCTCACCTCTGGGACGGCTCCGCGAAGTATTTGCTGGACGCACTCGACGCTATGCAGCGACGCGCTGTTCGCATTATAGACTGTCCGGAGGTAACGGGAAGCCTTGAGCCGCTAGCCCAGCGCCGAACAATTGCTTCCTTGGCCGCGTTCTACCGTATTTACCACGGTGAGTGTTCTGAAGAGCTCTTCAACCTGATCCCACCCTCTCCCTTCCGATCCCGAACAACGCGTGCCGGGCAGAGATGTCACCCTCATACCGTGGAAACCGTCTTCGCGAGAACCGAGCGTTTTAAACGATCGTTTCTCTGCCGAACGATGGTGGCTTGGAACGCCCTGCCTGCGCACGTGTTTCCTCCTACATATAACCCTGGGCTCTTTAAGCGAAGCGTGAAGAGGCACATTACAGGGTCGTCAAGTTGAGGGCCACTCTCTATAGTATTCCTGTGTACTGTGAGAGTCGCCCTCAATTGCCAGACGTCGCCTCAGCTTACCATCAGGCGAGTGGCGTCAATTTGTCGACCTAAATATAAAAAAAAAAAAAAAAAAAAAAAAAAAAAAAACGTTGTTTTTCAAATAAAAATTTGTCATTTGTTTTTTGTCAAATGACTGGATACCTCTTAGTTATTTTAAGTCTTATAAATTCACATCACTCACATCATTCACATCTACTGATATGGCGATTTTTTCTTTAAAGGAAATTGTGAAACAATATAAGCAGGGAGGGACAAGTGTTTATGCCTGTTTCCTTGACCTTAGCCGCGCTTTTGATACCCTGAACCACGAGCAATTGTGGGCTAAGCTTGACCGTACGAGTACCCCGGGTGAGGTTGTAGGATTGCTTAGTTACTGGTACCGTAATCAGACCAACAATATTAGATGGGGAAACGAGTTGTCAGACAGTTACCGACTGTCTAAGGGAGTAAGGCAAGGGGGTGTCACTTCTCCTGACCTGTTTAACCTGTACATCAACGACTTGATTGTGGAGCTAAGTGGCACACCAGTCGGGCTCAAACTGGACGATAGGTATGCTAATAATTTGAGTTATGCGGATGACATGGTGCTGCTTAGCCCTACAATCAAGGGGTTGCGGAGATTAATCGACATTTGTCAGAGGTATGCTAGGGAACATGACCTAGTCTATAATGTAAAAAAAACGGAGATGGTGGTATTTAGGGCTAATAAGGGACCTGACAGTATACCGGGTGTTTTTCTTAACGGACAGCCGATAAAAATTGTGGAGTCTTTCAGGTACCTTGGTCATGTCGTGACTTCAAAGCTGAAGGATGACGCCGATATCGAGCGACAATGGAGGGCACTTTGTATTGTGGGCAATATGCTTATAAGGAGGTTCTCTAAGTCCTCAGTACAAGTAAAAATAACTTTATTCCGAGCCTTTTGTCAGAGTTTTTACACTTGTCAACTCTGGACTAATTACACACAAAAGTCGCACGACAGTATACGAGTTGCCTATAATAATATCTTTAGGCAATTAAATGGACTGCCAAGATATTGTAGTGCGTCGGGCATGTTTCTAGAGGCACGCATTAACTCTTTTAATGCCATCCAAAGGTCTCGCATTGCTGGATTCATGACCAGGGTTGACGAGTGTCAGAATTCTATTGTAAGGAGCCTATCTGAAAGGTTAATGTTTACAGATACGTATAAGAGATGGATAAAAGTTGCCACATGAAAACTGTGAACTGATTGATTGTATAAGTTTTAATGTCGAGTGACATTGAAGCTTGTATAGTTAATCAGTTCACATACATAAAGGTATATTAGTTAATTAATTAATTAATTGATTGTTTGTATTTGTATTTTTATTTATTTTTGTTCTAAACTTTGTAATTTATGTATGGATCATGAGTCTGAATAAAGTTTTATTATTATTATTTTAAATTGCATTATTTATAGAGTAGTAGTAGTAAAGTTAGGTAAAACATTTCAATAGAAATCAATATTCTAAGAATAGTACATAACTTAAACGAATATAAAGAAACTATAAGTATGAAGATGTCAAATTCAGATGTTATATTTTAGCCTTAGTGAAGGTACAGAATAGTTAATAGTACACATACAACAGAGTAGGTATATTCCCTACTACTAGATAGTGATAAATAGATTAAAAATGTACTAACTTCAACAAAACAAAACTCATAAATTTATATAACGGAATAGGTATAAGTAGATTGAAATAAAAATATGAATATTTTAAGTAAATAATGTCAATTACATGTGTAAAAATACTGAAGGCACAACCTGTAAAAAAACTTGTAAGTTAATTGAAACAGGGCAATTTTTATTGGACTTCGAGATAAGGATTAATTACAAATAGTGCTTCATTAAAGCGGTTTGACTGCTTAATTGTGGAACAAAGTGTGAAGATAGAAAAAGATAAATAGATAAACTAAGAGGGATGTAAAATGTGAATAAATAAGTGGCCCACATAATGAGAGATTAGTTTTGAAAGGAAGCGTGCTAGACTAATTATATTTCCTGTTAAAAATAGTAAGAAGTGTTTGATGCTACGATGAACTTATCTATACTGGATAGTTAGAACTTAAAACGTAATATAAGATATTTAAGATATCCGAATATTTGCGATAACTGTTGATTTTAATTCAATTTGATGTTAGTTCTAAGTAAAACTAAACTCAAACATTTTGTTGAAATATGGCCAAATGAAAAGATTACTTTTAAACTGTGAATAATACGTTTCGAACTTAAGAAGGCTATATTGCTAAACTGCTAATATTTTGTGAATTTGGAGTAACACTTTAGTTCACTGTATATAAATGTCTATTGTCTTGTAAATAAAAAACTGGTAAATAAAAATAAGGTGTTAAATTATACACTACATTATTTCGAGCTTTTTGGTCATTGTGTGTAGAATCTTACTCATCGTTAAACTAGTCTATTCGTTAAACAGGAACTAGGAACAATGGGCAAATAAAATTGTAAATAGGTACTCAATTTATTGTTAGTAGAGTGAACGACAGGACATTATTTTGTAACCACAACACCAAGTCAGTTAACTTTACGGTTATTGCACTGGCTTGTTCATTAGAAGTTGCGATCGAATGTACTTATTCGCAAAAAGAAGAATTTAGAATCAGGTTGAACACTGTATACCTACAAGACAAGAGTGAAATAACTATATGTCATTTAAATCAAAATATGTGTGTTAGGATGCCTTGGCAACATCTGCAGTGCCAAAGTTGTCTTCGACTGCACGTGGTGAAAATGCCCGAAAATGAAATATGACTGGCGAAATAAGGACGCAATGAACCCCGGATCACCCGGAGTATAAAATACGGATTTTTTTTGTGTGTGAAAATTAAATCTAAATATCTACTACGTTACCTTCCTTCCTTTGTTATACTTTTATTGTGTTACCTTTTTATTTAAAAACTATCTTGTTCGAATAGTATTCTCTCAGTTCTCTAAGCTGTACGTAATCTCCTATTGCAGAATTGAAAACAAGACTTGTTTTTGTCAAACTTAGCTATTTACCTATTGAGTAATCTTTAGAGTGTTTGAAGTCTTGATTCAAATTTCAGCAATACAAGCGTTAGTCATTTGAAAATCATGTGAAGAGGTTTTTTTTCCTTAGGTAAATTAAAGATTTATACACTTATTTCCGAATCCAATATTCGTGTGATCCACAAATGTTTGTTTCGGAGTTTGGGTGTTTACTATGTATGTTATGTATGTATTGAGAAATATATAAGTATGTTTATCAGTTGTCTAGATCCCATAGCACAAGCTTATAACTTAATTTGGGCTATATGACGTTGTGTGAAAATGTCTAACAATATTTATTTATTATTTATTTTAGTACCTAACTGTTTATATGATTATAAAAAACTTACTGGTTCCGTATCGCAGGTTTCCAAATCAGGTATTGGATCGTCACCACAGTAGTATTCCGCTGGCAGAAACGGTGGCCGTGGTGGTGGCGGTAGAAGAAACTCTGGGGGAGGGCCAAGACAGTCACACTCCGTCAAATCTGTGGGTTCTATCTCCCACATCGCGTAATCTAACTTAACACTACTCACAACCTTTTCACTGATATCACTATCACTTAAATAACCACTAGTATCACGTTTTTCACGTTTCACTTCATTTGAAGTCCTCTGTTTAATTAAATTTGTTATGTAAAGTTCATCGTCCACATCGCTCCATACTTCTTTTCTGACTTCCTCATCTTCCTCAGGTTCTTTTACTACAGCTTGTGGTGCTGCTATAATATCGTTAATTCTTCTCTCTGTCTTTTGGTATATTTCATCGTTAGGGACTCTGATGTCAGCACCATTTTGCCTCTTATATTGACTGTATGTATTTATGTGACGATTTTGTTTATGATTATCGTTGCTATTGAAATCATTGTGATATGTCCAAACAGCGTACGACGACGCTTTCCTTGGACTCCGATAGTATCTTTCGGCCATACGCAATCTTCCTCAAAGTAATCTGCAACAATAAAAAAATATTTATATATTGAACTGATATCAATAAGTTCATTACAATCTCAACCAATTTATTTCATGACGGACATGTATCGATGTTCTACTGGCATCGAACTACTTATTATTTAATAGAAGAGCTAACACCTCATTTTGTATAACAAAGCGACCGCAATTAGAACCTACCGTCTCTCAGAGTACAATGGGTGAGAGGCTACTATCGATATCATCAGGTGCCACGCTCCCTAGTTATTTTAATTTATTTTTTATCGGTTCAATTGGATGGACGGGTTTCTAGCTATGCACTCAGTATTCCGCCGCTATCATGATGTGCCCGTCAGAAAAGCGGTTTTGAAAGTAAAAAGTTCATCGTTTTTTGATATTTAATTTTGATCGGGAGGAGTCGAGTACATACAAATAATTGACTGAAGATTTATTGTATCTACCAAAGTAACTATTCAAATAATAACATACACGTTCTAAATATCGAACCCAAGACTCCGGCGGCGGCGTCGAAAACGCCGCCGCCGGAGTCTTGGGTTCGATTCCCGGTCGGGACAAACTTTGTGTGAAGACAGAAACTTTTGTACCGAAGTCTGGATGTTTCCTATGTACATGGGGCACACTAAAAGTTTTACACTTCTAGCAAATCGGAACTATTTAAATTTCGAATGTTATATTTTTTTAAACGTTGCAGCCTTCTTAGTAATAAAAAAAAATAATTGGCGGGAAATCATTTGTCAATTGTTTTTTATCACACATAAAAGTTCTACGTATGCAAAGAAAATGGAATTAAGTCGAAAAGATTTTAGAGCGATGATTTTTTATGATTTTAAAAGTTCTCTCTCTCCGCAAGAATGTGCCGCGGCTCGTATTCAAAATGCTTTTGGAAGAGAAGCACTTTGTTTGAGCACCATGAGGCGATGGTTTGCTGAATTTGAGAGAGGTCGAGTTTCTTTACATGACGAATTTCGTGAAGGGCGGCCTTCAACTGCCGTCAACGAAAATAATGTGGCTACTGTTAAGCAATTCGAGGACTCTTGGGGATTGGTATGAGTCAAATCCAGAAAATTTTACACGAAAAATTGAAAGTTCGGAAACTTTGTTGTCGTTGGATCCCTCATGAACTGACAGCGGAGCAGAAGCGGGCTCGCGTGGAATGGTGCTCACAGATGCTACTGAAGTACGACTACGGATATTCTAATGCTGTTTATGACATTGTCACAGGAGACGAAACGGGGATTTATTGTTTTGAACCCGAAAAAAAAAGCAATCTTGTGAATGGGTGTTTGAAAATGAGAACAAGCCAACAAAAGTGAGGCAGGCGAGAAACGTTGGTAAAAAAATGATCGCTTTTTTTTTCTCAGCAGCATCTGTACAATTCCACTTGAACATCAAAAGAGTGTTAACGCTTCTTCACGCTCGGCCAACAAAACAAAGTAATTTTTAGCTTCCGAAAAAGTACAACTCGTCACCGACCCTGTGATTTCTGTATTTTCCCCAAAATCAAAGATTTGATGAGAGGTTTCACTTTTATCAACTCCGAAGAGGCAGTGATAGCGTTCAATCAGCACGTAGAAAACATGCCTTCAGATCTATGGTCCTCCTGTTTTAAAAAATGGTTCGATCGCTCGATGTTTGAAATGTAAAGGAGAGTATTTTGAAAAGCAATAAACATAATATTTTGGTTTTAACATGTTGTTTTTTTAAGTTACGCTAAACTTATAGTGTGACCTACGTATAATATTTATTTATGTATTAAAAAAAAAATGTAAATAAGTATTTATATCAGTTTATCTACTACTCATATCACTAGCTCTGCTTAGTTTGAGACTAGATGGCGTTGTGTGAATTGTCAATTTTTATTTATTAAAGTATTTTGTTACACATTTTCCAAATATTAATAAAACATGATCTCAATTTCAAATAATAACATACACGTTCTAAATACCTGAATACAATCCTCTTCATGTCACACTTGCCTTACATTTAAAACCTCATTTCGTTTTTGCATATTCATTGCGATCCATCAATGTAATTCAGAATGTAATACTCAACGTCTCATTATCATTTGGCATTCAGTGGCCACTCGATAGCTGTCAGAGGAGCCATGACGGCGATACAATACTCAACGAGGGCCCTTAAGGGACTTAACGAACCCATTCTATAGATTTTCTCACGTGAATTATGGTGTAAGTAACGGTTGTAGGGTGTGTGTGGATCGATCAGTATTTGAAGAGCAATTTCTATCGCGCTGTGAAACGGAATAGGATTCTGTTTCAACGATATAGAATGAAGTATTTAATGTTTTTATTGTAGCAATACTTATACACACAGTTTGCCCAGGTTTCGTTAGTGTGATATTTTTTATTAGTACCTACCTAATAAACATTACTCAAAAATGGGCTAAAAAGTCAGGAATAATTTACCATTCTAGAGGTTAAAAAACTTTTGAAATATGTCCAGTATAACATTTCATTTTTCATTTATTCTTTATTGTATGTACACATAATGTATAAGGTAATAAATATATCATAATATCGGTAATTTAAGAACAATATGCACTAAGACGTGCTTAAATCAATGGATGAATTTTCTTCCAGCAGACCCACAGTAATATAGGATACAATCATACTCGTACCTACCAAAATACAAATCTTTCCTCTTTGGTCTCTTTGGTCCCACATAATAGAGGGCAAGTCTATTGCAGGTACCGAGATATGTAGGTACAGTTAGTAAGAATAAGTGTATATTACGAAATTACAAAAACCTTTTTACATAATTCATTTAATAAACTCATTTTTACTTGCTCACCTAATATTTTGAATGTTGTCTCTCACAGAGACTTCGCAAAAGCCCTCGCATCCATTAGTTAATAGAATAATTTAATTATATTATTAATGTAAAAGCTATCGAGGCGTACGTGTAATATCACAAATGAAATACTATATGATTTTGTTCGGTTTTTGTATCGGTATAGTGAAATATTAATAAATAAATATATTTAGACATTCTCACACAACGTCATCTAACCCAAATTAAGCTACTAGTAGTATAAACTTGTGCTATATGATCTAGATGACTGATAAACATACTTATATATTTCTAAATACATGCATATTATACATAGAAGACACCCAAACTCCGAAACAAACATTTGTGGATCACAAATAATTTGAGTCGACCCGGAATCGAACCAGTTATACATAATAGATACTCTACACTACATAACTAGCGGACGCCGAGGGCTTCGCCCCTTGACACATTATATACATACCTACAGATAACCCCTCCTTGGGAACTACTCTATCCATTGGTATAAACCGCATCAAAATCTATTGCGTAGTTTTAAAGATCTGAGCATACATAGGGAACGTAAGCGACTTTGTTTTATACTATGTTATGTTTACGAGTAAAGTACTCGTTATGATAATGAACAACAAATAAAATTACCTACCTACTTAACTAAAAGAACTACGGTTCAACAACATCAGAATTGCGCTCTGAAATGTATTTATTTGATACTCGTGGGTGCAGTAATGAAATATATTTTTCGAATCTGCTACGAGACTACGAAGTTTCGAGCAAAATATTAAAAAAAAGAACTATCACGATATGGTTCAGTCTCTTTAAAGAAAAATCAAATCGAACCATTTGTGTAAGTACGGTTTCCAACTTAAAAAAAAAACATTTTTAAAACAAATACATAAATATTTTAGACATTCTCACACAACGTCATCTAGCCCAAACTAAGCCATAAGCTTGTACTATGGGATCTAGACAACTGATAAACATACTTATATATTTCTAAATACATACATAATATACATAGAAAACATCCAAACTCCGAAACAAACATTTTGTGGATCACACAAATATTTGATTCGACCCGGGAATATTATTACTCATACTATATTGGTTATACATTCTAATTATGTATATTTACGCTCTGTAGCAATAATATCAGCAAATCATAATAATACTAATATTCACACAAAAAAAAGCAATCAGTATATTTTAGTTCCTGAAGTCCCACTGTCATCTACCTTATAATATTACAATCTTTATGAACTAGTGGTGAATAAGATAAAATCAGTTTATAATATTATAATATAATAATGAGTGAAATGATAGGATGGGCACAGGTCCCGTCACTTAAGAAAAAGCGGATAAAACAATAATCGCTCAGTAAACCGCGGTTGGCAGTCTGCAAGCGATACCTACTTATAATTTAAAATATTCGTATATTGGTATCTATACGAAACTTGTAAGAGTTAGATTTGACCTCCTTGTTACAGGCAAGTTCAGTTGTTAGTATTTATTGTTAGATTAAATGCGATCAAATAGTTTAGCTCCTAAGCAGTAACTTTAATCCATTTAATCTATGTAAAAAATTATACAGTTCCGCTTATCATGTTTAAAATATTTTTAGTGTAAGCACATAATTTTAAATGTTTACAGTGGACTAGTGTCCCCCAAAATAAAAGAATTTCTGTTTTTCTGAATAATTACAGAAATTATTTTAAATTTATCATTTAAATTAATTAAAGTCTGGTTTAATTAATTAAAAACATGGCTGGTATTCTTTAACAACTCTCTTTCCCCTGTATATTTTTTTAAGTAAGACTTTATGTCCCACGACTTAATCCTTGTCTCATATAGGTAAAAAGTAAAATAGGTTGTAAGTTATTCAGTTTTGATTGTAATGTGAATTTTGAACCTAAAACTTTTTTTTTGTATTTTATTCTAAACCAGCTTTAGGTAAGCTTAAAATTATAAAAATAACTTTTTTTTACAAATAGTCTTGACGCTATTCATAACGCAGTGAGACCAATGCCTTACTTATGAGCTACTCCGATGGTAATAGCTTACAGCCCACACGGGAGTATACAGTTTATTACTCTTGGACAGCGTAATAAATCTATCTGTTTCGAAGTTTTAAACCGAGAGAAAATTATGGCTAGTTTTATTGAGCAAGCGAAGAGATTTCTTTGTAGAAACCGCTACAAACTGTCGCCAAACTGCACTTATTTGGAATGTGAGAAAAGATATTTAGCAAGACAAAATATCAAAGTCAGTACTATTCTATTATAGTAGAAGACAAAAGCAGATCTTATATAAAGCTTTTATAAGATCTGCTTTTGTTCTCAGTTCAGAATCCCCTTTTATAATCTTCACCGATTAGAGTTGCAACCATAAAATATTGAGTTGAGTATCACACATACACACATATCACGCCTATATCCTCGAAGGGGTAGGCAGAGGTACATTACACCCACAATTTGCTAGTATTTTTAGTCCCACGTAATAGGGAGCAAGCCTATTGCCGTCACTGGGCACATTGGGCTATGTCCAAAATGGCCGAATGAATTTAATAAAAAGTAGCAGCTATATTGTATTTGTGAAAAAAAATTGGAAACCCGTTGCCTTGCGATGAAATGTTGATAAAAGGCAACAAAATGTTACGTGTCAGCCGCTGTGGTACAGCCAATTAAAGTCCTGGGCGTCTCGGACTAAGTAAGTAAGAGTGGAAAATCACCATAGTAATCAAAATATTTCTGGGAACACTCCACGAAAATGCAAGGTTTCACGGTTTAGCCTATTTACACTTAAGGTAAGCCTAATCGATTAGACTGTAACTGATGTACTTACTGTAAATATAAGTACTGTTATGAGAAATTTGTAACCAACACAACATTTGAAATGTCAAAAGAGCATTTACGAAAATCAAAATGAAAAAAAAAATACCTAGTAAAAATGCTTTTTAATGGTTTCAATGTGGGTCTGAAAGTCGAGCATTTAAAGCAAACCGAGCATTCCGAAATATTAGATGCTAGCTGATAATGGCTTGATATAGTTTTTGTGCCCGGTTTCCGTGGAAACACATTACAGGGATAAAAATAGTCTATGTTTCTGAATGTCGAGGCTATCCAGCTCCTTGACACCATGGTGACTGTAAATGACTAAGCCTTTTGAGTTAGTTTAGTGAAATTGGTGTTACGGAGTGCAGTGAGTGCTACTGCCCTTAAAGAACACAAGAACAAAGTGTCTTTGCATTATAAAAGAGACTATAAGAAAAGTGCCAATTGACACATTATTTACATTGTAAGTTTTTAGCAAATTAAGTTATATTTAAATTACTTAAAGGCTAGATTGTAATTGTTATGAGATAATCATTAAGTTCATTCATAATGAAAAAAAAATGTTACCCGGGGATAATGTAGTCAGTCAAAGATATTTTTTTAAATCGGTTAAGAATTTACATCACCTATTTAATGCAAACCTGCAAATCAAATCTTTCTCTTTATAATATAAGTATAGATTATGCCAAAGTAAAAACCCGACGTTTCATGCACCCACATTTTGCCATTCAATTTATTTGTATACCTAATAAGGTGAGATCACTGTCATAGATGAGACCTTTGAATATATTTAGTAAAACCTCGTCTTGTCTGTCTGCAGATTTATCAGTAGCTGATGACGATGGAAATGAACTGGAGTTCTTTTGTGGAGCTTAAACTCCTTAAACACTCCCAATTAAATGCGCGAATTGAAGCAAGCCTCGGGCATACTAAAAACTACAGCAATATGATTTTAAATCATTTCGTAACAAGAATTATGAATTTATGAATCCAATTTATGAATTAACAAACATTAGATGTAAAGAGGCCCTAATTCAATTGGAATAGAATTCAGATTCCAAACGACCAAATTACAAATTGCATAATACTCAAATACTCATTGTATTAAGCTTATGTATAGCTTGATGCGAGTCAATACTTTAAGCATGAATATCCTCTGGGAACGAATACAAACCGTGGTCTGGAATTAATGAACAACAATTATTTTTTTCATTAAACAAGCTTTTTGAAGTTCAAACTTTCGGATACACTCTGTGTATTTGCTTACACTGTACCGACAAAAGAGCAATATGATGTTCTAATACTCGTTTCCGTTACTTTAACTATAACATACGTGGAAAACTAAACTTCGAAAATACGCTACTATTATACACACACACATACACACACACATATCACGCCTAAATCGCCGAAGGGGTAGGCAGAGGCGCATTACACATTCACAATTTGCCAATATTTTTAGTCCCACGTAATAGGGAGCAAGCCTATTGCCGGCACCGGGCATACATATAATGGGTTATGTCCAAAATGGCCGAATGAATTTAATAATAAGTAGCAGCTATACTGTGCCTTGCGATGGTGAAAGGCAACAAAATCTTACGTGCCAATGCGTGGAAAGTCCTGGGCGTCTCGGACTGTTCACTATATCGCTACTGTTATAAGAGTAAGAAATGGAGTATTTTGTTTATTCATCATCATCATCAGCTCCCATCCGTCCACTCAGGTATCTAACCCATTACGCGTCACTCTCTCTCTGATCTTTTGTGCAAAAAAATCCATTGTACTCTAGTGTTAAAAAATATAATTGTATTATTACTAGTTTAGCAATTAACACTAGTGTGTTGTTCTCTAACATTAATACATCTATGTTCAGCTAAAGCATCATGTTTTCGACATCTTACTAATTAATACTAGATTAATTATTTGTTTTCGTTAAAACATAAGGATGTATTCACAATAATAATGACTATTTTCTGAAATAAAAGTTGAGACATTTTATTTGTTAGATGATAGTTCTTTTCATACTACAAAACGAAATTGTTTGTATACTAATATGTATGTTATTTTTGTGACTTTTTACAATATAAAAATAATAATAAAACACAAAATAAATGCACCTATTTTCTTTCTTTCCTATCTATATATCACGCTGGTCTTGAACACTCAACGGATTTTTAATCTCTCCAAAATCGGAAGAAGTTATTCCTATTTTACGCGAACACTCGTAATATAGTCACAAATATAATAATATGCACAAATTAAATACGTGCTTGAATTTTTACAAAAAAAAACTTTCTTTGTTACTTTATTAATATTTATTAGTTCCCACCAGGCCATCAATAGGTACACTCACCCTGCGTACGAATGTAATAACATTAATCCTTCGTATGTTCGTGATCGGTTAATTAGTTTCCTCTTATGAAGATTTGTTATCTATTTGTGCGTAACTCACATTATACATCTACCTACTTCTGATTAGTAGATAAATAACACTCATGAGAAAAAACAACTGTAGGGTTCGTGTATTAAGATCAAAAGTTACTTGTGAAATCAGAAAGAGAAAGACCAAATTCGAATATCAGCTATGTTTTGTTATCAGCTAGGTGTTATTTCGATTGATGTGTAAATAAACAATACACATTAGTATATCTGTGTTTGTCTAATCCAATTTTGTAAGTAACTAATAACTGTAACTATACAATGACAAGGAATAACTGTTACTTAGGAATATAATTACGTTCTGAAGATTTACTGTGATGTTGAAGGAATACACACTTAGTAAATTGTTTACTAATCGATGCAAAATGGGTATAATTATAATGGCATGTTTGTAAAGAAACCGGGCAAGGGCGTGTCGAGCCATGCATAGAATAGGGTTCCGTAGTTACCCATAATGACCTCTATACAACTCATCCCGTTATCCCAGCCGTTATAGTTTTTCTTAAAAATTAATTACATGGACTACCATCATTATTTTTTTGGGACACTCTGTTTTAATATAAAGATTGTCTTTAAAGTTAGATATCTCGCAAACAGATCAATTTTTCTTAGCAACCTTTTAATGTTTATAATACTTAGACCTATCTTATTGACTGAGGGAGCAAAGCGACCGAAGTCATTGTTTTAACTTGCAGACTGGGGAGAATTTCTTTCGTCTGTACCTCTACATGTCTACATCTACGGGTTCCTTCCGGGCCGTATTTATCAACCGATTTTCATGAAACTTTACACACACACTCCTTGCTTACAATGAATAACATATAAATGATATTTTTTGGATGGGATAAAAAATGAAAGAGTAATAAAGAAAATTGAAAAATAAAAGTTCTAAACAAAGCTCCCGAAGTCTACGGTCTGTCAAGAATGCAATCCGTAACCATAGCAACCCATATAAATAAAATCAAAAGTCATGCAAATAAATACAATTTAAGAATAAACAAAGCCGCTCCCGAAGACTACGGTTCACAGAACCACTAGTTATAGGAGTTTTTGTGTTTTATAATTTTATTTTAGTACCTACTTTATCGGCGTTGTAAATACACTTACCAATGCAAAGTTTCATCTTTCTAGCACTGACGTTTGGGAATAAAGCCGAGGATGGACATCACGAAACTATAAGGGTTTGAGACCTTACACTTAGACTACACGGACGGACGGACAAACATGACAAAACTATTAAGGTTACGAGACTTACACACCCTAAAAAAACACCGAAATTTCAAAACGAATACTTAATTTATACTGAAATGTTGGTGTCAATTAAGTTGTCAAAATATCAAACATTTTTCCATGATCATTTAGTCATAAAACATTCATACATATTCTTGTCTTAATCCATCAAACAAAAAGCACTCAAATACAAATACTTCAAGTTAAAATTTCCATGAACTCAAAGCGCAAAGGTTCCGCCAACTAGGTGGTCCATACAAAAAGCATGTTATTTTCTCAGCGTAACCCGCTCTTCTCGTTGGTTAGCACTAAGATGGACCACGGAAGGTGAGCCATTAGTCCGGGAACTAACGCCAGTGCAAACAAGTCTGTAAACAAAGGCTAAATATTTGTTTCCACTGTCGGACGACACGATATTACAGTTATGGCACAGAATAGGGAATAGTAGTTACATACAGATCTTGCACTTCGAAGTTAATTAAAGCATTTGCATTATATTTTGTATAAAAAATTATGTTTTGTACACAATTACAAGACACTATATAATCACATATTTAGTAGTGTCACAATTATAAGTGTATTTGTTAATCCCACGTAATACCCCCTAAACCCTCTAATTCCCGGGTCTATTGTGGTTTCTGAACACTTAGGAGTATTTGCCACAGTGTGAAGCACCTCGCGGCTTGCAATTATTGCAAACGGTCGAGGCTGCGTTGCGGCGGAGTATGAAGGGGTGGCAGTCGTGGCCGCTTACATCTCGCCGAACAATATTAACGACGCTCAGTATGAGCTATTGCTCACTGAGCTCGACGTCGTCTTCACTGCGTGTCGTCCTCACCCTGTCCTGGGAGACTTTAACGACTGGTCTACGGTGTGGGGCTCCCGGGTAACCAATGGCAGGGGGAGATTACTTCAGGACTGGGCCACAACACGTGGACTACAGCTCCTCAACCGGGGGAATGTCACCACCTTTTGGCGGTCGGGGTCAGCTCGGTCGTGGACTTAACGTTCGCGACCCCTGCCCTCGTCCACCGTATTATGGGCTGGTGCGTGGAGGAGGGCGTGGAGACGCACTCGACCACCGATACATTCGATTTGAGGTCGTCCCCCCACCTAACCTTCCACAGCCGGTACCGAATCCCCCGGAACCGCGTTAGACGCTCAAGAGTTTAGACCGGGAGGCTCTCCTGATGGCATCCATCGTGCAGGCCTGGATTCCGGCACCGGACAGGCCTGTCGACGTGGATGCCGAGGCGGAGTAGTTCAGGAGAGCCATGTCGCAAATCTGCGATGCGGCGATGCCTAGGGTTACACCCGGGCCGGCCAGAAAGCAGGTGTACTGGTGGTCGTTGGATATTGCACAGCTGTGTGCAGCATGCTTCTCCGCCCGCCGCCAGTACACCAGGTTTCGCTGGAGGCATCGTCGACCAGACGATGCGGCAGCCCGGAAGGCGGAGCTATATGCGTCCTACAGAGAGGCTAAGGGCACCTTTCAGGAAGCGATCACGCGGGCTAAGACGGCAGCCCGCGAGGAGCACCTGGAGACCCTGGAGCGGAACCCATGGAGGCCCCCGTACCTACAGGTCAGAGGTAAACTCGGTGGTACTTCGGCTCAGTCGCTGGGAAACCACTGCCCCTGGACTCGACGGCATTCCGGGCCGTGTATTGGTCCTGGCCCTCGAGGAACTCGGGCCTCGACTGAGGGGGCTCTTCAGCGCATGCCTCGAAAGGGGCCAGTTTCCCAAGGTGTGGAGGACGGGGAAACTGGTCCTGATCTGGAAAGCGGGGCGGCCAGTGGACTCACCGTCCGGTTACCGGCCGATCGTGCTGCTCGATGAGGTGTGTAAGCTCTTTGAGCGAATTATCGCGGGACGCCTCGTCGAGCATCTCACGCGTGTGGGCCCAGACCTGGCGGACAACCAGTACGGTTTCCGTCGGGGACGGACCAACGTGAGCGTGATCATGCGCGTGAAGACCCTGGCGGAGGAAGCAGTTTCGCGGGGCGAGGTGGTGCTGGCGGTGTCTCTTGACATCGCCAACTTCTTTAACACCTTACCCTGGAGCTGCGTTAGAGAGGCACTGATCTACCACGGAGTGCCTCTCTACCTCCGTCGCGTTGTCGGGGCATATTTATCCGAGAGGGCCATAACTTACCCTAGCTGGCTCGGGCCAGCTCAGCGAGATGTGTCGTGCGGTGTTCCTCAGAGGTCTGTCCTAGGACCTCTCTTGTGGAACATCGGGTACGACTGTGTGTTGCGGGGTGCGTTGCCTGAGGGCGTCAGCGTAACTTGTTACACGGACGATACCCTCGCCACGGTGCGGGGAGCAACGCACCAGGAGGCAACACTCGAGGTCACGACTGGGGTTGCTGAAGTCGTGGGTCGGATACGGCAGCTGGGTCTGGACGTGACACTGAATAAGTCCGAGGCTCTGTGTTTTCACGGACCTCAGCGCGGGACACCTCCAGGATCCAGCATAAATGTAGGGAACGTTAGCATCGGCATCGAGCCCTCCATGAAGTATCTGGGGCTCGTAGTCGATGGCCGGTGGAACTTTAGACCACATTTTCGAAGTTTGATCCTCAAAGTGACGGGGGCAGCAGCCGCGCTTTCGCGACTGATGCCCAACTTAAAGGGACCCAACGCTTCCTGCAGGAGACTGTACCTGGGGATCGTGCAGAGTATGGCCGTGTATGGGGCTCCCGTATGGGCGCCGAGACTGACGGCCAACAACACTGCTGTTTTACACAGATCGTTGAGGACCTTGGCCGTCAGAACAATAAGAGGGTACCGCACGATCTCCCTGGAGGCTGCATGTCTCCTAGCCGCGACCCCTCCATGGGACCTGGAAGCGAGAGCCCTTGCGTCATTGTTCCAATGGCACAAGGAGGCGCTGGAGCGGGACCACAGGCCTGCGTCTCCACAAATCGATGCTCACCGGTCCCAACTCCGCCAGGATCTCATGGAGACATGGAAGGTGCGACTTCAGCAACCAAAGTGGGGAACCACCACCATCGCGGCGGTGAAACCGATCATGGAGGAGTGGCTGCAGAGGCAGCACGGTGGCCTCACGTATCGTGCGACACAGATCATCACCGGGCACGGAAACTTTGGTGAGTATCTGTTTCGCATGCATCGTGAGGTCACACTCGCGTGTCTACACTGCGAGGCTTCCGGTGTAGACACGCATTCCACACGTTGGTCGAATGCTCAACCTGGGCGAGTCAGTGCCGGGACCTCGTTGTGGGCCTGGGCGTAGATACTCTCTCGCTGGAGACCATCCTACGAGCCATAGTCTCTAGCGAGAGCCAGTGGAACGCGGCCGTTTCCTTCTGCGAGCTGGTTATGCTCGTGAAGGAGGCGGCCGGTAGGGTGAGGGAGCGTATCCTCCCCGCTGAGTTCCGAAGTCTGTAGCGAGGGCGCCGCAGGCGTGACTATGCCCAGGACCATCGACCTCCATGATCGGGGCCTGAGGACGATGAATTAGCAACCCACCGTCCTTAAAAAAACAGGCTAGAAGGACTGCGTGATGTGGGGCTGCACCCTACGCACGCCTTCACTCACCGATGCGGGATGAAACCCGACCCCAAGGTTGCGGGGTAACACCCGACCACCACGCAGGTGGCCAAGGTCCGCCGGGCGCCACTGGGAATTCTCTCAGTCTCTACCAGAGGCGCTTGGCAATGGACGTAGGTGTGGCCGCGACCTTGGTCCGCGGATTTAAAAAAAAAAAGCTTAATACATAAACAGGAATAAGAACGTTTGGATTCTGAGGCACCGTACAACCGCGGTTACGTGTTCCCGAGTTAACTCAGCTATCAATCAAAATCATAATTACGGTTAAATTAATAGATTTATTGGGTTTGTAAATTTTGTGACAGTGTTTAAAATGAGTAAAAATATATAGTGCTATAGATAAATATCGTGCAACAATGGAAACATGCACCTGAAGAGGGTGAAATGACGGCACTTTGTGATTTCTTGGACTGTTAACACTGTGTTAATAGAGGTTATTGATGTTTAGTGATACTGCTATGTTAACTTGGATTACGGTGTTGTTCAATATTAACCGACCTTTAAAAAGGAGGAGCAGCAGCCTACAGCAATATTTTTAAAATATTGTTTTCAAAAAATCCTTGGCCGCATTGCCGAGGCTCAATTGAAGTGAACTCACTTCTTTTCTAAGGAGTTTAAGCTTATCAGAAAGGGTTAAGAGCACTCCTATTAGTAAGTCCTCTAAGTAGGTAAATTAGAATAGTGAAAGTACTTAAATAAACACTTTGTTTACTGCAAGTCGTTGTGGTCTTTGAGGTGACTTTCCTTTTTTGGGTGGTTTTTTAATGACAAACTGCTAATTGGGATAAAAAATTACTAAAACATACTACATTTTGCACTAAAATAAACTGCCTAAGAAATTAAATATATTGTTTTTTGAATGAGCCCCTACCATAAAGGCTACGAGTACCTACATGACAGGAACGATTGCAAAAGAATGTCAAGCTTTATCATAACTAAGCACTCACAAAACGATGACGCAACAAACAAAAAGTAAGCTAAGTATTCGTCAGAAACGATAAGCTCGTAACCTAATTTCCTTATTCACTCCGAATGTAGGTTGAATATTCCAATTGTCGTTGGTGTTCCAAGTACCTACATATCCGTTACTGCCAAGCATTTGCCAAGAGTCTCTGGCAACTGGCAACCTTCGATATTCGTTACTAAACCAAGTCACCCCCTTTTGGGTGGAACGAAACTTGGCAACATTTCGGTTCGCATATTGAGTTCAACGTTTTGTTTGAGAGTCGAAGGCGTGCGCCAGAAATATTGGTATCTCTCCAGTTTTTTGTATTTTGCCGTGAAAACTGTTTTATTTATGGCATTGTACGTCGTTCGTGACTTGAAGATGTTCCGTTTAAAGGTGAATTTATTGTTGTAACGCAAAATATTGTTGCAGATGTTATTCTATTACTGTTTCAGTTACCTACACTTATCTACAAATATTACTATGGACAAACTAATATTTGATTGCTTCGGTGGTTTGGTCGGTAGTGCATCGGCTTTCGACTCCGGTCGAATTGTCGAATCAAATATTTGTGTGAACCACAATTTGTTTATTTTGGAGTTTGTTATAGCTTAGGTTGGGGTAGATGACGTTGTGTGAGTATGACCAAAAAAAAATTAATTGTAAATAAATTAATTGTAGGTATCTATGTTTGTACTACGCAATCTTAGACAGAAGTGATTTAACTTCAATACAAAAACTCTTAAGTTGTACCAAGTTGTATTAATCCTTCCAAAGAGTCGGTATGATAATAAGACACCTAAACCAATGGAATATTTCGTAAAACATTTTCTCATTCAAGTTTTAGTCATTATTATTCATTATGGCCTACTAAGAGATTCTCTGGTACTGACACATCAAAGTAACTGTTACAACCAGTAAGGGAAGATATTCATTGGAACACAGATTGAAATAGAATAATGTATTTTGTACAAGTAACATTGTTTTTTTATAACCCACAAGGCGACGCCTAAAAAGTAATGGAAAAAAGTAAGTTGTTACCGTAACACTTATCTATGAACATGCACTATGCAAACCCAAACCCATAACTGAAAACTGCATCAAAATCTGACCAGTAGTTTTGGAGAAAAATGGCAAAATGGATAAACAAACATCCCCTCACCTTACAATACGAGTATTATACCGTCTCCATTTCGTCTTCGAGGGTAAAAATACTCCATAAAACGTCGCTGTTTGAAAAAATACATGGTTATTTAAAATGAACATGATGATGCCATGTATGAAATTGAGATTTAAAAAATATAAAATCGTTATTAACAAACTTTGAAATAGAAGTCAATGAATTTCTCTTAAGAAATTTCTTGAATCATTCTAAAGTTACTTCCAACATGTCTCCATGAATAGTCTGCACGCAACCCACTATATTTCCCACTCAAAGTCGTCTCAAGATTCCCAAGTTGCTTACATTAATAAATACTGGTCTATTAGTGTAGTTTATTAAGATGGAACGTCGCTGATCTATCCAAGTAGAGCGATTTTGCGTGTGAGTAAATCCGTGTGTGGGCTGAGCGCGAGTAATTTTTGTTTAAAAAAAAGTGAAATTTCAATTTTGGTTAAAGATTCTTGTGTTAAAAACAAGTTATGAGTTGAAGTTAAATGAAAGTAAAATCATAAAAATAACGTAAACGCGCCTGTTTTCCAAAACAGATAAGAAACGTTCACTTTTGGCTTAAGGTCCTACATAATAAACCCTATTGTGGCAGACCTGGAATATTTTTCACGATAGGTACGGTAAAAAGATGATGCATTTATATAAAAATCCTGGCGAACGATTAAATGTCTTCAATACCTTTTGAATATTCGAATCCAGATGTACTAAACAATTCAGATATAAACAAGCCAGTTGTGTGGCATCAACATATCGAAGTTCCGTCACATAACTGGTTGGGTACCGCTGCTAACCTACATCAATCTCAGGTGACATCTTCGAGGAAGTCACGCGTTGTGGACGAACAGACGTGGCTTGCAAACATACCTTCTAAAGACCTGTTTTAATTAAATTGCCAATTTAAGATAGATGCCATTAAGTACACTACCACCCACTATTGACTATATTTTACGAACAATCTGATAAAATACTGAGAAGTTTTTGTAATAAAAGCTATTGGTCCTTTTTAGTACTGCATAAATCGAAATAGTAGTCTAATTTATAAATAAACTGACACTTGAGACTTGGGTCGCGTGGAATGGTAATCGTGTTCGATTAAAAATAGGTGTCTTAATCACTATTCTAGTCAAAAATCAGAATCGGTTAGTACTTTTTACCGTGATGAGACTCAAAGTCAGATATTTACGTAAAAAAAAAAAAAAATTGGCCTATTGTGCAAAAATTGCAAGAAAACTATTTTTTCTTTTCTTGATATCCTTCTTTGTTTTGAATCTTTTCTTACCCATAAAACGCAATGACAATATTTTACATTTCATACTCACTATAAAAATCAAAATATATAAATAAAAATAATTAAGTAAACTGCATTAAAAGTCTGCATCAAACCACTCCCGACTCCCGAACACTTGTCCTAAACACATTTAAATTGGAGCCGTTGATTGCCCTGCCATCGCGTGCAGCGGACTAAAAACTAAAGAGAGTTAATTAAGAGCTTAACGTCGCCAATTTATAAGGAATCCTGCTGCGATCGCAGACTTCGGAAGCAACTCGATATCTCAATGCTAATAAGATATGTTCGGGCTACTGTTTGCAACATGCGTATATTTAGCTTACGTTATGTTACATGTTATTAGGGCATCATAACTTGTTTTCTTTATGAGATGTTTGTGAGATGTCTGAATAAAATTGTTAGGAATCATCAAGATAGCAATTTTGTAGAATATCAATTAATATTCTTAGTAATATAATACCTATAATGAGGATTATGATATAAGCAAGTTTTTCTTCACCACAAACAAACATCAACAACAAAACTCAAAAATGGACAGATTTTAAAAGTTTTTTCAAGTCGTTAGAAAATGATCTCAGAGTAACATTATATACAATAGCCTTTTTACTATTAGAAAAATAGTAACTAGAGGTATTTATTAGGTATTATCATTTCATTTTTCATGTCAACAACTTCATATATAGGATTAATTCATAAAGAAATAAGTCTGACAACCTATCTGGGGTTCAATTCTTTACAATAAATGTCCAAATCTTTACTTTTATTGTAGAAAGTGTTTATAAACAACAATGAAAGGTGATCACTAAATTAATTGTAACAACTATTGAGGATTTATTTTAATTGACGAGACTATTTCTCTGAGTATCAGATATCGTTTAGTACATTTCTGCATTACATTTCGAAGTGGACTTATATTTTTCTAGAAGAGTAAATATACAAAGTGAAAATAGTAAGTTTAGTTACGGCGCTGAGCGTTAAAATTAGAGGTAATTAGAAACCACGATCATGTAACAAGTGCTAAGTATGCTTGAAGTTCTGTACCAGTTTTCATAATTGCGTTTACGTGTTTCGATTAGAGTGTCGTTTTCGATATTTGAAACGTACGAGCACTTTCAGAATTCGGGATGCAATTTCGAGATTGCTTTGAATGGCGCAGTTGTTTTAAACTACTCTAGTTTTCAGTTCTAGATAATGTTTTTTAATGTCTTTGTTGGAATTGAAAGTTTTGATATATTTTAAAGTGCGAAATTCGGAGTATTAAAATTATTCTGTTTGTATACTCGATAAGAATATAGTCTCAGTGCGGAGTTGAAGGTTTTTTGACTTGCCTTACGCCTGATTCAGGCTAAGAATTTTAATTAACAAACTAGGTTACACATCCAAACACAAGTTTAGTTAAAATCACATTAAAATACTCAGTCTCTTATTGTTGCATAGGAAAAAGTACAATGGACAATTTCAGTTCAACTATAATAAATATAAATAAGCATAAAAAGTATTCTATATAAAACTCTGGCTTAAATTTTTTAACCCGTGTAATATTAAACACATCTCGCTTAGGAGAGCCGGCTGTGCACATTCCAAGTGCTAGCCAGTGTATTTATATTGTCAATAAAACTCAGCGAGTCTCCAGGGAGTTCTGGGATATAAACATGAATGGGAATAGTCTGGAGCCGGCTTTTTGTGCTATTGGAATGGAATACCGTGTCTCTAGAAGTACGTAGTTGTCTGATAGTTAAGTGTTTAATAGATAGTTTCAGTATACAATGCAAATGGCTCCAAGAAAATTCAAAAATATTTTTCTTCTTTTTTTGTTTGGATTAGATTTACTGAACAATATAGATAAATAGGATTACCATTCTGTGTTTGTTTACGAGTTAAAAACATCACATAACCTAAGCATTAAGGATGAGAGAAATTAATGAGGAAGAGAAGGATCCTGCTTACGTTTGCTCCGTAACAAGTCGGAAGGGACTAGTAAGAGTTGTACAGAAGGTAATAATAAACCTTTTACAAGTAACGAACGTTCAATTTACCTGTCAGATACCAATTATTGGCATTAAAACTCGCAAGCAATTTACTTATTCGACTGTGAGAAAGATAAATTAAAGAGTGAACTAAAGTGCAGCTCGCGGCGCCTATTTCATTCCCAATAAATATGAGCTCTTCAATTTTTCGCTTTGGCCATGCCTTGTTAACATATACAGATACATATAGCATATATTTGCACTACGGCCAATAAATTTTGTGGCTATCGCGCAATGGAAACATTTACCATTACTATGCGAGCAAGCGAACATCGCTTTATTTGTTCCCTGTATAATTTACGATCGAATATTGATATTGGATAATTTTGAAGCGTAAAACAGGTAATGCTATAAACAAAAGTAATGTATTAGATAGGCCGGTAGAAGTTAAAAGGTACCCTGTACTGTACTTCAACTATAAGTCGGTATTATTTTTCAATCGCTTCATTTCATCGAAAGTTATGTCGTTAGACGACTATTCTATTCTAACTATATAAAATTAAAAATCGAAAAATAAGGGGTAAAAACTAAAAAAAACAAGTCTTCATATGGAAATAATGAAGGGACGAAAAGATCCCGGGAAGTGGTAGGTAGGTACGTGTGGATTCCGTACCCAAAGGGTAAAACGGGAATCCTATTACTGATACTTCGCTGTCCGTCCGTCTGTCCGGCCGTGTAGGTCTGTCTTGGGCTGTATCTCATGAACGGTGATAGTAACAAAGTTGAAATTTTCACAGATGATGTATTTCGGTTGCCTCTTTAACAATAAATACTAAAAAACAACAAACTTGTTTTTTTTTGCCGTTTTGGTATGGAACCCATTGTGCGCGAGTCCGACTCGCACTTGGCCGGTATTTTAAGTCTTAACCAATAGTCGTAAGCCATTTAAAAGTATAATAATTCTAAGTAAACGGCTAACAAAACTTATATCACTTAGAAGCACTTATAATAAGACATTCTGATACCATTAGTAGATTCCATTAGGACCGATTTCATAAATATATAACCCATCAGTTGTATCAGAAAATGGACTAAATAACGTGCCGAAGAGATTTGTATACTGCGTGACTAGGTAAAAAAATAGATAAAACATATATTATATTACTTAGTAGCAGACGCCCGCGGCTTCACCCGCTTGACAAATTATATACACAAAAACCTTTATCGAGAACCATTCTACCCATATTGGTGAAAACATCAAAATCCGCTGCGTAGATTTAAAGATCTAAGCATACATAGGGAATGGAAGCAACTTGTTTTTTACCTTCTATGCTTAGATCAAAAATACCTAGATTACCGATCAGTGCTTTAAAAACGGCACCACTTCTCCTCGGTCATTGCACACCTGGGCGCTTCAACTGCTTTCGTATTAAGTTCTTATTCTGCTTGCTGACTCTCGAGGGATGCGACAACGGCGCTGTACATTAATGCTTTTGTATTAATTATTACGAATGATTTCTATGTCAACCATCAATGTACAATCTTGTTTATTTTATAGATGGTATTTGTAATAATTACCTATATATATATATTCGAGTGCCAAGATTCTGCGTTGTATTTGTACTGAATCCAATATCTATAGTATTTTTGATTTAAGCCTTCTATGTTACGAGTATGATAATATTTGATAAAGACACAAGACAGAGGCGCTTATTACAGCAATAACAATAACCACTGGCGGATTGTCATTTTTGGGAAGTAAAATTAAGTACTTGCCAGAGCTACTAATATTTGCTAATAAATGACACAAGATAACTAAACAAAAATTTTTAAAATAGTTTTTTGAACTAATTCCTTTTTTTTTAATTCCCCGAGACCGCGGCCGCTCCCATGTCCATTGCTGCGGGCGTCTCTGGTCACACCAGAAGGTATTTCCAGTGGCGCACGGCGGACTTCAGCCACCTGTGTGTCCTCTTCGGAATCAATATTCCCAATTAAAATTTACCTAAATATACAAATATACTACTCACGGTACAATGAAATATTGAACTCACTTTGCTATTGGTTCATCTACTAGTGAGTATGATACCAATCTTCCGATTCCCACCCACAGTCCGCGACAAATTAGCCAATCTATTTGCAGCCTGGTGTGACATTCTAATAAAATTAAAAACAATGCAAGTCTTTGATACCAGAAAAGGAATAAGTCGCCAGCCTCTATTTAGCGAACATTTTGAAACTAATAATAACTCAATTCTGGTACCTACCAAGAAGATGAAAGTGAGACAAATTATAAAGACAGAATGTCAGCGTGTAATCATGTTTGTGATCTTTAATTAGTGAACATAAAGGTTAGTATTACTTGACGATGTAGTACTTAGTTGCTTAAAAATTTAGGTTAAGAAGTAAGGATTTTTGATGATCACAGCTAACTAAAGAAGCCAGGTCAGGAAGAAACTGTTATGGGTAGAGAGATGCAGAGATGAGACCTTTGACAAGAATGACCTTTGATTATAATTTGATGTCAATATCCAACTATTCGGACTTAATTTTTTGGTGAGGGCATGGTTGGTAGCCGTTTAAGTTACCTCTGGCGCAGGGTAAAAACCCAGGTCCAGACGCAATGACGCAGATGCAATGCTAGTTCGGAGTAACGATGGAGCTACGCACCTAAAAGAAGAAGAAGATCCAACTCTTCAGTGTAGGAAACCTGAGATGATTAACATTATGTTGGTGAAATTAAAAACAACACTCATTTTTAGCTAATTTAGAGGGAATAATGGGAATGCTAGTAAGTCGTATGTGCGTACAAAATACAATATATGGACTGTTTTCTGAACTTCTGTATTATTGGTCCGTAAAAAAATCAAGAAAATTTGACAAAAAATAACGTTCGAGATTCAAACTTCAAAGGAACTAAGACGCACGCGCTAATCCCTAGTAAAAAATATACTGAAAACAAACTTTTTGTTCGTGAGAAATATCAACATAGAAAAGACAAAAAATTGTAAAGTTCAAAGTCCGTTTTGAATTACGACGTCAGGCACATCGCCTGTCAATTTGGTCACAGATTTTGAACGCACGTACGTTTCTGATCGAGTTCGTGATTCCACTGTGACAAAAAAGAGAGATTGATGACAATAGCGGGTTTTGTTTGTATAAGGTTTTCCCCGCCAAGTTTTGTCTGGTCTCCTAAGAATATTACAGATGAAACTATACAACCTAAAGTGGGAACGTCCAATACCTATAGTTTGTAAGAATATTAATATATTTTATAAGCAGTGAAGTAAGCTAACTTTTACTTATAAAATTATACAATATGAATCACAAAAACTATAGTCTTGGGCTGAACTCGAACCAACGACTGATCCCTTTCCATGAGGAACGTTCTATCAACTGACTAAAACACCACTAGCCCAAGACATCTAATTTTGTGATCACATTGTGTTAATATCGCGACTTACTGCGTCGCCAGAGCGCCATCTACCGGTAGTTGAGGAACTAACTACTATGGTTTTTGTAAGAATAACTTTTATACCTTTCTCATTTTTAAATAGTATATATAGGTAATATTTCAGAGGCACTACCAACATCTTTGTAACCACCAAGTTATCCTCACCCACTTCTCCCTTAAAATATCATTCAGCTTCGGATAACATACTAACGAGTATTTTATTGATAATATATTCTACTCATACCTATACAGTGCCTGGTAACGACAATAGGGTTACCCCCTATTACGCGGCCCCAACCAGGCCTCCGTCACTCGCTCAAAGCCGCGCACTATATACCTACCGCTCGGCGTACCTTCGAGAGTACAAACTGGCAGAGGGCTGCCGAACGCCCGCCTGAGCGCTCGCATCGTACCGCACTGCACGTTTCCCGCGCTTACGCTTCGAAATGCAGAAACCACGTAATTATTGTGCGGATTATAGTAGGTATGCAAATGGTATGCACTATTTTAATAATAACAAAATGCATTTTTTACTTGGGTTTCATTTACTTACATTTCTTTTTGTTTTTCGTGCACCGGGATTACGTTATGTTTGGCTAACAAAAAAAGCGGCCAAGTGCGAGTCGGACTCGCCCATGAAGGGTACCGTAGCAACAAGTAACATAATATTTTAATTTTTAAGATTTATGGCGTATTAAAAATCTACGTACTAGATCTCGTTCATACCAATTTTCGGTACCTAGAAATTTGTATGGTAATGTACAACATATTTTTTGTTTTATCATTCTCTTATTTTACAAGTTAGAGGTGAGGGGGGGGGGGACACATTTTACCACTTTGTAAGGGTCTCTCGCGCAAATTATTCAGTTTAGAAAAAAAATTATATTAGAAACCTCAATATCATTTTTAATGACCTATCCATAGTTATTATTTATTTTCTTTTTAGGGCTCCGTACCCAAAGGGGAAATACAGAAACCTATTACCTACTAAGACTTCACTGTCCGTCTGTCTGTCTGTCTGTCTGTCTGTCTGTCCGTCCGTCCGTCTGTCACCAGGCTGTATTTTATGAACCGTGATAATTAGTATACCTTGAACCGTGACATAGTAAATAATGTATTTTTATTTATTGATCTATAAAAAATATAAATCATTATATAAAACTAAAACATATTTGATTAACTAATAAAAAATGGTTGATTCGTAACATTCGTTTTATTACAATAATAATATTATTGTTGGACATGCTCACACAACGTCATCTAGCCCCAACTAAGCTATAAGCTTGTGCTATGGGATCTAGACAACTGATAAACATACTTATATATTTCTACATACATAACATACATAGAAAACACCCAAACTCCGAAACAAACATTAGTGGATCACACAAATATTGGGTTCGACCCGGGAATCGAACCCGAGACTCCGGAGTCGAAAGCCGATGCACTACCGACCACGCCACCGAAGCAGTCGTTATTATAATTATCAGTGTGTTTCACTAAAAACGGTTATAGAAAGCTGGGTTCTCAAACATCGGACACTCAGAGACAGGGACATAATAAATAATTGTCCTAAGATGTGATTTTATGTGTATCAAAGCAGTATATGAACGTTCGATTGTCCTCTCATTATGGCGATAATAATTCACGCCAACACGAAAAGTTTTTGACACAAAATTGAAAAAGAGCCCTTTAAATTTGAATTGTTTTGAGGCATAAGAATAAAGCGATTTATAATGATGATAATAATAATTTGTTATAATCAATTCGGGACAGTGAAACTCAGAATTACAAGCACCCTTTAAGATAGTTGTATTAAACTTAGTACAACTGGATTTAAAATATTATTAAATTTCATACACCCTCTCCTCTCTCAGGATTTTAAGAAGAGTTTAGAGTTATCATGTAGCGCCGCCGCTAGTGTTATGATGGACTGCAAACACTATATTTAGTAGAATGTAACATTTGTCCTGGTTATTGGAATTTTGGTGGTTCTAATTTCAGAGTGGTTATGTATTTTTATAGTACTCCGTCACTGCAATAGGCTTGCACGCTAACGTGGATCCAACAAAATTACTGACAATGTGTGAGTGTATAATGCACCTCTGCATACCCCTTTGGGGCGTGACGATATTTATATTTGTTTGTAACAATTAAAAATGAAAGTATGATGAGCCAACTGAGAACCTTCCCAGTCGGCAATGACGTGGAGGATTTTTAAACGATATTTTGTAATGTAAATATTTTTAGTATAATTGTGTATATTGTATATTGTTGTGTCTGTAATGAATAAACTATATGAATATATCTATTTTATATATCTATTTTGATACGCTTAAACGCTCATTGCGTCACGGAGTAGTTTCACGCTACCGCTCATAAATCGCGAAATTACGCGAGTGGAGGCAAACTTTTTACCCTAAAACATGCCTACAGATTTCCGTTTAAATCGTTGGTCGGTTATGCGGCAAAAACAAGCCGGTTGAATAGCTCGTAAATTTATGTAAGGGCCCTTTAGGGTTTTTTCTTGGACTTCAATCGAATTTACTGCTGGAGTATGGAAAATGGTACAGGGGTTAATATAAAAGAACTGTAGCATAATAATTTTCCTGTTACGTAAATCAGGTTGTTGTTTTTAAGGTGTTTTTAAGATATTTCTTAATGATAAAGATAGATGTCATATTTCACATCTAGTTCATATTATATTTTCTTCGTAAATTTAAATAAACGTTTTGACTGCCTCAGTGACGCAGTGGTGGACAGTCGCATACACAATGCGACTGTCATCACTGAGGTCCCAGGTTCGATTCCGGGTCGAATCAAATTATTTGTGTGATCCACAAATGTTTGTTTCGGTATGTATTTAGAAATATATAAGTATGTTTATAAGTCGTCTAGATCCCATAACACAACCTTATACATGGGGCACACTAAAAGTTTTGCACTTCTAGCTAATCGGAACTATTTGAATTTCGAATAATATATTTTTTTAAACGTTGCAACCTTCTTAGTAATAAAAAAAAAATTGGCAGGAAATCGTTTGTCAATTGTTTTTTATCGCACATCAAAGTTCTACGTATGCAACGAAAATGGAATTAAGTCGAAAAGATTTTAGAGCGATGATTTTTATGATTTTAAAAGTTCTCTCTCTCTCTCCGCAAGACTGTGCCGCTCGTCTTCAAATTGATTTTGGGAGAGAAGCACCTTGTTTGAACACCGTGAGGCGATGTTTTGCTGAACTTGAGAGAAGTCGAGTTTCTTTAAATGACGAATTTCGTAAAGGGCGGCCTCCAACTGCCGTCAACGAAAATAATGTGGCTACTGTTAAGCGGTAAATTGAAGAAAACCCGCGGATTACCTATGAGACAATTCGAGGACTATTGGGGATTGGTATGAGTCAAATCCAGAAAATTTTACACGAAGAATTGAAAGTTCGGAACCTTTGTTGTCGTTGGATCCCTCATGAACTAACAGTGGAGCAGAAGCGGGCTCGCGTGGAATGGTGCCCACATATGCTACTGAAGTACGACCACGGACATTCTAATGCTGTTTATGACATTGTCACAGGAGACGAAACGTGGATTTATTGTTTTGAACCCGAAAAAAAACAGCAATCTTGTGAATGGGTGTTTGAAAATGAGAACAAGCCAACAAAAGTGCGAGGCGAGAAACGTTGGTAAAAAAATGATCGCGTTTTTTTTCTCAGCTACGGGTCCCATCTGTACAATTCCACTTGAAGATTAAAAGAGTGTTAATGCCGAGTGGTTTTCTACCAATTGTTTACCCAGGGTGTTAGAAAAAGTTCGCGAAAGACGACCCAAAAGCCGCGTTCTCCTACATCATGAAAACGCTTCTTCACACACGGCCAACAAAACAAAGTCATTTTTAGCTTCCAAAAAAGTACAACTCGTCACCCATCCTGCGCATAGCCCCGACCTAGCACCCTGTGATTTCTGTATTTTCCCTAAAATCAAAGATTTGATGAGAGGTTTCACTTTTACAAACTCCGAAGAAGCAGTGATAGCGTTCAATCAGCACGTAGAAAATATGCCTTCAGATCTGTGGTCCTCCTGTTTTAAAAAATGGTTCGATCGCATGAAAAAAAATTTCAAATGTAAGGAGAGTATTTTGAAAAGCACTAAACATAATATTTTGGTTTTAAAACTTATAGTGTGACCCTTAATTTGAGTTAGATGACTTCGTGTGAGAATGTTCAAAAATGTTTATTGTATTTTATGTATTTCATAACCGTTCTATTTCCCACGGAACCGGTCCTTTCTGATTATTGGGATACTTGTTTTTGGCAAACATAGGTAAAAGTTTAGAGTTAGCAGCAATTAGCCTCGGACCTCGTCTATGTTTCGTGGGATCAAGAAAGTTACTAACAATAGAGGCATTACAGTATACTCCTAGCTACTTCTTCGGAAACACAGTCCCGATAATTATGTACGTATAAATAAATATAAATACAAGCTTAGAAAAAATACTTTATGAACAAAATACAAGGCTAAAAACCCTTTACAATACAAAGTAATGTAGATATACCATTATTACTTTGTCGCATCAATGGAGATGAGAGGTTGCGTATTTTGATGAGATGTTGCCTATAGGATAACATGATATGCTGTTTTACCAAAGCAGTACTGAGACATACAAGATAATAAAAAATATATTTCTTACTACTTCTAGATACTACATTATTCTTTCCATTCTAAGGTTGCCTGGAAGTGATTGCTCTCTAGCGATAAGGCTGCCTGTTAAACATTATTGACCGAATGAGAGAAACGAGCGAAAATTTGTTTTCGTTCGTCTGTCTGTATATTATTATGTGTTGCGGTCCGATCTTCATGAAACATAGCACAAGTGTTCCTTAATTTAATTTAATTTTTTTATTGTGAGCTTATTTTCATTAAGAGGAAAATGGGGTAAATATGGTCAAATAACGTTTTAATGTTTTTTCGGGATAACGGTCCCCTTTATTATCCGATCTACACGAAAGTTGGCACAATTATTCCTTTACTAGAAACGATATATTTAGTGTTTAGTTTTTTTTATTGGGTAGAATGAGGTGGGGGAAAACCCAAAAAATATTTTCGTTCGAACATAGGGCGACCACTAGTTTCATTTATGTCTTACATTACTACGGTACTTGTTTATTTTTTTTACAATAAACTGTACTTTATATTATCTTTGAACAAAGTGACGCAAATAAATTGGGAACAGTACAAATCTTTTGTTCAATATGTATTTTTAATTATAACGTATAGAGTCCAAAAGTAGGTATATAATAGTTTCATTATACCTATTCACAGAAGAACCAGGACAAACTCTACTTAAGCCCGTATTACGTACATCATTTATCTGAGAGACCTCATCAATCGAATTCCCAGTTATTCGAACGAATACTATTTGAACAAAAAAAAGGAATCGTTGTCTTTAGCAGCTCAAAGCAATTACTCTGCAATTTGTCACCGGTACTATTCACGGTTTGATTTCTTTGGTGCGGGATTAGAGATTGATTGATTAGCCATTTTTACTCCTCTTGTGCCTACAAACTATCGTAAATGACTCTGAGATTAAGATTGGCACTCTCCCAAAGATATTTAGGGTTTGGTTTCTAAAGAAAAAGCGTGCAATAAACGAGAAACGAAAATAGTCGTCACGAATATTTTGAAATTTGGAGTACAACTAGAATCTGTATAAATTATTTTGTTGTATTATACGTTTATGTTTAATATTGGATGGAAGCAGGCGTTACCTGGCGAAAATCCATGACAAAGTAGTAAGTAAGATGTTAAAAACTTTTTAAAATATAAAAGCATTATTTTTTCGCAGAGCTAAAAGACAACAAAACGTCGACAATTGTTTCGCATCTAAACGAGGCATTATCAAGACTGTTTCAAAGAGAACAGCAGCGTTTATGTTTACTCCGGCGGGTAAATATTATGATGATGATGATGATAATGATGAAAGCAAGCTCTTCAATCTGATCCCACCCTCTTTCTTCAGATCCTGAACAACGCGTGTTGGGCAGAGATGCCACTCCCACACAGTGGATAGGATGTTCGCGAGATCCGAACGTTTTAAACGTTCGTTTCTCTGCCGAACGATAGCGGCCTGGAACGCCCTGCCTTTGCACGTGTTTCCTCCCACATATAATCCTGGGTTCTTTAAGCGGAGCGTGAAGAGGCACATCAGTAGGTCGTCAAGTTGAGGGCCACTCTCTATAGTATTATGTGCCGTGAGAGTGGCCCACAATCGCTAGACGTCGTCACGACTTACCACCAGGCGGGCGGCGTCAATTCGGCGAACCCAATATAAAAAGAAAAAAAAAGGAAATTTTTAACTGACTTTGAAAAAAGGAGGAGATTCTCAATTCGACTGTACTTTTTTTCTTACCTTATTTCTTTGGACAGGGTAAACCGATTTTGAATTTTTTTTAATTATAAGCTACTACTTTCCCATTTCAATTTGGTCCCATTTCAGTAGCTTGATTTCGGTTGTTGTGTCAGTTTTATGACGTGTTTTTTTTGTAGGGATCATTTTGTTCAACTAACTTCTTTTTTAGTTTAGAGTTAAGTTTTGAAAGCGACTCAATAAAAATGTTGGAATTATAGATTACGATAGTTCTAAAAGTGCTAAAGATTTTAATAGACATTTTATTGATTAGTAAAAATATTATTGCAGTATATAGAAATAAAGATTTTACCAATAATTTCACGAGTTACCCCTGAAGACAGTAAAAGCTCGCAAGCAGTAATTACGTGCTGGCTTGCTCTTTAAACACACACTAAAAACAAACACGGAATGGGCTATAACTTAACATGTTACTCAGGTTTTACGACTGTTAAAATATCTTGGTACTCATTTCAGGGGAGTCAAACTCCAACTTGTAATGGTTCATTAGTTTCGCTTGGAACGAGATGAAAGCACAATATTTTGAGATACAAATATACTTCTCGCTACAGGGAGCTGTGACAAAATTTGTAAACAAAAATGTATTCCTAAAGTGATCAGATGTACCCATGCTGAAGCTTTTAGTTATTTGATGATGAAGAATGATGAAAGTATTGTTTTGAATATAAATGTACCAAATTGACTTATTGGAGACATAGAATTCTACACCATGTTCATACATATGACATATATGCACACGCTCACAGAACAAACACACACACAGACACAAGTAAGTACGGAAATAAAAGCTATTGTTGTTGAACCATTGCACAAGGTTACGTAAAAATGAATCCTAATCATAAGTAACAGAGAATAAAACTCTATTTTCAAAGCTTCGGCCAGTTTAACGATGACAAGCTGCAAAAAGGGAGGACTACGTAGGTTAATTTGAATCCCCGCATTTGTAAGCCCAAACAATAATTGGATTTGGACGTCCAAGTTGACAGTTCATTTCGCTGTTCCGTCCCTTGACATATACTGTAAGATTATGAAAACTTATTATTTCGAAAGATCACTCCCTTTGCTAATTTGTATAAGAGCCAATTATAGAAACGCCTAACTTTTTCCTTTTTAAAACAAATTTAAGTGTAACACAATTTCGTGAAGCAGATTTATGTTGTAATTTTCCTTAGAAGGGGACAAGCGCTTTGATTTAGTTAACTTGAGCATCGTCTAATTAGGTACTTTTAATTTAAATTGGATCAACTCTCGCCTCAGTCGTAACTTCCCGCAAATTGCACTCCGCAAAACATTGTCGACATAAAACAATCACAGCGAGACGTGTAATTATGTAATTATTCAAGACAAATTAAAGTTCCTTGGAAGGGTGGCTTGTCAAGTGAGCAAAAACAGTAGACGGGTGAACAACAGGGGTTTTTGTTTCATCCATAACAAGGGAGAACAAAAACTGCACTATCAAAATGTATGACACTCAACCGGTGGGATTGTTCTTCTTACTTTTTGTACAAGTTCAAAGACATACAACATTGTCACTTTGGAATTGATGTATTCCTTAACGTGGCAGAGAATAATGGATGTATTTACAACTTGTCTTCAATATTAATCCCTTCAAATACAGACTTTTTATATTTCTAGGTCATATTATGTGTTTTATTATTATTGTTTTGTTTGGCATACCAAGTGCCCGGTAACGGCAATAAGCCTGCACGTAGAACTAACAAAACAACTGGCAAAATCTAGGTGTATATAGTACCTTTACTTACACCCTTAGAATAACCAGCAAAGTACCTATTCTAACGTCAGCTAGTATTTTTATGTGTTCACAAAACTTCAACTATTATTTGGAATATTGATGACGACAGAAAAGTGAGTTATATGTCAAACGCCATTACCTTTATCAAAATCAATGGCTACATTGAATTGTATTGTATGGAACATGCACCATCAGTAACAAGATGATTAATGATCATACAAATAAAGTGTTGATAGGACAAATGGGTAATGTCGTAGTTTTATCTAATCATAATACATCAATTTTGCAGGCGATAGCTATACCTTATTATAATAAAGTAAATTTCCAAGACAAAAATATCAAACAGGAAATAAATGTCACAAAATTATTCAAAACAACTTTACCAGATTAAAATAAAAGCATTTAAACAAGGAATGCTATTTTTGAGCTCTTGGAAATTGAAAATTTACTACGGAAATAATCAAATCACAGACAATAAAGAAGGGCAAAGGGAAATTAATACCAACGCTTGAGACAAAGTTGATCTTGTTCGTCTTGACAGATGTCTGCGAAATGAAATATAGATTTAAAATGATGTCTACTTACTTACTGTTGTTAATGGTGGGATATTTTATTTATATAACTGCTATTTTGGCTCAAACTAGAGTCATAGAGTCCGAGCTAAATGTGAATAAGCCGGTGAATTGTAAATAAGGCGTGCTTATGCATAACAGTTCAATAGGAGTTAAACTAGAGAATATGTACTAATTCTTATTGGAATATTTTATCTAGTATAGAAAACAATGGACGACAGACTTCAGGAGCTAAGTCAATGCAGTACTTAGTTTAAAAGTGTATTTTGTTTCTAAATCAACGTAAGATACAATCGAAATATGAATTGAACGAATAAATTATTTTTGTAAATAAAACAATACAAAATTATTTCAAGAGCTAGAATCTTATTCGTTGTACACTCAGAAAATAAACATTAGAGAACCAGCTGGGAAAACACACATCAAATGTTTATTAGACCAAAGATCACGTTGAGCCTGTTATATGGCCACCCAAGATGAACAATGTACCAAAGACTTACCATATCATAAAATCAGGCTTTTTATCTTGTACAAGTTCGTCCAAGCCTACGAAAATAAGACAGATTTAACACCCACTCCGGTAACATTCGTTGTTTTACGATATCTGATCAAACTCCGAGGGCTTATTTGTTTTGATATTGCGAAATTTACTATTTTACTACTTTTTTACAGTTGATGTTAAGAGCATAGTTAGGTTCGATTTATTATTTTACACCTTAAATTTTAAGGCAGATGTTATGTTATATATATAATAAAGATTAATGTAACCTTTTTAAAATAAACTTTAAAGTATTTCGGAACATAAATAGAATGATGCAATGATGACCTCTTTCTCAGTTTCTACTCAATATATTCACAAAAATACATTAATAATCAATTGCATCTAATTAACATTTCTTGATGAGATGTTTTTCTTAAAGAATAACTCTTAGTGAATTATTTGTGTGGGTAGAAAGTCGTTGTTAAATTGGAAATTTATTAAAGTACAGATCGTGTATGTTAGATTTATGGAAAGTAAAAGTTGTTGGAAGTCTGTGACATCTTATAAATTTGATGATAAATATGGTGGAGGAATGCTGCTGGTGACATTGAAGCTGGAGTTTTAGATGTTCCGGTTTATAACATTCTTAAGATTTATTTTTTGGTTACTAACACAATAAGAGTAGACGTAGAAAATTCGAAGACTTCAAGCATCTTTTATTTCAAAACCTTAACTCATTATTAAAATAGAAAATTGTGGCGTAGAAATTTTCTACGCCACGAATTCTTCAATTTTTTAACATCTACTGAACGTTTACATGCTAGGTAGTTTCTTCAATAGATAGAATGATTCATGTCAAAAGTTATCAGAGATACTGTTTTCGTGACTACGTAAATAACTCAAAAAAATACTATGCAATCCTAAACCAGCAATCATGTGACAACAAATAAGAATAGTACAAGTATAAACTGTGATCGTCAATTTGAAACCAGCTGTCCATCGAATCTGAACTATCAATAAAAAATATTGTACCTACTATGTGGAATACCAGACCATCATAAAGTATAATAACGATGTGGTATATTATTATTAGTTTAATAATGTGCTTAATTATGAATTTTTAACATAGTCCCAAATTATATAGGTAGCAATAAACTAACACGCCTCTCAAACTAACTTACGAAAGTTTTATAACGTTCGTTTATTTACACTCATCTCAACTAAAACCATCCTTAAATAGTTAAGTATGTACTTAAGTTAGTTTACAACATGATTAAATTTTCAATAGCATCTGATTCTAAGCACTTATAACATAAAAACTATTTCTTCATTTCAATTATTTCTTAAAAAATTTAAACGCACACTTTGCAAGTCTGGTCATTCTAATAAACAACATATTTACTATGACAATTTTCTACAGGGTCTAATAATAGTTACAATCGTCTACATTACCACAGTTTTACGTACCATATTTAGCTTGAACAGAAATTCGATCGTCTGTTAGGAATCATAAACGCACAACTGGAAATCGAACATATACCATATACGGCAGTCAATATCCTTGCAATCATTTCAAGCTTTTACCTCAGCTCTTTTCGGTATGTCTGCACATACGTGGTGTAACTGCACTGATGTGCTATCACATAAAAACACTAGTAAATTCTGACTCCATGTCAAACATAAAACGGGACAGTAAATATTTTACAACTCTTGAAACATCGCGGGTACAAATTTATTTGCTGAAGTACAATCCATTAAAATTTTTGTTGAAATAATTAAATTAAATTCATGGTTTGTAGTGAACATAAATTATTTACTATAGTATAAACTAATAACTAATGGATATGGCTCTGATTATAAAACTATTTTGTGGACTTTCCAATGAAATTTGAGAAATTATGTAACCTACAAGAACTTAATATTATAGTTAAATAAATTACGAAATTTGAAAATTAATCCTAAAATTAACATGATAATAGAAACAATGATATACGCGTATATAACAAACTCAAAATTATTTCCCAGCAATTAGTAGAATACGCAGTAATTAGCAACAACAGTGAGAACGGAATTCACCAACAATATTAAACTAGTATTGATCAGGATACAATTGAAATTGTGTATCACCTCTACCAAACTGTTACAACCAAATTTGTATTTTAGCCGAAGGCATTATGTTCTAGTATTGGGTAAATAGGGAAAATACGAATATATCTAACATCTCCTTTATTTGGACAAATGAGGACCATATTAACGACAGAAAGACAAATATTTGGCTGCTCAATTAGACAAAATTAACGCAATGTGATACCAACAATGATGAGAGCTCAAATGGAGTAATATTTTTTACTAATTGCGATAGTTCATGATTTAAATTTTTTGTCATAAAACTAATTTATTTTAAATATAAATACATTAATAAAAATAGCTAATAAACTTATAGAGTAATTCATAAACAAATATTGTAATTAATTTTAGTGGAAACTATATTTAAAAATATAGGTCCCAACAAAGTGAAAGTTACTATAATAAAGCCTAATTTAAACAAATTAGAAGATACAAATTCAAAACACGATGAGGAAACAAACATTTCTATACACGAGGGTGTTATGACATATGTCAGCTGCGACCGTGACGTACACATTAACATGTAAAGCAGAAATGACTCTGTTTTCTAAATAAGCACTCATTCTGAAAGGGATTATTTTGAGAAAAGACACACACAAAGTAAGCCTTTCTTTTTTTTTTTTTTTTTTTTTTTTATATATTTGGTTCGCCAAATTGACGCCGCCCGCCTGGTGGTAAGTCGTGACGACGTCTAGCGATTGTGGGCCACTCTCACAGCACACATTACTATTGAGAGTGGCCCTCAACTTGACGACCTACTGATGTGCCTCTTCACGCTCCGCTTAAAGAACCCAGGATTATATGTGGGAGGAAACACGTGCACAGGCAGGGCGTTCCAGGCCACTATCGTTCGGCAGAGAAACGAACGTTTAAAACGTTCGGTTCTCGCGAACATGCTATCCACTGTGTGGGGGTGGCATCTCTACCCGGCACGAGTCGTTCGGGATCGGAAGGAAGAGGGTGGGATCAGATTGAAGAGCTCTTCAGAACACTCGCCGTGGTAAATACGGTAGAATGCGGCCAAGGAAGCTATTGTTCGGCGCTGAGCTAGCGGCTCAAGGCTTCCCGTTACCTCCGGACAACCAATAATACGGATAGCCCGTCGCTGCATAGCGTCGAGAGCGTCCAGCAGATACTTCGCGGAGCCGTCCCAGAGGTGAGAGCAGTATTCGACGCAGGGTCTAATCTGCGTCTTGTACAGCAGACACCTCTGGTCCGGTGTAAAGAATCTCTTTACCTTATTCAGTATTCCTAGTTTCCGCGAAGCTAGCCCTATACATCTTTCGATGTAGTTTTTATTATTGAGCTCTCGACGAACGTCTATGCCAAGGATATCAAGGTTGTCCTTCATTGGTAATAATGCATTCTGAAGAGAGGGTAGGGGAAGGAAAGGGGATTTCTTCGCAGTAAATGCACACGCCTGTGTTTTGCGGGCATTGAACTCGACCAGGTTCTCGGTACCCCATTGAGAGATACTGTCGAGGTTACGGTCGAGATCAGCCACGAGTCGTCGTCTCTCCTCCTCAATCTCAGATCGCCCCGCCGTCGGACGAACCGAGTAACTCCCGTGCAGTGTGCTGTCATCTGCATAGCAATGAATGTTCCCGAGGGATAGCATATCATTGATATGCAGAAGAAAGAGAGTTGGTGATAGTACGGACCCCTGCGGTACCCCGGCATTCACTTGCAAGAAGCGAGAAGCCTGGCCATCGCAGAGGACCCGCACTCGGCGCTCGTTTAAAAAGCTGGCAATCCAGCTGCACAGTTGAGGAGGTAGACCATATGCCGGAAGCTTGGAAAGGAGCGAAGCATGCCAGACCCTATCGAAGGCTTTGGCGATGTCCAGGCTAATAGCCAAGGACTCGCCGTGCCTTTCCATAGCCCCACCCCAGACATGCGTTACGAATGCCAGAAGATCACCCGTTGATCGCTTTGGCCTGAAGCCGTATTGTCGATCATTGATTAGCGAGTGATCCTCTAGGAATTGCATGAGCTGCTTATTTATAAGGAGCTCAAGCACCTTGCAAATGACTGAGGTGACAGCTATGGGTCGATAGTTGCCTGGATCGGACCGATCCCCTTTCTTGGGGATCGGTTGTACGTTCGCCTCCTTCCAGACCTCCGGCACGAGCCCTGAAGAGTATGAAAGGCGGTACAGACGCGTTAATACTGGAGACAACTCAGCTGCACATTTTCGTAGCACCACCGCCGGAATGCCGTCAGGGCCACTGGCTTTCCGCGTGTCGAGTGACCGCAGCACTGCCCGTACATCACATTGCCTGATAACAATATCAGGCATTGTGTGGCCACAGTTGGCGATGGCGGGGGGCTGCAGGCCACGGTCGTCGACCCGGGAATTAGCCGCAAAGAGGTCTGCGAGCATATCCGCTTTCTCTTGGGCTTTGTGAGCCAGTGTTCCATCTGGGTAACGCAGCGGTGGCAGCGAGGGCTGACAAAAGTTAGATTGCACGGCTTTGGCCAGTTGCCAGAATCCACGGCTGCCCGTGGGATGGGAAGTGAGCTCCTGACCAAGCCGCGCGACGCGCTGGGCATCCGCTCTCTTAAAGGCCCTCTTACTCGACTTTGTGGCCCGGTTGTACGCTGCTTTGAGGTGGCCCACGTTTGGGTCGCGCACAGCCCGGGCCCTGATCCAGGCGCGATATGCCGACTGTTTTTGTCGAACAGCTTTGGCACAATCTCGCCCGAACCAGGGACGGGCTCTGCGGATACTGGCGACATCAGTGAAAGGGATGTAATAATCCATCCCTAAACTGATCTCGCCAGCAATAGCAGAAGCACTATCCGAAGGAGCCTTTCCTACAAAGCAGCGCTGGCTCCAGGGGACGGACGCAAAATAATCGCGTAGACCGTCCCAATCCGCTGACGAGTAGTGCCATAGTCGTCGTGACGTTTGCACAGGACGTGCAGGAGGTGACACCTTCATGCCAGCGTGAACAACACAGTGGTCGGAACTACCCAGTGGGGCTCCTACCGAAACACTGTACTGGGCTGGGCGACTCGTCAGCAGTAGATCCAGCAGAGCGGGCGCGTGATCTGACCTGTCTGGTATCCGGGTGATCCCGCATACCATCTGGGTCAGACCGTGGGAGAGAGCGAACGCATGGGCGGCTCTACCCGCATGATCAGTCTTGAGGGACCCCAGCCATTCAATGTGATGGCCATTGAAGTCCCCCAGAAACACTAGGTCAGCGTTCGGGAACCGCACCTGCGCTTCATCAGCCGTCTCGCTGAGGTACTGGAAGAGCTTTGTTGTCTCAGAATCCCCTGTGTGGGATCGGTAGACGCACACGTAGATCTGGCTCATAGAGCCATGGTCTACGTGCAGCCAAAGGACGGAATTGGAGGGGTTCTCTAGGCAGCGCAACCGGCGGCAGCAAACATCCGCCCTAACGAACACGCACACCCCGGCTTTGTCTCGAAATTGTTCCTCGATGACATAGCCGGGGTAACACAGGTAAGACGTGTCGTCAGGGCGGCGTATTTGTGTCTCCGTGAGGAACATCACAGCGGGCCGTGCCGTCTCAAGGTGGTGGTGGACGGTATCGAGGTTCGCATGGAGTCCACGGACGTTAGTGAACTCCACCTCGAAATGTGAAGTTGTGGGGTTTCCTAGGGCCGCTGTGTAACGTTTATTTCTTTTTTGTTGCACTGCCATTGTAGATTTTGAAGAAGAAGCGTGAAGACAGGGCGACATTTGGTGCAGCAGTAAGTGACAAAGCGCAGGGGCTAGCTTTGTCTAGAACCGTGTGGTTAGGTCGGAGCCGACCCGCCGGACGGAAGGGCTCCCAAACCCCCCTGATGCAAGGCCGCCGCTACCCCACACCGGTTACCACCCGGAGCGGCGATCCCACATCAGGATTATGCGCAACATGTGGGGCAGCCTCCTGGGGTGGTTGGCCCCAGGCGGGCCCCATGACTGTGTTGCGGGCGGCCGCGGCAACGCCGTTGCTAAGGGTCTCCCTGGCCGGCGAATCGACCCACACCACCCACACTAGACTCCGTTTCGCCCCCACTGGTCCCATGCCTGCTGCACCATACATCGCCCCGGGCCCGGCGGTGCAGCTGCTGAACCCCTAACGCAACCCAGCCTGGGCTGGGTTACTTGGGGGGCTTTAGCACAGCTGCACGGTGGTACCCCCCCGGACCAACACTGTTGTACCACCTGGTACCCACGTAGGGGCCGAAGCCACTCCATAGGTACCGTAAATTAACGAGCCTCGTCCGTTTATCAGCAGGTGCGCCACTAGCAGGTGAGGTCGCTGGGGCCCTATAGATGTTGGTAGAGCCCCTTTGCACCCAATTCTCCCCTAAAGGGTCGAAAGAGGTGTTACATGCAAACATTATATTATTATACTAGCTGTTGCCCGCAGCTCCGCCTGCGTGTTACTTTAGATCTACATAACTTTTTTATTTATGAAGCGATTGAAAACCAAACCGCAAGTTCAAATCATAAAATCAAATCATTTCTGAGATTCACACAAACATTCAGACAAACAGACAAAAGTTCTAAAAACCATTAATAGTGAACTCCACTGCGGGTGACGTAACCTGTTCTGAAGAGCTCTTCAATCTGATCCCACCGTCTTCCTTCCGATCCCGAACAACGCGTGCCGGGCAGAGATGCCACCCCTACACAGTGGATAGCATGTTCGCGAGAACCGAACGTTTTAAACGTTCGTTTCTCTGCCGAACGACAGTGGCTTGGAACGCCCTGCCTGTGCACGTGTTTCCTCCCACATATAATCCTGGGTTCTTTAAGCGGAGCGTGAAGAGGCACATCAGTAGGTCGTCAAGTTGAGGGCCACTCTCTATTGTATTGCGTGCTGTGAGAGTGACCCACAATCGCTAGACGTCGTCACGACTTACCACCAGGCGGGCGGCGTCAATTTGGCGAACCAAATATAAAAAATAAAAAACCTACGACAAACTTATTATTTGCGGTTGGTACAGTACTCGGGTCTAGGGATCGAACCGCAAAATTAAGTTTGTTTTTTATTGTATATACTTTTCCGGGATAAAAAGTACCCAGTGTGGTGCCCAGGATATTAAAGAATAATTATACCAAGTTTCATCGTAATCGAACCAGTAGTTTTTGCGTGATGCCTGAACAGACAGACAGACAGACAAAAAATTTTTTAATCACATTTTTGGGTTCGGTGTCGGTCTAGTAACACCCCCTGCTGTTTACTTTTTTGATTTCTTCAATGTACAGAATTTTCACTTCTACAGATTTATCATAAGTATAGATTTTAAGGATCCTAAGTAAAACGAGAGCCTGTTATCGTTGGGTATCAAAATATTCATGCACGTACAATTAACACTTATGAACATCCAGATTGTTTCTTCTACATCTTTACTTTTAGTGCTGAAATTTTCGAAATAGGTAAATCCAGTGAGAAAAATATGCGACAAATAAAAAAAGGCAACTCTTTTCTAATCTCCAGCATAAAACTGTTAATGACCTAGCCTACGAATATAAACTCTCAGGTGTGGTAATACTTTCAACTTCTCCATATTAGAATAAGACTAAACGATTCATTGTTATTAAAATTATATCAAAGACCCTATTGTCAATACCATTTTTGAACTAATTACTTAATCTTTTTTATGGAAAAAAGACGACAGATGGGTCTCAAATTCTAAAGTGGAAGTAAAATTAGGGTAGGCATTCAAAATTATCTTAATTTTGATATTGACTACAAAAGAATGTTAACTCGCGACATGTGTGTTGTAACGGTCGATGGATTTATAAACTGATAGCATTTGTTATCTTTGTGGGGTCATTTTGACCATGACCACCTGATACGAATACCATATACATAATTAGGTTAAAAGTGTTAAATGCTTTTGTGATAATGCAAAACAACTTTTATGATAAATAAACTTTGTCCTTATTAGGTTTCTCTTTTTTTAATTCATATTTATAGAAATGTTAGTAATCATTAATGATTGTTTAACTTTACGTGATAAGCATTATACACAAATTTTAGGTGATTATTTGCAAAAAGTTATCATTGTAGCTTTAGAAACACGTAGTTAACATGTTTCTAAATGTACATAAATAAATAAACAGTAAATTCATTTAAAAAACTAACTTTAATTTCTATTAGTTAGCTCTACTTATCTATTGGCAGTAGTCTGACGTATGAATTATAAATATTTTAGTTAATAATGTTCTTTTTTCATATTTTTTTAAGAATTTACGTATCAAAATCTAATTAAATAAAGATGAAAATAATAATATTATCACTAATCCTGTTAAATACTATCACTGGTAGTTAATTATAAATGTTGATAAATAGATTCAGGCAATAAAAATAAGGCAAACACATTTTGATTTGAGAATCGAATAGGAATGGTAACAAAACGATACACCATTCGGTGGTCATCGATAAAATTGTTCCTAAAGCAGCACCCATCGTACGCGACTGTTTAAAAAAAGATACAGGTATCTTCGTTAGCGGTACGGAAACACAAAGCGAAAAAAAAACTGATACAGATCTATATAATTTCTAAGAAGTCCAAAGGTATACAGCGATGAAATTTTAGGTCGCCAACTAATAATTTATCTAATACTGTTCACACTATGGTCGTTAGAATAAGATGTCAAGACAATTTTGATGGCTCCAGATTACTGATAAAGTAAATTATAGCTTGTTTTAAATGCAAGAATTTGGTGACGGTTTAGTGGATGCCAATGAGCCGTGTCTTAATATTGATACTATGATGATTTCGAATAATTATTCATAGTGAAATAATTGAATAATTCAAAGCGCATGTGTTAATGTCATAAATATTTCGACAACAAAATCTATTGATGTCTTTATTATTATTTTATGTCATTGGTTTGTAGGACAAAAATCAGAGTCGCGTTCATTCAAAGACATTCTTTTAAATTCAACAATGGATGTCCATTTTATACCAGAAAGAATTTTAAATTTAAAAATTTTCGCTCGATCGGCGTCATTAAAAGCTACAAAATTCACTATACCTTTGTCCAGTTCCAACTACAAATCGGTTTCTTTAAAACCGAGGGTTGTAGCCAATAAATTGAGATGTCTCACTAGTTTAGTCGCGTGGTAGAGTTATTGTCACCTTTTTTTTGTTGCTCAGGTAAAATCTCGCCCCGACCATGTGGTGTAGATTGAGTTTCTTACAAAGATGATTGATGGACCTTCAAATTAGTGAATCGATGCTATCTCGATAAAAACTGTTTACGGTGTTGATGATCTATTTAAATATGATGCACGTCAATTGCTGCAGCTGATGCTTCTGCATCAATCTTGATGGAAACAGTTATAATAATTACTTGTATTGATGGAACTCATTCGCTTTTCTTAATCTTATTAAGATTTATTTTCAAATTTGCTTTCTCGTTGATTTTCTTTACTTCGTTTCTTATTTATAAAGGTACCTTATAATCTAGATGCCTTTCTACAATTAAATAAAAATGTTGCAGCAATTTCAAATGTTATTTATTTCTACTAGAACTGTATCATACATTACTTACTTTTCGATTCTCATTAAAGTCACAGTACTCGGCTTTTACGATAGTATATTTGAAATATGTAGGGGTTTTAGAAAATTCTTACTAAGTAGGTAAATACACGAATTGATACAAAAGGACTTACCAGCGGGGTCCATCTCGTTGGTAATAAATTATATATTTTTATGTAAACTGTTGGTGGGTAAACTTTATGATTACTCACATCACAAAATTAGATGTCTTGGGCTAGAGGTGTCTTTGTCAGTTGGTAGAACATCCCTCCTGGAAAGGGATCAGTCGCTGGTTCGAGTCCAGCCTTTGGTTCGAGTTCAGTTTTTGTGATTCATATTGTAAAATTGTATAATAAAAAAGTTCACTGCTTATAAAATATATTACTTGTAGACAATTGAGTAAAAGACTTTACTTTCAATGATTATTATAACAATTTGGAGAAGTAACGTTTGAAGCATCTATTCAATTTTAAGCTGCTATTGTATTAAGGATGTCTTTTACCATTACTAGTACGTCCGTTAGTACGCCTAGGATCATAAAAAGTACAAACTTTGTACACTTATTGACTAAACAATAGAACATTAACTGGTAACCTCTTCGAATTTATGACTTAAGTAGTAAATAACTCAAATAGACTAATAGAATCTTTGAATAGGTACGTATCGTTTTTTCATATTTTCTAGCAGTTTGGTACACTAAACAAACATAAGTTTTTAATAAGGTTTAGTGTAGTCTCCAATGTTAGTTGTGATTTGAAAGGGAATGAAAATGAATAAAAGCTTTCGTATTCAAACACGATTGGTCTTTATGATACCTTGGATATCTTTGGGGTTATTATTTAATCATTCATTTCTTTATATTATACATCGCCCTTGTTTCTCCGAGAGGTAAATCTTTGTTGGTTTTCGGAATAAAAGACAGGAGCTCGTAATAATACGTGTCGTGTATTTCAGTCGGCCATGTTACAAAGTGAGGAAAGAAGGAAGTGAACATAGACAAGACAATATTGATATAATCTAAGCATAGACTAAACTAGGCTATGGCTTACAAGCTAATATAATATTATGACATCTTCCCTTTAAGTAACTTATATTTTAGATTCTTATATAAAAATAACAAAACGCATTTTAGTGTTTTGACACGAGACAATTTGACGTTTTATAAGATTCTGACAGTTGACATAATTTGACGTTGTCAATTCGACGATTGTTTCTAAATGTAAACAAACAATGGTTTACAACATTTTAGTTTACTAATTAATTACTTATAACTAAGTACATGACAATGAATACGAAATAATGTTTATAAGACTGTGTCTATAAGACGTTGTGGTTGCCTTATCTCTCTTCCTGAACTAGAATATTTCTTAATTGGTTGACTGCTAGTACGTTGAGGAGATTGACTATGAGAAATTTTAGAGTAATCATTTGTATAACAAGGAGTATAACTGATATAAGTTTGATTGTAACTGACTGGTTGAGTGTGAAAATTATTAGTCTGTGTGTTATGTGAATGAAAAGAATATTGAGACTTTGGTCTAAGTGTTATGTATTGTCTATTGCGACGATATGTACCAAATTTACTTTTTATGATATACGACCTAGGTTCAGGACTAACTTGTTGTATAATACCTGGAAACCAAGACGATTGTGGATGTTTTTGAAACATAACATGACTATTTACCTCCAAGGGTTTAAGATCTTTGGAATTTTTGTTGTAATACTCTTTCATCTTATGTAAATTTTGATTATTGACTTGTTTAAGATGTCTATAGTTACACAATTTTGGTTTTAAAAGTTTTTCTACTATAGGTAGCTTTGTACGAAGTCTACGTGACATGGAAAGTTGTGCTGGTGAACATAAATTGTTTTTGGGAGTATTGCGATATTGCAATAATGCTAAATATGGATCAGTATTATCAAGTAAACATTTTCTAAGCATATTTTTAATTATGCCTACTGTCCGTTCTACCATACCATTTGAACGGCTGTGATAGGGACTGGAAGTGACATGGTGAATATTCCAATCTTGTGTGAAATCATGAAAAGATTTGGAATTCATCGGTGGACCATTATCTGACATTAATGTATGGGGAATACCATGACGAGCAAATATTGATTTTAACTTGATTATGACTTGGTCTGCACTGTAACCATTACTTAAAATTGCTATCTCAACATATTTTGAGAAATAATCGACTACAATTAAGTATGTATGCTTGTTGAACTCAAAGAAATCTATACCAACCTTATGCCAAGGAATGTATTTGTAATCATGTGGTAATAAACTTTCTTTAGTGTTACTCTTTCTTAAAGTGAAACAAATTTCACAATTACTGATGTAATTATCTATATCTTGACTAATATTAGGCCAGTAAATTGTATGTCTTGCCAAATTTCTACAACTATTCAAGCCTTGATGACCTTCATGTAATAGTTTTAAGAAATCTTTTCTTAAAGAAATAGGTATAATAACTCTATCTGACAAAAATAAAAGGTTATTAGCATAATGAATATCATCTTTAACAGTAAAGAAAGGTTTAATACAATCTTCTACTTTATGCTTTGAATTTGGAAATCCATTTTTACAGTAATTAATAAGAGTTTGAAGAGTTTGGTCAGACCTGGTAGCTTGTTCAATTTGTTGTAACTTGAAAGGACTAAGTGACAAATTAGCAGTGAGTAAATTAACATGAAGTTTAATATCTTCATCCAATTCTACTAATGCATTTTCTGGTAATGCAGCACGGGACAATGTGTCTGCGACATATAAGTATTTACCTGGTTTATAAGTAACGATAAGATCATAGGGTTGCAAACGAAGCATTATTCGTTGCAATCTTGGTGGAATATTAAATAAAGGTTTACTAAATAAAGAGACAATAGGTTTGTGATCTGTTTCCACTAGGACTTTGTTACCAAAAATGTATTGATGGAACTTAGTACAACCAAATAAAATTGCTAGGAGTTCCTTTTCAATCTGAGAGTAATTTTGTTGAGACTTTGTCAAAGAAGCTGAGCCATATGCTATAGGACTAATATTATGTAAGATGACAGCACCTAAAGCATCTTTTGAAGCATCTACTGACAAAGTAAGTGGTTTTTGAGGATCAAAGTAAGTTAAGACTGGTGAAGAACTAATTAGAGACTTTAATTTATTGAATTCTTTCTCATGACTGTCATTCCATGACCATATTGTGTTTTTATTAAGTAACTGTCTTATGTTTGATGTTTCTTTTGATAAATCTTTTATGAATGAGCCAAGAAAATTAATCATGCCCAGGAATCTCTGGACATCTGTGACATTCTTAGGCTGTGGCATGTTGCAAATTGAATTTACTTTAGATGGATCTACAGACATTCCATTTCTATTGAATATAAAACCTAAATACTTGACTTCACTTTGACAAATGTTACATTTATTACTATTAAATGTTAGACCTATATCTTTTGCACGACAAAGAACTTTTTCTAGGATTTGATCATGTTCTTGAATGGTTTTAGCATGTATAAGAAAGTCGTCCATCATTATTTTATATATATATTTTGAATTTGGTGATCCAATTTTTCCACGTGAGCGGCATGTTGGATGCATGAACGTCCATGTGCTTGAGGCGACCCGACGACGTTGAAGATTCGTCCATTTTTTCTCTTTTGGTTGATCCAGTTCTTCCTAAGACACGCCAGTTTACACCACACATGATGTTTGTTGGTTTTTGGAATAAAAGACAGGAGCTCGTAATAATACGTGTCGTGTATTTCAGTCGGCCATGTTACAAAGTGAGAAAAGAAGGAAGTGAACATAGACAAGACAATATTGATATAATCTAAGCATAGACTAAACTAGGCTATGGCTTACAAGCTAATATAATATTATGACAGTAAACATTTAATCATTCACTTCTTTATATTATAAATCGCCCTTGTTTCTCCGAGAGGTAAGCAGAGGCAAGCTGTAGTACACGCATTTTCTGATTTAACGTTCTTGGTTCCAAGTAAAGCGATTAAACGCTAGTCAGGTACTTCTAAGTTTCTTCAGATGCATAAACATGACGTAAGGTTAGGTATGGATGGATAGGGACCTCTATGCACTAAAACATTCTTTGAATTTCGACGAATTCAGTAAAATCAACTTTATAATAGGTATTGAATTTTTGAAACAGGTTGCGGAATAAATATATGGACAAATAGTGTGGGTGACAGAAAATCAGAATTCATAATGTGACATGTCACTATCTCTGAGCTTTTACGATCGTTCAATGGGAGAAAGTTTAGAATGGACATGGTTTGTACAGGAGACTACTTGTTTTTATCCACATTAAAATAAGGTGTCCTGAGTCAGAACCACCTATTTATGTCAACTTTACTTTTAAAATTAAAATAAACTTTACTGAACAGGTGAACAGAAACTGAACAGTTTCTTATTTTAAAGTTATTTGGTAAATTAAAAACATATTTATAAAAATATTTTCTTAGACTTTGATTAGCAAAATTTTTTGGTAAACGGCATTAAGCTCGCGACTTGTTAGTTGGTACTAAATTACTGACATTTTCTCAATGAGTAAATAGTTAGTAAGTTAGGTACTTTTCTTAGAGAGGTATTTTTTTACAATTACTTATTATATCAACAAAAACCTTCATCGAAAACCACTCTATCTATTGGTGAAAACCGCATAAAATTCCGTTGCGTAGTTTTAAAGATCTAAGCATACACCGGTCGGCATTATTTTATATTATGTTATGATAAGAAAAGAGTAGAGAGAATAAGTAACAGCTAGTTTTTTAAACGGTTATAATAGGAACTTCAAATATTTTTTTTCAAACAAGTTTGGGCTTACTGTAACATATGTTTAATAATGAATCAACTCCGACAACAATATAAACTCCTAACAATACTTTTAATCTCAGCTAAAGGCCCTTAAACGAAACCCTTAAAAATAATAAAAATGGTAGCAAAACTGTTTTCTTACAGTCATCCTGACAAGTGGCGATGGTAAACAGAGTTTATGGGTCCGAGGGGTGATTTTACTATTCATTTTTGGGGTTCTGTATGTTTATAAGTAAAATCTTGGTTTCATCATTTTACAGTAAAAACCTACCTACCTATAATAAAAGTACCTACAACTTCTTTGGGAAGCGATCACTTTATCGAAATGTTTTTGTTCAAATTTCATTTTACTGAAATCTATTCAATGACGTCTTTTTTTTGCTAGTTGCTTAATTATTAGATTATCGATGTATCAATATCCATCACTTGACCAAATTATCGAATCGCAAAAATAGGAATGCTAAGCCTGACAAATAATTACGTCAAAGATAAATGTACCCTTATTGCTTGAGGGTTAAGGAGCTAAGATATTTTAGAAAATTGCTCGTCACTGTTACACCCTTTGTTGAGTTTATTAATCGCAATACGGAACCCTAAGCTCTCCCAGACTCGTAGCGTCTAATTTTTTTACTACAGTCGTAAACACGCCGCTATTGAAACGTTACCAGCCTGTTTAGCAACATATGTCTGGCGCCACGTACCTAAAATAATAATGTACAGTGTCATCGTACAATAAAATTGTGTATTGTGAAATGTTGAGTGATATAGTTATCTTACTAGAAGACAAGAATAAAGAATGTTTTTATAAGAATTGCAAAAAAAAACCACTTTAATTTGTAATGAATTTTAATAATTACTAAAGTTAGGCAAGATGCTATATAGCTGTCCCCGTAGAGGCCACACAGGTGGTCAAAGTCCACCGGGCACCACTGGAAACCTTCAGCGTGTGCACCAGAGAAGAAGTGAGGTTAAAAAGAAGAAAAGAAATTTAAGTTCACTAAATAATGTTGCTCGGACTGTAGCAGAGATTCTACTCGTATATAGCGAATATAGCGTTATGTAACATGTGTCCTGGCTGTCGGATTTTGGTTTGATTTACATATTGTGGAGTATAAATAATTAAACTATCATGATCGTTCGGAATATTTACCATGTAACGTATTATTGAGTCTCCAATATTTATATTTCGGCGCTGTTGCAAGCGTAATGATCGCGGATAAACTGATGAACGAAGTATTGGCGGTTGATGGAATTTTTTTTAAATAATATCTGTCCACCGTAAATATCCCGAAAATACTAAGGGTGGCTTCGACCAAAGTTGAAGATAAAACTATCACGGTAATATTTTACTGCCTCGGTGGCGCAGTGGTATGAGTATGCGACTGCCGTCCCTGAGGTCCCAGGTTCGATTCCGGTTCGAATCAAATTATTTGTGTGATCCATACATGTTTGTTTCGGAGTATGGGCGTTTTCTATGTAGATTATGTATGTACTTAGAAATATATAAGAGTATTTTTATCAGTCGTCTAGATCCCATAGCACTAGCAAAATCTGTGTTATATTATTTGTACTAGCTCTACTTGAAATTTCACAACAATTTAATGTTGTTGGATAATATAGTGCCAATTGTCAGCATTTTATACTGTTGACTATATTATTCAACATAATTAAATTATTATGACATTCCAAGGTAGAGTTAGTAGAAATAAATCCCACAAATTTTAGCCGAAGTAAAATTTTAACTGTGATAGTTTTATCTTCAAGTTTGGTCGAATCCGGCCTAATAGTAATAAATAGTGTTGAGTAAATGAATCGGCCGGTTTCTGAGTTGAGAGTTTGAGGTTAAGTATCTGTTGAGCACGTCAAATGGCAAAATTTGTTCCTGAATTTTGACATATGGCGTACTCAGTGAATGCTCAACTTAAAATTTTCAATTCAGAAATCGGCTGAGTTAATTAAATTTTGAAATAATCCTGTTATATTTAATTTTGTATAACAGTACAGTGCTACGCAAATTGTTCTATTGTGGCTTCCAGTTTCGGGTAAACAACCCTATGGCTATGACATAAACCATAGATTATATATATAAAAGAATTATATTGGGGTCCACTCGACCATCTGCCGTCTGAATGTTTTGTCATGATTGTTAACGATGTTCTAGTGTTGAATTTAGTGCATTTGATTAAAACTGTATGATTATACCTCAAATAATTATTCTAATAAAAGAATACAATACAATAAACTTTATTGGACACCAATACAAAACACATATCAAAATAATCCAGATTTGAAAATGTGCAAGTGGCGGCCTTTTCACTAAAAAGTGATTTCTTACAGTCAACCTTTGGATGGAAAGGTAGAACGAATAGAAATTTAAGAAAAGAGGGTAGGCATTGTTGTTGATAAAAAACATGAATAAAGTTTCTTGAGAAAATGTACTGCTTAGTTAGAATAACTTAAGAAACAAGGTAGAATTGTATACAATAATTTTACCTACGACAAATGATCTTAGTTTTAATTCATGTTGAAACCATTCACACACCATCCATTATTGGTTAAATAAACCTATTTTATTTATTTATTTATTTATGTGCACACAAGAAGGAAGAGCGAGATAAGAACAGTAGGATAGAGGTTTAGTACAAAGGCACCACTTATTTCTAAGAAATCTCTTCCAGTGGGCCAGGGGAAGGAGATGCTTAGTTGAAGAAAAGTATTAAGTGTGCGTAGGTTGATGAGCTTACTATGAAATACAATACATACTTACCTATATATACATAACGCTTATATACCATATATAAATCCATATCCGACTACCTCGGTGGCACAATGGTACTATGTACGGACTGCCACACTCGAGGTTTCGGGTTCGATTCCCGGGTCTGGTGGATAATGTATAATTCTCTTTAGAATTTTACCCAGATAATTATCCCAGAGTCTGGAACTTGTGCCCGGGAAATGGCAATAGGCTCGCCCCCTATTACATGGGACCTAGCATAGCTGGCGAGATGTGGGTGTGTTTGCACACCTCTGCCTACCCCTTCGGGGAAAAAGGCGTGATGCTATGTTATGTTATGTTATGTTATAAATCCATATACACATATAAAAAATCTATTTTATTCTCGCTGTTAAAACTACCTGGTAATCGTTATAGATTTGCCTCCTTGTAGGTTTTAATCCCAGGTCCACGGCCGCACCTACGTCCATTGCCGAGCGCCTCTGGTAGGCTTTAAAAGAATTTCCAGTGGTGCGCCTCCTTGTAAGTGAGAGCAACAAAAATGTTTCCATAATGTGGATGCGTAATTCACCTCCGCGTATCTCTTTGGAGCGATAAGTGTAAGAAGCATAAAAGGATTAGTCTAGAAGTTCTAAAAGTTCCCAATAATCGACAATAAATATACCTTATAGGTATGACAAGGAGACAAAAAAGCCCGTCATTAATCATTGGGGTTATATGTATATTCACACTGGGTCAGGTTTTTGCCTACATTAAAAAACTAAAATTCCACCCTTCAATTAAAAAAAACAATACGTACCTACATACCTATTCATTCGTACTTTACATAAAACATTTCAACAATGTAGTTTTTATTATGGAATTATTAACTAAAATGTAATAAAATAATCATTTAAAACTGTTAGTAGATCAAATATTGTAATAGTAATAGTTAAAACTTTTTAAATTACCAAAGAGCAACATAATAACATCTCTATTAAACATACCACGTGGCAATGGGTCTCAAAAATTTATAACACGTCATATCTTAATAATGGCTTCCTCGATAGAGCCGTATGAAATTAATTGTATTTGTAGCATCTGCCCTATTGTCCATTTTTTGTTCGGTCAGGTTGGTTTGTAGGCTGTCCGTGTTATTTAGTCTCGCTACTACATGCTTTTTATTTTTACTATCAGATAGCAAAGCGTTCTGCAAGCGTTCATACACCAGGACAGAACGTTCAGGACATTTTTGTGCCAGGTTCGGTCAGGGACGAGTTACTAAATTGATTTAAAAAAATTGATAATAAGTATTAAAATATAGGTAATACAGTGAACTATTTTTAAAAAAAGATAGATATTATTTAATACGTAACACGTTTTCCAAATGCAAAATTTCAAAAATTCTATGTTTTCAGACCTACGTTGAACAAGGTGGCATGTTTCTCTTGCAAGGAAAGCTTAACTTCTTGTTAATGAAAGATGTCAGAAAATAAAATGCAAAATTCAAACAGTATGGGTATAGTGAAGTTTCAATCACATCTTTACAAACTTTTAAATTTATTCATAATATTATAATTTTCATACTTTTTTTTTTATTCCGCGGCCAAATGCCGCGGCCGCTCTAACGTCCGTAGTCGGGCGTCTCTGGTTACATGCAGAACGTATTTGCAGTGGCGCCCGGCGGATAATATTATACTGAGAAAAAATGGTTTATTTACAAAAAGAATTACAATATACATATACTTACTAAAATTATTTACATTACAAAATATCGTTTAAAAAAATCTTTCGCGTCATTGCCGACTGGGAAGGTTCCCAGAATGCTGGCTGTGTTGCCATATTATACTTAATAAGTTTTCCGAAACGTACCCACTGAAATTAATATGATGTTAATTAAAATAAATGTATTGATTTCACTCATTAACGAAGGAGAAATTGATATCTACTTGCGTAATTATTCAAAATTGTATTTTAATACGTCTGTCACGAGTGGCAATAATTGTAAACAATTATGATAAGGGACTCAAAATCCAATGTTTATATTATATTTCAATTATCATAACATAGTTTAAAACAACGTCGCTTCCGTTTCTTATGTATACTCAGATCTTTAAAACTACGCAACGGATTTTTATGCGGTTTTCACCAATTGATAGAGTGGTTCTCGAGAACGGTTTTTGTGTATATAATATTTGTCAAGCGAGCGTAGCCTTGGGCGTCCGCTAGTATATTATATGTCAATTATCATAATAAAATGTTCTTATAACCGCAAAGTAAAACCCAATGCGTCTTTACTGATAATCATCTAATCAAAGATCATTCAATAAGTTTTATTCGAAGCCGATGAAAACGTCGCAAACATTCAAACTTTTACTTAATTACTCAATCATAAGAGTTAAAATTCCCTAAATGTCTTTCCAGAACCAATACGAATCCAGGATGTTATCTCAAGTTAATTTCGTTTCCAATGTGTTGTCACGACAAGCACAGCCATTTGAATTTGAAATTTATTTTAAAACAGATAAGATGCTGTTCTGCTGAACATGGATTTGATTTAAATGTCTTTCGAATGCTGATACGTCCATGGAATATATCTACAGTTCGAAATTCAAAACGTTGTTGATGTCGAGATGTTGTTTCGATCGAAGAGTTGCCGGTACAAAAAAAAGGATGCCGTACGTTCAGACCTGTTCGTTATAATTGAAAAGTTTATTTATGATAAAATAGTATTTATCTCGAATACGAATAAAATTATCTTGTATTCTATTGAGCTTATAAGTTAACAGATTAGGTGAACTTTCGTATATCAGTAGCTGATAATCCTTAAAAAAACATACGATTTAATATCTGTTGGGAATTGTTCTTGTGTCACATGGGAATGAAAAAGCTCTTACATGTGGTTCTTCTTCTTTCTTTAAAAACGTGGCTCCATCGATGTTCATCGATGATTTCGCCAATGGTAAGGTCTTGATATTTTCCACACAGAAGAACTAATTACTTAAGTAGTTCACGGTGCGGGAAACGTTGGTCGGTATTGCAATTGAGCGTCTGGGAACCCGATTTTTGCGGAGCGCCAAAGGTAAAGTAAAAAGCCGTGAAAATCAAACTCCCTTACATGTGGTAGGAACCGTGTGGAACCGCTAATTAACGTAAAAATTCGAATACGGAGAAAACATTAAATCTTGTAATTATTAAAAAAACATTCTTACGCTTACCTATTAGATACCTACTGTCTGTCCAGTTCATTAAGTTTTATAGGAAATGTCAACTAAAACAGTTTAATAGTTATACAAATTACTTACACATACATTACCTGAACATTAAAAAGATCTGAAAAGTTCTTCACTATAATTATACTAAAAAACTACACCTTAATAAAACCAATGATGTGCCGAGACAAGTGTATTCATAAAACGTGCGCAAAACAAAAGATTTATGGCCACTAATAAATTCGTAATACTATAACGAAGCAACTATTGTTTAATTTGTGATTAAAGCCACCACAAAAGCTTTAAACATTGTATTCCTTGATAACAATAAAACACATAAAGAACTTTATAACATAATTACCTACATCTGTTACTCTGACACGATTTATAATGCTGCACCTTTATAATAAATTTGAGTGAAATAACGTTTTGCGGTTCAAAAAAAGGTTGTAAGAAAACAAAGGGCAGAATGAATTAAATAACATAATAAGGTCGAACACCTGCGGAAATAACATCTTCATTAAAAATGAAATAGGGATTGGAGAACAGGTGCCATTTTGGTACGAAATCTGCCAAGTTTGCAATGTACGGATTCGGATGTAGGGAGACGTTGACATCGATACCGAATTATATTTGAATAATGAATATCGTTTTACTGGTTTATTTACGGATCCCTTTAATATTTTTTTTTAAAAGGTATTATCCTTTATAATTTATGCTTTCGATTTTCGGCACTTGGTCGACCTTATAGTAATACATTTTTGAAAAAAACTCACTTTCCGCAAATATTTTTATTTTTGGTAAACCCTGTCCGGTTTTGCCTTATGGCATTACCAGAGGTGTTTACTCATACCCAATCATTCACTTTTGTAACACATTTTACTAATCATTTACTTTTAGAACACATTTCGCTAATATTATGCTAAAGAAACTCATCTTCACGCTAACAAAAAATTAAAATATTTGTGGAAACAAGCGAGTTTTTTTCAAAATTTATTATTCTATAAATTTCTAAGCTCTAACATAGTTGTCTCGTGTCCGATTCCTATGGGAACACATAACAGGGATAAAAATCCTATGGTGCTAAGGAATAATGAAGCTACATATCAGTCTATCAGTGAAAGAATTTTCAAAATCGGTTCAGTACTTACGAAGCCTATTCAAACAAACTTCGCCAGTGATTAAATTCAAATAACAAGTCTATTGTCGCCAATTGGACACTTTTATTATTTGCCATAGTTAGTTAACTAACTTGATTTATAGATTATTTTATTTTGTTTCTATTTTTTTTAAAGGAACATAACACTATGGCTGTCAAATCTTTAGATAACTTTAAAAATACATCCAATTTAAAATACTTTCCTGTAAACTAGTCAGACCACTCAACACTCCCGGAACTGATCCCACTAAGGTTCTGTCAAACAAACTAAATCCTACTCTCATCGGTTCTCATATTACACTACTTACTTATAGCTACCGCCGATAATTACTCGTCACTGACAGTGACAGGGTTGGCGGCAACGAACTAAGATGGCGGTTTGACCTGTATGTCAAAGCTTGTAATATCTATTCTGGAATTGTATTTTACGACATTTTTCTGCGCATTTTTACTAAATTAGTAACGTAGAATGACGTCAGTTATTAAAAGCTGCTACACACAGTGCCGGCGGCAGTGCCGCCGGGTTTATGCCGAGCGGCACTGCCGCCGGCAATACAAGCCACGCATAGCCGCCAAGCATCATTCCGGTTGTGACAGTCATGTATGTATGAACTGACGCCGGCACCCCGCGCAACCCGCCGGCACAGCCCGGCAGCCATGCCGGCGGCTTTGTAAGCCGCCGGGTTAGCGGCGGCATAGCCGGCGGCTTTGCCGCCGGCACTGTGTGTAGCAGCCTGAGCTTTCAAACTAGACCAAATTTAGGTTGTTGCTTGCTGGTTTCTAATAATAATTATTGTTGCAACTGGGACCTACGAGAAGTCTCCTAAACAAACGCCACGCTCAAAAAATTGAACGCTACGCAAAGATCTTTTTTAAATTGTTATTTAATATTTTTTGTGCAGCTCTATTCATTTTCAAATCAGATGGCGCTATGTGCCAATATCAAAAAATATTTTAATATTATTGCATCAACGGACTGTGTAAAATTTTGAAATCTATTCAAAACCATTTTTTTAATCATCAACATCTATTGCGTTTTATAAAGTTATTATGATAATATTAATTATTATCTTTTTATATAAAAAAATATTTCCACATAACAAACTTACGCCTACAAATAACATCTTAATTTCAAAATATCGTAAACTAGCACGTTATACAATCACAGCCTGTAATTATTTTGCCCGTCAGCAGACAGGGCCATGATTGGCGGGAACTTCAAGATGGCGACCCCGCCTGACCCGTGTGTCAGGCGGGAAACATCTGTTTTAAAATGTCGGCTTGACGTGACGAGCTGAAAGATATTTTTGCTATACAGATTGCAGATATTAAAATTAAAACATCACTGGAAATAACAATATTGTGATTGTGTATTTCATTTGAAATTTAAATGTAAAATGTTGTTCTTAAATCAAAATTGACTTCACTTTTTTTTAGGTAGATACCCTAAATAACAATCTGAAAAATATTAGTACCTACATACCTAAATGAACAAGGAGTACCTAACCATTTGAATACAACACTACTTTTCACAGACTTCCAAAAAAGGAGGACGTTCTCAATTCGACTGTTTGTTTTCTTTTTGTTTGGACTGAGTGAACTGATTTTTTTTTATTAATTAAAAATACAGCTACTACGTCCAAAGTATTTCAATTTGGTTCCATTAAACAAATATTTGGGGTCCCATTTTGGTAATTTGAAGTCGGTTTTGTGTCAATTTAAGACGTGTTTTTTAAAAGTTTAAATTAGTCAGATTCAATTTTATACCTTTAAAAAAATACACCAAACGTGTGAGTATTAAACGAGTTAGTTGGTCTATTGCTAACAATAAAAACTATTTTCGGGAACATTAGTCTAGAACCTGACGTACTGTATCATCAAATCAATCTAACTAAAACTAGGAATGCAATACATTCTGCTGTTGCAATAATTGAGCTGAGTTTGTCGATCCGGGTCGAACTCCTAAACGACTGGACCGATCTTTATGAATTCAGATATATGCACTCACTATGACCGTGTCAAATTTCAAAAAGATCGGTCCAGTCGTTTAGTAGGAGTTCGATCCCAAACGAAATACACGAGTCGCCTAAGAAAGAGTCGCCAATAAATTTAAGAAGATTGAATGAGCCTTAAACATCCAGCTAACTTACAACTTAAGACTGTTGACTTGGAAATATTTCTTACATCTTATTGCGATGTCGGTGTCCCATACAAAACTTTTTTGCTAACATAATTTTTGATTCCACGAACCTCAAGAGTTTTACGATGACATGTTGTCACCAATTTTTTGTTCTTATAATTAATGTCACTAAACTATACGCCCTTTCTAGGTTAGCACTTCCACTTAAGACACAAAAAATATTTTCGCTTGTAAAGAAAAAAATTTAAACATGTTTGTATTTTAACTGATTAACGAATGTAAGTTTAACATCTCAGGTGAATTTGTTTATTTTTTCCATTAAGTTAATATTGTGTAGCAACCTACTAGTTTTAAGTATTATGACAACAATTTTTGATCAAGGGTCAACGTTACAAGATTGTTACTTAATTGATATAAATATTTAGTTAGGTTAGAATAAGTATAAAAAAGTTTGTATTCTTCGGAAGCATTGGTTTCGAAGTGAAGGAATATTATTTGAAATATTCAAATGTTTTTGACTTTGATTTCTCAACCAGTATAAAGATATAAGGAATTGTACGCTCACTTTTAGTCAGACATTTTATAAGTTCGACGCAATACAGTACCTACTCGTATTTCCGCTGTTGTGAATAACTTCAACTCTACTAAATAAGTAATACCATAAAGCTAATAGAGAGATAAATATGCAATTTTCAGATGCCTATTAAAATCAAATAAAAAATAGCGAGGTAACAAAAACAAAATACCTAAAGCTTTTACTTGCAGAAAAACAAACAGGTTTTTTTACAACGCACTTATTCATCCACTTATATTAAATTCAAACATTAAAACCCGCAAATTTTACGTTCAACCGTATGAATAAAAATACGTTAGATGAGAATACAAAATTTTATGGCCTGTAAAATAAGCTTGGTGGAAAAAAATTGGATTTGTGATAATATCGTCTCGCCACTAATAAAACGTTGGCTTGCCTGGGTTCAGTTAAGTGGTTTTAGTTAAGCGTTCCTTAACATAAAGTAAAATTATGAGAAAAAATTGGATGTAGTTCAGGTAAAACTGCAATACCAACTAGTTACGGGACTGCTTCGGGAAAGCTTCGGAACTGCTTCGGTGGCTTGGTCGGTAGTGCATCGGCTTTCGACTCCGGAGTATCGGATTCCCAGATCGAATCAAATATTTGTGTGATTTACAAGTTTGATTCGGATTTGGGTGTTTTCTATTATGTATGTATTTATAAATAATAAGTATGTCTATCAGTTGTCTAGATCGTATAGCACAAGCTTATAGCTTAGTTTGGGCTAGATGACGTTGTGTAAGAATATAAAAAAGGGGACATTCCGATAGGTAATTCATATTACTCGTTAAATTAGTATCTTCATAAAGACAGACATTTTGAAATTGCTATGCTTAGTTTTATGCGTAAATAATTCCAACTCGAGCTTGGGTGGGATAAAAACATGAGAATAGTTTTGTGGTGATTATAACAGTTTAAACTATTTATTATTTAAAGGGTTTGACATAAATCCTGCCCAATATTTCCTTCTACATGTAACCTCTACCTAATAATATGTAATATGGAAAGCATTAAGTAATTTTATATTCTTAAAAAAACTAATCATTTTAAGTAATTATTGAAATAATTATGTCCATTCAAGTTTGTAATGTTTCAACTCATTTAAAAACACGTAATCGAAAGTGATAATAAATATTATTTACATCATCATTCAGTTCAATAAAAAGCTAAACATTTGATTGATGCAGTATAAGTGCAATTAAAGTTTTATTTCGAATAATAAGTACGTAACTTATTACATCTTAATAAATACTTAAGAGTTATTAAGTATGTTGTAAATATAAACGCACCTTTGATGATATATCGATATCCGTAGAGGCGTCAGCATCTGAAAATAAAAAAGTTATTATGAAGCTTTTTTTTTAATTAAAGGAACGGTGATATTAAGCGGCTCTGATATATAGGTTGCCCAATATATAGGTTTGCGTTCCACTAGCGGCGTCAAAAACAAGATCTCAGAACAATAACTACAAACAATAATTAGTTCCATTATTTTTGCCACACGGAAACTTAATCTGGGAAGCTGTAGTGACGTTACGTAAGACCGATTATCAGCGCTCTATACACGTAGTACAGAGATATTTGCCCTGTGGTGAAACCTCACAAACGGCATGATTTATAACCGAGAGAGTATATTTTAGAGTAGATAAATTTTAGTAACATTGTATCAAAGTGCCAGAAAATCAATATTAACATACTTTGTATAAAATAAAGTCGCATCCGCTGTCTGTCCGTCCCTATGTACTTATGCTTAGATCTTTAAAACTATGCAACGGATTTTGAAGCGGTGTTTTTTTCAATATAATACCTACATAAACCTTAAGGCTTGGGCAAACCAAAAGCAGTTGCAGTGCGGTAGCAGTGCGTCTAGGTTAGTAAATAATGTAGTTATATGAGGGATGACACACTAAACAAACGCGGGGCCGCTTTGTTCAGTGTGTCATCCCTCATATAACTACATTATTTACTAACATAGACGCACTGCGACCGCACTGCTACCGCACTGCAACTGCTTTTGGTTTGCCCAAGCCTTAAGGTTTATGTAGGTATATTATTTGTCAAGAGGTGGTTCGGTAGTAATGTATAATTTATTTTTTAATCCGTGGGTTTTCATAAGAAACATAAAAACGGTTAAAATACTTTTTTATGACATTAAGAACAGATATACTTTTAAAGCTGATAGGTGTCTTCGGTTTATCTTAAAAAAAAATCCTGAAATTGAATTGAGAATTGAAGAATGAGACAACATGACACAAATGCAATTGCAAGTATTTAACATTTGTTTGATTGTCCTTACTCTTAGCGGACTGACTGTGAAACATAATTAAGTGTATTATAGTAAAGTATGTATTTATTTATGTATAATATAGGTATTCAAACTATCATGGTCATTAACATTACGATTAGAATGTTCGGGATATTTACCATGTAATGTATAAAAATATCGGAGACTCGATAAAATAATGTTACATGGTAAATATCCCGAACATTCTAATCGTAATATTTATGTATATATTATAATGCACCTTTAGTTTATGTAAGTTTATTTTTATTGCACTGCACACACGTTGCCTTGTCACCTTTACATCTCCTCTCTGACCTGCTGGAAGAGATTCCTTTAGGAATAAATAGTGCCCTTGTACTAACGGCTCACTGTTCTCTTTGTATTCTTCTTATTGTTTTATTTTTCTATGTGTGTTGTACATAAATTAATAAAATAAATACACCATTATAGTCTAATGATGATGAAATACTGGCAGCCAGAACCAGATCCTCATTATCAATATATTAGCCTATTTGACACCCACTGCTGGGCATAGAGCTCTCCTAAAGAGGGGGGGACATTAGCCTACATACACGACACAGGCTAAACGGGTTAGAACTAGATATTTCTATAAAATAAACACACATTTTGTGATCGTGCCGAGATAAACAAATAAATAACTTGTTATGTACATTAATGACATAAATAAACTGTTATGATTTCTAAGTTAACGATAATTCACTTTCCCGAAAATAAAATGTTACATAGAATCAAAAAGCAACACTTATGTCATAATTTGAAATAGACAAAAACCTCTAATGACACCATGTACCTATGGTTCGTTCGCACGTTATTTCCATTACCTGGAAGATTTTATTCGAATTATAACATATTTCTATCCTTTTCTTTATCATCACTTATATTATTTTATATCTCTTTCTTCTGTGTAAAGGCTTGCCGTAATTTGGTTTGTGGTAACGATATCATAACGCAAGAAATGCTCCGTAAAACTATAGTAGTAAAAGCACGGTGTACTTCATTATATTTGAGATCTTTGTTTGTAAGTACGTAAATTTTATTTACAACTTAGTTTATTTTTAAATTAGAGCTAAGTGTAACTATGAATTTCTTATAAGTAAATTAAACATGTTCAGATTTACGATCAATGACGAAAAAATAAAAAAAATAGTTATTTTTATATGTATTTCAAAAGTAAAAAAATATTTTATAAAAAAATATTTTGACATTTTCAATTTTAATAAGAATAATACTTACAATAAAAAAATCATGTTGAAATCCAAAATACACATAGAACACAATATGCATTTTAAAAACACCATACGAACTTTCCTTCATGAATTTTCATTTATGGTCACTAAACTTATGCACTCGATATCACTAAAGCACAACACGGATGAAACGACAAGCGTCCTTTCACTATGACGCTACGTAGCTCACTGATCGGTTGAAGGAGAGTTCAGTACAACAACACACACACATAGACCACTACAAACTTGTACTTCGTATAGGACATTGTGTACGCTTGTGTGAGTTTGTTCCTAAGTTGAACTTCTGCCCAACTCTACACTGCGTCCATTTCTGAATTAAGCAATTATAGTTAATTTCGAGACTCTCCGTATTATGTTCAGTCGTGTCTGAGAGAAATGTGTTATTTTGTATCATAATTTGTGTGAAGGCATCCGCTTGAGCAGCTGTGAATTATATTCTATACGTGTAATGTATTCGTTATTTTTTATCTATTATTTAATAGATGGTTGTATCAAATAAGTTCTGACCGTTAGTTCGTAGTTGGCTTAACTATTACTGTTTTGCTAACGAAGACCGCTTGTTTTGATTAAGTTACGGTTTAATTCTAATAAGATTTTCTCCTTAACTTAAATGCTTAATTTGTAATTGCTTAAGTAGGCGCTTATTTCATCATCATTTTAGATATGTACAAGATTTAATTTGTATAGGATTCCTAGATCTTAATAGAAGATTTAGGAAACAAGGACTTGGGTATTTAATTTAAGGTAATGATTACTATTTGGCACAATAAATAAGCATTGCCATACAACGCGGTAACGCTGCCAGCCGGCCAGCCTTCTCGGAACATTGCCAGTCGGCGACGAGACGGAGGAGTTCTTTGACGCATGTTAGGAATTAGATGTAATTTTAGTAGGTATAATTAGTAAAAGTAATGGATTGTTTTATTATGTATATTGTATAATTCTTATTGTAAATGAAAGGCAATACAAGATAGCTAAAAATAAATTATGGATTAAACCAAAACATGTTGTTCTCTAATCATTTTATGTCTTCACCAAAATAACGATAATTTAGGGTTGTAACCATAAGGATTGATGTTAAGAGACTGTGGTGAAAAGATCCCAATCACTCTAATCTGAACGCGGTGCACCTGTTGACTGAAATGTTTCAAACAAAGTTTCTGTCTGTAGTCTTCATCCTACAAAACCAATATACCTAGTTATTGAAGAAATGTGAAGTTAATAAAATGCTTATAGGTCCCGATACTTCCAAGATACTTTGTATAGTATAGTGTGTACAATGTAGCGTATATAAATCTATTTAATAATATCGGTCTTTATAAATACATCAAGTAAAGTACGCCAATGCTGTTGGGTTAATGACCAAGAGTTAAGGCAGTTAGTTGGGAGAGTGAGCAAGAAACTTATTTAAATAGGTATTTATACGTACATGTTGGAATTATAGGTAAATGGAATTGAAACACAGTATTTACTGAACAAGTTCGAATGAACTTCTGAACCTTATCATGCGGTTGGGTTTTGCTCTTTCCAACAGAAACAATAGTGGTTTTCACGTGGGGAGTAGGCTAATGCATAGTATACGCCCACTTTTAGAATTTTAAATCTCCAAAAGGTGCGAGTATAGTATAAAGATATATATCTTCCCTACTTATAGGTACCTATTCATTTTTGCGCCAGGTTTCTTAGAAGTCAAATTAGTGAAACAGATTATTAGCCAATTGGTTGTGTTCCTACAGTTACTGTAGAAATTCTAGTACTACAATAAAAGTCAGCAATTTCAATTCAAACTAACAAATGAGAATCCAGGTTTCATTTTATTAATTTAAAGAATTCGATTCTAAGTTAAAAAAAACTGAAACAGAAAAATCAATCATCAATCATTCGTTCACTCAATCGTTCAAAACCGTTGTCAATTCGAATTTAATATTTCTATGTTTAAATTTAAAAATAGAAAGAATATTATCTAACACTCCAACTGCCAGTTCTAATTTCAAATCATAAACAGTGTGATTAATGTGGCCAGGGTTTGTTCCTATGACACTTCATGTCAAAGTTACTTAATTTGATTGGACGTTTTCATATACATTACTACGCTAGGCGGAGTCTATTGGGTGTAATTAAAAATCATAGATTGTTATCACACAAACGAGGCCAGTTTCCGGTAGAAAAGAACGATTAAAAAATAATGTGTTAGGAGTTTCTTCCGTACATTTATTTTCAAAAGAAAATTATTACTATCGCCTAAATTTTTGGTCCTTCGACCATATTATAATTAATAAGATATCTACTTAACCTACCTCGTAAACATTAGTTACGAATTACGATAATATTGTGTATGTATTTTTTCATAGGTTGATGCAGACAATAGACAAAACTCTAAAGAGGTAGAAAGTACCTGCTTGGCTTGAAATGGGTCACAGGACAATAATTGTTTGTGATATATTGGTTGTTACAGTATACTCGTATCACAGAAAATACGCCTATATTACGGGACTTACAATATCATTCATTGGTCGATAAGTCTACTAGCGTCAACACTGCTCCTAGCGCAGGGGTGTAAAACACAACCGTCAAGCCCCATTACACTAAGGATCTCAACGTCTAAGTAACAATATTAATATGCCCATCCAAGCATAACATACAAGCTAGCAGTAATGTGTGTGTAATATAATACAGCCTTGTCAAGGCAACATTGTTTCTTATCACGTTCTGATGAATTATCACGGCACGGTACGATGGCGGTAGGGTTGTGGTACAAGTTGAGATCTCTTATCCGAAAATGATATCTTGAATAACATTACATGGAGTATTGGTAGGTATTTCAGTGCGGAGGGACCCGTAGGTTGATAACCGACCAGGCTACCATTTTGCAAAGGTTGGGTAACATCTAGCCAGGCCGGTTTTACAATGGGTGACCATTTCTTAAGACATTGAGACAGTCCGCGCCTCGGAGAGCAAGTGGAGCCGTCGGTCCCGGTTGCCATACGAACATCTATGGCAAGCGTTACGGGTAGCTGGAGCCCTCAAACCAAATCCGACTGATCTAACTACAGATATCCCCCATGGGTTCTGGTGAAATTGCTCCACGGAAAATATGTCAGAATGTCAGTAGCGACGACAATGTTTCTCAAGAGGCGATCGGTTGTAAAAGCTGTTTGACGATGTAGTATAGTCGCCCAGCCTTAACATGGAAACACCCATCAAAAAGATTCAAATTCATGTAGGGATATCAAATCGCAAAAATATATAGGTATCTAAGCTAAGTCCGCTGCTCATTAAATTATGTCAAAAACTAACTAGGTACTACACATTTGACAATATTTATTTTATGCTTTCCTGGCTGATGTTACCTAGTGTATTAGCTATAAGTGTAAAGCCTTAAAATTCTTTCTGTGATGATTTTTAATTTGTAATATCATTGGTGTCTATATTCATTTTTTGATTGTGAATAGTAGAAATATTAATATTGTGTTTACATAAATAAATGAATGACATTCTTTTAAGTACATTACTGTAATTTATTTGACAGTAGCAACAGTAGCTGTTAAATGTGTAGAGCGCTTAGCTAGGCAAAAGCAACCAGACCCCATAAACAGGGGTACACACAATAGAGTTTCGTTTTTTACGCACCACATGTTATACAAACGCCTAAACACAATATGTCCCTCACGCTATTGTTTGCTAATTACAGTATCCTGTTTATATTGATAGTGATAAATTCATACCATTAATATGATTTGACCTTAATAAACTCTGTACCATTTTATCCATTCGTTACAGGTAAAAAACTATAAAAAGTCAATGCTTAAAATTACAACGCAGGACCTAGGTTTGGTGAAAAGCTATTTTACTTTGCACTACAGCTGCGCAAACGACTTTCAAGAGGTAAATAATAATGAAAGAAGTAAGTATATTTAGACAGTTGTAACACCATTTAGTCTACCAATTAGGGCTTATCCTATGAAAACCAAATAACTAACATAAATATTCACAATATACTTGTACACTCCAAGATTTTTTTTGCAGGCTGTATAAATATTTGACCTTCCCAGATTTTCCTTTATCCAGGTTCTCATTAACCAGGTTTCACTGTAAATTTCAGCAGTCTGAGTTTTCTCAGCAGTCTAGTTCTAGCTTGCTTATGAGGATGCTGGGTAACGTTCCTAAAAGGATTTAGACATATATAAGTATGTTTATCAGTCGTCTAGATCCCATAGCACTTAGCTTAATTTGGGCTAGATGACGGCGTGTGAGATAGTCCAAACAAGAAACTTCACTACTACTGTCCACTAAAATTCCAAATTCAAAATTCTGACTTCAAATAATCTGACCCTTTTATTTTATTTTTTTTAATTCCGCGGCCGCAGGCCGCGGCCGCTCTAACGTCCGTTGCCGGGCGTCTCTGGTTACTAGCAGAGGGTATGTCCAGTGGCGCCCGGCGGAATAATCTGACCCTAACCGCTACTCTTTCTCAGTAATTGAGTTCGATAGTAACGCAAATTTGCTACGAGTATGCGTAATGAAAGCCAGCCTAAAATCAAAAGGTTGTTAGTCTGACTTTGTAGATGACCCTTGAATTAAATACAGATTTAGCTATTAATTACAACTTGATCTAGTGCTATCTCATGGATTATGAGCTTAAGTGTATTTAGAGGAGCCTTAATTTGTTTAATGTAGTACTTGTATTAATTAAAACGACCAAAATCTTGCAAATAGAATTAGTCTTCAATGTATATTAAAACTAGTTTAGGTACCTAATCATAATTGTCTCATATTTCATACATTTGTATGTATAATGGTAGATACTATAACTGTAATCTAATATTACAGCGGGAAATATTAGTGGAACGGACTTATATGAAACTACTTGAAAAATCATAAATATGAGAATAATGATATAATAGTTGATTAGTTATAAATGAAAAGATAATGAGATAGGCTTAGTAATAGGGAGATAGTTAGTTAAAAATAAATTGATTATAGATTCATTCAAAGTCAGTCCAAACAACGAACGGACGACGACGGTAAAAGAGTTTTAAACAATCATAATTATTTATTTGCAGATGAGTAGGCAAATTTAGAGGTCGAGTATGCACCTCACCACAATTTGAATCCACAGTCTAACTTATCTGACAACATACAGATCTTTGAAATTGAAGCAATGCGAGTGCGTGTCGCTATCGATGTAATGCTTTACTATACATTATCATTGTAACGCTATTGCTTATCTCTCAAATTACTACACTTAGGTACCTAAATGGCAAACTAATACGACCAAATTCTGTCTGTACATTAACGTATATCCCGACGGAAGGCCGTTTGATATGCAAATTTTGATGCTCAGCTATATTATCCAACGCTTTATTGGTTCTGCGTCTTGCTAAGTTCACTTTGAATTGAGCTGGTAACAGTTTGATTAATATTGTATTGGGATTTTGGAATGCTTCAAAGGTTACATTTGAAAGGTTATCTGGAATTACTCTCAGTTCTTGATTAAATCCTTTGACTGAACGAAGAGTAAGTAAGTAAATTAATTGCTACGTGGTAATTATATTTTGTTTACTGTAAATAATTTATATTAACCTTGACTAGGATAATCAATAAACGTGACATGAATTCAATAAAGATTCCACACGTAAAAATGCTTATTACTGCCATATTAATTAGCAATTCATCATCATTCGAATCACTTGGATTGTTTTGTCTTAGGTTAGAAAATATTGCCTTTTTAGTAGCGAGGCAATGAAATTAAACCTGATAATGCCAGGATTTGTTTTTTTTTTTACTTTCTCAGCCCATTAGCAACATTAACATTAACTATTTTAGTTACGTAATCTGTTGCATATACATCGACCCCTATACCAATTCAAAGAAATTTTAATGCAGTATTCTCTGTAATGAATTCCGATCCTTTAGCTTCTAAAAATAAGATTCGTTTTAATATTATTTCTATCTCAAAAGCGCACCTTGAAACGAATGATACCAAATTAGAATAGCATGCTTTAAGTTAATTTATTGAAGCAATGCCACTTAATAGAATTAATGTTTCAATTTGATTAATTGAAACCAATGTTGGAGTTTACATTTGAAATAAACTACTGTGAATGGACATCATTTTGAGCTTGGACAATTAAAAGGAAATGCTTGTTTTAATTGAAGTACAATTTATATGGCTTTCTACATTACCTGAAATACTTACTCTTTTTAGGACGGAGTCCTGTGTTTTCTACATTACGTAAAAGTACGTACATTTTGTGTACGTAATAAGAGATGATGCCGTTTCTAGGCAGTGAGGATGATTTGCTAGATTAGATCAAGATCCGACAAATACATTTTCCAAGGAGATTCAGTCCGAAACTCTGAGTTCGTACGCGTGATCCAACACGCCACCGAAGCAGTGAAAAGTATTCTTTTTTCTAATATTGTTTGCTTAAATCTTATTTTAGTCTAGTGGCAAACATCGGGTGCTGCGGGGTGCGTTGCCTGAGGGCGTCGGCGTAACGTGCTACGCCGACGATACCCTCGTCACGGCGCGGGGTGCAACGTACCAGGAGGCAGCACTCAAAGTCACGATGGGTGTTGCTCAAGTCGTGGGTCGGATACGGCGGCTGGGACTGGAGGTGGCCTTGCACAAGTCCGAGGTTCTGTGTTTCCACAGACCTCGGAACGGTCCACCTGAAGGTTCCAGCATAAATGTGGGAGGCGTTAGCATCGGTATCAAGCCCTCGATGAAGTATCTAGGGATCGTACTTGATAGCCGATGGAACTTCGGACCACATTTCCGAAGTTTGGTCCCCAAGGTGACACAGGCATCGGTCGCGCTTTCGCGACTGATGCCCAACCTAAAGGGACCCAACGCTTCCTGCAGGAGACTGTACCTGGGGATCGTGCGGAGTATGGCCCTATACGGGGCTCCCGTATGGGCGGCGCGGTTGACGGCCAACAACTCAACGCTCCTTAACAGACCGTTGAGGACCTTGGCCGTCAAAACAATAAGGGGCTACCGCACGATCTCCGGAGAGGCTGCATGTCTCCTAGCCGGGACCCTTCCATGGGACCTGGAAGCGAGAGCCCTTGCGTCATTGTTCCAATAGCGCAAGGAGGCGCTGGAGCGGGACCACAGGCCTGCGTCTCGAGAAATCGATGACCGGCGGTCCCAACTCCGACAGGATCTCATGGAGTCATGGAGGGTGCGACTTGAGCAACCCAAGTGGGGTGCCACCATCATCGCGGTGGTGAGACCGATCATGGACGATTGGCTGCAGAGGCAGCATGGTGACCTCACGTATCGTGCGACGCAGATCGTTACCGGGCATGGATGCTTCGGTAGCTATCTGTTTCGCATCCATCGTGAGGTCACACCCCGGTGTCAACACTGCGAGGTTTCCGACGACGACACCGCACTCCACACGTTGGTGGAGTGCTCAGCGGGGGCGAGTCAGCGCCGGGACCTCGTAGTGGGTCTGGGCGTGGATACCCTCTCGCTGGAGACCATGCTTCAAGCCATGGTCTCCAGCGGGAGTAGGTGGAACGCGGCCGTGTCCTTCTGCGAGCAAGTCGTGCTCGCGAAGGAGGCGGCTGAGAGGGAGAGGGAGCGTGCCCTCCCCGCCGAGTTCCGTAGTTAGCGGCGAGGGCGCCGCAGACTCATCTACGCCCAAGACCATCGACCTCCATGATCGGGGCCTGAGGACGGCGGGATCGCCACCCGTCGTCCTTACAGAAGCAGGCTAGAAGGGTTGCGTGCTGCGGGGCCTTTGCCCCATAGCACGCAACCAGATTCACTCACTGACGCGGGATAAAACCCTACCCCAACGACGCGGGATCCTCATCCCGACCCAACCCCCGCAGAGACCACAGAGGTGGTCAAAGTCCGCCGGGCGCCACTGGAAATACGTTCTGCTTGTAACCAGAGACGCCCGGCAACGGACGTTAGAGCGGCCGCGACCTTGGTCGCGGAACTAAAAAAAAAAAAAAAGTGGCAAACATCGTGAGAGCATTCACAGGAGCGTGATATTATCTGTCCAATAATGGTCAAAAGAGGAAATAGGAGTTTATTTAAGGCAATATCCCAGACCACAATGGAACTATTGACGGATGTCACGTACCCATAAGGAAATAAAGTATGACAAATAAAGTTCCATTTTATTGTAGTGTCGATGTGCTTCATAGGGTCTGCTGAAAGTTAGTCTAGACTCTAGGCTGACTAGTAATAGTTTCGTCTTTTCTAAGGTACTTAACTAATTCAATGTCAGTGTCAAGGAATTCTCAACTGCACGCAAAATTTGCAGATCATACAAATATTATACCCGACTAACTCCGAGGTTGCAGTCTCACCACAGTACTGGTAGAGTCTACCTGTACTGTGGTCTCACGCTGGTCGTACATCCAAATGACTACACGATAAAGGCAGTCAATTGTTAAGATAAATTTGAAATTCTTAGCTCACAATTTCTGCGATAACAAGTTGTACATAAACAGTCCATGGCTTAACCAAAAGCTTTTTAAAAGATATTATCATTCCGATACAGGTCTAACGTAATTCTACGTCAAGGAATTAGTCGGTGAGATATTTCTAGATTTTAGATCTGGAAAATTTATTTTCCGTATAATTTTTGAGAAGAGGCCACCGGTTCGATCCCGTGCGGGTCAAATATTTGTACTATCTGGAAAAATTTCTTTGGAAAGTTTGCGTGTTCCTCTATGTATCCCAGTTGAGGTTGAGTTGGACCCAAACGAACGTTGCGAAACGGGTTAGAAAAATTAAAAAAATGCAAGTGGAAAGTACAAATGTTTTTGTCCAATATGTGTAGCAAATTCCACCAAGTGCCATCAATCGATAATATAAATAGTTGATTTTGACCTTTAACACACTCTTAATTCGTACACCTGTACAAAATTAACCCAAAATATCTGACACCTATCTTTTTTCCAAGTCCCAGTGAATACTCAATTTACAAGTGTGTTCGAAATCTCTACCCTCACAAGTTCCCCAAAGGAGTAATATTTCCGAGTACTTACATATTCAGGGACATTGTAGTACGTGTATTAGTAAAATTTACCGTTGCCGATGTACGAATGTCGAATGAACAGCCCATGCATACAAATTACAACATTAGTCAGTAAACGTGCGATCAATTTTACAGATTCTATTATAAATGTGTCAAATAACTAATGTACGGTTAATTAATGCAAATTGCTGAAATAATTTTGATCATTTTACACTTAAATTATTACAAATATTTCATATGATTGAGTTTGACAGTTTAAATTAGTTTTGTTTGGAATTTATTATAATAATGTTGTATTGCGAAATTTATTAAGGTTTATTTTCGTACATCTCACTTAAACTTATTAAAAACGTGAATCTTTCTTTCTTTCTATATTTAATAAGTATTCACACTTATTAAAGTTGAAAATAATGTTTACCGGAGATATCCATCTGATCCCTTGGAGCTGAAAAGATCTTAGACGCCCAAGCCAACCTTACCTGTAAGTGATGTGATGTATCACTGGTCAAAGAACGAGACTCTGACAGACACTTAAAATCCTGTAAGTGGCCATTTATTGTGGCCCCCTATTACATTGGACGGTAATAATTACTCGCGAAGGTATAATAATTGCATAGTATATACCTCTGCCTGTCTCTTTTAGGAAATAGCGAGAAGGAGTTACAGTACAATATCATATTCTGTAAACCCTACTATTTTCATTATTTTAGTACAACACAACTTTAAAATCGTAAGTGCAATTTGTTAACAATTTCAAACGTCAACCGTCATTCAAGTAGAGTGACATTTCCACATTTATTACCCAACGATTCTTTAGGAGAAAAAAGTAATAAGTAACTGTTTTACGGAGAAGACAGTGTAAGTGTAATTTATGTACAAGGCTTTAGATATAATCTTACTGAATCCTGTACACAGCCAGTCCGTCTTGAGTTATTTTATTGTTGACCCGGTAATTCTGAGGCATTTCACTGAACATCTTTATTATGTGGCTACAAAACGTTCTACTTATCTATTTATTTTTTAATTGAAATATGGGCTTGATGTTCCTTTGGTAGAAACAAAATTTAAATCTTTATTTACTTAAACGAAACCTTCTATAATTTAAATACCAGCCACCAGAACAAATACCAATGGTTAAAACGAACGTCAAGTCAAAGTTAAATAATATTTTATTCATGTAAGGGACAAAGTAACACTAATGAACGTTGTTACATTTAATGCCATATTTACAAGGCAATAAAGGTAAACATTAGACAGTAATCTCACCATCAGCATCATATTAGCCAATAGATGCCCACTTCTGGGTGACAAAGATGGCCACAACATTCGGTCCTGGGTTACCCGCATCCAGTTGTTTCCTACGACCTTTACAAGATAGTCAGTCCAACTTGTATAAAGGCTTAGTGTAGTGGATGAAACTATCAAAGGTAACCTCAGGAAGCTGGTGCTTTACATGACGCTAAAGAATCCTAATCCATCAAATCAATACCTCTCTCTAGCAATCATTCGCATTCAAACTATTCGTTTAATTGGCTTGACCACTTGACCGAGTTGTGCGTATAATTTATTTTATATATTTTGTTAATACCAACTCGTGACCATTATCCGTAAATAATATCTATCGATAAAAATAATCCTCGATTTTATGTTAACGTATTAGTTAAATCATAATTACTATTCATAACCCCAACCATTCCAATTATTTGGGGTTGGCACAACAGGTATTCCTCTTCTTGTTTTATGATAGCCCAAAATCATTTTTCGTTAAGTTTATTAAATGTACATACACACTATTTCTACTGTTATATATTATAGTAATAGATTTTCCCAATGTCAACATAACAGACCTCGCAACACTCACTAAACTACTTCAGAATAAAAGAAAGCGTTAGCGACAACCGGCGTCACTCAGTAGCAACCATCCATTCCTTTTTTGTTACCCTTTTATTTCTTTTTTTGTAGTACTTCACTTGTTGGTTTTGTTAAGAATGTAAAGGAATTGACGTCTCCATCGCGATTCGTCACGCTTTACCGTGGTTGCTATGACGATGCGATTTTTTCCGCCATTAAAATGAATATACCGTTTTCAACTGATAAATTTTCAACTTTACCACAGCTGAATAGAAGTGATATTAGTATATCAATGTTTTGTAGCTTAAAATATACCCGTGGAGTGAAACGAAGACCCCTCATAGGGACGACGTGATGACTTAATTTCAGACACACATTAGATATGGGTGCAAGTTTTGCATAAGCTTTTTAGCTGGCTCGAGGCATTTACTGGTTATTGAAGACATGCTTGATAAAGGTTATAAAGCAAAAAGTGAGGAGTTAGTTTGCTCTGCAGATTGGCTATTAGTAGACGTGGCTGCAGTTTGTTATTTATGCAAGGCATTGAGTGAAAATTGAGATTCGTTTCTGTTGTTTTTTATTCAAACTAGCTATTTAAAATGTTATCACGTTCCAGATACACGTAAGCAGATACATAATTTATTATAGCTTAATTTGGGCCCCTAAGAACTTAGTGGATCCCCAACCTAAATAAGAATGCATTTCTTAACGTACAGATTTCTGAGGCTCCGGCTTCGTGGACTAGTATCGTCGTTTCCACTTCTCACAGAAACATAAAATATTACAGGGATTAAAAGTAGCCTATATGTTATTCAGATGACTGAGGTAGGTACTCGTATAATAATATTGTTATAATTTTATTGACAAAAACTTTTGCGTTTATAATACGAGTATTAACAGGATTTGTAGATTAAATAATTCTGCAATGGTTAGGAAAATGTAAATTTGATTAAAAATCGTGACATCGACATAAGGCTGACTTGATGACAACACTTTAGTTCTCGTATTTATCTTAGTTAACTCCACAATTTCATCGTATTTGCTTCCCATACACAACATTTACCTTTCGTTTGCTAAGTCAGATAACTTGTTTCACTTGTAACTTAGGGTTGGCATAAAATTCCATTCACGATTAGTAGATAGATAGTTATTCATTACTAAAATAAGATTCAGCCAGTCTAAAAAAAAAAAAGCTTTTAAACTGTTCAGAAAAAACCTTACATTAGATTTTTTTTCGGACATTTTCACACAATGTCCTCTAGCCCAAACTAAGCTTGTGCTTAGATTGTAACCATATTGTATTTAATATCAGGGTTTTTTTATCATCGATAAGAAACAGAAGCCCATTTAGTTGACGTGAGAAACCAGGGCGCCAACCAAGTACCTACTTATAGTAAAATCGAAATTTAAAAAATATCACTGAGCAACTGTTCCTAACGAAAATTGACCCTATTCTGTAGGAACAACAGAACTACTAACAATAAGTTGCTGTTTAATAGTATAACATTTATATAATATTTTAGACAAAGTATTATCAATCGGTACGTTTCTACGAAGCAGTCATCAACATAATACAACGCCAAAGGCTTATCACGTTACCGGCTACACAACTCTCTCCATGTCCACTATTGTTTACACATGCTCATGATTAAAATGCCAGCCTTGCCCTCTAGTTATGCATCTACTGAAAGACTAGGCTACAGTGTTATATTGTGTAGCCTTTTCAAACATAGAAGATGATCCGGTGAACTATCTTGGTGGTAGTTCTTGAACTACTCTTAAAAGTTTGTCTAAATAATGCATACCTAGTATGAAACAACGTAGTAACGAATTTTAATGCTACTTATTCATAAGTAGCATTAAAATTAAACAAGCTTCATAATAATATATCCTAAATTGTACGAATATTATAAAAGTGAAAGTTTGTATCAAAATCTGTTACTGTTTCACCCAAAAAGCTACTAAACGGATTGTAATAAAATATAATAATAAAGTAAAGTTCATACACCAGAGTAACACATATGCTACTTTTTATCCTTGTAATGTGTTCCCTTCTCAAACTATTACATGCGAGAAGAGCCACGGAACAGTTAGTTATAAACTAAACCGTAGAATTTACAATTATTTTAAAGTAGGTTATCATTTCAAACTTTAGAACACATTAGAGTGATGATAAATGATAAATAATACACCACAATTGCCACAATCGACGATGGTCATTTTAGAGAAACAAGTGACCATATTATAAAAGATCCTATGTTACCTTGAAATCTATAAATCCCCAACTTTGCCAACCCTGCTCGAAACGGATGGACGTGGATTGAGACGTTAGTGGCTTGCAACCTGTAGGGTCCGATGGCGATGTTTTATTTCTTTTAACTCTTGGACTATAATGGTTCCTTTTCTCAACTTTTTTACTTTAAAAGTTAAACACTGTATAAGGTATGACGGTTAATTTGTTGTGTTAAATGGCGCGTGTTAACTCAATAAATTTCGTTTTTGCAACATGAAATTGAAAGTATAATCAAAACATTAGCTGGGAGATAAGTACCTGAGGCCAACTATTTATTTTGGAGCTTAGTAACTTTAATATTCGGTATCTATTTGATAATTTTAATAGCTTATTGTACACAATTTTGATTACTATTTAATCAGTGACATAACATTAGTAATGCTGCGGCCAAACGATGTCCACTCGTGTTGCTCCTCGTGTTGTCCTTGCTGCGAATATTTCCCTAGTGGCCACACGCGCCCCTACTCGCTCCTTAGTATAACTCGTGTGTGATAAGTTGAAATCTGAGCGGTGTGATATTGGTTCGAGCGCAAGCCTTATCTTATCACGTAAGAGTAGTACTCCACTCGCCGCGCGCGACGAGTGGCGAGGCAAATGACGAGGAGAGCGGCGAGGCTAACGAGTGTCTACACGATGTTCCTCACTATTCTCCTCGCTACTCTCCTCACTATTTCCCTCGCTACTCACTGAGTCGTGTAGCCACCCGGTAAGATGAAAACGGTCGGTTGGGAGATAGAGCTCAAAGAAGTTATTAAGATATTTTATTTTGTTACTCCCCTGTATAATCTCCTCAAAACTAGGATTAAAAAAAATTTATAAGTACAAAAATAAAGCACAGGACATACCTTGACATATTTTGTCATTATCCCCGAAGGGGTAGAAATAAGCACTTATTACGACCACATTTCGCCAATTATATTATAAAAACCCCATAATAGGTTGAAGCGTATTACCGTTATTGGAGAGTATAGATACCCGTAAAAAGAAATTATACCAAATTTACCAAAGACATCTTTTAGTTTATCAAAATGTAATCTAATCTATGCTCACAAAAGTCCAGCATGTTTGGTCAAGCTTGTTATCACCATAACCACGATTAAACATTTTACAAGAAAATTATGTGTTTGTATAAGCCGGCCATCGAGTTCTGATGTAGAATTACGATAACAATATTTATTTGGAAGAATTTAATTTTTTTTCATTACTTAAATGGGGTTAAGCACTAAATTTTAAGGACTAGTAGTCAATTATATAAAATATAGATAGTTTAACAAAAATATTAAAATATTAAGAAAGTAATTATAAATAGATCACAAAAACTGATGTCATCGGCGGGATTCGAACCCACGGCCTTTCCTTTTCGATAGAACTGCGGTAGGTGGATCCAACGCTAACCTTAATAGCGTGATGTAGAAATTATGAATATGATATGAAGCAAAAATTCGATGTTGTCGGTAGTGGTCATCGTAGCTCAGTTGGCAGAGCAGTCCCCCTGTTAGGGAAAGGCCGTGGGTTCGAATCCCGCCGATGACATCAGTTTTTGTGATCTATTTATAATTTCTTTCTTAATATTTTAAGAATAGTTTAAGCAAACTCATTGCTTTGAAATACAAAAATATATGGATTTAACAAAAATATTTGCTGGGAGAGACGAAGAACACCTTGCCGTCGATCCCTCTTGTCATACTAACATCTATGGCAGTCGCTACGAATATTTGGAGCCCTAAAACAAAATCCGACTGGACTAACTACAGAGCTTCGATGTCGCCCATGGGTTGTGGAGGCAAGTTGAAGAAGTAGTTGAAGTTCACCCGCATCGCAGTAAGACTAGAAAGGTGGGAGAAGGCCAAGTGGAGGAGGAGTTTAATAAAAATAATGAGAAACTAGAACTGTTTTCATCGTCAGTGTGTGTTTATTATATAGATTTTGCAACATTCTTGGGTGATAAAAGGCATGAGGAATAATATGGAGTAGGTATGTCCAGGAAAATAAAGGTATAAAACTTACTAAGAATTACCGACGCCCGCTGCTTCACCACCCACAAAGAAGAAGAAAAACCACCGCAGGAAGAAGAAGAATCACCCAAGTGAAACAGTATAATGTTTCCCAAGTTCTAGAGGAACTTATTCCTGGGGTAAAATTTGCTTAATTTAAAAATTAGCTTCTTATAATTATTAGCTATCTGCCCGGAACAAACAGACAGAAATGCAAACATTTTAATTTGATTTCATAGTAGATTACTTTTGCATCTACATACAGTCATTACCTTAGCGCTCTGTGTAATAAAACGGGTTTCTAATTGTGTTTAAGAATGGTACCTGAGTTGTTTCTTACGAAACACATAACACGTCATTTTATAAGAACCAAAAAAATAATTGGACAAGTGTGTCCCTGGTAAATCTTTAGTTTTTTAAACTCCAGAAACAGCTGCAATGTCACTTTTAACAATTTGCTGTCATTTCACTTCCTTGAAAGACCACACACCTTAAATAAATAATACGAATATAATTTTAGTACCTACCCGTATTTCCTCCAAGGTACTTAGTTAGGCATTGTTGTAGTGGGAAACTTCAGTTAAATGTAAAATATATCTGAGATCAAAATAAAATGTTTGAAAATAGATAAGTAAGTACAATAAATAAGTACGTACTGTTCGGTGGCGCAGTGGTATGAGTATGCGACTGCCGTCACTGAGGTCCCAGGTTCGATTCCGGGTCGAATCGGTTCGGGTTTCGGAGTTTGGGTGTCTTCTATGTATAATATGTATGTATTTAGAAATTTATAAGTATGTTTATCAGTCGTCAAGATTTCATAGCACAAGCTTATATTAGCTTAATTTGGGCTAGATGAAGTTGTGTGAGAATGTCCAAAAAAAAAATTTATTTATTTATGAATCAAACAAGTATAGTGCCTACCTACATGTTTACTTTTGTTGTTAGTAATCTTGAAAATGATATTTTAGCACAGTTTGATTTGGCTCCTATTCAAATGTAGTTTTTTAAGCAAACACTGACTGTGTTATAAGCTTTTTAAGCCAATATGCACCCTTTTTCTTGAATGAAAGTACTTACTTAATGTTTTAGAGCCCGTTCAGTTTGATACCTTCTTATTGACAGCAATGTGTATTTTACGTGGGTAACGGGTGCACGATATATACTAGAGTTTGGCAATGATTTAATATTGTTTAAATCATTGTCAATTGCCTAATAGTCGAAATTCGAAGCAGGAAACACCACATGCACAGCTTGAAGCAATCACCATTTAATGCATCCCCTGCTAAGTATTAAAACAGTACAACCAAAACAAACGGTGCTATACATACAAAACAAATCATACTAGGGTTAACTATCTTATCTTTGAACCCTAAAAACACGAAGGGACGTTCGCGCCGCCCGCGGCTCCACACGTATATAATAATTATTGTTAGACAAGCATCGCATTCAAAAACGCCGACAAATCAACACACGCACACCTAGTTACTCGTTAGTACACACACTAGCGAACAGAATCACACACATTCACGCTAACTACTAACAAACACGCACACAATAGCTCGAGTAGAACACAACGTTGCGCGTACGCATACACTCAGACATTTATAAATATTTTATTCGCGTTAGGGTCGTTACACACATACGGCTTAACATCATAATTACGAGGGCCAGTGGCGTGCGTCGAGATGTAACGAGCAAAATGGCCGCCAATTTTGTTTTTATACAAAAGGTGTAGGCTTAATAAGTTGATGTTTGAGTGATGGCTACGGATATTGAAATTGTGTGTTAAATTCACAGTGGTCTATTATTTATGAAAGAGGTATGTGTTAATTAAGAACGATTAATTGGTATGTAGAAGTTGTGCTAGTAATTTTAAAACTAGTTTCTGATATTATACCCATGTCCAGAAACTTGTAATTAATTTAATATTTACCAATAAAGATATTGCCTGTCACGTAGCCAATAGCAACTCCCTTAATATTCTTAAATGAAAATAATGAACGAAGTTTGTAATAACCCCTACTTAAAATAAAAATATAGGAGATGGATGCAACTAGAACTCTTTGATGACAATCATTTCGCGAAAGGGTCTCGTTGAGCATGCGGGCCGAAGCGCGAACGAGCCTAAACCGTCCTCAACTTTAATGTTATCTCATTATAAATGGTATTTTTTTAAATGAGATATTTATATACAACATGAATTACAATATACATAATTATGTACTAAAAATATTTACATTACAAAATATCGTTTAAAAAATCCTCCGCGCCATTGCCGACTGGGAAGGTTCCCAGAATGCTGGCTCTATTGCCACGTTAGATGGCGTTGCTTATTCTGTGGGCCAAAAAATAGCCAGCCTGCTGGACCTGAGAAGCATGGATTAAGCGTTTAGCAAAGCTCTATAAAGAAGGCGGGCGCTCTGTGTCTCAAATGTTAATACATTTCGATGACAAAAAAATGGCGAGATAAGTATAAAATTAAGAAAGTCTTCAACTTATCTTCAGTCTTATAATTTTAATTATTAGTTTTAAGTAACTTGCGTGTATAGGCACAGTCATCTTAAAGCTCGAAGAAACAGCAGTGATGTACACAGCGCAACGAATTTGGTCCATGTGATACCGGGTGATGTAGGCAGTAAATGTTTGAATTCCTTAGTCTCGTTTATAGTGATGATTAATAATGACAATTTTTTTTAGCAGTCAAATAATTTAAAGGAAAATTTGAAAATTAATCTAAAATTCTGACTGTAGATCCTATATTAAATATTACCTAATGAATTCTTATAAAAATACATTTGATTCAACGTCTATCTATACTAATAGAAGCAGGAAGTATTTAAGCATGAGTTAGTAAGTCATTATTATTTATTAGTAAACTAGGCAACGATGGTATAAGAGAAAGGAAAATGTAAATTCTCTTAATAAATTAATAAAACCGCCACGAATAGAATAGGGTTCTGTAGTTACTCATAATAGCCTCTATGTATAACTCCTGAACTAACAGAGTTATCTGATCAATTATAGTTTTCCTATAAAGTTCAGTACATGGACTATCATTATAATTTTTTCAGTTTTTTGAGCTAGTTTTTAGAAAAAGTGGGCTGGCATCAACTAATATTCAAACATTGCGTTAGGATTTAAATGATATTTTATTTGGCATGGATGCTTGTTAGTTAATGCTTAACCCGTAGAAACATTTGAAAAAAGGTTTCAGGATAGGATATTATCCATCAGGGCCGTTACAGGTTACCCCACGGACACCCTTACTCACTGACGGGATAAAACCCCGATCCTAAAGATGCGGAGTAACACCCAACCAACACGACAAAGGCCATATAAGTGGCCAAAGTCCGCCCGGCGTCCCAGGAAAATTCTCTAGTGAGGCTTGGGGTGCCTGGCAATGGATGATGGGGGGGGCGGCCGTAGGGTCGTTATGTCAAATTCCTATCCCAGTATTATGTTACAGTTAATTTTAGTGGGAAGTGGAAATGAGAAAATGATTCTACGGAATCTCATTCGTAAACCCAACACACTGTAGTAACATTTTCATTCTAAAAATGAGGACTTAAAAGTATTTCTATAGTTATTATTCTCTTGAATCATTTATTTCAACTTCAAGACGCCCACAAACTAAATACAATTTGATATTTTATTTTACTTTGTGATTTGCTGAACGAAACTGTTAACCAATCTCAAAAAATGAGTGGGTGGTGCTTGTGATTAAAAAGACACTTTCATATTTTTATTCTTTGGGTACAAGTTGAATTCAACAACCTCGGAGGCTCGTGGTCTAGTGGTAATCGAGTAGGTTAACAAATTGCAAAGGTTAAGCAACATCTAGCCAGGCCGGTCTTAAGATACGTGAATATTTTTCTAGACATTTAGACCCCTCCGTGCCTCGGAGAGCACGTTAAGCCGTCGCTCCCGGTTGTTATACAAAAATCTATGGCAGTCGTTACAGGTACGGGTATTTGGAGCCCTAAAACAAAATCAGACTGGTCTAACCATGGGTTGTAGAGGTCAGATTGTAGTCGCTCGAAAAATATCGAAGTTCAGCCGCATAGCAGTTAGACTTGAAAGTTGAACCCAACTAAGTCGGAAGAGAGAAAAGGCTCGGTGGATGATGAACTTGAATTCAACAACCTACATTGCCTTCTTATTTAATATTATTGGTAAACTAATAACTAAAGCTAATGTGGATTCGTCAAGTGTGTATTCACGCCATGAAGGTGCTCTATTATATCTTGAAGCTGGAAACAAATGTGTCTCTTAGCACTTAAACATACTTTACAAATACGTTTTACCTTAAGTACATAACTATTAGAAGATAAAAATACATAGCGTGTAACATTCAAACAGGTCAGTATAAGATAATCTGAAACTATAAGTCATGCGAAGATCTGTTCTTAGGAACCATGTAAGACATATTCACAGATTATAAAGATAACTTATACTCAGCTCGGGAATTGAACCGCGACGTTTTGTGAAAAGTTTTCGAATAGGAAAATATAAAAATTTAAGAAGTACCTAATTTAAATAAAGATGAGAGTTATGTAAAATAATATCCTTATCCAATCAACTTAATTAAATTGAACTTCAGACAATGATAAATGAACTACCAACAAAAATAACGCTAGAACATTCTGACGTCCATAACTGTATATTTATAAAATCTACAGCCTAATCGATTCTAATGATGTTATGTACAAGTTAAAGTAAAACTCCCTCGAAGCGTTAAAAGTAGCCGGTGAGAATATCCCCACAAAAACTGGACAATTCATCATAATGGTGCCAGGCAATTACCGTGTATAGCGTTAATGACTGACGCTTGTTATTAATCTGTACAAAACTTGTTTCGAACTTAGCGATTCTGATAATAATCTTGTTTTAATAATTACTCACTCATTCTTCCCACAATCTTGATCGTATATTTGTATGTTATTTTTCCTCGGTGGACTTAATTCGGTAACAACTCTTTTAGTCAACTTAACTCTGGTTATATAGGTATCTATGTTGACATTATCAGGAATCTGGGCGTATTTTAAGGAATGTTTGTTACTTTTGGACTATCCGATTCTTCTTCGTTGTTTTGACTCTTTTGTGGGTTTCTGAATATTGTATCCTTAATTACTTTTTAGATGTTAACTTTGTTATTGTTATGGTCTTAGTTAGCGGTATTATGTATTTAAGTTTGCCGTTTGCCTATTTTGTCTATTACGTTGGACCAAGAGGGTTGCTGCTAAAAAGTGTATGTTAAACATGTTTTATGTTATTTTACTATCTACCTTATCTAAAATACCTCTATTACTAAATAGAGCAGTAGCCGGTCTTGCTATTATTACTAAGTCTTTGATGATAATCTCCAGGAGCTATTACATCTAGTTAAAATCATATAGCATTAATAAACACATCAGAACGTCACCCAACCAAATCGAACAGCATCCGTATCAGACAATTTGACGTATAAACGAGGCATCAGCGAATTACACATCATACGATCTCCCGGATTACACATCATTAATTGAGACGTCAACAAAACAAAAAAGATATGGCTTACTAATTTAGATATCATGCGTTGCACGACTAATCGCTAAGACAGTTCCAAGAATCGAAACAAGTCGGCGGCTTTGTATCATGTTATTTTGGCTCAAACGGTCCAAGTGTTAAGGGGTTAGCTGATTGTCAAGCATTCACGCTTAAATGAAGCGATGAAAATAAAGCTGAATGATGATGAATGTTTAAATGGCAATGATTTTAACGACAGTTAAACCCTTTGGGATGTAAAAATAATGTTAGAGATACTATCACAAATGAAAGTAAAGGCAGAATACGCCAAATAAGTGAAAGCACATAATTATCTTATTTCAAAAGCTTATCTATTATATATATTATGGAAATATTCATAAAAGTTTAGTATTTATATTAAGCGATTTTTTTAAACAAAACAATGACTTTTTTTTTAATTCGCGGCCTTGGGCCTCGGCCGCACCTACGTCCATTGTCGAGCGCCTCTTGTAATCACTAAAAGATTTTTCCAGTGGCGCCTGGTGGACCTTGGCCACTATTGTGGCCGCTGCGTGGTGGTCGGGTTGTACCCCGCTTCTTTGGGGTCGGGTTCTATCCCGCGTCGATGAGTGAGGTAATGTATGTTTCTCTGATTTGAGGTTAACCTTTATCTTGAAACTGCAAGAAATTCTTTTGTATATTAGGAGATTACCATGTACATACAAACAAGTATTTTAAGAATGACAAAATACCTGTTTGGATCTTAAATCTTTATATATCGTTCACACTTATTTATTAATTATATATATTTTAAAATAAAAACTAAGTAGGTAATACAAATTGCTTAATATTAACTACTTATGCAGTCTTAGGGTAGAATTCGTTCTGCCTACTACACCATAAAATTTGTCTGCATGTCATTATTCTATTTAACAATGCCGTCCGTTAACAAGCCATAACCGAATACAATATCAAGTTATTAATCGAATGAGTCTCTTATTCCATCTCAATAAGAAAGACGTCCAAGAAACGATAGTAATTTATGACCTCAAAACATATTAATATGTTAATATTGCCCACGTACAAGGGTTAATTGATGTTAATAATAAATAACAAAAAGTTATATAAGCTAAAGATTATAAAAATACATTTTACACCTGTACTAACGGAATTAGAATCGATTCAATCCGATGTTGAAATAGTTTCTATCGATTAATAATCATTCGAAATGCCCATCCAAATCAGTTTTTTTTTTATAATGGAGGACCGATAGTCTGTCCATTTACAATAAATTTGTAGTAAAAACGTGTTTTAAATGATATTATAAAACTTTTAGAACACATTGTGACAGACTCGAAGACAGCTAATGACAAATTTGTGGAAAATTATGGTGGTATAGACTAGTGGTCACCTTATGGTCGAACAGGAGACCTCGCGAATTCAAATTTTTTTTTATTTCCCTCCGCTCCCATCTCCCCAATAAAAAAAACTCCACTAAAAATATTGTTTCTAGTAAAGCAATACTTGTGCCATTGTATTAAATCAAGGAAATCTTGTGTCAAGTTTCTTGAAGATTGGATAAAAACTATGGCTGCTAGCCCGGAACACACATACATACACACAGGCATAGTCGGACGAAAGTAAAATTGTCCAGTCTCGAAATATAGACGTTTCGCTCGCTCGGTCAATTAATGAGAATCTAATGTATATAACTATATCAAAACTTACAGGTTTATTGAGCGGAGCGAAGCGAAGCTCAACCTTAGACGACAAGTGTAAATCGTTTGTGTGCCAACTCCTCCGAAACGGCTGGACCGATTTTGACCAAATTTGGCATGCTAGTCGACATCATACCCGGGCGTGCATATCTCTGAAATCATGAAAATAGAGCATAAAAAAAATTAAGAAAATTTGCTCCACTCAACATTTGCAATTAGTATTAGTAATTAGTATTAGTAAATACTAAAAAAATGCACATTTAGCCCCAAAAAATATAACATTTCAATGGACTAATGATTGGGTTAAAACTGATTTAGAAAATAGTTTATATACCTGAGCCAGCTCTCATTTAAATTTGTTCAACAGTTTACGCATGGTTGTGCGTCAAAATCCTTTGTGAATATCGTTTTAATACATGCACTGTATTAAAGTTAAAAAAATATTTTGTTTGTTTATTCACCTCATTTACATCCCATTTGAACTTGTTAATTTAAGTCGACATAAACAAAATTCCGCTTCAATAAATACCGGAACTCATAAAAATATTTTTGTTGGATGCCTGTTATTATACGGTGTACTTGTTGGCTGGTATGCTATATACAATTACAATAGGGCATCGGGCAATGCAAAATCTGACAGTATACTCGTATTGTAATTCTCAGCATAAAATTGTCATTATTTTATTTTAATAGGCATACATATTTATTAAAGCTGATATTTATTTTAATGTTTATCGCTTCGCCGCACATTTAATATTATTTACTATTTAACTTTAGTATGTACTGCGTGTTATTATTATTATTTTACTGCCAATTTGGACATCTTTCTGTGCATTTCACTATCCAGAAATTGTTAATTTAGGCATACCTAGTATTTTTCTCGAAAAGGTCACACGGGTGGCCAAAGTCCGCCAGGCGACACTGGAAATACCTTCTAGTGTCACCAGAGACGCCCGCAGCAATGGACATGGGAGTAGCCCAGGTCTCGAGGAGTTAAAAAAAAATCCAAAAAAAGGCACAGTGTTTTTATCAGCTTCTTATACATCATAAGGTTGTTGCTTTTTAGCGGAGTGAGTTTGATTGTTGGCAATCACACGTATACGTTAATTGTTATTAAATTTTTGAAATAAACAAAATATTATCCTTTTCAACCGACTTCCAAAAAGGAGGAGGTTCTCAATTCAGCTGTATGTTTTATTTTTATGTTTGTTACCTCACATCTCAGGACTGGGTGAATAAATTTTGTTTTTTTTTAAATGAAACTACTACTTCCCAAGTGGTCACATTTCAATTTGGTCACATTTCAGTAATTTGAAGTCGGTCGTTGTGTAAATTTTTGACGTGTATTTTATTGAACAATTAGTTTATACTCTCTAGACTGTAACGAACAACTGTGTTGTTTTGATAACAATATTGGATTTATTTAAAAAAATATTCATTTACAAATTGAAACGCGCGCGTACTAAATTCTCGATATCAATACGTATTGGTTTATTTATACATCCAGTCGCATGTAATATTTTTATATTATTATCGTGCGTGGTTACGCATCCGCGTGACCAGATCAAACCGTTTATTTTATGATAGATATACGTTCTGTTGGTAATTTTATTTAGTACAACCAATGCATGCTGTGATGGAGGTGGCTGCAGAAAAAGCATCCACCATTAAAACTTGGAAACAGAAATCGGGAATCAAAATACACGTCAAAAATTGACACAACAACCGACTTTAAATTACCGAAATGGCACCAAATAATTGTCGGAATTGGACCACATTGAAATGGAAGTAGCAGCTTTCTTTTAAAAAATATTCAACATCGGTTCAACCAGTATAAAGATGAGGTAACAAACATACAGTCGAATTGAGAACTCCTCCTTTTTTGGTTGATAATAGAACGATCTATGAAAACCTTACAAAGGTGTCTTGCATATTTACACGTACACGTCTTGCATGCACAGATATATATATTTAAAAGTAAAAAGTTTAATGGCAGCTCTTATCACTTTTTACACTCTTAAATGCATTATTATATTCCTACATGAACTTCCAATTACAACAACGTTTGGGTATGTCGCAGCTGTATTTAGATCGTATCGAAATCTTTTTAATACAATTTGACGTCATTAATAAGCCGACGTGCTTGTTGGTATAAATTTGCGCTTAATTATATTTAAGTGGTATGGTGAGATCCCTGGATTGATTAACGGTGAACGCATTACAGGTTCGGATATTCTTCGCTTTAAATGACGGAAATTTTGCCAAAAGATCCATTCTGGATTTTGACAATAGGTATACCATGAACAGAGCAAGAAAGTTTAGCCAAGTATCAATAATATAATAATTCAAACCCCCTTTACACTGCAGGTCAAACTTGATATTTTAGTAAATTTAATTATTAAGAAGTTGAGTCAGTTAAGCTGTGGCATTAACTTGTTGTCTTCGAAGGAGATATTATCATTTCTTGCTGTTTCATCATCATCCACCGAGCCTTTTCCCAACGCAGTTGGGGTCGGCTTTCCAGTCTAACTGCGATTCGGCTGAACTTTGATATTTTCCGTGAAGCAACTGCCATCTGACCCTCACAACCCATGGGGAATATCGAAGTTCTGTAGACCGGTCGAATTTTTGATTTAGGGCTCCAACTACCCCTAACGACTGCCATAGATGTTTGTATGACAACCGGGACCGGACGGCTTAACGTGCTCTCCGATGCACGGAGACGTCTCAATGTCTTAAGAAATGGTCACCCATCTTAAGACCGGCCTGGGTCGATGTTGCTTAACCTTTGCAATGTCTTAACATTGTCGGTTACCACTAGACCACGAGCCCCTCTGCTGTTGTACATTAGAAAATTATTTTTGCATTATTGTCCTGCTTTATTAGAATATGTTCAAAAGCAACTTTTTCTGACCGAAAGTGTACCGAAACTACCCTTCGGAGACATAAGTGTGAACGGCAGAAAGCTGTTCTCCAACCTTAACTGATTAAGATGATAGCTAAAAGCCAAATTTTGACATGAAAAGGTAATGTTGCACAGATCATTGTGCAAAGCTAACTGAGAAGAAACCACACATAAATTTTATTGTCAATATGTAAGTAATGACTCTAATAAAATCGATACGGATATTAACAACTTGATAAGTTGTCCAAATCGACGCGTGGAGACGTTAATATGTTGTATAACTTTGTAAAGTGTATGGTTCATTAATCATTTAGTAGACTATAACATTGAGCCAGAAATTTCTATAGAAAACATTTAATAACATCTCTATCTATCTTTGGATATTCTAAGGTAGTTCTTTCTTAATTTATTTTTCATTTCGCAAAAAATATATTTCTGGATTAAGCCAGTGACAGTTCCCTTTCCACGAGGAACGTTCAACATCACCAGACCCACTAGCCCATGATTTCTAAATTTGCGCTCATATTACATCTCTTCCCTTCATTGGTGCGTAAAATGATATACCAACCAAGAGTAAGAATTATAGGCGTAGTTGCAGTTGTTAGTTATTATAGATAAAATAAGTTGTTATAATCGACAGGCAGCGGCCGGTCAGGCAGGCTTGAACATTATTAAGACATTAAAGTAAACAGGTGGAGTCCATTGCGTATCAATTTATCGATTATTGAAATCACCGAGAAATTATACACTGTTGAATACTTTACGCGTATACAAATTACTTGACTATAAACACAACAGTAGGTGTAATGCGGCCGTGTCCTTCTGCGAGCAAGTCATGATCGCGAAAGAGGCGGCCGAGAGGGAGCGTGCCCTCCCCGCTGAGTTCCGCAGTCAGCGGCCAGGACGCCGCAGCCTCATCTACGCCCAGGACCATCGACCTCCATGATCGGGGCCTGAGGATGGCGGGATAGCCACCCGCCGTCCTTACAGAAGCAGGCTAGAAGGGTCGCGTGCTGCGGGGTCTCAGCCCCACAGCACGCAACCAGATTCACTCACCGACGCGGGACAAAACCCAACCCCAACGACGCGGGATTTTCATTCCGACCAAACCCCCGAAGAGGCCACGCAGGTGGCCAAAGTCCGCCGGGTGGCCACTGGAATACTATACCTTCAGGTGTCACCAGAGACCCCGCAGCAATGGACATGGGAGAGGCCGCGCTCTCACGGAATTAAAAAAAAAAAAAACTATAAACACAACACTGTCTCAAAACTCAATCTCTAGTTCGACTTAGCTGCACCAGTTTCAATTTCATCAGTTTCTGGGAGCTTTTTTATTTATAGCTATTTTGACAATTGCTAGTTTTAGAAACTATCAAAATAAAGTAATATATATTTGAAATCGATGCAATAAGGATAAAAATAAATTGATCAAAAATAACGGCTGTATCGTCACACTGCGCTGGTCTTTTTATTAAGAGGGCTGACATCGGGTTTATAACAATTTACCTACCTATAGAATGTGTGATAAGCAGAAAGATACTTAATACCTATAATCATAATTAGATCATAATTATATTATCTACTTCAGAGGGGCTCGTGGTCTAATCGTAACTGACTAACTGAACCCATTGCAAAGGTTAAGCAAGTAACCCTTTCTTAAGACATAGAAACCCTTCTGTGCCTCGGAAAGAACGTTAAGTCGTCGGTCCCGGTTGTCATATCTGTGGCATCTATGGCAGTCGTTAGAGGTAATTGGGGCCCTAAAACAAAAATCCGACTGGTCTAACTACAGAACTTCGATATTGCCCATGAGTTGTAGAGGTCAGCTGGCAGTCGCGTCACGGAAAATATCGAAGTTCAGCCGAAACGCATTTAGACTGAAAGGCCGACCCCAACAGCGGTGGCGTTGGGAAAAGGCTCTGTGAATGATGTATATTACCTACTTAAAAGCCTATCTGCTTGAGTATTTATGTGTGAAAGCAAAGATGGCTTTTTCGAGCTACTTTTATAAGTATTTATACCAAATAAAATATTTCAAATAAATGTCATCAAAATTAAGTGCTTGAAACGCGATCAGGGTAATGTTATATTAAATTTAAAAAATAATAAAACTTTTCCATATACGATAAAGACGACTGCAATCCTCGTATAAATAAATTACGTTCTCGCCTTACGAAGACTTGGCGACGTGTAAAATATTGTTATCGATAATAAAACTACAATAATTCAAAGAAACGAATGACTTCATACTGAACCTTGTCACGTAGGTATTGAGAAATTTGAGACAACATGTAAAATAATATCACCCGTTATAAAATAAGATCGAATATAAATTATAGCAATGTAAAGTATGATAAACGATTGTAAGGATCGTAATGAAACGGTATGTGGTGTTTATTCTAAATTTGAATTTTACCATAAAGATAATAAGGTCTTTATTATTTAAGGAATAAGAAATCATGGCGGAACTTGTGAGAACGGTTATACGCCTCACATCAAGCACAGCGGGTGGTTCCGACAAGTAAACTAGTATCTTGCAGTGAAGTAACGTAATAATCTTAGCATTAACAACCAAGGTACCATGGCACTTATTAGCTAAGGAGATAGCAGGAACGATTTAAATGAAAGAGGTCAAGATAGAATAGGCGACTGCTATTAATACGTGTGTTCATTGAACACTCACGATTTGAATGATTATGTTGTTACGAATAATTAAAGTTCTGACATTTTAGGAACAGGTCATTGGGTTGATGAAGACATTCCTTGCTATTGGTGTTGTTTTATTACAGATTCGTTTAACTACAGTTATCGAATATAGCTTTAATAAAATGGCTACATGTATAATAAGTACCTTAGTACTGTATAACATTATTTTTTAATATGAACTGTGTAAAATACACCACTAGATTAGCTTTATTTACATTTAATGTTGCAAACTTAGCTTCAAAAAATCTTGTTCATTAATTTTATTGTAACTTGAGATTTTAATGTACACAAAGCATCATGATTGAAATCCTGATAAGAGTTGTTGTTGATTTAGAAAACTACGCCGTGTCAAATTTCAGGTCTGATTAGCATACCTACCTCAACTAGACAGGAAAATAATTATAATGAAGTTGTACCAAACATAATTTAGTAAAGTAAAACCATAGCAAATGTTCACGTTTAACATTTACCAGAATTAATTTCACAAGACAGAAAATTCCAGAAGCACAAAGCAAAGCATGTAGGTATTAATATGAGTATAATACCCGGAGGTCGGCGACAGGTGACAAAAACTGTTATGAATGCCGACCGGGCTTCGTTTTTGCGTCAAACCTGTCTTGAATGTACATTGTACAGTCCACACTTAAGAATGCAGTAGCTGAGCCGATGGGATATCAAACGATTGACGGCATTCGGCTAGCAAAGCAGCGCCTTCAACATTAACCAGTTTTACAGATGACTGAATCTGATCTGTCGTACCAACTCGTAAATAGTATAACGATATCAGTGACAGAGACACTGCGTATGGTTCTCCATAATGAGAATGTCGATTAAAATATATTGACAAACGAGTGGTACAACGAATAGCCTGCTTAAAAATCCATCAAACCTATCGAGTCTTTTGAAAGGTATTTTGTAGATGCAGCAACGTATATTAATCATAGACCAAAGACAATAAGGACGGTGCTATAATTATATAGACAATTTTGCGATTACTATCTTGATAAATGAATTGGAAACTTTACGTATGTACCTATGTATTACCGTAAATTGTACGACACGAACCACACCCTTTTGGTTAAAATTTATAATATTTATACGTACATAAGTGTATACTTTTATCACACAATCCGATTACCATCGTACCGTACAGTGCAATTAAGCACATTGTATGTACAATCAGATCTTATAGTCAGATATTGGACTCGATGACTTGAGATAATGATCATTCTGTTTGCGTACGAGATTAATGTTCTTTCTTTTAATCATGAACGATTATGTGTATTGTTACTTGTATTATTAATGTTGATAATATTTATTTTATTCTTTAAAATGAATCAGTTGTTGTTAGGTTGATTTCATAGGAATAATTAAGTCCCATTCATTTAGCTTTTGTTATTTTATTCATATAGTAATTAGGTGCTTGGAATTCAGACTAAGATTACAAATTATCGTATGTGTTCCTCAAAATGTTTTAACTGTTTTCAAATTGTTTGGTGCTAAGAGGTGGCTCCACACACACGGGTGCAAAGGGGCCCTTCTTACATCTATCGGGCCCCAGCGACCTCACCTGCTAGTGGCGCACCTGCTGATTAACGGACGAGGTTCGTATATTACGGTACCCATGTGGTGGCTTTGGCCCCTACGTGGATACCAGGTGGTACAACAGTGTTGGTCCGGGGGGGTACCACCGTGCAGCTGTGCTAAAGCCCCCCAAGTAACCCAGCCCAGGCTGGGTTGCGTTAGGGGTTCAGCAGCTGCACTGCCGGGCCCGGGGCGGTGTATGGTGCGGCAGGCAGGGGTCCAGTGGGGGCGAAGCTGAGTCTAGTGTGGGTGGTGTGGGTCGATCCGGCCAGGGAGACCCTTAGCAACGGCGTTGCCGCGGCCGCCCGCAACATAGTCATGGGGCCCGCCTGGGACCAACCACCCCAGTAGGCTGCCCCACATGTTGCGCATAATCCTGTTGTGGGGTCGCCGCTCCGGGTGGTAACCGGTGTGGGGTAGCGGCGGCCTTGCATCAGGGGGGTTTGGGAGCCCTTCCGTCCGGCGGGTCGGCTCCGACCTAACCACACGGTTCTAGACGAAGCTAGCCTCTGCACTTTGTCACTTACTGCCGCACCAAATATCGCCCTGTCTTCACGCTTCCCCATATTTCAAAATGACAGTGCAACAAGAGAATAGACGGTACACAGCGGCCCCTAGAAACCCCACAAAGTTGACTTCGTTTGAGGTGGAGTTCGCGAATATCCGCGGACTCCATGCAAACCTCGATACCGTCCACCATCACCTGGAGTCGGCACGTCCTTCTGTGATGTTCCTAACGGAGACACAGATACGCCGCCCTGACGACACGTCGTACCTCTGTTACCCGGGCTATATCATTGAAGAACAATTCCGCGATAAAGCCGGGGTGTGCGTGTTCGTTAGGGCGGATGTTTGCTGCCGCCGGTTGCGCTGTCTGGAGAACCCCTCCTACTCCGTCCTTTGGCTGCACGTGGATCATGGCTCCATGAGCCAGATCTACGTGTGCGTCTACCGCTCCCACACAGGGGACACTGGGACAACAAGGCTTTTCGAATACCTCAGCGAGATGGCTGACGATGCGCAGGTGCGGTTCCCGAACGCTGACCTGGTTTTCCTGGGGGACTTTAACGGTCATCACGTTGAGTGGCTGGGGTCCCTTAGGACCGATCATGCGGGACGAACCGCCCATGCATTCGCTCTCTCCCACGGGCTGACCCAGATGGTACGGGGGATCACCCGGATACCTGACAGGTCAGACCACACGCCCGCCTTGCTGGATCTACTGCTGACGAGTCGCCCAGCCGAGTACAGTGTGTCGGTACGCGCCTCACTGGGCACATCCGACCACTGTGTGGTGCACGCCAGCTTCCAAGTGCCACCGCCTGCTCGTGCTGAACAAATGACTCGACGACTATGGCACTACTCGTCGGCAGACTGGGACGGTCTCCGCGATTACTTTGCGTCCATCCCGTGGAGCCAGCGCTGCTTTGTAGGGAAGGCGCCTTCGGATAGCGCTGCTGCCATTGCTGGCGAGATCAGTCTAGGGATAGAATATTATATCCCTTTCACTGATGTCGCCAGCATCCGCAAAGCTCGCCCCTGGTTCGGGCGTGAATGTGCCGAGGCTGTCCAGAAAAAACAGTCGGCATATCGCGCCTGGGTCAGGGCTCGGGCGGCACGTGACCCGAACGTGAACCGCCTCAAAGCAGCGTACAATCGGGCCACTAGGTTCAGCAAGAGGGCCTTCAAGAGAGCGGATGCCCAGCGCGTCGCGCGGCTTGGTCAGGAGCTCACATCCCATCCCACGGGCAGCCGTGGATACTGGCAACTGGCCAAAGCCGTACAGTCAAATTTTTGTCAACCCTCGCTGCCACCACTGCGTTTTCCTGATGGATCACTGGCTCACAAAGCCCAAGAGAAGGCGGACATGCTCGCAGACCTCTTTGCGGCTAATTCCCGGGTCGATGACCGTGGCCTGCAGCCCCCCGCCATCGCCAACTGTGGCCACACTATGCCTGATATTGTTATCAGGCAATGTGATGTACGGGCAGTGCTGCGGTCACTCGACACGCGGAAAGCCAGTGGCCCTGACGGCATTCCGGCGGTGGTGCTACGAAAATGTGCTGCTGAGTTGTCTCCAGTATTAACGCGTCTGTACCGCCTGTCATACTCTACAGGCCTCGTGCCGGAGGCCTGGAAGGAGGCGAACGTACAAGCGATCCCCAAGAAAGGGGATCGATCCGATCCAGGCAACTATCGACCCATAGCTGTCACCTCAGTCATTTGCAAGGTGCTCGAGCTTCTTATTAATAAGCAGCTCATGCGATACCTGGAGGGTCACTCGCTAATCAATGATCGGCAATATGGCTTCAGGCCAAAACGATCAACGGGTGACCTCCTGGCATTCGTCACGCATGTATGGGGTGAGGCTATGGAAAAGTTTGGCGAGTCCTTGGCTATTAGCCTGGACATCGCCAAAGCTTTCGATAGGGTCTGGCATGCTTCGCTCCTTTCCAGGCTTCCGGCATATGGTCTACCTCCTCAACTGTGCAGCTAGATTGCCAGTTTTTTAAACGAGCGCCGAGTGCGGGTCCTCTGCGATGGCCAGGCTTCTCGCTTTTTGCAAGTAAATGCCGGGGTACCGCAGGGGTCCGTACTGTCACCAACTCTCTTTCTTCTGCATATCAATGATATGCTTTCCCTCGGGAACATTCATTGCTATGCGGATGACAGTACATTGCACAGGAGTTACTCGGTTCGTCCGACGGCGGGGCGATCTGTGATAGAGGAGGAGAGACGACATCTCGTGGGTGATCTCGACCGAAGCCTCGACAGTATCTCCCAATGGGGTGCCGAGAACTTGGTCGAGTTCAATGCCCACAAAACACAGGCGTGTGCATTTACAGCGAAAAAATCCCCTTTCCTTCCCCTACCCACTCTTCAGAATGCAATATTACCAATGAAGGACAATCTAGACATCCTTGGCATAGACGTTCGTCGAGAGCTCAATAACACAAAATACATTGAGAGATGTATTGGGCTAGCTTCGCGGAAACTAGGAATACTGAACAAGGTAAAGCGATTCTTTACACCGCACCAGAGGTGTCTGCTGTACAAAACGCAGATTAGACCCTGCGTTGAATACTGCTCTCACCTCTGGGACGGCTCCGCGAAGTATTTGCTGGACGCACTCGACGCTATGCAGCGACGCGCTGTTCGCATTATAGACTGTCCGGAGGTAACGGGAAGCCTTGAGCCGCTAGCCCAGCGCCGAACAATTGCTTCCTTGGCCGCGTTCTACCGTATTTACCATGGTGAGTGTTCTGAAGAGCTCTTCAACCTGATCCCACCCTCTCCCTTCCGATCCCGAACAACGCGTGCCGGGCAGAGATGTCACCTTCATACCGTGGAAACCGTCTTCGCGAGAACCGAGCGTTTTAAACGATCGTTTCTCTGCCGAACGATGGTGGCTTGGAACGCCCTGCCTGCGCACGTGTTTCCTCCAACATATAACCCTGGGCTCTTTAAGCGAAGCGTGAAGAGGCACATTACAGGGTCGTCAAGTTGAGGGCCACTCTCTATAGTATTCCTGTGTACTGTGAGAGTCGCCCTCAATTGCCAGACGTCGCCTCAGCTTCCCATCAGGCGAGTGGCGTCAATTTGTCGACCTAAATATAAAAAAAAAAAAAAAAAAAAAAAACTAAAAACTCGGCTCAAAGCAACCTCACATGTAGGTACAATAATAGCAACTGCATGAAACCTTTGGGAAACCTAAATGTTTCCAGAAATGACAATGGGTAGACGAAGGTGAGATAAAATACGTTCACGCCTCTGCTGATAGCAAACTCTAGCTAACTATCGCGAACTGCCCGCGTGGTACAATTTTCTTGATCCCAAATTTTGCCGGGAACACATTACCGAGTTATAAGGAGTCCAAGTTACTCGTTAATAATGTATTTTATATTAGTGAAAGCATTTCTTTATTGGTTCAAAACTCTCCAGAATAAAAATCTTTGCTCTTTGTAAAATAAGTAGCGTAGATAAGCTTGCAAACGAAACAAAAATATGGTATAAGAAAACATCTGAAGAAAATTTCATAATATTCGAATTTCTCAATTATGTGAAAATAAGGTACGTAATAAAACCATTTTGGGAAGTCACAATTGCCAGTTTAAAATAAAATGCAACCCTTTGAAGTTGAGTGTTTATTACGCCATCAAAGTCACCCTTCTAAAGCGTAACAGTCAAAATAAATTCTGTGGGGGCTATCCACAAATTATGTCATACGAATTAATATGATTGTCACTGGTATCATCATCATCATCTTCATCTCAGGCCATTTGACACTCACTACTGGGCATAGGCCTCCCCCAAAGAGAAGGGAATTTACATATAACACGCTGGCCAGACAGGTATAGGGTTTCTTGTCACTAGTATTGCGAGTGTTAATTTAACAAAAAAATAGATTCAAAATCTATTGATAATTCGTATCTAATAGGTATAAAGTTGAAATTTTACGTTTTAATACCTGCACAAATATTTTAAAAAGGAAGTGACGTATGACGTAATTCATAGAATGCCCCTAGTCTCTGACTCAAAAATCATCATCCACATTTGTTCCCAATTATATTACTGTTATACCATGAGTAAGGATGGCTGTCTGTCTGTAATTAATTTCTCCTGAACGGGCCTTCAACACATGTGGTTTGAAATGAATTTATTGCATAACTTAGTTTTTTTGCTGTGTTGTTAATGTTCCCGAGGTAGTTTATAAAGGAACGGTTTGTTTACGTTATTTCTAGTAAAAACTAGATTGATTGATCTAGACCTGTATGTTGATGCTACAATTGTAACTGTGTCCGTCTATGTGAATCATTCATAAAACAGAGGATATATTGATTTTATGCTGTTTGTTTTCAAAGTTAAGAATGAATTATTAGTAGGATAAGTTATTTAGTTCAAAATTGATAAAAAGTATTACTTTTTAACATAGTACGATCGACCGATGTCAAGTGTGATGTCTAGGGTTTTGGAACTAGATTCATGAAGGAACATTGTTACTCAATCACTAATATTTCCCAACGACGCGGGATAAAAACCGACCAAACCCCGGCGCAGAGGCTGGTACTGGATGGCCACTGGTAATACCTTCTGTTTACGCACCCAGAGACGCCCGCAGCAATGAACATAGAAGCGGCCGCGGTCTTGAGGAATTTAAAAAAAAAAACACTAATATTTAAACTACTTAATCGCTTTTATATAAAAGTACGGTATATACTTTCATTCATTATGCACTTAGTAAAAAACTGTTTATGTTAATTTGGAATTATCAACAGACACTTTCAATTTCATTTATCTTAACAGATTGGTAGTCAGTCCTGTTACACTACTATCAGCTGAGAATTCTCCTACTGAGCCAATGAAATCATTGAATATATTTACCAGTTTTATTACGCAAAGTATCAAAGGGGTTTCAATAAAAAAGACATAAATTATATACGTGACAATTTATTTGACATAAAATAATTTATTAAAAGTTTTACGACGCCAGCCTGTACCCTATTCACGCCAAGGGATACCGGCATTCAGATAATTTTAAGTGGTAATCAAGTAGAGCAGCTCTTGTTTAAGTTTCTTTCGCCTTCTAGCAATAGTGTTTCAAGTTAATTATAAAGTTTATCAGCAATTTTATGGTGCTTGATAGAGGATTAGTACAATACCGTTTGTTTTCTTTGAAATGCGGCTCCATAAAATATTTATGACTATGATATTATAATATATTTGGAAGATTGGTTCTAATAAGATATCTAATTTTATTTTTGTCTGTTAGTGATAAATGTTTAATATTAAAGAATTTATCAACACCTGCTTAATGCGTTATGAAAAATGTATAGGTAAACAGGTGTCTGGCTAACACCAAGCCTGTTAAAAGTTTTACTTTTTGGAGGTCTAATTTTATTACACGCACATTCCCATACACACACACACACACACACACACACACAGTCACGTCAGACATTATAAATTATAACTCACGTAAGTACTTAATTCACCTACACAATATTATCAATATTGTATAGATAAAAAACGCAAAGTAATAATATAATAATATTATACACTTGTAGTTAGTGTAGAATAAAACGTATAATATAACCGTAATATGCCATGAATTTTATTAACACGTAATAGAGTACGTACATCGTACGACCTTGCAGTTTCTACGAACTTCTTCAGATCTTGTCAGCTCCTTTACCCAGAGACAGACAAGTAAAAGGTAATCCTTTCTGATGATGGCGTCACATCTAATATTATCAACGCCGTGTTGGGTCGTAAGTAGACTCAAATAATAGCTAACCCGGTCAATATTTGAAACTCCATCAGCGACTACGACAAAATGACTTCTTCACTTTACTAAAACACTTTTAACGATCCATTTGGTGTACTCAAAAATGAACTTAACTATTTAGTAATGGAGTTCTATTCGTAGCGTATATAGGGTTGTATGCTTGACTACTGGATCCATTAGGCATCGTTTTGAGAAGTAAAGTAGTAAATTGTTAGTTCATAATGATCTTAGAGCCAATATAACAGAAATTTCGTGAGTAAGTACATAGCTACTTAAAAATTGGACGTGAAATAATTTATTTTCGTAATAAAGACAACGTAAATGCGAGTAATCTTAATGAATTAACTATTGACTAGTATAAAAAATGTAATAGCAATAAGAGAGTAAGAGTCTTAGAAGAGATTTATGACTTAGTTATTACTTAATCTACAAGTACTGACATTATATTAAATTTCTTCTAAAACTGTGCAACTTTTTAAGCATTGTGTAATTATACAGAATGTTACCCGATCTGAATACAAGTTTTTTTTGAAATCTGCGAATGCAGTTTTTAAATCGACATGGTTCCTAAGAACAGATCTTCGTAAGTCTTATAGTTTTATACTTTCTCTCACAGACCCATATCAATGTTATGGTATACCTTTCGTTAACATAATATATGTAATCCGAAAATGTTTTGGCACAATGAATTTGGCATACTTTTTTTGGCATAATTATACTTGGTCATAATTGATTTTTAGCAGCATATGTACTGTGGAATAATTATATTAAGGTCTAATATATTTATACATAGTTATAATTTGCACAATGTTTTTAGGCATAGTGTACAGTCGCCTAATAGTATATATATTACTAAAATTGAATAGGTATAAATTAATGAAATGAATGAAAAATAAAAAAGTTACTTTAACCAGTATTTCCTATATTGTATAGTGTCAAAGTAGGTTTAGGTGCGGCGGGGCTGGCCCTTGGGCCACCCCTAAGCCGCCTTTTAATTATTTTACATAGTTACTTATTCTGCGTAAGATGATTATGACTATATTCATTATAGTTTGATACGTTTATGCCTTTATAAAGCTATGCTTATAAATTTTATACTTAAATATGATTATGCTAATTTTATTTATGATTAAGACAAATATGCTAAATTTGTTATGGATAAAAAAATTATGCATAAATATAAAAAAAAAAACATAACATAGCATAGCATCACGCCTTTTTCCCCTAAGGGGTAGGCAGAGGTGTGCAAACACACCCACATCTCGCCAGCTATGTTAGGTCCCATGTAATAGGGGGCGAGCCTATTGCCATCTACCGGGCACAAGTTCCAGACTCTGGGATAATTATCTGGATAAAATTCTAAAGAGAATTATATACATTATCCACCAGACCCGGGAATCGAACCCGAGACCTCGAGTGTGGCAGTCCGTACATAGTACCATTGTGCCACCGAGGTGGATAAATATCATTAGTCTAAATTACCATATGCCAAAATATTTTATGGTTATTTTTTTTATGCAAATGGATAGTGAACCCAATGTTATACCCTGTATTTGTGATGTTGGTAATCTCACTGAAACTGTGTTTTTGTATTACAGTGTAAGCCTCAGTAAAACATAAAGGTTCTGTATTAAAACCCTAGTCTAACTTTGTGTTGCAAAGTAAGCGTTATTAATACTGGGGTACTAAGAATTACTATCAATATTTTCAGGGTGCTCGTCAGTCTCACCTGCGGAGTATACCTGCTAGTAGACGAGTCCCTGGCAATAATACCCATATAACGTAGCCCCTCAATAACGTAGGCCCAATTGTGTCTGACGAAATGAATAACTTTGTTTACTCCTTAGATAAAGACGTACTTTTTTATTATTGCACAAAAACTCATATACTTTTCCACTGATATAATTTTTATTTTTACTGACCGGTTTCACCTTGCAGCATTATCAAAGTAATATGCAGTACTTTTATTATGTGAAATATTGAAAATATATTAAAATATCTGACGATGCCGCAAAGTGAAACCGGTCAGTAAAAATAAAAATTATACCAGTGGAAAGGTATGTGTTTGTGCAACGTGTGTAGCAGATTCCACCATAGACGTATTTTTCTGTTGGGTGTTTCGGTAATCCTGGGAGGAGTCAGTTCAGCTCTAGTTTATAAACAATATGCAAGATATTCTAAATATGTAACACATAAAAGCAAATTTTCAGCTCTAAAACGTATTAAAAGACCTCAGAACTTCTACAATAAATTCTAAAACAAAACAGACACAGAGTAAAAAAAGATTAAAGTATTTAATCAGTTTGTTCCCGTTGTTTAAAAAGTTTTGACATGACTTATATATCTTGTGAACTTTCAGTTAAATTAGAAATTTTAAGATATGCAGGCAATTTGGGAGCAAAACTTACGTGACTTTAACTTGGAATACAATAATAATAGTGATAGGAAACAAAATTACACCTATCACTACTACAAATAAGCTACAGACACATTGATAAAACAATATAAGAACAATAATTTGTCAGTCAACTAATAAGTTCTCCGATCACGTTCGGATCAAAATGGTGTAGCTCAAAAATTTTTGTGAATTAATTGACGGAGCTTGTTGATATAAAAAAGTATTTGTTTCTGTGTCACTACACAATTTTTGCTTAGTTTGAGGTGGCGGCGTTATGTACATTTATTTGGTTATTACATTTCAATAGACTATTTATAATATGAAATTGCTGGAGAAACATGGAAAAACGTGCAAAAATCTGAGAAAAATAAAAATGAAGAATAAGTACACTTATTTCATAAGAATAAGTTCAATCAAAAACCAGAAAAAGGAATACTTACGATCCAAAGTAATCATTATTATGAATATTCAACATACCTGAAACAAGGTTTTAATTCCCATTAAACAAACAATTATAAAAGAAAACATTAATTCCTATCCGATCCATTAAAATTGACAGTGCATCAGAATTTATAGGATATTGAGTGTAGGTGTGAGATCAAAGAGAGTATTATACGTTCCTTTAACTCAGATAGTGATGCTATAGACGCCAATGCTATACAGTAAAAGATTACAATTTTATTTACTACTCAAAATCGTTTGATAATCTATGTCTTAATTAACTAAGCGAGAGAGGTGCCCTTACTACAAAAGCACACTCGTTTCTGTCTCAAATTTAGATACTGTTCAACTCAAATTTTTAATAATTCATTTTTATTTGTATATGCTTAAGGTTTAATTTCGATTGAAAAATTTGTATATTTTAGGCTTATGCGGTTATCGTTTAAGATACATTAGTAAAGACCCTTTTACATGTGTTGTGTCGGCAACCAATATCCATTTGCTTGCGGCCTGATTTGATTAGAGCATTTTTTTTTATAAATAATATCACAACACATTTTATTGTGTGAAGTGTTAAATTAAAATTCTTTTCATAAAGCATTCACCTTGACGGCAAACGCTCGTAAAATGCATATTAAGACAGAAAAAGGGAAATAAATTTTATTTTAATAAGTTCCTTCATCTTGGACCAATCAGCTATAAATCTGATTGAATCTATCGAGTTCAAATTTTAATATAGAAGCGTAAAACAAACGGATTGACAGAGTACTGGAGTTGTAATCCTCTAGAAAATTTATTAAGACGAATTGGTATCAATCACAAAATTGTAATCCTGTTTGGTCGTAAACAATCTGTGAACGGAAAGGGCTCATGGAGAGAGGAAAAAAAAGCTTATTACTTTATTGGATTAAAATTTGTACGCTCAAGTGATCTTGGTTAACAATTACAACAGTTTTTTAAAATAAATATTCGGTTGTATAGCAGTTTAATCATTCCCCTTTTTCGGAAAACAGTGACTTTCAGTCCCACCGGACACTATTATTTTGCGATTATATATTACGTTTGTGAATATTCTGACAAGCACACATTCAGAGCTCTCAAAATTTACTATTGACGATGGTCTAAAACGTACCTAATACGCAGGTGCATAAAACCCACATTTTACAACTAGCTTTGCTATTTCCACCTATTAACGTTATTAATAATACTAATTACAACAGCTAGAGTCAATAATACATACTATACTGACAATCTTTACAGCTCGACACTGTTTCGTAATGACCCTTGTGACATTACTTTGCCACAACATTTACTTATTAAACCTGACTAGTTTCGCCTCACAACATTTTCAAAGGTGTTATTGAATACTAACTACTACACTATAAGTTGTAGTCTTTGAAAATGTCGTGACATGTAACTGTAAAATTTTAAATACTAAATATTTAAAAAAAAAAGATGTTTCGGGATCAAAGCCGCAATCCAAAGTGTGCACAAAAAATATTTACCTACTTTGTTACCAACCAAATTTGCACTTTTCTGTTTACTACTATGCATCAATGTCACTACGACTGTCAAATACTAACGAACACTTATGCGCATTATACAGACTTTACGCCTTATACGCGCACGCATCACCGATATTTATGAGCATTGTGAAATAACCCAACTGGTCTCTGATATCCGTGAAATTGCATTTTTGTGCCTAATAAATATTTAGCGATTTAATTGACTGTTCATGTTAATAAACTCTCCCATGAATGTGATTTTTTTTTTGTATAATATAAACATGAGAATTTAGAAGATAATACTATACTTAAGTTGCTAGAACTAAGTATAATATAAAAAATACAAAGCTTTTTATTGTTAAATCGCAGTCTTAAATATCTGGACGACTCAGGTACGCCTTAGGATAACCCTAGAGCACCAGCAAATTGTCTGTCAAGAACTATACTCTAATCTAATAGAAGGTTTAGGCCCTTCGGGGTACATAAATATTTAAGGATTTGAGACGATCTAGACTCTTAAGGATCTTTGGATCCATCTTAGGATCAGAAGACAAGAGAATCAACATAAATCAAATCAAGGCAAATCGTTTATTTGATAGAAACATGGTTGACATAGGTTTTCTAATCTGTCTAAGGTTCTTCATGTTTCACCGGATGGTTTACGACATGCAAATTTTTAAGTTTGAACACATGTTCACCAATTGTAAGGTGTTAATAATATCATTTAATGTAACAATGCTGGCATATTGCAACCCATAAAAGTTGACAAGGTTACCTACTACTTTATTTGTGAATAAAGAAATAAATACAGAAAGAAAGAAGAAGAAAGAAAGAAAGAAAAACATTTATTACTCCACTTTACAACCTTACAACATAAAATAACAAACAACGAAAACAACAATAGCTTAAGAAAAAAAAGGAAAATAATAATAATAACAAATACGTGTTAAACATAAATAATAATCTTCGACAAAAAACCAAATATTTTTATAGCGTATGTAGTTTCATCATCATAATGTACCTAATGTGTGTAAAGCAAAGAGTGTGGGTCTGAGTTCGGCCTCATCAAATTTATTACTAGTATCCAGCACTCGCATCATTTTGGTTCCACAAATATAAATAAAACATTAATTAATTATACATGTAAACATACCTCGTAAATAACTACAGCTATAGGTGGAAATCAATTGAAACTCTGTTAAGAAAATTTTGAGTTTACGCGGCAAAGAGAGGAACAGGACAGTACCTACCTAGTTTAAATATCATCACTAATTTACTAGGAATGCAATGCATGCTGCTAATTGCAAATGTTGAGCGGAGCCAATGTTTTTATTACATATCAGAATCAGAATCGAACACTTAAATTAATTAATCGAATGAAAAACAATTCTATTTTCATTGTTAACGCACGTGTTTCCATGGCAACCATTTAATCATCTGGTTTTTCGGTGATGTCCAGGACATTTCCGGTGATTATTCCTCCGTGGTCAGCTCTATTTTCATGATTTCAGAGATATGCACTCCCGGGTATGATGTCGACATGCATGCCAAATTTGGTCAAAATCGGTCGAGCCGTTTCGGAGGAGTTGGCACACAAACGATTTACACTTGTCGCCTAAGATTGAGCTCCACCTCGCTCCGCTCAATAACTACACATATTATACTAGGTATGTAATGCATGCTACTAATTGCAAATGTTGAGCGGAGCAAATTTTCTTAATTTTTTTATGCTCTGTTTTCATGATTTCAGAGGTATGCACTCCCGGGTATGATGTCGACCAGCGTGCTAAATTTGGTCAAAATCAGTCGAGCCGTTTCGGAAGAGTTGGCACACAAACGATTTACACTTGTCGTCTAAGATAGAGCTTCGCTTCGCCCCGCTCAATTATTATAATCACATCGGTTCGTGGCAAGCTTATTCCCAAAAAAACTGACCTCGTTCGCTGATCGGCAGGTGCACCACTTGCAGGTGAGGTTAGCTCGGACCTCTAAGATCTGATTAAGATTTAAAAACACACTAGAGTATTGTATTGCATTCGTTTTTCCATGACAGTAAAAGAAACGGTAAGTACCTACTTACAAAACCCGGCAAAATGCAAGTCAAACTTGAGCACTAAGGGTGAGATTTATAAAGCGTACTTGGACTTAACTTAGCCTTTACTGTAAACTTGAGACAAAATCGGGATTTATAATTCGATCTTCGTCTTTGTCTTAGCTTAAGCTAAGCCAAGTCTGGTTAAACATAGTACGATCCGATGGTTTTCGGGTAAAACTAGGTCCAGTTGTCACTTTCACCTGAGAGAAATCTCTTTTTTTATTAATGCAAGTCGCTGGCACTCGCCGGCCGCTACCGCGGGACCGCTCGCTTCGCTCGCTCGGTTCGTGCGTAGGTGGTCACAGTTTTAACCTAACCTAACCTACCTATACTAGGTTTAACAAAGAGTAAGTGGCTACACCTAGTTCTAACCGGTTAAAACTAGGTGCAGCCGCACTTCGGGTATTAGCCGTAACATATATATTATAGGTATCAGATGTAAATGGCAACATTACACTTATAACCACGTGTTTAGAACTTGAGCTAAGCCAAGTCAGACTATAAATTCCAAATGAAATATTGTACTTACATTTATTTTGTGTTTTGCTACACACACACACACACACACACACACACACACACACACACATGCTTACCTAAGATTTTGTTTAGCCGAGCTTGAGCTAAGTCCGAGCACGCTTTATAAATCTCACCCTAAGGTTTCCATACCAAAACGGCAAAAAAATCAAGTTTGTTAGAGGAGTCCCTTTTAATGTTTATTATATTATTATTCTGTTTTTAGTTGGTATTGGTTGTAATAGCGACAACAGAAATCACGAGATACAGCCTGGCGACAGACAGACGGACGGTCGGACAAACAGCGGAGTCTTAGTACCCTTTGGGTACGGACTTTGCCTTTTGGGTACGGAACCCTAAAAATCGGGTTCCAACTATTTATAAAATTTAAAGAAAATCACATTTATTGGATAAGTATGTCATTATAATATAACATGGAATTTCACTATGGACAACCCTAACTAATTTCGGTCGAGACCTTACATAACCTCACCGTGTTCAGTCAGTCAACTGACAACCCTGGATTCCTGGGAATCGGATGTCATTCTTATCTAAAGAAACTCGTGTACTATTTTTTTTTCTAATATTGTCGGAGATAGATTTTTTAAAAGTTACAGCTACAACTTAGGGACAGTGACAAGTATATGGTATACACTTTAAATGATACCGATTGTCAGTCATTTATGACAGTTGTTTATGTTGAACTGATATAATAACATCATGTTGTTTTTAATTACACATTAAAAAGCAGTAACGTTCTTTGTACAAACCACTTATTTTATTTGATTGTATAAGTGGTATAAGTTTCATCAAGTGCCATAGAAAGTACAATTATAATTGACTTATGTAGTTAAAATACAATTAAATATAAACAAAATTAAAAAAATCACAAATAAAGTCTCAGAATGCAAATAAATGACACCTAATTCTTGCTTACAAATTATGACAGGATTAATTAACAAAACAACGGCTTTTGTTAAAGTAGGACTTGCTGTCATCAAACTTAATAAAGCTGCGTGATTTTTAGAGAAACACATAATTATGAAATGGCTAATAACTATGCAATAACAAAACAGTAGAAAGTTTGTGTCAGTATATTTAATAAAATTAAAGAAAAAGTTGTAAGTAAAAAAACGTATATTTTCTTGTCTTTATAATTTTCTTTCTGTTTTTGGAGTTAAAATGATGAAGGTGTAATATTTAGATTGTGTGAAAAATGCAATCGTTATAATTTTTTTGTTACTTTTTGTCAGTAGGATGTTCCAAAATTGAGGCGAGCGATGCCGCGAGCACCAGCCGGTTACCAATAAAAATCTTAACTGGCATATTTATTCAAATTTGATCACTTACATCATCAACGGACCATAAACACATCTATAACCGAGTGTCACACTATTAAAAATCATAAGAAATTTAACACAACATTTAATCGATCAGATGGAGAAGCATTAGAAAAATTGCTCGTTCCATTTATGACGGCAGTAAAAAACTAAATAAAAAAGATACGAAGGCGAAACAAAATGAAGAAATTAACTCGGAATCGGTAAAACCGTCGGCAGATAACTTAATCGTGGTGGAACCGGTTGAGGTCACGACGAGTTGTTTGTAATACCGACTCATGGTGATTGTTTTTGATGCTTCGATCATAAAACACGCTTGCTCCTTTGTGATTATTCCGTCATTAGTTCTGGATGTGAATGCGTTAGAATTTGGAAGGTTCTTTTTTATATGTGTTCATCATCATCATCATCTTAGCAAATTTGACACCCATTGCTAGGCGCCTCATCTAAAGATGAAGGATTTTAGCCTACATAACTATACCACACCCAAACTCCGAAACAAACAATTGTGGATAACACAAATATTGATTCGACCCGGGAATCGAACCCAAGACTCTGGAGTCGAAAGCCGATGTACTACCGACCACGCCACCGAAGCATCCGTCAATTACTTACCTGACGAAACGCTAACAAAAAGCTATTTGCGGAAATAGACTCAAAAATTCAGTTATTGACAGAAAGTGGTTGCATAATGCTTCTGCCAACCCTTTCGTTGAGACAGGCGTGATTATATGTACCTATGTATGTTTGGTTTATTAAATAGGTATAATATTATGTTTGTCTGTTGTAAAATAATCATCTTCAATTGATTCCTCATCTTGAATTTATCGAGAACACGTTACGTGACTTGACTGTTGATTTAATATAAATAATATTAATAAATTACTTGCGCTTAAACATGACAATGCTAGTCATCAGTGTCTTGTAACTCAGGATGACTACAGTGTAGTTTTTTATAATTGTATTTATAATGTTTGTATGTAATGCTTTTAGTGGACTGAACAAAATCTACTGCTCAACTTGACTGTTCTGAATCAAAAATAAAACGTAATAATATTTTTTATCGACAAAGCTTGTTACACAAATAAGAAGAGGACAGAGTCTGGTGCACTTTAGACATCTAACATTCGGTAACTCATTAGTTACTCAACTAATAATTTTACCACGATGGAAAAAAAACTGTATTTAAGTAATTTTTTTTAACAAAACACCAATCATTTTAGCTAGTAAAGTTACATTATCACCACCAAGACCTTAGTAAGGGCGATAAAACATTTAACTAGCTCAGATTTATAGTATTGCTTCATCCTCGGTGCTGTTAGGTAACGGGGATGTAAAAGTGCAGCTATGATTTATGCCACGTACCTATAAAGACAGTGAGTCGGTCTCCCACACCGATATTAGATCGTACCACCCGCTCGCAGGATCACGACCGGCTTTTAGTGAGTGGTATGATCTATAAGATTATGGAGATTTTTACTAGTACATACATAGCTTCACGCCTTTTTCCCCGAAGGGGTAGGCAGAGGTGTGCAAACACACCCACATCTCGACAGCTATGTTAAGTCCCATGTAATAGGGGGCGAGCCTATTGCCATTTACCGGGCACAAGTTCAAAGGTAAAATTTTAAAGAGAATTATACATTATCCACCAGACCCGAGAATCGAACCCGAGACCTCGAGCGTGGCAGTCCGTACATAGTACCATTGTGCCACCGAGGTAGTCTAGATTTTTACTAATTGGTAGTTTATAGTCAAGAACTTAATCAGTTCTTCCAGTTTGGAAATAACTATTTTTTTTATTGTTTCACAAAATAACACAATTTGTAAATAAACAGCACTAAAAACCACTAAGATTTAGTTTTGTGCTGTTATGAGTCTACTTTAATTTACATTAAAATATGCATACAATATACACTTGTGTAGGTCTTAACTAGGTACTTACTTATATTCAAATACCCCCTTAAAATAATGTTATCAAATTCCTATCGTACAGTCATATATCCAACTCATACAAATATATTATAGAAATTAAAACATTGCTGTCATAATTTAAAGTGATAGCAATGTCTGAAAATGACAATTATATGGTAAGCAAACCTGTACAATTTGCTGATCCGACAGCTTAAACATGCTTTAAAAAATTGCTACCCGAATCGAATAGGCAACAGTTGAATTAATATAGTTTATACTTCCGATTGTAGGCACTTGGTGGAATACATAATGAACAAACACTACACAACACACACTCTTTCACTGATTGTTTTCATTTATTTTACCTGACCGGTTTCATTTTACAGCATTATCAAAGGTTCTGCTACACCGTCTTACATAATATCTTCAAGCCACTGTCGAACTAACTGGTGGAATTTATATCTTGGTTTTTTAACAAACCTTGTTTATTTGATTTAAAACAGGTTTAAACAAATGAAATAGATTTATTTTAAATCCCTAGATATAACGCGTTTCACTTATAAATTACGCCACATCTGGTTGAAACGAATTATTATTTTTATAGTCCGTGGTTCTCAGATAGATTGCTCGTGATTTGAGGCTTTTACAGGCCGCGCTGGTAAATGTAGAAATATGGATTCTTAGATGTTCTGTTCAAAATTGATGAGACGTAATGATTTTTGAGAGTAAATTGAGCAGTAAAGAGCTTTAAAACAATTGGAGGTGATTTTACAGTTCACACTGTACGAGAGCGTAGACAATTATCTATAAAAGGTTTGTTCTTAAAGATGTTAGTCAGGTTTCGAATGCTGCGCTATTAAATCAATTACCGCAGTCGAGATTTTAGAAACTTTACAGCAAAGAGAGTTTTAGTTATTATTAGACTACGTACATAGTTTTCTTATCAACATTTTAAAGGCTCAAGCCCACCTCTCCTGTACGTGGTGCACGTGACGATCTAGGTTGGTGGTAATGGCTTTGCCACCTATTACGCTGATCCTAGCCAAGCATCTGGCAAAATATGGATGTAAAATATGCATTTTATAATAAAGGTTTATGTTTAACGGATTCTCGTTTATTAATTGGCCATCATTCACCGAGTCTTTTCCCAACTAAAGTTGAGGTCGGCTTTCCAGTCTAACTGCGATTCGGCTGAACATCGATATTTTCCGTGAAGCGACTGCCATCTGACCTCCACAACCCATGGGCGACATCGAAGTTCTGTAGTTAGACCGGTCGGATTTTTGATTTAGGGCTCCAACTACCCCTAACGACTGTCATAGATGTGTGTATGACAACCGGGACCGACGGCTTAACGTGCTCTCCGAGGCACGAAGGGGTCTCAGTGTCTTAAGAAATGGTCACCCATCCTAAGACTGGCCTGACTCGATGTTGCTTAACCTTTGCAATGTGTTAACATTGTCGGTTACCACTAGACCACGAGCCCCATTAATTGGCCAATGCAATAAAATGTTAAACAAAGACAATCGTGGAAGTGACGACACCGACGTGATTTTTTATTCCAATAGGAGCCAAGTTGTCACCTAGTCTAATTAATCACAGTAGAAATCGAGATAGATCACCTCGGTTCGCGCCACCGTGACGCCTGCTTATCAACCCTGTCAGTAATAGGGTAGCCACACGCTTCAATGATTCTCGTTCTGGATTTCAATTTGAATAAACAATTCATTTTCTTCTTTTAGAGTTTTCGAAACGAAAATCTCTTATACAACAGTAATGTCCGTCCGTCCGTCCGTCCGTAAACAACTTTCAACTCGTGAACGGTAAGAGCTAGAGACTCAGTGTAAACGCCAATCTACTTAGAATGGTCAAAGACCTCTAAAATGAACTTGACCTTTGACCTCTGATCTCAAGGTCAAGGTCAAAACGAGGTCAAATCGAGAACGGTAATAGTGAGAGACTCAAGACCAGCTGCAATCAACTCAGCATGGTCAAAGAACTCTAAAATGATGTTGGACTTCATGTCATGTGACATTTTTTTAACTTTATGAAAAAACTTTCGAAAACTCTGAAATATATGGCAAATTTTTGCCATATTTCTAACTTGTTTTATTATACAAAGCTACACATTTGATTAATTATCAGAAATGTCTGTTTTTAGAAATGTTTCCCAAATTCAAAATAGTTTAACTTAACACAGGTGGACAGAGGCGGTTATTTCGTTTTTCCAGGGGTGAGCCGAGCATACGGGCACTTGGAAAATTATATTTGCCAAAGTCTTGTGCGTCGTCAGCAGTGGCAACGCGTGCTGGTGAACTTAAAGAGCTTAAGAATTTAAGTATCTAGTACACATAACACAAAGCAGGCTAGAAGGGTTGCGTGATGTGGGACTTCGTCCCACGCACACTTTTACTGACCGACGAGGGATAAACCCCTAACCTTAAAATGCGAGATAACACCCGACCCAACTTCACAATAGAGGCCACTTAGGTGGCCAAAGTCCGCCGGCACCACAGGGGATTCTACTGAGTGCATACCTGGGGCACCCAATAATGGACGTACTGGTGGCCGCGTCCTTAGGGTGACTGCCGTGTCGTAAGTAATTGTCTCCGAAGGGGAGACCATCATTTCATGCTACCTGTCCATCCGTCTGCACGCTCATATCTTAAAAACATGCACGTGCGATTTAGATAGTTGTCTTTGTATATTGTTCTGCTTGATTAGAATAAGGGCAAGGGAAACTTTTTGTTACCGGTAGTGTACCGAAACTACCATTCGAAGACAGAAGTGTGACAGTAGCTTATTTATTTGTTTATTATTCCGAATGAAATGGTAGTTTATAATTTTAATTCCATAACTGGTAACCCTACTTCCAGTTAGTAGCATCATACTTCACTTATCATTTTGTAAATAAGGGTAGACAGGACTTATTTAGTAGAAGGATGTAGGAGTGGGCAGATAAGAAGATTGATCGTACGTTTATCAATTTGTTTGGTTACGGCGTCATGTATATGGAGTCTTTTTTGTAAGTGAGCCATCTGCTGCCGTTACCATAATTGAACTGTGTACAATTAGGTGTACAAACATACATAAGATATACTTATATACATAATTATAATTGGAATCACAACAGTTTCTTCGATGAAGTAAGTAGAGGTATAATAAGATTTATAATAGCAAATATAATGAGCCTCGTTTATTGATCGGCAAGTGTAGCACTTGCAAGAGATGTTGACTTGTGACCTTAAGATCATGGTGGGACACCTTTAGCCTAACTTTATAACATTTTGTTCCATCCTTCTACTCCCACCTATCATAAGGAACGCTTTAACTTCCTTTGTGACACACATACGAAGTCCTTGAGGTCATCCGAGAATTTGACTTTGGAGATGCCAAGCCACAGTACCATCTTTACTGAGAAATCATTCACTATTAAAGCTATACGACTGTGGAATGCACTCCCAGTGGAAATTAGACGAGCTCAAACCATAAATTCGTTTAGAACTAAGGTAAAGGACCACTATTTGTCATCTTTAGCTCCATAAGTTTATTTTGTTTACTGTATTATGTATAAATATTTTGTTTTTGTTATGAACCTATTTTAACTGCTGTATTACACCATCACCCACAAGTGAACATCATTTCAGTCCATCCAAAGGTTGCCTGGAAGAGATTGCTGTATGCGATAAGGCCGCCCATTGTACATAACAATTTCTGGGATCTATTATTTATTCTTATTTTTGTAATTTTGGTGTACAATAAAGAGTTTTCTATCTATCTATCTATCTTTACACTATTTACCCTTTAGATGTAAAAAATCTTACTTTAAAATACTTACTTCAAAAGTATAAATAGGTATAAATAGCCTATCACTATTAAATTTTTCATCCTTTGAAAATAATATAATATATATATCAATACAAAAGTCTTTGCGAATTCACAATCTGGCTCCACCTGGGCTTGAAACTAAACCTAATAATGCCACACTCAGGTGTTTCCAGGTGACTGACACTATAATATATATTTTCAGTAAGCAATTTAGAAAGATATTTTAACATTAACAGTTTTCTCGTGATCTGGTGTGTAGGTAGTAATTAAATTTTATCACGATTAGCTTACCGCTCAGACCCAGTTTTGCTATAATTAGTTACAATTAATATTTAAGTGCTACTATTCCAAATACTTCATGGTGGTTTCAATTTGAAATTTTATTAAGAGATAAAAGTTAGCAAACACATTACTTTTAAACATGCAGCATACTACGATGTTTAGGTTAATTCCTTCTGTTATTTTACAATGTAAAACTAAGAATTTTATGCCGGATTGAAAACAGCACCAGCAAGTTCCCTTTTAACGAAATTCTCTGGCCGGCTGACCTACCTAAACCATAGCCGAAAATATCGAAATGACTGTGATCTATTTTTAGACTCATTTAAACCCATCTCCTGTCTAAAAACTGATGGTATTTGAAGCAAATCTAAACCTTAATTTCAGTACTTAGTTTCTTAATTTAAACTAGATAAAGGGCGAAGTAAATTAACAAATCTTTTAAACTTTTTAGTTTCGTAGAAACCTCGATTAACGAAAAAATCCAAAGCCATGTCTTAAACCCAGAAGACAGAGGTGTTCTATACGCACACATTTTCTTAGTCTTCATACAGTTGGTGGTCTGTTAGTTGTCTTTTACGGGAACTTTGAACTTTATCCATTTGTCAGATGGCGAGGAGAACTTGTAACTAAGAGTTCATCGTTCCTTAGTTATGTCAGTCAAACCAATTTAGTCAAGATACAATATAACAAAGTAATAAATAAAGTGACATAAAATATAATTCGATAAAACAGTGTAAAGGTAACATGATTTGACGGGCCATTTTAAGTAAACGCTTATAAACGACAGTTGTTACGCTTTTAACATAAATGTGTGCCTGAAAAAGCGTGAATTACCCATTAAGGTCTCGTGGGCCAAGAATAAAAATGTCAATGTAAATTTTTACATCCCTAACAGCTATTTAGAGAATAATGGCAACGAATAAAATAAAAATAAAAGATGTACAAAGGCTTTTTAAAACTCGATCCGACAATAAAGGGTATTAAGTAGCTATTTTTAGCACTTTAGCCTTAGTGAATTGTGGGATATCCTTGTGTTTTACCTAAGTACTAAAGATCCAAGTGGCATAAATTCTTCTTTAAGATCCCGTTCAATACAAAAAGGTGTTTGTAAATTACTTGAACCCCCCTAGCAAGGCAAATTTTATCTTGAATTACCGATTTATTACGTTATTTCGTTCATGACCTCATCTGTTTTTCAACTTTACCCATCATTAGTTGGAAGACCTCTATACCAACTCGTCTGGCCAGCGTGATATCGTAGGCTGAATTCCCCCTCCTCTTTGGAGGAGGCCTTAAGCAGTGGGCTTCAAATGGGCTGGTGATGGAGTTGGAAAAGCTGCTATCTCTTCTGCCGCAGCACACAATGTAGAATAAACTAAGAATATCTTTGCCATAGCTTGTAGTGCACTTAGTCTTGTGTATATTTTATTTTTTTACTTACATGGTACATTGTCATTGCAACGTTACACACAATGCCACTTATCTATTGTATTGATTCATTTTATTTGGTTTGGAGTTTTTTATGTTATTTTATTTTATTTAGTTTATTTATTTTATTATAATCGACTCAGTACATGCCATGATACTGCTGGTAAGATACTGCATGGGTGCGCCATTTTCAGTGTTGCTGGCCTCCTCTGAAAACTAGCGCTGACAAAGTGGGTCTGCCCACGTCAGCATAAGCTGAGAGGAGACTAAATTCCACGTAGATGTGGCGCGTACTAGCATACAACCGACGGTTTTTATTTTTTTACTTTTACTTTCTCCCTGTTTATTTGTTTAGTTATGTGTTTATATGTTTGCGAATTAAACATATCTTCTTTTTTCTATATTTTTAGTATTTGTTAGTTTACCCATTTTAATTTATTGATTAACGTACATACTTGTTTTGTTTATATTACTAAAACTAGGATACCAAACTGCACACACAAAAAGGTACTTAACTACCGTTTATTAACAATTTAGTCTCAATAAATGTAGGATTGAAATTGGTTTTATGTTTGTAGTACAATTTATTCATTTAATTTGTTATTTTAAAAGTGCTTTCATGTTGGCTAACCACTGAACAATCATTAAGTTGATTTAATTTTGTTAAAACGCTCTGATGAATTGTTTTGTTCAATGAAATGTTTATCAGATAATTTGATATAATTGTTTTCGTTAATCATGTTTTATTCGTTACCATCTGTTTGTTCGACACAAATGATTCCCTAATTATTTATATAAAGCATTGGTCTAAGACAAGCAATGGCTAAGTTCGAAGTTTTGTGGAAACAACTTCTAATAAAACTTTACAATAATCATCACCCACCGAGCCTTTACACAACCCATTCGAGGTCAGCTTTCCTAGGATATACTTTTATTACAAATGCCACGTATAGGTACATAAATTAGGAGGAGACATACATACATTTTGTCGGTAATATTTTTAACTTGTTTAACTTTAAGACGTTTATGATCAAAACACAATAATGATAGGTTTTTGGAACCTTCAATTAAGTCAACATAACAGTATAAATATTTGTACGGATGCAAGCTGCAGACTGATCAAATATCAAGTCCAATGACAGTACCGTTCTATAGAAATACATGGTATCAATAGTTACGGATGAGATGTGTATCGAATACTTTAGTTTCTATTATAATTCCTTGGGCGTGGAAATATTTCTATGTGACAAGTCACATCTTAGAGCAACTTTTTATCCTGGTTTTTTTTTTCAAGAAAATATGGGTATTTAGTAAGTTGATAACGCAGCTCAGCAAACTTTTAATAATTTTAGTTGTTGCTTATTTTACTTATTACTAGCGGACTCCCGCGGCTTCACCCGCTTCACAAATTATACACACAAAAACCTTCCTCGAGAAACATTTTATTCATTTCATTCCTCATTCAGAGGGTAGTTTTAACGATATAAGCATACATAAGTAGGGAATAGTGACTTTCTTTTATATTATGTTATGATGATAAACAAAAATCGGACACCGCTTTGGCAATCATTATGTAATCACTTAATCGGTTCCAAAAGAGCAAACCTATTGCTGTTTCTGGCACAATATGTATGTTTGCCAGCGAAGAACGGCCGTTTACGTTTTATATTCACTGTAATGAAAAAAAAAACATGTTTTACGTTTACCTCAAACAACTCATCACTTTAGCTAAAAGTACACACTCCTGTATTTATATTCACAGTAACCTTTTCCTAAAGTATTCCATTCCATTAGATTGAACATCAAGGGTCGCTATTGACAGTTTCATCTGATTCACTATCGGTGTAGAACGATTTGGGTTCGTCTTTTTTATTTGTTAAACTCTTTAACCCTACCTTTAAATCATCCCGTGATTTTGCTTAAGTTAGTTGATTTTGTGTATTTAGTTCAATACACTTTTATTTAATGACAAGTTTAAGTAAAACTTTTCTAATTATGCAGTGATAATACATCTTATTGACTTAAAAAAATATATTAAAATTTTAAGTAAATTACCGAGTTATTAATGTATTTTTATGTAGGTGCAGACAAATACCGTTAAATAACGGTTTAAGCAATCAAAACAGTTTTGGCTAATACCAATTAAAAGGAAAAGTTAACTTTGGAAGACGTAGTTGTTCATTATAAGGATGTTAATACTGTTAATACGATAATGTACCGCAGATAATTTTATAATTTAAAAAATCCTAGCTACTTAAATAACCAAATATTCTTAACGCAACAAAGGATCTACTTGTTATTTAAGGTACAAAAGACAAACACCTTAGTGATTATAATACAGGTACTGGGGTATTATAATCACTAAGGTGTTTGTCTTTTGTGAGGCTGCTCCGATTCCTAAAGCTCTAATCAACTGGCCTGACCTAAATCCATGAAAAGACAAGAGAGTTTCAATTTCAAAACATCAGTTTCGAGATTAATGTCTAAAGGTTCATAGACTCGAAATATGAAAGATATTTCTGGATTAGCACCTTGTATTTTTATGTAGCACCTATTTATACATATACGATCACAGTTGTTTTCCTGAATGGACTGGCAGAGACATTAAAATCGTATATTAAATTCGCCAGTAACTTTGGCAATCCTGGCAGTAAATGTAGCCTACATTGCCACTAACTGGGTATTTGCCAATAAAAAAAGCCTAGTCTATTTATGATTACTATAATGTAAATATGTAAATTATAACACTAAAACAAATCTGGTAATTTTGTTATTTTTTGTTTTTAGTTTTATGTTTACTAAACTTTTTACTAATTTAAGACTTTTCAAAATGCCACTATCAATAAATATGAAACAATAATACAATCTACCAGTGCAATGTAAATATGGTGGCAAGATATTAATTTACATTATAACCCGAGGATAAATAATACCCTAAATACAATCAAAAGCAAACGTTCATTAAATAATTTATATATTATTATTTTCTAAAATATCAAACAACTACTGTGTAACTAAACACGCAATATTCTACCTGATTCTAGAAATAACAATACCGATCATATTATGTCAAAATGTCAACGCTGACGGGGGATCAATGGGGAAAGTAATGACAAAGGTGACACTCTGTCTCGACAATTTGCTTCGGTCAAAATGGATGACGTATTGGTTTTGTCAGTTTCTGAGCGGTAAGGTTGACTTGTCAGATGGTTTAGAATTAAAAGATTCTAATGTGCAATCGAGGGTGCTCACTCACTGGAGTTCACAGTAACGTGGATATATTGAGCTCTAACCGACTTAAACTGCATTTTTATTATACGTCAGCTGCATGGTCCAGATGCACGGAAATTAACCTTTTGCGTTTCGATCGGTCACTACCACACTAAAGACCTGAGCCCCCTCCCAACACAAGCACTTTACTTTACTAATGGTTGTACTTATAGACGCTTGTAATAAGAGTATTACTCGCGTTTTATGAGCCGTGGAGGGGAATAGGTAAATAAAAGTGAAAAAATGGTGTAAGGAAAGGAATACAGATATATAAAACGTCAAATATATATTTTATATAGTTAAATATATATAATATTAGAAAAGACTGGCCGAGAGTTATCATTGCCAGGTTATTTTCTCACAGGCTCTACCTATTGCCTTGTAAATCTGACATTAAATGTGGAATTGACGTTAATAATAGGTGTTTACGATCTACATAAACAAATAATATATTTGACTCCATGTCGCCATCGTACAAAATTGGTTTGGAACTGCTTACTGAAATAAAATACTTGCCACACTGAATTACATATTCTTTCAGTTATAATCGTGGTAAAAACATAATATTATCTACCATCTATTTTGATACACATACTGCTCCACTTGGCACAAACTCAATTGTTTATCTTTCATGTCGCCAAAACAGACATATCGAATTAATTCAACTTGAATTTAGTTCCTGTCTGACAGCGGATGTAAATGCTTGTTTAATATACTTGAAATATTCAACGTCATCCGACTTCAGTTTATCGTTAATCTAACTTCCTCTACCATTAACGAGTTCCAAACCATTAAAAAGGACCTCTCTAATTAATATGGTGATATTTATAACATCTTTCTTTGCTTGCGGTTAACATGAAGTAGCCCTTTCAAGAGTCTTAGAAAACCATAGTGATATGATTAAATAAATTACGATGTTAATTGAGAATCGTGCAAAAGTATGTTATAGTATGTTATAGTCTTAGGTACTATGTTAGGAACTTAATTAAATTACTTTTCAATATGATTGAATGAATGAATGAATTTTGTTTGATTCAAGAAAAAAAACAGTTGACTAAAGAGTGCAGATTTAAAGCCAGATCTATGCATCTTTGAGAAATAACCAAATTGCACAAAGTTTTTGAGGTTCTCAAATAGTGTGAACATCATTGAATATCTCTGATTTAGTAGGTTTAGACTGACATTGGGGTTTTAAAAAAACTATAGTGGTGTTAAATTGCTCTACCCGCTGAAACACGGCCGGGGCTGTGTATATACCTAATTTTCATACTAACGGTTATAGGCCCACCGTCTATTACATGACCAATAAAATGTGCTAACTATAATCTGTGAGGAGATATTTTTTTGCATGTAATGGAAACACAGAGAAATGTTGATTGAAATAAATGTTCAAGGCAATAACGGTGAACAATTTGATGTGAACAAGATCAAGGATCTAAACGATTAAATTGGCCCATTCGCTCTTAGAAATGTGTATTATTGGTTTACTTAGTTATTCAATTTGACTTAAAGTCAGTATAATTGGAAACCATTGCGTTTATTAATTTTGTTGTTGTTGATAGTTGTTTAAATGCCTTGTTTGTGGTGAGATTTAACAGAGTAATATACACAAATACACGTATTACCACGCCTGTTTCCCCGAAGGTGTAGGCGTAATGTTATTCTTATATTTGTCGCCAGTACGTATGCTGGTCCCATGTAGTACCTAATAAAACCTTTTGCGGCAAATGCGCACTTATAAGTTTGCCAGAGTGCTTGTCTTTTGATCAGAAGGTTCATGACTTGGTTTAGGTCGTCAAAAACCTTGGTGACACTACCCTCTATTAAAGCCACTCCAATGCCAGAAAGATAACCCCAGAACGCTGCACTAAGATACCCTTGAATAACATAGTATGAAAAGTACTTATAGCTTATGCAGCAGACAAAGACTACTGGCAACTGATATTATGCTGTGAAATCTAAATAATTCCATTTGCATTAAAAGCTTTTACTTTGTGATAACAAAGTCACGGTCGAACGTTATTGAAATAAATACAATATCCTCGTCAGATTTCTATTTTCAACTTGATAAAAGATATTTAAAATTCTTTGAATCGTTCGTCGGAAGCTTAACAAGACAGGAGCCATTGAAAGCGTCTGTTACTAAAACACTTGAAATATAAAAGAATATTGAACTATAAATCATAGATAAATACGTACTTGGTGCTTTAAGTATTCTTGAACAGGTGGTTATTAGGGGAAGCGGCTTGACTATTGTTTCTTAAAAGAAATCTAATAATGATAAATAGTGGTTCTGTTCTGTAAAAATAGTAATAACGGCAATACGGTAAGAACTTTCCTCTGTGTTATTTAAAATAAATATTATTGTACACCTCAAATTAAAAACAAATTATACTTTAACTTAAAAATATAAAAGGCGTCATGCAATCTTAGAAAGAAAGAAAATACGTTTAATCTCTACACAGATGCTGAGAATACAAGGTACCTACACTAAAACAAAACATAAAAAAACATAAGAGTGCCTGTGTGAAGATAGGTAGGTAGGTACCCATGAACCGCGCCAGTGCAACCACCTAGTGCCTGATCTGTGCAAAAATTAGGCCCACTTTCAGTTTGATGCTGTTGGACAGCGCTGTTTTTCAGAGAGGGCCTAATGTCGAGATTGCGCCACTATCTTACTTAGATACCTATTCTAGAAAGTACCTACCTACTTAATTTTTTTTTATAAATAAACTAAAAATGCTAACTGATTATTATCTAAACAAACAAATGAGGCATTACGGTCAGGATTATATATTTTGATGAGTAGGTAATTATAAAAAAATAACTAGGTACCCACTCTATAAGAGATACAATGATATGGATAAGATATCAAATTTAAATTAATGCATAATAAAGCAATGCTCACTAGAAAGTTAGTCGGCCATGTTTAAATTTGGAATGAGAAAAACTAAACCATATCTGCTAACAAAATCTTAAGCGGTATCTATATGTTTATGATGACTTAAATATACAAAAAACTAGTCATTAAAAGATAATAAAACATGATATTCTACAAGTTCTCGAATATAAATATCTAATGATCAAAAAATAGTGATAAGAATTGCTGATTCTGTTTAAACTTTTTTAAAACGACATTTTAATTTTATTTATTTATATACCTACAGATAATTTTGTGTCATATTTTGTTTCCTCTAGATGTATGTATAGGTAAAACGGCATAAGCGGAGCTTTGCATGTGTGTGAGTGCAGTGTACGTGAACGTATATGAGACCTCTTTTACACACAAAATGTGTTGTACATACAGCTACAAAAAGAGTTTTTACTCTACTTTTCGTGGTCACTCTCCCAAATGCAAAGCTCCGCTTGTCCCTCGCGAACATTAGTAGTACATTATAAATCAATGCATCTAGATCACAAATCATTCTAAACTTTAACTAAAGAAAAATTAAAGATTTGTGACAGTTAAGAGCTTTATAATAAACTAACAAAAAAACATAAAACTAACATAAAAATAAAAGTAGTAAAGTTTTAGGTAAGTATATTAAGCTTATTTCCGAATTTACTCTTAATAAAAGCGATTTAAAATCCCAACCCTCGCGATCTTCTTATAAAAAAAAACCGAAGCAATTGATACAAATTCATAAAAAAAAAGAAACATCACCTGGCCCCACACAAAATGAAAAAAAATAACGAAAGGAAGCGGTACACAAAACGAGGTAAACCCAACATGGGACTATTCATATCACCCATTGTTGATATCAATGAAGAAACTTTATTTGCTGTCATTTATATATTTTATGCGAATATCCCGGGATTATGTCGAATGTCCTGTGGACTTCCGGGCCTTTATATTTGAGAATAATGATAAAAGTTGCGTGAAGGTAACTTAACCACAACATTGATGGTACCAGTCCATTTGTTCGGAAGACAACGAATGATACATTGAGACCAAATCAAATTTGCGAAGATTCGTTGGGAAACATTTTTATTGCGTCACGGTGATTTGTATATCCTGTTATATTATCTTTCTTTACTTCAAATATCAATTAGTATACTATAAAATAACATTTTGAAACAGTTTAAATGTAGGTACTTTAATTAATGATCAATAAATATGTTATCTATTACTTAAAAATTTAATAAATAAATAAATAAATATCTTAGGACAATCCACACAACGCCATCTATCTCAAACTAAGCAGAGCTTGTGATATGAGTACTAGATAAACTGATATAAATACTTATATACATTTTTTTTTTTGTAAATATATACATATTATACATAGGAAACACCCAGACTTCGGTACAAACGTATGTGTCATCACACAAAGTTTGTCCCGAACGGGAATCGAACCCGAGACTCCGGAGTCGAAAGCGGATACACTACCGACCACGCCACCGAAGCAGTAATGTAATGTATTAATGGTCATTCTAGAATAAAAAAAAATAATAACAAATACCAGAACGAATGAGAAAATATCTGTGATATGTGTGTAAACTGTGATAGATGTTAAAAGCGACACACTGAGTCGCGACACTGATAACACTCGTATATCCATTCATCCAATCCATTTTATCAGTTTACAATAATATGAATGCAAATTTTTGACCGAGCGAAGTGTCTCACCTAATTCGAGAAGCGTTATTTCGAGATTAGATAATTTTGCTTTCGTCCGTCTGTCTTTCGGTATGTGTTCCGGGCTAGCAGCCACAGTTTTTATCCGATCTTCACGAAACTTAGCACAAGTGTTCCTTGATTTAATACATTTATTACAACGTGAGCTTTTTGGATTGGGGTTAAAATGGCGAAAACGCTCAAATAATATTTTTAGTGCTCGCGCGGTCTACTATTCGACCATAGGGACACTAGTGATAGTTATTGTGGTGCCTTGGTTAGTTAGTTGAACGTTTCTCCTGGAAAGGAAACAGCCGGAGGTTCAAGTCCACCCCAAGGACTATTGTTATTGCTGTTCATATTATAATATAACATTATAATATTTCTAAGCACATACAATTATAGAGATAAAACTGTAATCATAAAATTCTCTGTAAGGTATAATTGCACCCACACAGTCGGCAATAGACTCCCAATCTCAAATGAAATAGATAAAACATTTAAAATCTATGCAGGAAAAGGTTATTTTTAAATTATAACTATCGCAACCATTAATATAACAGGCTTACACTCAATATAAGACTAATATTTTTTACGATTTGATAACTAATAATGGTACTGTTAAAATCAAAAAGATGTTGAAATACTCATAATAGTTGTAAAACATATACGTAGGTAGGTAAATCTTTATTCAAACACGCGTTATCACAATCTTGATAACACGTACCTTTAAAAAATATTACCTAGATATTATTATTATATGAACTATGCTCTTGTTTAAAAAGCTGAAGAGTTTGGTTGAATACGTTAATGGTAGGATCTAGAACATATTAATAGAATTAAAAGATTTTAAGAATTAGAAACTATAGAAAAAGCTAGTAAAAATGTAGCTAGCTTTATCTTTCCTCTAAATAGTTGTTCATCATCATCCCCGAGCCTTTTCCCAACGCGGTTGGGTTCGGCTTTCCAGTCGTAAATGCGATTCGGCTGATCTTCGATATTTTCCGTGAAGCGACTGCCATCTGACCTCCACAACCCACGGGCGATATCGAAGTTCTGTAGTTAGACCGGTCGGATTTTTGATTTAGGGCTCCAACTACCCCTAACGTCTGCCATAAATGTTCGTATGACAACCGGGACCGACGGCTTAACGTGCTCTCCGAGGCACGGAGGGGTCTCGAATAGTTGTTATTAGTACCTATAGATCGGCTCATGGGAATATAATCAAGGGATAAAGGGTCAGATTCAGAAGGCTGTTCCTCGACGCGTGCCGTATTGTTAGGAGTTTTCTCAGTCTGTAGCCTTCACCGTCGGTAGTTTGGGTCCTACTCCGCTACTGGTGGGTCACTATTTTTTATATTTTTAAATGTATTTTTATAGATGTATTCAAAAATGTATAAAATAAGTAATAAAATGAATAAACGATAATAATAACTTTATTCAAACCAAAAGAATACATAGTTCACTTTAAAATGTATAGGTACTGCTGTAGTAAGAGATTTAGGGGTTTTGCATAATATCAGGCTACACAATTATAACACTTTCAGATTAATTAAAATAATAACAAAACGGTAATACATAAACAAAGAATTTAAAGCAGTAATAATAAAGACGTTTTAATTAAAGCAAGCTTAACTGACATCGGATATTTCGATAGTCAAGATTTAGTCAAAATAAAATCGGCGAGCTTTTGTTAGCAATCCACTCGGGCCGGTGTCATGTTCAAGAGGGTTGAAAGTACGGTTAGAAATGAACTTGCAAATATTTTTGTTATCAAGTGTCACAATAGGGATATAGTTATTATAAATTATTAGAGACACGCGATCTTTGAAGGGGTAGGCAGAGGTATATTATATGTCCCCTTTCCGCTAATAGCTTTATTGGGCTCACGTTATTTGATAAAAAAAACAAGTTTCGTATAATTCAGATAGCTGATATAACAAGGTGTAATATAGGCTACTTTTTATCCCGGTAACGTGTTCCCGCGGGAATTGGGAAGAAATAAAATTAATTCACGCAAAGCCGCGGATGTCCGCTAGTTCATCATAAATATAGTAGCAGTTGATGCAGTTTTAGTTGCGTTGATTGTCTCCCTAGGACTACTGTCATATATACAGTAATTTTTTTGCGATTTTTTTTTTATTTATTTAATGGTCGATTTGTTATAACCTATGGAGGTTTGTTGTACAAAATATTGGTATAAGTACATTAAGTATCCTAAAAAGCCTTACTTGCAAAAATAAAATACTGCATAAGGCTTCTCATGTAAAGAGACCAAACAAAATTATTGAAAAAATATGAGTGTGTTGCACCTAACCTCTTAGAGATATACATGATTATGTATGTAGGTATGTAAATATTTCAAAAAATAAACAAAACTAAACCAATTTTCAACTTGCGGTCTCACATAAACCAAACGAGTCGCATAATTTGTTTTGCAAACCGTCCGTGAAATATGCTGCAAACTTTTGACACTGACAGCAGTCGCGGTCTCTCCCTGTGATGGTAAAACAGCATTACACCAATTAATCAAGTTACATGTGTGTCGACTCATTTACTGAAGCCATTATATAGCTAAAGACCCACTGTTTGACTTATAAAAACATATCGTGTAGCCTCATATTTTATTTACTGTATGCTTTTAGCGATACTTTTACTTAATCAATTCCCTATTCTGTGCAATCTTCTATCTCTAGCTGTCTAGCTGTCTAAACTAGCTGTCCCGACGAATTTCCTACCGCATAATTTTTTCTGCGGTTCCGCTAAACTATTTTTCCTCCATAAGAATCTTCTCCTGATAGTAACGATCACAACAAAAAAAGAATTAGCGAAATCGGTTCAGCTGCTCTCGATATTTGCGCTCAGCAACACGTTCAGCGATTTATTTTTATATTATAGAAGATTCGCTTTTCGTTTGTTTCGCTAATACTAGAATGGCTGGACCGATTTAGCTAATTTTGGCCTTGGAATATTAGTAGAAGTACAGGGAAGGTGTAAGCATCAAGAGGTGACACGAAAATTGCCAGGATAGCTAGTATAGCTATTGCTTCAATGGCTATTGACCGTGGTTTTATCCATGATTCTATTAGAGCCTTTGTGACGTCAGAGCTGGTGCTTTGTTTAGTCTGCTTGACTACACGTCACACCGTTTTAAATAATATATAGGGGTGCTAAGTTGAACAATCAAGATCTACATGGCCCAAGTCATCTTCACCAGTATGCGGGGCACCTGTTGATGGACGGATGAGGCTCTGGAAAGTTATCCAAAGTCCCTGGAGACGGCAATAGGCTCGACTCCCTTTGATCGTGAGGTGATATTATAATAGCCTTCTTCAATAAATTACCTATTCACGCAAAAGTATTTTCAACCGACTTCCAAAAAAGGAGGAGGTTCTCAGTTCCACTGTGTGTTTTTTTAAATGATAGCTACTACTTTCGAATTGGTCCTATTTCAATTTGGTCCCATTCCGACAATTATTTGGTCCCATTTCGGTTACTTAAAGTCGGTTGTTGTGTCAATTTTTGACGTGTATTTTTTTTAAGTTCAACCATTTGAGCGCATTCAACTAAACAGACTCTCTAACTTTATAACAACTTTTTATAGATAAAGATATTTCGACATAAGTAAATTACTCCTGCATACACCCACTTATTGTCAAACTGTTCTGTGGAATTTAGACTACAGTATGAAATCATTTAATGACAATAGTGTTGAAGGATCAACATGTCAAGCTAGTATGACTCAGCCCTCAGACTACTGGTGATTCAATTTACATTAAAATCCACTCAACACAATCCTAACAGTGCAAACAGGACAATATAATCTGACAAGTCTAATCACGTCAATAGACAGTGAGATGCGGGACAATGGACAAGATTGGGTCAGACCCTGCAAAGTGACGTGTGAGCTGAGGTCCTAATACGCAGGCTATTAGTAGAAACTGATGCTGTAAATAAGGAGTTGAAAAGCGCTTTTGATCTTGGTAAGACCTCTATACTTATTAATACAGTTCCTAAAAAGTTAAACGGTATAAAACCTTTTACGTATTTACTTTGATATCAGTGGACAGAGATAGGCTGATATTATGATGATGATGATTTTAATTTAATCATCACTACATAAAGCAGGGTCGCTTCCGTCCGCATGTATGCTTAGATCTTTAAAACTACGCAACGGATTTTGAAGCGGTTTTCACCAATGGATAGAGTGGTTCTTGAGGAAGGTTTTTGGTTATACAGATTATAAAGCGGGCGAAGCCACGGGCGTCCGCTAGTTATAATAATAAATCATGTTCGCTGAATGATTTCCAATAATTAATATCGTCAATTCTATAGGCCCTAGTCGTAATTTTTATTTATTAAATCTATTCTGTTCTGCAACTGGAATAAAATGTCTCTGAAATTCTCTATTTTTCTCTAAAATTATGATAAAAAAACTTTTACTTTATTTGACCGTTATCAAGAGATAAGCCCGTGTTTGTTTATGTATCATTTTGTTAGAATCTACTGAACTAATATGAATAATTCTGTGGAGTTTAAATTTTTATTTCAAGAGGCAAGGTTAAGATGGTATTAAGGGGTCCAATGCTACTTAAATCGTTTTTATTTTTAAGTTTAATCTGAAATTTTATGTCTATATTTTGTCGCACGGTCACACAAATATGTATTTAACTTAAAATTTATAATCCTGAGGCTTCTGAAGAGATTTTAAACTGGTTTGAAAATAATTATTGTGATAAAATTTGAGATACTGTAAGTCATCTTAGATTATGGAAAATATCGGCATTGAAAAGGAAGTAGGTACTGAATTTAAAGGGCTTTGCAACCTATAATATAAACATTTTGGCGTTCACATTTGCCAAACAACTGCCAAAAATTGCATTTATCGATAATACAGATATGAAATCTATGAAATAAGTGACCGAGCGAGCGAAGCGTCTCAGTTTTAACTCGAGGACTGGCCGATTTGGCGTTGTTGGTATGTGTGTCAGTTCCGATCTACAGGCCGCATTTTTCAGCCGATTTTCATGAAATTTGGTACAAGTGTTCTTTGTTGCAAGGCGCAACTTTTGTCGAAGGGATTTTTCGATTGGGGGGAAAATCGGGGAGAAATGGGGGAGAATGCATTTTTCAGCCGATTTTCATGAAATTTGGCACAAGTGTTCTTCGATTAGGGATTAGGGATTCGGTATTTTTCGATTGGGGGGAAAATGCGAAAATAACGCGAGGTCTACTGTTCACAGAACCACTAGTTTATTCCAATAACATGTTTTAATCCCTTTATACGTATGACTCTCAACGTGAGAGCCATACGTAAATCCAATCGCCATTTCGATAGCTCAGACTTTCATTTTGACGATTAATATTGTAAGACATTTTAATAAGTTTAAAAAGGTCTCAAGACCCTTTTCCTCGATCACAGAGTTATTGATATTACTTGAAGTAACGCATAAAAACACAAATATTTGAAAAGCAGGAGCGAGAACAATTGAACAAAAGCCTATGTCAGTCAAAACAAACAGTAGTTTGCGATACGGGCGTCAAATAACAAAGTATTGTACTCCGCTGTCTATACATCAAATGGGTTTATGATCTTATTTTATTATCATACTTCGGCTACCATTTACTTCATCTCAAATATCATCTAGTTTGTAATATTACTCTATAGATTGTAGCGATATCCATTGCATAGGTAGTTATTTTTTATGTTTATCTAGCTGTATTGTTGTTTTAAAATATTATTTTAGGTTTTTAAGGCAATGTAAGCAATAATATAAAGGTGTTCTACTAAGATTAGTACGGTGTCTTGCGCGATGCTTCGCACCGCACCACGCATAGGTTTTGGCCTATAACTTTTGACCCCTTAGGGCTAGGTCAAATTTTCGATTTTTTGGCTTGTCTTCAGATTGAGGGCTATTCATAGAGGGGTCAACCATTATTGGAGCATAAGCAGTTCTTGAGAGCTAAGGGGGACATTCCCCATTTCTATATATAGATTTTAGGTTTCCAAGTCAACTCACCTACAAGTGGTGCACCTGCCGATCAACGGACGAATATTTGACAAATCAATACTAATATTATAAAGTTGAAAGATTTCACTGTTTGTTTGTATGTTTATATGCTCCATAACTACTAAACAAATTTTGTAACTGCAGTATGTTAACTAACATACACACACACACACATTTCCCGCCTATATCCCCGAAGGGGCAGGCAGAGGTGAATTACACACCCACAATTTGCCTGTATTTTTTGTCCCACGTAATTAGGGGGCAAGCCTATTGCCGTTACCGGGCGCATTCATAATGGGTTATGTCCAAAATGTCCGACTGAATTTAATAAAAAGTAGCAGCTGTATTGTAATTTTGAAACCCGTTGCCTTGCGATGAAATGTTGATGAAAGGCAACAAAATCTTACGTGTCAGCCTCAAACTCAACTAACACTATCGTCACTCAACTAACATGTCAAACTATAACTAACATATATACTTTTTATCCCAGTGATATATTCCCACGGGAATCAGGAACGAGAAAACCATATCATGAGGGCAGAGGCTCGGTAATCAGCTAGCATATAATACACATTTATAGAATTATATTTTTTTGAATTTTACATTACCACTTTGTTGATGTAGTAAATATACATATACATGCAAAGTTTCATAGTTCCCGAACTAACCATTTGAGAGGAAAGCCGAGGGCAGACGGACGCGAAAAAACACACAGTCGAATTGAGAACTTCCTTTTTTGGAAGTCGGTTGAAAAAAAGTAAATGCAATATTTGAAATGAAATCTAAAGACCATGATGGAGTTCGACCTAGCTTAAAACATTTTTAAACAAGAAAGTCCTTTCAATATTGTATAATAGGTGCACGCGTTTCGTTGACATTTCGTGTCGACGAAGTAAGTATATTTCGCAAATTTAAGTCAAGCAAATAAACAGTTTCAATTTGTTTCAAATACCAACAGAAAGTTAAAACTCATTCAACTTACTTATAACATTTCATACAAAGTATTTCATACATCTACATTATTGCTATTTATATTCGACTGCCTCGGTGGTGCAGTGGTGTGAGTATGCGACTGCCGTCCCTGAGGACCCAGGTACGATTCCGGGTGAAATCAAATTATTTGTGCGATCCACAAATGTTTGTTTCGTAGTTTGGATATTTTCTATGTAAAATATATTTATGTATGTATTTAGAAATATATAAGTATGTTTATCAGTTTATCAGTCAACTAGATGCCATAGCACAAGCTTACATTAGCTTACCTAATTTGACGGAGGAAGCAGTCTCGCAGGGCAAGGTGGTGGTGGCGGTGTCTCTTGACATCGCCAACGCGTTCAACACCTTGCCATGGAGCTGCGTTAGGGAGGCGCTCGTGTATCACGAAACGCCTCTCTACCTCCGTCGTATTGTCGGGGCCTATCTCTCGGAGAGGGCCATAGCTTTCCCCAGCTGGCTCGGGCCAGCTCGGCGAGATGTGTCGTGCGACCGCAGGGGTCGGTCCTGGGGCCGCTTCTGTGGAACATCGGCTACGACTGGGTGCTGCGGGGTGCGTTGCCTGAGGGCGTCGGCGTAACGTGCTACGCCGACGATACCCTCGTCACGGCGCGGGGTGCAACGTACCAGGAGGCAGCACTCAAGGTCACGACGGGTGTTGCTCAAGTCGTGGGTCGGATACGGCGGCTGGGACTGGAGGTGGCCTTGTACAAGTCCGACGTTCTGTGTTTTCACAGACCTCCGAACGGTCCACCTGAAGGTTCCAGCATAAATGTGGGAGGCATCGGCATCAAGCCCTCGATGAAGTATCTACGAAATGTACTTGATAGCCGATGGAACTTCGGACCACATTTCCGAAGTTTGGTCCCCAAGGTGACACAGGCATCGGTCGCGCTTTCGCGACTGATGCCCAACCTAAAGGGACCCAACGCTTCCTGCAGGAGACTGTACCTGGGGATCGTGCGGAGTATGGCCCTATACGGGGCTCCCGTATGGGTATGCATTATTACCAATGAAGGACAACCTTGATATCCTTGGCATAGACGTTCGTCGAGAGCTCAATAATAAAAACTACATCGAAAGATGTATAGGGCTAGCTTCGCGGAAACTAGGAATACTGAATAAGGTAAAGAGATTCTTTACACCGGACCAGAGGTGTCTGCTGTACAAGACGCAGATTAGACCCTGCGTCGAATACTGCTCTCACCTCTGGGACGGCTCCGCGAAGTATCTGCTGGACGCTCTCGACGCTATGCAGCGGACAACCAATAATACGGATAGCCCATCCGTATTATTGGTTGTCCGGAGGTAACGGGAAGCCTTGAGCCGCTAGCTCAGCGCCGAACAATAGCTTCCTTGGCCGCATTCTACCGTATTTACCACGGCGAGTGTTCTGAAGAGCTCTTCAATCTGATCCCACCCTCTTCCTTCCGATCCCGAACGACTCGTGCCGGGCAGAGATGCCACCCCCACACAGTGGATAGCATGTTCGCGAGAACCGAACGTTTTAAACGTTCGTTTCTCTGCCGAACGATAGTGGCCTGGAACGCCCTGCCTGTGCACGTGTTTCCTCCCACATATAATCCTGGGTTCTTTAAGCGGAGCGTGAAGAGGCACATCAGTAGGTCGTCAAGTTGAGGGCCACTCTCAATAGTAATGTGTGCTGTGAGAGTGGCCCACAATCGCTAGACGTCGTCACGACTTACCACCAGGCGGGCGGCGTCAATTTGGCGAACCAAATATAAAAAAAAAAAAAAAAAAAAAAAAAAAATGGGCGGCGCGGTTGACGGCCAACAACTCAACGCTCCTTAACAGACCGTTGAGGACCTTGGCCGTCAAAACAATAAGGGGCTACCGCTCCATGGGACCTGGAAGCGAGAGCCCTTGCGTCATTGTTCCAATGGCGCTGGAGCGGGACCACAGGCCTGCGTCTCGAGAAATCGATGACCGGCGGTCCCAACTCCGCCAGGATCTCATGGAGTCATGGAGGGTGCGACTTGAGCAACCCAAGTGGGGTGCCACCATCATCGCGGCGGTGAGACCGAGCATGGACGATTGGCTGCAGAGGCAGCATGGTGACCTCACGTATCGTGCGACGCAGATCGTTACCGGGCACGGATGCTTCGCTAGCTATCTGTTTCGCATCCGTCGTGAGGTCACACCCCGGTGTCAACACTGCGAGGTTTCCGACGAGGACACCGCACTCCACACGTTGGTGGAGTGCTCAGCGTGGGCGAGTCAGCGCCGGTACCTCGTAGTGGGTCTGGGCGTGGATACCCTCTCGTTGGAGACCATGCTTCAAGCCATGGTCTCCAGCGGGAGTAGGTGGAACGCGGCCGTGTCCTTCTGCGAGCAAGTCGTGCTCGCGAAGGAGGCGGCCGAGAGGGAGAGGGAGCGTGCCCTCCCCGCCGAGTTCCGTAGTCAGCGGCGAGGGCGCCGCAGACTCATCTACGCCTAAGACCATCGACCTCCATGATCGGGGCCTGAGGACGGCGGGATCGTCACCCGTCGTCCTTACAGAAGCAGGCTAGAAGGGTTGCGTGCTGCGGGGCCTTTGCCCCATAGCACGCAACCAGATTCACTCACTGACGCGGGATAATACCCGACCCCAACGACGCGGGATTTTCATCCCGACCCAACCCCCGCAGAGACCACAGAGGTGGTCAAAGTCCGCCGGGCGCCACTGGAAATACGTTCTGCTACTTTATTTATTCATATATTTTTTTACCTTTTAGCTGCACTTATACAAGGTTTTATTTATTAGATAGGTAGGTATAATGAATTGAGGGCAAAAAAACTTTGCAGTAAGTAGCCTAGACTTGACTGATTATTCTCTGTATTGACAGATCCGATGTTGTTTGTCTTAATAATCCATTTTCACAATTTGGTCTTCAGTCATTCCACTAAAAAGTCTTTTCTTATGATTATGAACTATCGTTATCAAACTTTAAGGTTAAATTGTTATCGCCGGGCGCCACTGGAATTTTGGTGCATACCAGAGACGCCCCGCAATGGACGTAAGAAGGACCGCGATTGCGCGGACTTAAAAAAAATGTTAAATTGTTAAACTTACCTATATTTTTCTTCACATAATAAGTCTTCAACTATTATTTGGATCTGTAGAAAAACAAGCAACTGTTACTACGTTGACATTCTCACAACAATTTAATATCTAAAGTAGTTTATGTCCTTTGTACGTTTCTAGCTCAAAGCACAAATAAGTTTTTACTATTCAAAGTCTCAGGTAGTTCCAACTTTTTAGGAGCTGATCCGTTTGGGTCAAATTCGCTTTCACGGTAAATCTGTCTTCAAAAAAAAACTTTGAAATACATTTTTTATGTAGGTTTTTTGTGTACCGTGCACATTTTAAAAAGGTTTAACCTGTTGTAAAAGAAATAAGCATAATCTGTATGGGTTCTGCTCAAGCAGATTAATTTTATTGAGATATCAAATGAGATGAACGGAATTATTAATAACCTACAAAAAATATGACAACAAAACTGACTTATTTAACGTAGAAGTATGTCTAATTTATAGTTTGGATTAATGGCATGTAGCACCTAGTTAAATTCGTCTTACCTAGTCTGGTTTAAGACACTGAGACCGTTTGTTTTATTGTTTGGGTCACCAAAAAAGCCAGGGTACATTGTACTGAAACTCGAATCGAATGAGACTCGTTAAAATGTATTAAAAGTTACCAGAAACGTTCATTAGCATTACTCATAAACTCGCCTCCTACTACAGCGTTCTGCTCATCACAATAATTTCACTATTTCACTATTCATTCACTATTTATTTCCTTACCAGCTACCAAGAGATCTTCCTCTTTATAGTTATATATTTCTTTTTACTATCAGCTGTCTATTTTGCCTAACATCACAGCGTCAGGCCTCCCTACATCTCTACAGACTTTCCACTTACATGACCATTTCATAAAAGGTAAAGGTATAACCACTAAGGCACTATCAAATAAATGTTGACCATTTAAGGAAGCTTATGGAACTTAACGATACACTTTAAGCAGAGAAAAGTTCGCATCAAATAAATTGATTACAGACTTATTACAATAAATCACATGTTATAAAATAAAGGTAGTCGCAGACTAGGTATAGCTTAGACGAAAAATAGTAAAAGTTATTCGAACTTGAATCAAATATTTTTAAATTGGAACAAACAATATACCTATTGTTGAAATTATGTAGATTACTTTAGTTGACAATTATTATTGTCACTGTGAAAAGTATTTGAAGTTATTTTTGTTCTTGCGTTAACATGTTGAACATGTTATAAGTGAAAACGGGTACATAGATAGATTTATATTAACAATTTTTTTTTTTATGTTGGTTCGCCAAATTGTCGCCGCCCGCCTGGTGATAAGACCTACTGTGTTTTTTATCCAGATAATATATTATCGCGGTCATCGACTAGTAAATTTAAAATTTTCCCAACAAACACAAATCAATTCCCAATCAGAAAACAGCCAGATGTAAAACTAAATACAAATTATATTATCAACCCCCACCGACTCAAACTCTCAACTGTGTGTCAATTTCAATAAGTTTTGTTCATAACAACCACCCATTTCGGTAAACAGATATTACTTTGAAGGGACAGTCGTCGTTAAGGCCAGACTATTTGCTTTGTGAGTACTTTGCCCAATGACAAATATATTGGGTTACATGATATCCCCAACTTCTAATGGATGTTACTCATAATGCAGGCTGCTTCTGTTTTGTCCGGTTTATAATATACACTCTTACACAGTAAATATTATTCACCATTGATATTAGGAACACTGAAATATAATAAAACATTTGTTGAAGTTTGGGCAGTACCTAAATAATCAAACTGAGGAGAATTTGTGCTATGAAAACTGCAAAACTGATACAAATACCTACCTATATATTTTGTAAACATAATATGATATAAGACATTTAGTTATAAAGTTTTACCAAAAGGAGATCCTTTACTAATGATTATATTATTTAATAAATTAATTTTTGGTATCCCTTGCTGTCTATTTTATAAAAAGAAGTTATTTAATAGCTGTAGACTTTTCTACGACACTGGTCTAGTGGACAAATTTCCGAAACAAAAATTTCCAAAGAAAGAGATCACGATCACGGCCGCGTTCACAGAACGTGATACACTCACCAAGAAGCAGTCACGACGGTTTATTAAGTAATATATCTTTATAACTTGTCAGTTAAGGATTAACTGAATTTAAAAAACGAAAGTCCAGATACTATAGTTTTTGGAATTTATTTGGTATTTTTTTCAAAAATTTTGCATAGTACTTGTTGTTTTAATTAATAACAAGTTAGTTCGAAACAGAATCTATACGCTATCTTGAGAGTTTTGAAAGTTTTTATAAAACTGACGGTCATTATGTGCAGTGAAAATAAAGATAAGCTTTCGACACATACTAACCATTCACATGTACTTTAAAAACCATTAAAATAAACACAATATGAGCTTACTTCGGAATAACAACATACTAGCCGAAACTAATTAACAAAAAAAGTTATCCGCAACCATCATTACAAGCCATCACTCCGAACCGCAATCCTTCAAACAAATAGTACCGTCTTTCTCACAATCAATTGGAAGTAAATGAAGACATCGCTAGCCGTATCGACAGCCGATCAGAGATAATCGTTACACGATCGCAGTACCGTTCGTTGAATGACTCTGATATTTTCTTTTGTATCTTCTATGTTTTGTGGTAAAAGTAGTTTTGATCAAACATTACTGCTTAATACTTGTTGTTGGTATATTTCTTGCTTCGGTAGTTTAATTCCTTTCGACTGTTTGTTATCTTGTTACTTATCGTAATGTTATTAAATGAAATATTTAATTATGGTGCAATGAGGTCCCAACAAGGCCTTGGATTCGCTTCCTATAGTTCTGTAAAATTTTCAACATTTTCAAAACAAAATCAGTTATTAAAACAGCTATTACGAGTATATTTCCTTCACGTACGCACACTATAATTTATAGCTGTGAAATATATACCGCTGAAAGTTTGTATCGAATACAAAACAGAAGGGGTGACGCTATATATTTTGTTTATAAACCCTCATTTTGCCAGTTACTTTTAGTCCCACGTAATATGGAGCGAGTCTTTTGCCGTTTCTATTGATTTCTGCCATTGCCTAGTCCGCCTGTCCTCAAAGCAACGCGTGCAGTCAAGAGTGACTAGAGCTTCGGAGGTGTCAATAAGATGCCTTAGCACTCCTCGTAAGTAATATAATAGGTTATTACTATTTTTAATTTCACAGGGAGCTAAAGGAATTCTAATAAAATGTCTGGTATTTGTGAAAAAGTTTTAATCTAAAATCTTTATGAAAGTTTTATATGAATCCAATTAGGTAATTTCATACTTTAACCTCTAATATTAGTTGTAAAATACAGGCAGGAATTGGCAATAATATGACACAATAACTTTAATGTTTATGAAGCCTTAAGCCGTTAATTTTACAAATTTAAATGCTTCCTTATGGATTCTAAATAACCGTATACAGTTTCGTTATATGTGATTGCTAAATAGGGGTATAATATTGCTATTTCATTAGATACTTTAATGAACATGAAGTTATTGGCCAACTGTAACTCAAAATATAAAAAAGAATATCACACTACAGATAATTCAAAAATACTTTTAAAAAATATAGTAAGGATCACAAAAAACTATAGTCTTTGGACTCGAAACAGCAACTGTTTTCTTACTAGTGATGTCTTGGTCAGTTAGTAGAACGTTTTTCCTGGAAATGGAACAGTTCCAGGTTCGAGTCCATCCCAAGACTATATTCGCTATTCATATTGTAAAATTATATGAGACAAAGTGAGCATACTTCAATGCTTAGAAAAAATATATTCAACTAAAATACTTATAACTCCTATGTTATTTTTTTCGGAGATGTTTGTTTGTTCCTATAACACCTGAAAACGTCTGGATTTAATGTTTTAATGAGATTTTTTGTAGTGTTCGTTTGGGATGTGACGCAGATATTCGGATACTTTTTATAACTCTGTTTATGAATACATTTTTATCATTCATTATTATTATAAGAGTGAAGCCGCAAGCATACCATATTCGCTAATATTAACGCATGTATAAAACAAAGTCGCTTCCGCTATCTGTCCGTTCCTATGCATGCTAAGATTTATAAAACTACGCAACGGATTTTGATGCGGTTTTCACTGATGTATAGTGTGGTATTCGAGGAAGGTTTAAGTAAATAATTTGTTAAGCGGGCAAACCGCAGGCGTGTGCTAGTATAAATATAATGTGCAGCTATTTCTTTACAATGTGGCTAATGAACATGAACTTAGTGCCTCAATTTATAATCTCAATATAACTGTATCTAGAAAGGCTTAGAGTAATGGTGGCAAGAGATATATTTATTAGTATCGCTTCAGGCTGTGGAGAAATAATCTATGCTTATCATCCCACGCAATTACTGTAGTCAAATATGGGTAATAATGGATTTACTACGTGGTTCGTAGGCGATGGAATGTCAACCTATCATTTGACTAGTGCTGTAAATTTAAAATCCTTTATATTTTATCCTTATTCAAAGATATCAATATACCTACGCTAAGAAATAAACAAATAGAGGACAAATAAGGACTTAAATCTGAACCTGAGAATCCATCTTAAGGTTAACAATGACATTTATATTCTGTGTGATACTCGTAAGAACATAAACATCACAGATGTTAATGTTAATATCACACGGATAATATCCCGCGTCGGTAAGTGAATCCTTCTAGCCTGCTTCTGTAAGGACGGCAGGTGGCACGTTATACACGCATGTGCAAGGATGGCTTAATGCTATTGACATTGATTGTCAACCATAATGGTGATGCAGTGATAAATTAGGCACAGTAAAATGCTTATATGGTCGTAAGTATAAGATTATAATCAACCTAATAATACATTGAGTACAGGTAAATGCATAAATATTGCCTAGCATCAATGACTCTTCGTCAAAAAATCCTAAATATTGGTGAACTTTTAGATATTTTCTAAAATTTTAAATTTAATATCAACATCAATATTTATAACATTTTTTTTATGTTGCTGCCCAAATCCAAATGTTACAACAAATCAATTGGACAATTGGACCTCATAACAAGCTTTCAACTTAAAAAGCAAGACAAAGAACCAATCAACAAGAAAACACAAACGTTTTGTATAGACACTTGAAAACTTTCTGCGTATTGTGAAAAAAGTTATTCAACATCCCATATTAACAGACATCTATGACATGTACAAGTAGTTCCTACGCACGAAATTTTGGAGCCGATAAAATTGGAATACATGAAAAGCGACTCTTAAAATCAAAGTCATAAGGTTCATGTTGTTATCGATTTAGGAATACCAGTCAATAATTTATTTCGGTTGTCTGAAGAGCCATTGAGACTTGTCCGCGATACAAAGACAATGAACTATACAAAACTCTCAGCGAGTGGTCAGAATTCCTTTACATCATCCTTGCTGTAACACCGTTAACTAAAATGTGACTAATGTCGACCACTTGTTACACTGCACCGTAACTAACATCTTTTGTGATGTCAATGCGTTTCCATAGTCAGGTGGGTGTGAGGAAGGAAGGGGTTTTTTTTGACATACAAATTTTTAAAGTGGTTTATTGCTGCATTGAAATAGGCACTTCATTCATAAGGCTCGTGCGTAATACTGTAAGTAGTTAAATTTAGTTGTATTTGTGGCCTTACTACAAAACTAATGAATGAAGCTTTGATAGTAAATAATCAAAGGAACGAAGTTGGTCTTAACTAATATCAATACTATACTTAATCATGTATAGCCCTTAAGTCTCTCTTAGTTATTTGGTACTTACAAGTAAAAATAGTTAGTTTTTCTTATTTAAGTCATTTATACTGCCTCTGCATTGTCTTATAAATCATTTTGACTGTACACAGTATACGAACAATGGATGCATAGGAGTTCCAACACTTAAAAGGCTGAAAACCTCATTTAAAAGTGGGAGACAAGAATTTGTCATTGACCGATAATATCGCAGGAAATTTCAAAAAAAAGTGTTTTTATTAAGTCTCGCAATACACATTTTCTGCGACATCATTGGCTATCAACAAACTGGTAATCAAAGGACATAGTCAGACAAACATAAAAATTCAATAGGGTCAGGACATTTTTCGCTAGGTTACTAGAAAAAGTGGGTCGGATACGGCGGCTGGGACTGGAGGTGGCCTTGCACAAGTCCGAGGTTCTGTGTTTTCACAGACCTCGGAACGGTCCACCTGAAGGTTCCAGCATAAATGTGGGAGGCGTTAGCATCGGCATCAAGCCCTCGATGAAGTATCTAGGGATCGTACTTGATAGCCGATGGAACTTCGGACCACATTTCCGAAGTTTGGTCCCCAAGGTGACACACGCATCGGTCGCGCTTTCGCGACTGATGCCCAACCTAAAGGGACCCAACGCTTCCTGCAGGAGACTGTACCTGGGGATCGTGCGGAGTATGGCCCTATACGGGGCTCCCGTATGGGCGGCGCGGTTGGCGGCCAATAACTCAACGCTCCTTAACAGACCGTTGAGGACCTTGGCCGTCAAAACAATAAGGGGCTACCGCACGATCTCCGGAGAGGCTGCATGTCTCCTAGCCGGGACCCCTCCATGGGACCTGGAAGCGAGAGCCCTTGCGTCATTGTTCCAATGGCGCAAGGAGGCGCTGGAGCGGGACCACAGGCCTGCGTCTCGAGAAATTGATGACCGGCGGTCCCAACTCCGACAGGATCTCATGGAGTCATGGAGGGTGCGACTTGAGCAACCCAAGTGGGGTGCCACCATCATCGCGGCGGTGAGACCGATCATGGACGATTGGCTGCAGAGGCAGCATGGTGACCTCACGTATCGTGCGACGCAGATCGTTACCGGGCATGGATGCTTCGGTAGCTATCTGTTTCGCATCCATCGTGAGGTCACACCCCGTCAACACTGCGAGGTTTCCGACGACGACACCGCACTCCACACGTTGGTGGAGTGCTCAGCGTGGGCGAGTCAGCGCCGGGACCTCGTAGTGGGTCTGGGCGTGGATACCCTCTCGCTGGAGACCATGCTTCAAGCCATGGTCTCCAGCGGGAGTAGGTGGAACGCGGCCGTGTCCTTCTGCGAGCAAGTCGTGCTCGCGAAGGAGGCGGCCGAGAGGGAGAGGGAGCGTGCCCTCCCCGCCGAGTTCCGTAGTCAGCGGCGGGGCCGCCGCAGACTCATCTACGCCCAAGACCATCGACCTCCATGATCGGGGCCTGAGGACGGCGGGATTGCCACCCGTCGTCCTTACAGAAGCAGGCTAGAAGGGTTGCGTGCTGCGGGGCCTTTGCCCCATAGCACGCAACCAGATTCACTCACTGACGCGGGATAAAACCCTACCCCCAACGACGGGATTCTCATCCCGACCCAACCCCCGCAGAGACCACAGAGGTGGTCAAAGTCCGCCGGGCGCCACTGGAAATACGTTCTGCCTGTAACCAGAGACGCCCGGCAACGGACGTTAGAGCGGCCGCAGCCTTGGTCGCGGAACTAAAAAAAAAAAAAAAAAGTTTACTAGAAAAAGATCTAAACACGTTAAGCTTTGTATATAGGTAGGCATACCGATACATACCTCATGGTGAGTATGTGCTCATTGACTAATATGTATAATCTATGAATACCTACCTCATTATAATAAAAAAACAGTTATTCAAAAACAAAATTATACGACCTCACATACCGCACCGGTTGTAACAAAAGTGTTAAAGCACACAGACATACAAATGTGGCCTATTAGTATGCCGTCATTGTAGTAAAAGAAATTAGACAATTCATTAGGAGTCATTGTCGTGTATGAGTCAGCATAAACTGACAGTACTGAAGGTAGGTAATGATAAACACTATCTTGGTATTTCCTCTGTTTGTGTTGTGAGTAATTTTGCTATATTTGCGGTCAGTGGCCTTTCACGCTTGTCAGGTTTCATGTGAATTAAGCCATGTACTTTTATACAAAAAAATCTGACAATTTTGTGCAATTTTAAGATAATTATGATGAAGATTTTAAAGACTTTGAAATGGGAACAACCATGTTTAATTTTTACTATGAGTATTTATTGAGATTGCGTTACTACTAACACCATCTAGCGAGGGAGAGTGGATTCGTTAGATTCACTATATTATTATATGCAATCCATACACTAATATAAATTTTAGCTACAATAAGGTAATTGATTTTCTGTACTATAATAGTGCGCGACAAAGGCTACAAAATAGGAAATAGAATGGAAGCGAGAGCCCTTGCGTCATTGTTTCAATGGCACAAGGAGGCGCTGGAGCGGGACCATAGGCCTGCATCTCGAGAAGTCGAGGCTCAGCGATCCCAACTCCGCCAGGATCTCATGGAGACATGGACCGTGCTATTTGAGCAACCAAAGTGGGGAACCGCCATCATCGCATTAGGTTAGGTTAGGCTATGTTATGCACCAGTGCCTATCTTTTTTGGGATAGAGGAGGAACCAATGTTATAATGTCATGATCGAGTTAAATCAATGTACCAAAAACTGTACGCACAAGTACTTATATTACATACGAAAGCGATATAGGTACGATGCAAGTTGTATAAAGTTTAATGAGGTAAAAAGAGAAGTTTCGATTTCAAATAGGTACATTTCGTAACGTTATATGGACGCTGGGTTTTAATTTTGTATCGGCATTTTTGTGTTTCATACTGAATATCACATTTAAACTTGAATAATGAATGATGGTTTTAGTCACTTACAAAACTTAACGATATGTTTGACTATTCATCGCTGCGGTCATTGTTGAAATATTTTTATATAATAAGCGATGAACATGAACACGTGATTGTTACATAATCACGTGTTCTGGCCTGCACTTAACCAATACAGTATTAATTGACAAAAAAACCGCAATGATCTAACTATAAGTCTATTTAAGGTTTAGACCAATACCGGGACCAAATTTGTTGCTTGATGATTTAAGCTTATAGTTTAGTTTTGGCTAAATTACGTTGTATGCGAATGTCCAAAATATTTTTTTCTATTTTAAAAAGAATACTAGCGATTGGGAATATCTACCTACACGTACACGTCAGAAGCGTAACTCCATTTTTATTCACGTCTTTAGCTGCACTCCTCAGTCACAAGAGCTGTCATCAATAAATTTGTAACTTATTGGAATGTGAAAATTTTTCAATATTAAGGAACAAAAATTCTTAAACCAAATGCAAGGTTCTATGAATTCTAAATTCAAGAAACAGGAAATTATGTCCAAAATTTATAATATCAACAGCCTCATTTGAGAACTATTTTGAAAAGACATGATAAATACGAAGATTCTTATTGGAATTGAGACATTTTAATCTGTTGGTCCAATCTTATTGGTTTAGTTTTTTACTCCACTTTTAATATCTAATTCAAGGATAATAAAAAGCAAGATTAAGCAATAATAACAATAGAGGAATGATTCAGATCGTCATCGTCGATGTCGTCCAACAGTTTAATGGACAAATAAACGTAAAGCTGGTATGCTCAAATGTTTCTTTTACTTAATATTTTTTATTTTAATGTGATTATTCTTCTCTTCCGTATACAGTGTCAATATTATAAAGCAACTAGCTGAAGAATCGTAAACAGGGGTTAAATTAATCTGTGTTTATCAGTTAAAGTTTCAAATATTGGATAGAATCAGGCGTTACCTGGCGAAAATCCATGACAAAGTAATGGTAAGTAACATGTTCAAACTTTTTAAAATAATTGCATCATTCTCGCAAAAATATTAATAATATTAATACAGCCTAGCTGTTCTCTCTGAGACAGTCTTGAGAATGCCTTGTTTAGAGGTGAAACATTTGTCGACGTTTTAATGTCTTATATTTTTGCGAGAATGATGCAATTTATTTTAAAAAGTTTGAACATCTTACTTACCATTACTTAGTTAAAGTTTCATTAAAATCCATTAAGCAGTTTTCGGAGTAACAAACATCCATACAAAATGTCACGATTGTAGTATTAGAACGAGTTTTAGTATTAAGTAACAACAAAAATAAAGTTTCAATCATACTCGTAGATTTACAATTCCCTTTATCAAATATATCAGAATCTCAAGATACGTTTAGTCTAATGCGAATTAGGTAAACCTTTTTCGATTCATTGAACGTTAAACGAGGTCTTATTGAGTTAGAATTTTTTACTAAAATATTATATTCTAAACAGAACCGATATTTACTGATGCAAATCTAATGAGAAAATATTTGTATCAATAAGTAGGCAGTTTTTCTAGGTCCTATATTCTTAAGTTTCCAGTTTGCGTTTTATTTGGAAGTCTTTTTATGGAAAGTAAAATATAGTGCCTAAATCTTATATCGTTAGCGTCCTGGTATTTCCAGTGACCAAAATAAGTTTCAATAATAAAATACTATGGCTATTATTCCAAATCTTACGTCTTTGAATTACAAAAGAATATTCAAAACAGCTTCTGCCTTTCTGTAATCACCTTGATTACCATATGAATATATCCCACCAGCAACCAAAAGTACATTAGTCATATCCCTAGATTCAAATCCTCTCCGTTCACTGCCACCACACCACCTTTGGAAACGGTCGTTTAGTATTCAACGAGCACATGGTTCATAATTCCCTTGCTGTTTAATACGGCCTCATACTCGACCACCGCAATTCAAAACCAGATTTAAAGAACTATCCCGTCTCCCTATTTGAAACAGAATCTTATTCAGTAGGTAGGTCATTACGGTTAACATGAGTTCAAGTTTTACTGGTCGTTTTCTCTCGTACTTGCCCTCATCTCTTTGTTTCACGAAAACGTGATATAAAAGATTAACTTATTAGTATTCGAGAGAAGGACGAGATCGGTCGGCTCAGATGGTGTGCGAGAAAAACGCGTTTTGAACTCAGCGGCATGACTAACTTCTATTTGGGTTTGTGTCAATATGTTTAGCTATTCAAATTTGGGAATGTTACGGTACATGTTGGGTATATAGACAAACTGAATGCTTGATGTATGATGATAACATATTATAAATTAGTCAATGCCTGCAATTTCGCCCGCGTGAAATATAACAGGTATTATAAGTATGACGAATTTTTAACTTATTTTTGGCCTAATTAGAGCTTAACTCAAATCTAGTGACTATATACTTTGAAAGTGAACACTATGATTGATCACGGTACACGAGAATCACAGTTCTCGATTCGGCTGACGTTGTTGCCTTAAAAATGGTGCATTTTTAATATTATTTTGTTGCTTAGTTACTTTCTCAAATGGTGCCTATATTTATATATCTATGTGTAGGTGTATCATTATTAGAATTTTCAAATTCTCTAGTATAGAAATTAGTTTAACATAGGTAGGTTATATTATAAAGGACGTGATATTTAATATCTTCTAACGTCAAGGTCTTATATTAACGATGTTACAGCTGCGACATTACACGGTACTTTTCCAAGCAAGCTTTCTCGACTGAAATTACCTTAGTAATATTTTCATATTAAGAACGTCTTCAAGGGGGTACTTTTTAACCCCTGACGACGAGGGGTGTAACGTTTAACCGCTCAGTGTCTGTGTATCTGGCATTATAGTAACCAAACAAATAGACAAATTTTAATGCAGACTTGAGATTCAACTTTTTCGGAAATTGATGTGATAGAGATTTATAAATTATGAAGGTTGATATTAGGATCTCAATAAAAAATGCTGAAGGGTGTTTTAATGTGACTGATTCGGTGGTGTGGTCGCAAGAGCATCCGCTTTCGACGCCGGAGTCTCGGGTTCGATTCCCGATCGGGACAAACTTTGTGTGATGACACGTACATTTGTGCCGAAGTCTAGGTGTTTTCCTATGTACAATTCGTATGTATGTATTAAAAAGTATTTATATCAGTTTATCTAGTACTCATATCAGAAGCTCTGCTCAGTTTAAGACTAGATGGCGTTCTGTGAATTGTTCTTACATATTTATATTTATTTATTAATTTTGAAACCTTTTGCCACCATACTTTTGATACTAGCGATTGTTTCTAATTAAATTCCTATTCTTATTGACAAATTCGCTGTATCAAATCCGGGCCACCATTCTTGCTTTTCATTGTTAAATATTTTTGATTTGTTAGATATTGTTTTAATTATAATATCCGCTGACTTATTTAAAAATATACTGCAATCTAATTCAAACATGAAATTCACATAGTAAGGCAAACGGTTTCTATAAATAAATATACCTACTTGGAAATTACATACAGAAACATGTCATTCTCCCTGAAAGAGTAAATAAAAGCTTACTATGCACCTAAATTAAGATATTGATTATATTGCACCTAATTTCATAAGCGCTGTTTCCAAAAATTTCCCAAAACAATTTAACTTCAAAATTATAATTGGTACTATTAAAAACCACCCTTCCAATAATGTATCCATTATAATAGCTTCTTAAACTTTGCCATCATAAATAAAGCAAGCTTTGGAACTTCGATCTAATGAAAGAAATAAAGCACTTTAATTGCATCTTAAAGATGGACGGGGAATTGCCGGGTCCTCGAATATTACTTTGAGTCCAATAATTTCCAATCCATTACTCTTCGCAGACTCTTATTAATTCTTGAAAGGTACTTTGATGTACTTGATTTTGTATTGTGTAGATTTAAACTGAAGACTGATTACTTTTAGGAATATTGAAGTTTGGGTTCTTGAATTAAAGTTTACTTAAGCAGAAAAGTTAAACGGTAGGTTAGTACTTTTTAATGTATAGAGTAGATAAGGATGATGCATAGGGTTGTAGGGGCGTACCAAGAGGTTAGCTTAACTTGCAAGTGATGCACTTGCCGATCAAGGAACAATACTCTGGTAAACAAGTACCCGGGTCAAGGCAATAGGCTCACCCCCAATTACGTGGCACTACCAAAACTTCTAACGAAATGCATTACCACTTCGCGAAAACAAGCCATGCAAGTATGTCAAATTACTCAGGACTTAACGCAATTATAATAGGTAATTCAGTCCATATAGATGATAGTCCACCCGTGACTACTGTTGCTGTATTCTTCAGAACGTTGGGAGACAATTACACAAACAAAGAACCAAGAAACTTACCTTCCTACAACATTTACAGAAATTAGGTCTTTGATAACTGAGAAGGTTCCCAAATTGGTGACTGCATTGCTACGTTGAATACGAGTACGTAGGTCACACTATAAGTTTTGCGTAACTTAAAAAAACAACATGTTAAAACCAAAATATTATTTTTATTGCTTTTCAAAATACTGTCCTTTACATTTTAAAAATTTTTTCATGCGATCGAACTATTTTTTAAAACAGGAGGACCACAGATCTGAAGGCATGTTTTCTACGTGCTGATTGAACGCTATCACTGCCTCGTCGGAGTTGGTAAAAGTGAAACCTCTCATCAAAACTTTGATTTTGGGAAAAATACAGAAATCACAGGGTGCTAGGTCGGGGCTATGCGCAGGATGGGTGACGAGTTGTACTTTTAAAATGACTTAGTTTTGTTGGCCGTGTGTGTACAAGCGTTGTCATGATGTAGGAGAACGCGGCTTTTGGTTCGTCTTTCGCAAACTTTTTCTAACACCCTGGGTAAACAAATGGTAGAATACAACTCGGTATTAACACTCTTTTAATTTTCAAGTGTAATTGTACAGATGGGACCCGTAGCTGAGAAAAAAAACGCGAAAATTTTTTTAACAACGTTTCTCGCCTGCCTCAATTTTGTTGGCTTGTTCTCATTTTCAAACACCCATTCACAAGATTGCTGTTTTTTTGCGTTCAAAACAATACATCCACGTTTCGTCTCCTGTGACAATGTCATAAACAGCATTAGAATGTCTGTGGTCGTACTCAGTAGCATCTGTGAGCACCATTCCACGCGAGCCCGCTTCTGCTCCACTGTCAGTTCACGAGGGATCCAACGACAACAAAGTTTCCGAACTTTCAATTCTTCGTGTAAAATTTTCTGGCCTTGACTCATACCAATCCCCAATAGCCCTCGAATTGTCTCATAGGTAATCCGCGGGTTTTCTTCAATTAAACGCTTAACAGTAGCCACATTATTTTCGTTGACGGCAGTTGAAGGCCGCCCTTCATGAAATTCGTCATGTATAGAAACTCGACCTCTCTCAAATTCAGCAAACCATCGTCACACGGTGCTCAACCAAGGTGCTTCTCTCCCAAAAGCATTTTGAAGACGAGCGGCACAGTAATGCGGAGAGAGAGAACTTTTAAAATCATAAAAAATCGTCGCTCTAAAATCTTTTTGACTTAATTCCATTTACGTTGCATACGTAGAACTTTGATGTGTGATAAAAAACAATTGACAAATGATTTCCTGCCAATTGTTTTTTTTATTACTAAAAAGGTTGCAACGTCTAAAAAAAATAACATTCGAAATTCAAATAGTTCCGATTAGCTAGAAGTGCAAAACTTTTAGTGTGCCCCATGTATAATCTATAATATATTTAATACGACAATTTGTCTGTCCGTCTGTCCGTCCGTCGCGTTTTTCAATTTACATACATTTTTTTTTGTTATATTTTATATATATATATTTTTTTTTTAGGCGATACAAAGTTCGCTGGGATAACTAGTCTTAATAATTGTCTCAGCCAGGAAACACGCAGCATTTGAAAATAATGTATGAAAATTGTAAAAAAATTGGACAGTTGTAACGATTTTTCCCTGTTGATCCACCGAAATCCACGACTTAGTACACAAGAGGGGTTTTCAAAAGTTCTTATTCATATTTCATTAAATAACGAATATAAAAGTAGAAACAACAGCTTGGATAAAAAATAATCTCATTTTATGTGAGGCAAACTGCCAAAGTTTAAAGTTATGAGCATAGTAAGCCTATATTTTGAGGTAATCAGAGCATCCAGTAGAAGTTTGGTTGTAAAGTATCATAGGCGCCTGGATATGGACGCAAATACGGGGATACTTTATTGTAAGTCAGTTGCCAGTTCCGCAATAACCTTCGTTTGGTCTTAAATGACTTTGGAAAAAGGGAATGGGAGTTTAATATTTTGAGGTCAATCGAGTATATAATAAAGAATAGCTAATGCCCGCAGCTCCGCCTGCGTGAATTGCTTATAATATGACGGTATTTTTTTATCTTTATGATTTCTCTTTTTGAAATATTTTTTATAAAACCTTTTTATCATTTACAGTCACATAAATTCGACTGGTCTAACTATAGAACTTTGATCGCCCATGGGTTGTGAAGGTCAGATGGCAGTCAGTTTATGAAAAATATTATTGACGTTCAGTCGCATCGCAGTTAGAATGGAAAGCCGCCCCAACTGGGTCGGGCAAAGGCTAGGTGGATAATGATGATGTAAGTACAGTTACACGATTTCTACTATCTCATTATAGAATAGATAAGATTTTTGTAGAATATGAAACAAATTATTACACACCCGCAATTTGCCAGTATTTTAGTCCCACTTAATAGGGGCAAAGCCTATTGCCGTCACCGGGCACACTTATAATGGGTTATGTCCAAAATGACCGAATTAATTTAATAGCAAGTAACAAGCTATTATGTAATTAAAAAAAAAATTAACCCGTTGCCTTGCGATGAAATGTTGATAAAAGGCAACAAAATCTTACGTGCCAGCCGCTTCTCGAGAAATCGAGGACCAGCGGTCCCAACTCCGCCAGGATCTCATGGAGTCATGGAGGGTGCGATTTGAGCAACCAAATGGGGTACCACCATCATCGCGGCGGTGAGACCGATCATGGACGATTGGCTGCAGAGACAGCAAGGTGACCTCACGTATCGTGCGACGCAGATCGTTACCGGGCATGGATGCTTCGGTAGCTATCTGTTTCGCATCCGTCGTGAGGTCACACCCCGGTGTCAACACTGCGAGGTTTCCGACGACGACACCGCACTCCACACGTTGGTGGAGTGCTCTGCGTGGGCGAGTCAGCGCCGGGACCTCGTAGTGGCTCTGGACGTGGATACCCTCTCGCTAGAGACCATGCTTCAAGCCATGGTCTCCAGCTGGAGTACGAGGAACGCGGCCGTGTCCTTCAGCGAGCAGGTCATGCTCGCGAAGGAGGCGGCCGAGAGGGAGCGTACCCTCCCCGCCAAGTTCCGTAGTCAGCGGCGGGGGCGCCGCAGACTCATCTACGCACAAGACCATCGACCTCCATGATCGGGGCCTGAGGACGGCGTGATCGCCACCCGCCGTCCTTACAGAAGCAGGCTAGAAGAGTCGCGTGCTGCGGGGCCTTTGCCCCATAGCACGCAACCAGATTTACTCACTGACGTGGGATAAAACCCTACCCCAACGACGTGGGATTCTCATCGCGACCTAACCCCCGCAGAGAGGCTGAAGAGAGAATTAAAGAGAGAGTTAAAGAGAAAATTAAAAAACAAAAAAAAACGTGCCAACCACTGTGGCACACCTGATTAAGGTCCTGGTAGTCTCGGACTTATATTTTATTTATAATTTACTTATGATATAATAATATAACGTACCCAACCCATTCATAGCAATGGAAGGTCATATTTATTTTTAATAGGGTGACGTTGCCCTATTCTTTGAAGAAAGTGTTGAACACTTTCTTCAAAGAATAGGGCAACGAGAATAATGTCTTTCATTTTCACTGTAGCACAAGCTTATTAAAACAAACACACGGTCCCGACAAGTCGCATATTAAACCAAATCTACTGAGGTCCTTAGTTCTTGTATATATTTCCTTCCGCAGTAAACAACATTAAGTTAATCTCGCTCCTTCTTTATTATTTTGAACGCGCAGGCACTTCTGCAGGCAGAATGTTGCTAATAAGAATAACGTTCTCGTACCCTATGTACTTCTAGTTCAAAGTAGACAGGTAAAGTGTATTCATTCTATTAAACTCTATAACTGCTCCTTAGTTTTGATTCAGATAGGAAAAAATATTTTCACGTTGACATATCTAATTCTTAGAAGAATTCTTTTATTATTCGAATTATACTTTTGTAAGTAAAAAAATACACATCAAAAATTGACACAACAACCGACTTCAAATTACCGAAATGGGACTAAATAATTGTTGGAGTGGGACTAAATTGAAATGGGACTAGGTACTTCGGAAGTAGTAGGTTTCATTTAAAAAAAAATCAAAATCGGTTCCACCCATTCCAGAGATATGACGTCACAAACATAAAAAAATTGTATAGTTGAATTGAGAACCTATCTCTACATAGAAATCGGTTGAAAGTACTAAGAGGCCCTACCAGCCTTCAGGGCCCATAAGTCATTGGGCGTTTTCACATTGCACGATAACGACACACGATACTGTGACGATATCGTCTATACTATCGTGACGATATCGTAAGTAGCAGCAGTAACTTTGAAGGGCCCCATATTCGGTACGATTCATCGTTACGATCCGTCGCTTCAAATCGATCGAAACGACGGATCTGTAATATATGTTACGATCGTTAACGATTTACTTGATCGCAGACGACATCGGAGATCGAGAAAAACCCATGCAATCATGAATATCGTAACGATACGAACGAGCGTTTCTGTATTTGAGGTGATACTAGTTTCAATAATTTTAGGTACGTAGGTTCTGTCATTCTCATATAGTTGTGCCAATCTTTTGGATGAAACCTGAATTCATTTAAAATATTTAAAGGCGAATATGTACTGATTTCGCTTTAATAGCCATTTCTTAACCCACACTTTTCTAGGTTTTCTTGTTTTTTTTCTGTAACATAATCAAAGTTACCGCCAAAGACTAGAAAATAAGTTCGTTTTCCATTTTACAGGGCATAGTATTGAATATTTGAGCATATCTTTATCGTTCCATTTCAAAGGAATAAATGATCGATCGTAACGACCAATCGCTTTGTGTATGAGCGGCAACACTACAGATCAGTCGTTTCGATCGGTCTGAAGCGACGGATCGTAACGATGAATCGTACCGTATATGGGGCCCTACGATATCGTCACGATTTCGTGCAATGTGACAACGCCCATCCTCACCTACACGCGGTACACCTGCTAACAAATGGAGGAGGTTCTGGCAAATATACCCAGTCCCCGGAAACGGCAATAGCCCGCCACCTAGTGTAATAAGTGTGTAATAAGCAGCTCTGTCTGTCAAGTAAATAAACTCTTTATTAATTCCGCAAGGTCCATTCCAAGGACTATTTCCAACCGACTTCCAAAAAAATAGGAGGTTCTTAATTTGACTTGAATATTTTTTTTTTGTTACCGCATATCTCTGGACTGGGTAAACCAATATTGTTTTTTTTTTGAAATGATAGCTACTACTTTCCAAGTGGTCCATTCCGACATTTATTTGGTCCCAATTCAGTAAGTTGAAGTCGGTTGTTATGTCAATTTTTGACGTGTACTTATTTTTATTGCAGTAAAATACACAACAGTTAAAATGTATTTATGTAAAGAGCGCACTGCGTACGCATAAATATAATTATTATTATGGTTTTCATTGACGGTATGAATAAAATAGTGACTTGCAAATTTCATTTTGCATTTATTTTTGTTAATGAACCAGGAAATTTCATTTTATTGCATGTTAATAAGTAATTGAAGTTGTTTGACATTACTTTGTTATGTATATTCATGGTTTTATAGTAAAAACTTCGACTTGAAGAATCTTATAAGTAATATTCCGAGTACGAGAATTCAGTGACATTGAAGCTCATCTGTAACCAATGCACTAAAAAGGTTTAAATCAATATTTCTTTGGTATAATGGAGATCAAACACAAATAGATACCTTTACAAATCTGGAGGAGTATTCAAACAGATTTCAATCGATAATAGTGACGTTTCAAGCTCAGATACAAGAAACCCAACGATAAAATAAATTAAAATAAAATAAAATAACGTTTATTATCTTTGAAATTTTCAGAAAATTATTTAGATTCGTCAGAAGTTGGTGTGACTCTACCGAGGGTTCCTAAATGCAACGAGACTGAGAAGAGCCCTCAAGAAACTCAGCTCGGCTTTTTTCAAAATATTTCATCTTAAATCTAATACAGAGTTATTTAGAAAGGAGCAATTCGTTACGTTGTTACAACCAGGCCGCCTTGTCATCTAAGAAATCATTAATACTATAATAAGCTTTATGGCACAATTTACTTTTTATTAGTTTTTTAAATTTATTGACAGATAAATTTGCTATTTCGGTTGGCAATGTATTGTACATTCGAATAAAGTTCCCCGCAAAAGAATTACTCACTTTATGAAGCCTAAATTTAGGAACAGCCAGTTTATCCTTATTTCTTAAGTTTAGATTATGATTATCACTATTTTTCACAAATTTACTTTTGTTCTTGTGGGTATACAATAAAATTTCATAAATATACTGTGCATACACTGTAAGGATGTTAATATGCTTAAACTTATCTCTTAATGACTCCCGAGACCCCATTCCATAGATAGTCCGGATAGCCCTCTTCTGCAACACAAAGATGCATTCAATATCGGCAGCGTTACCCCACAGTAGTATGCCATATGTCATGATACTGTGGAAGTAGCTGAAGTAGACAAGACGCGCCGTTTTAATGTCTGTAAGTTGTCGGATCTTTTTGACAGCATAGGCTGCTGAACTAAGCCTGGCCGAAATTTTCCCGATATGAGGCCCCCATTGCAATTTGGAGTCTAACGTTATGCCCAGAAAGACAGTGTCATCGACCAATTCTATTATATCATCCCTAACCTTAACACTGGTTTTAACAAGTCTTACATTAGGTAAGGTGAATCTTACACATTTAGTTTTATTTTCAATTAATAATAAATTATTAGCACAAAACCAGTGGACTATCCTAGAGAGGGCAATGTTTACATCGTCAAGTTCGCGCTGTCCACGTTTAACTTTAAATATTAAAGAAGTGTCATCAGCAAACAAAACTACCTCGTGGTCGTCTCTTATGAGGTGAGGGAGATCATTAATATATACTAGAAAAAGAAAAGGTCCCAAAATTGAACCCTGCGGTACCCCCATTACTACAGGAGAACCAGGTGACTGTTTACCATTGATCACTACTTTCTGGACCCTATCACTTAAGTAAGAATTGACGAAATTCAAGGCCGTCCCCCGGATTCCGTAATGATCAAGTTTCTTAATTAAAGTCTGGTGCTGAACGCAATCGAAGGCCTTAGATAAGTCACAGAATACACCATAAGCATCATATGACTCATCCCAGGCCCTGTATATACACTCTAATAATTTAATACCGGCATCAGTGGTGGACCGACTACGAGTGAAACCGAATTGTTTTGTATGTAATAGTTTATTAACGTTAAAGTGATTTTGCATTTGATTAAGCATAATTTTTTCAAAAATTTTACTAAATGTAGGTAGTACAGAAATGGGACGGAAATTCGACGGATCTGAAGTACTACCCGATTTAAACAGGGGAATTAATTTACTAGATTTCATTAAATCAGGGAACACACCACTATCAACACAATTATTAAATATTATTACTAGTTCAGGAGCAACCATTTCAATAAAAGAATTTACTAAATACACAGAGATGCCCCAGAGGTCAGCTGTTTTCTTGATATTTAAAGATTTAAAAGTTTTTAAGATAGTGTTTATGTTAACTTTACTGAATTTAAATATAACGTTACAACAAGGAACGTTTGCTTTCAACAAAGATTCTGCAATGGGGGTTGAAGAGCCTAGGGTTTTTGTCAAATCTACAGGAATTCGGGAGAAAAAAATTTCAAATTCGTTAGCGACCTCGAAGTCTGATGTAGTTATTTTACCATTTATATTAAGTTTAAAATGATTATCATTTAATTTTTGTTGACCTCTTTCCGCGTTTATAATTTTCCAAGTAGATTTAACTTTGTCTGCACTATTGAGAATTTTATCACTTATATATTTTGATTTAGCTGCTAAACAATCTGCTTTAAACTTTTTTGAATAAGTTTTAACATAATCTAGAAATTCAACTGATCTATTAAGCTGTCTCTCTGAGTATAGTTCATAAAGTTTTTGTCTACTTTTGTGTATACCCTCAGTGGCCCATTCACTGAAAGTAGGACTATCACTAATCATGACCTCCTTAGACTTGAATATGGAGTTGAACTCGTTGTAAAAAGAATCAAAAAATAATTTATACATTACATTTGGATCTAAGCCAGTGTCTAAGAATGGAATTTTATTGCAAAGTCCAACCCTCATTCGTTCCAAGCGGTCACCAGTTATTGGTCTACATAATATTTTACGTTTTATAACTTTTTCTTTAGTGATTTTAAAAGATGCTATTTGCCCACAATGGTCTGAATCTAGCTTTTTTATAATACTTTTACTTTCTGGCAACATATCGCTGTATATATTATCCAGGCAAGTGGCTATTGTATTACAATATCTAGTAGGCTCCAAAAATAAGTTTGTAAGATTGTGTGATTTAAATAAATTTAAAATATTATAACTCATAGGCGTATTACCAAGTAAATCGACATTAAAATCACCACATACTATTAGGTACTTATTAGTTTTTCCAAGTTTACATAGAACTTTGTCAATAAGTTCCTCAAATTCGCAAAAGGGTGAGGTTCCAGGTTTATACACGCATACTACTATGAATTGCTCCATTTCCACGCACGACAGTTCGACTTTACACTCTAGAGAAAGAGACACAATATCTTTCCGTTCTTTAAATTTAAGTTGTTTATTTAATAAAATCAAAGATCCCCCCCGTACTGTGGTCACCCTGCAGAATGCACTACCAACCCGGTGATTACTGAAATTGAACATGAGCTCATACGACTTACGCATATGTTCTGTAATACAAAAAATATCAATATTGTCTGAATTCATTAACAGTTCCAACTCTAACTCTTTACCATGTGTTAAACAACCAATATTTTGATGCCCTATGTTGATATAATTTACATTTTTTGATTTGGTTTGATTTGGAGGGCATTTTTTAACATAATTAATATTTGTAACTAAATTTAATTCAATTAATTGACTATGTCTGCTAAAGGGTAATATTGCCTCTGTTGTCGTAGAACTTAATTTAAATTACTTGGAACAGATTCCAAAGTCTTAACACTAAATCTACATTGCTCAATAAAAGCAGTTTTGTCAGCCAAGTTCTTGGCTGAAGTGTAAAAATAATTGAATAGCAAACTTGCTATTTGTCTCTTATAATGCTTTGGTAGAAAATACCTACCTTTGTTTGCATAAACAATATGTTTGTTATTGTTAAAGTTACTGTCAGAAGTTGACAAATTGTATTTATATACAGTTCTCTTAAAAACAGAATTAAAGTCAATTACATGGAATTTATTATTATATTGGCTAGTTAAATTGAGTTGTAAATTTATCTTATATCTAAGAGAATTTTCCACGTCTGGCACACCTTTTATGTATGGTAATGTAAACATTACTACATGTTCAACATTTAAGTTTTGCATTTTGTCAAAGTATAGGGATAGTTCATTTTTGTTAATTTTACCCCTGTTTGAGCAGAAAATAATTATTTTACTGTTTGAGTCAAAATTATATTCTAATATCTTTTGCATAATTTCATTTAAAGATGCACCTGGATAACAGTTATTAATAATTGAATAACAATTTGAATTAAATTGTTGTATCAGAAAAGAACTAAAATCAGTTCCAATATCATCACTAAATAAAACTAGTTTAGTATATCCAGTATGACTATTACTTTTTACACTGTCACACAATTCATACACTAATGAAGTAGAAGGTGAGCAAGTTGTAAGGGAAGCCTGGTTCTCCAATGATTGAGAAGGACTTGTGCAATTGATATAGCATGAGTGGTTATTTATGAAGGTATTAAGGCGCTCAGTATTATAATTAGATGTTTTGAGTACCTTATCTATACTTGATGAACACTTATTAAAGTCTTTTAGGGACCATTCATATTTCTTAGTTACATACTCTAATTCAAATTGCAAATTTTTTATTTGTGACTCTAAGCGTTGTGTGTCAGTGTAATATTTTAAATGACTTTGTTTAAGTTCTAACATAGATAATTTAGCTTGTTCTCTTAATTTTAAACTAGAGTTAACATTTTTACACTTTTTGATTAAGATTCTATGATATTTTAATTGTTTCTTTGATTTTAAAATGAATTTCTTTATTTTTAGGTATTTTTTTAGTTTATTCCTGCTGCAAAAATAAACTGGCTTGTCCAGTTGGCATGAACTGTCATTGGTAAGATCTATAGTAGACAAGTCCAGGTTTGGAACTGTTGCAGAAGGAAAAAACTGCGGAGTACCACTCATTAGCTCGTTATAAAGGTTATCCGTTTGTTGGACTACGACTTGCTTGGCAGCTGACTCCAAGTGTAAGATGTGCCCCTGGGCATCCCGTAGCTCCTGTTCCAGCAAGGTAGTCCTCCTCAAGGTCCCTTCATACTCGTCACTGCACTCTTGAAACCTATCTACTATTGATTGAAGGTGGTTCCGCTGCATTACAATTTCATCATAACTAATATGAAGCCTAGCTAGTTCAGATTTTAGTTTTTTACTATCGTCTAAAGCACCTATCAACAAGTTTTCATTTTCTTCTCTTTCTTTTTCTAATTGTAAACAGAGCTCTGTTTTAGATTTAAGTTCCTGCAACACCAGCTGAAGTTTGGGCTCCTCCTACTGGCGGTATAAGGCTCTACGGCTACGGGTATTCATATTCTCGACAAATAAGTGCAATTAAACGCAATTTAGCAATTTAGAAAATACAAGTAGGTAGTTCGAGGAGAGTTTCAGTAAGATAAGTATTATTGATAATTTTTTTATACCAATTTAGAACGTTATCTATAATGTTATGAAAGTTTTATACGAAGCAACTGGTTTTTGGAGTGTATCATCATAATTAACCACTTTAAAAAGATCCGTTTTGTCATCGAACTGTGTTAGGAAATATTTCTAATTATTTGTAAGTTGAAGACGCAGACCGAGGTCTTTTTATAACGGATAGATTCAGTGATTATGATACAATCTCTAATTGAAACTTGATATTAAGTTTATTTTTTCAAGGAATGTGACTTACAAAATTGGAGAAAGAATATTTTAGATTATTATTCTGTAAACATGTTTAGTTTAATTTACGAATGATCTTGTTTTTTTTTATCTTAAAACATTAACTAAGTACCAAATGTTTTTTTTTATTTACAATAAGAATTACAATATACAAAATAAACATAAGTAAAGTACGAAAAATACCAATTTGTTAGTTTTATCGAATGTAAACTACTAAGAGACTTCAACAGAATTTTAGATCTATCGCTATGGCAATTATTAAGTGATTATTCTGATTAATAGTAGTCTACGTTTAAACCGATACGTATACGATAGTCCGAGATGCCCAGGACTTAATTGGCTGGGCCATAACGGCTGGCACATAAGATTTTGTTGCCTTTTATCAACATTTCATCGCAAGGCAACGGGTTTAATTTTTTTCAAAATTACAATATAGCTGCTACTTTTTATTAAATTCATTCGGCTATTTTGGACATAACCCATTATAAATGAGCTCGGTGACGGCAATAGGCCGTGTGGGTACGTGGGACTATAAATACTGGCAAATTGTGGGTGCTTTATGTACCTCTGCCTACCCTTTTGGGATATGGGCGTGATATGTGTGTGTGTACGTTCAAACATTTACATCGAGACTCGAGATAAATTTAAGCATATTAGAACTCTATTTGGAACTTACTACCTTATTTCTGATAACTGTTGCAATTTACCACTGTACGGTATTTCAGTTGAGAAACAAAATTGTGAGTTAATATTTTACACATCTTGAGGCATGAGAGAGGAAACTGTATCATATTTACGTCTACAAAACAATAAAAAATTGGATCATAATTTAGAAGGATGCCTAAAAATAAAGATCCAATAGGCAAGAGATAATTTTATGACCCAAATGTTAATGCGTGAATATCTGATTGCTGCTACATTAGGGTCGTATTGAAAATTCATAAGTTACAGGAAAGCGATGAAGGGCTCGACATTTTAGATAAGGATGTGTGCAATTTACTTTACGTAGTCGTATCGGGATCTTCTAGTGAGGGGACTTGTAAAATATTTATCATTTATGTATCAGTTCAGTAAGTTTGAGTGGATTAAATAAATAGTGTTTTTTTCTTGCCTAATCTTTACTTTACTACCATTTCGTACATCTATATATATACTACTGTTATAAAGAGGAAAGGTTTGTATTTTGGTGTGTATGTTTGTAATGAATAAACTCAAAAACTACTGTGCCGATTTCAAAAATTATTTCACCATTGGAAAGCTACATTCACCGTGAGTAACATAGGCTACTTTTATCCCGGTAATATGTTCCCACGGGAACCAGGAACGAGTAAACTAAATCACGCGCGCGGGGCTGCGGCGATCAGCTAGTCTTATATACAGACTGAATTTTTCAAGTGGGCTTGGATGGTCAAATCCGGAACAAGAAATAGCGAAAAATGCTCAAAGGAGTCACGAGTGCGATTTTGATGAGACTTAAAACCTCATCATTAGATTTTTAAAAACCTATAATCCTAGCTGGGAATCGAACCCATTGATTTAGAAAAAAATCACACCCTTTATTATTACACCATACGATAGTGTTGCTGTTAAGGATCAAATTCTGGGAAGTAATGATATACGGCAAATTTAAGGAAAACTTAGACTTTATTAAAATTCTTATTTTATTTCAATTTTGAGTCAATTTTGTTCGTAATCACAGAACCGACTATTTCATCGTGTTCGAAGTGGGTACCGCAGGGGTCCGTACTAGCACCAACTCTCTTTCTTCTGCATATCAATGATATGCTATCCCTCAGGAACATACATTGCTATGCAGATGACAGCACACTGCACGGGAGTTATACTCAGTTCGTATGACGGCGGGGCGATCTGAGATTGAGGAGGAGAGACGACGACTCGTGGCTGATCTTGACCGTAACCTCCACAGTATCTCCAAATGGGGTGCCGAGAACTTGGTCGAGTTCAATGCCCACAAAACACAGGCGTGTGCATTTACAGCGAAAAATTCCCCTTTCCTTCCCCTACCCACTCTTCAGAATGCAATATTACCAATGAAGGACTATCTAGACATCCTTGGCATAGGCGTTCGCCGAGAGCTCAATAATACAAACTACACTGGGAGATGTATTGGGCTAGCTTCGCAGAAACTAGGAATACGGAACAAAGTAAAGCGATTCTTTACATCGCACCAGAGGTGTCTGCTGTACAAAACGCAGATTAGACCCTGGGTCGAATACTGCTTTCACCTCTGGGACGGCTCCGCGAAGTATTTGCTGGACGCTCTTGACGCTATGCAGCGACGCGCTAGTCGCATTATAGACTATCCGGAGGTAACGGGAAGCCTTGAGCCGCTAGCTCAGCGCCGAACAATCGCTTTCTTGGCCGCGTTCTGCCGTATTTACCACGGTGAGTGTTCTGAAGAGCTCTTCAACCTGATCCCACCCTCTCCCTTCCGATGCCGAACAACGCGTGCCGGGCTGAGATGTCACTCTCATACCGTGGAAACCGTCTTCACGAGAACCGAACGTTTTAAACGTTAATTTCTCTGCCTGTTTCCTCCAATATATAAACCTGGGTTCTTTAACAAAGCGTGAAGAGGTACATTACTGAGTCGTCAAGTTGAGGGCCACTCTCCATAGTATTCCTGTGTACTACTAGAGTCGCCCACAATCGCCAGACGTCGCCACAGCTTACCATCAGGCAGGTGGCGTCAATTTGTCGACCTAAATATATTAAAAAAAACTTAACGTCTGACGACTTTACTTTTGCATTATAATGTAACCTTATTGCGTTTGACACGCCTGTCACTTTTTTATATTTTAGGCGGTACATAGTTGTCTGGGACAGATAATTGAATACAAAATAACTTCCAAAAATTATTCGACTCTTCTCGATACCCAATGGACTTACCTTCTCGAATGCTCCCATCACTATTAAACTCGCTGAACTGAGGGTAGAACGGCTGTAACAAAGGTTTATCGCAACGTTGCCTCCGTTTCGTTTTATCGAATCCTCACATTACGTTTCAATGCGAGTAAATAACAATGCGTATTATCACTTTTTTTTCTATTAAGCTGATTGTATACGTTTATTTATAGTCAATTTGCAAGATGGAATATATAGGAAAAGAGTTTAAAGGACTTTGTTCAAGGGCTGGTGCTTTATCTCAAGTGTATAGCCATTTAATTCTGACCAATTCACCACTACCCCAAGACATCTAATTTTATGATCATATTGTGTTAATATCGCGACTTACGGCGTCGCCAGAACGCCATCTACTACTAGTATTTGAGGAACTAACTACTATGGTAGGCTGTGCCTAATGTTTCAATTACGTTTAGATACAGATAGAGATTCCAAGACTATAATATAGCTTAAAATATTAAGAAAGAAATTATAAATAGATCACAAAAACTGATGTCATTGGCGGGACTCGAACCCACGGCATTTCCCTAACAGGGGGAGTGCTCTGACAAACTGAGCTACGCTGACCATTACCGACGACATCGAATTTTTGCTTCATATCAAACTCATTGCTTTGAAATACAAAAATATACGAGTATCATCACTCTCAATTTATACAGTTGACCTTGCAAATCGATCACACCTAACGAGCTGACTTCATGGTATTTATGCCCTATAACTTTCGGTTTGATTGCCTCTACCTCATTTGAGGTAGTTTGATTTACCTTCGCTAGATGGTGCTGAATGAACAGTGCGGTCTTCAAAATATGAATAACCTAATTTTAGGTATTAATCATTGGATATCATACAGGTATTAAAACCCAAATTGGAACCTATTTATACGGTCGTTCTTCTAACGTATGAACTTTCAAGATTCTTGGGTTGGCCATAATAACATTGTTTAACCTAAAGTACCATTAACTACAATTAATTACAACGACACAATGCGATCAGTCACACTGCGTCCGGCAACTAAGTACATGACACCTAACTCAAGATGTACAATAACGTTAACAAACACCGATTTAACATTCTACAAAATGTTTTCAACCATTCTGCAACTTCACAGTTCTTCGTGATTATCTTAGAAGTGCTTACAAATCAATGCTCACTCAGTAAGTTTAGTTATCAGCTAAACCTTACCTCAAACTTTCCATCTGAGCTAAAGTTTCACATGGAACGAGATTAATTTTATTGCTTAAGCTAGGTCCGTGGAAAAGTTGCTCTTTACTGTTAGACAGAGTAGCTGTTCCCGTAATTTGATAGGCGACTGCTTTTGATTCTTTTCAACCAATAAAACAGTAAATTTTGCCATTTGACAATACGACGGCAACGTTTCATTTATTAAAAATATTGCGCGAAATCAGTTTATTCTGTGTTATGCCACGGCACATGGGCATAGACGAACCCACTTGCGATTTTTTTTCTAATATACTAAATTTTATATAGAATACTTTTTTAAACTTTCGCGTTTTGTACATATTATAAACTTAAGACAAACGAGTCTTTTACGCGACTATTGAGATATATAAATACCTCTTTATTACCCGACGTTTGGAACTTGTTACAAGAGCCGTGGTCACGGGTGGACTGGCTTCACCTCATCGCCTCATGTTGTTGCCTTAGCCAACTATCATTGTTTCCACCATCAGGCCGTCTCTGAAAACCAGCGCTGTCGGCCTTGCACCGCGCAGACAGCATAAGGTTGAGAGACGGCCGTTTATTCCACATATTATGATTATTCTCCTTTATTTTTCTAAGCTATTGTCGTTTTCGTTGTTTGTTATTTTATGTTGTAAGGTAACGTGTAGTAATAATTGTTTTTCTTTCTTTCTTAAATAAAACTAGGTATTGCCTCACTTCGTTAGAAGGTACTTATTTTCTGTAGATATATTTTAAACACAAAACTCAAGAGATTGCAAGTTGAACTATTGTATCTGCGTATCTTTATTCGAATTCTAAAAATTTTAGTGTACACCTAGATTTAGTCGTAACATATTATCTTTTTATCTCAATCAAAAGACCACAGTTACAAAATCTATTACAAGTTTAACTATTTTAGAACACGTGTAGAGTTTTCAGTAAAACTGCTTCCGTATTAATTTGCCTCGTAACTGAATAGATTTTATGCAAATACTCGCCAGTAATTGCATAGTAACTCGTGTGCTCATTCATTAACGAGAACTTACGATATCCAACTGGCTATATAACTCTTAGCGATCTGCCTTTTGCTCTCAAGTTATTTATCTACTTATAAACACGCCTTCTGCCCTGAAAGACTAGGTAGAGGCATACTATTCGTCCACATTTTGCCTATAACTTTGATGGTTCCACGTAAATGAGGATGAGCTTTTGTTTATAATGGGCATGGTGCAACACATGCAAGTGAGGCTTGAGTCTTGGCCCCTAAGAAAGTGAAAACTTTGGTGGCGTGGTCGGTAGTGCATCGGCTTTCGACACCGGAGTCTCGGGAGCGATCTCCGTGTCGAATCAAATATTTGTGTGACCCCACTAAAGTATGTTTGTTTCGGAGTTTAAATATTGTTTATGTACAACTAACGGACGCCCGCGGCTTCGCCCGCTAGACAAATTATAAAGATAGGTACTAAAAACTTTCCTCAAGAACCACTATATCCATTAGTGAAAACGGTATCAAAATCCGTTGCGTAGTTTTCAAGATTTAAACAAACATAGAGACGGAACCGACTTTGTTTTATCTCTATATATAAAAGTTTTATACTATATATAAAACTGTAGTTTGGGCGGCTATATGACGTTGTGTGAAAATGTTTTTAAAAATCATCGGTTTGGCCCCATACTTAATAACGTGTGACCAATAAACTTACAGCCAAATGTGGGCATTAAACGCCTTCTGTCTGTCCATTCGAAGATAAAGAAGTGGTTGGTATGTATGTGAGTAAGAGTTGTGTCATCATTTCCTTATTTTACTACCATTCTCTATCCATAATTTCAATATTGAAATCGTTGATTGCATTACTATGATATGATATGAAAGTCATACTCATAACAAACATATTTTAGGTTCAGATTTTACTTTCTACTCACTTATCTGAACGGAGTATGTAAAAAATCTTTTACCAATCTAATAAAGAAATACCCCTTCCGAATTTTGTACGTATCCACTTTTCCCAACATACCACCGCCTCAATACTAAAAGGCCTCGCTTCTTTTATATCAGCGATACATTATTTGCATAAAGATGTAAGAATTTACGTCATAAAATGTTTCCAGAATAATAAGACTTTCGAAGGATGTAAATAGAATGGTAAATTCAATAGTGGAGCAATATGTTCGTAAATTAATATATGACTCGATAAAGTTAGATAATAAAATGTAAATACTACAACTGATTCCGAGGGGAGTTTGGGTGTTTTATATGTATTTTATGTACGTATTTGGAAATACATAAGTATGTTTATCAGTTTTCCAGTTCCCATATAGTTTTGGCTACATGAAGTTGTATGAGAATGTAAAAAAAAACATATTCCGTGCAAAACACAACATCATGACGTAGGTCTCAAGTAGCGTAAGCGAGATCCTTAGTATTATGGTCTCAAGAGAGAGGGAGCTAATTATCTACCAGCCTATTTGTGCTGGAAAAAGAATGGCTGTGCCAATTTAAAATCCTATAAGATAGCAAAAGGGAAAGGAAAAGGGTTTAAATTAACACAAAACACGGCAGCATTATTATAAGATAAGCAACACAATCTTCTAAAGATTGTTTTAAATTACAATTACTTAGTACAACACAATGTAAAGTCACTAATTACTATACAGTCGAAAATAGAAGTAACCGATAAAGTTTGAATTTCATTTCATTAATATTTCAAGTTTACTTCGTGGTTCCTGAATTAAGATGAATATTTTATTTCTTCACACATTATGTATCTATCATATAACATTATACAGGGACCGGTCTATTATCACTGACAAGACTATTGTTGCAAATAGGCCTGATGTAGTGTTAGTAGATTGGTTAGAGCGCCGTGCAATGATAGTTTATATTACTATTCCGCATGACGGCAATCTCGTGAATGCCGATAAAGACAAGCAAGTAAATTTTGGCCTTTTATATGTGTGGCATGTAGGGTCAGCTGTTTTTGTACCGATAGTCGTCTCCGTGCATGACCTGATCGCCAATAACCTCGACCAACACCTACAGAGGCTTTCGTTAGACAGTTGGATTAAGGGCCTGATGCAGAAGGCAGTATTACTCGAGACGGCACGTATCGTGACGAAATTCCTCTCTCAGGAGCCCTAACCACCGGTAGCTTGGTCATTATTAAGGACTGCCATCAAGGTAGGTAGAGATATACCTATACTAGCATAGAAAATAAAAAGTTAGCCTCTTCATTGCTTTAAGGTTATTAAAACTTGATATAAGTCGCTTATAGTGAATTTTTATTCTCAACTATTATCTCAATACATCAATAGTCACGTCTATTTTTCTTCTCCAAGACAGAGGCGTTTCAAACGCCCACTATTCGTCTATGCCTTACGGGTAAACTCGCTTTGTTTATAACCAAAATAATATTTCAAAATATTAACACCAATATTACAAAACACTCTGAACAATAGCTTTAATTAAGGCCATTTAAACACCGAACCACTGGGCAAACGTGATACAAAACCAAGTAAAAGGGTCCAATGTTTAATAAACATTCAAAAGGAAGCTTCAATTATCACTAGCTCATTAACGCATGGGAAACGCATAAAACAGTGAAAGAACTCGAATAGAACGTTTCCTATTAAACCATTTTACTGTTTCTGTTTTGGTAGGTAGTAAAATAATATTCTGTTGCGCCGCCTTAAGGGCCAGGCCATACGAGTGTTTTTTGATTAGGTACTGCAATTTACTTTTAAACAAAATCCGGTTAAGTTTTTTGACCGAGCGAGCGAAGCGTCTCAGTTTTAACTCGAGGACTGGCCGATTTGGCGTTGTTGGTATGTGTGTCAGTTCCGGTCTACAAGCCGCATTTTTCAGCCGATTTTCATGAAATTTGGCACAAGTGTTCTTTGTTGCAAGGCGCAACTTTTGATGAAGGGATTTTTCGATTGGGGGGAAAATGGGGGAGAAATGGGGGGAAAATGCATTTTTCAGCCGATTTTAATGAAATTTGGCACATGTGTTCTTTGATGCAAGGCGCAACTTTTGTCGAAGGCATTTTTCGAGTGGAGGGATAATGGGGGAGAAATAGGTGGAAAATGCGAAAATAATGCGAGGTCTACTGTTCACAGAAACACTAGTAATAATATTACAATTATTTAAATCGCATAAACGTCAGTCTTTGGCTGGACGTGAACCAGCGACTGTTCCTTTTCCAGAAGAAAGGTTCTACCAACTGACCAAGACGCTACTAGCCAAAGGCCTCTAATATTGCGATCACTATTTTATCAATATCGCGACTCTCAGCGTCGCCCGAACACGTGAATTGTGATTAATATTGTAAAATTATTTGGGAATAAGTTAGCATATAATTGTTTATAAAAATTAAATAGTCTTAAGTTGTATCCAACGTTTGTTCTCTGTTGCGTTTGCTCTGAATTCCAAGTACAGTTTGGTTGTTAAAATGCTCCTGATTCAGCGGACAGCTCGTTTGGCGTCATCCCGAGGTATGAACAGAATTAAGATATGAACAGAATTCATTTCAATATGAAATAGAATGCACTAAGGTTGCACTTATGCATCTCTGCTCAACAAAATCGCCAGTTTGGCCTCAACCTAACCGATAAACCACAACCATAATAATAATCATCAGTTGTGGTTAGATCTCCCTAGATCCGGGCCAAAGCGATGCTGTCCTAGATAACATGATTAATTTAGTAGTTTGTTGGTGGTTGGTTCTCAAATTTACAAATTGTTTAGGTTTATCGAATATTGAGTTATTCAATAAAAAAATGCACATCAAAAATTGATACAACAACCGACTTCAAATTACTGAAATGGGACCAAATAATTGTCAAAATGGCACCAAATTGAAATGGGACCACTCCCGAGTGGTCCCATTTCAATGAAAGCTACTATGTACTTCCCGAAGTACATAGTAGTTTTCATTTTCAATAAGAATTACAATATACATAATTATATACTAAAAATATTTACATTACAAAATATTGTTAAAAAAATCCTCCGCATCATTGCCGACTGGGAAGGTTCCCAGAATGCTGGCTGTATTACCACGTTGAATGGCGATACTTATTCTTTGGGACAGAAAATAGCCAGCCTTCTGGTCCTCCCGACGGCATTCCTGGCCGTGCATGGGTCCTGGCCCTCGAAGAACTCGGGCCTCGACTGATGGGGCTCTTTAGCGCATGCCTCGAAAGGGGCCAGTTTCCCAAGGTGTGGAGGACGGGGAAACTGGTCCTGATCCGTAAGGCGGGGCGGCCGGTGGACTCACCGTCCGGATATCGGCCGATCGTGTTGCTCGACGAGGTGTGTAAGCTCTTTGAGCGAATTATCGCGGAACGCCTCGTCGAGCATCTCACGAGTGTGGGGCCAGACCTGGCGGATAACCAGTTCGGTTTCCGTCGGGGACGCTCCACCGTGAGCGCGATCATGCGCGTGAAGAGCCTGACGGAGGAATCAGTCTCGCAGGGCAAGGTGGTGGTGGCGGTGTCTCTTGACATCGCCAACGCGTTCAACACCTTGCCATGGAGCTGCGTTAGGGAGGCGCTCGTGTATCACGAAACGCCTCTCTACCTCCGTCGTATTGTCGGGGCCTATCTCTCGGAGAGGGCCATAGCTTTCCCCAGCTGGCTCGGGCCAGCTCGGCGAGATGTGTCGTGCGGTGTTCCGCAGGGGTCGGTCCTGGGGCCGCTTCTGTGGAACATCGGCTACGACTGGGTGCTGCGGGGTGCGTTGCCTAGGGGTGTCGGCGTAACGTGCTACGCCGACGATACCCTCGTCACGGCGCGGGGTGCAACGTACCAGGAGGCAGCACTCAAGGTCACGACGGGTGTTGCTCGAGTCGTGGGTCGGATACGGCAGCTGGGACTGGAGGTGGCCTTGCACAAGTCCGAGGTTCTGTGTTTTCACAGACCTCGGAACGGTCCACCAGAAGGTTCCAGCATAAATGTGGGAGGCGTTAGCATCGGCATCAAGCCCTCGATGAAGTACCTAGGGATCGTACTTGATAGCCGATGGAACTTCGGACCACATTTCCGAAGTTTGGTCCCCAAGGTGACGCAGGCATCGGTCGCGCTTTCGCGACTGATGCCCAACCTAAAGGGACCCAACGCCTCCTGCAGGAGACTGTACCTGGGGATCGTGCGGAGTATGGCCCTATACGGGGCTCCCGTATGGGCGGATAGGTTGGCGGTCAAGGGGAACGTGACTCTGTTAAACAGACCACTTAGAACCTTGGCCGTCAGAACCGTACGGGGGTACCGCACGATCTCCGGAGAGGCTGCATGTCTCCTAGCCGGGACCCCTCCATGGGACCTGGAAGCGAGAGCCCTTGCGTCATTGTTCCAATGGCGCAAGGAGGCGCTGGAGCGGGACCACAGGCCTGCGTCTCGAGAAATCGAGGACCAGCGGTCCCAACTCCGCCAGGATCTCATGGAGTCATGGAGGGTGCGACTTGAGCAACCCAAGGGGGGTGCCATCTTCATCGCGGCGGTGAGACCGATCATGGACGATTGGCTGCAGAGGCAGCATGGTGACCTCACGTACCGTGCGACGCAGATGGTAGCAAGTCATGCTCGCGAAGGAGGCGGCCGGGAGGGAGAGGGAGCGTACCCTCCCCGCCGAGTTCCGTAGTCGGCGGCCAGGCTGCCCCAGACTACGCGACTACGCCCAAGACTATCGTCCTCCATGATCGGGGCCTGAGGACGGCGGGATCGCCACCCACCGTCCTTACAGAAGCAGGCTAGAAGGGTTGCGTGCTGCGGGGCCTTTGCCCCATAGCACGCAACCAGATTCACTCACTGACGCGGGATAAAACCCGACCCCAATGACGCGGGATTCTCGTCCCGACCAAACACCCGCAGAGACCACAGGGGTGGTCAAAGTCCGCCGGGCGCCACTGGACATACCCTCTGCTAGTAACCAGGGACGCCCGGCAACGGACGTTAGAGCGGCCGCGGCCTTGGGCCGCGGAATTTAAAAAAGAAAAAAAAAAAAGCCTTCTGGTCCTGAGATGCATCAAATAAACGTTTAGCAATGTCTCTATAAAGGCGGCGAGCACTCGGACCCCATGACCCCAGTGTCTCAGCCCCAAACGGTTCAAATATGTAATCACCAGCTAGGTTAGCATATTTACGCCGTTTGAGGCCTTCAGCCGATGCAGCAGCAGCGCCGGCACATCCGGATGTGCTTTTAAGGTGTGAAGCTGCTAAGGTGTCAATGCATGTAGCGTCCTACACCAAAAGCCTTCCCATCTTCCACGGTAGCAATGACATACCGTCCGGTCTCTTTCCATCGCTTCGTGCTAAACCATTTGGTTCACGTGCGGAAGACCTGCGGTGGAAAGAGCCCTACGAATTATGTCGTTTAGAATAGCGTGCCGAGGTGTGTGAAAAATGCCGTAATTGTAGCATATTGTACTTAGGCGACTATAATAATTTTTTTGTTGTATTATACACTCTTTTTGATTTTGACACGAGACCAATGTACATTCGTCCACATTTAGTCTTAAGAAAATGTGTAAATGAGTCAATTATTTGAAAAGAGTGACCGAGAGTTTTATCGCCAGGTTCTTTCTCTCGGTTCTACTTATTGCTTTGCGAATCTGGCAGTACATGTAAATATAGAAGCAATGACATTTTTTATTTTAAGTACTTACTGACGTTTGTAAGAGCCATTTATTGACCTATACAAATAAATAAATAATTTCATTTCATTTCATTTCAGGTATACGACCTGCGCTTCTGCTACAAGAAAGGGGAACACCCAAATACTCCGAAAAACTTTATTCCGAATTTCGATGTTACGATTTTCAAAAGTCCGAATTTATATTTCATTGATCTATATTATTTAAAAAAATTGGGAAATCGTTTTGAAATATTGATGAAAAATTCGTATTGTTGATGTTTCGAAATATCATTAAGTCTGACTTTTTGTTATTCGATCTATTGAAGCTCGGTATTTTGAGAGTAGTAATTATAAACGTTAGGAATATTGACATTTAGGAATAATAAAAATAGGAATAATGATCAATCGGAGTTGTTATATTCGGAATTTTGAACCAGTCGGAATTATGGAAATCGGTATTTTGAAATTCGTATTTGTGACTGACGGAATAAAGTTATTCTTATTTAAGTACACCCACAAGAAAGGCCATGGTGTCCCAGATTATCGACGGCTACTACTTTCATTTAAAAACAAATTCAATTTCGGTTCACCGAATCTAAAGCTATAAGGTAACAAACTTAAAAAAAAACAGTCGAATTGAGAATCTCCTCTTTTTTTGGAAGTTGGTTGAAAAATAAATCACATCGTTCGTAGTTCTGTTTGGATTTTTGTTGCTCATAGTCCCATAAATACAGTAGAGGCAGGCCTTTTTTAGCAACTAAAACGTCATCCAGTAATCAGTAGGTCCTGATGACTTAAGTCCATGAATTCATGGTTGGTCTTTATTTTTAGTAGAATATATACTGATTTCACTGTAAAAGTCATTATTTGTTATTTAAAAATTCACATAACGTATTCAGGTAATTTATCTATCACCGATAGTAATACATTCAAAGAATTTCAATTATTTTATTTTAATGAATTGGTCACCTAACAAGACAACATGTTCCAAATCACTGAACTAAACTTTCTTAATTAGCTTAATGAGGTAATAATTGACTATAAGTTAGTTTACGAGTGTGATGGTATCTCAAACTAATGCCTTAACAGTCTGACTTAGTATTCATTATGGTAAAAAAGCAATTTTGGTCGATCACCTTCTTGCATTTTTTGTCAATAAATTTGTCAATCTAATAAAGATTTAAAATAAACCATTAACTTAAATAAAGGACTTGGGTTTTTGTGGAGAGAGTGGATGGTTGCCTTTTAGGTGCAAAAATCCAGGCCCAAACGCTCAATTACAATACCGAACAACGTTTCCTTGTCCAGCACCGCGAAATAGTTCAGAGTAACTAGTCCTTCAGTTCGGAAAAATTAAGCATTACCTTGACATTGGCGAAATCATAGATGGGCATCGATGGCACCACGATTTTAAAAAAGAAGAATAATAAATTAAATTTAAAAAAAACTGGCAAAAAAAAATGACAATGAATATATCTCTCAAAAGACGACGAGGTTGTGAATGCTGTCAAATATTTTCATTGGTTATATTCTAATGATTAAGCTAAAAAATCAATGTAAATACAACTAGTAATTCAATTAACTGTTACCGCCTTAATTGTATTACATACAAACCTTCACACTAAAAGAACCAAAAAGATAGCAAGTTGCCATTAATATTCTTGACATCAAAAACTGATAGAACTAAATCAATAAAAGACCAACACACATGTTCAGAAATTCATAAATCAAAGGCGCTCATTAAAATCGTCATCGGCTGTCCGCTCCATAAATATTCCCATCTGTTATAGAAAAACACAAACAAACAGTCAAGGGATATTGAAACTATAAACATTAATTTATGTATAATTTTAAAAGGATGATATGTATTTTTATTTTCTCTTTCTCGAATGCATATTACAAAGAGAGGAGTCACTAAGGAGATGACGTCAGACAGGGATATTTGCAGGAGGAAGACATACTGGGGCGACCCCATAAGGGCAGGTAGATAATGATTATTTTTTTCGAATGCATGGTACTGATTGAACATTTAAGAAGCCAGGATCCTTGTTCTGTGGGTTTTTTCTTTATTTTCGTTATTATATAACTTTCCATAAAAATTTAAAAAGTTGATCTTATGGGAATAAAAGTCGGCCAAGTGAGAGTCGGACTAGTGCACAAAGGGTTCCGTACCAAAAAGAAAAATCGTTTGTTGTATGGGAGCCCCTTAAATATTTATTATATTCTCTTTTTTAGTATTTGCTGTTATAGAGGAAACAGAAATACATCATCTGTTAAAATTTCAACTTTCTAACTATCACGGTTCGAGCTGTATCTTATGAGATACTCTGATAGTAATAGCTTTAAATAGCTCGAACTTTGATAGTTAGAAAGTTGAAATTTGACGTGATAGTTACAAGACAGACGGACGGATGGACAGCGAAGTCTCGGTAATCCTATTTTACCCGTTGGGTCCAGAACCCTAAAAATTAGTTTAACTAGTTGAAAATTGGCTTGATCTACAAGGTTTTCTCCAATAGGGTAGAAATTTCGTTTGTTGACAATTCACCTTAAAGACATCTAACATTTGCATCCTTTTTCGAAAACTTACAATGCTCGGATAACGGTTTAACTCTTTAGGCAAGCATACAAATAGTTCAAAATTTTAATCAATATTTTACGACAGTCAATATATAAATGGATTTTCTAAATGTATAAAACTTTAAAACAATTTTATAACTGTAACACAGAAACATTTAACTATTAAGGAGTTATTTTTATGTGACACGGCTAAACATCTAATGTAGCTACTGTACCGCCCAGCAGATCAAACTTCCGTTCAAGACCGTCACAAAACAGATCATGGATGTGATTTATGACACAAATATTGAACAAAATTTGTCGTAAAGCAGATTTTATTGCTTTATGCTGCTATTCAAAACTCTCCCGGTATTATATTTCAATCCTGATTAAATTATGAGGGTAATATACAATTTTAATAAAATATTGTTGTGAGTGTGCGCAATTACTTTCGTAATGGAAGATTAGAACGTGTTTAAAACTAATTTATGGCATTTAACTGAGGATACCAATAACATATTTGTATTATAGTTAAATACTAGCGGATGCCTGCGGCTTCACCAGTGGGTAATTGTTTAAGGCTTGGGCAAACCAAAAGCAGTTGCAGTGCGGTAGCATTGCGGCAACAGTGCGTCTATGTTAGTAAATAATGTAATTGTATGAGGGATGACACACTGAACAAACGCGGACCCGCTGAACCTACCTGCTCCGCAACTGCGCCGCGTTCGCACTGCTCTTCGACAAAACATTTGGACGGGAGCAGCGCAGACGCGGGGCGATCGCAGCGCAGGCGCGAGGCGGCCGCAGTGAGCACACGTTGTATTACTACCTCCGCACTTTTTGAGTAGTCACACTAGAGCAGTTGAGCCGGACAAACGCAGCGCAGGTTGTACACGGTTGTAATTTTTTACAAGTTTATCATGGAACCAAATGGACCACCGATCCTCAAAAGATTCTTTTTTTTTTCCTCAAAGCTAGAAGCAACAATAGCTCCTCTTCGTAGTCCGAACCGTTCAACATCTTGAAGTGTATTGAGTGTGGCGATCGATACGACACATAACGCGGTTATAAAGCAGGATCGCCTTCAAACTGCTTTCTGACTGCTCATGTTTCTGGTGTGACATCAACCGCGACGCAACTGACCTGCCCTGCTAAGGAGCTGCGCCTGTCCTGCTTTTGGTTTGCCCAAGCCTTTAATGGCTCCCAATTCTTGCGGGAACACATTCCCTGGATAAAAAGCAGCACTATATTGTTATACCTTATAACATCAGCTACCTACCGGTGAAAGTTCCGTTAAAATCGGGTCAGCCGTTCCAGAGATTAGCGGGAACAAACAGACAGACAGCGAAAAATTAATAAAAATGTATTTTTCATATAAGTGTCGTACCTATATATTCTAGGATTTTTCTAATGTATTTAAAAAAGTAAATATTATTTGCTTGAAACTAGATTATTGCGTCTAAATTTCTTAACTGGTATTAACTGGCTATATAGGTATTTATTTATTTATCTTAAACCGGCTGATCTGAATTGGAATATATAAAGAATGTACCAATAGTATAAACGTAAAAACGAACTCATTATAATTTACTTAATCGTAATCATAACTGAGTAATTTAAAGTTAAATTATTAATTTGCGCAAAGCAACAAATTACGAAAACAAATTAAACAACGTTTAAAAGTACAACGTACACAAATTACAAATAATAAAACCGAGATGACGTCATAAAATGTAAACGACATTTCTTCGTTCGGTACATATTTTATTAAAAAACTTTGGCTATCGTAACACCGCAAAAGTTACAAGTTTTTTAGATGCTGATCTCGCTGTATATTAAAACATTTTACACGGAACATCTTCATGAAAGCCTTGTGAATCTTCTAGTTCTGAGAACGATGTCAATTTAAGAAATTGGACAAGGAAAAAGTCTACTTTGATTTAAATTAAAACAAACAGCGAAGGTAAAATTCACAAAGTTGAGGTAGGAAAGTTAATGCTAATTCAGCAAGAATGGAACGAAGTTTGTTTGGATTTTGAATTGATGATGACACACAATTAAGTAGCTACCATGGTAATAAGAACCATTTTAATTTGAACAAAGGTAGTAAGAAATCTATTGATACTTAAAAGCTCCAGTACGTACTAGTTTATTATTGCGAAAAAACTATCGCTCGGACTGCAGCAGAGATTAGTTGGAATTTAGATTCTGGCATGGTTATTGATTTTCAATCTACTTCCAAAAAAGTAAGAGGTTCTTCGACGTCTGGGTGAGCCGGGTTTAATGTTTTTTTATGGAAAGCTTCCCGATTAGTCCCATTTCAATTTGGTCCCGTTCCGGTAATTGGTAGTCGGTTTATGTGTCAGTCTTTGACATTTTTTTTTTACAATATTTTTTTTACTATACTCGAATATAAGCTTGCCCCCCCCTATTACGTGGAGCCAACAAATTCACTGACGAAATGTGGAGAAGTAATCCACTATTGCCAACTTCCTCGGGGATATTGGCGTTTGTCAGCTTAATATCTGGTCAGGGTTTTTATCTCCTTAAAACAAATATGTTATGATTTTTAGTCTGGTAATTTTAAGACTCGTGAACAATGAATCTTGCAATGAAGTCGCTTTATGTAAGTGATTTCCTTGTCATCTACAGGTTTATATTGCAGGTTCATGGTAAAATCACGTTATTGATTAAACAAACAATTTTTTTATATATTTTTGGTCAATCTCACACATCATCTAGCCCAAACTAAGCTGTATAAAGCTTGTGCTATGGTATCCACAGACACAAACATACAGATATTTCTAAATACATACATAATATACATAGAAAACACCCAGACTCCGAAACAAACATTTGTGGATCACAAAAATATTAGACTCGACCCGGGGATTAAACCCGAGACTCTGGAGTCGAAAGCCGATGCACTACCGACCACACCACCGAAGCAGTCTTTAGTTTCATAAAACATTTCAAATTATTAAAACAGCTTCATAATGGCATTCTTGTTCATTACTCACGTCCTTTGTATGGTTTGAACATTCCTCTTATCTTTCAAAGCCAGACTGTTCTGGCAGTTCGTACACATTTCTAATCACCCTCGTACACGATGTCAAGTAAACTTTACTTATAACATTACTTACCAGTCTTCACATAACTTTGTAAACGGATTCTGTAAGTAATGAGATTACTAGAGTCCCTACATGATAAATTTATAGTAATTTTAAAGTATTTGCTTAGTTCAAACCTTTTGAAATCAGAATGTTAGTTTAATAAAATATTAAGATAGAAATCATAAATAAATCACAAAAATTGATGTCATCGGCAGGACTCGAGCTAACCTGACGTCATCGCAGCTGGTGGTCAGAGCATTCTCCCTGTTAGGGAAATACCGTGGGCTCCAGTCCTTAGTGATTTATTTATAATTTCTATCTTAATATATTAAGAATAGTTTAAGCAGACTCATTGCTTTGAATTACAAAAATTTGTTTATGAATTTTAATTTAACATTTTAAATTATATATTACTTATATTTACGATTTAAAGAGAAATCTAATCGTAAATACATCAATGTAACCTTGTAATGGCCCTTTCTAAAAGTTCCGATAGCATACAACTTACGAAAAATTCGAAACGAAAAACGATAATATTCCTTACCTATCCTCATAAATTTTTATCATGGTCTACCTACACCTTTTTATTGCGTTGCTGACACCTAAGACCAATAGCTTGTATCCTCAGAAACAATATCGTCAATTTGTACTCAGCTATCTTTACTCGTAAAATAAACTAGTTTGAATTATCCTGTTCTATCATTACCATTCAGGCTTCGGTAATCACAAGTTAAATCTTCCTAATGACTGGCGAACCTCATTCAAGACTGGCGTCATTATCCTTTACAGGGTTGGTAATCTTTGGATACAGTGAGTTTTCGTGTGAATTATAAAGCTTATTGCCCATGTAAAGGGGATTTTAAGCCTATTTAGTAACATAATATCATACATAATCAGTGTCTTTAATGATGTAGACGAACAGGTACAAGTAAGTATCCTATTTTATGTAGAGAATATTGGTTTAAATTTGTGGTCATAATACTAAAAGTACTTGCTTGCCTTATAGTTCAAGATTCCGAGCAGATATAAGGGTTTTGTATTGAATGTCGAATATCGCGAATAAAAGATAATAGCCAACGTCTTTCCTCAGGATATGTGACTCTTTGCCTTTCGAAACCAACTGAGTTGAGTCATGAAAATAAGATAAAGAGCTATTTTCGTATTTTTGACCGACTTTCAAAACAATACGGAGGTTCTCAATTCGACTGTATGTTTTTATTTATTTTTTTATGTGTGTTACTTCATATCTTTGGACCGATTTTATTTATTTTTTAATTGAAATATGCTACTTCGCATTTAAATTTGGTCCGATTCCGATTCCTATTTCGGTAATTTGTAGTCGGTTGTTGTGTCCGTTTTTGACTTGTTTAAGTAATGTTAATATCCACGAGTATTACACAAGACAGATCATTTTTTAACAGTGTGACAGTAAGTTCTTATAAATAAAATGATTACTACACTTAATAAGCTCAATCTTGAATGAAACTCTACTACGGCATGCTGAGACATTTTATTAAGTAATATTACCGCACAGAAAAATGTCAACTTATAGTTTTGACAACCTTAGTAAGTAAGTGTCTATTTGAATGGTGAGTTGCTGTTTTATCGCAATATGGAACTTCTTATACTTCTTCGAACAGTAATCACTATCTAGGAAGTTCGAAAATAAAACAAATCAAGCTCTTTTTTACACTAATTATTGCTTTTTAATATAAATTTATTTAAGTAAAACTTCTAACAAGCAAACTGAGGAAAGATAAACATGGATACTATACCTTGTCTTCTTTTTCAAGGAAAAAATGGTGTACAACCTACCTAGATTTGAAAATTGTAGTTATACAAGTAGTGCAGGTTACCTTGGACAAACAAAAAAGTTTCCAGTAAACAACGATAAGAACGGCATACCCCTATAACTAAGGATCAACAATTTTACAGGTGAAAAATTGGCATATAATCTGATTCTGCCTACTTATCCGGGAAAACATGCGTGATAGTAGGTATTATGTAGAATTGAGTTGCAATACACTAATTGACACTTCTGTCAATATTTCAGAGCGTGCACGCCTACTAGCTGTTGGAGAATGGGAGTCAGGGTTATGGTTATGGTCCAGGCGCTTCCATCGCCCAACATCAGTACAATGTTGGACGACACAAACTTCCGCATTGCCACTTGCCTTCGACTGGGTACACCTTGTGTATCCCCGCATCATTGCACCTGTGGAGTAGCCGTCAATAATCTGGGACACCATGGCCTTTCTTGTAGCAGAAGCGCAGGTCGTATACCTTGGCACGCTATTCTAAACTACATAATTCGTAGGGCTCTTTCCACCGCAGGTCTTCCGGCCGTACGTGAACCAAATGGTTTAGCACGAAGTGATGGAAAGAGACCGGACGGTATGTCGTTGCTACCGTGGAAGATGGGAAGGCCTTTGGTGTGGGACGCTACATGCGTTGACACCTTAGCACCTTCACACCTTCCAAGCACATCCGGATGTGCCGGCGCTGCTGCTGCATCGGCTGAAGGCCTTAAACGACGTAAATATGCTAACCTAGCAGGTGATTACATATTTGAGTCGTTTGGAGTTGAGACACTGGGGTCATGGGGTCCGAGTGCTTGAGACATTGCTAAACGCCTAATCGATGCTTCTCAGGACCAGAAAGCTGGCTATTTTCTGGCCCAAAGAATAAGTATCGCCATCCAACGTGGCAATACAGCCAGAATTCTGGGAACCTTCCCAGTCGGCAAAGACGCGGAGGATTTTTTAAACGATATTTTGTAATGTAAATATTTTTAGTCTATAATTATGTATATTTTGTATATTGTAATTCTTGTTGCAATATAAAGTTATAATTTTTTTGTACAAAAATTTAAAACCAAAATTAGTTCATCGGAGTTTTAGCGAGACAAACGATCGATGGTTCATTTTTTTTGGATCTCTTATAAGATATAATTCTGTTTAGTGAATACGTCTGTTTGTTTAAAGCTTTTGTTATCTCGATGCTATTTATTCAAAGTAGATGCCGTGTCACCTCTATATCGAGGTAGGAACTTCTTAGCCTACGAGGCACAACTCTACTAGATAATTTATCTAAGGCAGCGGTTACATTTGCATTTAGATTTATTAAATTTTCTCTCTAGTTTACTCTAGTATTAGGGAAATTACCAAATGGAGGAACTGATAAATAATTATTGACTATAAAATAAATTGCCATAGAGACCTATGCATTATGTATGTATTAAAAATACATAAGTATGTTTATCCCATAGATTTATCATAACTTAATTTGGGCTAGACGACAATGTGAGAATCTCCAAATTCACGTTTTTTAGACAGTGGGATTCTAAACTGTATATTTCGAAGTAAAAAAAATTCTACGTATGATTCTTCGAATTAAGAATTTCGAAATAGTTACTTGGACCCATAAGTATTCACCAGTGAACTGTATCTGATTCATCTTTGTCTACCCTCTCGCTTATATAGGTATGATTATATGTATTTATGAAAGTTCTGCATTCTACAACGTACCTACTATGTTTTTGTTGTATTTTTTTAAATTTTGCTGCCCAAGTCCACTTCTACGTCCATTGCCGAGCGCCTCTAGTTAGCACTAGAAAGAATTTCCAGTAGCGCCCGGCGTACCTCTACCGTATCGGGTAGCCTATTACCGTTTTGGGTGATGATATTTGAGCAAAGCCAAAGCGCAGTTAGTCTAACAGGTGCATCGCGTTCAGATGGGGTTGAAACCCCGGAGGCTCTAGATGGGTGTGCCTTAGCAGCCATTATTATAAATACAAAATTTGTAATTTTGCAGAAAGCTGTGCATCAACCAACTTTGTTTAGGAGTGTGCCATTGTCCTTCTCTAAATGAATAGCCGGCAGGCTAAGAACTAACCAGCTTTTTAATATATTTTTGAGGGTAAGGCTATACAAGTGAATTTTTGAAAAGGGCTTGGATGGCCAAATCCTAAACTATACACTAAGAAACAAGCTGGCAAGTACATGTCTGTCTCTTATCACACTGGGCGGTGGTAGCGCGCGCGCCTCGGCCCAGTGTGATAAGAGACTAAGATACAGACAAGAAATATGAATTTTATTAAAATTCTAAGTTTTCCTTAAATTTGCCGTATATCATTACTTCTCAGAATTTGATCCTTAACAGCAACACTATCGTATGGTGTAATAATAAAGGCTGTGTTTTTTTTTCTAAATCAATGGGTTCGATTCCCAGCTAGGATTATAGGTATTTAAAAATCTAATGACGAGGTTTTAAGTTTCATCAAAATCGGGCTCGTGACTCCTTTGAGCATTTTTCGCTAGTCCTTATAGTTTCGGATTTGTCCATCCAAGCCCTTTTCAAAAATTCATTCTGTATATTATTATAGGGTTAACACAGTCATCGTAATTAGATGTTGTTGCGTAAAGAAACTATTGCCATTTAAACAGACATATATGAATACCAACCACTGCCTTTTTCATATTAGATTGAAGCCTTTTCCGTAGTCAACAGACAAAACGTGGATCATTATTTTCACAAATCCAAATTTGAAAATTTTCTCAACTTTTTTAAATAAGCTCACGGCTATTTCCAAGCTTGAAATGCCCAGCATATAAGATTTATAAGGAGTTAGCTGTCAGAGTCGTGCCAGATTTCAAACTCAGGATAAATGTAGCGACACGTTTTGAATAACATTAAGTTACTTATTTCAAACTTGGTTAGATCCGCCGATTATGTGTTGAGCAAGAGCTTAAAGTCCGATATTTCAAATATACTGCTTGTTAAATGAATCCTGATTTTTATTTAGGTCGTTGGAAGTTTAAATCAGACGATTGGGTAATAAATTCAGATTTTTATAAACGTCATGTTGTATTTTTATTACACTTTATTATTTATGGTAAAAAATATGGTCATTGTTGGATTTCATATAGTTCTTTTTGTTCTCTTTCGTAATAAATATTATGCATGGCCACAATAATAGTTTAACTAAATTTATAAACCTATTATTTACCTACCTAAAATTTCCGGACCTATATATGTGCCCAGAATGAATGCCGAAATCATGAAGATTTATAAAACCTCTACCTACCGTTTTCAGGTTAACAAGTTTAGTATATTAAAGTGTGTGTGTTTATTATAAGTTCTACTTATAAAAAAGAAGTCATGTCAGTCTATTTGCGAAGTGGCTGAATTCAACATTTTCCTTGAAGCGACTGCCATCCTGACCTCCACAACCCATTCGCGATATCGAAGTTCTGTAGTTAGACATCCTCTAACACTAACCGTAACGATGGCCATAGACGTTCATATATAGGCACGGAGGGGTCTCAATGTCTTAAGAACCCATCCTATTACCAGCTTAGCTAGTGTTTGCTTAACCTCTGCAATGTCTTAACATAACCAATTACCAGTTAGCTATGAGGCCTCCATTGGGAATTCTCTAGAGTGTGTACCTACCTGGAGCGCCCAGCAATGGACGATGAGACGGAAGTCATTATAGCTTCTACACTGTACCTACTCGTATATATTAAAGTGTTTTTATCCAATTGACTTCGAAGACCCCTGAAAGAAAGATACGCTCAGTAAGTACTGGTATACAATGAACGATTTTTATATACAAAATATTTTTACAACTTTTCATCCCCCGTTCTATTGATCTTAAATGAAGGAAGTCAGTAAAGCATTCATTTTTTACTGATACCGAGAACATTTCCATCTCAATACGAACGATCTATTATTGCTACTTCAACAGTTTTGTATGGAAATGGAAAATTTTACTCTAAGGTTATATTGAATGATTAAAGTTGCGTTCAGACAACACGCGCCCGACAAACGCAAGCCCCACGCACAGTGATCGCGTGTAACTCGCTTTAAAAAAAATGTACCTGGAAAGAAATAACTATATATAATTTATTCAAGACATTTGAAACTTTCTTTTGATGTATGTGATGTTAGTCTAACCTAAAAGTAATTTTGAAAGAGTTTGGAATCGTTTAATTGACCGATGTAGCTAAGCGTCAACATTTCAAGATTGGACAATTTTGCTTTCATCCGTCTGTCTGTATCTGTATTCTGGGCGGATAAAAACTCTGGCTAGCAGCCAGAGTTTTTATCCGACCGTCACGAAAATTGACACAAGTATTCCTTGATGTAATATAATTTTTATAATGTGAGTTTGTTTGGATTGTGGGGAAAATGGGGAAAAAAGCTCAAATAATGATTTTAATGCTTGCAAGGTCTACGGTTCGACCATAGACCACTAGTTTCTTATTTTAGTTTCAACTTCAGTTTTGTTTTTAATAATGTACACATATATTATCACGTTTATATCCACGAGGGTGTAGACAGAGGTGTTTAATACGTACACATTTCATCACCTCCAAATCATTAAAGACCATAAAAAGTTTTACTGTAATATAGAATGCATGCAAGATAACAGCTGCCTATAAAAAATACACGTCGAAAATTGACACAACGACCGACTTCAAATTACCGAAATGGGACCAAATAATTGTCGGAATGGGACCAAATTGAAATGGAACCACTTTGAAAGTAGTAGCATTCATTCAAAAAAAAAGATTCGAAATCGGTTCACCCATTCTTTTTTTGGAAGTCGGTTGAAAAATAGATCTTTGTTCACAAATTTGTCAGTAAAAATTAGGTTGTTAGATTGTTACACGCGCACACACATTTTCTGAGTGAACATTATCTGACACTCAGAAAATGTGTCAACTGTAATTTAAAAGAAAAAAAGGTTCCCAAAAGTTGTACCTAATAAACACACGGACCAACTGCCTTATCCACAATGTTTCTCTCAAGAATACAAAATGTTTGCTTTCATCGTTAAGTACCAATCTAAAACAACCCTTTAATACATAAATTCAAACCAATATGAAATTATAAATCCTATTTTATGGTTTCATCTTTGGAATAAGCTGTTTTTCTACAAATCCCAAATAAGTTTGGTAATGAAACAAGATTTTTTTCTCTATCCCCGCGTCGTCAAAATAAAAAGAAAGAAAGCTACGAGCATTTGAACTATATAATAATTATTTATTCAAGACTTTTGATATTTTAATCCATTAAATTACACAGTAATTATTCGCCGGTCTCTTACCTCTTTATCTTGAGTTTTTCTTAGTTAAGTTTTTTAATGTATTTATTATAGTGTTTTAATTTACAATATTATGACGAACAAAGCAGCACAATAAAACCACAGAGGTTCGTCCTCATGCTAACAAAGTAAAAGATACATTATTATGTCATGTTATTCAACTTATTAAAACATATATTTAAAACAAACTGAAATGACTAACTAGTTGGTTGAGGCGTGCATACATGATAAATTACAATCCTTGTGGGTGTGGCAAATAACCACAATCATACCGGCAAGTGTAAGTACCTACTTACACAACTATGGCTGTCAAAATTACTAATTAAAAGTACTATAGGCAATTTACATCCCAATTCCTCCAATCCCAAACCAATTTTCATGTAACAGGCAAATGAATAAGACATTAGCAAGTAATTGATTTAATATAATTATGTAAATATTTGTGTAAGTAATAATTATAATGACATAGTATTTAGTGATTTACCAAGGAGTTAATACTATTATAGTGTTTTCTATGATCTTTATCAGTTTTATGATAGACTCAAACATTTCTCTAACATTCACCAAACATTACGTAGGTATCTCTGTATCTTAATTTAAGAAAACAAAAGACGTCAAAATGATACACCTATACAACAAAATTTCATATCCAAATTTCTATCTACTGAATGCGTACAAAAATATGCATACTTACTTTTATACTTGTAGATGGAAGATACAAAAGCTTTCTAACAAAACGTATTTAATGGCATTGCGATCGTGCCGCATCCATCAAATTCATCAAGCTCGGTCAGGTATGCTGTCGGTACTGAAGACTGTCATTATTATATTAAATGTACAGGTATATAGCTTATATATATAATAAAAGGTGAAATTCGCAGGTAGGTACCTGTTAAAGAGCTCACCTCAAGATATTTAGAATATCCTTCACAAATTTAATAAAGTCGCCTTTTTGGTTTATGAGATTTACAAAACCTCTTTCAAGATTTTCGTCTTAAACGCCGACCTGCTTAATATTATTATGCGATTTCTTTGAGAATTTTAAACAACTTTATGTTAATAATATTAGTTACACACAGCATAAATAAAGGACTACACAAAAAGAAACATCCTTGTTGTCCTATGATTTTATATAATGGAACTTCTCAGACTAAAATAATGGTGTCCATTGTCGCATTGGTCTACACACACACATATCACGCGTATATCCCCGAAGATCGGGAAGGCAAATGTGCATTCACACCCACAACTTGCCAGTATTTCGAGTCCCATGCCTTAACCGGACACACAATATCATGGGTTATGTCCAAAATGACAGAAATAATTTAATAAAAAGTAGCAACAAAATTGTAATTTTGGAAAAAAATTAAACCTTTTGTCTTGCAATGAAATGTTGATGAAAGGCAAAAAAATCTAACGTGCCAGCCGCTATGACACAGCCAATTAAAGTCCTGGGCGTCTTGGCATAGGCCTAATGGAATAAAATAGTAGTTACAACATGGCACAACGTCAATTGAACTAGTGAGATATATCTATCTCACTAGTTCCATTGACGTTGTGCCATGTTGTTAGACTCTTAGATCTTCGATAGAAGATCCAAGCTAACCTCAGCAGCTGCAGCTACTTACAAGTAAGTAGTATACTTGCCAATCAAGGGACGAGGGTCTGAAAAATACCCACTTCCCAGTTAGTGGCAATAAGCTCGACTCCTAGTAAGTGGAACCAACAAATTTACTGGCTAAAAGGGAATACTAATTAGTCTCTGTCTACTCTTTAAGATAACAGACTCTGATTTGACGATTACGTAGTGAGTAAAGAATGAAATAAAAATAAATGGCTGAGATTTTCTGAATAATTGGGATAAGCGTTACAACGTCAGCTATAACAAAGAACATCACGGTTGAATTTTTAGGTCACAGGAAGGGGAAATGACAATTTAGTTCAAGGATAGAGAGACGTTAGCAGAATCATACAATTAGATTAACTCTTTTGCCGTCATGGATAGTAAAATAAATAAAATTAAATAATATTTATGGTTGTCTTTAAGAGGATTACTCTTTTTTTTTTTTGATGAAAACATTTACATATTTCTTTTTTAGGGTTTCGTACCCAAAGTAAAACGGGGACCCTATTATTAAGACTTCGGTGTCCGTTCGTCTGTCTCCATGCTATCTCATGAACCGTTATAGAAAGTTTAATTTTTTACAGATGATGTATTTTCTTTTGCCGTTATGACAACAAAGACTAAAAAACAGAATAAAATCAATATTTAGGGAGGTTCCCATACAGCAAACGTAATTTGTTTTGCCATTTTTATGCATAATATTTTAGTATTTTCCTTTATTTACTATTCACGTGTGACCTTTAGCAATAATGATCGACGACGTCATGTTGGGGAACCGAATAATTATGTAAATTTTGCAGCAAATTGTTTTTTGCTGTTAGGCACGTTGGGTAAAGTGATTAAAAACACAGTTATAAGATTTCTCCACTTCGATGGATAAATTTTTCAAAGCAAAACTTTTCCTTTTAAAATATAAATTGCAAAATCGAATGATCTCAGGGCGAATTTAAATTGTTTGTTCATTCGACTACATATAATTTCTTTGAGTATAAATTTGACTTAAGTTGAGATATTATTTTGTCATATAAACATCTAGTTTCTAAAGTAATAAAAAAGATAACATAGAATCTATGGTTATGCCAATCAATAAATGTAAGATATAATTTAGAATATTCTAAATATAAAATTTAGAAATGAAATACAAGGAATTTCATAGCAGTTATATTGGTTTATAAATAAACTACTTACGTGACGAAAATTTGTTCACTTATTTGCAAATTATGCAAAATGCCAGCACACATTTGTAGCAATGTTTGCAAAAGTCATCCCTTGTCACTTTATTTTTAGTACCTCACATGTAGGACGAAGCAAGTAGGTGTAGGTACTGTCATTGATATGTTTGCTTTTTATAGCAGCTGCTTATGACTATATATATTTTAATAAAATGGTCAGTTTGATGGTCTTACAATGCGTTTTTTTTCAATGCGTAGGTGAGATCTGTTCGATGGAGTCTGTACTAACTGATTATAAGTACCTAAGTATTTATTCATACTTCTTATTTGTTCACTAGTCGTGTTGGTTTGTTTTTCAAGCATCTAATTTGAAATGCTTTAAATCTATTTCTTTGTATATTTTAAAACCTTCATTCATTTCATAATACTAGTAGTTACAAGCCTTATTATACAGCCCGAATCTACTTTAACTTTTTATCACACGCCTTTGTGGCACTGAATTTGAATGGAAACCAATTTCAACAATGTTTATTTCGTTTAACAAGACTGCAAATTCTGGGTATCACTTACGAAATTGTATTCCAATTACATTTCTGATTACCAATTCGAAGCTCATTGATGAAGCTCTAACACGGATTTCATTAAGACGTTAAGCGTGCCTCATTCAAATAGCAGCCCACTGAAATATTAAACAGGCGTTTTCAAATAAAAAAACTCATTTCCCAACAAAAAAGATCAAACTCAATCACAAACAATGCCCTATTGTTATAATGAATTGTTTTGTTACTTGTTCAACACAAAACTGCCTAATCACTGTTATCTATTATTCCGCCCACATAGTTTTTTAAATAAATTAAATCAATTAGCTTTACAATTGTTCCATCATCATATCTACTACAGAGATTTTATTAAATAGGCTCTTAAAACAAGCAACTATACTCGTAAAGTTCCAGATCGTCTAAATATCTGGTAATGTCATGTTTAACTAAACATTAAAATCATAATATTTCTCTGAAAGCAGTTTATCGCACATTTCCGTTACCGTTTATACATCTTCCATTAAACCGATGTCAGCAGACGGTAACATAGCTTTAATAACGTCTGTCATACACATGTTTACTTTTGCCAATCAAACAGATCTAACAGCATTAGCCACATCCGTCTAGCGTGTGTATTGCAACATAGTATTATGACCATCAAACCACTTGGCACATTCACTAAATACTCTGTTCGCACTAAGTCTCACAACACTAGGAATCCTTCAATTTAGGGTTTGTGGGACGCACTGTCTAGGAACAAACATCCCTATACAAACATTACGTACGATGTTTTCGACGCGGGAACGTCGACCGGCAGCGATAAAACTTCTCCGACGGCCGGTAAGCGACTGGCTGAAATCATGTTTAGTTGTGAGCCGCACCGGCTATTGCATCCGAGCTCAGACGACGAGGGCCGAATATAATTTTGAGGTGCAAACGAGATAGGTAAGAGACTATAGGGAAGAGAGAGGGATAGAGCTCAGGTGGGGTGAGGAATGGCTGCATTAGACTGTAGAGTTTTGTCTATGCAGGCAGGAGATTTTGAGAGTGCATTCGACCGAGTGGTGCAGAGTATAGGAGACGCCTTGGGCGATGAAAGCGGTATCATTTAGTACTATTAATGAATTGATGTCTTCACTGACCCGAATAGCGGCCAATCTTATTTAATTCTTGTAGACGATAAAGCAATTTTATGATAAATTGCTTTAGAATTGATATAATAGCTTTATGTGGGCAGTAACTAGACTGTATGGTGAATATTTTTATTTTGGCTGACTAATGATTAAGTAATTATCAGATAATATGGGTCTATTATAATTTTTATTGTTTACTTTTATTAAAGGATATGTGAGATTGATGATAAATGTTTGTGGGTACCAATCTAAACAATAGTTCATAGAAGCACAAGTTAAATTTCATCATAAACGTGTTAGGTATGTAATGAACATCTGCCTACCTCTAGGGAACATAGGCGTGATTATGTAAGTTATACGCATCGTGGGTACTGAAGATCAAACAAGACTACTTTCAGTAAGTAAAAAAATACACTAATTATTTTTCGGAATATTTTTATTGGAACTAGGTAAATAAATGAAATTAAATCTACTCGTATGACAAAAATTTCATATACATCTTTAATTTAATAAGAGAGGCAAATCAGTACCAATACTGAGTAAGTACCGTTATACAAATTGTAGAAGAATGCAAATTAAAACATACACCTTTTTTATTATTATTTTTTTTTAACTCCGCGGCCGCTCTAACATCCTTTGCCGGGCGTCCCTGGTTACTAGCAGAGGGTATGTCCAGTGGCAAAACATACACCTGACTTTTCGCTGTCAACGCTGTTCAACTTTACACCCGTCGTCGATCAACACCAATACCACCTCTTGCAAGTATTAAAATTTATCGTCTCAAAAGGCTCCAAGCATAAGTACGAGAACGACAGGCTGCAAGACAACGCGTGATTGGGCACTAAGTATTTTGTATGAAAACGCATAGTTTGTTTGACATTGACTACATTTTGTCGTCGAACTTAGAGATGTGGTTCGTATCGACTTAAATCGCTACGACATCACAACCGCAATGCAACCACCAGACACTGCGAATTTAGCGGTCGACCGCATCGCAAAAATAACTGAGTCGACGCAAAGCAACGCAACAACAACACAATAATTTTAAAAAGCTGTAGTGACACTATTCATATGTAACCATTTTTTGTCGTTACGATGTTGTGTGGTTGTCTGACGTTGTTGTAGGTGTGCTTGGAGCTTTAAATCCTAACAACGGAACCACATCCTTCCTCGCCCACGTTCCCAATGCAGTACTTACTTTGGCGATATTTGCTCGATCGTCGTTCAGAATCTGCCCGTGAGCGGGATTCTGATTTTATTGCGATTCACTTCGGTTTACATCGCCATAAAACGATGTCCGTCTGTCTGTTTGCATGAGTATGAGTTGGAAACTACTGTATCTAGATTTAATGGCTTTCATCTATATCTGTACTAATATTATTCAGAAGAAAGAATAGTATTTTTGTGTGTTTGTGTAACCGAACTTATTTTTCTTCTTTCAGCCTTTTCCGTTACCATTAGTATGCACGCATGCACCTCTGCCTACCCTTTTGGTGATATAGATGTGACGTATGGCTGCTGTCTGTAATTTTTCATTGTTAGGAATATAATTTATTATTGGAAAAAAAACTACTATCCTTGTAACGCTGGATCGAATTGCTAGGAAATTAAGAGTTATAAGGTAAGGTCCCACGTTCAGTTCCAAGTTCAAACGCAAGTAATTTTTGCGGTACATTTGCTGAAAGAGAAATTGAGAAGAGATTCGTCCATCTTGTCCTTACCTGGCTATGAAATTTGAAGATGACTGTGAGATAAACCTAGCATTGAATAGGCTAGGTGTACTATATCTCGTATCTCCCTATATACCAGATGGGGGCAGGTGTATTACACTCCCATATTTTGCCAGTTTTTATGTTGGTCCCACTTCAAAGGGTACTAGTTTATTGCCGTTATCGACTAATCTATAATGTGAACCCAAATTAAAAACCCAACAGCCAAGTTAGGCTTTTTGAGATTGATCTTTTTATTCAGCATGTTATTGTCATATTGTGTGATCAGCATTGAAGGTAAATAGTACATTTTTATTTTTGTTCTGAAACCAGTATCTTTTAATTCAGGTCAGAACAATTAAGTTCAATCGACTTGGTAAGTTAGCAATTAAGATTTTGTCTAAAGTTCAAGCATTTCGAAGTACTCGTACTTTTACTAAGTTAAAATTGTGACAACCTTAGGCCTTATTAAATTACGTACCTATTATGAATGACAGTGACGGGCTTCAAAATTTTCTTAAGTAGAATCTTATGAACAAACCAAAGTTATTTGAGCTTTAATTTTTAACAAAATTTGTTCGAACTTTCATATAATATAATATTAGAGAGTTGGTTAATATCGATCAAATAAAACTTTGCTGAAGCGGAGTTTTGCTTCTCTCTTTTGATTAAAGAGGTTAACGCGTAGGTATATAATAATTTCATATTTTAGAATTTAAAACAATAGTGCCTCAGTAGCGTAGTCGGATGTAGTGACAACCTGCTTGAGATTGCTACCCCAGAGATCCCTGGTTTGATTTCCGGGTCAGGTTTTGATTTGCAGATATTTGTTTCCGACTTTGGGTGTTTCTATATGTTGTTTCTAGGTATGCCGAGCATAAATATGAATTTTAGATCAAATATATATATTTGATATAAAATTCATTATGCTTGGCTTGAAGAAGAGGTAACTAATGTCTTTTTACGATCATATAAATATTTAGAAACCAATTTATTTACAATATCAATTACAATACCTACACATATTTATGTACTAAATATATTTACTTTCCTGTCTACGAAATCCTCCGCATCATGGCCGACTGGGAAGATTCCCAGAATGCTGGCTGCGTTGTCGCGTTGGATAGCGATACTTATTCTTTAAAAAGGCGGCGAGTGCTTGAACCCCATTACCCTGTGACTCAACAAAAAATATGTAATCACCTTCTAGGTTAGCTAATTTACGCCGTTTAAGGTCTTCAAACGATGCAGCAGCAGCGTTTTGCAGATGTACTTGAAAGGTGTGAAGGTGCTAAGGTATCTCAGCATGTAGCGTCCCACACTAAAGGCCTTCCCATTTTCCATGTAAGCAATGACGTACCATCTGGTCCATTTCTATCTAGCTAATCTATTTGGCTCACTTACAGCTTGAAGACTTGTTTTGGAAAGAGCCCCACGAATTATGACGTTTAAATCTTTTAGAAACAAAGTCTAAAACAAGCCGACGGACCACTTTCCAACATAAAAGAAACGAGAGTGGATTGAAAAGTAATCAACCAAGAAAATAAATACATAATAAATGAAATATATTTTTATTTTTCAACGTAATCACCATCAAGTTCAATGCACTTTTGCCATCTTCCCTTCCAAGCATTTAGCCCGTTGAAAAAAAAAAATTCTTCCTTAGAGTCAAAATATGCATCTACTGCTGCTTTGACCTCGTCATTTGTCAAAAATCTTTGACCTCCCAAATGCTTTTTTAGGTTAGGGAACAGAAAAACAGGTGAATAAGGTGGATGCGGTAACAGTTCAAAGCCACAGTTGTGAATTTCTGCCATTCATCGGACAGACGTGTGAACACGAGCGTTATCTTGATGAAACAGGACTTTTCTTCTGATCATTCCTGGACGTTTTTCTTTTATTTCCTCTCGTAAACAACGTAGTAAGGTGCAATCAGAGTTTATAGTCTGACCCCTTTCAAGATAATCAACCATAATCACACCCTTCGACTCCCAGAATACTGAAGCCATCACCCTACTTGCCGACAAAATCGACTTAGCCTTTTTGGGGGTGGTGAACCAGGTCTTTTCCACTGTTTTGATTGTTGTTTTGTTTCCAGTCTACAGTAGTGAACCCATGTTTCGTCCATAGTAACAAAACGATTCAAAAAAATCACATTCATCAGCTTCAAATAACTCCAAACAGTCGCGTGCAATAGTCAAACGCATTCTTTTTTGCTCAACTGAAAGCAGTCGCGGAACCCACCTCGCAGACACCTTGTGGAAACCCAACACGTTGATTATTAAGTTTTGAATACGTTCATAAGAGATGCATATAATCTCGGCTATCTCTCTAATTATCAATCTGCGGTCTCCCATAATTATTAAGTCGAGTATTTTTTGTCATTTTCTTCAGTAGTGGACGTCGAAGGCCTTCCAGAGCGGGGTTCGTCTTTCACACTCTCTCTACCACGCTTGAATTCTGCTATCCATTCTTTGACGGATGAATATGAAAGAGCGCAATCCCCTAATGTACTGATCATATCATCATGGATGGATTTTGATGACAGCCCCTTCTTATGGAGGTACTTAGTGACGGCACGCTGCTCGATTTGCTCCATATGCGGAAATGATGTCAGATTCCTTTGTTAATAAATTTATAAAATTAAAACTAATTATCGCACACGTTTCAAACTTCACACAATTAACAGGTCTGAACTGAACTAAATAATGTGGGTAGATTTGATTTTTAGAACTAAATGGATCAGTGTTAGGCCGACTACTTTTCAATATCTACAGTTTGGTAGCTATAAATTAGCTACATGGACTATAGCTTTAGTTAAAGCGTTTCACTAGAGACTGAACTGAACTACATGACCTAGTTCACAATCCCCTGAACAAATACCAGGTCAGTGTAATACACAAACATGTACATTTTTGCGAAATGAACAAACTGTATGACGCATTGTAAGAGCTCTCGTGTTCATAACACGACGTTGCTCGTAAAACAGACGCCTGTGATGGGAGTCCGCGGAAACTTTCTGTTACTAATAAGTTTTTATATCTGCCACATGTTACAATGTTTGGATTAATGAGTGTTCACAAATAATCTACTTGGTGAAAATATTGCATTGGTACTATTAGTATAACATTGGCTTTATGCATGCATTGGCTTTAGTACTCGTAACATCTTTCTACGGTTACACAGCTTAGTAGCTTTATAATATAACTTATACTTTGTCTATTCGTTTATTTTCTTTTTAACACTACGATTTGACTATCAATACTGATCAATATAACAATTTTTTTTTAAATCGGTCCATTATAATATTTCACGCCTTTTTCTTCAAATATAATCCCAAATTAAGATGCAATATTATGTTGAGCAAGGCAATTTCTTTAAGTTACTTTTTGCTTTTTTTTTTTTAGCATTTAATTACTAGCCGTTCCCTTGTAGTATGTCTATAAAACGAGTAGGTACTTAGTACGTACTTTTCAGTAAGTATACTGCAGTGTCATTGAGAATCTATATATTTAATACGACAATTTGTCTGTCTGTCTGTCCGTCCGTCGCATTTTTCAATTATAATTATTAATACATACATTTGCATGAAATATTAAAATATTAATACATAATATTTTATATTTTAGGCGATATAAAGTTCGCTGGGATAACTAGTTAAATTATAAGCATTGATAAAATACGTAACTGCATGAATCGATTTATAGGGTTATGTCAAACACGTGGCATCGTCTTTTAGTTACAAGTTACGCCACTGGCAGAAAGTGTCGGAAGCGGGTTGTTTATGGTGTGCACTGTCCACGCATACAGTCATGACTGTGATATCACTTAATGGCTACAGAGAACAGTTATACAATACATAGTTGAATAATACTAGTGCTAACATTTGACATCTCTAAATTCTTCAAATCTAAATTGAATACAAAACTGCTTCTTAGCGTTTCGTGTCCCGGATATATAAATCGGCAAAAAATCTCGTTTGTTGTATGGAAGCCCCTTAAAATATTTATTTTATTCTATTTCTTAGTCTTTGTTATAATGTATGGCAGCAACAGAAATACATCATCTGTGAAAATTTTACACATTCTACCTATCACAGATTATCAGATACAGCCTGGTGAAAAACGGACGGGAAAAACGGACGGTCGGGCAGCGGAGTATTAGTAAATATATGGTCCCATTTTAACCCTAAAAAGAGCTATATGTACACAAATTGGTCTAACTTATTGTGTTGTCGTTCTTAGACAAGATCGTAATGATACTGAAACTAATCCTGTTCATGACACAAGGTTGTGTGCCGTCATTTTCAGAAGTTATTACTATGAGAGCTTCATATTGGGGACCTTGTGTTTTGGCAGATGTTAAAAGTTATTTGCTTCATAAAGTCAATGTTTATGTTGCTAGTTAAATAAACAAAGGTCAGATACTTAAACTCTAAGCCAACTTATTGGCATTTACGGACTATGTCAATACTGTAACAGCTATAACTATTACAGGAATTTCAAATGAACAAACGCAAAAATCTTCAATGCATTGTGTTTTAACTGAGAACTAATCCTTGGTCAAACTGCAGCACTCGGGAAACCTGTCTTATGAAGGATGGTGCTTTGGCAAAAATTCTCAAATGTCCCAAATCAAATGCCGTAAATGTCCCTTTTACGGCCAAGATTAGACATACAGAGAGATCTTAATCGAGAGAACAGGTTAGCATAAGGTTCTGTCTTAGATTATATGACATCTATGACGTATTAGGGTCCCACCCAAAGGGTGAAACGGGAACCCACTGTGACTTTGCATTCCGTCCGGCCATCCGTCTGTCTCCAGGCTGTATCTCTTGAACCCTAAAGGTAAGAAAGTTGACATTTTGACAGATGATGTATTTCTGTTGCGGCTACAACAAAAAATAAAACAGAATAAAACCAATATTTAGGGGAGCTGTCGTATAGAACGACAAACGGAACCCGTCGTGCGTGAGTCGGATTTGGCTGGTTTTTTTTTCTATTTATCTCACATAACTATACATCAAAAAATCAACGTCAGTCTCGAACGCTTCTGACAAATCACCATTCAGTGTGCCAAATTTCCGATAATGAGAACTAATGAAAGATCCACGTAATTAGTTACTGGTCATACATTATTTATTGGTCGGATCTACCTCGAATAATAAATAACGTAACACCTCCCGAGGGATAGTGCTGAATTAGTGGTGACTCTCATTCTTCCTCATTTTAGTTTACTAATTATTTATGTGTGAAGGTCCTAATCAGAGATCCGAGGTTCTATCTGAAAAGGGTGACAAAAGATTATCGACAAATAAGGTAGAAATGTAAGCAATGAGTGGCCTTATTTCGATTGTCACTATGTAAGTCTCCACGCAATAGGGTGAACCTATTGTTGTTCTCGGACACTTTGAATGTATTTGCCTATGGCATTTTGAATGAGAGCCTCGTCTGTTTTCCAGCAGGTACTACGTCCAGTTGAAGATGTATTGGATCCTGGAGATATTGGTTGGGCCCGTTAGCACCCACAGAATAAATAATGCTCTTTTTTTTTCTTTTTTTTTGTAATCATGGGTTATCTCTGATTCATTCTGGACATCAGTATGGTTTGAATATTTCAAAATTACTACTTCCAACTTAGAAAAAAAGGAAGTAATAACATTTTCTGTTATTTGTAGCATCGTAAAATCGAAATTACACTTCAGGTAGGCTTCACTGAGCTGTTATGTCCAAATCTGCGTTTTATTTATCTCAAACCGGTAACATACAATATTGAACTCTATTTCTTCATATACAAGTTTGAAAACTTTTTAAGATGTTGCAAAAACTAATTTGCACAAGCATTGAGTCAGTTATTGTCTTCTGAACGTAAAGTTGTCAGTAAAAATGTTCGCAGTCCGATTCACGCGAGGAAGGTTTTAAATTATTTTAACATTATTATACACGAGCAATGTATTCCTCTTGTTTCGTTTATAATGAAACAACATAAAACTTTTATGTGTATTATTACCAATTATTAGGTTTTAGAAGTTTATTGTACGGAGTCAAATCTTTAGAGGTTTTTACAATGCTATTAGGTTTTAGGACAAGGTCCTATGGAATATTATCTTGTTCCCACGGAAAAGCATTATTTTAGTCAAATTAAGACTATCTTATTTTTACATATTCCTATACGTATAATCATTGCTGTTGCTCTAAAAGATGCATATTGCACGCTTGTATTCATTTCGCCTGTAACTTTTTTTGCTCTTCCATCTTATAAGAAAAGAAGAAGACACTTTTATGTTTGACAGCCTTATGCTTACCTAAAAATACAGTATGTAGCTAAATGTATATAGATCTTGTCGCGGCTTACATGATTGAAGTTGAAAACTATTCACCTTTTGTCACTCCCATGATATACGACTAGGTACGATGTTAGCTTGTGTATACATCAGCCTTTTGACATTTGAGTGACGCATCTCTATTTCACCCTATTCTATATACATGGGTATTTTTTCGTTTATTATTATTTTGACGTTGAATAAATAAATAAATGTTAACAAATAAATATTTAAATTAAATAAATCTAACTACTTTGCAATATTCCGCCACATGCAAATTACCCAACTCTCGTATTTATTCATGCACAAGTCCGCCCTCCAAACCCACTTAGGCCGAAAGAATAGAGAAATAATTTTGAAAATAGAATAAATATGAGAGTTGTGTTATCGTGCAAAAAATAATAAAAACCTCGACACGTGTTTCGCCCCCAACCAGGGGCATCATCGGGAGATGTCGATGGCTCGGCGCACGGCGACCGAATGAGCCACAACTCGTAAACCGCACCTATTTATATCCTAGGTTTTTTATTTCTACCCACAACCATAATACCAAATTATTTTATGTCTACCCACCACCGTTGTTTGAATGACGTATACCTACCCACAGCAAAGGGGAAGAGGCGAAATTAAGTTGATCACTTAAAATATTAGGGTTCAAGCGTCTATGTTTGTAGATTTCTAATTGTTCCAAAACCGAAAGCCTCAGTCCTTTGTTGCAGGTGTGCAGAACGTCATAAGTGTGAGGATTAGGTAGGGAGTGACCGGAATCCAACAAATGTTTTGCGAAATGAGACCGTTCTGGGCGATTGTTTCTAAAAGCTGATATATGTTCTTTATACCGCGTCGCGAAGCTACGGCCGGTTTGGCCAATATAAACACCCTCACAATCCCCACACTTAAGCCTATACACACCTGACTTCCTGTCATCCCCAATTTTCTCCTTAACATTGCAAATGTTTCTCCGGATAGTGTTGTCCGTTCTAAACGCGACATGAATATTATTTTTACGTAAAATTTTGGCAACTTGATAAAGTTGCCAAAATTTTAGATTTAGATAAGATATTGGACCTAAATAAGTTAGACTAGCTCTATACCGATGGACGTCACGATCCGGGGGAACAGCATATAGTAAACTACGCGTAATTGAGGCTCGCCGCCTTCCAACTAAGTTGTCCACAAGCTTGGTACTGTAACCATTAGATTTAGCAATTTGATAAATAATATTTAATTCGCGGTTAAAATTTATTTGAGAAAGTGGAACCGAAAATAGCCTGTGAACATAGCTGTGGAAGGCGGCAAGCTTGTGCTGCCAAGGATGACAGGAAGTAGCAGGAATTACTGTGTCAGTATGAGTGGGTTTGCGAAAGATCCGGAATTCATGCCCACCCTCATTTCTAGTAATAGTCAAATCTAAGAAATTTATGGACCTATCCTTCTCTAACTCGAGTTTGAATTTGATTTTAGGGTGAACACTATTCAAATGAGATAAGAAATCCGTAAGTTCCACATCGGTGCCCCGCCAACACAACAATATATCGTCAACGTACCTATAATAATAATGGATGTTTTCGTTACCTACAATGTAACTATTTTCAAACCTATCCATAAAAACATCGGCCAGAAATGGGCTCAAAGGTGAACCCATCGTCAGTCCATGCTTAAATAGATAGTACTTGTTGTTGAATTGAAAATAGTTTTGGTTCATGCATAAGAAGTTAAATCTATTAGCTCAGCCGCCTCCCCTGGATGTAGACGCTGTTTTTCAAAAAGATCTTTAAGTATTGTTAAACATTCCTCGTAAGGGACATTAGTAAACAAGTTATCGACATCCAGTGAAAGCAACCTTGCATTAGGGGGAAGCTTGATATCCCGTATACGATTGATTAAGTCAGTCGTATTTTTAAGTCTATAACGAGGCGAAAAGGCAGTCTTCCCCCTAAGGATGTTATTAAGTGATTTTGCTAGATCATATGACGGGGAACCGATGCTGGACATCACCGGGCGGATGGGGACGCCTTCCTTGTGGATCTTTGGCAAACCGTATAATATTGGAGGTCGTGGATTCATTGGTATAACTTTGTCGTATTTCCCATTGTCAAAAACAAAGCGGGTACTTTAAACTAATTCTTTCAAATCGTTAGAAAACTTTTTAGTGGGGTCCGATCGTAGTACCACAAAGTCGTCGATCTGTAGAACATCATCGACTTTCTGGTTATAGTCATCACGCTCCAAGACAACAATGCTGTTGCCTTTATCGGAGTTAGCGATGACCAAACCAGAGCCGACAATCCTCCGCCGCAACGACCCTGCAGTAATAGAATCGGGAGAGGGTCTGTCTGTCTGTGTGTGTAAGGATGTTTTAATATGATGGGATACTAAGTTTTTGATACTATCCTTAGAATCAGACTTACTAAGGATAATAGCAACCTCTGAATCCACGGCCAGTGTTTCCAGTGACCTCTCATTGATTTTGCGGGGGATATTATACTTAAAGCCTTTATTTAATAGACTAAGTTCATTGTGTGTGAATTGAGTACTAGTGAGATTTGTAACGCGTGGATGAAATGAAGAGGTCCCTGAATCTTGATTTGTCCTACCCCTAGGGGTAAAAAAAAAATCAAGATTCAGGGACCTCTTCATTTCATCCACGCGGTACAAATCTCACTATATATTTTGCGGGGGATATTATACTTAAAGCCTTTATTTAATAGACTAAGTTCATTGTGTGTGAATTGAGTACTAGTGAGATTTGTAACGCGTGGATGAAATGAAGAGGTCCCTGAATCTTGATTTGTCCTACCCCTAGGGGTAAAAAAAATCAAGATTCAGGGACCTCTTCATTTCATCCACGCGTTACAAATCTCACTAGTACTCAATTCACACACAATGAACTTAGTCTATTAAATAAAGGCTTTAAGTATAATATCCCCCGCAAAATCAATGAGAGGTCACTGGAAACATTGGCCGTGGATTCAGAGGTTGCTATTATCCTTAGTAAGTCTGATTCTAAGGATAGTATCAAAAACTTAGTATCCCATCATATTAAAACATCCTTACACACACAGACAGACAGACCCTCTCCCGATTCTATTACTGCAGGGTCGTTGCGGCGGAGGATTGTCGGCTCTGGTTTGGTCATCGCTAACTCCGATAAAGGCAACAGCATTGTTGTCTTGGAGCGTGATGACTATAAACAGAAAGTCGATGATGTTCTACAGACCGACGACTTTGTGGTACTACGATCGGACCCCACTAAAAAGTTTTCTAACGATTTGAAAGAATTTGTTAAAAGTACCCGCTTTGTTTTTGACAATGAGAAATACGACAAAGTTATACCAATGAATCCACGACCTCCAATATTATACGGTTTGCCAAAGATCCACAAGGAAGGCGTCCCCATCCGCCCGGTGGTGTCCAGCATCGGTTCCCCGTCATATGATCTAGCAAATCACTTAATAACATCCTTAGCGGGAAGACTGCCTTTTCGCCTCGTTATAGTCTTAAAAATACGACTGACTTAATCAATCGTATACGGGATATCAAGCTTCCCCCTAATGCAAGGTTGCTTTCACTGGATGTCGATAACTTGTTTACTAATGTCCCTTACGAGGAATGTTTAACAATACTTAAAGATCTTTTTGAAAAACAGCGTCTACATCCAGGGGAGGCGGCTGAGCTAATCGATTTAACTTCTTTATGCATGATACAAAACTATTTTCAATTCAACAACAAGTACTATCTATTTAAGCATGGACTGGCGATGGGTTCACCTTTGAGCCCATTTCTGGCCGATGTTTTTATGGATAGGTTTGAAAATAGTTACATTGTAGGTAACGAAAACATCCATTATTATTATAGGTACGTTGACGATATATTGTTGTGTTGGCGGGGCACCGATGTGGAACTTACGGATTTCTTATCTCATTTGAATAGTGTTCACCCTAAAATCAAATTCAAACTCGAGTTAGAGAAGGATAAGTCCATAAATTTCTTAGATTTGACTATTACTAGAAATGAGGGTGGGCATGAATTCCGGATCTTTCGCAAACCCACTCATACTGACACAGTAATTCCTGCTACTTCCTGTCATCCTTGGCAGCACAAGCTTGCCGCCTTCCACAGCTATGTTCACAGGCTATTTTCGGTTCCACTTTCTCAAATAAATTTTAACCGCGATACCAGAAAGTCGATGATGTTCTACAGACCGACGACTTTGTGGTACTACGATCGGACCCCACTAAAAAGTTTTCTAACGATTTGAAAGAATTTGTTAAAAGTACCCGCTTTGTTTTTGACAATGGGAAATACGACAAAGTTATACCAATGAATCCACGACCTCCAATATTATACGGTTTGCCAAAGATCCACAAGGAAGGCGTCCCCATCCGCCCGGTGGTGTCCAGCATCGGTTCCCCGTCATATGATCTAGCAAATCACTTAATAACATCCTTAGGGGGAAGACTGCCTTTTCGCCTCGTTATAGTCTTAAAAATACGACTGACTTAATCAATCGTATACGGGATATCAAGCTTCCCCCTAATGCAAGGTTGCTTTCACTGGATGTCGATAACTTGTTTACTAATGTCCCTTACGAGGAATGTTTAACAATACTTAAAGATCTTTTTGAAAAACAGCGTCTACATCCAGGGGAGGCGGCTGAGCTAATCGATTTAACTTCTTTATGCATGAACCAAAACTATTTTCAATTCAACAACAAGTACTATCTATTTAAGCATGGACTGGCGATGGGTTCACCATTTTTGTACCCAAAAAAAAACGGTGGGTAGTTGTCGAAAATAGTCGCCTTTTTTACGCTCTAGTTAAAATTAATAATTAAAATAAAGATAATTGTATATTACTCATTTAATGTACATTACTGACAACTAAAGTCTACCACCTACCAGTGAGAGTGTTTGTATTAATAAATAACGTACCAAAGTTTACTGGTTGCATTGACATTACAATGGAACTCATGCAAGAGACGATGTCAAGCTTAACATCAATGCTCCACGAGGGTCTTGCAAGGTTTGAGACCAAGCTACAACAGGCCACTAGCAATCCATCGACCACCGCTGACATATCCATTGTTGCTGCTGACTTCATGGCGTTCAAAACTATGATGTTGGAATCACTTAGGCTGCTGCAGTGTCAACTTGAAAAGCTGGCACATCAACTTGATAATGTTGACATGCGTGGTCGCCGTAAGATTCTCCTGTTTCATGGTGTGGCGGAAGCAGACACAGACACAGAAGACACAATGATAACGGTTACCAACCTAGTCAAGACCCAACTCAAAGTGGCTACCTTCTCTGCCTCCGACATCAGACGTTGCCACCGAATGGGGCAATCTACTAACCATAAGCCCCGACCTATCCTGGTTAAATTTGTTGACGTCTCTGCGAGGGATAATGTATGGTTCGCTAAGACGAAATTGAAAGGCTCTGGTGTCACGGTATCGGAGTTCCTCACAAAGACACGTCACGAAGTATTTTTAGAGGCACGTCTGAGCTTTGGGGTAACTAAGTGCTGGACGAGAGAGGGCTTTGTATACGTTGCTGACTCCAAGGGAAAGCGACATCGTGTCAAATGTTTGCGTGAGCTAAAAAACATCGAAGAGTATAGTGAGCAGCCAAAGATGTCTAGCGAGGTTCCAAGTCCAACAAAAAGTCCAGTGAAAAGATCCAGACGAGCAAAAAAGTAAATTTTGTGTATCATAATACCACTACAGTGTCCGCAAATTGTATTATTTGCACTGTTTACACTTTCACCCTCTATTTCTTTTAAAATATGTTCAAATGACACCTGATTCATTTGATTGATTATTTACGTATTTACACTCAGATCCGGACACATCCCGAATCATTCAATGTGAAATGTAAGAACAATCAACAACAATCTGTCAATAATGGTATAACTTTGATCTTTCCATTTGTTATGATTTGTTCAATTTGACGTTTATGAGGCGTAGGTAGGTACGCGTCAATTGTGTCAGGTGACACAGGCATCTGACATAAGCGTTTCGTTTCACGGTCATGACGCCTATAGTACTGTGTTCGGTTTTATTACTAAGGATTGAAACGGTGTATGGTGAACTATGGTGAACTATGGTGTATGAAACGGTGCTATATTTTATTTGTATATTTTGTTTTAAGCTGGGCCTGTAGTATTTTTATTACAGAATTTGACACTCAACTGGCGGGTGGATAGTGATTTGAACTATCTGAATTTTATTACTATATAATCTACTATTTTTTATTTCAAATATTTATTTATTTTACAGATAATTCGATTTTTATGACTGATACTGAAGATGACAGTGACAGCTTCCACTCGGCCTCTAGCCTAGGTAGCAGTTATGCCAGCATCCCCTCACTCAACGACGCGTCCCCGTCTTTGAGTGATACATTGAACACGCAGTTTGCCGATGTACCTAGAAATTTTAATGTAGTCCATATTAATGTTCAGAGTATTCCGGCTCATTTCTCTGATATGCTGACTAGCTTTGACAGTAGGAATATCCACGCAATTCTCGTATCTGAGACATGGCTTAGGTCTTTTCATACATCCTCCTCTGTCTCCCTTCCGGGTTTCAAACTGATAAGACATGATCGTGGCGACGGAAGAGGTGGTGGTGTTGCTATCTACTTGCGTACTAATATTTCTTTCCGAATAATTGATATGTCGGCACAGTCACCTCCTCCGAATGCCGGTGAGCATCTGTGCTTGGAAGTAGAGCTATTTCACACCAAAATTCTACTCGCTGTGTACTACTGTGCTTCGTCGAATATTAATTTCTTTGCTTCCTTCGAACGCATAATAGAAAATCTAACCCCTTCTTACAACCACATAGTCATATTAGGAGACTTCAACACCTGCCAAGTGAAAAACGATCACCGTACTCATTCATTCCGCCGCATTACGCAATCCTGCAACCTTTCCATACTTCCTTTAAATACCACCCATCATGTTCCCGGACGCACTCCCTCTCTCCTAGACCTCATCCTTGTGTCGTCATTGCATCATGTCGCTAGGCATGGACAATGCAATGCTGATGCTTTTTCCCACCACGACCTAATATTCCTGTCCTACAAACTTCGTCCTCCTAAGGCTAAGCCTAAAATACTGTTGCAGCGTAACTTTGGCGGTATGGATCTCGATGGTCTGCGTGAAGATGCTGATGGTATTGATTGGGGTCCATTGCTCACTTCTGATACTGTCGATGCTAAAGTTGATTTGTTTACCTCAAAACTGATACACCTTTTTGACACTCATGCACCTATACGCCCAATAAAAATTAAGCATTCGCCGGCTCCTTGGATTACCGAGAACATCAGGGATATCATAGCTAAGAAAGCTACTGCGAAGTGTAGGTACAAGTTTCGACCAACTGCTGAAAATTTGAACAAGTATGTGGCTATACGAAATCACTGCAATAAGGTGTGTAGGAATGCACAACGCCAGCATATACATTCCTCAATTGAAAACGGCGACCCGCCAAAAGTATGGAAATTCTTGAGAACCTTAGGAGTTGGGAAGTCAAAAGAAGAATTGTCTCCTAAAACTGTCGACCTTGAAGCACTTAATTTGCATTTCACTTCTTCGTCCAATTTTACAGGGACCACCAAGGTTAACACACTGAACTATCTTTCAACACTTCCAGCTCCTGATTACGCACCTTTTGTTTTCGATCAATTCACTGCTTGTGATGTTAAGAAGAGTATAATGTCTATAACATCTAGTGCTGTCGGTAGCGACTGTGTCAGCCGGAACATGATCATACCTATTCTGAACCAAATTCTACCTATTATCACTCACATTCTAAACTTCTCCATTTCCAGCGGCTCCTTTCCTGCACTTTGGAAGGAAGCTAAAGTGATCCCACTTTCCAAAATTCGCAATCCTACTACTTACTCTCACTATCGCCCTATTTCTATCCTACCTTTTTTCTCCAAAGTTCTAGAGCGGCTAGTCCACACTCAGCTCAATTCCTTCCTCTGTCGAAACTCCCTACTCAACCCCTTCCAGTCCGGTTTCCGTCCCGGCCACAGTACCGTTACAGCATTAGTTAATGTCACTGAGGACATAAGATTAGGTATGGACCAAGGGAAACTCACATTACTGGCTCTACTGGATTTTAGTAATGCTTTTAATTCCGTGGATTTTGAAATTCTACTTGGCATTTTACGCTCAATTAACATATCTCCAACAGTGATTGCCTGGTTTCGCAGTTACCTGTGCGGCCGCCGGCAACGTACACGCATGGAGGATACTATCTCCACCTGGAGTGATGTTACCGTTGGTGTGCCGCAGGGTGGCGTTCTATCTCCTCTACTCTTCACAATTTTTATAAATTCGATCTCCAAACAATTAGTTTCATCCTACCACCTTTATGCAGATGATCTTCAAATTTACTCACAGGCGCCACTAGATGAATTGTATGAAGCTTTCTCTATAATCAACACGGATCTGGAGAGAATCTGTGACTGGAGCATTAGACATGGGCTTCAAGTGAACCCATCGAAGACTCAAGTTATTCTTGTCGGCAGTCCTAGGATGATGGATCGTGTTGATCTAACACAGTTACCCCAAATAATTTTTAACGGAGCTCCTCTCGAAATTACAAACTGCGTTAAGAACTTGGGCATTTATTTGGATAGCACTTTATCATGGGATCAGCAAGTGCAAGAGGTTGGACGTAAGATCTTTGCTTCGAATGGTGCATTGCGCAGACTACGAAATCTCCTTCCAACGGCTACTAAGGTTACGCTCGCGCAGTGTCTCTTACTCCCACTCCTTGACTATGCGGACGTCAGCTATCTTGATCCCACGGAGGAGCAGCTTGATAAGCTTGAGCGCCTTCAAAATGTCTGTATTAGATTCATATTTGGTCTACGCAAATATGATCACGTGTCTGAATTCCGTAAATCGCTCAAGTGGCTCCCAATTCGCCTTCGCCGTAATACTCATATTCTTACATTACTATACAATATACTGGTTAACCCTCGTACTCCCCAATATCTCAAAGAACGGTTCCGGTTTCTACATGACACACATTCAAAGTCTCTAAGGTCGTCAGCAAATTTGACGCTGGAAGTGCCAGCACACTCGTCTAATTTCACGGACAAATCCTTCGCGGTACAGGCGGTTCGCCTGTGGAATGCTTTGCCGCTTCAGATCAGGCGTGCGCAGTCTATATCGTCTTTCAAAACTAAGTTAAAAGATTACTACCTATCTACAACCTATATGTAGTCTATAAATACGTTTATGTACCTATGTTATGTATGGTATGTCTGTGTATTTTTTACTTATATAAATTATGTGTATGGTCTGTATGTATGTATAATTGTATCAGCACTTTTATTATCTTCTTTTTGATTCATTATTAATAAACATTAACTATATTAGTTTATTTTCTGATACTATTTAGTCTTATCGTTATTTCTTTCTTTACTAACCTTTATTCTTCTCTCTCCTTAGAGTGATAGTTGTACACTACCCCTTTTAATTTCTTAAACTCGCTATCCATCCAAAGGTTGTCTGGAAGAGATCGCTTTTAGCGATAAGGCCGCCATTTGTACTCTCCTTGAAGTGAAATATCCTTTTTGTATGTTCTACATGTTGTGTACAATAAAGTGTATTGAATTGAATTGAATTGAAGTAAATATTATTTATCAAATTGCTAAATCTAATGGTTACAGTACCAAGCTTGTGGACAACTTAGTTGGAAGGCGGCGAGCCTCAATTACGCGTAGTTTACTATATGCTGTTCCCCCGGATCGTGACGTCCATCGGTATAGAGCTAGTCTAACTTATTTAGGTCCGATATCTGATAAAGTTGCCAAAATTTTACGTAAAAATAATATTCATGTCGCGTTTAGAACGGACAACACTATCCCGAGAAACATTTGCAATGTTAAGGAGAAAATTGGGGATGACAGGAAGTCAGGTGTGTATAGGCTTAAGTGTGGGGATTGTGAGGGTGTTTATATTGGCCAAACCGGCCGTAGCTTCGCGACGCGGTATAAAGAACATATATCAGCTTTTAGAAACAATCGCCCAGAACGGTCTCATTTCGCAAAACATTTGTTGGATTCCGGTCACTCCCTACCTAATCCTCACACTTATGACGTTCTGCACACCTGCAACAATATCTACAAACATCGACGCTTGAACCCTAATATTTTAAATGATCAACTTAATTTCGCCTCTTCCCCTTTTTCTGCGGGTAGGTATACGTCATTCAAACAACGGTGGTGGGTAGACATAAAATAATTTGGTATTATGGTTGTGGGTAGAAATAAAAAACCTAGGATATAAATAGGTGCGGTTTACGAGTTGTGGCTCATTCGGTCGCCGTGCGCCGAGCCATCGACATCTCCTGATGATGCCCCTGGTTGGGGGCGAAACACGTGTCGAGGTTTTTATTATTTTTTGCACGACAACACAACTCTCATATTTATTCTATTTTCAAAATTATTTCTCTATTCTATCGGCCTAAGTGGGTTTGGAGGGCGGACTTGTGCATGAATAAATACGAGAGTTGGGTAATTTGCATGTGGCGGAATATTGCAAAGTAGTTAGATTTATTTAATTTAACTATGGACTTCCGAAAAGTAACGCCTGATAGTATTAAAATAAATATTTGTCTGCACATACATTCCTACTACCTACATAAAATCAGACTTCTTATTTTCCCAAAGGAGTAAGTCAAAGTATATAATTACACCCGCCGTCCTTACAGAAGCAGGCTAGAAGGGTTGCGTGCTGCGGTGCTTTTGCCCCATAGCACGCAACCAGATTCACTCACTGACGCGGGATAAAACCCTACCGCAACGTCACGGGATTCTCATCCCGACTAAACCCCCGCAGAGACCACAGAGGTGGTCAAAGTCCGCCGGGCGCCACTGGAAATACCTGCTTGTAACTATGTAATTTATGCATGCATTATCGTAAAAAACATTTCATTAGCAAATAGGTATGTTTTTCTTATTACAAGATATTTAGATGCTATCACTATCTAAAGTTAATCAGCTACCTCAACATTCAAACTAATCTCATCATAATGTTAGCATAATAAATCTCTAACCAGTCCCCTACCAGGATTGCGTACTGCACTAGAATCTCGCGCAGATTAGATATAAACCTGTCGACAGTGATTTAAACACCAATAACTCTAAGCGACGCTACGCGAACGCAGCGAGCGTAATTGCGTGCGCCCGATTACGCACGCACAGGAAACAATGGTAGTGGATTTATTCCCGATGACTAGACGTTATGCATACATAAATATCATCAAGTCTATGTCCTCGAGAAGAAGGCAGAGGTATTTTACTAACCCGCATTTTGGCAATCAATTTACTTGGTCCCACATAATACGGGGAAAGCCTTTATCGTTACCAAGTACCTGTCGTATACAATAGAAAACCATAAACCATTCTGTAATCTGAATCTAAATTTCAACAGCCATGACCGCGCCTGGCAATGGCTGAGGCACTCGGCAATTGCTGACTGAGGTGCCTGGCAATGGCTGAGGCGAACGGCAATAGACGTGGGGGTGGCCGCAGCCTTGGGCCACAGGCTTAAAAAACTATCTCTGGTGTCCGGGTCTAGATGCATTAGGCGTAGTACAAAAGTATGTCAATTTGGTAACATGACTACATATTCTGCTTTAACAATCGTTGAATATGTCACTGTCTGAACTAATCTCGGACTGTAGAGTGTTATGTAACATATGGCTGAAAAACATTTGGTTTGCATTACAGCTAGAAAGACGCTAGAAGAAGGTTAAGCTTGAAACACAGTGGTCCTTCACATACGGCGTATGCCACGTGACGTGGAAAACAGAGACACACTGGTCCTACGTGTTACGACGCGACGTCTTACATTTTAGCGTAAGCGTAAGACAGTAGTCGTAAGACAGCGTGGTGAATGACCAATGTGTTTGTTACCATGCAAATTGTATAGGCCAGATCCGGTTCAGATGTCATAATGCGTGGTATACGTCGCATGTGAAGGATGAGTCTGACCGTGCCTTTAACCCTTGGCATGCCTGGTAGGATCCCACAGACCCATCACTAAACATAAATTGCTACAGTTCATTCAAATTTGAATTTTGCACGCAACCGTCTTCAGTAGCTGACCGTTATGAGCCTCTAGAAGTCCGACACCCGCCATTTTAGTCTAGGGTACGGTTGTTTAGAACAAAGATGTGATTTAAGTGCGTGTGTACCTGTTATTTAAGTACAACCTTCATACAATGATGCAAAGAAAAACGCTACGCTTAAGCTTTTGTTAAAATCGCTGCTTACGTTTAATTATAAGAATAAATAACAAAACATATTGATTCTGGGTTATTTTTATTACATACTGTAGCATATTATACTGCTAGCTTATCAATTAATTTAATACACTAGTTTAATACACTACTACATGTTTATAGGGGGCTAATAATCCGGGTCCGTGAGACCCTACAAGGCATACCGTGTAACTTTTGGTCACCAGGCATGCCGAGGGTTAATGTAGAGAGTTCGTGCTCATAAGCAATGTCAAGCCCTGACATAGTACCAGGCCGTTTGATTAAAACATTATCTACTTAGTAGTAAAGACGGTTGATCATTGTTCTTAGTACTGATTAGAGGGTAGACATAAATAAACCATAAGAACTTATTCAAGATTATTTATTTACACTAGCAACAGTCTAATACCTTGTCTTGTCTTGATAGCAATACAATGTAAACAACGTTTCTATGTTGAAACTGCTGCAACAAGTATGCGTCTATATGTATTTCCATGTAGTTTTATATTATAATTAGCGGACGCCCGCATATTCGGCCGCTTGAATACACAAAAACCTTCCTCGAGAATGTCTCTACCCACTGGTGGATATCAAAATCCGCTGCGTAGTTTTAAAGATTTAAGCATACATAGGGAACGAATGCTACAAGATCTTAGCACGGTGAGCCTTGAGGCGGGACTTGCGACGAATAGATCCAAGACGCAGCTAATGACCAACAGTGCAAAACATAAGATCACTATAGACGGACAGGATGTAACGTACATTGATGAATACATCTACTTGGGTCAGATGGTATCCTTCGAAAATAGGCAAGATAAAGAAATCGACCGCCGCATCGACAATGCCTGGAAGAGCTACTGGTCCATGAAGGGAGATCTCCCAATCTCCCTCAAACGACGTCTCGTTTATATGTGCATCTTGCCCGTTCTGACTTATGGCGCTCAAACCTGGTCACTGACCAAAAAACAAAAGTTCCGCCTTGGGGTTAGCCAAAGGTCAATTGAACGCAGCATCTTAAACATTAAAAGGATAGACAGGGTCCGAAATACCGAACTGCGTTCGAAGACCGGTATAATGGATGTGGGCTATAAGGCCGCGAAACTGAAATGGGAGTGGGCGGCCCACGTAAGCCGGATGAATCCTGACCGTTGGGCGAGGGTCACTAGTACATGGATACCGGAAGATGGAAGACGCCGCCCGGGTCGGCCCAGACAGAGATGGCGCAACGATTTGGATGCCTACCACGAAGGTTTAAGGTGGCGCAAGATAGAGCACGTTGGAAGGAGTTGGGGGAGGCCTTTGCCCAGCAGTGGGACAGTACAGGCTGATAAAAAAAAAAAAATAGGGAACGTAAGCGACTTTGGTTTATTACTACATTATGATTTTCTTAACTAATAAAAGAATATAAAACCACTTAATGGCAGTGGTAGATATAGTGATCTATACAGGTTGTTACGTTAGGGTTATATCAACAAAAAGTTCATCATAAAAAAGTTATATGCGTTATTTCAAATCAAAACAAACGTGTCCCAACACTAGCGCTTGACGTACTTACTAATAGACAATGGTGGGAGGGGCGGGAGATGGCGTCAAACACGACGAAGTCGGTGTCCTTTGACGGCTTCCAATACTAAGAAATTTGCGGCGTGATCATGATGCGAAACAGAGACAAAATGTTCCAACCAGGAGAGAGAGAGTAGGTTTTTCACAGGCGCGCTTTATTTGTACAACTTATTTGATGTCAATGACCGAATCAGCTGATTTTAGCAAGTGTTGTTCAAACAAGAGTGTTTTATTCGGTAATAATGTTGTTTTCTGTATGATTTTTTTTTCTTGTTTGGCGGTCGACACATATCAAAACGGGTTCTGGTATACCAGCTGATGGGGCTATCTTCGGGTTGATATAACCCTGTAGATGTTTAGATGGTAAAGAAATTTTGTTTTTTAATTCCGCGGCCCGTCTCACGCCCGTTGCCGGGCGTCTCTGGCTCGCACGCAGAAGGTATTTCCATTGGCGCCCAATGGTAAGGAATTGCAATAAAATACAGTAAGAATTGATAACCAACCTCATCCTTATTTAAAAGGGGGTTAAAAAAAGGGAGTGGTAAGAGAAATAGATCATACATCACGCAAAATTATATAATCTATTTGAAATAATTTCTATCTAAAGTGGCAGTATGGTAATTACTCAGATTTAACCCTTTCATGCTAGGAATAACATAATTAGTGTAGTCTTTTTATTACTTTAGCGCATGCCTCGAAAGGGGCCAGTTTCCCAAAGTGTGGAGGACGGGGAAACTGGTCCTGATCCGTAAGGCGGGGCGGCCGGTGGACTCACCGTCCGGATACCGGCCGATCGTGTTGCTCGACGAGGTGTGTAAGCTCTTTGAGCGAATTATCGCGGAACGCCTCGTCGAGCATCTCACGAGTGTGGGGCCAGACCTGGCGGATAACCAGTTCGGTTTCCGTCGGGGACGCTCCACCGTGAGCGCGATCATGCGCGTGAAGAGCCTGACGGAGGAAGCAGTCTCGCAGGGCAAGGTGGTGGTGGCGGTGTCTCTTGACATCGCCAACGCGTTCAACACCTTGCCATGGAGCTGCGTTAGGGAGGCGCTCGTGTATCAAGAAACGCCTCTCTACCTCCGTCGTATTGTCGGGGCCTATCTCTCGGAGAGGGCCATAGCTTTCCCCAGCTGGCTCGGGCCAGCTCGGCGAGATGTGTCGTGCGGTGTTCCGCAGGGGTCGGTCCTGGGGCCGCTTCTGTGGAACATCGGCTACGACTGGGTGCTGCGGGGTGCGTTGCCTAGGGGTGTCGGCGTAACGTGCTACGCCGACGATACCCTCGTCACGGCGCGGAGTGCAACGTACCAGGAGGCAGCACTCAAGGTCACGACGGGTGTTGCTCGAGTCGTGGGTCGGATACGGCAGCTGGGACCGGAGGTGGCCTTGCACAAGTCCGAGGTTCTGTGTTTTCACAGACCTCGGAACGGTCCACCCGAAGGTTCCAGCATAAATGTGTGATGAAGTACCTAGGGATCGTACTTGATAGCCGATGGAACTTCGGACCACATTTCCGAAGTTTGGTCCCCAAGGTGACGCAGGCATCCGTCGCGCTTTCGCGACTGATGCCCAACCTAAAGGGACCCAACGCCTCCTGCAGGAGACTGTACCTGGGGATCGTGCGGAGTATGGCCCTATACGGGCTCCCGTATGGGCGGATAGGTTGGCGGTCAAGGGGAACGTGACTCTGTTAAACAGACCACTTCGAACCTTGGCCGTCAGAACCGTACGGGGGTACCGCACGATCTCCGGAGAGGCTGCATGTCTCCTAGCCGGGACCCCTCCATGGGACCTGGAAGCGAGAGCCCTTGCGTCATTGTTCCAATGGCGCAAGGAGGCGCTGGAGCGGGACCACAGGCCTGCGTCTCGAGAAATCGAGGACCAGCGGTCCCAACTCCGCCAGGATCTCATGGAGTCATGGAGGGTGCGACTTGAGCAACCCAAGGGGGGTGCCATCTTCATCGCGGCGGTGAGACCGATCATGGACGATTGGCTGCAGAGGCAGCATGGTGACCTCACGTACCGTGCGACGCAGATCGTTGCCGGGCATGGATGCTTCGGTAGCTATCTGTTTCGCATGCATCGTGAGGTCACACCCCGGTGTCAACACTGCGAGGTTTCCGACGACGACACCGCACTCCACACGTTGGTGGAGTGCTCAGCGTGGGCGAGTCAGCGCCGGGACCTCGTAGTGGGTCTGGGCGTGGATACCCTCTCGCTGGGGACCATGCACCAAGCCATGGTATCCAGCGGGAGTAGGTGGAACGCGGCCGTGTCCTTCTGCGAGCAAGTCATGCTCGTGAAGGAGGCGGCCGGGAGGGAGAGGGAGCGTACCCTCCCCGCCGAGTTCCATAGTCGGCGGCCAGGCCGCCCCAGACTACGCGACTACGCCCAAGACTATCGTCCTCCATGATCGGGGCCTGAGGACGGCGGGATCGCCACCCACCGTCCTTACAGAAGCAGGCTAGAAGGGTTGCGTGCTGCGGGGCCTTTGCCCCATAGCACGCAACCAGATTCACTCACTGACGCGGGATAAAACCCGACCCCAATGACGCGGGATTCTCGTCCCGACCAAACACCCGCAGAGACCACAGAGGTGGTCAAAGTCCGCCGGGCGCCACTGGATATACCCTCTGCTAGTAACCAGAGACGCCCGGCAACGGACGTTAGAGCCGCCGCGGCCCTGGGCCGCGGAATTAAAAAAAAAAAAAAAAAAAAAAAAGTTTTTTATTAACTTTAAAAAACAATGACAACTGATATAGTTCTAATTAAACAAAAAAAGACATAGAGACGACGTCATGATGTTTATAATTAATTGATTGGTAGCCAGAACTGAAGAGAAAACTGTTATTCTGGTAAATAACAATTATAGTTGTCCAACAAAAATCCCTTCATTTATTTATAAATGTCAACAATATATTTAGAATCATTAGAAAACAAACCCATTTAAACTCTCAGTGTCACTATACAAAAGGTGTCAAAAACAACCTGTACCGAAATTATTACACTTTCCAAGTTTCTTGGTAACTGTCTCGTTAGTTGCTGTTGCCGAGGACCTGTTGCTCCGCGGCTATAAATAATGATAATTAGTTGCATCAGATTAGAAAAGTGTGACATTAACGCACACCTATTTATCGTGATGATCATGGTACCACATTATAAACAATAAGATATCTAGTTATTTAACAGGTGCACCTGTTGATATATTTATCGGTGCGTGTTGAAATGATTTACAATTAATTTTTTAACCAAATTTAAAAAAGGAGGAGGTCCATTGAAATTTATAGCTTTGATGGTCGTCCCATTTCTATAATTAGTTGGTCCCATTCCAGTAGTTTGAAGTCGATTTTTGAGTCATTGTTTGGCAAAACGCATAGAATACAGTTCCGTAATCACTGATAATGGCCTGTATAACTCCTGAATTAATAAAGTTATCCAAACCGTTATAGTTTTTCTTTAGAGCTCATTATGTACATGGAGTACTACGGAGTTCATTACGGACATACTTTGACTGTCATGTAGGTTGCAAATTGCGAATTGATTAGTACACGCATGCGTGCTGAACCTGCTCGTGGGTGGAAACACGGATGATAGGAAAAGTACCCTAAAGTTTGGAGTTTCTTTTTAAGTCCGCGGCTTTGGGCTGTGGCCGCGGACTACGTCCATTGCCGAGCGCCTCCGGTAGACACTGAAAGAATTCCCAGTGGCGCCCGGCGTAAAGTTTGGGGTAATTAGAAAATGACGTCACGGAGAACCCGTCGATAGCATTTATACTATTTTTCAAAAACCTACCTTGATGTGAGAGGTTTGAAATCTGTATTAAATAAAATCCTCGGAAACTTGAATAGTATGTTATCTTCGAAAACGGTCGCAAGAAACCAGAAACAGATGTTCCAGATAAACTACATAAAATATAACCCAATTCACACATCGCTGAAGTAAGCTCAGTTTAACTCAAATGTGGTTTTAATCCGTTACAAAGCACCTGAAGATACCAGTTAGAACATCACAATAATACTTTAGAAAACTAGATCTTATAAGAACTAAGTAAAGTTTCAATTTTGATACAGAGTTACAGACTTACTGAGACACAAATCTCTAACTCTTGGAAATAGTATGAACTATAAAGAGAATTAAAATCAGAGTTGTGAAAGGTGAAAGATCTTGGAGGTGTTCTTGCACGGTTGACGAGGCAGAACAGTAAACGGGGTATATTCGTGGAATGACTATGTGAGTAGGGTTGACACTTTCCTACGTTATGACTATTTTAGTTCCACTTTTGGTTTCACACTATTTTGCAGTTTTTTTTATCGTCGACATTCTCAAACAACGACATCTGGCCGAAACTAAGCTAATATAAGCTTGTGCTATGGGATCTAGACGATTGATGCTTTGGAGGCAGTCAAACTCACACTTCAAAAGTAGCATCGCCACAACATTGGATTTTTGATGATGATGATAGTATTGATATCGTGTTGACAGTTATTTTCATAACTTTTACTAAAATCATGGGTTGCAAAATTTTAATACAAACATTTTTATTTATTGAAAAAATAAATCAGTTTATTACAATATTACTTCATCGTGTAGTTCATGACCATTCTGGTGCTTTTACTAACGACTGTATAACGAGATCGAGTTTTTACTGCTCATTATATTGTTTACGAGTCATTGAGAGACCCCCACCTGCATGCAAATCTCATTAAATTCAAATTAACAAATACACCTTAATTCTAAATATTCAAAGCCACTGAAAATTACATCACACTTATATTTTACAGTTGAGATCCTATTAGTAGGTATCAACCCTAAATCTGAGGGGGACATTTAACACTTATTGTGGTAGCGACAAACAAAAGCGGTGGTCAAACAAAAGGCCAGTTTGGGCTATAAATATGACTCGTCTCACTGGATGCGACTGACGACGGCACTGCATTCAGGGCAGTCGTATTCAGTCCAGTCCAGCTATACTATTAAATGTGAATTTAAAGGTGAAAGAAGGAGTATTTTAGACTGAGTTGAAGTAAATTGCTGTTATTTGATTCTATGGTTGCAAATATATTCATTGACCCGAGTCGGGTCTTGTTTCCATAACTGTGAGTTTAATAATAAAATAAACAAATAGGTGAGCACGAAGACATTTATTTATACGAATACAAAAAAAACTATCCATTAGTTCGATATCTTTGTGTATTAAATCTGAACAAAAGATTTTCACATTCCGCCCGCCGACCTCAAGGAGGCCTTATCCGGCAGAGTCCACTTGTAATGTAAATATGGTATTGTGCTCAATAAGAGGTGTTCCAGCATTTCGGACCGCAATTGTTTAATAATGTCTGTATTAATTTTGGGCAAGTTTCAATTGTGTTTTGCGATTGTTAAAGATGCTGGTGCCTACTTTAAAGGCTTGGGCAAACCAAAAGCAGTTGCAGTGCAGTAGCAGTGCGGTAGCAGTGCGTGCTTAGCAGGGCAGGTCAGTTGCGTCGCGGTTGATGTCACACCAGAAACATGAGCAGTCAGAAAGCAGTTTGAAGGCGATCCTGCTTTATAACCGCGTTATGTGTGTCGTATCGATCGCCACACTCAACACACTTAAAGATGTTGAACGGTTCGGACTACGAAGAGGAGCTATTGTTGCTTCTAGCTTTGAGAAAAAAAAAAGAATATGGGTTCACGATATAAATAAAAGAAGAGATAAATGTGGGGAGTACCATCGTCTATGTCGGGAATTAGAATCTTTTGAAGATCGGTCCATTTGGTTCCATGAAATTACAACCGTGTACAACCTGCGCTGCGTCTGTCCCGCTCAACTGCTCTAGTGTGACTACTCAAAATGTCGGAGGTAGTAATACAACGTGTGCTCACTGCGGCCGCCTCGCGCCTGCGCTGCCACCGCACCGCGTCTGCGCTGCTCCCGTCTAAATGTTTTGTCGAAAAGCAGTGCGTGCGCGGCGCTGTGGCGGAGCAGGTAGGTTCAGCGGGCCCGCGTTTGTTCAGTGTGTCATCCCTCATATAACTACATTATTTACTAACGTAGACGCACTGCTGCTGACATTATTTTCCTTGAAGAGATAGAACTTTATTTTAACTGCTTTAACTGCTTCGGGGGCGTGGTCGGTAGTGCATCAGCTTTCGACTCCGGAGTCTCGGGTTCGATTCCCGGGTCGAATCAAATATTTTTGTGATCCACAAATGTTTGTTTCGGAGTTTGGGTGTTTTCTACGTATATTATGTTTATATGTAGAAATATATAAGTATGTTTATCAGTCGTCTAGATCCCATAGCACAAGCTTATAGCTCAGTTTGGGCTAGATGACGTTGTGTGAGAATGTCCAAAAATATAAAAAAATATATTTGAGATCTATGTTAACATTACCCAACTGAGATTTCTTATAAAAAAAATTACAATTTTATTATTTGCAGTTTTAATAAAGTTAAGATTTTTTCTAAACTCTTATTGCTTTTTACAAACATAAGCTAAACAGAAAATGTAGGTACTTTAGTTTATAGCTCAATGTGATCAAAGTTTTCATACACGAAGACATAACAAGTTTTTTGAAAATTTTCATAACAATTCAATCTTCTCCAGAATAATACAGCTACTGATATTATTTATTGATAGCATCTATTTAAATATTGACCAAAACACCAAGGGTATATTCAACCAGCTTCGAGATGAGTGTTATATAATGCTGACTCAGCTTTTCTAAAACCATTAACAGAGCTACAAAGGGGAGTGGCGATACAAACACAAATAAATCCAAGAGGGAAATATCAGATCCTGTGGAATGATGAATGATTTTAAAACTATTCAAAGATTATCCATGATTTCGTAAGTTAAAATAACGATTTGGATATGGTATGTGACTGTAAGTGACAATTGACATTATCTACCTAATTTTAAAATTCACATAAAATATTTTAACTTGTCTAATATATTGATTGAGGGTGACGAGATAATTTATTTACCTGATTCAATCATTTTTCATGATCACGTTTTACTACTTTGTTTGACTGATTCTAATATATTGTCGATGTAGTGTGAGAGTTCTTTGTCTGTCTAATATACATAATATATTGTTTTATTCTAAATAATTAACAAATAAATGTTACTTACGTTCTTATCTACCTACTTGTTATATAAACCATTAAATATTCAAAAATGCTGTAACTGTTGCATCATGAGAAGTTATACCCGAAACTGAAGTTATTTATCAACAGAACAAAAATGTAACTACTATTATTTTGCCAACTATGTGATAACGTAGTCTGTTTTATAAAATTTGTTCTTTGGAGTTGCCTTCTCCTTTATTTTTATGTTACATGAAACATTGTTCGTTGTATTGGTGAAAATAATAAATCTGCTCGATTTTGGATATGATATCGACCGCGTGGGTTGTACATTAAGTTATTATTTTGTAAGCTTAATGCATTTGCGGATTTTCCTATCGGGTAGAACACGATCAAAGAAACTGCTTTTCAACCGAATTCCGAAAAGGAGGAGGTTCTCAATTCGACTGCAGGTTTCTTTTTATGTTTGTTGGTCTCTTGACCAACTCGTTGGTAATCTTTGGACTGGATGAACTGAGTTTGACAATTATTTGATCCCATTTCGGTACTTTGAAGTCGGCTGTTGTGTCCATTTTTGACATGTATTTTATTATTACCTGCAATATAGATGCAGGGTTATTGTGTGGGATTCTAAACTTCTTTTTGCTATTTAAAAAAAAAACTTTCTTGAGCCTGGTTACTTAAACATGCTGAATGTATTGAAAAGAAATACTAAGAAGTGAACAATTCTGTACCTATTATAAAATATTACGATGTAAAAATAACTTCTTTAGTAATGAAACCACTAAATTTAAATGAAAGTTTGTTCATAGATAAAATAGAGCTTAAAAAATTCCATAATATTGTGAAACCTATTCCAAAGGTAAAAACATATCCTCAATCTAAAACCAAAATATTATTATGATTTTAGAAGAAGATAATTTAGAAGATGTTCTAAGAGTAATACAGAAATAAGAGTTCATTATAATATAAAATAAGTACAGCATTAAAACTGAGGAAGTCTAGATTTTGTTCGTTAAAGTTAATGAGCAGGTATTTAAGAGCCTCGCTCCAGTCAATGCCTGTAGTAGCTGACGTAAGGTAATTGGGCTAAGTTTGTATAGTGGAGCATGACTCTTGAAACAACGTTTATTGTCTTGAAATGCTTTCTGATTTATTTATTTTTTGTATCAGGTCGCCATATTGACGCCTCCCGCCTGATGGACCGTCTGGCGATTGTAGGCGACTCTTGCAGTACGCAATATGATTCATGGTGCTGATGTCCTCCCTGATGTATCCGTCAACAGTGACACTCTGTCAATAATTTCTGGCGTGTGCACGAGCGTGGCTTGTGAACCCCAACTTGTTCATGAACACGCGATCGCAAGATGAACAGTACAACTGTCCGCTAGAATTGTACGTGTACATACGTGTGTCAAATCAAATCACTCAGCACTCTATGTTGGTCGTTATGACACATTAAAATAGTGACGTGAAATGTCAATTTACTGACTGACTTTAACTAGCTGATGATGGCTACGCTCAAATGAATGTCACTTTTCGATCACCCGTTATAGTGAAACTATAAAATTTGTTTGTAAAAGGATTGAACTCCTTCTGACAAAATCCCTTGGAAGATATTAGACTTTTATCCCTATAATAGCAGTGGGGAGCTTTCACGAATGGGAAAATAGCCATGTTATGTAAGAAACATAGCTATTGAACAAAAATAACACCTTACAGCCAAGCGGCGGACATCGTTGACTAGAGCCCCGAGCGGCTACATACAGCATGTTCAAAATTATCATTTGTTTTAAATTTGATGTTGGACCGTTGACTTACACACACACACTAACTAATGGGATGAGGCACTCGGGAATCCAACAGTTCCCGCAGATGGGGCTAATCTTCTTTAATATAAGAAAGGGGAATTATTACTCTTATACGTAGCACTTGTGGAAAAAGACTACAGTATTTGTGTGTTTATTTGTTGGCTTTATATTTCTTTAGGAATATTGTATTAAGACAAAGCAGTTTTAATACATAACTAATTAAATAAGAATGATGAACAGTAGAATGTCGGAGTATTATGATTTCAAACTGACTTTTGTATTTTTACTGTGACTTGTGCCGTGGTTAAAGTATACGTTGGTCCCACAAAGGGCGAGACTATTACCATTACTAAGATCTTGATGAACCACTATGCATTAATTTTGAGTGTGTAGCACATGGACATATAGCATAAACACACTTATTAATACTGCTTAATAAGTGTGTTTATACACATGTCACGCCTATAATCCCGAAGGGGTAGGCAGAGGTGCAATACACACCCACAATTTGCCAGTATTTTTAAGTATGTTTATGTTAAATAAAAATAATTTAAACAGCAGCCTATAGTGTAAAATGTTAACTCATAATATGAAGGAGCAACCGATCGACCGATAAAGCAAGATATAAGAGATTTTATTCAGTGCCCGCCATTTGATTTATATCTATATTGTGAACCAGCCATTGAGTATAAAATACGACTAAACAAAAACCAGTTAGATACAACTTTGTAGATGATACTGCTGTATTTTGTTGTACCGTACTCCTAGAACATTATGAACTCGCAGTGCATTATTGATAATGATAGGTATATTATGAAGCAATTTAGATTATAACTTAATAAAATAACCAAATTATGATCTAACCTTAAAATAATTATTCGTGAAATATTTATTAATAGAATAACTTAATAATAAAGTACACCACAACCACAATTTATATCTAAATAAACTGTCAGAATTCTGGGATCGCAGAAATTTCTTGACGCACTTTGTTGCTAGAGAAAATAACGCGCATTTCCGCGTACTGGTATTTGATACCTACGATGTAATTGTTCATACGTCAGTAGGTATTTGCACTAAACATGTCGGATATTTATTTAAAACAACATTGTGTCCCCAATCCGTTATGTACCCAATCCAAACATAGTGGTCTTTCGAGCCGACTGCCATAATATAAGCTTGCGTAAGAACGGTCACAGTTATTTGTGGAACAGCAGCCTACTGCTGTACCAGTATTTTTCCGTATGGTATTTATACTAGGAGGTACAGTGTTCCTTTATCTGTGGTCACATGTCATTGTAGCATCGTCTAGTTCTAATCCGATTTCTGAATATAAATACATTTAGTTCTACGTCATGATCATCTTAACGAGTCGCAAGTGCTTCTCGGTGACAGCATGTTCCAAAAAAAGCCATAAACCGTGGGTTGTTTTTTAAAACATGATCGTCAAAACCTCATAAAGAACACGCTACTGTCAGCAAGGAAGCTTTCTTTATTATTAACGTTGTCGACGCAGCTGCTGTATGCTATAATACGTTGCGTAGACTCAATGTAGTAGGTATTAAATAAATATCATTAATCACCTACTACCTCTTTTTGATATGAGACGCTGAAATTACGTTCAGTTAATGCATTGACTACTCAGAGTACGAACTAAAATATCAAACTTTTAAACTATCGCATTTCATAATCTATATAATCCTTTTAATTTTTCGGGAGTAACCTTTTATGCCTGACGTTTCGAACAGTATTAGGCAGCCTATGATCACGGTCGGTGAAATCGGGTCAAACGTCAGGCACAAAAGGACCTGTAATATACGACATGTTTCGTGTTGAGTCCCAGAAAACAATACAATATTATTTTATTATTAAATATCAAAGTCTAACTGTAATATAAGTATACTGAGAATGTGGAAACAACATAACAACTCACTTACATTGAAACGTGAAATGTTCTCAAACATTTCGAACGGTATGTAACGTGCCATCGCTTTCATTACATTTTTCCGATAGCTACCTGAAAACTTTATGGCAGACTTTGATTGGAAATCGTTGCTCTGTACCGAAAACTTTGTTCTACATACGAAAACGGACAATTGATTTGTTTCGACAAGCCCCAACACGTTTTCCTGTGATGGGTTGTAAAATTGTTTTGAAGTATTTTTGCGAATGTGGAGTAGCACTAGACAATTTAAAAGGGATAGTAAAAACGTACATAACATTTCTGCAAAAACGTCTAGTTTATGAATGAGAAGAATTATTGTATAAAATAAGAATTGATAAAATGTTTGTTTAAATACGGGGTTAAACCTGGGGTAGCATGAAAATTTAGAATGTGTTATTCTAGAATTTAAATCAGTGAGAATTGAGAAGGAGTTTGGTGGTTAACACTATGTTAGACTATTCTATGTACACTAATATTACTAAAAAGAAAGAAATAAAATTATGAAAAATGTTTTGTTTATAGGATGATGAGGTACAAGCACGTCTGCTTTCCCTAAGTTCCCTGAGTATTAGACTCAGAGACAAATAATAATTGTGGACCCACACGTTGCTTCAATACGGGGTTGGTCCCACGTTCTAGGCAACGAACCTATAGTCGCTTACCCGAAAGTTTTTTTACCAAAGCAGTATAAACAACTGTAATAAATCAATTACAAAGAGACCAAAAACTTTGAATCGCATACCAGAACTTAATTTGAATTGATTCCCAAAAACATCCAATTAATTACTCCTTTAATTATCTTAATTCCCACTTGCACCAAACAAACTGTCCTAAACTAACTACCAAATGGAGATATCATTAAACCTTAGGAAGATGTGGTACCTACTCTAATTAATTAAAGAGGCTATCTTGATGTTCTGTGGCTATTAATCAGGAGATTGATATAGATAGCGGCCGCTTGGCCACACAATGTGGATATCGACTGCAACAGTTTTCTCGCGTTATCCAACTAATTAATACTTTGATCTTGCAAATAAAGTGGAGTAGGATGGAACAGAGCTACTGCATTACCCTTCTGGCATAACCTATCAGAGTCGGATTGCTCTGAATTGGAGTATTTACTATGATAAACAAAATAAACAAACTGGGAAGTCTTACCGACTTATCTCATCATCTCATTACACTCGCACTATATCTGACCAATGAATGGTTTGAATCCGTTCTCGAATTGTCTTAGTTAAATCTTTCTTTGTGTAATTGTATTTACATTCTTATTAAGTATCTTGTTGTTTCTAAAATTCAAGCACTAAATCCTGTATATGCGAAATCACATAAATGGTATTTAGATATTATAAGGATAGATGTATAAGAAGTGTTTGTTTTCTATGAAATCAAAACTAATTATCGCACACGTTTCAAACTTCACACAATTAACAGGTCTGAACTGAACTAAATAACGTGGGTAGATTTGATTTTTAGAACTAAATGGATCAGTGTTAGGCCGACTAAGAAATAAAAAATAAGTAAAAAATAAAATAAAATAAGGGTATGAATATACAAAACAACTTATAAAATTGTTTACGATCCACGATAACGGCAAGATTTGTATAAAAAACAATACGTAATTCGAACTTTATACCCTAAGTAAGTGATGGACATAATATTCCAGGCTTAAGCTATCCTCATTCTCTTGTACGTGGTGCAACTTCTGAACGAGGTTCTTGTAAATAATAAAACACGCCAAACATTGACACAAAAAGTAACGTCAAATTACCGGAATGGCACCAAATATTTTTCGAAATGGGACAACCTGAAATGCAGTCGTTTTTAATTTGAAATAAAATAACGAAATCAGTTTACCCAGTCGAGGTATAACAAACATAAAAAAAACATAGCGTCGAATTGAGAATCTCCTTCCTTTTTATAGTAGGTTAATAATACAAAGTGTTCGAAAATTCCAATAGTTGGCTTCTTATTCATGAAACCAACAAAAGAACTGTCTAAATGTGGGCGGATTCAAAGTTTTTTTGACCCCTTAAGGGATGAATACATGACGAGACTGGCGGACCAAGAATACAAAAAAAATTTTTTTTTTTTTTTTTAAAGAATATTCAATGAAAATAATGTCTTTTATAATAATTCATTCTCAAAACTCCACTAAGTAAGCTATTAACCCGTCAAATGCACCGTATGTTACGAGACATCAGCCCACTTTCCACATTAAAGTAAGTAAATACACAAATAAGTTGTATCTCACTGCTTTTAAGTGCTAGTTAATCGTAGAATGTCTTTGGCGATAGTATCTGTGTTACACTGACCAACACACGGCTAAGCAGTTGTATAATAAAATAATTACGTTATAAATATGCAAGTGGACGAAAGCTTTTATTTACTTTCATTTGTCGTCGGTGTGTAATGGAATCTTGCAAGATAAAAACACAGTTCGCAATTTTCCCGTAAATTGCAGGAAGATTCACTAATGATGACTTGGAACTGATCTCAGACTGGAGCTGGGAGGTGGTTATAGCCACTTTATAATAAAATGGCGCAACCCTATCGTGTTTGGACTCGCTAGATAGGTCTAATCTTTGTTTTTACATAGTATCTAGGACACTCAGAGCATTAGAAAATCATTAATGATTCTGTAATCTAAACCTATATTCCAACCGTCAGGACGAAAAAAAAAACCGCCAGGACGTTATGTACCTACATGATCTGTTAATATTTTCTTCAGTGACATATTCTATATATAAAACAAAGTCGTGTTTCAGTTTCTCAGTTAAAAATATTAAAGGACACTAATTGTTTTTTTATGAAAAATTTACCGCCAGCATAAGATATTTGATGCGCATCACTAAAGAACATATTTAATTATCTTAAAGGTGATGTCAGCTTACACAGATAAATCGAATAAAGAATGTAAAAATCAACCAATACAAATAAATAAATTTAATTGCCCACTTGCATCCAAAGGTAACATGGCAAAATCTTGAAAAAGTAAACTGGTTGTTTCTTGCTTTGGGCATTGCGGAAAGGAGTACTGGCACAGAATAGGGAATAGTACTTACATACAGAACTTGCACTCCGACATTATAATAATAATAATAATGTCCAGTAAAGTAAAATATATACCAGCATAATTAAACCAATAATTATAACGTTAATGCCTCAATATCGACTCTAAAGTCAATGCCGTGTCACAAACAAAGGACAACCCTTACTGATTTACAACTTCAAGTTGTCGCTGACGTCACGTATTTTTTGCGGTTTCTTAGGCGAGTTACATAGGAATGGTACTGGGCCGAATTCAAAAAACAATGAGGTGACGGTTTAGGAAATACAAAAAAATCTAACAAAATAGGCGACTTTTATCGTGATAAGGGCAACAATATAGGGAAAACTAAACCCAATTTACTAATAAACTAATTCACTAATTAATGATAATGGAGCTGATTTTGATAGTAACCCTATCAAAAATCCAACTGATAAAATACTCAACATTATTCGCATTAAAACCGCTTCGAAATTCAAATTGAGACGTTAAAAGCAACCTGGGGCGACGCTAATGAACTCTTTTTGTGTTTTTTTCTTAATTTTAGCATAAACGCGTGGGAGGTACTGTTTTATTCACCGATAATGGACATTTACGGGTTAATGATATGGGTTGAGCGAGATTGGGTGAAAAAGACCGGAATTGTAGTTAATGAGATATACTTTAGGTTGGGTCAGACTTTTAATATCTGTTTACTTTAGAACAAGCTGAGATTTTTATACAGGGTCAACAGCCTTAGCTAACTACACTAGCGTAGATCTTAGAAGCAGAGAGTCCGTGAAATACTTTTTACGTTCTCATCATAATCCTTTCTGATCATCATCTTTTAGTCTAAACGCGATGCGGCTGAACTTCGATGTTTTCTGTGCAGCGACTGCCATCTGACCTCCACAACCCACGGGTAATCTCGAAGTTTTGTAGTTACAGTTGGATTTTATTTTAGGGTTCCAAATACCCGTAACGACTGCCATAGATGTTCGTATAACGACCGGGATCGACGGCTTATTGTGCTTTTCAAGGCACGGAGCGGTCTCAATGTCTTAAGAAAATGATCACACATGACCTACCTGGCTAGATGGCCTTTAACCTTTGCAATGTGTTAACCTACTTGGTTATTACTAGACCACGAGCCTCTCCACGTTCTTCTCTTTCTTCGTGTTCACGTTCTGTTGAACACATTAACGAAATAAAAGTGTCCTAGCCCATTCAGGAAATCGTCTTTGTAATGGTTAAATAATTATTTAAATTGTTACCTACATTAGTTGCAAAGTTTAGCGCAGAAATAAAATTTACCTTTCTATGTATTAGTTACTAAAGTAATTATTACATAGACTTGTTAGTTACTATAGTAAAAGAAGAAAGATTAACACAAGAAATTAAAATTAATGTGGCATCTTTATTATTAGTCAAAGTAAAACATTAAGTTGTCTATAAAATATGGAGTATATTATAAGATATTAAGGTCACTTGTGAAATATAACAGTCGTACATCTCATCAGCATTATTTAAGAATTAATAGCATAAAATTTATTTGTTCATTCAGGTTTTTTATAATTAAGACATCTTATTTCTTGTGATTAAAGACGTATACGATTTTGTTATTCTGGTCACGATACAAAAGTTAATACTGTAATTTTTTTTCTTTTGTATTGAATTTCGATGTATTCATATCATACGTATTTTTTACAAAAATATTAATAAATATACAAAAATAAAAAAATTACCTGTCAGAAATAAAAAAAACTCAAGTGGTTCCCAATCCGCCTTCGTAGAAATACTCGGTTATTATGTCTCCTCTTTAATGTCCTACACAATCCCTCATATCCTTCCTACCTGCGGGAGCGGTTCACACTGATGCGTGCATCAGATGAATCGTGCCGGCCTCACCTCTCCTACCGCCTCAATTGTCCTTCCCACAAATCTGACTTCTTCTCCTACTCTTTCTCCGTTCATGCCGTCAGACTGTTGAACGCTCTTCCAACCGATATAAGGAACTGCAGAACTGTGTCTGGCTTCAAGAAGAGAGTCAAGGAACACTATCTCGCTTCCTTACCTTAATTATTGTACGTCTATGTATGTTTATATATCTTTTTATGTATGTATTTGTGTATTTAAGTAGTTATAGTTTATGTAAGTTTATTAACCTGCACACACATCAGGACCTGTTTGCATCACGATCTCCTCTCTTAGGCCCACTGGAAGAGATCTCTTTAGAGATAAGTGGCGCCATTGTATACATGTTTAGTTTGTATCCATTTACTGTTTTATTTACTGTGTGTACAAAAAAAAAAAAAATCATTAGTGCAAAGATGCCCATGATGCTGGCAGCTTTGCCTTTCTGTAAAGTAGGTACTACTGTAAATTAAACTATTCCCAATTCATTAGGTATCCATTTTTCTATATGTATGAGTGTATGAGATTGTCCTTTCTGTGTGAGAAAATAATAATGTGGAAGGTATAGTATAAAAAGTGTCTTATTTAGTTCAATGAAGCAGAGTTCAAACCCAATTTAATTTTGTAAGTACATGTTACAAAGTATTATGTATACTTTTTTTTTTTTGTTTTTTTTTTTTTTTTTTTTTTTTTTTTTAACTCCGCGGCGCAATGCCGCGGCTGCTCTAGCGTCCGTTGCCGGGCGTCTCTGGTTACTAGCAGAGGGTATATCCAGTGGCGCCCGGCGGACTTTGACCACCTCTGTGGTCTCTGCGGGTGTTTGGTCGGGACGAGAATCCCGCGTCATTGGGGTCGGGTTTTATCCCGCGTCAGTGAGTGAATCTGGTTGCGTGCTATGGGGCAAAGGCCCCGCAGCACGCAACCCTTCTAGCCTGCTTCTGTAAGGACGGTGGGTGGCGACTGGCGATCCCGCCGTCCTAGTATTATCTATACTTATGATAAATCTGTAGAAGTGAAAATTCTGAACATTGAAAATATCAAAAAAAATAATGGCAGGGGGTGTTACTAGACCGACACCGAACCCAAAAATGTGATTAAAAAAATTTTTGTCTGTCTGTCTGTTCAGGCATCACGTAAAAACTACCGGTCCGATTACGATGAAACTTGGTATAATTATTCTTTAATATCCTGGGCACCACACTGGGTACTTTTTATCCCGGAAAAGTATATACAATAAAAAACAAACTTTATTTTGCGGTTCGATCCCTAGACCCGATTACTGTACCAACCGCAAAAATAATAAGTTTGTCGTAGGTTTTTTTTTTATATTGGGTTTGCCAAATTTACGCCGCCCGCCTGGTGGTAAGTCGTGACGACGTCTAGCGATTGTGGGCCACTCTCACAGCACACAATACTATAGAGAGTAGCCCTCAACTTGACGACCTACTGATGTGCCTCTTCACGCTCCGCTTAAAGAACCCAGGGTTATATGTGGGAGGAAACACGTGCACAGGCAGGGCGTTCCAGGCCACTATTGTTCGGCAGAGAAACGAACGTTTAAAACGTTCGGTTCTCGCGAACATGCTATCCACTGTGTGGGAGTGGCATATCTGCCCGGCACGCGTTGTTCGGGATCGGAAGGAAGAGGGTGGGATCAGATTGAAGAGCTCTTCAGAACGGGTAATAGAATATTTAATAGAGAAACTGTCTTTATGAACGCTATTAAACCCAAAACAATGGTTTTTAGAACTTTTGTCTGTTTGTCTGAATGTTTGAACACGCTAATCTCAGAAACGGCTTAACCGATTTAAATTTTTGATTTGAATTTGCGGTTTGGTTTTCAATCGGTTCATAAATAAAAAAGTTATGTAGATCTAAAGTAACACGAAGGCGGAGCTGCGGGCAACAGCTAGTATGTAAATATAATCATATCCAAGTCATCCAACTGAGTAAGTAATGTGTAACTTTTTGGCCAAGAAAAATATCTAACAAATTGTAATTCTCTCAGCGAGCAAGGAAAGCATTTGGAACGTATGTTAATAGCTAAGAAAGGAGTGTTTCATCTCCTCGACTAAGAATACTTAAGAGGGCATTACTTACGTGTAGACGTAGACTACGGTGAGTTAGAAAAAGCTTTGTGAAACTGAAATAAATAAGGAAATGGCAACCTTTTTGTTTGAGATTCTTTAAGTGTTAGGGGCTTTTACAGTCGTATTACACTAATACTACATAGTATCAGGAAACATCAGTAAGCTCGCTCACGTGGTACCAAAAGAATATGTGTTTTTTTATTAATATAGGCTTGCGTTTAGTAGGCCTACCCCGGTTCTAAGGAAACCTCTATTTCTGTCGTTCGTATGAATTTTCGTTTGTGCCACGTTCTAATATCGATATTAAAAGTTTCGTTCGCAAACGCGAGTAGGCGTCTAGAAGTCGCAGTAAAATTTGAAAGCCGACCTTAACTAGTTTGCGAAAACGCACACTGGATGATGATAAACTTGCGTTTATTTACAATAAGAATTACAATAAATAATTATTTATAAACTAAAAATGAAAATAACATTACAAAATATCGCTTAAAAAATCCTCCGCGTCATTGCCGACTGGGAAGGTTCCCAGAATGCTGGCTGTGTTGCCACGTTGGATGGCGATACTTATTCTTTGGGCTAGAAAATAGCCAGCCTTCTGGTCTTGAGAAGCATCGATTAAGCGTTTAGCAATGTCTCTATAAAGGTGGCGAGCACTCGGACCCCGTGAACCCAGTGTCTCAGCCCTAAACAGCTCAAATATGTAATCACCTGCTAGGTTAGCATATTTACGCCGTTTGAGGCCTTCAGCCGATGCAGCAGCAGCGCTGGCACATCCGGATGTGCTTGGAAGGTGTGAAGGTGCTAAAGTGTTTATGCATGTAGCGTCCCACACCAAAGGCTTTCCCATCTTCCGCGGGAGCAACGACTTGCGTTTGGCCACGATTTCACCTGATGTTTGATATAGAATCAGATGATCTACGATGGAGCACGGTTTCTAATAACCTCACCGAACAGTATGTAAGTAGAAAAAAAAATGTACATACTCATGATCTTTTAACTTTGTCTCTTATTTAATTTTATAAAACTTAGATAGGTAACTGGAGTACGTAAAAATCCCCTTTATGGACTTTAGTTGAATATAAATTTAGCGAGATTCGATTTCAGCTATCCGGTGCACCGCTAGGGAATAGATTGTCTAACGACCTGATACTAAGGATAACTACGTTGTTCAATATTGATCGTGTTTTTCATAAATTGGTTCAATGCAGAACGGTATATTAAAAGTATTGTTTCTTTATATTTTTATACAAAGACTAGCTGACCCTATGTTATGCTATGTAATTTGACAAAAAATAGGAGACAGTAGGTAAAAATTACAATATATTTCCATACTCACACGCATAGGATAGGGTTCCGTAGTTATACCATCCTTTATAGTTTTCCTTCAATGTTCATTAGATGGACTACTTGTTCACATCAGTCGTTTAGATTTTAGAGGTTGGGGAGGACGCCCTGTTTTGGCAAAAATATGCTCTTCAAAGCTAAATATCTCGCAAACTGATACTTAAAACAAAAAATCATCTTAGCAACCTCTGTTGTTTTTAAAAGAGCTATCGAATGGTACTACACGATATTATCCCCACTTTACGTGTAAGGGAGGTACAGCAATAATTTTTTTTTAGAACTTTGATATACATATCCAGATGCAAAGTTTCATGTTTCAGGCAGTATCAGTTTGGGACGAAAGTCGAGGACGGACGGATAGACATAAAGAAACTATAAGGGCTCCGAGACTTTTACTACGGAACCCTATAAGTGTGGTCTATATTAAAAAGACAAAATAAAACAAAACAATAATGTTTTTTGGAAGGTAGGTACTACACAATATCCCGTTTACCATAAAGTATAGATACGGTTGGTTTCTGAGAAATTCAGGAACAAATTTTGACATTTGACGTGCTCAACTGATACTTAACTTCAAATTCTCAATCCCGAAACCGGCCGAATGTGACTGCCGATCCGTGCGAAATTCTAGTAACTGTTAAAACAAATAATTAACAAGAACTTGATAAGTTGTTGCGAACTTATGAAGACTTGTATAATTGGAATTGTAAATGACGACAATGTATCATAAACTTGTGAATTTTGCAACGTTTTTGTTCATCGTATTGTTTACAAAGTTAATAGGCAAGTGTTAAAAGTATCACCTCACGATGATAAAAGGAATCCCAGGGTGTTTTTATGTTTGGTGTATTTTTAACGGTTCTTTGTTAAAAATGTATAAAGTTGGGGCCGATATTGGTGTTTGATACGAAGATAGTAAATTTTATATAACTTTTAATTTCGTTAATTTAGCTTAACGTTTTACCTAGATAAATAGCCTACGTCAAATAGACTCCTTCAATTTTTTATAACTTCTATATTTCGCGCGTTTTTTCGCAACTGTGCGCTTCCCCTTTAGCCACCTCAGTAGGCACATGGGCCGGGCGCGACTGGAAAACCTTGTGCCACTGGTAATACCTTCTGGGTGTAAACCAGAGACGCCTGGCAACGGACGTGAAAGAGGCTGCTGCCTTGGGCCGCGGTATTAAAAAAAAAGAAGGCACATGGAGCTTGCAGGCCTTGGGACGCGGAATTTAAAATAACTAGGGTTATAGGCCGGTTTCTGAATTGAGAATTTGAAGTAGAGTATCCACTGAGTACGCGAAATGTCAAGATTCAGGAACCAATTTTGACATTTGACCTGCTCAACGAATACCTAACTTCAAATTCTCAATTCAGAAACCGGCCCTAAGTAGAGCAAATTACAACCACACTGCTTCGCATGTGTCAGTAATAGTATGACTGTTTATTTTCTTTGTAGGCATTAGCTAGTAATGCCTACAATTGCCCGCAACAGCTTGTTGATTTTTTTCATGTCATTCATGCTTAGTAATGTTTCCCAAATTTCATTGAGTACCTTTAGACAGACATTCAGACAGACAAGAATAAAAATACCTACGTACAGATAGATGTAGGTTCAAAATTCCCATGCGAACAAACACGCTGGCGTATAAATAATATTTATAATATATATTTAACTCATTGCTCATGTTGATTTGAATAGTGTTAAAATACCTTTATGTTAAGTATGCGAGGTGTATAAGCATGTGTTCCGTAAGGCGCATTGGTGGGCTTGAACCGGTTCACATTATACCCTCTGTACCCACCGCGTGGTACGGATTGCAAAGTGATATTCTGCCAATGATCTCAATATTTTTTAATCCCCTCAAACTAAGGTTAAGGTTAACTTATTAGGAGTGGGTTTACGTCTTGAGTGTGATGACCGGGGATTGAAATCAATTTTGAAGCAGCTGATTTGGCCATAGCGTCTGGCACGTAAGATTTTGTTGCATTTTATCAACATTTCATCACAAGGCAACGGTTTCAACGGATTATTTTTCAAAATTACAATATAGCTGCTAGGTACTTTTTATTAAATTCTTCAGGCCACTTTGGACATAACCCATTATAAATGTGCCCGGTGACGGCAATACGCTGGCTCCCTACTACGTGGGACTATAAATACTGGCAAAATGTGGGTGTGTAATGCACCTCTGCTTACCCCTTCGGGGATATCGGCGCGATATGTGTGTGTGTGTGTGATTTTGCGTACGTAATCTAGTTTTCTTTTCTTCTTTCTTTACTGTCTCGTAATTTTGTCCCAGTTGTTCCATTGGACTATATTATATCTATCTTTGTGTAGTAACAGACAATACAAAATCATTTTTTTATCCCCAAATGTAGGCCTTTTTAGGCCCTCTTTTCACCAATATTATTGTCGTTGGGGCACTTTATATATTTTTGCTAGAATTTCGTTCATCTTTCAATAGGTGCATCGCATTTTGGTTAGAATGATTTATGCTCCGAGATATAGAGAAAGCTCCATTGCATCTTGTTAACCTTATTTTTTTATATTTTGTACACTATCACCTCTGTCTACCCCTTTAGGGATTTCCCTTTGTTGTGATGATAACATTTGTCCTGGCTGTTGAAACTTTGGTTAGAATTACAGAGTGGGTATGGCTTTTCTGTAGTCCCGGTAACGGCAAAATTGGCTTTCTACTTATTTGTGGAACTAACAAAATTACTGGTAATGTGTAGATATGTAATGCACCTCTGTCTGCTCCTCCGTTGTGATATAATATGTTTTAATATAAGTAAAATTTAGAAAAAAATATTTCCTTTTCTGTTAACCGTACCAAATCGCAGATCCTCGCATCCGCTAAAATAAAAGCTGAACAAGGTCTGCGACCTTTAACTGGATTCAATGAGCACGCACAATCATTTCGATATCTTAATTATGAATATATATGATCATGACTCTCTTGAGAACGATTTAATGGCTATAGTAACATCATTTTGAGAGTGATTTAAAGTATCGTTGAAATTCATTATTTATTAAATAGGAAAATTAAATTAAGGTCAAATACAAATATGAAAAAATACAATTGAAACTAACTAAATATGTACATTACCTATTTTAAAATTATACTTTCTAATTATATCTAAATTCTAATATGCGTCAAAGAATTCCTCCGCCTCGTCGCCGACTGGCAATGTTCCGAGAAGGCTGGCAGCATTTCCACGTTGTATGGCAATGCTTATTCTTTGTGCCATCGTTAATATGTCAATGTTTCGCGGGACTTAATTGTTGCGGTATCGAAACTGTGTCAAAACTTTTTTTTTTCAATAACCGATTTGCTAAACGCCTGATCGAAGCTTCTCTGGACCAGAAGGCTGCTTTTTTTCGGGCCCAAAGAACAAGACAAGTATTAACACAAACGTGACAACGAAGCACAACATTACCTTTCCATATGGCAATAATTATACTTTGTAAATATTGTAAATAAAGATTTTCAATAAATACTTAATCGCCATCCAACATGGCAACACAACCAGCATTCTGGGGGTATACCTTTCTTTAACATAATATATGTAACCCTAAAATGTTTTGGCACAATGAATTTGGCATCCTTTTTTTGGCATAATTATACTTGGTCATAATTGATTTTTAGCAGCATATTATGTACTGTGGAATAATTATATTTAGGTCTAATATATTTATGCATAGTTATAATTTGCAATAATGTTTTTAGGCATAGTGTACAGTCGCCTAATAGTATATATTACTAAAATTGAATAGGTATAAATTAATGAAATGAATGAAAAATAAAAAAGTTACTTTAACCAGTATTTCCTATATTATATAGTGTCAAAGTAGGTTTAAGTGCGACGGGGGTGGCCCTTGGGCCACCCCTAAGCCGCCTCTTAATTATTTTACATAGTTACTTATTCTGCGTAAGATGATTATGACTATATTCATTATAGTTTGATACGTTTATGCCTTTATAAAGCTATGCTTATAAATTTTATGCTTAAATTATGATTAATAATAATTAATCAATGTTAATGTTATTATTATGTTAATTTTATTTGTGATTAAGACAAAAATGCTAAATTTGTTATGTATAAAAAAATTATGCATAAATATCATTAGTCTAAATTACCATATGCCAAAAAATTTTATGGTTAATTTTTTTATGCAAATGGATAGTGAACCCATTCTGGGAACCTTCCCAGTCGGCAATGACGCGGAGGATTTTTTAAACGATATTTTGTAATGTATATATTTTTAGTCTATCATTATACAATGTTGTTGTTTGTGTATGTATGCACAAAGCAACCGCATTTCGGAACTGCGATGTGTGTTGGTCTTTGTATGTATGTTTGTAAGATTTCAGTTTCTTTCAAATATAGAACAAAATTTTAACTATATTTTCCTTTTTATCTAACTACTACCACAGAATAGGGAATAGTACTTACATACAGAACTTGCACGCCGACGTTAATTAAAGCACATTCTTTTGTTTACAGAGAACATAATTCGAACATTAGGGTTGTCAGGAAAGTACCAGCATAATTTGACCAATAATTATGACGTTAATGCCTCAATATCAACTCTATGGTCAATGCCGTATCACAAACAAGAGACAACCCTTACTGACTTACAACTTCAAGTTGTCGCTGACGTCACGTATTTTTTGCGATTGTTAGGCGAGTGACATTGGCCTGCTACTAGTTACTCTTTTCTTCTGAGTGAATTATACGAAATGAACCCATTGTTATAAGTGAATTTATCACCCTTATTTATAGTCCTGCCTACCCACATATACGCCTATACTTCTCAAGGAAACAATGATATGACGTCATTTCCAGACAGACAAAGAGCAAAACTCGATATTTTAACGAGAGGCTTGTTTTAAATTTATAATGCAACCTTCTGTATTCAACACTCGGTGACTACCAATTTTGCAAAAATAATGTACCTATCAGAGAAGCCGATGGTACGGGTAAACTTTTGTTTCGTGACTTTCGAAAGAATGCCGATATAAACATAAAAAAATCATGGCAAGTACATTTTTTTCTTTAAAGAAGAAGTAGGTTCCTACTTTAAGGTATTTTTGAGCGAAGCGAGCGTAGCGAGCGGAGCTCCTTATCAGGTGACTCAAATGCAACTCGATGTGAAATTGTTTCTCGACAACTACCCAACCGATTTTCATGATTTTTTCACTCAAAAATCATGCATTCTCAGGAGCAGGTTTTGTTCGAGACCGAATTTTGATTTAGGACCGTCAAAAAAAGTTATTGACATATTTTTGGTCCATAACTTTTTTTGAAAACCTGCTCCTTATACATGGGGCACACTAAAAGGTTTGCACTTCTAGCTAATCGGAACTATTTGAATTTCGAATGTTATATTTTTTTAAACGTTGCAACCTTTTTAGTAACAAAAAAAAACAATTGGCGGGAAATCATTTGTCAATTGTTTTTTATCACACTTCAAAGTTCTACGTATGCAACGAAAATGGAATTAAGTCGAAAATATTTTAGAGCGATGATTTTTTATGATTTTAAAAGTTCTCTCTCTCCGCAAGACTGTGCCGCTCGTCTTCAAAATGCTTTTGGGAGAGAAGCACCTTGTTTGAGCATCGTGAGGCGATGGTTTGCTGAATTTGAGAGAGGTCGAGTTTCTTTACATGACGAATTTCGTGAAAGGCGGCCTTCAACTGCCGTCAACGAAAATAATATGGCTACTGTTAAGCGGTTAATTGAAGAAAACCCGCGGATTACCTATGAGACAATTCGAGGACTATTGGGGATTGGTATGAGTCAAATCAAGAAAATTTTACACAAAGAATTGAAAGTTCGGAAACTTTGTTGTCGTTGGATCCCTCATGAACTGACAGCGGAGCAGAAGCGGACTCGCGTGGAACGGTGCACACAGATACTACTGAAGTACGACCACGGACATTCTAATGCTGTTTATGACATTGTCACAGGAGACGAAACGTGGATTTATTGTTTTGAACGCAAAAAAAAATTGAATGCATTTATTTTGAAAGCAATGAGTTTACTTTCATTCTTAAATATTCAGATAAAAATTATAAATTCCGAGAGAGAATTTATACTTTCAGCCAAGTTTCGTACTTTTATATCTAAAGGTACTGCGATGCCTAAACTGTGTTTTATATTAAAACTACGTTATGATTCAGTAACATTTCGATAAAAACTTTTTTAACACCAGATGCTTTCAACATTCCCACGTCACCACGGAAATGGACAAATTGAACTGCATCAAAACCGTCATAACAACTGCCAATACAAAAACCTATCCATTGTTCGTAAATCACACGAAGCCCACATCAAATCAACTGGCTTTGCCCAACATTAATCTACACAAGCAATATAATATCGCTCAAGAACAACACGGGCAGGACTCCATAAAAGCGATTGAACAGCATTCGCGTCTACAAATGCAGTAAAAGCCTCTTACACTACATCATTGTGTTAAACAAATCATGGTATTATATTACACTACGACTTGCAGGCGGATTTGCTTGCAATTTATGCGCTTTTTTGAGATGTTTGTTTACGTTTTGTATAGGTATATAGGTATATTATGTTTGTCTTATAAAGATTATGTGGGTATAGTTATAAAGGTACTAACTGTTTCGATGGTTCACTATCCATTTGCATAAAAAAATAACCATATAATATTTTGGCATATGGTAATTTAGACTAATGATATTTATGCATAATTTTTTTATCCATAACAAATTTAGCATATTTGTCTTAATCATAAATAAAATTAGCATAATCATATTTAAGCATAAAACGTATAAGCATAGCTTTATAAAGGCATAAACTTATCAAACTATAATGAATACAGTCATAATCATCTTACGCAGAATAAGTAAATATGTAAAATAATTAAAAGGCGGCTTAGCCGCACCTAAACCTACTTTGATACTATATAATATAGGAAATACTGGTTAAAGTAACTTCTTTATTTTTCATTCATTTCATTAATTTATACCTATTCATTTTTTAGTAATATATACTATTAGGCGACTGTACACTATGCCTAAAACATTGTGCAAATTATAAATATGCATAAATATATTAGACCTAAATATAATTATTCAACAGTACATATGCTGCTAAAAATCAATTATGACCAAGTATAATTATGCCAAAAAAAGTATGCCAAATTCATTGTGCTAAAACATTTTAGGATTACAAATATTATGTTAACGAAAGGTATCCCTGTTTCGATAGGGTAGAGTGATTGTTCCAGCGGTGTTTGTGTCTCGAAGTCCATTTCCAAAGTATTCCAAATATTGGAGTTATTCGGGATGTTTTGTACGGAGTTTTTAAATTTTTTTATGTTTTCTAGTATTTGTATTAGTTCCAGTTGTTAAAATACAAATTCTGTTCGAAAATGAGACTAGAATAACGTTGTGTTTATTTTCAACAGTTTTTTTGATGGTTAATTAAAGTTTTAATACATACATACAACTTATGCCAAGTTTCGTGAAGATCGAATACAAACTGTGGCTGCTAGCCCGGAACACACAATATACAGACAGACAGACGGACGAAAGCAAAATTGTCCAAACTCGAAATAAACACGCTTCGCTCGCTCGGTCAATTATTATTATTTTGTAAGATCGTTCTCTAGGGCTTCAAAACCTCATGAACTCAATCTAGGGAGTACGATTACTAACAAAGATTATGGCCTTTGTACTTTACCCAAGATGGGCGTTTTCACATTGTACGATAACGACAGGAAATCGTCGATAATATCCTAAGTAGTAGCAGTAACTTTAAGGTAAGAACGTAAATATCGTAGATATTGTACAATGTGAAAGCGCTCATTGTCGTGTCGTATCTTCTGTACCTACTTAGTATGCATCCACAAAATTTATATTTTCCTTCTCTTCTTCCATAAATAAAAACATATACATTACTTCCATATATCCCCGATAGGGTAAGCCATTTTGCCATAGTATTGTTGCTTCCATATATCTAATAGGAGGCAAGACTGTTGTCGTTATGGCGCACTGTATTGGAAACCAATAAGCAGTATGTAATGGTAAATTTCAACAGTCAGTATTTTAACCAGCGCGAGCCTGCGGATCTCGCCCGCAATGCGTGTCGATGTCAACGTCAAATCAGTTCGCTACCAGCTCCGTTACCATAGCAACTGGCGTGGCGAAGTGCGGGTGACCCGCGCGACATGAAACGCAATTCATTTGCAATTCGTTATTGTATGTAATTTGACATTGACATCGACACGCATTGCGGCGATTGGGCGAGATCCGCACGCTGGCGCTTATGGAAAAGCGCTTCTTACTTAGGTACCTACAGTCTCTATTGTCTGGGCATATATTTGTATTTAAAAAAATTCAATTCTAGGCTCCATACGTATTATTTTTTGTAACCAGAACAAAGTGAATAGGTATCTCATAAATTCATGAAAACCACATATAACGACACGGACATACCGACTTGTTATTAGTAGCGGCGTTGGACGCAAGGCCGGCGGCGCACACGCTTCTTAAGTATATAAATCAAGTTATTCGTTCCGCCCAAGCCGCATTGTCCTCGGCTCTGCGAAAAAAAAAACAGTTTCAAAAATCGAACTCGTCAAAATTTATTTCGTTGGTGATCGAATTCGATTCGATATTTTGTGTTGTAGTATTTTTTTGGAGATTTCACATTTTGTTTTCATGTTTTTATACACTGCACATCTCACTCGTATTCATTATTAATTCATTCAAAATTTCGTTTTCGTGCTCAAGAAGTTTCACAACCAATTCAGGTTGTGAAACTTCTTGAGCTACACACATATATTATTATCTGGGATATTTGATTTCATTTTTAAGTACAGTTGGGATTTCAATTGGTACTAACTCAATACCGATGTAAAATTGAACAAAGTTGGGGAAAGGCTCAGTGGATGATGATGACCGATGTAAAATTTAATTGTAAGTATCTGAATTTAACGTGATTCTTTTATTATATATACTTATTATATTCTTTTATTAACATAATTTCTTTGCAAACATAAGTTTGCAAAGAAATCTTCATAACTATAGGTATGTTTAAAATCCGTTCCGTTCGTCGTAATAAAAAATACTAGTTATCCTGACGAACTTTGTATCGCCTAAAAAAAAAAAAAATTATATTTCATACAAATGTATGTAAATTGAAAAACACGACAGACGGACAGACAGACAGACAAATTGTCGTATTAAATATATAGATTGGGCATTTGAGTCGAAGTCTATTGAATAAATATTTCGGTACTTACTTTAACGATCACTATTTATTAATTTAACCCGCCTCTGTTGGCAATTGGCAATGAACACAAAACTACTACCTAGTGTAAAACCAAGTCTGTCCGTGCCTATGTATGCTTAGATCTTAAAAACTACGTAACGGATTTTGAAGCGGTTTTCACCTATGGACAAAGTGTGTCTTGAGGAAGGTTTTTGTGTATATAATTTGTCAAGCGGGCGAAGCCGCGGGCATCCGCTAGTTACCTAAAATATAACAGAAATTTTGTTACCAAGTTCTTAAAAAAGTTTATGTGAACTTATATTATATCATTCAAGTTTTGTGCGTTGACTTGTAAAACTAAAGCATACCTTGGACAGTTGGTATTAATAAAACAAGTAGGATATTTAAATAGTTGTTTGCGCTATACAGATCAATCTTAACTGCAAGTATCACCGCAGTAAGCCAATCTCTAAATGATAGATGGTTACTCGTTTCCAGAGGCTTCTCTGGGGCTTTGAAGTTCTTTAAACTATCAGTCTTGGTTGTCAAGCAATCTTAGCAGTTAAGTGCAGACAGGAGCTTGAATGATCTGATAACTGATGGTTAGTATATTACATTTAAAGCGAATGTTAATAAATAGATGGAATTTGAACTAGCTCCGTGCGTTAACAGATCTTAATGTTGGTAAGTAATTATAATTGAGTCCGAGACGCCCAGGACTTTAATTGGCAGTGCTACAGCAGCTGGTACGTAAGATTTTGTTGCCTTTCATCAACATTTCATCGCAAGGCAACGGGTTTCAAATTTAGTTTTCAAAATTATAATATAAGCTGCTTATTATTTGGCCATTTTGGACATAACACACTTTCTAGAGTGCCCGGTGACGGCAATAGACTTGCTCCCTACTACGTGGGACTAAAAATACTGGCAAATTGTGAGTGTGTAATGCGCCTTCGGGGATATAGGCATAATATGTGTGTGGAAATAATTATAAGTTTTTTAAATCAACTCCTATTAATTTAAAAAAAATTGAGTAGGTATACAAATACCAAAATGAGAACATTATACACTTTCGATTGAAAACATTTAACCGTTAATCCATACTCCAGACCAAACAGTGCCGAGACGGATATTATTAAACACCTTTGATAAAATACCACCATAGTGAGCAGTGAACCAGAACAATGGGCTATCGATGGCACTTGTCGAAAAATTTTATGAAAAAAATAAAATGTACCGTCGAACAGTCAGGGAAAGCTTTTGTTCATTTTGTTCGTGGGAATTCGTGTTGTGAACATAAAAATGGTAGTTCAGATTGAATTTGGCACTGGTTTTGATGGATTCTTATGTAAAATTATTTTGATATGGAATGAACATACACCGATTCTTTACACCGGACCAGAGGTATCTGCTGTACAAGACGCAGATTAGACCCTGCGTCGAATACTGCTCTCACCTCTGGGACGGCTCCGCGAAATATCTGCTGGACGCTCTCGGCGCTATGCAGCGACGGGCTATCCGTATTATAGATTGTCCGGAGGTAACGGGAAGCCTTGAGCCGCTAGCTCAACGCCGAACAATAGCTTCCTTGGCCGCATTCTACCGTATTTACCACGGCGAGTGTTCTGAAGAGCTCTTCAATCTGATCCCACCCTCTTCCTTCCGATCCCGAACAACGCGTGCCGGGCAGAGATGCCACTCCCACACAGTGGATAGCATGTTCGCGAGAACCGAGCGTTTTAAACGTTCGTTTTCTGCCGAACGATAGTGGCCTGGAACGCCCTGCCTGTGCACGTGTTTCCTCCCACATATAATCCTGGGTTCTTTAAGTGGAGCGTGAAGAGGCACATCAGTAGGTCGTCAAGTTGAGGGCCACTCTCTATAGTATTGTATGCTGTGAGAGTGGCCCACAATCGCTAGACGTCGTCACGACTTACCACCAGGCGGGCGGCGTCAATTTGGCGAACCCAATATAAAAAATAAAAAAAAAAGCTGATGAATGATGTTGTACGTCTTGAGAGCAAACTATTAACCACAATGATCGTATTATTGTAGTTATCGCGATCTAAGGTACTTATTTCCCGTAGGTACGTTACTAATTGTTCTCACCTAGATGGCGAAGGAGAAAGGAACACAACGTAGAAACGAAGAGGAAATGGATCTCCGATGCGTCATTCTTTCAGAAGGTGAAAATTAGGTACCAGATCAAGATGACATTATAAGTCGCTTAAAATAAAACTCAGATGTTGAGTTAAAGTCGCAGTCTGATTTTAGTTTGTATCTCCATTTATTTTTAAAATTTATATCCAAAAGGTAAGTAAGATTTTTAAATATACCTTATTTCTACTACAATATTCCATGTTATGTTCTCAAACGTGTAAACAGGGTTATTTTAAAAGTATGTAAGACATTCAGTGGGCGAATCCAGATACTACTAAACACCTATATGTATCACACTTTTTACGAAACGTTATAGTAATATGTACCAAAATGTTTCAATCATGTTTTGAATTGCACCTGTAGTACTTCTTAACTCTATGTTACAAACGTTCATTCAAGCAGTCGCGGACCCCCCCACAATAGCTATACAATTTTGAGCCGACACAATAACATATATATTAATGACACGTGATTACACACACACACACAAAGCACATCTTTATCCTTGAAAGGTTAGACAGAGACGTTCATATTACATTACGTCCACATTTCGCCAGACGTACGTAATAGACGGGGATCCCATTGCTGTTTCCAGGGTCTACTCAATATTCGTGTCAAATTCTAGTCCGTATGTACATAGCACGCGAGGATGACTTGGTATGTTGATAGTGCTTTATAGCACCGGAGTTGTACTGCGCCGCGTACTAATATCGTGTATAGACGAGCCAATGTCGATTTAATAATTTTTGTATGGAAAAAAAATAAAAATTTTGCAAACTCATAAACCAAAACTTGCTAAATATGACCTTCAAGAACAGTACCTTAAAGGTCTCGGATACTTTTAAAATAACCTTGTATAAGCATAGAATATTATGTTTAATATTTTGCCTAGCCAAACAGAAGATTTTCTAAAATCAAATCATCATCTTTAAAAGGTAAGAATCCTTCGTAAATATCAAGTAACAAGCCAATTCAAATATCCTATTACTGGTGGTATTGCAAATCATTCTTCCTACGCGCACTTACAGTCCTGTGAACAAGTAATACACTCCTTCAATAATTTCCAAGCTAATCTGTAATACCAAAACCGACAAGTATGTAGAACCATACCATATTAGGGTCCGCCTCGAACATTATAGGGATTACTGGACCAAATTAACTTGACCTCTGACGATACAACTAGATTTATTTTTTTAGAAGTAAACTTCGTATAGGTTTTAAATCGTATAGGTCTTGTAATTGTGGTAGTTACGTGGCATAAAATATGCTCGATACAGGAGAGGATAGGCGACTACAATGGACGTTTGGAATTTAAAATTGTGCGTCAAATTTATAGATGTGTGAAAAGTTGGGAATATTTTTTTGGACGATTTGATTCTGCTGGGTGACCGCTATAGGTCAAAGACCTTTAAATTATTCTCGCATTTTATTTTATTTTATTTTTATTTTATTTTATTTATACACAAACAAAAAAACCAGCCAAGTGAGAGTTGTACTCGCGCACAAAGGGATCCGCTTCCGTACCAAAACGGCAAAAAAATCACGTTCGTTGTATGGGAGCCCTCTAAATATGTATTGTATTCTGGTTTTTAGTATTTGTTGTTATAGAGGCAACAGAAATACATCATCTGTGAAAAATTCAACTTTGTAACTATCACGGTTCATGAGATACAGCCCAGGACAGACAGACGGACGGACAGCGAAGTCTCAGTAACAGGGTTCCCTAAAAATTAAGTTGGCACTTGCAATATGATTAAAAAAATAGAACTGCTAGTTTTTTGAAAAGGAAGGCATTGACATTTTAAACACCCAGAATTTTGACATTTATTTTTGTAATTCGATATCATTTATGAAACTTTCACTGATATTTTATAGGTACTTACATAATTATTGACATTTGTAATTCAATTTGTTTTGTAATTTGGACATTTTCTAATTTATTTTAATATGTATATGACACTATTGTATCGTCCTATAAATATTGCATGCTCGGTGAGGCAGAGCACAGAGGAAGTAGATTCCTGTATCATCTAGGATAACCTAGTAATAATTTACCTGTGTTCAGCAATAAATATTGATTGATTGATTGATAGGTCACAGCAACACTACTTATGAACGTTGGATCCTCATTTTATGCCAGATTCGCATGGCAATAGTTAGAGGCTGTGAGAAAACAACCTGGCAATAAAAAAATACGGACACTATTTTCCAATATAATGTAGATCTATACAAATGAATAAAACTGTAGTGTTTGTTTGTAATTTGATTACAAATTAAAAGATTTTCTCTTAACGCATAAAATTCTTCGCATCATTGCCGATAGTAAAGGGAATGTTCCCAGAATTCTGACTGCTTTGGCACGTTGCATAAATAAATAAAAGGCTCATTCAGACAAATAGTTCCACAGCAGGTGCGACAAAAATATTTGGATTATATAGCTAATTTTGAACATAATTGGGAACCAAATGTACTAACTAATTTCAAAATTTATTTATACTTATTCAATTCTTTTGGTTATTGAACATGGTAGTAAGAGGCTTAACTACCTTCTCAAGAATGATATCTTGATATACTTGTGCCAATGTTATGATACATTTTTCACAAAAGTATGGTTCAGTTACTCCTTCATAGCCACCCCATCAAACCATCACAGAAGTCGGATAATGCCCTAATAATATAAAAGACGCGGGCAGTTAAATAACGTTACAAACGACAATCTTCTATATATACCTATATAAAAGAAAGTCGTGTTTGTTACAACACTTATAACTCGAGAACGGCTGGACTGATTGCCATGGTTTTTGATTTGTTGGATTTGTTTCCGTCACGAATAGCAGAATACATCTTAAAAACAATGAAATAGATGCTGATTTGTTTATTACATGTAAAACATTAGTTGTACAATCCTGTAAAATAGTGTAACAACAATTTTTTTTTGGAGCTTATGGCCTGGTTGCTGAGAACTTTAAGCAAAAAAATTATTTTTTTCTGAAGACTTCATGTGTGCGTTCAGAAATTTATTTTTTGTAAAATGTCTACAAAGTTCAGGTAGTGTTATATTTGTTTGTTTAGCCATCGGCCATCATGTAGGTCTGGATCGGTTTCAGGAGCAGGAATCTCCGCACATATGATGTCATCTATTTGATCTGGCCGAATTCTTTCGACTAACCAAATCAGAATGTGAGCATGCGGTAGGTCTCGTTTTTGCCATTCGATTGAATACATCCAGCATCGAGTATTCCCAAAGACGTGTTGCTTAACAATGTAATTCATTAGTGACCGAATTTTTTGCCTGAAAACACGTGCGGTGATGTCGTGTCGATCACTTGATGTTTGTCCGGGAAGCAGCAATTGAATAATTTCTATCCATTTCGGATTACATGTAAATGTAATGAATAGATCTGGCCGACCATAATTACGAACATATGTCATTGCATCTTGCGCATATTCATGCAAATGACGCGGGCTACCTATGTATGTCGCCGGTAAAATAGTCAATCGACCAACATTTTCTGAATCTCCTGTGCTAATTGCATCGCGTAAATGGATATACTCTTCCGAACGCAATTTAGCTTGATTCAACCGAATGAAAGTCAGGCACTCCGTTTCGATTTTAACGTACATGTCAACGCAATATTGTTGAAGCAGTCGATGAAATCGCAACAAATAATTGTCAGAATTTTCACGAATCATCAAACGATATGCGTAATAATTCATCGAACTAACCTTCTTGGTAGTTTCCTCACCTGAAACAAATGCAGTAAAAATTGTATTTTAGAACCCGTAATAGGTTAACAACTCTTACAGCGACTCTCTACTAAATTAGAAATTACAACTTTTTTTGAGTACTAAAAGCAAACAGAATAAAATGTATATCAAGTTAAAATGAAAACAACAATATTGATCTTACCATTCAATGGATTAATCATTTTGATATTAAAGTAATATCCATCGTCTCCTTGCCAAAACATCAGCGGGTATTGTAACGCGTCATATGAACGGTGTGTTTCATATATTCTTTGTAGTTGCCCAGTATTGCGTCGTGTAAGTACAATATCACGTGTTTCCAAGTTTTCACCAACAATCAGGATTGCCACTTCATCGATTGTTGGAGCATTAAATGTGCGTTCATGTGTTCCAGCTGGTCTTTTATCTGCTCTGATCACAACTTTATAGTCATCACTTGGCATGCGCTCTAAAGCAGTCTTGAACAGCCTGACCAATGCATGATGTCCATGAAGCATTTGCTGCAGATCTTGGAGAATTGCTCTTTTCGTAGCTGTGTTGATCCCTTGACGCCGGTTAAGTTGTTCTTCCATATTGCCCATGAAGTATATTTGCAAGAATTTATGCTGTGCATCTTCTATAGGTTGCAATGATCCAGTGCGATGGCAAATCTGGCCTTGAATCTGTAAAGTCAAAACCATAGTTATAGTTAGATTTACAAACACTTTTTTTACAAACACTTTTTTTTTCAAATAATAACATGCCATTTTTATTTCAGAGACAAATACAGAAATCTAACAAACTACATTCCAGATTTTTTTTTACAATGATAGAAAATAAAGTTTTTAACGTAAATTACCTTAAATGTCGGATTATATCCGTGTTCTTCGATAATTTCCGCCCCAAATGAAGTCATTTGGAAACAGACATTGTATTTTTGAGTGTTCGCTAGAAAATGTCGTGATTCTAGTGTTTAGCCATAAAGCAGGGAGCACAATGGCTCTGGTGGCGGGACCAATAATGGCAATTTCACTTTACCACTAAGGTTTCCCAGGCGTTTCACCAGCAAACTTCAATGCTCCATAATGCTGGCAAACAACGTCCATTGGACCAATGCAAACTAAACGATGCAAGCTGTAGTCGATGGTGCAATCATACAGAAACGCTGCTCGATTCAAATCAATACTTGAACCATTTCTTCTTGCACTTCGAAGATTATTCCTCTGTTCATCTGTACGATAAGCTCGACGATTTCTCGTTTCTAACCTAGCCGTTTCACGGGCTGCCTCTCTTTGCTCTTGTGTTTGAGAAGCACGAATTAAGGCCCTTCTTTGCTCCATACTAACGCGGCGCTGTTCTCGTGCAATTTCTCGTTCTCCATCAGATAATTGACTCGCGATATTCCGTTGCCTAATTGCATTACGGCTTCGCTGGGAAAGATTAGATCTTCTAGGACGCGGCATTGTTATTAAAATGTGCACTCGCATAAAACCACCAAATATAATAACAGTGACAACTTTCGAGACATAGACAATAAGCTCAAAGAGTATATAACCACTGCGTATGAATATCTTATCAAGAAAAATCATATACAACCTATAAAAAGACATTTACACTTTTGTTAACCTGTAGATTTTTTTCCCTTATTCTTATAACCTTTACCAACTGATTTATTCTTTTTTATTTTGTTCCTTTCCGATGATTTTATGTTTTTACTGTAGAATAAATCTTAGGTATTATTATCTGGAATTAAAAATTAAATAATTAATAAATAATTTTCGAAAATTAATGGCTAAACAAACAAATATAACACTACCTGAACTTTGTAGACATTTTACAAAAAATAAATTTCTGAACGCACACATGAAGTCTTCAGAAAAAAATAATTTTTTTGCTTAAAGTTCTCAGCAACCAGGCCATAAGCTCCAAAAAAAAAATAGTTGTTACACTATTTTACAGGATTGTACAACTAATGTTTTACATGTAATAAACAAATCAGCATCTATTTCATTGTTTTTAAGATGTATTCTGCTATTCGTGACGGAAACAAATCCAACAAATCAAAAACCATGGCAATCGGTCCAGCCGTTCTCGAGTTATAAGTGTTGTAACAAACACGACTTTCTTTTATATAGGTATATATAGAAGATTGTCGTTTGTAACGTTATTTAACTGCCCGCGTCTTTTTACCTCATATTATTAGGGCATTATCCGACTTCTGTGATGGTTTGATGGGGTGGCTATGAAGGAGTAACTGAACCATACTTTTGTGAAAAATGTATCATAACATTGGCACAAGTATATCAAGATATCATTCTTGAGAAGGTAGTTAAGCCTCTTACTACCATGTTCAATAACCTAAAGAATTGAATAAGTATAAATAAATTTTGAAATTAGTTAGTATTTTTGGTTCCCAATTATGTTCAAAATTAGCTATATAATCCAAATATTTTTGTCGCACCTGCTGTGGAACTATTTGTCTGAATGAGCCTTTTATTTATTTATGCAACGTGCCAAAGCAGTCAGAATTCTGGGAACATTCCCTTTACTATCGGCAATGATGCGAAGAATTTTATGCGTTAAGAGAAAATCTTTTAATTTGTAATCAAATTACAAACAAACACTACAGTTTTATTCATTTGTATAGATCTACATTATATTGGAAAATAGTGTCCGTATTTTTTTATTGCCAGGTTGTTTTCTCACAGCCTCTAACTATTGCCATGCGAATCTGGCATAAAATGACTGCTGGGGGAGCTAGGTGCGGCAGTACTCCGGCTTAAACGCCGGAAAATTATTGCCCCCGGACCCAACGGCATTCCTGGCCGAGCATGGGTCCTGGCCCTCGAAGAACTCGGGCCTCGACTGATGGGGCTCTTTAGCGCATGCCTCGAAAGGGGCCAGTTTCCCAAGGTGTGGAAGACGGGGAAACTGGTCCTGATCCGTAAGGCGGGGCGGCCGGTGGACTCACCGTCCGGATACCGGCCGATCGTGTTGCTCGACGAGGTGTGTAAGCTCTTTGAGCGAATTATCGCGGAACGCCTCGTCGAGCATCTCACGAGTGTGGGGCCAGACCTGGCGGATAACCAGTTCGGTTTCCGTCGGGGACGCATCACCGTGAGCGCGATCATGCGCGTGAAGAGCCTGACGGAGGAAGCAGTCTCGCAGGGCAAGGTGGTGGTGGCGGTGTCTCTTGACATCGCCAACGCGTTCAACACCTTGCCATGGAGCTGCGTTAGGGAGGCGCTCGTGTATCACGAAACGCCTCTCTACATCCGTCGTATTGTCGGGGCCTATCTCTCGGAGAGGGCCATAGCTTTCCCCAGCTGGCTCGGGCCAGCTCGGCGAGATGTGTCGTGCGGTGTTCAGGTTGCAGGGGTCGGTCCTGGGGCCGCTTCTGTGGAACATCGGCTACGACTGGGTGCTGCGGGGTGCGTTGCCTGAGGACGTTGGCGTAACGTGCTACGCCGACGATACCCTCGTCACGGCGCGGGGTGCAACGTACCAGGAGGCAGCACTCAAGGTCACGACGGGTGTTGCTCGAGTCGTGGGTCGGATACGGCAGCTGGGACTGGAGGTGGCCTTGCACAAGTCCGAGGTTCTGTGTTTTCACAGACCTCGGAACGGTCCACCCGAAGGTTCCAGCATAAATGTGGGAGGCGTTAGCATCGGCATCAAGCCCTCGATGAAGTACCTAGGGATCGTACTTGATAGCCGATGGAACTTCGGACCACATTTCCGAAGTTTGGTCCCCAAGGTGACGCAGATGCCCAACCTAAAGGGACCCAACGCTTCCTGCAGGAGACCGTACCTGGGGATCGTGCGGAGTATGGCCCTATACGGGGCTCCCGTATGGGCGGATAGGTTGGCGGTCAAGGGGAACGTGACTCTGTTAAACAGACCACTTCGAACCTTGGCCGTCAGAACCATACGGGGCTACCGCACGATCTCCGGAGAGGCTGCATGTCTCCTAGCCGGGACCCCTCCATGGGACCTGGAAGCGAGAGCCCTTGCGTCATTGTTCCAATGGCGCAAGGAGGCGCTGGAGCGGGACCACAGGCCTGCGTCTCGAGAAATCGAAGACCAGCGGTCCCAACTCCGCCAGGATCTCATGGAGTCATGGAGGGTGCGACTTGAGCAACCCAAGTGGGGTACCACCATCATCGCGGCGGTGAGACCGATCATGGACGATTGACTGCAGAAGCAGCATGGTGACCTCACGTACCGTGCGACGCAGATCGTTGCCGGGCATGGATGCTTCGGTAGCTATCTGTTTCGCATGCATTGTGAGGTCACACCCCGGTGTCAACACTGCGAGGTTTCCAACGACGACACCGCACTCCACACGTTGGCGGAGTGCTCAGCGTGGGTGAGTCAGCACCGGGACCTCGTAGTGGGTCTGGGCGTGGATACCCTCTCGCTGGGGACCATGCTTCAAGCCATGGCATCCAGCGGAAGTAGGTGGAACGCGGCCGTGTCCTTCTGCGATCAAGTCATGCTCGCGAAGGAGGCGGCCGGGAGGGAGAGGGAGCGTACCCTCCCCGCCGAGTTCCGTAGTCGGCGGCCAGGGCTCCCCATACTCCGCGAATACGCCCAAGACTATCGACCTCCATGATCGGGGCCTGAGGATGGCGAGATCGCCACCCGCCGTCCTTACAGAAGCAGGCTAGAAGGGTTGCGTGCTGCGGGGCCTTTGCCCCATAGCACGCAACCAGATTCACTCACTGACGCGGGATAAAACCCTGCCCCAACGACGCGGGATTCTCGTCCCGACCAAACACCTGCAGAGACCACAGAGGTGGTCAAAGTCCGCCGGGCGCCACTGGACATACCCTCTGCTAGTAACCAGAGACGCCCGGCAACGGACGTTGGAGCGGCCGCGGCCTTGGGCCGCGGAATAAAAACAAAAATAAAAAAAAGTACCTATTTAGTTGGACTAAATAAACTTTTTAGGGATCCGTAGTTCGAATCTCGGAACCCTTATAGTTTCGTCATGTCTGTCTGTCCTTCCTCAACTTTCCTCCCAAACGGTTTGTGGTAGAAACATGAAACTATCCATGGATATGTGTTTTTTTGGGATCCTTTACACATAAGGCGCGGATATTTTTTCTTGTGTCCATCCTATCATTAGATAGGTCTTTTAACTACATTGATAGGTTTCTAGTGCAATTTTTTGTTTTAACCGTTTGCGAGATATTATTATCTAACTTTGAACAGCATATTTTTTTACAACAGTGTGTCCACCCCCCCTCTAAAATCGAAACGGCTGGCTAAAAAATTCAGGATCGCAGTATTCGCAGTCCATGTAATGAACTTTCAATGAAAACTATAACGGTTTAGATAACTGTATTAGTTCAGGAGTTATAGAGGCTATTATGGGTAACTATGGAACCCTGTTCTATGCGTGACCCTACATGTTTCCAGGTGGAACGTTCTACCAACTGACCAACACCATTAGCCCTAGACCTCGAAATTTGCGATATTCTCAAATGTGTGACTTATAGACAATAATTAAAAATCAACTAATTATCCCAGAGAACTTTGTATCGGCTAAAATCTAAAAAAAAATATGATTAATAAAAAAAATAAAAAAATATATATACACGTTGATTTTATTACCGTCAGCTCGTTCGCTTTCGGAATCATTTTTGAACGCAACTGGCAGCATTACTTTGAAAAACAAACATATTTTTTTTAGAAATCTAAAAAATAATATTTAGTTTCTAGACATCAAATGAGAACCCGTTGTAGTGGACTCACTCTCTTAAATACTTAAGTTTTACAACGATAGTTACGGTTCGTTTTCATTCAACAATGCGCTGGCACAGAAGCAAGCGTACGCCGCCGCCGACCCCCACCTCAGCGTACCCTTCCGAATCCTCCTAGCGGCTTGACGCGCCGACTGCGGGCTGCGGCTCGCCTGTCCAGTAGACCTCGTGACAGCGCCGGTGTCTGTTGCGTAATCGTGTGTGTCAGTGAGTAAAATGAGTCATCACTACGAATATTCGAACGTGGAGTATCTAGCAATGGTACAATTGTATGCCTTTGCTAACCACAACCTACAAGAGGCTAGGCGATTGTACTCCCAGCCGGAGCACTTAAATGCGTTACGGCTACGAGGAGTCAGTGATCCTCAAGTGCCGACACGCAGGACCATCTTGGCTGCAACCCAGCGCTTACTCGACCACGGACAGTTCCGGACACCGTTACATGCACAAGCCCGAGGACGTTTGAATGATTATTCCCAAATGGAAGTCATCAAACCCGCGAAGAACTACGCAGTGCGATAGTGGACGCTTTTGATATTGTGAAAGGTGATAGAGACACATCGAACAAGTTGAAAGACAATCAATTAACACGTGCACGTTTGTGTATCGAAAGGAATGGACTCCATATCGAGCAGTTACTTCGGTACAGAAAATTGTAAATTAGTGTAAATAAACTGTAAATAGGTATTGTAAATAGGTTTGTAAATAGCCTGAATACCTCCTCGCAGTCAGTTGTAGTTCAGTGTATTTTTATTATTATTATTACATAGTTCAAAAGTCATTAAGTCGCTATTGTTAATAATAAAGTAGGTATTACAGACGGTCCTAAGCCCGTGTAAAGTACGAAGGAGAAATTGGAGTGTGTATTTTATGTTGAAGTAGGTATGTTTCGTAGTGATACTGGCCATATTGGCTGCGAGGAGTCATTGCTCCCTAACACATGATTTGCGCGGTACTTAGAAGCGTTCGAAGGATGGATGTGTGTGTGCGAGACGTGCAGCCTTGAGCCTGGCATCCGCGTCAATTCATCAATGAAATATCGTACTGCTACTAATGTTAAACTTGATTGAGTGAGAAGAATTACAGAAATGACTAACGTTTTTATTATTATCAGTACAGTAATTTAGATGTTAAAAAAGGAATCCAAATATTATTCCGAGAGCGAACCCTTTCGAACGCTGACGATGATAAAATCAGCGTGTATATATATAAATAAAATATAAAAAAAAAAAAGTATCTAAATTGAAAAACGCGACGGACAGACAGACGGACAGACAAATTGTCGTATTAAATATATAGATAATTACTGAAATGAGAACGTATTACATATGAGTTATTGTTATCTACTCCAACAAGAACGGCATTTAAAAATTTTATGTGCATATAACATATTTTTATCTATATATCTTTTTTTGAAACCTATAACTGCACTTTAATTAATATTATTCTACCATCACAAGAAACCATTACTCATTATAACAAAACTAAACTAGGAACATTATTCTTGGCTTTAGTAATTATTGAAATGAATATTACTAGCTTTTACAATAACCACGATAAATCACTTTAGAATCAGTGACTTCGCATTAATGGCCTCAGTAAAAAGGTTTCATTATTATGGTCTTAGGTGTTAAAGTTAGGTGGTACCTCCCCACAGAATAGGGAATAGGTTCTGTTAGAGACCATTTCTGAGGGTGATTTTTTGAGTGTTGGTCCATCGTGTTGAGAGGATTAGTCACCTAGACTGCGTTACCTAGAGTGCTAGGTGTCCAGGGTGCACCGGACGTTGGGAATCGGGTTCACTTCAATTACGTCGCTCGTGGAGGCCGTGCCCGAAGCCTTGTAATTTAGAGGACCTATACGAGGCCAGGCCAAATGCGATACGCGTCGCAGAGCACTGGGCCAAGGCGATTTAATAAAAATTATAAATGTTGTCCATCGACACGAAAAGAAGAAGACAACTAGCGACGGTGCCCGGCTTCGCAGGAAGAATACATACAATACCACCAACTTACCTCATGAACTTTGCAGGTCATTACACATTTGAGCCGTTTGGGGTTGAGACACTGGTCATGGGGTCCGAGTGCTCGCCGCCTTTATATAAAAATTGCTAAACACTCAATGGATGAAATTTAAAAAAAAGAGCCTCGTCCATATAGCCTAACTCTACAATGTCACCGAAACAGTGAAATATATGCGAAAATCATCAAACCAATTCACGAATACCAATTCCATTATATCTGAATCATAAATGATCTCTTGGAATTCATTATACTTTTATATTTTCTTATTAAATTATAAATTAATACAATTCCTTTGCCATATTGATTGATTGTTACCATACCAAGTAGCTTCTCTTGTAAATTATTATCCTGCATCTTATCAACACGTCAGGCCTTTTGTTTTTACCTTTAGTTTTACAAAATAGGAACCATATTTCCTTTTACAATCTTAAAGAGTTCTACACTGTGACAACACTATAGATGATCTCTCAATACAAGCTTCGAGAAATTCATCTTAGTTGCAAGTTTAAACGAAAGTTTGTTATTTAAAACTAAATTGATTTAGTTTCATTTCATTCAGTTTTTCATCGAAACTTCGAAAATCCACATGGTATAAAATCCGCCGTCCACCGACAGTACTCCAGTTCTTCCGTGATCATGGTGCTTGCAACAGTGCTGAAATATCTGAAACTCAAGCCAACGTTACATGGTAAATATCCTTATAATTCTAATAGTTTTCGTATGTCGGCACTTGGTGGAACTTTTAATTTTTTTTTTTATATTGGGTTCGCCAAATTGACGCCGCCCGCCTGGCGGTAAGTCGTGACGACGTCTAGCGATTGTGGGCCACTCTCACAGCACACAATACTATAGAGAGTGGCCCTCAACTTGACGACCTACTGATGTGCCTCTTCACGCTCCGCTTAAAGAACCCAGGATTATATGTGGGAGGAAATACGTGCACAGGCAGGGCGTTCCAGGCCACTATCGTTCGGCAGAAAAACGAACGTTTAAAACGCTCGGTTCTCGCGAACATGCTATCCACTGTGTGGGAGTGGCATCTCTGCCCGGCACGCGTTGTTCGGGACCGGAAGGAAGAGGGTGGGATCAGATTGAAGAGCTCTTCTATTAGTAATTCAATTCTAATAGTAATTCAATTCTTCTAATTCACCTTAATTTTTCTGTATGTTTCGTTTCAGCAATTGTAGCAGTACAGTATCAACGTAAGAGGTTTCATTCCAAAGAAATTATCTTAACATTAAACTATTGTCATTATAAAGGGTATTTTATGTCTATTAAACTTGCCCTAGGCGGCAACTAGACCGCAGAACCCTCAGTCGAACATACCTTCTATTATTATGTGTATAGTAAGTAAATTACTAGTGCCACATAATATTACACGATGCGTGCTTCAGATACCTGCAGAAATTACTTAATACCATAAGATAAGTACATGTAAAAGTTTCAGATGTTAAGTTTTGCCACTGATACTTTATATTATAATTAACTACATCACTACATAATATTATAAAACAAAGTCCTCCGTTCTGTATATATGCGTAGATCTTTAAAACTACGCAACGGATGGGTGGGAGTGGTTCTCGAAGAACTAGTTCGTAATAAAATATGAAAGTTTGTTAGTACCTATGTTTATTGCTGTGCTACGATTCTTTTTCTTCAAAGTCAAATAGGTATATTTTTTTCTTGAGCTAGTTTAACTAAGTAAAGCTTGTACTATGAATTAGATGTCTGATTAATAAACATCTTTTTAAAGTACGCGCAAACGGCCGCTCTTCCGTCCATTGCCGCACGTCTCTGGCATGCACCAGAAGGTATTTGGAGTGGCGATGGCGCCCGGCTGGTTAATATACCTACTTAACATACTTGTGAAACATAAAAAAATATCCAAAACACTGAAGCATTGAGTTAAAAAAATCTCTAAAATACGACGAACGCTCAGAACTGGAAAGAGCTCAAGGCAATTAGCTCTATATGTATTATGTATATACGAAGTAGAAATGGCTGCTTTGAAAGAAAGAGACATATTATTATAATATAAATTCTGCCCATGAATAAGCTCCAGTGGACATGTTTTTCTTTTGATATTGTTTTTTTTTCGACAAATTGACGCCACCCGCCTGATGGTAAGCTGTGGCGACGTCTGGCGATTGTGGGTGACTCTCATGGTATACAGAAATACTATAGACAGTGGCCCTCAATTTGACAACCTACTAATGTGCCTCTTCACGCTTCGGTTAAAGGACCCAGGGTTATATGTGGGAGGAAACACGTGCGCAGGCAGGGCGTTCCAGGCCACTATCGTTCAGCAGAGAAATGAACGTCTAAAACGCTCGGTTTGTGCAATTTTTAAAACAATTGCAAATCAATCTCAATTAAATAAAATAAATCTAACTACTTTGCAATATTCCGCCACATGCATCCGAAAAGTAACACCTGATAGTATTAACAATTTCAATAACACTGTTTCACGTTAGTTAAAAGCCCAAAACATTTCAAATATTACGTCTGGTACATACATGGTCACGCCATCTTGCGTGTGTCTTACAAAGTTAGAAACATTTAAGATTGTAAGTTATTTACGTGACTTTACTAAGCCCAGACTTCAGACGGCTTCTGAATTATATATTAACTTTATATGATACCTACCTGGCCTGATACCCTTTGATATTTATAGGTACTATCGCAAAGTATATATTAAATAGTAACTAACATAGGTATAGTGGGCTAGGAAAGTGGTTTACCAGTTTTGATCTTGTTTAAGTTTCTTATCAAACAAGGCGAGACGCTGCACGAGACGCTGCGATGAGTTTTGAGTTTTTGTGGTTTATAAATACTATCCAGCAAAATTGATCAGCGTGCTCATCACACAAAGTTTAATCTGAGAGGAATTCGAACCCAAGACTCCTGAGTCCAGTATCAACCAGTTTTTGAATTGCGAATTTGAAGTTAAGTATTCGTTGAAGGTCAACTTCAAGTCAGATTCAAATGCTGAAGTCAGAAACCGGCTGTGTCTATCTAACCACTAGACCTCAAAGGTTGTCAATAAAGCAACTTCAAAGTTTTAACACAATTTCCACAAATTCCACCAACAGCTAATTTTATCTTACACGATAATGTTCCATATACTGTACACGAACGGTGAATAAATATTTCAAGTTGAAGTGTCTGTTGACTTGGAGCTAAAATGTTAGCGATCAGCCGATTGCTGTTTTAAGATCGTATGTAAATAGCTTCCCTTCGGAGGCGCAAGTTTGTCGTGCTACCGTCGATATTGGCATTTACCTGGAAAATATAAAAATAGATGTGGTATTTATTCTACTTTTGGTTTGTCATGGCTTCGCCGGTTACGTTTACTTTTTCAAGCGACTTCATGTTTTTTTTCTTTTTTTTAATGTTTGTTTACTCATATCTCTGGACTGGGTGAACCGATTCTGTTTTTTTTTAATGAAAGCTACTACTTCTGATTTGGTCCTATTCTGGCAATTATTTGGTCCCATTTCGGTCATTTGAAGTCGGTTGTTGTGTCAATTTTTGACGTGTATTTTATTTTGTATTTATTACCTATCTACTCGTATTTTGCTTATTAGCATTTTAATGTGATGAATTATACATTACAAAATATGACATCTTTATAATATTTAATTAATCTAGTATAAAAGTTTTATGCAAAATAATGTTACCATTGGTCACACCAATCTTGGTTTACTAATAATTAACTGTCAAAACCGCGACAACATCGATTTAGTAGTTTTGGAAAAGAAATAGGCAAATAGACAGATAGACAAGAATAAAAAAACAACGTTTTCATAATATTTTGAGAAACAATAAAATTATATTGATTTATTGGGTATATACAAAATTAGATAATTATTTTAGAAAATGCTGAAATAAGTATTTAAAAAAAATAATGTTAGTAGTATATTGGTACGATCAAACTTAGTCACAGAGTCCAAATAAAAAGACAGTCACTAAAGTAAATCTTTCCTTTACCCAATTAAATTTAATTGACGCTATTAATATTCACACATCGTAACTCTCAAGAATATACCGCATCCAAAACCGATTATAAGGACATGTTCTGGCCACTTGAAAAATCGATGCCACCACAGCCGCCCGGCGTCTTTTACGTGTTTATCTTTAAATATTTTCGCAGATTTATAAAGTGATCCTTTGACTATATTACTCACTCAGAGAAATAGATTCTTAGTTCAGTCGAATTCGAGTTAAAAATCAAATCAAACCTCCAACTTATTGCTTTTTAGATTTACTTTTACTGCCAGATTTACAAGGCAGTACATAAAGCAAGTGAGAAAAGAAACTAGCAATAAATAATACTTAACGCCTCTTTTTTCGCCGGGCGCGCGCCACTGGAAATTCTTTGTGTGCTAACCAGAGGCGCTCAGCGACGGACTTAGGAATGGCCGCGTAATTAAAAAATTGTCTACTCACCAGTACAATCGATTTCTGCACTAAAAGACACTTGGGCATACCCGACATTGCCTATTCCAGAGGCGCTCGGCAATGTACGGAGGTGCGGCCTAGAACCGCAGATTGAAAAAAAAAGAAAGGCAGTTTCGATATATTTGTTAGAGCCTCGTTCTTATTTCAGCAGGTGCCCCACGTGCTGATGAGGAAGATTTGGGCCCTTTGGAGCATTGAAAACGTAGTTTTTATTTGATGTTACAGCTTACTATACTGGTGTCCACGTAAAAAGAGCGAGAGTTAATGTGTTTGCGCATCGGTACTCTCGCTCTTACTCACCGTTACCGCCATATAGATCGATAAATCGTCTACTGCGCAGCTTGAAGGTCTGCGTTATTTTTGTGTGAAGCGAGGTATACAGCACTTACCTACTAACTTTACCGTCTATTAAAATTAATCGAGTGGCAAATATCCCATTTACATTTAATTATCCCTCGACGCAGTTAGCTTTTAGACTTCCTTTTGCTTTGTCAATTGAGTGTGCAGTTATAAATGTTTCCGTTTGTGTAATAAGTAATTTCGGGTGCAAAGGGGCTCTACCAACATCTTTAGGGCCCCAGCGACCTCACCTGCTAGTGGCGCACCTGCTGATAAACGGACGAGGCTCGTTAATTTACGGTACCTATGGAGTGGCTTCGGCCCCTACGTGGGTACCAAGTGGTACAACAGTGTTGGTCCGGGGGGGTACCACCGTGCAGCTGTGCTAAATCCCCCCAAGTAACCCAGCCCAGGCTGGGTTGCGTTAGGGATTCAGCAGCTGCACCGCCGGGCCCGGGGCGATGTATGGTGCAGCAGGCATGGGACCAGTGGGTGCGAAACGGAGTCTAGTGTGGGTGGTGTGGGTCGATTCGCCGGCCAGGGAGACCCTTAGCAACGGCGTTGCCGCGGCCGCCCGCAACACAGTCATGGGGCCCGCCTGGGGCCAACCACCCCAGGAGGCTGCCCCACATGTTGCGCATAATCCTGATGTGGGATCGCCGCTCCGGGTGGTAACCGGTGTGGGGTAGCGGCGGCCTTGCATCAGGGGGGTTTGGGAGCCCTTCCGTCCGGCGAGTCGGCTCCGACCTAACCACACGGCTCTAGACAAAGCTAGCCCCTGCGCTTTGTCACTTACTGCTGCACCAAATGTCGCCCTGTCTTCACGCTTTTTCTTCAAAATCTACAATGGCAGTGAAACAAAAAAGAAACAAACGTTACACAGCGGTCCTAGGAAACCCCACAACTTCACATTTCGAGGTGGAGTTCACTAACGTCCGTGGACTCCATGCTAACCTCGATACCGTCCACCACCACCTTGAGACGGCACGGCCCGCTGTGATGTTCCTCACGGAGACACAAATACGCCGCCCTGACGACACGTCTTACCTGTGTTACCCCGGCTATGTCATCGAGGAACAATTTCGAGACAAAGCCGGGGTGTGCGTGTTCGTTAGGGCGGATGTTTGCTGCCGCCGGTTGCGCTGCCTAGAGAACCCCTCCAATTCCGTCCTTTGGCTGCACGTAGACCATGGCTCTATGAGCCAGATCTACGTGTGCGTCTACCGATCCCACACAGGGGATTCAGAGACTACAAAGCTCTTCCAGTACCTCAGCAAGACGGCTGATGAAGCGCAGGTGCGGTTCCCGAACGCTGACCTAGTATTTCTGGGGGACTTCAATGGCCATCACATTGAATGGCTGGGGTCCCTCAAGACTGATCATGCGGGTAGAGCCGCCCATGCGTTCGCTCTCTCCCACGGTCTGACCCAGATGGTATGCGGGATCACCCGGATACCAGACAGGTCAGATCACGCGCACGCTCTGCTGGATCTACTGCTGACGAGTCGCCCAGCCCAGTACAGTGTTTCGGTAGGAGCCCCACTGGGTAGTTCCGACCACTGTGTTGTTCACGCTGTCATGAAGGTGTCACCTCCTGCACGTCCTGTACAAACGTCACGACGACTATGGCACTACTCGTCAGCGGATTGGGACGGTCTACGCGATTATTATGCGTCCGTCTCCTGGAGCCAGCGCTGCTTTGTAGGAAAGGCTCCTTCGGATAGTGCTTCTGCTATTGCTGGCGAGATCAGTTTAGGGATGGATTATTACATCCCTTTCACTGATGTCGCCAGTATCCGCAGAGCCCGTCCCTGGTTCGGGCGAGATTGTGCCAAAGCTGTTCGACAAAAACAGTCGGCATATCGCGCCTGGATCAGGGCCCGGGCTGTGCGCGACCCAAACGTGGGCCACCTCAAAGCAGCGTACAACCGGGCCACAAAGTCGAGTAAGAGGACCTTTAAGAGAGCGGATGCCCAGCGCGTCGCGCGGCTTGGTCAGGAGCTCACTTCCCATCCCACGGGCAGCCGTGGATTCTGGCAACTGGCCAAAGCCGTGCAATCTAACTTTTGTCAGCCCTCGCTGCCACCGCTTCGTTACCCAGATGGAACACTGGCTCACAAAGCCCAAGAGAAAGCGGATATGCTCGCAGACCTCTTTGCGGCTAATTCCCGGGTCGACGACCGTGGCCTGCAGCCCCCCGCCATCGCCAACTGTGGCCACACAATGCCTGATATTGTTATCAGGCAATGTGATGTACGGGCAGTGCTGCGGTCACTCGACACGCGGAAAGCCAGTGGCCCTGACGGCATTCCGGCGGTGGTGCTACGAAAATGTGCAGCTGAGTTGTCTCCAGTATTAACGCGTCTGTACTGCCTGTCATACTCTTCAGGGCTCGTGCCGGAGGTCTGGAAGGAGGCGAACGTACAACCGATCCCCAAGAAAGGGGATCGGTCCGATCCAGGCAACTATCGACCCATAGCTGTCACCTCAGTCATTTGCAAGGTGCTTGAGCTCCTTATAAATAAGCAGCTCATGCAATTCCTAGAGGATCACTCGCTAATCAATGATCGACAATACGGCTTCAGGCCAAAGCGATCAACGGGTGATCTTCTGGCATTCGTAACGCCTGTCTGGGGTGGGGCTATGGAAAGGCACTGCGAGTCCTTGGCTATTAGCCTGGACATCGCCAAAGCCTTCGATAGGGTCTGGCATGCTTCGCTCCTTTCCAAGCTTCCGGCATATGGTCTACCTCCTCAACTGTGCAGCTGGATTGCCAGCTTTTTAAACGAGCGCCGAGTGCGGGTCCTCTGCGATGGCCAGGCTTCTCGCTTCTTGCAAGTGAATGCCGGGGTACCGCAGGGGTCCGTACTATCACCAACTCTCTTTCTTCTGCATATCAATGATATGCTATCCCTCGGGAACATTCATTGCTATGCAGATGACAGCACACTGCACGGGAGTTACTCGGTTCGTCCGACGGCGGGGCGATCTGAGATTGAGGAGGAGAGACGACGACTCGTGGCTGATCTCGACCGTAACCTCGACAGTATCTCTCAATGGGGTACCGAGAACCTGGTCGAGTTCAATGCCCGCAAAACACAGGCGTGTGCATTTACTGCGAAGAAATCCCCTTTCCTTCCCCTACCCTCTCTTCAGAATGCATTATTACCAATGAAGGACAACCTTGATATCCTTGGCATAGACGTTCGTCGAGAGCTCAATAATAAAAACTACATCGAAAGATGTATAGGGCTAGCTTCGCGGAAACTAGGAATACTGAATAAGGTAAAGAGATTCTTTACACCGGACCAGAGGTGTCTGCTGTACAAGACGCAGATTAGACCCTGCGTCGAATACTGCTCTCACCTCTGGGACGGCTCCACGAAGTATCTGCTGGACGCTCTCGACGCTATGCAGCGACGGGCTATTCGTATTATAGATTGTCCGGAGGTAACGGGAAGCCTTGAGCCGCTAGTTCAGCGCCGAACAATAGCTTCCTTGGCCGCATTCTACCGTATTTACCACGGCGAGTGTTCTGAAGAGCTCTTCAATCTGATCCCACCCTCTTCCTTCCGATCCCGAACGACTCGTGCCGGGCAGAGATGCCACCCCCACACAGTGGATAGCATGTTCGCGAGAACCGAACGTTTTAAACGTTCGTTTCTCTGCCGAACGATAGTGGCCTGGAACGCCCTGCCTGTGCACGTGTTTCCTCCCACATATAATCCTGGGTTCTTTAAGCGGAGCGTGAAGAGGCACATCAGTAGGTCGTCAAGTTGAGGGCCGCTCTCAATAGTAATGTGTGCTGTGAGAGTGGCCCACAATCGCTAGACGTCGTCACGACTTACCACCAGGCGGGCGGCGTCAATTTGGCGAACCAAATATAAAAAAAAAAAAAAAAAAAAGTAAACGTAGGAATATATTGAACGCCGATTTATCTATACTTGCTCTAAACTATAAAAACTAAGTAATTAAACTATAGGTCACTCATATTAATATGAGAGTTTTCAGGATAATTTACCGTATTGTTTGGAGTTTCCATATCACCAAGAGAGAATCAGTCAGAGCCTTGTCCATTTCTCAGCAAGAATATGCATGTAACTTGGGCCATGTAGATGATGATAGGTTTCCTTAGCACCAATAGCTTCCTTGGCCGCATTCTACCGTATATACCACGGCGAGTGTTCTGAAGAGCTCTTCAATCTGATCCCACCTTCTTCCTTCCGTTCCCGAACAACACGTGCCGGGCAGAGATGCCACTCCCACAGAGTGGATAGCATGTTCGCGAGAACCGAGCGTTTTAAACGTTCATTTTTCTGCCGAACATAGTGGTCTGGAACGCCCTGCCTGTGCACGTGTTTCCTCCCACATATAATCCTGGGTTCTTTAAGCGGAGCGTGAAGAGGCACATCAGTAGGTCGTCAAGTTGAGGGCCACTCTCTATAGTATTGTGTGCTGTGAGAGTGGCCCACAATCGCTAGACGTCGTCACGACTTACCACCAGGCGGGCGGCGTCAATTTGGCGAACCCAATATAAAAAAAAAACCTTTTTCTTTAAGCCCGCGGCCGCTCCTACCTCCATAGCCTCTGGTACCAGTATAATACATAGTAACCGGGTGGTATTTCCAGTGGTCTCATTAACACCTAGAATATTTACTATGTATATGATACTTACTTTAAACGTAGGTAGTAACTATATTATTTAAACTAGCTGATTCCTGCGAATCCACCCCACGTGTGATAGTTTTCTAATTTTCGATTCCACAACCACACACTCCAGGGACAAAAATTATGATAAACTAACTCTACGAGTACAGTTCCATTAAAATCTGTTCAGTACTTTACGTGTCAAAGATTAACAAACAATCTAAACATCCTTCGCGTTTATAAGTAGGATACCCATTTGTCCAAATCTCGACAGACATACATATAAAACCTTCAAAATCCTTTCAAATATCTACTATCGTACACCATAATGGGCACATAACGTCCTGCATAAAATTTCCTAAATCACGCCATAAAGAGCTAAAAACACTTCCGTTTCATTGGAGATAGTAACCATTCTGAAAGGCGAAAGCAAATATTCCATCGTACATTAGCATATGAATGATCCGGGCTAAAAAACGTGGGTACCACCCCTCAGGTGGAACGTCCGGGACGGAATTCGGTTCGAACGCAGCCACCGTAAGCTTCCTTCGGTTTTGAAGGTAAATGTAGCGTTTAATTTTTGTGCATTTATCGACAGTTTTTGATTTTTTTTTTTTTGGTTTTCTAGACTATTATTCTACATACATTAATCATACGTAATATGTATATCTAAGGGATAAAAATACACACACTTTACCACATTTTTTTTAATCCCACGTATTATTTTGATAACAAATAAGAAAAAAAAATTGTTAAGAGAATGGCATTTGTAGGAAATACAAATCATTTATTTTTCTGAGATCTTTTACGTTTTTTGGCTGTAGTGAACATTTTGGCTTTATTTAATCAAAATCGGATGGCATTCCTAATGAAGAACTAGTGCCTAGTTATAATATTTATAAGCTATTCCGTGCTGAATTTCCGAATTTCCGTGCTGAATTCGCTTTCTTCTATAACTTGTAGACACACAAAGAACATGCAGGACACGTCTAACCCCGGAACAACGCGACTGCGCTGATTTTAGTCTTTGTTACACTTTCAATGATAGATTCGATTCTTTTATTAGGCGCTTCGGTTGGTTCAGTGTATTTTTTTGTTGCAGTCTCTAGTGCAGTACCTTCATAGTTTAAAGAATTTTATTGTATTAAATCTACATTATATAATTTTGCAATATGAGTCACAAAAACTATAGTCCTGGGCTTGGCTCGAATCTTTCCACGTTCTACCAACTAACTAGCGCAAGACATTTAATTTTGTGATCACATTGTGCTAATATCGCGACTTACGGGTCAGTTGGTCGAACGTTCCTCCTGGAAAAGGATCAGACGCTGGTTCGAGTCCAGCCCAAGCACTATAGTTTCTGTGATTCACATTGTAAAATTATATAAGAAAAAGTTAGCATACATACTTCACTGCTTATAAAAAATATATAAATCTTAACAGTAGATAATAAATAATGAATAACAATTGCATCGTAGACAGTCATTGAATGACTTTTTTGGACACGTCTTTAAGTTAATCGCGGTCTCCATTGCTTAAAACATAAATATTATAGTTTACAAATCGGTGGATTACAATGATATAAGGAACAAATATACGACAAAGCGCTTCTATAAAATGTATAGGTAATTAGTGCCCTGCGCTTCGCTATATTGCTTTGGCCAGTCCACTATCGAGGCCCCAGATTAAAAGTTACTACAAACTATTTTGTGCACTGTTCATAAATTCCGTTTTACTGTGAATTTATGGTCAGTAATTTCAAACCCATTATGCTCACTAATGTGAAAGCAAAAAACTTCTAAAATAATCGTAGATTACTCAATGAGATCAAAAGAAAAGGCCTCAGAGTAATCATTATGCGAGTACAGAGTAACTTTTATACAGAGATCATTGTTAGTGAGTCACCCATAGTTTGTCTAGAAGCCTATAATTTGATCTATAATATACTCGAAAGAGTAGGCTTAGTATTATATTATAGCATTATATAATTGGGAGACACCATTGACACCCATTTCTCATAATATCATAACATAGTATGCCGTTCCCCCGTTCCCGAACTTTGTATCGCCTCAAATATTAAAAAAAAAATATTATATTTCATGCAAATGTATGTAAATTGAAAAACGCGACGGACGGATAAATTGTCGTATTAAATATATAGATAACTTTATTAAATAGTTTTCTATCCTGAATATAAACTTCATCCACTTTTTATTTCATGTCTATGAAATTAAGTCTATCTAAGGGTTGTCTGTACGTCGGGCGCCACTAGAAATTCTTCCTAGTTAGCACTAGGAAGTTAGCACCAGAGACACTCGGCAATGGGCATAGGTGTGACCGCAGCCTTGAGCCACGGAATACAAAAATAAAAAAGGTTCCGTGTAAAATGAATACACAAGAAACAAGTCGGCGCAAATTTGACTCTTGCAGCTTCAGATCCATGGCCGGGATATACTCGTACAATGATAGTCAACAATTCGTAACAAAATGTACTTACCAATATACGTTTCATATTTACAAGTAAGAATTTTAGTTTGAAACTTCTCATTTTACTAACTACTCTGTGTACATTATCACTTAAAACGACGTAAAACGCAAATAGAATGCTAATGTGTTTACTAGCTTCTGATTTAAATGAAACGGTTTAAGTAAACAAATCTATGGTTCATAAATGTATTCCTAATGCTAATGCATGGCGTTTGAAGTATATTGTTGTACAAAATGGGTATATATTACGGCTCATTGCTATTATATGCACATGTGATGAGCAAATATACCTAACGCATTACACTGCGACACTTATTTTTTTACATACAATCACAACATAAAATGAGCACCATCTAATTAACAAAGTAGGCCTTATAATTTTTTACATTTAATCCATTTCAGAATTTATTCATCCCTTACCAATGTTCACATAATAGTAGTATTGTAAGATAAACTTATAAAAAAACGTTTATTCAGTAAAATTAAATACTTACAATATTTAGAAAGATTTGTATAAAAAGCCGCCTCATTGCGGACTAGAACTTTCCCAGATTTATTCATTCATTATCTAGATCAGAATGTAACCACCATTAGTATATTATGTAACTTTCTAGTGTAGATTTGGAGAGCCTGTACAAAAGTATATTGTATCAATCAATATTATACAAATTAACGTTTCATATTACAAAGTAATTCCTCTCATCTTATTCAACACTTCTGCAACTTCAGTATTTAAACGAATATAAATAATGTCCGCAGAAACAACGCTGTATCTGTCCATCCACATTTTTACGACTAAACGATAATTCCCCCGACTAGTCGCAGAGCTCAGTGGTACAATTTATTTTGCACCAGAGCCGGCGCACTCATTTATCGGTTCAATAAAATAAATCAGGCCCAGTTTAGACGTGGCGACATTTACGCGCGGTTGACACGTCGTTGTTGGTTAGGCTTGCTGTATGATTGCGTTTGTCTTAGGTGATTTAGCTTAATGTGCATTTTATTCCCGTGTTGACTTTACGTGTTGCTTTTGCCGGTGCTTTGCATATTTTATCATCAGTACAGTCTTATCCATTTGTGTTTTAACGAATATGTATTTAAGAATAAAAGTAGGTAGTTACTTTTATCTCCAACGGGATACTAAGATCATGATGATTAAGCGTCTGGTACTTTAAAACTACTACGAGTGGATGACACGCAAGTAAGCTACGAATGCACAAAGATGGAGAACTGCTTAGTTGTTGTTATAAAAGGTACAGAGTAAGTATATTGGTTGAGCTGGTCATTAATGGTTCAGTATTTGCTTTAAAAGCAAAAATATATGACATTCCGAACTGATCATATTTTGTAATTTTTTTACTTCTAAGTAAAAGCGTAGGTACCTACTTTCTCCTGTCCTGATCTATCGTTTATTAATCGTGTCATACTACTCTCGCTAGAATGTAAATGTTTAGTCGTGAGTTTGTGACCGGCCTAATTTAAAATGATCTCAGCTCAAAATAGAACCGTTTCTAACATTCCTGTGACTCAAATTAACAGTATATCCGTTGAAATTACGTTACCTAACATTTCACTTGTTCTTTGTTTACATTTCTAAATTATTAACAGCTTTTGATCTTGATGTCATCGTTGCTTACTTTTAAATTTCTGTTAATACGAATTATCCCATTTTAGCATACCACGGATGCCGAATAAAATTTTGTTACACTAATTAATTTCAAGGAAGAAATACCTAGAAGCTATACATAAAAACTATAATCTGACTCCTTAAATTAAGTTGTACATAGATACATCAACACGTCTATATCCCGAGGGGTAGTTAGAGGGGCACCACATCTGCAACTGTCAGAGTACATTACTAGTATTGAAAGTGCCTCTCAAGTTGCACCCAGTGATATGCCCCGTTGCTTAAAGAACCCTGGTAAGAGAAACTTATGGCCCATTTTTAGCCACCGTGAATCCGTAGAACAGAATTAAGGTCCGTTGTCCGGCAGCCGTGTTAAAACAGCTTTAAGGCGACATTTCACCTGCAAAAGATTTTATCCTTGGATGAAACGTCCTCCGGAACGTCTATAAATTCTATTTTTTTTACAGAACTGAGTTGCTTTTACCATTACCTATAATTTCTATTACCGATCCCCTACTTTTATTATTTGAGCGGTAACCTTATTCCAGTTTAACCGAAAAATCTCTTTATACCCGCAATAACATTTAAGTTACACACAAGCTATTCCTCGATACAATTTGATATTGTAAATGCAACAAATACCACAAAAATCCTTTGGTAACCGATCCAAATTTGCATACTACGCAAGACAATCACTTACTCTAAGTAATTGGCAAGCAACGTTTAGATAACCAATCAAAGGCTTGTGACCTCAAAGACTTTGAGATGTTATTTAAACTTGAGCTTTTCCACTTGGTAGTATAGTTGGAATTACAATAACAAATTATATTGAAATGTTGGTATTATATAGATGAGAAGCGAACGTAGAGACCAGATATCGGCCTAACAATGTAATTGAATATCGAGGTTTCAACCTCGATTGACCCAGATATGAGAAATTCCAACATGATTTGTGTCAAGGTGATTTATGCATAGAATTGTTATGGGAAGTTGAGTTGAATATTCAAATAATTTTTTACTAAAAATGGAGAAAAAAAACGAATTATTCGTTTTAAATAATCGAGAAATGTATGTCACTAATTCAGAATAAATGAGGTTGGGTTTAATTTTAATATTAAAACTAATTTAGTGAAATAAAATTGTACTAAAAGAACATCACAAAGTTTTAGAATTATAAATATAGTAATTGTACTTTATTTATAGAACACCTTAACATAAAAACACTATGAATTAAAAATAATATAAGTATGCAATCATACATATTTAAATATTTTATACTTTCATCCATATGTAAACTGATTATATCATTCATGTATGGAAATATATTAAAAATTATTAGGCAGGCACATCTGCGTCCTTCGAAGACGTCCAAGAAGCTCCAATATACAGCGCACTTTTCAGTTTTAAGTGGATCTGTGGGCTGGTAAACTAATAATAAAGTTATCGACTTTTAATAATATTATAACTCTTTTATATTTGAAAGGTATAATCAAATGCATAACGTTTAAACGATAATCAAAATGTTTTTATTTAAAGTTCATTGATTAGAGAGTAAAGTCAATTAGCTATTGACTATTCCCAGAACATCAAAGTCGATCAAAATCTGTTTTACATTTAACTTATGACAATTGTCAAAGGTTATGTTAACTTTCAGTTTTTTACAACAAGCTCATTTTTTCATAAAAAAGAGCCTATTTGTATGACGCCCATTAGGGTTTCTGAGGGCATACCTTTTCGAAGATGAACCTAGTTTCAAAAATATTTCTGATTTGTTTCTTACCATGACGTATCACCATACTGCTAACTGATGCACACTGTACGAAAACCATTAATTTCAGGGTTACTTCGACAAGTCCAGTAAATAATATTTCTACTAAAATTGTAGTAACTGTCTGTACATCGCAGGTAAAAACGTAATAAGTGAACGTCAGCAAGCTTTTAAGGTTCCATTTAGTTGCAAACGTAAAAGCTCTCTAGATTATTGGACTAATGTTTTAATAATGAAAATCGTATGCCAGCTCATGCAGCGCTGAAGATTTGAGAATCCGTAAGTGCAAAAATTTAGTAAAAATGTATTCTCTTTCTGAATTCCATTTTGTTAACAGTTACCCTGATAATGTATTACAGTGTTTTTAGGGTTCCACAGTTTATAAAATGTTGTATGTATGTATTTCTGTTCCCGCTATAATAGCAAATCCTACTAAGAAACAGAATAAAATAAGTATTTAAACTATCATGGTCGTTTACATTATTATTGGAGTTATCGGAATATTTACCATGTAACGTTGGTTTGAGTTTTCCGATATTTCTTTGTAAGATGCAAAATCTTTGCCAAAATAACCGGGACTAAACTAAAACGAAATCGCGAGTGGATACTCAGCATTGTGCGTCGTGATCGTAAACAAAATCGAGTGTGTAGTGAGACCAGTGACTGTGGTAATGGTGTTACGCGCAGTAAACGGACTCAAAGGAGGGTAGATATAAATATTTATCCCTAATAAACTTTTTCTACATTCACCGCCAGTACTACAGGTCTTCCGCAATCATGGCGCTTGCAACAGCGCCGTCGAAATATCGGAAACTCAAACCAACGTTACATGGTAAATATCCCGATAATTCCAATAGTAAAGAATAAAATAAATATTTAAGAGAGCTCCCAGTCAACAAACTTGTTTGTTTTGCCGTTTTGGTACGAAATACTTTGTGCGCGATTCCGACTCGCACATGGCTAATTTTTTTTTTATTCCCAAATCTCACGGGAACTTACAGAACTGCCATAAAAAATATTATCCTTTAGGCATTGTGGATTCAGGAAAACCTCTACTTTTCAATTACCACCCAGGTTTCTGAATATCACGGACATCAGAGATTGTGAGTTTGTAACATCGGTAGGTATTGGCTGTTGAAGCCCAGCTTTTTTTTTAAGTTCCTGCCCCTCCTACTTCCATTGCCGAGCGCCTCCGGTGAGCACAGAGGAAATTACCAGTGGCGTATTACATTACAGTATTACACAAGTTATTATTGAGCGAAGCGAGCCGATGGCGAGCGGAGCTCTCAACGGGTGACTCAAATTACGATTTATGTTAAATTGTGTTAAATTGTTTCTCGGCGAATACTCGGCCGATTTCGGATTTTCTTGCACTCATCAAAAGCTTACAGAATTACCCAGGTTCTTACGAAGCCAGAATTTTGAATTTCGATCAAATAAAAATAATTTAATTGATGGTAAAAATTCCCATAGCGTAATGACAAAAAATACTTTGACAGAGTTATATCGCTTTGAATCAAAACTCGCTTCGCTCAAATATATGCTGCAGCGTAACGGTACGTTTCGCGACTGCGGCGACCTAGTCTTCTATAGTTTATGTAACCAGGTAACGGCAAAAGGTTTATCCCCTATTACTTAGGACCAACAAATATACTTGCAAATTGTGAGTGTATAGAACAACTACTGCTTACCCCCTCGGGTTTAATTATATGTCAATTTATCATGAAAATTTTAGTTATATAATAAAGTTAGCCACAAAATCAATACATTGCTCATTTCAAATCATTACTTAATTTGTAGTTGTATTTCGTGTATTGTATTCTATCGCACGTTAATGTTCAATATGTATATTTAATTGAATCTATTTGTTGGGTTTACATTGTTAAGCCGCATCGTTATTACGTCACGGTCATAAATTTAATAAGTTCCGATGACTGGTGGTCAGATATACCTAATGCTTAGTATAATTTAAATTAGATTTGATAATGGTAAAAATCTAATGGGTTATACATAATTTAACCGAAACAGTTGTGTCTTTATACACAAACACACAAACACATATCACGCCTAATATCCTAATATCCCCGAAGGGGTAGGCAGAGGTGCATTACACACCCACAATTTGCCAGTATTTTTAGTCGCACGTAATAGGGGGCAAGTCTATTGCCGTCACCGGGCACATTTATAATGGGTTATGTCGAAAATGGCCGAATTAACTTAATAAAAAGTAGCAGCTATATATTATAATTTTGAAAAACTAATTTGAAACCCGTTGCCTTGCGATGAAATGAAAGGCAACTAAATCTTATGTGCCAGCCGCTAAGGTACAGTCAATTAAAGTCCTGGGTGTCTCGGACTACATATATGTTTCTTTATAATCAAAGTAAATATCGATAGAATTATAAATAAATGATAGACTTTTATTATAACTTAATAAATATTTTGGACAATTTTACACAAAATGTAGTCCAAAGTAAACCATAAGCTTAAAATATGATAAATAAATTATAGGGACAGCAGATATCTATATATTTAATACGACAATTTGTCTGTGTGTCTGTCTGTCCATCCGTCGTGTTTTTCAATTTACATACATTTGCATGCAATATTAAAATATGCTATTTTTTTTAATTTTTTTTTTTTATATTTGAGGCGACACAAAGTTCGTGATAACTAGTTCTATTTAGTGGTACCTATGTAACACCCTGTCCTGGCTCTGGGAGTTTCGGTTTGAATAACAGAGTATTTTGAATATTCTTTTATACCCGGTAACAGCAATAGGCCTGTTTCTTATTACGTGGAACCAGAATATGGGAAATGAAATGAAATGATTTATTTATTTGTATAGGTCATTAAATGACTCATATAAAAGTCAGTAAGTACTCAAAATATAAAAATGTCACTGCTTCTATATTTACATGTACTGCCAGGTTCCCAAAGCAATAAGTAGAACCGAGAGAAAGAACCTGGCAATAAAACTCTCAGTCACTCTTTTTCAATATTTTCTCATTTACACATTTTCTTATGACTAAATGTGGACGGATGTACATTGGTCTCGTGTCAAAATCAAATAGCGTGTATGCAACAAAAAAAAATTATAGTCACCTAAATACAAAATATGCTACAATTACGGCATTTTAGGAGGAACCTGCACCATGCTCAAGCCAGACACTTTTATCATTAAGGTAATCAACTGTCTTATAATATGCTTTTTGACATAAAGTGGTATTTATAAAGGTTTTAAATTTATTGTCGGGCATACAAAGGACCGATTCAGGCAATTTATTATAAAAGCTGGGTGATAAAAGATGGGTGTGATGTAGCTCTGCCTATTCTTCAGGAATATATGCGTAATATATGTCTGTTTGTCTCTTAAATTGCTGAATCGATATGAATATTAGGTAGCGATACAGATATGTAAGACAGAGAATGATAGTCTAGAGCCTGAGAAAGGGCATATTTTTTATCCTGGTAGTGAGGCGGAGCCGCGGGTATCAGCTAGGTAAACTAATGCTAGTTTTCCCATCTGACTGTCGTTCTTAATCCTACTCAAGGAAATCTAGATTCCCATCTGACTGTCGTTCTTAATCCTACTCAAGGAAATCTAGATTTAATATGTAGATAACTTTAAAAGTAAATTTAACAGTTAACTAGTTAACAGTTTTATTTCACTGTGTTAACCTACGAGTATTATTACGGCGCCAAACTTCTTCATATATTTTAAATCATATTTGACTGACTTCAGAAAAAGAAGGAAGTCCTTAATTCGGCTGTATTTTTTATGTTATTTTTCGACTGGGTGACTGGAATTTAATTTGTTTTTAAATAAATGCTACTGCTTCCCATATTGGTCCTATTAAATATAAACCCATTAATAATCTACCTGAGTTTCTTACTGGTATCTTCTCAGTAGAACCAACTTACCGAACCAGCGAAATAATCATCTTCAAATGGTTATTTAGGTACTTAATTTAGTATTTTTATAATATTGCTTGACATAAAAATTTTAAATTTTGATATTCATATGTGCTCTTTATGTGCCTTAACTGAATAAACGAAATTGATTCTTCGTCTTTGATTGAGTGTTTGACGTGTTTTAACGATGTGTAATTGAACAAACAAACAAACACTTATATTAGTAAATTATACTATTGCATGTCCAAACTCAATGATACAGTTTACTTAGCAACTCAACAATAATAATATAGAACATAATAATAATAAATCTAATTTCGTTTAACTTACAAATAAATAAAATTTCTCACGTGAAAATGCATAAAATTATATTTTTATATTGAATCATCACGCATAAATGTCATTAGTGTAACTGACATAGTTGATGAAATGAGGGGTAACTATGATTATGGGAATATTTTGATTCCTTATGACCCTTTGTGTAGGTACAGAGTTTAGTTGTTTGTTTACTTTTAACGTAAATTTTCGTATCTATATTATAATTATAATTGTGAACTTTACAAATAATAAGGTGGAATTTATTTACAATAAGAATTACAATGTACAAAATATACATAATTATATACTAAAAATATTTACATTACAAAATATTTTATATAATTTGTGGAATAGTGTACAAGTGAGTTTTTTTTTCAAAAATGTATTCTATGTAATGTTTGTTTGTTTAGTTGAACGTCCTAATCTCAATGCCTACTGGTTTGAGTATATTATGATATTTATAAATATGAATAATTAACCCCCGACGGAAACCCGAACGGGGTGTTATAAGTTTGACGTGTGTGTAAGTGTGAGTGTGTTTGTAAGTCTGTCTGTGGCATCGTAGCTCCCAAACGGATGAACCGATTTTGATTCTGTTTCTTTTTTTTGAAAGATGGGTTAGGGGAGAGTGTCCTTAGTTATGTTTTATAAAAATCGGTTAAGCCATTTCAAAGATATGAGGGGTGAAAGTGGTGATGAAAAATTGAATGTTCAAATATACCCGTGTTGGGTATCAAATGAAAAGTCATAACTTATACACATGACACCGCAAGGTTTATGAAGATCGGTTTAACCATTCGAAAGATATGAGGAGTGGAATGTATTTCTAATTCTGTAACCACACTTCGCGCAATTCACATTAGCTCTGAATAATTGTTGATAGACTACTTTTTACAGGTTTTTTTTACCGTTATTTTTTGTGAGTCGGGGTTTTTTAAAATTTTTAATTTAATACTTGTTTTATGCAAAGTCAAATGTCAAAAAATGGTCGTCCATTATCCTGTTACAGTAAACATTTCTACCAATTATTAGCTTCGAACAAACTGACGGAACGATTGATTAGACCGTGTGAAGGATTACGTTTGCTCTATGCCGATATAGTTATAGTTTGGGTAGAGGAAATTGGCCAATGGCTTAAGTTTTGGTAGTCCTTTTATTATTTCTTTTTAAAATTCCAGACAAAAATTAAATTTTATTTTCGACGAAAATCAGGTTTTAATAAGTATGGTATTTTAATAATAATGGTATTTTAAATATGAACTTATTACGTGCTTGTTTATTTTTGTGTTGTTCTGTCGCAGTTTATGAACGATTTCGGTTGAATTTGCCTATCCGAGAAAAAATATTTTGAATGTAATTGATTCCTGAAGAAAATATTTTACGCTGGAGTGGTTGAAGACATCAGCATTAAAGTACAAATGACATCATTCTGTTGTTGTTTCTTTCTCTTCTTCTTCATAAAGTTAATATTTTTTGTATTTATTTTGAAATTTATTGTTTTTATCTTGTTTATTGTGGAAACCTATTTTACGGTTTTAGATCTCTATTTTCTGTGTACTGTTTTACTGTCGTGTATACAGATTTTTTATTTACTTCAACACTGTCTTTCCCATAAATTAAATAGAATATAAATAGGTAATCATTCCAAATTCATCATCAGCAAAAACCGAACACATAAAATTATAGTTACAAAAAACCGGTATCTTTATTCTTGTATGCCAATGCAAGCGATTGCAACTATAGTGATAGATCCATTACTGATAAGAAACGCTCTCATTTCGAATGTTATTGATCGATATGTGATAATTTTAACGCGTTTAGTTTTATTTTTAAAGGTAGCACCTTTGTGTTTAGGCTTTTATGGTGGACAAGAGGAACCAAGTGTTGTTTCTAGAGACTGGGTTGTTTGTAAACAACATTCGAGTGTATGTCTGCGGCTGTTAGATCTACAGCGAGGAAACTTAACCCTAGATAGCTAACGTTCCTCGACTTCCATGAAAAGCTAATCATTCGACTTTTTGACGATGAATTTTATATGTGTACATTTTATTGCAATATCAAGATATTTAAATGAGTTTTATTGTGTTTTAGGTTATTTGGCATGTAAATGAAATTTAATGATAGAAAAAATAACTTTTACTTTACCTATAATTAATAAATCACTATTTTCACATGGCACTTACATTTCTGAGATAATTTTGGTACTTAAACTTAAATGACTGAATTAGGAACTTTTAATTAGAAATTTTTTTTCTTTAACCTAAATAATGAACTCTAAAATTAAATAAAAAATAAGTAATTTAATTTTGGAAATAATAAAAATAAATATATCAACGCATTAGAACAGTTACAAAAGTTACTTATAAACTAACCATTCGTAAAAATGACGAACACATAGTTGGTATCTCAAAAATGAAATTACGAGTACTTACCAACTAAATACGACTGCCAAACAAAGCGGTTTAGCGGTCTCTGAGTTGGCGGGAACGCGCGAGCGCGTGAGTGCAGCGGTTGGAAAGATACAGAGAGTTAAATTTCAATGTTCGTAAATTTGACGAACGTTAGCCATCTAGGGTCGCATCTCCAGTAGAACCACATAATAAGCATATTAACTATGGTCGACGACCTTTATGCACTCGCACGTTACGTTCGAATTATTATTGTTGAGTTGCTAAGTAAACTGTATCATTGAGTTTGGACATGCAATAGTATAATTTACTAATATAAGTGTTTGTTTGTTTGTTCAATTACACATCGTTAAAACACTTCAAACACTCAATCAAAGACGAAGAATCAATTTCGTTTATTCAGTTAGGCACATAAAAAGCACATATGAATGTAAAAAATTTACATTTTTATGTCAAGCAATATAAAAATACTAAATTAAGTACCTAAATAACCATTTGAAGATGATGCTTTCGCTGGTTCGGTAAGTTGGTTCTACTGAGAAGATACCAGTAAGAAACTCAGGTAGATTATTAATAGGTTTATATTTAATAGGACCAATATGGGAAGCAGTAGCATTCATTTAAAAACAAATTAAATCCCAGTCACCCAGTCGAAAAATAACATAAAAAAATACAGCCGAATTAAGGACTTCCTTCTTTTTCTGAAGTCAGTCAAATATGATTTAAAATTATAAACTTAAGACTAACGGGTATTTTACGCGATTATTGAGATATATACATACCTCTTTATTACCCGACGTTTCGGCCCTGTTACAAGAGCCGTGGTCACGGGTGGACTGGCTTCAGCTCATCGTCGTCTTCGTGAAGTGCGGGTTTGTTCAACTACCCTCACTTCGTCGTCACTAACTATTGTGTTCGGAGAGCCACTACGGCATACCACACTGATAGTATCAGCACGCGGGCGTTCGGTGAGGTGGCGAGTACATTTGCTGATCACCGGATTCCACGACGTAGATAGTCGATATCCATCTTCGCGGTTAAAGTTGGGATACTTTTTTATTTCGACGGCTTCCCGCACTATCCTGGAGTAATAGTGTCCGTCAGTGGATAGGACTTGTGGCTTGTGGAGTTCAATCCAGTGGTTGGGACCCGATTCCAACAAATGCTCGGCAATCGCAGACTTGTTTATTTGGCGGTTTTTTACAGCTGTGATGTGTTCTTTGACCCTCTCAGCGATAGTACGTTTGGTCTGTCCGATGTATGAACTACCACAGCTGCAGTCTACCTTATAAACACCCGGTGTCTGTAGAGGAATGGTATCTTTAGGGGTTCGCAGGTGGTTTACGACTTTGGAGTGTGGCCTATATACAGTCTTAATGGAGTATCTTTGTAGTACTGTTCCAATTTTGTCCGTCACTCCTTTCACGTACGGCATAAATGCTGGTGCTCTGCTTACTCCCAAGGGTTGTACGTTGTTCCTTTCACGGTGTTGTGTATGTCCCTGATACCCGTTCTGCTTCAACACTTCTTGAACATGAGCGAACTCTTTCTGTAAGTGTTCAGGGTCGCAAAGATCATAGGCTCGACTTACCAGCGACACCGCAACGGATCTCAAGTGTCGCGGATGATGATGTGAACCGGCATTCAGGTACTTGTCCGTGTGTGTGGGTCTGCGGTACACAGTGTGTCCGAGAGAACCACTCTCTCTCACTGTTACTTTGACATCGAGAAAAGCCAATGATCTGTCCAACTCCATTTCATGAGTAAACCGGATGTTCCGGTGTATTGAGTTCAAGTGGCTTAAAAATTGTTCTACGTCTATTGGGCCCCCTCTCATAATACAGAAGACATCATCCACATATCGTTTGCACAGTTTCACCTGTGCTAACTGCATGTCTATGGAATCTTCAATGTGTTCCATCCAAATGTTTGCCATCACCGGTGCTACAGGGCTACCCATGGCCACTCCGTCGATTTGGAGGTAATGCTGTCCACCATAAAGAAAATAATTACCCTCTAGGCAATGTCCAAGTAGAACAATGTATTTGTTGGACAGACCATTGTCCTTCAGTTTCTTCTCGATGACCTCAAGGCAATCTTGAACGGGAACGTTGGTGAAGAGTGACTTCACGTCGAAACTCACCATCACATCATCCGGTTCCACTTTCACGCTCTTGATTATGTCCACAAAATGTCGAGAGTCTTTAACGAAAGATGTGGTGTTACTCACTAATGGTTGCAGTACCTTGGCTATGTGTTTCGCCAAATAATGACCGCGTAACTTATAACCAAGCGAGTCGTATTCGCGATCTGTGCAGTGCACGTCACAACGCGAAGTTTGACAAGTTATGCAACCATCGAAAGCGTAATGCCGGGCAATTAGGATCACTCGAAAACAAGACGGTGATTAATTTGTCAAACACACACATCGATGATGCCACACATACTGTTCTGGCTAAATGGTTAAACTTTGCTGTAACACCAAAGCGACTTCCCTATGAAAATATTATAAGTAGCATCGAGGAAGTAGTAACGCGCAACAAGTTACCGTCTAACGACGCAGATACACTTAGACAGGATGTTGCCGTTATCTTAAGGAAGGCGAAGCCACCTAGGCCTAATATCACCACGGAAGAACAGCAGGCACTAAAAGAGTTACGTTCTAATACGAATATTTTAGTGCTGAAAGCTGACAAGGGTAATTCTACTGTGGTGATAGACTCGACGGACTAGGATGGGAAAATAAAAAACCTACTTAGTGACGCTGCAGTTTACAAACCAGTGACTTATAACCCGACGGCCAGAGTCACCAAACGTATACGTGCGGTTATTAAGGACCACGAGGAACTGTGCATTTATGCCGTACGTGAAAGGAGTGACGGACAAAATTGGAACAGTACTACAAAGATACTCCATTAAGACTGTATATAGGCCACACTCCAAAGTCGTAAACCACCTGCGAACCCCTAAAGATACCATTCCTCTACAGACACCGGGTGTTTATAAGGTAGACTGCAGCTGTGGTAGTTCATACATCGGACAGACCAAACGTACTATCGCTGAGAGGGTCAAAGAACACATCACAGCTGTAAAAAACCGCCAAATAAACAAGTCTGCGATTGCCGAGCATTTGTTGGAATCGGGTCCCAACCACTGGATTGAACTCCACAAGCCACAAGTCCTATCCACTGACGGACACTATTACTCCAGGATAGTGCGGGAAGCCGTCGAAATAAAAAAGTATCCCAACTTTAACCGGGAAGATGGATATCGACTATCTACGTCGTGGAATCCGGTGATCAGTAAATGTACTCGCCACCTCACCGAACGCCCGCGTGGTGATACTATCAGTGTGGTATGCCGTAGTGGCTCTCCGAACACAATAGTTAGTGACGACGAAGTGAGGGTTATTGAACAAACCCGCACTTCACGAAGACGACGATGAGCTGAAGCCAGTCCACCCGTGACCACGGCTCTTGTAACAGGGCCGAAACGTCGGGTAATAAAGTGGTATGTATATATCTCAATAATCGCGTAAAAGACCCGTTAGTCTTAAGTTTATAATGTGTACAAGACGCGAAAGTTTAAAGAATGATTTAAAATATATGAAGAAGTTTGGAGCCGTAACAATACTCGTAGGTTAACACAGTGAAATAAAACTGTTAACTAGTTAACTGTTAAATTGAAATAATCGTGTTATATATTAAGCGGAATATTTCACAATAATATCATATGAAGTTATCAATTTTGTACACGACTGTACTCCAGACATATTTTAATGTAGGGCAAACAAATTAAAATATATCTGGAGTACAATCGTCGCGAAGGAGGCGGCCGGGAGGGAGAGGGAGCGTACCCTCCCCGCCGAGTTCCGTAGTCGGTGGCCAGGGCGCCCCAGACTCCGCGACTACGCCTAAGACTATCGACCTCCATGATCGGGGCCTGAGGACGGCGGGATCGCCATCCGCCGTCCTTACAGAAGCAGGCTAGAAGGATTGCGTGCTGCGGGGCCTTTGCCCCATAGCACGCAACCAGATTCACTCACTGACGCGGGATAAAACCCTTCCCCCAACGACGCGGGATTCTCGTCCCGATCCAACACCCGAAGAGACCACAGAGGTGGTCAAAGTCCGCCGGGTGCCACTGGACAACAAACAAACAAAAACTTTTTTTTTTTCAAATTAAAGCAGCTCAAATTTATGTTCATACGACTATTTCACGACTATTTTTTGGCATAAACTTTAAACCGAAAATCGCAGGCGTTCCGGAGAAAGTTGAAGTTTTCAAATGTTCAAGCCATAATCCTCATCAGGTTATCTTTATATCTCTGGAATCTTTGAAGGACTATTTCTGAGATTTGGCATGTATGTCGTTACGACTATTTCATGATTATTTTTTGGAACCTAAACCAATTCGATAGGCGTTACCGTTTGCTTGCACCAGAAATGAGGATTACAGCTTGACGTTCAAGCCATAATCCTCATTAACTTATAGCTATAACGCCGAAACTATAATACGACTATTTTTTTTACATGTACGACTATTTATGACTACTTATCCCGACAAACTTTGTATTCATGCACATGTATGTAAATTGAAAAACGCGACGGAGGGACAGACATACACACAAATAGTCGTATTAAATATATAGATTTGATGACTATTTTTTAGCGTTGTCAAAATTCGTTTTCATTGATATTTCAAATAATAATATGAGGATTACAGCTTGAAGCACACCTTCTATCCTGGTCTTATTTCTTAGATTTTTCTGATTTTATTGAATCAGAATTTAGAATGAGAACACTATTGCACTTTTTTTAAAAGTTGTATTATAAAATAGCTGATGTCATTTTAATAAAACTTAAAAAAAAAACTTTAGCATAAAAAATAAATCATATAAATAATAATAAAAATAATCCAACAAAATTTTGTCAGTTTCTTTTCAATTCTTCAGTCTCTCATTTCCTCAAAAAATGTATAAACTTTACTATTCTCTTCTACTTTCATGAACCTCAGCGCATTTCCTAAAAATCCAGCCTAACCCAATTATATCACAATCCAACTAAAACACACAGCGCTCTGAGCTGGAAGCAAAGCTGAAATTCAATTTGGTGTCTGCCGCAAAAAACTGTCGTACAAACACACAGAATACATACATATGCAGCCACAAAACAAAGCAAAATATATTATACATGTACATACTATGTTTCTATAGAAGTAAATTTATCGGAAACCACGGCACGAGGAATCGTTGCATGTCGAAACAAACCTTTGTATGTGCAGTCAGTGTTACTGTTGCCTTTAAACATTGCTTTCTACGTTATTTTATTGCAGTAATTTTATCATTTTGAAGGCCAGGGGTAGGATTCTTTTGTAGAATCTATATATTTAATACGACAATTTGTCTGTCTGTCTGTCCGTCCGTCACGTTTTTCGATTATAATTAATAATACATACATTTGCATGAAATATTATAATTTATATATATTTTTTATCTATATATATTTGAGGCGATACAAAGTTCGCCGGGATAACTAGTAAGACTTAATATTTTAACTTACCGCTACAACTAACAACTAACTTGCGTGAGGCCGCCGCGCAATTGGTTGATTTTTTTTTCATTTTAATCATAATAATTTTGACCCCTATACAGGGTGTTACGAAAGGGTTATATCAACCTGAAGCCAGCCCCATCAGCTGGTCGACCATAACCCGTTTTGATATATGGCGACCGCTAAAGAAAAAAAAATTCATCAAAAAATTTAAAAAGATATTTCAAATCAAAACAAGTGACGTCGACTACGAGACGTAGCTACAACTAGACAATGAGCGCGTCCTTAAAGGATTATTTTTGTTAATGTAAATAAAATTTTGATCAACACATAGTTATGTTTCCCCAGATCCCGTCAGTGGTTCGACAGGTGCACCACGTGCAAGTGATAGTAAAATCTCTGTCCCCAATTTTAGAAAAATCTTACCTGTTTACAGGAAAGGTTAATTTCTTGTGTAACAGTGCTAAATGCGGCTTCGACTCGACTGCGTACACAGTATTTTTAGGTATCAAAGCTCACGGTACAACTCCCGGGCAGCGCTCAAATTGCCTTCTGATGCTCCTACACAAAGCATCATCTCGTAATAGGTACTATTCGTTACTCTGAGCCATTACTACAAAACACAATGACTATCACACACAACTTGACACAACTCACAAATTAACACACTAAACAACTATTTAGCTACCTCACTGCACAAAGCAAAGAATGCAACTGAACTGACCTGTGACCTTGCTAAATGATTTTAAATAAAATTCTAGGACACTTCAAACGGCGACCGAGGCCGACCGAGCGCTTCGTGTTCGTGCGGCATCGCTTGATGCGAAACAGAGACAAAATGTTCCTACCAGACGAGACGGAGACGGAAGGCTTTTCACAGTCTTGCATTATTTGTACCTATTTGATGTCGATGACCGAAGCAGCTGATTTTAGCTAGTGTTGTTTAAACAAGTGTGTATTTTATTCGGTAATAATGTTTTTTTTATGAACTTTTTTTCTTCTCTGGCGGTCGCCACATATCGAAACGGGTTCTGGTAGACCAGCTGATAGGGCTGGCTTCGGGTTGATATAACCCTTACGTAACACCCGATATACAAAATATATTGATTATTTTCTGTTTTATTTAGTATTTTTATTGATATAACGGCAATAGAAATACATTATCTTGAAAATTTCAACTTTCTAACTATCACGATTCATGAGATACAGGACGGACAGACAGACGGACGAATAGCAAAGTATTAGTAATACCTAATAACGTTCCCGGTTTACCCAACGGTTACGGAACCCTAAAAATAGGTACATTTACACATAGGTAGATAAAGTTCCATTTTCAGAATTCGTTTAGTAAATAAGTACTATCAAAAAGACCGATACTAATGCAACACAAAATAAACCATAATAAACACAGTTATAAAGTTTATAATACACTTTTGGGGTCAGTCGTTTGAATTTCACACATCACAAACTCTATACAAGCGAACCATGCAACACGGAAAATAATTAATTTCCACCGAATCCATTAGCGGTGCGTGGTTTTGTGAAACTGTTAGTTTAACAATAACTACCTATGTGCTCGTATCATAGTCGTATAGTATATAAATATATAATATAGTTGTATTTGCTGATTAAGTTCCCTTCTGTGTGAAATTATTAAGATTGAATTTTTGGGAAAACGCGCTCGAATATTATGATTGTCATGATTTTTTTTTGCAACTTTGAGACTCTGTAGCTGCTTACCCCACCACTAAAAGTTGAAACGTACGTGATCATTTACGCGTACTGTCATCTAATCTACCCATTATAATAGGTCTCCGCGGCACTCGAGCAACTACAATACAACTGGAGCCTCCATCCGTGCTCTACCATTTGGGGAAAAGTTAATTTAATCATAGCCTCTTAAATCTCAATTTGAAATTTGTGACTTATTGAAACTTTTAGCACTTGGCATTGGTTCATTTTCAAAAGTAATAATGCTTATGCTCAAATGCTGATAGTTCATTTTCTAAAACAAATCATTTACATCTACATAAAATTATACATGTAAATATCCCTGAGTTGTGCATTACGCATCAAAATTTTGCCAGTGACTTCGTATTTCCTACATAAGTAGTAGAGAACAAGTCTATTACTGATAATCCTAACCAAAATTCCTATTACCAGAACCGATGTTACATACCTAATCTCTGCAGACTGACGAAGACAATAAAATTATTGACTTACTTCAAAAATGTAGAACCAATTTTCTACACTAGCAATTTTTAGTGTATACTTTAATTTACTCAAGTATGTGTAGCCAATTTCCTCAAAGGGAAAATATCCAAAAGCTGTATCGAGGAATGTATAGATATGTGCATCCTCCCAATGCTTATAAATTTAGCCACACAAAGGTTGCAGGAATCCGCGTTCACTTCCGACTAGCTATAGGCGTGTGCTCAAAGAGCTAGATCGCGATAACATGGTCGGTTCTCTACAGGCTTTATGTTCAAGTGAAGAATTTATACCTTTTCATTTTAGTTTTGATTGGTTGTTTGATTGGATTTTGTTTGTTTGTATTGTTTTATTTTTATAGTAATATGAGAATACGTGGATGGGTAGTGTTTTTATTTTATACAATGACATTGTATCTAAACTGCCATTCATTGTGGTTATTAAAATCTATGCAATTCATGCTAGCTTGTTGGGGATCCTATCCAGGACCCGGAGACAGTACCCAGAACCTATAAATCTATACTACGTTAAATATGTTAGAATTATTGAAGACTACGTCCTCCTACACTAAACTAACCAGAGTTCCTACTGGTACTCCGGTAACCATACATTACCGAGGTAGTCAAATATTACGATGAGCATTTCATTTCCGGAAAAATTGACACATTAGGTATAAACCATCCAAACCCTGCTGACCGCTCTTTCATGTAGTCTAATGGCTGGTAGCTAAATCTTTCTGGTGTTATACAGTCTCCGTCAATAGACCCCTCTCCTTTTAACTGTAAATGTAGAACTGTGTCTTGTAGCATGTGCTACAGGAACATACTAGGTATACCTAGTTTGTAGTTATATATTTACCTGATTTCTAAAACTTGTGGAACACAGGATTAATAAGATAATATATAAGATAAGGAATTACGTTATGTTTAGAAATTTTTAAATATTTAATTTAAAGATATTCACAAAATCAGTTTAACTATCAATCCAAAAATGAAGAGAATTGAAATGCTTAAACTGTTTCCACTGTTCATGAATCCAAATCTTTCGGCTTGCCGTACCATTTCAACCACAGAATCCATCGTTTCCTCAGCTGTAGGCAGAATCTGTTCTGGAGGAAGAAGATGGCCGTATGTCCCACGATCACGCAGCTCATAACAGTAAACCAAAGGAATATTTAGTTCTGCTTTCACCCAGTCAATACTGCCACCTGTAGCTGGATCTGAAAGAAGAGTTCTGTAGAATTATCAATTGAAATGTTGCATAGTGTCACAGGAATCACTCACAACCGAAAGATGACTTTATTTCAAAAGAACTAGATAAAAAGTCTCCCGTTATAGGGCCCTTGAATCTATAGCCATTTCTGGACATTTTCCAGAGCGCCTTTTGTGGCTTGCGCTGAAAAAAAGTATGAATGTCTGGTCCCTGAAGCTTATTATAGTCTTATCCAAATTTAATACGGCATAGTAATTTCCAAATTATGTAATTGCTCTTAATATTAACAACACAAAATGCATAAGAAATATAAATTAATTACATATAGCTTCAGCAATATTTCCGGATGTGTACAAAGTCCCAGATCTAACTGACAATGCTCCCAAAGCTCGTCTCCCAACTTTCAACTGAAAAAAATAATGCTTTATCCATAAAAGTATTCCAGGACAACGTAATGCTTTAGAAAAATAATACTATTTACGGCATCTTTGTAGTTAGCTAATGGTTCTGTAGTATTCCCAAATGGTAATAGAAGAATTTGTCCAGCAGAGTGGAATGATATATACAAATCAATGTCTTCAGCAATGGCCTTTATGTAATTTGACAAGGTCCTTGTTTCTTTTTCAGAGAAAGGTCCACTGCCAGCAAATATATTTGAAGATGAAACATTGCTGGTGCCTACACCTGTAAAAAGAAACGTGGGGTGATTATACTGGCAGTTTTACACACAGAAAATCAATACCAAGAATAAATACCTACTGAAATTTTAAAGCTGAAATACCAACCTTACATGAAAATTTCTGATCTGATAATCAATGAGTAAAATAATGGTTTTAGTAAGCAGCAATTAACTTGCCCTTGTGGATGGAGAATTTGCCTATGCATACCCATAGAGGCCTAATTGTATGTATTTTAAGTTTGGACCTTTATGAGAAAAAGCAATATGATTTATGTAAGTGAGTGGAATATTTTTCTGCAAAGCCAGGGCAAACCTCGGGACTGACATCAGCACCTGATCATGATTTATAAAATATTTTAGATGCGCCTTTAATATTCAGTAATTTTTATAGTCATCATTAATAAATATTATAATCATTACAGTCCTTGGTCCTAATCACACTTTATTTTTATCGTATTGCGTTATAATAAATGATTAACAAAATAATAAAATTGTGATAAGCTTAACGTTTCAGAACCACTTTATTATGGTTGCACAGGCAACTTCTTTTTTAATTAACTGAGACATAATATTGTAAAGTCCCGTGGCATCTTTTTTATATAATACCAGCGGACACTCTCAACTTCGTTCACGTTGAACTCTTTACACGCCACAATATTATTGCCTCATAATTCGTATTGAAATGCGTGTCCATAACCGTTTACACAGTGTACGAAATGGGAGCTCTTAAAAGATATAAGTTTCCCCGTTAAGGCAATATTATTTGTTGCTGCTCAGCTTCTATTCGCTGTGTGTGATGTTGTAAAAATAGAATAAAACTTTTTCGATTAAAAGCCTACTCACACAAACAGAAATATTGCTACCGAACCAGAAAGTTCCTGAGGTTAGCGCGTTACCAAACAAACTCTGCTCTTTATCTATATAAATAAAAAGCCGTTCGTTTATCTAGCTCACACTTGGCAACGGCTGGACAGATTTCGCTGATTAGGTCTTGACATATTAGTGGAGGTTCAGGGAAGATTTAAAATGGCAGTACGAATTTCGCTGGGACAGCTAGTATAAAATAGATTAGCAAAGCTGCATAGAAAAAGAGATTAATTATAATACAGTTTACCTAAATAGAATTCAATTGAATGTCATCAATATAATATAAGTTTAAAGGACACTCCGTATTGTAACTACTAAGACAAGTTAAACTAATTAATCCAATTGCGGTTTTCAGGCACTTTGGTCATATTTTCTAGAGCCTTGGTCTTGCCCGCGTGTAGTTTAGCAAAGTTTGGTCCTTTTGTTTGACTTGGTGAGGAATTTAGTCCTACATTCGTCACCCTATTGTTTCCAGTCCGCGTGCTTCTAGTGGGATTGAGTGTGATGCATGGCCCCTGCAGTAGAGAAGTTAGTAAAGCGCAGACGTCAGCGTAACATCAGCTTTGGCTTGGGTTTGAGAAAATACGCAACTAGTTCTATTGTACATAGAATAAACTTACCTGACCAATTATTGTCCCAGTTTCTGTTCAAATCCACACCAATTTGTTCACCATAAGGTGCTCTATTTTTACGCCATGTACGCTCCTATGGAAAAAATCCAGGTTCTTAGAAACTTCCCAAATTTTTATGGAGAACTTATAGGGTTGGTTATTTATTCGTAAACTTAGGTTCTAAAGAAACTTGACGGACGTGTTCTTGGCAAGTAAAACTACCCAGTAAGCAGCAATAAGTCCTCTATTACGTGGAACCGACAAAGTTAGGAGTGAAGAGTGGTCGCATAATATGCTGCTACTTTTGAAGATATAGTTTTAATATAATTAGTATGTTATTGTCTGTCAGGTATCTGGTTCACATTGGACTTGGTTATGGTATTGTGAACATTTCGCCTAAAATGTTTACGTTTAGTATCAGCGTTATTGCTGACTTGGAAGTTTCCCAGAATGCTGGCTTTGTCACAATCCAAATGTCCTCCGAACCAGCTATCAGATCCTGAAAAGTATAGATCAGACATTTCTTTAAATTTATACATAGTCATGGAACGTTCGAACCCCATGAACCTAGGACTCAAATACGTTATCGCCTGCAAAGTTAGCATATTGACGCTGATTGAGATCTGCCACCGATACATTAATAGCGCCGGAACATCCAGATGTGCTAGGCAAAAAAATGTTCTGTGACTTACATTTGTATGACTGTAAACGTACCCATCAGGATTAGTGACAGGGAAAATATACCAGTCATAATTCCGAGCAATAGTTTGTATTTCCTCATCTTCACTTGTAAGAAGCTCGTTAATAATAAAATTTGTTGTAGCTGGAGTTATCCATTCTCTAGCATGGATACCACTTTCTATAAACACAGCTCTTTTATCAGCTCCATGGGAAATTTTAATTCCTTTAATTTCACGTCCTTCGTGTGATTCACCACCAATAACTATGGAAGCTGTTTTAGGATATGCTGTTACTAAGTCATCTAACCACGAGTTTATATCTTCCAGGTTGTAATAAGAATCCCATTTCATGCTTCTTACGTCGTTTCTTACATAGTTTTTCTTAGTTTGTTTGTTTATTACTCTGCAAAATATAACTTCGTTTCAAGTTGAACTTAAAACTTGATGTATCGCCACATATTATAAAAAAGTCCTCCGCCGCTTCTGTCTGCTCGTGATAAAAAAAGCTACTACACCGATTTTCATGCTGCTTTCACTGATAGATAGAATAGTTATCGAAAATGGTTTTAGTAAATGATTTGTCGCGAGCGAAGCCACGGGTTTTCGCTAGTAAATAATATAGATAAAATAACTTACTCTTGAACATTCTCCAATGTTACTTCAAAATTAATTCCAGCTACTTGTAATAGAATTTCTAAGTCAGTTTTCATTTCAGGTTTAGACATAATGTTGACATTATCAATAGTTATGTCATCCCAAAAGTCATATTCAGAATGTTTCGATTGCACATCTTGCAATAATTTAACATGATCCAAATTTTTGGGATACACTTTGTACAAAGAGTAGTTGTCATAGCGAACTATTTCGCTTGACACAAAATGAAAAATAAATAGTAAAAATGCTAACTGGATGAACATGTTTGGACTTTCTTAGTTGTAGATAAACTGACGAGGATGCAGACGAAAGTTGTAAAACTTTGTAACACTATAAAGTAATAGACCAATTTGTATTTACAATTCATTATAAAATCATAAAACTGATTATCTGTTATTGATGTTGATGATAAAATATACTTCTATCCTGAAAAGACTGTTGATTTTTAGGGTTCCGTACCCAAAGGGTGAAACTAGAACCCTATTACTAAGCCTCCGCAGTATGTCCGTCCATCCGTCTTTCACCAGGCTGTATTTCATGAACCGTGATAGCTAGAAAGTTGAAATTTTCATATATGATGTAATTCTGATGCCGCTATAACAACAAATACTAAATAATAGATTACAATAAATATTTAGGGGGGCTCCCATACAACAAACGTGATTTTTTTCTTTTTGTTACGGAACCCTTTTACGAAGCCCGCCTCGCACTTGGCTGGTTTTTTTTATAGTTTATTTATATTCAGGCAATTTAAAGTGTCTGTAGTTTGGAGGTTAGGTGGTTGGTCTTGCGTTTCCGTGGCGAGCGTTTGACAGCGCAAGACAGACGGACGGACAGCGAAGTCTCAGTAATAAGGTTCTCGTTTTACCCTTTGTACGGAACCCTAATAAAGTGAAAGTGCCTGTTTGTAAATCTAAATTAACAGCTTTTCACCCAATGCATAATTATGAAAACACTCAAATACTTTTTATTTAAGTACCTACCCACCATATTACACATCATCATCATTTACCGAGCAGTACCGAGAGTTTACGCAGTCGGCTTTCAAGTGTAACTATTATTCGGCTGAACTTTGATATTTTCCGTGAAGCGACTGCCATCTGACCTCCACAACCAATGGGCGATATCGAAGTTCTGCAGTTAGACCGGTCGGATTTTTTATTTAGGGTTCCAACTACCCCTAACGACTGCCATATATGTTCGTATGACAACCGGGAACGACAGCTTAACGTACTCTCCGAGGCGGAATGAATCAATATCCGGAATGTCTCAATGTCTTAAGAAACGGTCATCCATTTAAAGACCAGCCTAACTCAATGTAGCTTAACCTTTGCAATGTGTTAACATTGTCGGTGACCACTAAACCACGAGCCCCTCTGTGAAAACTACAATATTATACATAAGGCACTAAAACAAATAAAAAAACAATTTTTAAACTTTATTGTATTATCAGTCTGTTTGTATTGGCCTCGGATTGGCTAATCTCTGATACGGCTGGACGGATTTTAATAGGACTTTCATTAGGGAGAGCTGATTTTACTAGGAGTAGCTTAACCTGTTTAAATTCCAGGGATGTATTCTCGTGAGAATCGGAAACTAAAAAACTATTTCAGGCAATTCGATATTCTTGTCCGATAGTCAAAATAAAACTACAGGAGGTTCCAACGACACGAAATGTTTATTAAATTTAAATCATATTAATAAACTTGGCTTCCCTGAGGAGAGCTAGTAAAAAGTCAAACGTTTCTTCGCAAGTTGGCGTGATTTGGTCTACCGGTAAAGTATACCCTCTAAAACCTGTATCTCTTAGAAGTACAGAAGCAGCAATAGGGGGGTTGTATCGATATTTTATCCAGTCAATAACGTTGCCAGTTGATCCGTCTGTAAAATTAGGAGAGATAATAATTATTGTATTGCAAAATAAACTCACTTCTACACCTATACCACTGATTTATTAAGAAACCCGTCAATGTTACGCTTTACGGCTTTATTAAACGTGTTCTACCTAATAATGACGTACCAAATAATGTATGCCATAATGTCAACATACTTCACAGCGACGATCAAGCAACTTAGGACAATCTAAGTACCTAAGCCTTTTTGTTTAATTGCCGCCTCACGTTGCCACACTGGAACGAAAAACTCCTGGGCACGGGCGGTTTCTAGCCACTTTTGCAGCCTCTCAGAAAGGGTCGGGTGCCACTCTACACCTGTGAGGGATGGTACTGTAGTAACCCTTGTTTTCAATTTCCGTTCTATTGTCCATACTACGACCCCGAAAGGATAACCCAAAGTGGCAAAGGACTTTAGCCACCTATGTGGCCTCCGTCAAAGGGGTGCTAGCTTAAGATACATGCAGAACTGTTGAGTGGTTTTCTAAACTTACCATGAACTTCACGTGATGTGCCAACTAGATACTGAGTATTGTATCTCACAGTTAAAGAACCAACAGCTCGTCTTGCGACTTTTATCTACAAAAAATATCGTAACTAAAAATCTTTTAGTTAAATAATTTACAACCTTCTGCATAAGTTTTGAAGCTAAATATTATATTAAATTATTGCGAAATTTTTATTCCGCTAAATCTTTACTTTAGTTCCCTGTATTACTAAAATTAAATATATTATTCTCTTATTATCTTATCCGAATTAAATATTTGTTCTTCCCATACACAAAAACTGTTCAAATACGGGAGTAAAAGCAGGTTTATCTGTATAGAGAATATACCAAATAAATACGTACCATATCATCATTATTGTACATAGGACTATCTGAATGTACCAAGGGAATCACAATCCTCTGGCCAAACGATCTGAAGTTCAAATACCCAGTTATATCGGCACCGATGTTGTTTACAATATAATTTGAAATATCCCTGGTCTCTGGTTCAGAGAATGGTCCAAGTCCAACATAATTAGTACTATTTGGGTTGAAACTACCTCCACTGACTATAAACAAATAAAAATATGATTATTACGATATACTGTATTGGTATATAAATCAGTGAGAGCGCGAATCGACCACCGTAATGGACTATTTAAAAAACCGGCCAAGTGCGAGTCGGATTCGCGCAGAAAGGGTACCAAAACGGCAAAAAAAACACGTGTATTACATATTTTTATTCTGTTTTTTTTTTGTATTTTTTTGTTAAAAAAGCAACCGAAATACATCATCTGTGAAAATTTCAACTTTCTAACTATCACCGTTCATGAAATACAGTCCTAGAAAGACAAACGGACGGTAACAGCGAATTCTCAGTAATAAGGTTCCCTTTTTACCCTTTGAACTCTAAAAACCGTATCAAAATCCGTTGCGTAATTTTAAAGATTTAAGTTAGATCAAAGTATAGCAGACAGACGGGAAACGACTTGGTTTTGTGCGATGTTAAGATTAAGATTATAATAATACATTGTAACAAAAAACACTTGTACACCGTTTCACTTTTATTTAATATACAGGATTTAACCTGACCGGTTTCGCTTTATAGCATTATCAAAGGTTTTTGTTCACTTTACATAATTATTAAACAAGTATTTTACTACACTGTCTAACATATTCTTAAAATATATGTGGGTAGACACAAATGAAATTTAAGAGGCAGTGTAAGAAATTTACCCTAAAAATGGGGAAATTCACTCATTCGCAAATTAATCATATTGTTATATTATGCAATTAAATATTGAATTTAGTTTAGATATTACAAATATGTTAGACAGTTTAGTAAAATACTTGTTTAATAAATATGTAAAGTGAACAACAACCTTTGATAATGCTATAAAGCGAAACCGGGCAGGTTAAATCCTGTATATTAAATAAAAGTGAAACGGTGTACAAGTGTTTTTTGTTAAAATGTGAGTTAATGTGTTAATATAAGTTTCACCAAGTGCCGACAATCGAAACCATTAACTACGAGTATATAAGATTATAATATGTATTATAACCTGCCCACTGTGAATTCCAATTCTTCGTCAGATCAACTCCGACACCTGTGCCGCTAGAGGTGGATACTTGTCTTCTGTTTTTATTCCAAAGTCGCACCTGTAAAAAAAAAAATTAAAAATATTTTCAGCAGTCTGGACAATTTGAACACCATGTTTATCCAGTAGAATGAGAGGGGCTCGTGTTCTAGTGGTAACCGACAATGTTAACACATTGCAAAGGTTAAGCAACATCGAGTCAGGCCGGTCTTAGGATGGGTGACCATTGCTTAAGACACTGAGACTCCTCCGTGCCCCGGAGAGCACGTTAAGCCGTCGGTCCCGGTTGTCATACGAACATCTATGGCAGTCGTTAGGGGTAGTAGGAGCCCTAAATCAAAAATCCGACCGGTCTAACTACAGAACTTCGTTATCGCCCATCACGGAAAATATCGAAGTTCAGCCGAATCGCAGCTAGACTGGAAAGCCGACCCCAACTGAGTTGGGAAAAAGGCTCGGTGAATGATGTTTATCCAGTAGAATGTGTACGACTACGCTAGTTGCTATCTCGCAACCCCGTTATTTTATAAGCCTATTCTATGCCTATCCTGTTGACGAATTAAAGCATAATAATATGCAACTGCTTTGGCGGCGTGGTCGGTACATCGGCTTTTGACTCCGGAGTCTCGGGTTTGATTCTCGGGTCAAATTAAATATTTGTGTGATCCAAAAATGCTTTTTTCAGAGTTTGGGTGTATTCTATGTATATTATCTATGCATTTAGAAGTACATCAGTATGTTTATCAGTTGTCTGGATCCCATAGCACAAGCACAAAAAAAATCAAAATCGGTTTTCTCAGTCCGAAGTTATGAGGTAATAAAGATAAAGAAACATACAGTCGAATTGAGAACCTCCTCCTTTTTTGGAAGTTGGTTGATTAAAAATATTCGTTCATATCCTAACTGAGAAAGAAGAAGTCTTTCTGATCCAGTTTTTTTACTGTGCTTATCTTAACATCGAAGAAAGCACTATGACAAAAGCAGTACCACAAAAGCTTATAAAAGTAGGTCAGAAATAGTAGGACAGAACTATATCATTAATTTAATTATGGTAAAATTATCTTACCCTATCTTGAGTATACTGATGGCCATCAATATTTATCAAAGGAAAGATGTACCAAGTGAACTGTTCGGCAGCAGCTTTGACTTCAGGGTCATCGCTGCGGATTAACTGATCAGCAATGTAGGTCACAATAGTTGGAGACAGCCAATCAGCGCCAATTTCACCCCCTTGCAAGACGAAAACCCGTTTACTATTGCCACGAGTAATTTTAATGCCTGTAATGTTTCTACCTGAAAAGTGTTGGAAAACACACTAAGTATTTTTTTTGTTATTTAAGCTGATAACATTTCTACCACTGATCTTCAGTGGCTTGAGAGACAGGTATAGTTGGAGCTTTAATTAAATTGATTCCCTATGATTAAAAAATTTAAGAGTCAACATTAAATATTATTCTCAACAATTTTGCTATAACGAATTTCATCGGCAGGACTTAAACCTGAACGCTTTATCACTAAGATTCGATGCTTCGATATCATTCAAGTTTTGGTCTATATTTTTAGATCACGTATTTACTGTAAACGTTCTCGTCTACCCGCAGTTCACCTGAAGTAGGTAATTCTCCTACCTTCAATGGTTCGTCCAACTGTCACAGGTGTAACTATACTGCTATAGTTAGTTGCTAAGACATCAAACCAGTCGTAGATATCGTCTACATCCTGGTAGTTTGTCCAATACAATTCTCCTGGCGTTGGTCTTGGGGTTGCGAAGCGTTTTCTTCTGCTATGCAGTTGTGCGTCAAACGCTCTGAAAATTTTGAAAGATGACAGCAGATAGAATAAAGATAAATTTAGTAAAAGGGAACATAATATTGAGTCCAAGCCATAAGTTGGTAGGTTTAGATATGGGATTGAGAGGTTTGAAAGCAGTTTCCACTATAACAGTTCCTAACCGACAATAAATAGAGTGATAATGATTTGGTTTTTAAAACTGTCGCTATTAATTAACACTTGAAAGAAGTTTCTGGATATTTAGACAATATTCGAGTTGACCTTATACCTTTACCTCTTCTTTTCAAGACCTGACATCTGGAGCATATTGTTAAGCAAAAACATATGAATATCACATTATTTTATAAGCGTGATTAAATTATGTTATCTTTTAAATTTATTAACTACTTACTCCTGTATATTTTCCAACATAACTTCAGATTGAATGCCACGTTTCTTAAGGACATGTTCAAACTCTTTTCTCTCTTCTGGGGGTGTCACTACACTTGCATAATCTCCCACGTCTCTGGGAGATTTCCATAATTGAAACACATCATTTTCATTTTCCAATTGTCTAAGGAATTTTACACTATCTTCATTATTTGCTTGTAGTTTATATAAAGCATAATTGTCATATCTCACTTGTTCACCTAAAGCAATATATATTAAACTTACAAATAATATAATTTTTAGTAACATTTTCGATAATTCCTCATTAAAATTACGGTCTATATGACTTATTAAAAGTATAACAATGTACAGATATAGAGATATCTGTCAAATAAAAAGATTAAAATTTACTGGCTTATTTCATTGGAATAGAGTTCATTATTGTATGTACTTTAATGGTCTACTTTGTACGATTATAAGATTACTATCTATGCTATAATAATACAGTAAATGTGAGTGTGTGTGTGTACAAAATAAACTTTGTTTCATCAAATTGTTGCGCTGGAAAAACCATATCGCCATAATAAGCTATAAATATGATAGGGATATCTCCAGCAATATCATTTTTAGTTAATACCAGAACCCATAATATCAATCAGCCACTAATCAACCCTACAATTTGATGATGCTACCTTGAGTTAAACTTCGTATCAGAGAAAACCGCATAAAAATCCGTGAAATTTGGAGATACGAGCAAAACAGACAGAGATTTAATTTAAATAATCTTTATTTCTCCTACACTCATTTCATGTTCATTTTATTAAATATAGGTACTAACAGACATACTATTACTCTGTTATTCGTTAGTACATAAATAGATTCTCCAATACAAACCCACACGTGAAAGTTGTACATATTTATAACATATTTAAGTATAGCGTACTTAAATTGTACCGCTGGTTTATCAGTTCTAACTTTAGTCAGTTCGATGATAAAGTTCTGATTAGATTATAATTATTAGATTATAATTTTTGTAATCGATCGGTGAATTAACTTAACCGAACTAAACGAAGTGAATGTAAGCAGTAAGTCTCCGATAGAAATTAATATCAAATCAAAATAATTATTTTCTGTGTGATTTAACAAGACATTTTTTAAGTATGGAATCGTCGTAATCATCCCACAAAGTTTTGTGCTGGGTAGGGTTTGAACCCACAAACGCCGTCCGAACCCTATTTCCGAAGTTCAGTGTTACTTAACCACTGTACTTCACAGATTATTCACTGACAGTTTTGGGATTAAACCTATTTATGGGAACTCGTTGGATTTTCATCGTCAATCAGCGGATGCATGGGAATCACTTACGTACAAAATTTCTTGGTAACACTCAATAGCACTTTTATCATAATACTTTTTTTTAATATTGAGATCTACAAATTGAAGCCGCCCGCCATACTATTGAAAGTGGTACGGAATTATAGAAGTCCTATGAAAACTAACATATCATTATTGTATATACATATTTATATAATTATGTACGTAATAAACCACGTCTTTATCAGAGAGGAGAAAGGCAGCTCAAGTTTTGCCCGTAGTTTTGTCCGCGTAATAAGGAGTAGTGTATTTTTGTGCATTATCTATAACAACATTTATCTAATACATTGCAAGTAACCACCAATATGGAAATACATTAAAACCAAAATTAACACATCATAAAATAATATGAAGCGACATAAAGCTGGCCGTACACGAGCGTCTGCGTCGCGTGGTCATCGCTAATTGTGATTAATAGTCGTTCCCCTGTAGCCCGTCATTTGTCTTGCGACTCTTCGTGCCGGACAGTTTACTTTCCACTGTAACTTTTGGGCGTTGCAGACGGGCAACTTATAATCACATTTATTAATATTATTATACTCAAAGTAAACTTTCCGAAATGTAATTTTTAGGTTTATCTTATTCGTTATGTAGGTTTCCACAACTCTCGGTGGTGACATCAATACACTTTGACAAAACGAATTATGTACTTACCTTTAGAATGTAGATTTAGATATTGTCTGAAGGCTGAATGGATAACCCTTCAGCTTTCGCTTATATAAATCTTCAATTTCAAAACTTTAGTTTTACACATTTATGTGTTCTGTTAGATCCCAAAGTACACAACCATTCTAAATGTTCAGAACTCTCACCTAACTCAGTTAAGCAATTTGTCATTTCTGTTTTTAGCAAAATTTTACGTGTTTCTTTCATTGTCGTCTACGATACAAGGTACATAAAATTCCATCTCTTTCCCACTGGAGTAGCCAGATACCATAGATTTCCACTTGCTACGATCCTCTATACTTCTTTTGCTTTCTTAACTTTCATTAGTGACTTCATTCACATTCACGCCGGTGATGGGTACTTTTAAAATGGCCTTTAGTCAAGACATTTGCGATTTAGTCACAAATATGTTTACTATAGTTGACCTTACTAGCTTATCCATTTATGTTTAGTACGATATAAAACAAAAAATAATAATAAGTAGATAATTATACCTACAGGTAAAAGTTGCTTGTCTGATTAAAAACGGCAATGAAGTTAAATTCACTTCTTAAACCACGTAATTATTGCTCCCGATCCGTCGAGAAACTAAAGTAATGCGTTCAGTACACGAAACTAAACGAAGTAAAAACAGTTCAGTATAAAATTAAACATCAGTTTGTAGTGATGTTGAGGTTTGTGAATGTTGTAATAATTCTGTGTTGACGTTAAATTATATTAATTTGTGGTTGACCATCAACACGGTTGTAGATATTTATTCGCTGCATATTTAGGACTAAATATTTGGACATTTGAATTTAACCTGATAGTTAGTGCAAAACTGGCACCAACTATCAGTTGTATGTATGGCAGTCGCTTCACGGAAAATATCGAAGTTCATCCGAATTGCAGTTAGACTGGAAAACCGACCCCAACTGCTTTGAAAAAAGGCTCGGTGGATGATCGGTTGGTGCAAAACTATGAATCCAGGTGCTCTTTTTTAATAAAAATACTAGCAACAGTAAATACGTACTTGTTTCTCATCTCGTTAAACCAACCAGAAATTATTATTTTACATATTGCACAAAACACAACACTTTTCTAGAGATATAATTTTTATATGCTGAACGGTTTTGCCTCATGGCATCATCGACATCAACATATTATTATTGTCTTATAGGTTAGTTTCCTAAATATTTGACGAACATTGTTTAGAAATCGTTGATAATTTGTAATTGATTTTAAGACTTTGATATTCGTAAGAGATACCGTCGGTTATTATCGCATTAGACGTGTGCAATTGAATTAGAACAACGTATCGTTGTACTGGTATTATATACTATAATACAGATTTTTACGTTGACCTATGATTGAGCATTTATACAGAATACAATAAGTTGGCTTCTTTCACGAGCATCCACATGTGGATCATTGGATGCTTTTAATTCCTCTTTAATCCATCGTAGAGGGACATTCAATAATTATATTAATTTTATTATGCCACTTCGATTCACAAACGACGGGATTCAAAGATATTTATATTTTTCTATGCCAATTGTATTACCGTTATTGTCAAGAGGGAGGTATTTTGTCACTGAGTGACTCTGAGTGAATCATTACCAAAAATATATCAGGTATTTTTTTTCTGTAATTATAGATATACAGCAAATAGTCTTGGCAGAAACTATGTTTGTCAGTGAATAATAGCCTTAGAGATACTTATTTGCGTCACAAAATGCCAGCAACATGTAAAAAGGCAAAGACTTGAAGTGTAAATTACATAGCACATTAATCTTAAACGTCTCTGTCTGCCACAATAACACGGCCGACTTCATCTTCTAATAATTCTCTTTGTCCAGCTCCGATCGCGTTTGCGATTTTAGTATGGTCTAGAACGAAGGAATACAATGCTATTCGTTCTTATAATACATTATGAAATTACTCACTTATACAGAGATTCTAAAATTTTCACTAATCGTTCATTTGTTTTTATATATCACGGCTTGGTAATTTTCTAGTTTTTGTTTCTCTCAAGAACGTAATATTGAGATGAAAAATTCTGCAAAGTTTCATCAAAATCAACAAAGTATTTTTATGTGACGCATAAAAATCAGTAACAAATTAAATTCTAAGTTTAGTTCAAACATTATTAGGTAGTAGTGACCATGAAAATTTAAATACGATAACTATATTACTAGGTATATCAAATACAAATCAAAGAGTGATGAAACTACCTTCTATTTGCAATTTGCTCACGGCACACGCAGCTTATTTGGTTGTGGTGCTGTACTTACGTGCCAGTTATAGTTAGAATCCCAGCTAAAGACGTTGGTTACTGATATGTTGGTTACTGTTGGTTATTAAGATTAGAAACCGCTTATTCTGAAGCAATTCTGCGGTAGTCAAATGCCTGCGGTGCCACGGAACAGGATTCGTTATCAGCACCAAAACCCACAATTATTTGTACCTACTTATATATTGGATGCTTTCTATGTAGGTATCAAGATTTTGATTTTTCACGCTTAACCCTCATCCTTTGTACCACACACTATTTGCCGTACATCACAACGTGTCGTTAAGGGCAGGAGGTGGCCCAATAAATCAGGGGACGTCGTCTGCGTTCCGGTTGCACTCGCTAATGTAAACGTGTAATGAATGAGATCACGTCTGTGATTGTAACAGATTTCAAATATCCTTTGTTTGGTTAAACATTATTTTATTGACCACCACTTGATGGGATATTAAAAGCATCTAACAACATTTTTATGTTTTTGTTTGATGTTATGAGTGGGCTGGTGCTGCAGCGGCCGTATCTATCTCCAGGGACGAAATCATCTATACTGCACGCGGTGCACCTGTTAACAGACAGACGAGGCACTAGCAAGAATATTCCAACTGCCCAGAAATGGTAATTATGTTCGCCCCTTATCACGTGGGACTTCATAGTGGGTCGCAAAATTAGTGTGATATTTAACTGGCTCTGAGTGTATTATACAAGACGAACGTTTTAAACTTATTAGAAACATATTTTTCTTAAGTTTATTAAAGCTTCTGAAGTTTGCACTTCAAGTGTCCAATCGTATACAATCCACTGCATCCCCTGCACCAATCCATCTAACTCTACGTTAATTTGTTCAATTGCTGTACCGCTGTAACCACGAACTGGCACGGTGCCAAAAACTCAGATAATTGGAATCCCGATACTTTGTATTTGTTTCGATTTAATAGATTTATTAGTTTGCCTCGCTCATTTCAGTAGCTGGTGGCAAATTATTAAACGTTCATAGTGGGGCTATTTTATGATCTAACTTTCGTACCATAAATGCTCAAACTTCATAAGTACTTCCTGCTTCCTTCGATTCATTCAGCTCATAAGTTTATCCAGGATATCTCAGCAAACGTACATAAAATGACACAAAGTTATGAGCTACTCTCCATAAGGGATACACCGAGGCATTTTATATTATATCCTAAATTTGCTAGCCAATTTATTAATTCTGCTTATTGGAAAAATCTTCAATGTGGTTCTCAATGTATGCAATTTGATTGGAGCCCAAATTGCAAATTTGAAAGACTGATCTGATACGTTCGAACCTAACCCTACTCTTCTCCCCGGCGGGCACCAGTCAGGGGGCGACGGCGCATTGCCTACGCCCAAGCCCCCGACTGATAGGGCCGTGGGCGGTGGGTCGGGGGGCCCACCGCTCACGCGAATGGCCCTGTCCGACGTCCCTTATGTGTTTCGGGGGCGTCGCTTCTGTGTTGATCAGGGGGGGTTCAGACACCCCCGAGTAGAGCTCGAAAGAGCGCCCCTTTGCCGGACCGCTGTTGATTAACAGTTCCTGCAGTTCCGGCCCGGCTAAGGCGAAGGAGAAACACCGTGGATAGGTTTTAGTGAGTAGAACGGCCCGTTTTAATCCTAGGGCCGGGAGTCCCACACGAAGCCGTCTCGCTCCCCCCCAAGCGAGACGGTGAAGTGCGTAAATGTATCACCGACCACGTAAAAAAAAAAACCCTACTCTTCTAACCTATATCCTCACATTCCCCATATATCGGGTTAGTCTTTTGACGTTTTCACAATAGGTCTTTGGACATGATTGCCACAGTCTCATTCGTACTGCAGTAACAGCACAATGTGCACGTAAGCAGACCTATGTCACTCGCCTAACAATCGCAAAAAATACGTGTCGTCACCGACAACTTGAAGTTGTAAGTCAATAAGGGATGTCTCTTGTTTGTGATGCGGCATTGACCATAAAGTTGATATTGAGGCATTAACGTCATAATTATTGGTCAAATTATGCTGGTACTTTCCTGACAACCCTAACGTTCGAATTATGTTCTCTGTAAACAAAATAATGTGCTTTAATTAACGTCGTAGTGCAAGTTCTGTATGTAAGTACTATTCCCTATTCTGTGACGTTAGTAAGAGCCAGAGTTTATGGTTACGTTATTAACCTGTAAATCAATGATTATTACATATTATTATTTGTGTCGTTATTAAAGACTGATTAATGATTAATGTTAGTTTGTAATTAACCCACGTCTGTCGGGTTAGCCCGTTAGTTTGTAATAACCCCTGAAATGTGATGACATACTTTTCTGAGATAGAATGCAAAATGAGTAATGGATCTAAATGTATAAATACTATAAAACATCCAATACACCTACCTATTTTGTTTTACTTTTCATAAAAATATTTTTTGTTTACAAAAAAATCATTTTACATCAAACTAAAAAACTTTTATTCATGTCATTGGAAAACAAAACTCATAGCTGTATCATGTGCACAAAGCAAAATTTTCATAGCCGGGATTTCGACAAACCTTAAAAATGTATGCTGTTTTCTACAAAAATTCAAACACTGTCAGGTTTTTTCACGTATTATATTATTTTGTTTGTTATAAACTGGGTTATTTGATGTTGAAGCTTACACGATTCAATGGAATATATTGTGAATTTTCGATTTGAATTCTGGATCCCAATATAGGGTTGATGTTACTTAATCTAACTGACCAAAATACCACAAGACACTGTGGTGTCTTTGTTAGTTGGTAGAACGTTCCTCCTGGAAAGGGATCAGTCCCTGGCTTGAGTCCAGCCCACGACTATAGTTTTTGTGATTCATATTGTAAAATTATCTAAATATACTTTTTTTTTTTTTTTTTTTTTTTAATTCCACGGCCCGAGGCCGCGGCCGCTCTAACGTCCGTTGCCGGGCGTCCCTGGTTACTAGCAGAGGGTATGTCCAGTGGCGCCCGGCGGACTTTGACCACCCCTGTGGTCTCTGCGGGTGTTTGGTCGGGACGAGAATCCCGCGTCATTGGGGTCGGGTTTTATCCCGCGTCAGTGAGTGAATCTGGTTGCGTGCTATGGGGCAAAAGGCCCCGCAGCACGCAACCCTTCTAGCCTGCTTCTGTAAGGACGGTGGGTGGCGATCCCGCCGTCCTCAGGCCCCGATCATGGAGGACGATAGTCTTGGGCGTAGTCGCGTAGTCTGGGGCGGCCTGGCCGCCGACTACGGAACTCGGCGGGGAGGGTACGCTCCCTCTCCCTCCCGGCCGCCTCCTTCGCGAGCATGACTTGCTCGCAGAAGGACACGGCCGCGTTCCACCTACTCCCGCTGGATACCATGGCTATCTAAATATACTTATAATAAATCTGTAGAAATGAAAATTCTGTACATTGAAAATATCAAAAAAATAAATGGCAGAGGGTGTTACTAGACCGACACCGAACCCAAAAATGTGATTAAACATTTTTTTGTCTGTCTGTTTGTTCCGGCATTACGCAATAACTACCGGTTCGATTACGATGAAACTTTTGGCTTACTTTTTGTCTCGGTAAAGTATATACAATAAAAAGCAAACTTAATTTTGCGGTTCGATCCCTAGACCCGATTACTGTTTGTCGTAGGTTACGTCACCGGCAGTGGAGTTCACTAAGGGGCACTGCACACGGCTAAGATACTACAATATTTTATCTTACGATACAATATCGCTCGCCATACAATTCAATGGACTATCACACACGACGAAAATAATAAATAATATTTCATATTTTCGTATCTTAAGATGAATTTGTATGGTATAATAGAGAATATAATAGAAGATATAATAGATAAACTGTTTTAGGGGGGCTCTATGAACGCAATAAAACCCAAAACAATAGTTTTTAGAACTTTTGTCTGTTTGTCTGAATGATTGAACACGCTAATCTCAGAAACGGCTTAACCGATTTGAATTTTTGATTTGAATTTGCGGTTTTCAGTAACGCGTTGTGGTTTATTCAACTTAACATTTAAGCTTTGGTTTTCAATCGGTTCATAAATAACAAAGTTATGTAGATTTAAAGTAACACGCAGGCGGAGCTGCGGGCAACAGCTAGTTTGAGAATAAATGATCATACTTCATTGCTTATAAAATAAACTCATTTTGTAATCTATTCTTTTTCTTCTTGTTGATCGTAGAAACTAACTTGACCTAACTAGCTGACACAAACTTGACCCTAATTATTTTGTAGAATTATCATCTGACATTTTAGCTATTGACATTTTACCTGTAAATATTTACCTTGATTATTTAACCTTTTTGATTGTTGTTGTTTATTTGTTTGAGATTGTTTGCTTGTGGGACTTACTAGTCCTCACCTCACAATCCAATGTAATTTGTTTTTAAACTTGCTGTAACCATTTGAAGCCACTATTGGAAAAAAAAAATATTTGCATGTCTTTTTGGAGACCATAAAGCAGCGCACTATGAAATTATATTGTACAACATTGCATTCCACCTGTTTTATGCGAATAAATGATTACTTACTTCTTCTCTTAAATAAAAATAAATTGCCGTACATTTTTCTCGCTAAAACTCGAGAACGGCTGGACCGTATTGGCTTATTGAGGTATTGAAATATTTGTGAAGTCTCAGGGAAAGTTTAAATTTCAGGCGGTACGAAGTTCGCCGGAATAGCTAGTATGTAAATCCAGCGTGGTTATGGCGATAAAAAAGTAGTGTGTGTTAGGTACGCTCATGTAAAAAGGTACGTACGAAATGGATTCATTAGCAGATTTTACAGATAGATTAAGCTTTTCTCAGAAAGCAACAATTATAGGTTTTTTTTTTCATTTATAGTAAAAACGTTACCTACTGTCGCGAGCGGAGCGGAGCACGCACCAGCTGGTTCATTATGAATACTTAATGCAATTAAAATACAAAAACTACCATTACTTGGTCAGTTTATAGAACGTTCATCCTGGAAAGGAAACAGCCTTATATTTACGTTTCGTATTGAAACATTATTTGAGAAAAAGTTAGCATACTTCATTGAATATCTGTGTATTGGTCGTCTGTCAATCTGTTTGCGATAAACTCATAAACCACTACACCGATTTTAATGCTGCTTTCACTAATAGATATAGTGGTTCTTGAGGAAGGTTTTAGTATATAGTTTGTAACGGGCGAAGCAGTGAGCGTCCGCTATAAAATATATACTCGTATATATATTAATACAGTTTTTAATCAAGTTACAAATACTCACAAGTAGATTTTTTTATTTTATCGAAATATTGTAAAATTCATGACTCAAAAGTGGTTTCTGTTTACTCGAAGTGCAGTCCAAAGCTCCTGGCACAGTTTCAAGCTAAGACTAATTAATTGGAGCACTCCGAAATTTCCGCTCCATCTAAGAGCCATTAAAGGAGTTAATTTTTAAGAACACTTCTTGGATTATCTATTTAATAACTTCCGAATAATTACGAACGTCGAACAGACGTCTTTATTACGTCAACATACCATGCTAGTCATTTTGTTGGTCCCAGGTTATTACCTATAGGACATAGGTTATAGGTTATATATTATTACCTGGGACCAACTAAATCCCCTACTGGGCAGGTGAGGATGAATTGGGCCCCAGAGATGTTCATGAGGTTCTTAGTACCTACCCCAAAATTTTGAATAGGTCTCATTATTACTTACTATGTTGTCATGCCTGTATCTCCGAAGTGATAAGTAGAGAACATTATGCCTACGCACAGTATTTGTCAGTAACTTTGGAGATCCCACGTGGTAGAATGCGTACCTTCTAACGTTAGAGGGGATTTAAATATAAGGATAAACTACCTACTATTAATTTTACATGATAAGAGACAAAATATTTCATAAGCTTACAAAATAATGAACAAAAGCCATACATGCTTATGCAAATTAAATGTATACTTAAGTTCTTAGATTGTTGCGGATAATCCAAACACCAGATTAGTTCAGATAGATCATTATTATGTAGAATAATAATTTTATTAAACACTTTTACTTGCCCCACTAATCCAAAGAAACAAAACTAGTGGATTAAACAGAGCAATAAACTTAACACAGTACTGTTCCGTTTCAAACGCTTGGCACAAGACGCCGGAGTGCCACAAGGACCACTCTGGCTTTGGCAAGGATCCCGTTGTATCTTTAAATTTTCTGCTTAATCCACTGTATTTTCAAGTGATTATTAAAGTTAACGAGACACGGTGCAGTTTTGTTTTGGTTTTAATGTACCTATACGATTTTATTCCAGTATATTTTTGCCAATGTTTTTAGGTTTTTATTATTTTCAGTTCTAAATGGTAGCACTCCGGATACAACCAGATGTTGCTACAGAAGATTTCAACAGTTTTTGCTTTTAATTTCCTGTAAGTCATTTGAATGATAAAATCAGAACCCCAATTCAGAAAACGAGGAATAGTTCATTAATTCTAGTAGGTATAGGTAAAAAGGCGTAAGCGGAGCTTTGCATTTGTGTTAGTGCAGTGTACGTGAACGTAAGTCACCTCTTTTACACACCTATTTGTTGTACAAACAGCTACAAAAAGAGTTTTTACTCTACTTTTCGTGGTCACTCACACGAATGTAAAGCTCCGCTTATCCCTCGCGTACTATACCTATACAACTAATTTCCACACAAAAGGAAGTGTAACGTCAATAAGTTACTTGTAATAAAAAATCACATATGTTCCGTGATAATTACAGCTCATAATCACCAAGCAATTTTTTCCTTTACCAATGGTATATTAACTCCAAGAAACAGAAACCAGTAAATATAGACCCATCGTATTCAAACATTCGGATTCATGTGTAGAAGAGCTTAGGTGGCAAACTGAAACGGTCATGAATGTTCGAAATAAATGATAGCGGGACACGTGATCTGACGATTTGTCGTTACGGCTAAACGATTATACGGATCATTACTCATATTACCACCTTTTGATAACATCATTTTGGGGTTGCTAGGTTCAGCTACCGTGACTATATTTTAGTTTACCGATAGATTGTAGCATGCAGACAGGAATTGAAGTAAACTAGGTTGCCACCCTGCTTCGCGGCAGCATATTAGAGCGCAGCAAGCATCACATAAAAAAAAATTTATAGGCCAATATTGAAAATTCAGGCTCCGTTAGAATAATGTCAGTTAAATCTAGTTTAAATTGATATATAAATTGTTGAAATCAGTAAAGTATTGACAGAGATCTCGCATAAGAAAGGATTGAACTTTCTTGCACCACGAGAGCTTCGCTCGCTACGCTCTAATTAACATCTGATAAAAAAATCAAATTGCAACTGTTATTTTGTTGTGGCTCCTGTTTTGAGATAAACGAAATAGATTTGAACAGCGGCCAACCCAATAAATAGTGATGAGATGTGAGTTGAGGTGCAAAAGAAGTGGCAAGTTCTTTTCATACAACTAATTGTAATTTGTTTCAAATTTCTCTCGTAATTTTGATACACAAATTTTGCACCCACGGTTTTAAAGTAAAATGTACCCACCAGTGTCTGAGCAAGGTTCCTTCAGAAAGAACTCTAGTTCTCCATGAGAGAGGACAACGAGAGGCTAATGCAACGACGGATGCAAAAGCTGTAAGTTTTAGTCCTTATGTCAAAACAAAACAATTTTCAATCAAAACGTACTATAATAAAGAAAAATATATTGGCAATAATGACAATTTGATCAGAAAATTTGTATCGATGACCTGAATTTATTTTCTTTATTATTGGTTTAACTGGCTTTTCAGCTGATAATAATGATATCACACCTTCAAGTATTTCTTCATTATTTGGAAGTATTTGGTGTAGAGGTAGGGAAAACCCAAAAGCGCCACTGTCTCTGAGCTCAAATGTGACTACATACCTGTAAAAGAAACAGAAAAAATAAACCATACTATAATATTATAAAATTAAAGCAGGGCTCGTGGTGTAGTGGTAACCGAGTAGGTACATTGCAAAGGTTAATCACCATCTAGCTAGGCCGATCTTAGGATGGGTGACCATTTCTTAAGACATTGAGACACCTCCGTGCCTCGCACGTTAAGTAGTCATACGAATATCTATGGCAGTCGTTACGGGTATTTAGAGCCTGAAAACAAAATCGACAGGTCTAACTACAGAACTTCGATATCACTGATAGGTTGTGGAGGTCAGATGGCAGTCGCTCCACCGAAAATACGAATACCAAAGTTCAGCCGTATCACAGTGAAACTGGAGAGCCGACCCCAACTTAGTTGGGAAAAGGCTCGGTGGATGATGATAAAATAATATAAAATTGAAGCAGTCATTTGGATTCAAAACTAATTGGACTGCAATCAGCCAAATGGAAAACCTGTCATCTATTTTAGGAAGGACCTTTGAATTGATGGACGTATCGTCAGTGGTAACTTTTTAACCACTTAATTAGGTACTTACTCCTGAAAAATTTAGGTAATATGTAATTTATATCAATACTTTGCTAATTTTATCGGTATCTCACACTGATAAATATCGAGCGCAAAAATTTACTGGTATTACTAATATTTTACTCTCGAAATTATCCAAATTACGTATACATAAATGAAACTTAAACGTGACGATACCGAAGGTACGATACCTCCTTTATTTAGTTTAGTAATTGGTCATTTCATTATTAATTATCACGAGTAGATATTAGATAAGAGTAAAAATCGTAAAAGAGAGAAGAGGGAAGGAAAACGAGCTTTCAAAGATTTCAAACAAGTCCTAGTATTATTTGATGAACCTTAGTCTTAAGTTATAGGATGATAATTATCTGGTGAGATTATCTTTTCGTGTTAGGAACAATATATATATATATATATATATGCTATACCAACTAGAGATCAGGTAGGTACATGATAGTAATCCTATTATATAATAATGGGATATAACTATATCAGAAATCGCTATACAAAATGACTGCAAAATAATTTATAAATCAACTATTACTTACGGCACAGAAAATGCTTTTTTAACCCAACAGCCGCTCACTCCGTCCTGCTCCTGGGAGACTTCAACGCCTGGAGTGAGGCGTGGGGCTCCCGGGAAACCAGGGACAAGGGGAGGCTTCTTGAGGACTGGACCAGAACACGTGGTCTGGAGGTCCTCAACCGGGGTAATGTCGTCACCTTTTGGCGGCGAGGGGGGGAATCGATCGTAGACGTAACGTTCGCATCCCCTGACCTCGCCCGCCGTATTACAGGCTGGCGCGTGGAGGAGGGTGAGGAGACGCACTCGGACCATCGGTACATCCGGTTCGATGTCGTCCCCTCACCTGACCTCCCACAGCCGATAGCAAATCCCCCGGATCCGCGTTGGGCACTTCACCATCTTGATCGGGAAGCTCTCCTGGAGGCATCCATCGTGCAGGCCTGGATTCCGGCACCGGACCGGCCTGCCGATGTGGATGCCGAGGCGGAGTGGTTCAGGAGAGCCATGTCGCAAATCTGTGATGCGGCGATGCCTAGGGTTACACCCAGACCGGCCAGGAAGCAGGTGTACTGGTGGTCGCCGGAGATTGCAGAGCTGCGCGCAGCATGCATCTCCGCCCGCCGCCGGTACACCAGGTTTCGCCGGAGGCATCGCCGCCCAGACGACGCGGCAGCCCGAGAGGCGGAGCTTTATCAGGCATACAGGGAGGCCAAAGGTATTCTCCAGGAGACGATAAAGCGGGCCAAGACGGCGGCCCGCGAGGAGCTCCTGGAGACCCTGCAGCAGAACCCATGGGGGCGCCCGTACCTACAGGTCAGGGAGAAACTCCGACCTAGGGCGCCCCCACTGACCCAGAGTCTCCAGCCGCAGCAGCTGGAGCGGGTCATGGGCTCCCTGTTTCCGACGAGCGCGGAGGAGCACGTCCCTCCGCGCATGGCTCCGTCTCTGCCCGACGCGGATAGCACCAGCGAAGACGACGTACCCGAAGTCAGCGTGGGGGAGCTAGGTGCGGCAGTACTCCGGCTTAAACGCCGGAAAATCACTGCCCCCGGACCCGACGGCATTCCTGGCCGTGCATGGGTCCTGGCCCTCGAAGAACTCGGGCCTCGACTGATGGGGCTCTTTAGCGCATGCCTCGAAAGGGGCCAGTTTCCCAAGGTGTGGAGGACGGGGAAACTGGTCCTGATCCGTAAGGCGGGGCGGCCGGTGGACGCACCGTCCGGATACCGGCCGATCGTGTTGCTCGACGAGGTATGTAAGCTCTTTGAGCGAATTATCGCGGAACGCCTCGTCGAGCATCTCACGAGTGTGGGGCCAGACCTGGCGGATAACCAGTTCGGTTTCCGTCGGGGACGCTCCACCGTGAGCGCGATCATGCGCGTGAAGAGCCTGACGGAGGAAGCAGTCTCGCAGGGCAAGGTGGTGGTGGCGGTGTCTCTTGACATCGCCAACGCGTTCAACACCTTGCCATGGAGCTGCGTTAGGGAGGCGCTCGTGTATCACGAAACGCCTCTCTACCTCCGTCGTATTGTCGGAGCCTATCTCTCGGAGAGGGCCATAGCTTTCCCCAGCTGGCTCGGGCCAGCTCGGCGAGATGTGTCGTGCGGTGTTCCACAGGGGTCGGTCCTGGGGCCGCTTCTGTGGAACATCGGCTACGACTGGGTGCTGCGGGGTGCGTTGCCTAGGGGCGTCGGCGTAACGTGCTACGCCGACGATACCCTCGTCACTGCGCGGGGTGCAACGTACCAGGAGGCAGCACTCAAGGTCACGACGGGTGTTGCTCGAGTCGTGGGTCGGATACGGCAGCTGGGACTGGAGGTGGCCTTGCAGAAGTCCGAGGTTCTGTGTTTTCACAGACCTCGGAACGGTCCACCCGAAGGTTCCAGCATAAATGTGGGGGGCGTTAGCATCGGCATCAAGCCCTCGATGAAGTACCTAGGGATCGTACTTGATAGCCGATGGAACTTCGGACCACATTTCCGAAGTTTGGTCCCCAAGGTGACGCAGGCATCGGCCGCGCTTTCGCGACTGATGCCTAACCTAAAGGGACCCAACGCTCCCTGCAGGAGACTGTACCTGGGGATCGTGCGGAGTATGGCCCTATACGGGGCTCCCGTATGGGCGGATAGGTTGGCGGTCAAGGGGAACGTGACTCTGTTAAACAGACCACTTCGAACCTTGGCCGTCAGAACCATACGGGGGTACCGCACGATCTCCGGAGAGGCTGCATGTCTCCTAGCCGGGACCCCTCCATGGGACCTGGAAGCGAGAGCCCTTGCGTCATTGTTCCAATGGCGCAAGGAGGCGCTGGAGCGGGACCACAGGCCTGCGTCTCGAGAAATCGAGGACCAGCGGTCCCAACTCCGCCAGGATCTCATGGAGTCATGGAGGGTGCGACTTGAGCAACCCAAGTGGGGTACCACCATCATCGCGGCGGTGAGACCGATCATGGACGATTGGCTGCAGAGGCAGCATGGTGACCTCACGTATCGTGCGACGCAGATCGTTGCCGGGCATGGATGCTTCGGTAGCTGTCTGTTTCGCATGCATCGTGAGGTCACACCCCGGTGTCAACACTGCGAGGTTTCCGACGACGACACCGCACTCCACACGTTGGTGGAGTGCTCAGCGTGGGCGAGCCAGCGCCGGGACCTCGTAGTGGGTCTGGGCGTGGATACCCTCTCGCTGGAGACCATGCTTCAAGCCATGGTCTCCAGCCGGAGTAGGTGGAACGCGGCCGTGTCCTTCTGCGAGCAAGTCATGCTCGCGAAGGAGGCGGCCGGGAGGGAGAGGGAGCGTACCCTCCCCGCCGAGTTCCGTAGTCGGCGGCCAGGGCGCCCCAGACTCCGCGACTACGCCCAAGACTATCGACCTCCATGATCGGGGCCTGAGGACGGCGGGATCGCCATCCGCCGTCCTTACAGAAGCAGGCTAGAAGGGTTGCGTGCTGCAGGGCCTTTGCCCCATAGCACGCAACCAGATTCACTCACTGACGCGGGATAAAACCCTTCCCCCAACGACGCGGGATTCTCGTCCCGACCCAACACCCGAAGAGACCACAGAGTTGGTCAAAGTCCGCCGGGCGCCACTGGACATACCCTCTTCTAGTAACCAGAGACGCCCGGCAACGGACGTTAGAGCGGCCGCGGCCTCAGGCCGCGGAATTAAAAAAAAAAAAAAAAAAAAAAAACAGCCGCTCACTCCAGAAACAGTACCACCTGAATAAAATAAAACAATACGGTCATATTATTAAACAAGGTTAAATACAAGCTATTGCACCAACAGAAAACAAAACTAAATAAAATTCAAGTTTTAAGTTAATCAAAGTGTTAAAAGTCATTTTTATGGTTCGGTAACCTATTATTGAGTCTTCGCTTTCCGTCCGTTCGTGCGTCTGTCTGGTCTCATGAACCGTGATAGCTAGAAAGTTGAAATTTTGCACAGATGGTATATTTATGTTGCCTCTCTAACAACAAATACTAAATAACAGAATGTAATAAGTATTTAAGGGGGCTCCCATACAACGTGATTTTTTCTTTTTGGTACAGAACCCTATATGCGCGATTCCGACTCGCACTTGGCCGCATTTTTGTTACTGAGCTGATGTTTATGAGTCTCGAAATGTGCTGCGAGCAAAGCATCTACATTTCGCGACTATGACCCGCTCCAGCTGCTGCGGCTGGAGCCTTCAGGTCAGTGGAGACGCCCTCTACCGTTTGCTATGAATAAAGATTGAAATCTTTGACAGAGTCATTACAAATATTTTATTCTGATAATTGGTATAACCTCGTACTTACCAATTGTCTCGGCGGGTGTACCACAGGCGTAGCTTGTACCATATTTGTTGTAAATTTTCTCAGCAGCAGCATTGCACATGCTTAACTGAAAAAATTAAATTTATTTATTGATCGAGAATTAAAGAAGTTATGAATAAACATAATTGGTATGTGACTTTTAATGTTTCAATAATTGAAATAAGTTTCAATAAGTAAAAAATTAGGCCCATAGTCTGAATGCAATTAAACAAACAGTATTGTTTTAAATATTATCCTATTTCATGCTTGCATCCAGAGCTTAACCTTCGGTCCGTCGCGCCATTTTATTTAACGAGGTTTGTCGCGTGGGGTTGTTGAGAACCCCAATGAAAAATAGCATGTAAAATAGGAAATTATAATAATTTCATCTAGTTTAGTATTACATTATTACTTGTTTATCAAATTACAATAAAACAATGATAGTTTATTAAGCAATATGTATTTAATTACTTATTAAACTTATATCTAAAAATAGGAACATATTTTTCTCTCTCTGAGATGACTTTTACAAAAAATAAATAAAATAAAAAGAAATCTACTCCTTAAGTATTTACTTTATACTTTTTTGGCATCTTATAGAAATAATCAATTCTGTAACATAAAATATATAATGAATAAACAAAAAAAATTATTAACTTTACGAAATCTAAATCACTCAATCAATCTAATCAATGTTACTGTTGAACACATTCAGTACAAATCATTTTAGTATGTAAAGGACATAATGTTACCTTTACAAAAATGGCACATAGACTTAAATTGTCTATCTACTCTTCTAGGACAATGAACACAACGTTTCTTCATAGACACGACATTATTTTCTTCGGGCTGCACTTCCTGAAGAGGTACAAATGGCCTGATAAGCTGTTTCAATTCTCGTGGTAAATTTTGGATAGTAGCTCGTGATTGCAACTATGAACGGCATAGCTCAAATGCTAGCATTTTCAAAAACAACTTGCGACTTGTTTGGTTAGTTTCACTAACGGTATCCAATATCATGTGAGCATTTACAGCTCCAACATCAAGAAACGTAAAAAAAACTGGAACGAAAAGGCTGGATGTTCCATGCTCGATGATTCTGAAACCTGCTGTTGTTCGACCATAGTCCTCTCAATATCCTGATCTTGAAATTCTTGTTCTAAATCTGTGTCATGTTCACTTATTTCACCTGGGTATAAAGCGCTGTCACCTTCATCTTCTCCACCGAGCACTTCATTGGATTCATCCTCTTCTAGCCACCTCAATATACACTCGTTTTGCGCCTCGCTCATTTTAAAAGTTAATTATGATAATAAAATTATCTAAAACAATGAGAAAAATAAGTTATAATTTACTATTACAAATGAAATAAGTAGAATAAAAAATAAAATAAAAAAATATTTACTTACATGGTTCGTCGCGTGGGGTCTTTGAGAGCTCGTGCGTTCAAAACATGTTCGTATTACACGGCCCTTACTCGCGAACTGAAGTTAGCCACTGTCCGCGCCAACTGCAATCTAACTTAGGAGGGTACATAAACTACTGCACTGCTACAATAGTTTTAAATAAGTAAATTTTGCATTTTTGTAATGTTCGGGCTTTCAAAAACCCCACGCGACGGACCGAAGGTTAAAGACTGGGACCAGCTACAATACGAACCTCTAAGTGGTCTTCTAGCGTTTTAATTGTTCAAACATTAATGTTTAAATAATACTCTGCTGCTACCGTAGCGTGACTTTAAACATAAAACATTTTCCTGATAAAAATACCCTATTCAACACAACAAGTTTTTTTCTATTCAAATCAGTAGTTTCTGAGATTAGCACGTTCAACTAAAAAATTTCACAGATGATTTTTTTTCTATTGCCTCTATAACAACAAATCTCTGATACAACAAACTTGTTATTTTTGGCGTTTTGGTACGGAACCTTTTGAGTTCGAGTCCGACGCGCACTTGCCCGGTTTTTAGTGTAGTATATATTATATTAACTTACAACTTAACCGGCTTGTCACCGTGGGACAAAAACAAAACAAACAAAAAAACAAAACAATAAACTCCCAGATTATGAAAAAAATTATAATCAAAAAATATATATTTGCACATACAATGTGAGGACCCTTAAAGACGAATACCGAATGCTGGAACTTAAAGAAGCCTATTTAGCTACTATGGACAGACAAAAGTACAGAAAGGGGTTGGTTTCTTAGTAAAGAAAACATTTAAATCAAATATTATAGAATTTGCAGGAATATCCTATAGAGTAGTCATACTGAATATTGAATTATGTAATACAGATTTTTCTATTATACAAATCTATGCACCAACTGATAACTCAACTGATGAAGACCTAGAGAAGTTCTACTCTGAGATGATTAAAGCTAAAGAGAAGTCCTGCGAAAACTTGATTATATTAGGGGATTTTATCTCGAAAATAGGAATACCACACAGAAATTGGCTCTATGATATACGGCGCAGGCGATTGCAATGATCGAGGTGAAAGATTAAAATTATTCTGTTTAGAAGAAGAGCTTACTATAATAAATACTATTTTTATGAAAAAAGTACATCAAAGGTGACCATCTGGATATCTCCAGATGGTCAGACAAGAAACGAAATCGACTACGTTCTGACGAATAGAAGACATTTATTTATTAATATAGAAGTAATTACAAAAATTCCTTATGCTTCAGACCACAGACTACTGAGGGGCACGATAGTAATGAAAAGAAAGAAAATAAGTAGAAAAAGTTTCTCTAGACCAAAATCCAGCCCTCAATTTGAAACGGAACAGTTAAAATTTAGAATAACACTTGATAGTAAATTATGCAAAAATGCCAAGGAAGATTTACCAATGCAAGAACTCTACAACGTAATAGAATTAGCTATCCAGGAAAGCTTAATGGAAGCAAAAGACCCAAAAAATCACAACAAACAATTTAGATTAACGGAAAAGGCAAGGAAATTAATTTCTAGAAAACATATTCTCCAACATAAATTTATCAAAACCCACACTGAAAAATTAGAACTGAAAGAACTACAAAATAACAAGAAAAATTGTACTCTATATTTAGCTTTTGTAGATTATCGCAAGGCTTTCGACTCTATTTCTCACGAAGCAATAGTTAGAGCATTTAGATATCATCACATAGATACAGTATACATAAATATAATAAGAAATATTTATGAAAAGTGCCAGAGTAGAGTCAAGCTTTATAGAACTGGCCCATACATTAATATAGGAAAGGAGTACGGCAGAGATACCCACTCACGCCGAAGATATTCATAACGGTGCTCGAATTCATACTACACGACGTTGGGTGGGAGAGTAAAGTTATCAAAATCGAAGAGTCATTTCTGAGTCATTTCTGAGTCATTAAAGATTCGCCGATGATATTGTTCTTTTTTCAAATAGTGATAAAGACCTAAAAGATATGCTAGACGCTCTATATAACCGAAGCAAGGGTCGGACTAGAAATGAACTTCCAAAAAACCAAACTTATGACTAACCACTCTACAAAACTACTAGAAATCAAAGTGGGAAACGAAAGCATCGAATATGTTAACGACTACATTTACCTTGGCAAACTTATCTCTTTTAATGACACTGATGGAAAAGAAATCGAAAGAAGAATTACAAGCACTCGGAAAAGTATTGGGCACAAAAACATGTCTTCAAATCTAAGATGCCATTACATCTAAAGAAAAAAATAATGGACTCAAGTATACTACCTACGCCTCGCAGACATGGTCGCTCACAGAAAAAAATGCAAATAAAATTTTAGTAAGCCGGAGAGCGATGGAACGAAGTCTACTTAACATAAAGCTAAAAGACAGGAACAAGAACGAGGACATAAGATAAAGAACAAAAGTAAGAGACGCACTAGAACATGTTAGACGGCAAAAATGGAGATGGAAGACGGACGATGGACAAAGAAGGTGACGGAGTGGCAAAGGCCACAAGGTAGATACAAATAAATAATAATATCAATACATTTAATAAAATTGTAAGTGGTCGATGTCTGTACATCGAAGATATAATAGAGAAACTATTGTAAGAGGGCTTTATTAACGCATTTTTGTCTGTTTGTATGAATGTTTGAACATGCTAATCTCAGAAACGGCTTAACCGATTTGAATGCGGTTTTCAGTAATGCGTTGTGGTTTACTCAACTTAACATTTAGGTTTGTTTTATTTCAATCGGTTTATAAATAAAAAAGTTATGTCGATCTAAAGTAAGTAAGTAAGGCGGAGGTGTGGGCAACAGCTATACATAATAAATCAGTAACTGGTGATCAAGGAAACTATAACACGCAGGCGGAGCTGCAGGCAACAGCTAGTAAATAATAAATAAATAAAGCATGCTATCAGAACATTGATTTATATAATTATAATAATATTGATAATATTATATGTATTTTTAATGGAATGTACTATTTTGAATAGTCTATAATAGTGTCATATTTTAATACCTAAGTTAAAATAGAAATTTTATTAAAAATAGAAAAAAAATATAAATAAATAAAAATAAAGCATGCTAAAATAATATAAATTTTGTAATAATAATGTCCCTTCAGCCGCCATCGCAACAGTAGGTTCGTAACCAGTTGAGAACGAGGAAAAAATGATCCGTGTTCAAAACCAGTTTCGATAGAAGAAGATTTTTTCCTTACACGAAACCACTGTTTTTATTTCGTAACTGGACGAACAAAGAATATTTTTGTTTTGTACGATACTAGAACTAATGAGGAGATTCGCTGTAAGGAGACTTTCGAATAATTATTATTCTCCCGCCTATGAAACTTTGCATCAGATCAAATAGGTAACACAACTTTTTTATGCGTACTGATGTAGGTACTACTTAGAATTACTTATGTAAAAGTATTCAATTCTTTTCACTTTCAGAGACACCCCAAATTATTGTTTTAGCATTTGGACTGTAATTTCTACTGAAAAGTTTGTCTATTCATTGTTGTTGGTTTTCATTAGCATACATACCTAATAGCTTTAATAAGTTATACCAACCAACAACTAATAACCCAACTCCTGATATAGGCCGCACGGGTGGCGGCTAAAATCCGCTGATGCCCTGAGGTTATCCTTACGAGGTAGTACACGGAACGGGGGTAATGGACGTTAAGGACAGCAAAAAAAATGTAAAGGCTGACCAGAAATATAAAACACCCGATGTCACCTATTCTGACATTGTATCAGCATCAGCTGAGCTTTTTCCGACCCAGCAGTAATAGGTACGGAATCCCCAAAACACCCCCACTATAACTGTAAGTACCTACCTACTTACCGCCTAATACAGCTTCCGTGGTGGACAGCACGTCAATATTGTTTCAAAATCAAAATCAAAATATCTTTATTCATGTAGGTCACAAAGTAACACTTATGAACGTCAAAAAAAAAAAGAAAATGCTTCTACATTTACATTTACCGCCAGATTCGCAAGACAATAGGTAGAGCCTGTGAGGAAAGAACCTGGCAAGAAAAACTCACGGCCACTCTTTTTATTCGCCAGTAAATACAATGATTCTGTAACAACAATAAAAAGAGGGCAAGGGCAGTACGTGACCATGTGTGGACCAAGTGAACTTAAAAATTATGAATCTCTGTTATTCACAAAAAAAAGTTAAATACTAGTTAAAGGTGCCACATAATCTCAAAGTACCCATACCTTACAATATCATAATAATAATAATTTAACAATAATAAGTGAGTTTCAGCAACAAAACAACATTTCAAACAGAAGTACCCCTATGTAGCTCGAGTGATGAGCAAGCAACTCATTGCCATTTCTCTGTATCGTTTAGATAATCTTTAATAGTATAATATGCCTTTTTTAGGAGGTGTGTCTTAACAGCCACTTTGAATTTATTCAAAGGAAGGTTCATAATGTTTAGAGGAATTTTGTTATAAAAACGCACACCAAATCCTGCAAAGGAGTCATGAACCTTCTGTAAACGATAATACATCCCAACCAATTTATGCTTATTTCTAGTATTTATTGCATGTATGTCACTGTTCACACTGTTTAAATGTATATTCTGTTTAACGAACATAATATTTGCATATATATATTGTGATGCAACTGTTAAAATGCCTATTTCTTTAAATATTTCTCTAAGTTTATCAATCGAACCACACAAATAATAAATTCTTTGATCGTAATCGTGGTTTCGTATAAGGAAAAAGTCTTCTTCTATCGAAACTGCTTTCGAACATGGATAATTTTTCCTTGTTCTCAACTGGTTACGAACCTGCAGTTGCGATGGCGGCTGAAGGGAATAATGTACGTTTGTTAATTAATATTTTTAAAGAAATGTAATGGGTGAAGTACAATTTAAATTTTATATTTTGTATTTTAAGTAATGTAATTTAATTGAAGAATAAAAGGGCTTTTATCTTTATCTTTATATAATATATATTAACTTACCACTTCATCATAGTTATCCAAATGATTTCTAGAATATCCATAAGGAATTATCATGAATTGTCCATATGAATGAAATGCGAGGTAATACTCTAGGTTTTTACTTTTCGATTTAACAAAGTCTCCCATTGCTTTAGATTCCAGTTCGGAAAATGCCGATGGTCCTGTGTAGGTTTCTACCCATTTATTTTCTGATCCAGATTCTAGAAAAATATGTGTTTTTTAAAAGAAATGTATCACGAGATAGTGTAGTTTTATAACTTTTTTTTTAGTTCCGTGGCCTAAGGCCGCTGCCGCTCTAAAGTCCGATGCCGGGCGTTTCTGGTTACAAGCAGAACGTATTTCCAGTGGCGCCCGGCGGACTTTGACCACCTCTGTGGTCTCTGCGGGGGTTGGATCGGGATGAGAATCCCGCGTCGTTGGGGTAGGGTTTTATCCCGCGTCAGTGAGTGAATCTGGTTGCGTGCTATGAGGCAAAGGCCCCGCAGCACGCAACCCTTCTAGCCTGCTTCTGTAAGGACGACGGGTGGCGATCCCGCGGTTCTCAGGCCCTGATCATGGAGGTCGATGGTCTTGGGCGTAGATGAGTCTGCGGCGCCCTCGCCGCTGACTACGGAACTCGGCGGGGAGGTTACGCTCCCTCTCCCTCTCGGCCGCCTCCTTCGCGAGCACGACTTGCTCGCAGAAGGACACGGCCGCGTTCCACCTACTCCCGCTGGAGATCATGGCTTGAAGCATAGTCTCCAGCGAGAGGGTATCCACGCCCAGACCCACTACGAGGTCCCGGCGCTGACTCGCCCACGCTGAGCACTCCACCAACGTGTGGAGTGCGGTGTCGTCGTCGGAAACCTCACAGTATTGACACCGGGGTGTGACCTCTCGACGGATGCGAAACAGATAGCTACCGAAGCATCCGTGCCCGGTAACGATCTGCGTCGCACGATACGTGAGGTCACCATGCTGCCTCTGCAGCCAATCGTCCATTCTGCAGCCAATCGTCCATTGTAGTTTTATACCTACTATAGATTAACTGTATATTACAATAGATTGTTACATAATGCGATCATATATTTAAAAAATATATAGTTGAAGATTACATTGAACAAATCTTGTACTATCCATAATTATTTAATTCATACATAGTATGTCAGTATATTTCTGTATTTCAACGGATCCAACGCTAACCTTAGTAGCGCGATCTAGAAATTATGAATATGATATGAAGCAAAATGTTGTCGGTATTGGTCATTGTAGCTCAGTAGTAAGAGCATTCCCCCTGTTAGGGAAAGGCCGTGGGTTAGAGTCTCGCCGATGACATCAGTTTTTTTGATTTTATTTATAATTTCTTTCTTAGTAGTGTCAGGTTGTACTCGTATATTATTCTTCATCTTCATTTCGTGTCAATAGACAACAATATATATTTTTAGATCATTTTGGCCGAGGGCTTTGCAACACGAAACTCATTTCATATATACCTCCTGTAAGTCTTCTAAAGTATCCGAAGACGACATTAATGTGGCTCATAGTTGGTGGTGATTATTGACTGAGGGAACGAGGCGACCGAAGTCTCTGTTTCAACTAGCAGACTGGGAGATTTCTTTCGTCTGTACCTACGGGTTCTGTCAGATCATGTTTGAGGTCGTATTTATCAACCGATTTGCATGAAACTTTACACACACTCGTTGCTTACAATGAACAACATTTGAATTATATTTTTTTTGGATTGGATGACAAATGAAAGAGTAATAAAGAAAATTTAAGAAAAAATTTTAATTTAAACAAAGGCGCTCCCGAAGTCTACGTTTCACAGAACCACTAGTAATATTAGAACGGCTTCTACGAGTATGTTAATGTAGTAGAAATGTACAAGTTTTTTGTTTATTATGTAAATGTGAAAATTAGAAAATGTAGATTTTATGTATTCGCAACCTCTTTACAGAACATTTTGTCTGTGTTTTATTTGTCATCGTTAATCGTTACTTACTCACAAATTGGCTATCAAAATTCCGATTTAGGTCTACTGGTACTTCGTTCCGATTTTTACGCCATAGTCGGTCCTAAAACCAAAGTAGGCAGATAGATTTAATTTGTGTCAATTTATTCATCACGTAAAAAATTAGCACATACACTTCAAAAGTTATCATTACATTTAAAATTATTGCAATCAACCAGATAAAGAGAAGCTCCTCAAAATTAACTAGAACATTGAAAATATTTTTTTTAAATTCGGTGTAGAGGTTTTAAGGGCAAACGGTAACTATCGTGGTCAACCAGTGACGGCAAATAATGTCTTTGACCTTGACTTACAAGCAAATATCTCTATTATAAGTCCACTTCATGACACACAAAAACATGTCAATATTCCAAAAGCGTTAGACATAGGCCTTCATCACTCCGTCATTTGCCAGTTAGTTTGGAGATCCCAAGTAATTGGGACCAAACCTATTTGTCAGAGCCTCGTCCGTCTGCTAGCAAGTACACTATGTACAGGATACGGGATGACCTAGATGTATGAATCTTCATCCCCAGGCCCCTGGGGATATCCATATGGATAACTCCACAATATTATTATATTCATCGTGGAATTTAGGACCTGCTCTTCTGTCAAATTTTCATAAAACTAAGTTTTACGTACGTGTGTGTGTGTGTATTCGTATCCATCTGGGTTCAAAACTGGTACAAAGTACCATTCGTATGCCAGAGCAATTTTGTTCAAGTTCTCAATATTTGAATACTTTGCATTAACTATTGAATGAATCAAATACGTCACTACAGCAGGCGCAATCCATTCTCTGGCGTGAATACCACCCTCAACAATTACTTTAGACCTAGAACTAAAAATTCAAAATAATCTTTGGTTGTCTGTAAGAATACATAATTCGCTGAGGGCCACTAAACATTTTCTAAATCGAGAACCAAGGTTTTTCTTCGTGTATACCAACGTTGATGAAATTATGTTTAGCTATAGTTTCCGACCTTAGTTAGATTACTTTTTACTCCAATTCCTTATTCCACACAATTCCTTATTAAGTTCCAATATTGCGCGTGGAAACGTCGCCCACCTTGTTGTTTTCTCGAGGTGGTTGGTGAGTATTGGCTTTAAATAGAGTTCCTAGTAATTTTGTTAAATGCTAAAGTTTTACTGCTTCGGTGGCGTGTTTGGTAGGTCATCCGGATTCGAAGCCAGAACCTTAGTTCTGAGTCACGGGTCAAATCAAATAAAAATAATTATGTGATGCACAAATATTTGTTTCGAAGTTTGGATAGTTTCTTTTACACTATTTTGTATAACATAAAAAAAAATAATAATAATAAAAATAATAACAGGCATTGTTTTCCTGTATTTTGAAAGCAACGAGTTCGCTTTTGCCGATGCCGATGGCATTCGATTTTGTAATTTATATCTTAATTAAATCTTAGATTAGTTTGGGCTCGATGACGTTGTGTGGGAATGTCTAAAAAAACGCGTAAAACATACTGAACGTTCTAAAAATACCAACTCGTTGTTCTTCGCAGCAAATGCAACCCGAAGTGACATTATATCTCTATTTTCATATGTCTTTCCAATACTTTGCAATGATACCGTGCTTGGAAATGCTTCAGATAAATCTTTTAGCCAAGTATAGATGTCATCCAGACGATAAAAGTGTTGCCAGTCCATTGTATTCATTCTTCTTTTGATATAAGGCTTAACAAGTTGCTGGCTGAATTCTCTAAAATGTAATGATACTCTAATATAACTTTTGGTAGTAAAAGTATAGAAAATCAGGAGTTAAAATTATAATAAATAGAATAAATCTTTGTCTTGGCGTACTTAATATTTTTCCTAAGCTTTTGATCTGGCACTACGTTTGTCGTAAGCTCGTAACGATAAAATAAACGTTTCAAATATTTTAAAAGAAATAACGCTTCGAAATTATGCTACGTTGTCACCGTTTTTGCCATCTACATGTATTGAAAATATTAAGATCCACCTACTTTTGAATATCTTGAATAACCGATTCTAGCTCAATCCCGTATTTCTTAGCATCTTTTTCTAGATCATGCTTATCACTGGGGTGTGCAACGAAATCCACAGGGCTTAACAATACACCTGGTTCTTTCCAAAAATTAACGTCATAGTATTCAGTCAGTGTCCTGAGAAATTGCAACTGACTATCCTTTACTGGAATAGTTCTATACAAAGTATAATTATCGTATGTTTTGCTATATACACATCTTATAATAAATAGACTGAAAAAGGTAACAATATCCGTGTACATTATCTTCTTTGATTATCTTAAGCTTTGGTTTGTATTTCGTTGTCAGATTTTCTTTATGTTTCAAAATGATCTCAAACGCGCTCTGAATATTACAAATTTGGTTTACTCAATTGGATATCATAAAATTTATTCAATAAAATAATAACACCGTCAAACATGATGGATAACGACAGTATGCATAGATAACAGACTTCTATAACAATGAGGGAAACCAAAGATCTATAAAAAGGTTCAACCTACTATCATAAGGTATCTACCTACTTTAAACTCTTTAAAGTAGTTTTTCAGAGTTTTCCTTTTAAATTGCCCTTTGAGCTCTCTCACCTCTTATCTCCTAAGACATAAGACACTTCTTAAATTTTCTTACTATCTCTACGACAGCTACTTTTTATAATACATTCATGTTGAAAACTAAATTGTAAATATCCTTTCTTTATGTTCAAATTTCGTCTCTATATATACAGATTCTCCAAAAATTACGACGCGTGGGTATATGAAATAATTTCTAAAATGCTCCCTTTATAGCAAAACTTGGAGATCCTTTTAAGTATCTGTCAGTTCATTGCACGACAGCTGATTAGGAAGTTAAAGAAAAATGTAGACGACAGACGTGTAATAGGAAAAGTTAGGAAAACATCTTAACTTTGCAATTTTAACAGCTTTAAATAATTAATTTAATTACAATAAGAAATTATTTCTAGTATTGTACAATTGTAGAATCACAGAAACGCAAGATAAATTAAAAAGTATGTCTAGGGAACTCCCTTGACTTACATTTTAATTTATTTTGCGTTGTAAACTAACCAAATCGGTTTAAAATCGGAAGATAGTTTTAAACTATGTAGGTAACCATAAGTATCAAAAGCCACCCCTAACATCTGCTAACAGCTTTTTTACTACTCATAATAAATACAAAATAATATCGTTAGAATGGGCTAAGAGCTACTGATGCCAGGTTCATTTTATTAAGTAGGTACCCACTGAAAAGCATCATTCTGCTTTTTGGAATCTTGAAAAATTATATATAATTCTCCTGTACGTGTGTATATCACTGAACTCCGGACTGGACCGATGTTGATGAAATTTTTGTGTGTGTGTTCAAAGGGATTCCAGAATGGTTTAGATTCACAATTTGGTTCTTTTTTTTTGCAGGACAACGTCTGTCGAGTCCTCTAGTTACATTATAAATTTTAGTGCTAGTGCAAATATTCAAACTATCTTAACTTCAACATGAACTCCCGGACATATGAAAATTGTAATCCTTTCAGCTAATAATATTTAATTTTGTTATCAACGTACAGTTTAAACCCATAAACATGGGTCAAAGCAACGGCTATCATAATTTAATTAACTAAGACTGTATCACTGCAGTTTCAGTTGCTAACAGCCGGATTCATTAAAAGTTCAGTCTTAATGAAAATAAGAGGAGCGAGTGTCGACCTAAGTTTTTGCGAATTATGCTTGGAGCTCTCTTTGTCAGCGCTCCACTAGATCTCAGTTTTACTTGATGAATGAAAATGTCAGATGAAAGGTGAAAATTACTCACAATATTTTCAGGATTATTATTTTCGAGTGTTACTTTTTGTACACTAATTTGATAGTAAAATAAGTTAATAATTAGAGTATCTCTCGCTTTACAATCGTGGAAGCGCAGAGAGATTGAAAAATAAATTTTAACTTGCTCTTTGGAGCTTTTGGAATCCGTGCGAAATACATATTTTTGACGTCGCCAAAGTACTTTAAAATATTAAAAAACATCTACAAACGAACTACGCAATGCAAGATTTATGTTTAAGACTCGTAAAAGTATGTAACATAGAAGTTGGAACAGGAAAAGTAACATCGAGAAGCACATAATTGTATGACTGAAGGGGTAGGCTTGAAAGACTAGGAAAAAAGTATTGGCTGTAGATAGATACCACACAGAGAAAGGACTCATAGAATCACTTGCAATTTTAGACTTACATACCTACCTAAATAAATTATATAAAATAAGTAAACACATAAGACATATAAAAAACACGTTTTTCATTCAATGTAATTAGACTATGCCTATTTATCTGTAAGAATCATTGTCTTTTACTGCAACAGTAGTTTTGAAACAGAAAACAATTAACTTTATGGAATTTCGTATATTTTCTAGTTTCTAATGTAAGTGTTGTAAGTGTACCTACGTGTGCCCCACTTTCTTAGAATTTATTGTTATACTATAAATCAGTAGGCCCTTTTCTGCACCATTTAATATCATGCGAAATATGTTCTACGGTAAAATCATATTGTAGTATCAAATATACTGAAAAAATAATAGAAGCAGATTGAAAAAATAATATTTTTACCTTTTTATTTTTTGGTATATTTCATTGTCTTGTGAGCTCTATAATACACACAATAATCCCGACTGTTTTTTTTGGAGACCTAGAACATCGCAGGAGTTCCAAATAAGGGTTAGTTTAAATCCCTCAGATCTTTGAGACACTCTTTTCCATACGTAGTTCTATTCTAGTTGTGGATTTGTACTCCTCACTATCATTCCATCAATTATTATCAACCACTAACTGGGCATAAACCTCCCCTAAAGATCTCTTCAACATTCAGTGCTACCTGCATCCAGTAATTTCCTTTATTTGTAAGGCTGTTGGTTCTTTGTCTTGGTCTTGTAGGAGGCCTACCTCTACACGGTGTCTTTCGGTATGCAGTCACCTCTTAATGACTTTTTAGTTCAATCGTCCATTAGTTCTGCGAGCTATATCCCAATCTACTGCTACTTAAGCCTGGCAAAGTGATACTCTAGCATTGTCTCTTTCATTGCCCTTTGGATGAATGTGAGCTTTCCAATGAGTCGCATTGTCAAGGACCCTGTGCCTTAAGTCATCACTTGTATCTATACTCCTGTGGTACGTCCCTATATATTATACTCTAAACAATGGCGTGCCTTCTCTAGCAGGAAGTCAAACAAATTACATAATGTTCAATTTCCGACAGCATTTCATTGTTGTCACACATCAACAACGGTGCAGTATATTAATTAATAGAAACAAATAAAAAGTAAATATATTTCATGCTTAATCACAATACATTAGTCAACTAAGGGTGTGTACACACAGGTAATCAACTAACAATGGTTATATTTCAGTGATGTCGCGCCGTAGAGATGTGATCTATATGTGTAATGTGTTATGTATGACACACCCCTATACGCAAACTGTCATAGTGACAGTTAGGTGTGTTTCTGTTTCATGCATTTATCATTGCCTCAAAATTAATTTATAAAAAAAAAAATCGTTTATCAAAATTAATAGTAATACAATCGCAGTAATGGTACGTTACAATGATAGTGAAGCTGATAATCATCATCATCATCAGACAGTTGCCATTAATAAAATCATTTCACCTGCAGTTACAGCTTATAGAAATATAACCAATTCGTCTAGAATGGCAATATGCCAACGTTAACCAAGTGAGTATCCAATACTGAATAGAAACGCCTCTTATGTCTTCGGGGAGAATATCCATGTCATACCCATGAACGTCGATTCTACAACTAAACCCACATAAAGCGAAATAAGGAGAACTTGTAAAAAATCAGCAAAGTGCGAGTCGGATTCATGCACCAAAAAGGTACCAAAATGGCAAAAAAAATGGGAGCCCCCTTAAATATTTATAATATTCTGTTTCTTAGTATTTGTTATTATAGTGGCAATAGAAATACATCATCTGTAAAAAAATCTACTTTCTACCTATCAGTTAATACTTTCGATTGTTGGCACTTGGTGGAACCTATAGTAATACATGATAAACAAGCACACTGGTACACTTTTCAGCATTATCAAAGATGTTTTACTTCACTGTCTAGCACATGCTTTAATATGTGTTAGACAGTGAAGTAAAACACCATTGATAATACTCAAAAGCGAAACCAAATAAAGTTGTGGAATAGTGTACACGTATTTGTTCATCATGTATTCTAACTATCACGGTTCATGAGATACTGATGATAGACGGACGGACAGCGAAGTCTGAGTAATAAGGTTCCCGTTTTACCCTTTGGGTACGGAACCATAACAAGAAGCTGACAATAAAACTTACAGCCAATCTTTTCTAGCAATACGTTGCAGCTAATAAACTAAGCGTGAAGGTCATTAACTAGATGTATGTATGTTATCTAATATTACTTAAAAATAGCAAACAGGTAACAAGCCTTACAATTTGATTTGTCATGCTTACAAATGTAATTTCAGTTAGTATGCTAACTACTTAATGAAATGTCTAAAGACGGGTCAGTTTAATATATATGTAGTTTAATACGTACAAGCATTTGGTAGTGTTACCTGGAAAGTTTTCCGTGAGTTTTGAAAATTGGTAATATTATAGATTTCGATGTGCTCTTTGCGAATTTCAACTTTGCTACCTTGTATCTTTGCCGCTCGCACTGCCATATGGGAAAATGGCATCTAAAAACAGATTTTTGACAATATCTCCTTTCCGACATAATTGTGCTTCTTGTGGAGCGAGTGAGGATAGCCTAGGTCACCATGGGCTTGCCTGCTCTTCGAGTGCTGGCCGCCTGTCCCGCCATGCCGTAATCAACGACATCCTGTGACGGTGCAGAAAAAATCCTTTGTTTGATAGGGGTCTAAAAAGAAAGTGTACATTTCACACAATAAACTGTGACCTTTCCCAAAACATGCTTTGCTGTGCAGTGTTAACAATTTTCTAATTTTTATTTCTGTCATAAATATTTATTTATATTTATTTATATTTCCAAAATATTGCGTAACTTTTATAAAATGCATGTCTGCTATTGACAGATTAATAAATCTCCTAAAATTCCGCTGATAAAGGTTTACTGAACTGTTCATTGGAAATAAACAGATGACTACCTACCTCACGTAATGGTGAGTAAAATTGTAAAATGACTGGAAATTTAATTATAAATACTCGTAATCACGCCTGTTCTCCATAGGGCTCGGCAGAAGCCTACGGGTACTTTTGGAAAGCCGCAAAAGCGTCCATCACTACACCAAATATGTTGAGGATATCCAGGAGGATTTGTGACGGTTCTCAAGTATCAAATTTTAAAATAAAGTATTCACGTCGACTTGGAGGTATGATTTTGGAAGGATACCTTACTAGGTATGAGGCCTCTGTCAAGGTGGGGTCAGGTCGTGGAATACATCCAGACGAAAACCAACTGGACTTAGAGAGTTAAGGGGCCGACTCATCATCTCGACATGTGCCTCAAGCAAGAGTTTTGGTCGAAAGGTGTCGTGTATAGACGGTTTCGCAGCTAATGTGAGTATAACACGACACCAGTATAATAATGACAGTAGTTTTGTGCTTATAACTATAAGATATACTATAATTATGTATTTTTAGTCTTTAAAATATTTATTTATGAAATATGTATTCTTAGTTTTATGTTAGTTAATAAGTTAAATACTATGTCTGTAACTTTTCTTGTGAAGCCTGAAAACAAATAAAAATATTTGGGGTCGGGTTTTACGGTTTTACCCACACCGCCGCCCTCATCAGCGTTCCCTGCTGCTACATGCTTATGACCACTGGGGCATAAGCTAGAAACAAAACAATTTGGCATCTTGACCACTCACCAGACTAAATCTAGTTACGCGGCTGATATGAAATTACACTAAAATGTTCAGTTTTTTTTTGCTGTAAAAGGGATCTGCTACATCAAGTTTACAAGAAGATGTTTTAACCTTTAATTTCTATCTAATATTTAATCAAATTATATTATTAATTTCTTTTTAAACCTATTTATTTGCAATAATCACAGTATTTTATTTGGATGTTTCTATCAACATGGTGTCTAAAGTCCGCTGATCGGTCGAACGACTGACATGAGTGTTGTCACTCTCCCTTACCATGGCGCTCGGAAGAGTTTGTCGTTATCCAATAATATCCCAGGAAATTTCAAAAATGTGTAGGTAAATTGAGTTCCGCGTTCGGTATTTTCTGCGATATCATTGGTTATCGACAAACTCATCCGATGCCATGCTAACAGGAATCCTGACAATTACTTTGTTATATGTCGCCATGACAACACGATGTACCAAGTAAGATATCGATAAAAAACTTCAAATGCAAAGAGGTTCAATATAATCATTATTGTAATCTTAACATAGTATAAAACAAGTCGCTTCTTGCCGTATGTACCTATGCCTATGCATAGATCTTTAAAACTACGCAACGGATTTTTATGCGGTTTTACCAATGGATAGAGTGGTTCTCAAGAAAGTTTATTAGTACCTACCTACATAGCTATTTAATGGTATTTTTTTCTGATCTGAGAATAACATAAATATAACCATAATGTAACCTTTATTTCATTAAGTTTAATAAGTACCTATTAATAATAAATTGTGTCTTTTTTATCTAGCGCGACTTTGCATGAACATTTTGTTAATACACTCATAAACTAAGTCTGCTATTTTTATATTTGTAACATACAGTTAGGTCTCTTTTCCATTGGACTATGGTATTCTACTTACCAACCTGACCATCAACACCCGCCATATGCACTGACCTGTTTCATCTTTCTTTTCTACGTGCCCGAACCATCTAAGCATCCCTTTATCAAGATCACTACACACCGCATAGTTCCCGTATCACGCGGCTGTTCCTCACTTTAGCCATACTTTTCAAACTTCTCAGTTTCACTGCACACTGCATTTATTTTACTTTCATGCTTCTTCTGCCACACCCAATATTAACTACCTTACAAAAGTGTAGGGACAAAGTCTCCTCTACGCACAGCCAACCAGGCCTTCTGACCGGACCTTCTGACTGTTCATAAAGTTATGCAGTTACCCAATCACTTGATTCCCTGCCATAACTCTTCGTTTAATATCATCGTCATAATACCCTTTATCCCTTGTAAACTTGAACCCAAAGTGCACGAACTCTTTCAATTGGTCCACTTTTTCTCCTTCAATCACAGTCACACATTTTTATATTATATTGTACAAAATGTTGAAACTGGTTAATACCCAAACCAAAATCCAATCTTAATCATTTTTTTAGCTAGAGATATCCAGGGAAATGTCCCTCTAAATAGCAACGGGTACCAAAATGATCCTACAAAAGTTTTGGACACAACCAAGGTTATGAATTTTACTGGTGGTTGCAGAAAGTTCTGCGGTAGGCGTAAGGAACCCACAGATGTTAATATTTTTGGCCTTACTTCTTGAACTCTGTAAATATTGTAATTTTACTCAATAATACTTATTTATATGTTTATAAATAGTAAAAAAAGTCTTGTTTTCATAAACGACATCCACCTTAGTGACATTTTTGAAACCTGATTTTCCTAGTCGATTTATCAAATTTATCGATAGCGTGTATCGACACTGTTACATCACAAGTGGGCGGTGACTTTTTGTCTTGTCATTATAGTGTTATGATACAAAATGTATAATGTATGTGTTTGTAAAAATGTTAATGTGTTATTCTTATTGTCATGTGTGAGTTTCGTAGTGGCACCCGATTGGGTTTGATCGTCTGAGAATGTGTGCGTGTCGATGACGCCCCCACACCAAACATGGCAGACTTATATGTATCGGGAAAATGCATAATGCCTTGTCCCGTCGTATACGGCGACAGCGTATACGACGACCGCGTTGGTCTATGGTTTTACCCCATTATGGCACGAGTCTATTAGCGCCACAGAGCAACACGGTCGTCGTATACGGTCGTCGTATACGACGGGAGGGGCCTTTATACATTTTCCCGAAACATAAAAGTCTGCCATGTTTGGTGCGGGATCTACATGCACACATTCTCAGACGCTCAAACCCAATCGGGTGCCACTACGAAACTCACACATGACAATAAGAATAACACATTAACATTTTCACAAACACATACATATACATTTTGTATCATAACACTATAATGACAAGACAAAAAGTTACCGTCCACTTTTAATGTAACAGTGTCGATACACTGTCGATACACAATATAAATTTGATAAATCGACTACGAAAATCAGGTTTCAAAAATGTCACAAAGGTGGATGTCGTTTATGAAAACAAGACTTTTTTACTATTTATAAACATATAAGCGACTTTTTAGCGAAATCATTGCAATTATCTAAAAATTCAACATCATATTTTCCATTGTTATATAAATAAGTATTATTTAGTAAAATTACAATATTTACAAAGTTCGTGTAACAATTCATTGACGTCGTCCTGGCTGAATACTTCCCAGAATGCTGGCAGCAATGACCAACCTGGAAAGTAACGTTCATGAAGTTGAAGACGAAAAATATTAACATCTGTGGGTTCCTTACGCCTACTGCAGAACTTTCTGCAACCAACAGTAAAATTAATAACCTTGGTCTGTCTCCAAAACTTTTGTAGGATCATTTCGGTTTGTGCAAATAATTATTATAAGTCTATATAATATCGCATTCGATATTCAGAGGGTCACTTCTCTGGATATCTCTAGCTAAAACAATGATTGGATTTTGGTATGGGTAATAGCCAGTTACAACATTTTGTACGATATAACATAAAAATGTGTGTCTGTGATTGAAGGAGAAAAAGTGGACCAAGTGAAAGAGTTTGTGCACTTAGGGTCTAAGTTTACAAGGGATAAAGGGTATTATGACGATGATATTAAACCAAGAGTTATGGCAGGGAATCAAGTGATTGGGTCGCATACCTTTATGAACAGTCAGAAGGTTTGGTTAGAAGGTCCGGTCAAAAGGCTCGGCTGGCTGTGCGTAGAGGAGTGCTTGTCCCTACACTTTTGTACGGTAGTGAATGTTGGGTGTGGCAGAAGAAGCAGGAAAGAAAAATAAAGGCAGTGTGGAGTGAAACTGAGAAGTTTGAAAAGTATGGCTACTAAAGTGAGGAACACAATTATTAATAGGTATTAAACTTAATGAAATAAAGGTAACATTATGGGTATTTACGTTATTCTCAGATCAGAACAAAATTATTCTTAACTAGCTATGTAGGTAGGTACTAATAATCTTTCTTGAGAACCACTCTATCCAATGGTGAAAACCGCATAAAAATCCGTTGCGTAGTTCTAAAGATCTATGCATAGGCATAGGTACATACGGCAAGAAGCGACTTGTTTTATACTATGTTAAGATTACAATAATGATTGACCTCTTTGCATTTGCAATTTTCTATCGATATCTAACTTGGTACATCGTGTTGACATGGTGACGTATAACAAACTAATTGTCAGGATTCCTGTTAGCATGGCATCGGATGAGTTTGTCGATAACCAATGATATCGCAGAAAATTCCAAACGCGTGACTCAATTAACACATTTTTTTAAATTTCCTTCGATATTATTGGTTAACGACAAACTTTTCCGAGCGCCACGGTAAGGGAAAGTGACAACACTCAAGTCAGTCGTTCGACCGAACCGCGGACTTTAGACACCATGTTGATAGAAACATCCAAATATAAAACTATAATTATTGCAAATAAATTAAAAAGAAATTAATAATATAATTTGATTAAATTAGATAGAAATTAAAGGTAAAAACATCTTCTTGTAAACTTCATGTAGCAGATCGATTTTACAGCAAAAAAAAACTGAACATTTTAGTGTAATGTTATATCAGCCACGTAACTAGATGTAGTCTAGTGAGTGGTCAAGACACCAAATTGTTTTGTTCCTAACTAATGGGCCAGTGGACCTAACCATGTGGGAGCGGGGAGCGCTGATGAAGGCGGCGGCGGCGGCGTGATTAGCGCTAACTAGGAAAACTTTGTGTAAAAATCACGTTTGTAATTGACAGAGCGAGCGAAGCGTCTCAGTTTCAACTCGAGGACTGGCCGATTTGGCGTTGTTTGTATGTATGTATGTGTGTCAGTTCCGGTCTACAGGCCGCATTTTTCAGCCGATTTTCATGAAATTTGGAACAAGTGTTCTTTGTGGGGTAGAAATGGGGGGAAAATGGGGAAGAAACACACGGAGAAAATGTTCATTTGTTCGTGTTCGCTAGGGCGAGTGGGATAATGTTTCAACTGGCGAATTGGTACCTCTGTTGGTGCGCATGGATTGCTTTTTTTTTTTTTTTTTTTTTTTTTTTTTAATTCCGCGGCCCAAGGCCGCGGCCGCTCTAACGTCCGTTGCCGGGCGTCTCTGGTTACTAGCAGAGGGTATATCCAGTGGCGCCTAGCGGACTGTGACCACCTCTGTGGTCTCTGCGGGTGTTTGGCAGGGACGAGAATCCCGCGTCATTGGGGTCGGGTTTTATCCCACGTCAGTGAGTGAATCTGGTTGCGTGCTATGGGGCAAAGGCCCCGCAGCACGCAACCCTTCTAGCCTGCTTCTGTAAGGACGGTGGGTGGCGATCCCGCCGTTCTCAGGCCCCGATCATGGAGGACGATAGTCTTGGGCGTAGTCGCGTAGTCTAGGGCGGCCTGGCCGCCGACTACGGAACTCAGCGGGGAGGGTACGCTCCCTCTCCCTCCCGGCCGCCTCCTTCGCGAGCATGACTTGCTCGCAGAAGGACACGGCCGCGTTCCACCTACTCCCGCTGGATACCATGGCTTGGAGCATGGTCCCCAGCGAGAGGGTATCCACGCCCAGACCCACTACGAGGTCCCGGCGCTGACTCGCCCACGCTGAGCACTCCACCAACGTGTGGAGTGCGGTGTCGTCGTCGGAAACCTCGCAGTGTTGACACCGGGGTGTGACCTCACGATGCATGCGAAACAGATAGCTACCGAAGCATCCATGCCCGGCAACGATCTGCGTCGCACGGTACGTGAGGTCACCATGCTGCCTCTGCAGCCAATCGTCCATGATCGGTCTCACCGCCGCGATGAAGATGGCACCCCCCTTGGGTTGCTCAAGTCGCACCTCCATGACTCCATGAGATCCTGGCGGAGTTGGGACCGCTGGTCCTCGATTTCTCGAGAGCGCATGGATTGCTTGTAATTGTAATAACTAAATTCCTTGAGCCATTAAATTTTTACTCACCTTCGACTTCTGTACCTTTCGTCTAATTCCTACAGTAGTTAACAAACTCTGTCGAATAATGTTTAACTTCGTAGGGTAACAATGTGACTAACTTCAATCTGACTAAATTCTGGAATCCTTGTGGTGTTACTAAATAGTTTCACTTGGAACAGTTCCTTATTAATCTCGTAACTATTCAACAAGGTCGCCGGTTTAGTTAAACTCGAACGTAACTCTATTTTAACTTGCGTTAAATGCTTTGTTCTGTCTCTTTTTACATGCTACGGTTTTCATAACTTTTCATTCGATCTCCACCATACATTGTCCCTCAATAGGAAAATAAAATCAAGTGTACAAAATTTTTTCCATCACTTCTATTCAAAAGTGGACACTGCAAAGGTTAAGCAACATCTAGTCAGGCCGTTAATAGGATGGGTGACTATTTCTTAAGACAATTTGAGACCCCTTCGTGCCTCGAAGAGCACGTTAAGCGGTCGGTCCCGGTTGTCATACGAACATCTATGGCAGTCGTTAGGTGTAGTTGGACCCCTAAATCGGAAATCCGACCGGTCTAACTACAGAATTTCGATATCGCCCATGGGTTGTGGAGGTCAGATGGCAGTCGCTTCACGGAAAATATCGAAGTTCAGCCGAATCGCAGTTAGACTGGAAAGCCGACCCCAACTGCGTTGGAAAAAGGCTCGGTGAATGATGATGTTAGTGGTTAAATAAATAAATAGGTATGTATGTACATTCTCACACGACGCGTCATCTAGCTAAACTATAAGCTTGTACCAGGGGATCCAAACAACTGATAGACATACTTATTATATTCTAAATACATACATAATACACCCAAACTCCGAAACAAACATTTAATTTTATTGATCACACAAATATTTCAAATATTTAATGAAATGTTATGTGCTTACGTTAATAAGTGTTATTTTATAACATATATTATTAATAAATATTTTTGAGTAGAGTTGAGCTGACTACCAATTACGCCACCGAAGCAGCCAAAAATCTATGAATGGTTGAACAGTATTCAACTATTCAATACACTCGAGGGAATAAATACCTTAACAGAGTCACCTTATTTTTTTCAATGAAAATACAATTGTATTGACAGTTTAGTTAATTTATATTCTGTGAACACACCACACCCACATATTTTAAAAGTAATAATTCACTCCACTAATTAACGACTGTGGCCATATTGTTACCCAAAGGACCGATATCCAAATAAAGCAAAAAAATGTGAGGAAGTGACAAAGTTTCACACTTTGTAACGTTATTACTCCCTTGATGAACTTATTGGTAACAAAAAATCTAACTGCTTACAAAGTAGACTCCAAGAGATATTGGAGAAAAGATTTCAGTTGATTCCCATCACGGTTGTTTGATTGTTTTTTAATATTTTTCAACAAAACTACGAACCCTATTCTTTGCGTGTCTCGACACGCACTTGGCCGGTTTTTATTGTGTTATATAGGCATGTTAAAAAATGCCGTTTCACTTCGGTAGTTCTTCACTGAAAGTTAAAAAACAGCACTTCAATAAATAGACAGATGTACGACATTCGAGTCCCATCACACCTATTCTGAAACAGGAAACTTAACTTCCCTCCTCATTGCCAGAAAGAAACAAGACTAACAAACATGCATAATTGATGGGGGAACGACGTCCCATTTCGTCAGCTGTCCCGCCACGATGACATCTGAGATGACGTTTAAAACGTCAATTACATGTTACGATAAAATTTATATCGTGTCGTGAGTCGTGAGGTTCAGCACCGTAGACGATAATTGGTTCATGTAATATATTATGTGAGTGTATCATTTAAATCATACAGTTATTATAATTTATGCACATTAATATCTCTAAAACTTATTATGACTGAAGTTCATTCATCGCTATGAATTATCTAATTATACCTATGATCATAATTGCTTAATTTTGAAATTTTCATGATTGATCTACATAGTACATATAGCCGTAAGCTCCTAAAATAAAATAAAATAAATAAAATAATGTTAAAGGTAACGACCTTATTCTACCCGAAGTTTTGGTTTGATTGCAACAACCGTGGTCACTGTGACGGGTTGATTGTTAACAATTCACCACCAAAAATTGGCCTTATTGTACGTGGAAATCTTTTTCTGTAGTAGTAAATATAGTAGGCACATGATGAATTTAAACGAAAACAAGATAAAATCTAGTTTCTAAGTGTAAAATCTTACCTATATAGTCAGATATTGTTTTTAAATCCACCCACATCAATCATCTGGTTCGCCAAAAGTTACGTCATAATTATATTATACAACGTGTTTCATATTAGTGTGGTCATATTTGACCCTCGTTACACATGCGCGTTGAGTTAACTATACGCACGGACAAAATTGCAAATACAAGTTTAGTTAAAACTTTTAAGGTGTCATGTAAATTTAATTGATTTGTTCATTTAATCGATATTTTATAAACCCAACACTACCTAGGGTCAAATTTATTCGTAAGGTTCAGTCCTCTTCGATGAATCGTAAACAACTCTTATTTCATATGCTCCTGGTACAGAATACTATTTTGTAGTAATGATAGGTTGTGGACTTTAAAACAACAAAAACTAACCGATTTCATTGTGCATGTCATCCTGGTAGATAGGTAGGTACCGTGTTCCACAATAAACACAACTAACTCACTAATATCACGATACTTAGATAAACATTATTGAATTTAATAAAAAATACACTTCCTACCTCTAATAAACACAAAACTAAAAAGTAGGTACTAAAGTAACGGCTCGAAATGTTCGCCGCCTTGATCAATGCACAGTTGGGTCCGTCGCATCATGCTGGCAGTTACATTACACAGCATGTCTGGAGTTAACTTCTAAATGCATCAAATATTTTAGACTCCATATCTTCACGCGTGAGACATACCGCACTGTACACTTTGTTTTTGACATAGCCCCACAAAAAAAAGTCAAGTGGTGTGAGATCCGGTGACCTCGGAGGCCAAGGTATGGGACCACCACGTCCGATCCACTGGTTAAACCGCTCATCTAAATACGCCCGTACATCTCTCGCATAATGTGCTGGCGCCCCGTCTTGCTGGTACATCATATTTGTGTACAATGTTACAGGCAAGTTTTCAAGTTCGGGTTCTAAGACGTTTCTAAGGAACGCGAGGTAATTTTCACCGTTTAGCGAACTCGGTAGCACGAAAGGACCAATTAAAATATCTCCGATTATTCCCGCCCAAATGTTAACACGCCACTGATGCTGAAAGTTGTTTTCTGCAGATGCGTGTGGGTTCTGATGAGTCCATACATGTTCGTTATGTTGGTTACTGATACCAGCACGAGTAAAAGATGCTTCATCGGTCCATAAAATACGGTTCGCGAAACTAGGGGATCGTTGTGCTTCCTCTCGGTACCACTGGCAAAAGTTGAGACGTGGTACGAAATCAGCCGGTGTCAGTTCTTGGGTGTGCCTGAAGTGGTACGGATGTTGACCATCTGCTTTTAGCACGCGCCATACTCTCAAATGATTCATTCCCAGAACAATTCCAGCGCGGCGAGTACTTTTTCTGGGATTGGATTGAAAATGCTCGAGAATACTTTCTTCTTGCTCTGGTGGTACAACAGATGGTCTGCCTTCTGAGCGGGAACCACGGAAAGAACCAGTGTCATGTAAACGGTTCGGAAGCACTCCACAGATGGTAACCGCCGCCGGTCACCTTCGAGTCTATTGTCCACAAATCTTTCTCGATAAAGGCGACGAGCTTCACGCAGACTGCCATCGGCTGCCCCGACGCAAAGTATCATTTCATAATATTCACTATTACTTAAATACGCCATGATCGATTAACACAGATTACTACGTACGCCTAATATCAAAGTTTACTTGCAACTGAAAAGAAATTAGATAGTTGTAAGTGTTGCCCAAGTGCAATGTCTTATTTCCTTGAATTACGTCGTAATTTTGGTAAAAATCTAATAAAAGTACCAAGTAGGTACTTAGTTTTATTTATGAAAAAAAGCTAGTAGGTACCTAGTATAAAATAATTTAAGAGATAAATAATAACATAATTATTATTTACCATAAACACAGGATATTTCCCTAAGACCTTTGAAATAAAATAAAATTGTTGAATGCCAGCGCGGCGTCGCTCGCATGATAGTATGCATGTAAATACATTTCGAAACCTAAAAAAAAAACCGCTTCAAGATCCGTTGCGTAGTTTTCAAGAACTAAACATACATTAGAACAGACAGACGGAAAAAGCGACTTTCTATATCCATGTAGTCTAAGATTAGTAATTTATTACCAATTGCTAAAATGAACAAATATCCAGCATAAAAAAAGCTAATAAAGTCCCCGTTTATGAAGAACATTGCGTTAACTTGCAACACCGGAATAATATGGGTTTTGCGGTAAAATTTACGTGTTGTGACGTGTACGTCTTTGATATATGCCGACATCGCTACTGATACCTAGTTTCTTCAAAGCGGCTCCAATCAAAAAAGTGGGCGGTTCTCTTTGTAATTTTTAGGGGTCCTTAAGATACATATTAGTGAAACTGACACCAACACCTCCTACTTTTTCTGATATCCTCGTTCAACCATACAAGTTGCCACTTTTAGCGATAATGTTTTATGACCTTTTATGCATCACATTATCATGACGAATCGAGAACCTAAGTACCTACTCTTTTTTAAAGTCGGTCAAAAATAACCAAACACCTTGCAGATCATTTACTTCATGGTAAATGAGTCGAAAGAGAGTTCACGATATGGTAGTGCAGTGACTGGCATCCACGATCTCTCTATCCCGAAACTGAATACCTACATACTACTATACCCACCAGCGTTCTCAACAGCTACAACATAAACTTCTACACAAACAGCAGTTGTATTTTAAATATCTGTGCGGAACCAATTTATAAAAAGTGTAAATTTAAGGAAGACAAGAACATAAATGTTTCTTCTCTTTTCTTCGACAGCAAATGCGTTGCTCCTGGTATTTGAGTAGGTTGACAACAAATTACGTGTGAGTTGTGACATTCACGACAATCACGTGATACATAAATTCATAGAAAAACTTCAAAAATAACTTTGAGTAGGCACTCTTTATTTTGACCCCAAGTTGTGATTCGGAAACTATTTTGTATGATAACTATTGATAAAGTAACTTTATCTGTTGGTTAAAATGTTGAGTAACAACGAGACTGTCCGAATCTATTTCACTGTTTGGCAAACCTACTTGTTTAAACTGAGTTGTTACATTGAGTTCATTCTAATCATATGTTTATTTTGTAGTGCAGTCTTAGAGCTTCATTTCAATGAGCTATCGATAAAAAGGAAAATTTATCGACTACGTCATTATAAGTCAATATTTTATTAAATTAATTAAAGACCCCGCGCAATATATTATTTAGGCCCTACCCAATGCAACCTTGAGATATGACCACACTAATATGAAACACGTTGTATATGTATTTACGACGTTACATAACCTGTAACCTCTATGGTTGCAAGAGTTCATATTTTTCCATCGTACAGTGTAAATATCTTATTTTATGAAACTTATGGCCTTCGGTTATACTCGATCCGTTTTGAAAGCTTTTCAGTTCAGTTTGTTGTTATAGCAATAGTTAAACTAATGTCCATTTATTTGTCATTCAAAAAAGTTACATTTGTCATATTTGGTCTGCTTTTATTTTACTCCTTGTTTAGATGTGGCGATGATTGAAAGAATAACAACGTTCTTTGACTGTGTTTTATAATAGACTAGCGGGTACACATAGGGCGTGCCCATTCGCCCGTGACAAATTATATATTTATACATTCGGTGCTACAGCACCGAATAAATATATAATTAATCTATACTTATAATAAATCTGTAGAAGTGAAAATTCTGTACATTGAAGATATCAAAAAAATAAATGGCAGGGGGTGTTACTAGACCGACACCGAACTCAAAAATGTGATTAAAAATTTTTTTGTCTGTCTGTCTGTTCAGGCATCACGCAAAAACTACCGGTTCGATTACTCTGGGTACTTTTTATCCCGGAAAAGTATATACAATAAACACAAACTTAATTTTGCGGTTCGATCCCTAGACCCGAGTACTGTATCAACCGCAAATAATAAGTTTGTCGTAGGTTTTTTTTTATATTGAGTTCGCCAAATTGACGCCGCCCGCTTGGTGGTAAGTCGTGACGACGTCTATCGATTGTGGGCCACTCTCACAGCACACAATACTATAGAGAGTGGCCCTCAACTAGACGACCTACTGATGTGCCTCTTCACGCTCCGCTTAAGAACCCAGGATTATGTGTGGGAGGAAACACGTGCACAGGCAGGGCGTTCCAGGCCACTATCGTTCGGCAGAGAAACGACCGGTTAAAACGTTCCGTTCTCGCGAACATGCTATCCACTGTGTGGGAGTGGCATCTCTGCCCCTGCGTTGTTCGCGATCGGAAGGAAGAGGGTGGGATCAGATTGAAGAGCTCTTCAGAACAGGTTACGTCACCCGCAGTGGAGTTCACTATTAATGGTTTTTAGAACTTTTGTCTGTTTGTCTGAATGTTTGAACACGCTAATCTCAGAAATGATTTGATTTTTTGATTTGAACTTGCAGTTTGGTTTTCAATCGCTTTATACATAAAAAAAGTTATGTAGATCTAAAGTAACACGCAGGCGGAGCTGCGGGCAACAGCTAGTAAATAATAAAAGGTTATTGAGTTTACGCGATAAACTCAAAAACAGTCAGACACGCTGCGGAGGACTTTGTTTTATAATATGTAGTGAAGAATGGTAGAAAGAACGATCGAATTATAGTTATATGGTACGACTGCACTAAAATTATTTGTTTAATCATGGTTATTAAAAACCCAGCCAAGTGCGAGTCGGACTCACGCACAAACGGTTCCGTACCAAAACCGCAAAAATATCACGTTTGTTGTATGGAAGTCCCTTTAAATATTTAGTATATTCTGTTTTTAGTGTTTTTTGTTACAGCGGCAACAGAAATACATCATCATTCTGTAAATATTTAAACTTTCTAGATATCACGGTTCGTGACATACGCTTGTTGACAGACGGACTGCGGATTTTTAGTAATAGGGTCCCGTAGGTTTTACACTTTAAGTACGTAAACCTAAAAATGGTGAAGGTGGACGACAAGATCTTAGAGTCGCTAGCTAGCATCACCAACAGAAGGTGCACCTGCCGATCAACAGCTGAGGCTCTGACAACCATTAACCAGATTAGCGGCGATAGTCTTGTATTCTGGAATGATAGGGACCTATCGCCACGGATGGATACTCCTCGAAATACCCCTTCGGAGAACACGTCCTGTACCTATACCTTATCCAAAAAGCATATATATATAACTGCTTCGGTGGCTTGGTGGGTAGTGCATCGTCTTCCGACTCCGGAGTCTCGGGTTTGGGTTCTCGGATTCCCGGGTCGATATAGATTGTGTATGTATTTAGAAAAATATAAGTATGTTTATCAGTTGTCTAAATCCCATAGCACAACAAACATCAAGGGATATTCCCATCTGAAATGTAGTGTTTTCAAACTTCCGTACAAGTTTCTACTATGATTATCATTTCTTCGTACTTAAAGATACCTGTTCCAGCAAATGATTAATGGGGGGTGGGGTAAGAAGGTGGAAAAATTTAATAACCTAGTTTCATCCACACAAAACCAAATCTCCATCGCCGATGTAGTAGATAGAGGTGTTCATTGCATCCGTATTTCACAAGGGGCATTTCATTCCATATAAACTATAAAAATCGATTAAGAGTGCCATACTTTCCGTACTGTCAAGATAAATTAATTTAGAAAAGAGTTGGGGTCTATTGGACCCTCAAAAAAGCAGAAGAATGCTTTCACAATTGACTATCATATTTAGCCACAAAATCATTACATTATTCAAGTGTGCACAACATGGCTACTCCATTAGCAAGTCGTGTCAAGTCACCCAAGTCCATTGACAGATGATACCATTTCGGCCAGGAATCAAACCCGACACTAGGGGAACGAGCCTAACGATCCATATGATTTATTACTGTCATTATTCCACCTTCCTGTTGGGATACGAAAACTACATTTTTATTGCATGCTATTATGGTTTCTATTTCACGAATTTAAAGGTGACAATTGTGTAATAGTTGTGAAATTATTCCGCTGTTTTGGATGTGAAGTTACAAAAGAAAGACCTCATAATGTCGACGATGATTGCGTTTTGGAAGCCATTGTGATAATGAAGGTTTTCCTATGCGAAGATTTTGTGGCAATAATAGTGTGTATCATAATGGATTTTATTTAAACTCACAAAGCTATTAATTTCAAACTTGAAGTCACACATCTCAGTCCCATAGTGTGTCGTTAGTTTCGCCTTACTTTACTCCTAGGCACATACCGTCATTTATACCTAGTAGTAGGTATTTAGGTATTCTGTCAGACAAAAGGTTATCCCAAAAAGTAGGCTTTTCGAGAACATAACCAAAATAATTGTGTCCAATGGAATATACAACAGCTTTTAAGATTTTAAGCTCTTTTATAATTCGTACCCTTTTATAATGACCCGTTTTGGCATTATTATTAATTATGAAGTAATTCCTCGGTAATGGACTATGAGATTTTAACGTGCGGGTTTAAAATCGAATTGGGTTTTATTGAAAAGATATTTATTCCCTCATCAAAACGTACAAAGTGTATAATTTATCATTATGCTTTAGGCTGTTGAGTGGACGGTAGGTTTATATTAGGTACTAGCTGTTGCCCGCAGCTCCGCCTGCGTGTTACTTTAGATCTACATAACTTTTTGTATTTATGAACCGATTGAAAACCAAACCTTAAATGTTAAGTTGAATAAACCACAACGCATTACTGAAAACCGCAAATTCAAATCGGTTAAGCCATTTCTGAGATTAGCGTGTTCAAACATTCAGACAAACAGACAAAAGTTCTAAAAACCATTGTTTTGGGTTTTATTGCGTTCATAAAGCCCCCCTACAACAGTTTCTCTATTATATCTTCTGTTATATTCTCTATTATACCATACAAATTCATCTTAAGATACGAAAATATTAAATATTATTTATTATCATCGTCGTGTGTGATAGTCCATTGAATTGTATGGCGAGCGATATTGTATCTTAAGATAAAATATTATAGTATCTTAGCCGTGTGCAGCGCCCCTTAGTGAACTCCACTGCGGGTGACGTAACCTACGACAAACTTATTATTTGCGGTTAGTACAGTAATCGGGTCTAGTGATCGAACCGCAAAATTAAGTTTGGTTTTTATTTTATATACTTTTTCGAGATAAAAAGTAAGCCAGTAGGTGCCCAGGATATTAAAGAATAATTATACCAAGTTTTATCGTAATCGACCCGGTAGTTATTGCGTGATGCCTGAACAAACAGATAATTCTCATTTCTCCACCTCACACAAGATGGACGACCAAACCAAGCGTCAATCGGTGGATTTCGTTGCCAGTTTGGCTGATCCCAGCTATGTCCCTTTCGAATTTTCTCCTGTGTCTTTGGATGAGATCAAAAAGGTTGTACTGTCCATAAAGTCGAACGCGGTTGGCTGTGACAACATCAGTCGTCGCATGATTTTCCCTATCTTAGACCAACTCCTTCTACCAATCCTACACATTATCAACTTTTCCCTTGCAACCGGTCAATTTCCCGCCCTCTGGCGCAGAGCCTATATTTGTCAGGTACCTAAAATAGCAAATCCCTCTCTCCCCAATCACTTCCGCCCCATTTCCATTCTTCCTTTCATGTCCAATGTCTTAGAGATATGTGTGCACAGCCAACTGTTCAGATTTATACGTATAAATAGCATACTTAGCCCTCTACAGTCTGGGTTCCGACCGGGGCAAGCACTACTTCTGCCCTGTTTAAGGTTACGGAAGATATCAGGACTGGGATTGAAAACGCAAAAGTGACAGTGCTGGTCCTGGTTGATTTCTCTAACGCATTCAATTGCGTGAGTCACGACATTTTGCTGGCTATGCTGGCGCATCTTAAGATCTCACCCAAAGACCTGGAATGGTTCTCCACTTATCTTCGGGACCGCCAGCAATCGGTGCGAATCGACGACAGCTCCTCTAACTGGTGCAATATCGATGTTGGGGTTCCACAAGGTGGTATTCTCTCCTCTCTTCTCTTTTCTATTTTCATTAATTCCTTGACCTCTGATTTTCAGTGTGCGTATCACCTGTGTGCTGACGACCTGCAGTTGTACATTCAATCCAGTGTAGGTTGTCCGGCCCAAGCTATTGACAGGGTCAATAGTAACCTGAACACTTTAGGCAGCTGGTGTGATAGATTTGGTTTGTCGGTGAACCCTGACAAGTGCCAGGCCATTATTATAGGGAGTACTCGAATGTTGGGAAGGCTGAAGGGTGTGACTTTGCCACAGATCGTCTTCAAAGCAAAGCCTATTCCTTTCTCTACCAGTGTGAAAGATTTGGGATTGCATATCGACACTACGCTCAGCTGGCAAACTCAGGTTTCCGGAGTGTGTCAGAGGGCAGCTTACGGGCTCTTTATCGGTTAAAAAACTTCCTACCAGCCAATACCAAGACATCACTTATGCAAACGCTGATCTTTCCTGTTATAGACAATGGTGATGTGTGCTAGTTCGACCTGAATGCAGATCTGCTCAATAAACTTGACTGTCTTCTCAACAATTGCATTCGATTCGTCTACAATCTACGTAAGTATGACCATGTTTCGGAATCACGCTCCGAGTTGGGGTGGCTATCCATACGCAAGCGTCGTAGTTTGCGTGCTGTGACTAGTCTCTACTCCTTCTTAAATTCCCCTAATGTCCCCTCATACCTAACTCATTACTTTCAATTTCTGGGCACCAACCACAATAAAAACTTACGCTCTTCTTCTCTTACATTGTCCTTCTCACACTACCAGCCTTGTCCACTCTTCTTTCTTTATGCAATCTATTCTCCTTTGGAATGTGCTCCCCTTGGAGGTCAGGATGTCAACCAGCCGCTCCGTTTTCAAGAGGAAGGTATATGAGCTGTATAAGGATTCCTAAGCAGAATCAGTTTATCTTTCTTTTACTTTTGTCACTCACTCTTTATAGAAGTCGTAGCTTTATATGTTTATATGTAATTATATTTGTGTATCTATTTTATGTAAATTGTATGTACTATGTAGGTATGTTTTAGTATTATGTAGGTTTATTGACGTCATATACGTATGTATATTAATATTAGTTATATAAGTAGTTATTAGGATTTAAGTTTATTATTTGCCATAATAATTATTGTGTGTCATAGCAACCTCTGAGCACCTACTACTAGTTCTCTCTGCATCACCCAAAGGTTGACTGGTCGATAATGCCTGTGGCATTAAGTCCGCCTTTGTACAGTTTTGTGCATAAGTTTAAAAAATAAAATAAAATGAAACAGACAGACAGACAAAAAATATATAATCACATTTTTGGGTTCTGTGTCGGTCTAGTAACACCCCCTGCTATTTATTTTTTGATAGTTTCAATGTACAGAATTTTCACTTCCACAGATTTATTGTAAGTATAGATAATTATATAATTTTGTCACTAAAATCTCCAATGCATACCATCACGCTTCGAAATTCGTTCACCTAGGTCAAAACCTGACCCGCCTGTTTTCACCTCCGGTTTATGTAGTCAAATTCCTTTTATCCATCCTCTGTTCATGACCAAACCATCTAAGAATCTCTTTTTACTATCTAAGTCACTACATCTTCTGACACGCTACAACGTTCCTGTATGACGCTGTTTCTTACTTTATCCACTAACGTTACCCCAGTCATACTTCTCAAACTTCTCATTTCCACTGCATTTATTTTACTTTCATACTTCTGCCGATCACAACCGCGTTGGAAAAACGCTCGGTGGACGGTCATAGAACAATATATGATATTAGGATATATTAATAAATAAATGTTTAAGTGTGTTCGTCACGTTCTAATTGCTGAACGGATTTTGCTGAATGGTAAATGGCTAAATGGCAACAGGTTTCTGTAAAAGAAAAGCTATTATATTATATTTTGGTGTATCAAAAACGGGTCAAATATATTCCCTTTGAGTGTTAACGTTGCATACCCTGCATAAACGGTTTACTTATCCAAGTAGATGAATTATTATTTTTTAATTGACGTGTACCAATTTTCCGGTCAATCAATTTAAAATATTTTCGTTGTTTTTTTTCGTTTTTCTTTTCCGTAGTAAAATTCTCGGAACCATTATAGTTTCCTCATGTCTGAACTGACATGAGGAAACTATAAGGGTTCCGAGAATTTTGACTTTCGATGAGCACTCACCGTTTGAGAGCAAAACCGATGACGGACGGACGTCGGCTTTGCTCTCAAACGGTGAGTGCTAGAAAAATGAAATTTTGCATATTTACTACGCCGACAAAGTGGTATTTTTTTTGAGGTACCTTCCCTAAACAAAAGCTAGCGTGAAGAACTTGAAAAAATCATGTGGCAGTCCATATAATGAGTCCTGTTAGTTCAGGACTTATAGAGGTTTTTATGGGTAACTACGGAACCCTATCTTGTGCGTGTCCCGATACGCACTTGCCCGGTTTTTTAATGTATAAAGTAAACTTATTTAAAAATAAAAGGATATAACTGTTGTAAAAAAGTAACCCATCCCATAAATGTACACGGTCATCTATTCATTAATGGTCCATTTTTAGAGCATCGTATATCATAATTTAAATATCAAAATAAAAATATGTGAACGAGATCCGGTTATAATAAAAGCTCTTTGATGGTCACAATACTAATTATAACAAATAACCGACCTTATTATGAAAGATCATAAATGGTGGGAGCGCATTCTGAATTTGAAATGGGTTCCGTTTGAATTAAACACGAACATAGATTTAGAACACGTTCATCATAATCTAATCTATTGGAACCATGGAACAAAATTATAGTAGGTATAATTTCCGAATCTGAGATTTCTTTTTTTGGGTTTCTATGATATCAAACAATAATGTGTTTCCCTATCCTACCCCTTTATAGAAATGGTGGAACTATGTGTCATGTTTAAAACTACTAGGTCGCCGCAGTCGCGTACCGCTACGCTGCAGCATATATTTGAGCGAAGCGAGTTTTGATTCAAAGCGATATAACTCTGTCAAAGTATTTTTGTCATTACGCTATGGGAATTTTTACCATCAATTAAATTATTTTTATTTGATCGAAATTCAAAATTCTGGCCTCGTAAGAACCTGGGTAATTCTGTAAGCTTTTGATGAGTGCAAGAAAATCCGAAATCGGCCGAGTATTCGCCGAGAAACAATTTAACATAAATCGTAATTTGAGTCACCCGTTGAGAGCTCCGCTCGCCTTCAGCTCGCGTCGCTCAATACACTAAGTCGCCGCAGTCGCGAAACGTACCGTTACGCTGCAGCATATATTTGAGCGAAGCGAGTTTAAATTCAAAATTCTGGCATCGTAATAACCTGGGTAATTCTGTAAGCTATTGATGAGTGCAAGAAAATCCGAAATCGGTCGAGTATTCGCCGAGAAACAATTTAACATAAATCGTTTGAAAAATAATTTGAGTCACCCGTTGAGAGCTCCGGAAGCGAGTTTAAATTCAAAATTCTGGCATCGTAATAACCTGGGTAATTCTGTAAGCTATTGATGAGTGCAAGAAAATCCGAAATCGGCCGAGTATTCGCCGAGAAACAATTTAACATAAATTGTTTGAAAAATAATTTGAGTCACCCGTTGAGAGCTCCGCTCGCCTTCAGCTCGCTTTGCTCAATAATTCCATTGCCAAATATTTTTCTCTACCTTCCTGATGAAGGGTATAGGGAACGCTCAGAGGAGGAAATTAAACCTTTTATTATAATTAAATTGTTTTTTATTAAGTAATCTCTGTTTTACTGTTTTTACATCGTAGGACATTGAACGTGAACAAGATGGAACTCACTATCAACAACTGATTTTTTAAGAGTAGTAAATTACTGCTACTATGTACGTTATTAGTAGGTATACCCGCCAACTCCTCAAAAGCTAATGGTTAAGGTAAAGACAAACTCATTCTACGTATATGCCATGCGTTATGACATCTGGACTCGAGGGGCTCGTGGTCTAGTGGTAAACGACAATGTTAACACATTGCAAAGGTTAAGCAACATCGAGTCAGGCCGGTCTTAGGATAGGTGACCATTTCTTAAGACATTGAGACCCCTCCGTGCCTTGGAGAGCACGTTAAGCCGTCGGTCCCGGTTGTCATACAAACATCTATGGCAGTCGTTAGGGGTAGTTGGAACCCTAAATTAAAAATCCAACCGGTCTAACTACAGAACTTCGATATCGCCTATGGGTTGTAGCGGTCAGATGGCAGTCGTAGACTGGAAATCCGACCCCAACTGCGTTGGGAAAAGGATTGGTGGATGATGATAATATGACATCTGGACTATACAATTTGTATGATAATAAACACTTGTGGTTTCTGATGGAGTAGGTATATCAGTAACTTGGTACATTAAACTCTCTTTTTCCGTGTCCACTTCCACACTTGTTCAAATAGAAGAAAAAAACTCATCAGACTACTTACATGCAGCAAAAATATCTGCATCTTTATATAAAACGTTTTTGTATTTCTTTATGGTACCCCAATAATAAAATCTATTCTAGCATAAAATTTAAAGTCCCCAATAAACGACAGTGCCATTTATTTATTAGCATTATAATGCGTTCAGACATTAACTACAAAATTAGGTTATTTTTAACTAATATCACACCCACTATAACCAGACCTCTATATTCTTAAAGGTAGATGAAAATATAGCTCCTTTCGTTATGGACAACCAATTTAAAGTAGGTCTTATTTTAACATTATGAAGTACTGAATTAGGCGTCAAGTTATATTGGTTTAGCCGCAAATTGCTTCTAAGCGATGTTTAGTTTCGACTCATTAACGACTTTCGAATGATTGATGACTGTGAAGAAGGGTTGTCTGTCTGGGGTTCTCAGGTTCTTATTTTAGAACTTTGTACCCTAACCTTGGAGGAACATAGTTATATTTTAAGAAAACGAATTTCAGAAATTTGGTTGTGAATATTCCCAAATTGTTACACTTACCTTAATTAGTTTGAAATTATGTGAATTTTCTTTTCTGTTGACCATTATTTTAATTTTTTCAAATTGCCTGTTTGCTACTTATATTATTCCAATAAAGTTTTTTTTTTGTTGATCATATTCATTTTCACTAATATATCTTACGTTTTTATATATTTACTATCAGTCCCGGCGAACTTCGTACCGCATTAGTTTGTCTATGTTCCGTACAACCTTTTTTTCTTAAAAGAATCTTCTCCTGATAATAACAAACACAACAAAAAAAAAACGAATTAGCGAAATCCTGCCTGGTAGATATGGCTCTTTAGCGATAGGCCGCCTATTGTACATTATTGTTGAAGGCATGTGTTACTTATTTTTGTTACTTTAGTTTTTGTGCACAATAAACAGTATTTATCTTATCCTATTTTATTGTAACTTGTTTGACCGACTGTTAAAAGAGAGCCACGTGCTGCACCACTTAATTTATAAGTCCCACGTAATACAGTTCCATGCTTAATACCATTCCATTTTCGGACGCTTGCCGTATATTTATTATTATTCTCGATCAAGCAGGCAGTTGAAAAACAACTGCTGATGCCTGTATTCTGCTGATGCCTACTAATTTAAGTCTTGGAGTTTAAGATATGTTTGTCAAGCCTGTTCTTAAACTGGTTCACGTTTTGGGCTGAGATCACGTCCTCCGGCAGCTTATTCCACTCCTTGACAACCCGATTGGTTAAGAAGTGTTTATGGGTGACCGTGGCCTCTGATATGGCCATTGTCATTGCGTATGAAAATCCTGTCGAATTCTTCAATTTCATAGTGTCCATTTAAGATTTTGTATGTCATTTATATCAGATCACCACGATCCCTGCGGTGTCAGCGGTGTTGCCATAATCACAAATATTTTTTTTGGAATTTCTAATTTAAATACATGAAATATTTAGAATTTCATTAGAAGTATAGATAATTTAAACATCAGAAACGTAATTTATGGGCGAATACACGCGCGATCATCTAAACAGTTTAATTTTACGCAAAGTTTGAGAAGAAAACAATAAAAAGAGAGATCATTACCAAATATTATCATATAAATTGAATATCTCACTGTAACAGTGAAATATATAGAGTTGTGTTTCTCATTAATTTTCAGAACTAAGGTAAATAAAGTGTCTTATTATTAGTATATATAGTATTAACTAGAAAAAAAAATAGAAAAAAAGGAGGAGCTTTTAAATAAGCTTGAGCGCTTGCAAAATTTATGTACCTATCCGTTTTGTTTTTAATCTCCGTAAGTACGATCATGTTTCTCAATTTCGCAAGGAACTCAAGTGGCTCCCAGTCCGTCTTCGGAGAGACACTCGGATATTATGTCTCCTTTATAATATCCTACATAATCCGGCTTATCCTTCCTACCTGCGGGAGCGGTTCTCCTACATGAACACTCCCGGTACTCCTTGTAGATCTCACCTCATGTACCGCCTAAACTTTCCCTCCCACAAAACACACAGATTTCTACTCCTATTCCTTTATCGTTCATGCGGTCTGGCTGTGGAACTCACTACCCCCTGATATACAAAGCTGTAAAACTCTTCCTCTCTTTAAAAGTAAAGTCAAAACACACTATCTGTCCTCTTTACCCTAGCTATATATGGTCCGCCGGGCGCCACTGGAAATACGTTCTGCTTGTAACCAGAGACGCCCGGCAACGGACGTTAGAGCGGCCGCGGCCTTGGTCGCGGAACTAAAAAAAAAAAACTAAAAAAAAATATATATATGGTAGTATATGTAAGTATTGTATATATAGCTCAGTATATATTTATCTATGTATATATTATGGCACCCATAGTTTATGTAGGTTTATTATTAACTTGCACATTTAGCACACATTTAGCTTTTCACTCTTACTTCTCCTCCTCAGGCCTGCTGGAAGAGATTCCTTTAGGAATAAATAGTGCCCTTGTACTATGCTCACTTTATTCTTTTGTACTTCTGTTTCTTGTTTATTTTTTGTGTGTATGTACAAAAATTATAAATTAAAATAAAAATAAAAATTATATTATTAGTCTACCTCCTAAGTAAAAAAGGTTTTTTTAAGCGCAGCCGCTCTTACGTCCATTGCCGGGCGTCTCTGGTATGCACCAGAAGGTAATTCCAGTGGTGCTCGGCGGACTTGCCGGCGGACACTAGTAATTTTTGTAGTTCTTATGTAGGCTTCGTAAAGGTTTTACTTTCTTTCATGCTCAAACAAATTATAATCATCCCTAAAATTCTAAAATTTCAGTAGTAAGACAGAACCACATTATAAGGATTTAAACAAGGCCGTTCAATTCGATTCTATTGCGCACAAATAATACTCGTACTTTTAAAATGTTTAATTGGAGAAGGTATCTCGATTCCAACTACCAAGAGGTATAAAATAGTAAACATAAACGGAATATTAGAATAGGTGCGTTGATTTAAAAAAAAAAATTAAATGTAATCCTCTCCATGTTTTTCTTGTCTTTCCTCAAAGTTATGATTTGTGTCTGTCACGCGACATATGATTTTAGTCACGCGTCGCGATGTCAGCTTCGTTTATTATTATTTACATTTTGTTTGTATCATCTACCTTCTTTGTATTGTGTTTTGAACTTAGCAAATGATAAGAGTATGGAGCTACACGGGCGGTTCTACCGGGTCTTAACAGGACCCGACGTAGACCTGCTCGCTTCGGTGAACTGGCTACGTTTTGGGGACCTCTTTGGGGAAACTGAAGGTTTTGCCTGTGCAATTGCAGATGAGGTTATCAAGACGAACAACTATCGGAAATACATCATGAAGGACGGTACGGTCGACATTTGTCGAGCATGCCACCGTCCTGGTGAATCACTTCGCCATATTATTTCCGGTTGTTCGTATCTTGCTAACACCGAGTACTTGCATAGGCACAATCAAGTAGCCAGGATCATCCACCAGCAACTTGCTCTTCAATATGGCCTTATTGAGTTTGAAGTACCATACTATAAGTACACACCAGTGCCAGTTCTTGAGAATGGTCGTGCATTGCTCTACTGGGACCGATCACGGACAGGACTATTGTTGCCAATAGGCCCGATATCGTGTTGGTTGATCGGACCCAGCGTCGGGCAGTGCTCGTCGATATCGCCGTCCCGCATGACGAGAATCTCGTGAAGGCAGAGAAGGACAAACTTAGTAAGTACCTCGATCTGTCCTTCGAGATAACCGCCATGTGGGACGTAGACTCGACGATCATTGTCCCGGTGGTCGTTTCGGCAAACGGATTAATAGCGAAGAGTCTCGATCAACATCTCAAGAGACTCTCGTTAGATTGTTGGATCAAGAGTCAGATTCAGAAGGTTGTTATCCTCGACACGTGCCGTATTGTTAGGAGGTTTGTTAGTCTGTAGCCTCCACCGCCGGTAGTTTGGGTCCTACTCCGCTACTGGTGGGTCACTATTTTTTATATTTTTAAATGTATTTGTGTTTTTTATAAATGTATTTAAAAATGTATAAAATAAGAATAGAAATGAATAAACGATATATTACATAGAACTTCAAATGGATATAATAATGGTTAGGTGTTTGATCATGAAAGTAGAATGTACTCGTATTTCGAGAAATACTTCCATGTAGGTATGTTGTTTCAGAAGTATACCATTCTAATTTATTGCCTGCTTTTATTTTGAATCAATCTTCACCGAGCCTTTTCACAACTCAGTTGGAGACTAAAGAAAAATTAGGAGGTTCTCAATTCGACTGTATGTTTTTTTAATGTTTGTTACCTCATAACTAGTGATGGGTGAGCTGATTTTGAAATTATTTTTTTAATTGTAAGCTAGTTTGTTTCATTTGGTTTCATTCCGACAATTATTTGTTCCTTTCGGTATTTTAGTAGGTTTCATTTTCCGGCAATGGATGTAAGAGCGTCACAGACTTAAAAAAAAGTTTCATTTTGTTATACAGCAAGATTAATGTTAATAGAATAAAAAGATGTTAAAGAATCTTAGAGTCATAGACGCAAAATCTGACGTACAAGTCAGGTTTAGCGTCTATGACTATTCAAGATTCTTATCTGATTCTTCTTGACCTCATTAGTCTTGCTGTATAACATTTGATGAAAAACAGAGTTTTATTATACACTAGCTGTTGCCCGCAGCTCCGCCTGCGTGTTACTTTAGATCTACATAACTTTTTTATTTATGAAGCGAATGAAAACCAAACCGCAAGTTCAAATCAAAAAATCAAATCATTTCTGAGATTAGCGTGTTCAAACATTCAGACAAACAGACAAAAGTTCTAAAAACCCTTAATAGTGAACTCCACTGCGGGTGACGTAACCTGTTCTGAAGAGCTCTTCAATCTGATCCCACCCTCTTCCTTCCAATCCCGAACAACGCGTGCCGGGCAGAGATGCCACTCCCACATTACATTTTACATTTTAACCGTTCGTTTCTCTGCCGAACGATAGTGGCCTGGAACGCCCTGCCTGTGCACGTGTTTCCTCTCAAATATAACCCTGGGTTCTTTAAGCGGAGCGTGAAGAGGCACATCAGTAGGTCGTCAAGTTGAGGGCCACTCTCTGTATTGTGTGCTGTGAGAGTGGCCCACAATCGCTAGACGTCGTCACGACTTACCACCAGGCGGACGGCGTCAATTTGGCGAACCCAATATAAAAAAATTAAAAAACCTACGACAAACTTATTATTTGCGATTGATACAGTACTCGGGTCTAGGGATCGGACCGCAAAATTAAGTTTGTTTTTTATTGTATATACTTTTCCGGGATAAAAAGTACCCAGTGTGGTGCCCAGGATATTAAAGAATAATTATACCAAGTTTCATCGTAATCGAACCGGTAGTTTTTGCGTGATGCCTGAACAGACAGACAGACAGTCAAAAAATTTTTTAATCACATTTTTGGGTTCGGTGTCGGTCTAGTAACACCCCCTGCCATTTATTTTTTTGATATCTTCAATGTACAGAATTTTCACTTCTACAGATTTATTATAAGTATAGATAATTTATTTTACATAGCTACAATAAGACCTACAACAAGAATGGCAAAACTGTATATAATTTTTCCAACAGAATTTTGGTAGTAACGTAGATCACGTGTCGCTTTTTCCATTTCTACAAGTGCAGCTACAATTTCTTGACCGTTTGGAATGATTTGTTCCGGAGGAAGAAGAAAACCGTAATCTCCTTCATCTCGTAACTCAAATAGATAAACAATTGGAATGTCTGCAATTCCTCGAGCCCAATCGAAACTCCCGCCGCTGACTTCATCTGTAATTGTAAAATATACACAGAATATAACAACAGCTTTAATTGATTTACTAAAACATCAATTTGTTTTATTCCTAAGACATTTGCAAGTATTCAGTTTCTTACTTTCAATGGTTTTTTTTATCTCATTATATAATAGTGTAAAAAGAAATCCTTTGTTCTGCCCGCCTGTATTGTCGTGACAAAAAGACTCGGTTTATCTTGACTAAGCTCTCTTTGTCTAGCAAAGTTAAAAAGGTTTTCAACTTAATAATACCCTCATATAATATCTGTTTCATCAATAACCCCTTTTGTCTTTTGAGATTTTATATCTTTTACAGTGCCCTTTAGCGACAACATTGGGACTGACCAAATTACTTACAAAGTATGGGTGTGTGAGGTGTGTAATGCACCTTTGCCTACCTTATTGGCGATATAGGCTTAATGATAATGTATATATTGTACTCACATAAAATATCTTTAGACGTTCCGACTTGATAGTGAGTACCATGTACCGATTGTAGTTTATTGGCTCCTCTGACAGCGATTTCAAACTAAAAATATTTTAATACTATGAAATGAAACATTTTTATTTTTATTAGACAAACATAGGCTCACAAGTACTCACAACTAATATCCTTACAGGAGAATTTAATTTTTTAAACTTTTTTGTACACCAATATAAATATGCATATGAAACAATTTATGAGAATGTACAATTACTGGCGGCCTTATCACCTAACAGCGATCTCTTACAGGCAACCTTTGGATGGAGATAAATTGTTTAAACTATTATGTGAAATGCGGGTAGTCATTGGTGTTTGAGTACTTAATAGAAACGTAGACAATACTAGTATAATATGAAAAGTAGTAAGATAATTAAAATTAGTGAACACAAGTAAAGGACAGAAAGCATACTTTAACATAGATAACTAAATAATAATTATTATACCAGAAATTACAAAGGTATTACATACATACATACATAGACATACCATTTTGAATATCATATAAAATATAAGCAGTGTTAGAAGTATTTATATCAGCTACACGATTACCAAATTTCAGCCGGTGGTGCCAGTGCAGCAGGTGGTTTGACTGAGTAACAAACCAACACGTCATATTTCGCATTTCTTAAAGATTATAATATAAATTATAAATTAATATTAATAGTAATTATAATGCGATTATTATAAATTACGAAGTGTGCTAATTGCGTGATAACCAAGCTGCCTTAGAGTTGGTCTCTTTGGTGAAGATTGAAGGCTGTACCGCATAAAAAACATTAAAATAACTTACTTGGCATAAAGCATACCTACTTGTGAGTCCTATAAACTCTAAAAAGCCAGTCTCAAAACTATTCCGATAAAGACTAAGTTTTATTTATTTATAAATCATTGGTTAGATTTTTCACTTTTCACTTTTTACAGTTTTCCCTTACAGCTAAAAAACGTACCATATCAGCATAATTAGGTGCTTGCATGACATCTGATCCACCTACGTGACTATATGGCACTAGCGTCATTTGAGAGTAGGAGTGGAATGCAAAGTAGAACATCATGCGGCCTTGTGCTTGTATTCCGGTGACATAACGTCGAATAGCTATCGATTCAAGCTCAGAAAACTCAGAAGGTCCAGCAAAATTATCTGCGCATGGATTTCTTGATGCTGTTTCAGTACCTGCACAACCGTGAATTCCTCTAATAATGCTAAATTCATTTTGATTGAAATTGTAACGACTCTTGAACAAAAATATAATGTGATAATATCAACATTAAGAAATTATAACTTACTCCCCCAAACAAAACCAAAGTTTCTATTCAAATCCACTCCATTACTTCTATCATCTGACAGACCCCATGGTTCACAATCTATATGATATGCTGTATTCCGATTTTTTCTCCACATTCTATTCTGTGAAAAGATTTTTTTAGTTGTTGTTATTAATAAATTCCTGATGCCCACGTTTCATTAAACTAAATGTACTCACATCTGTAAACGTATAATTGTATCCATCAGGATTAACAACAGGGAATAAATGCCACACTATATTATCGGCTATATTTCTCACATCTGGATCAGTACTTGTTAAGAATTCGTTAATAATATAGGTAACAGTTGCGGGTGAAATCCATTCTCTTGAATGAATACCACCTTCTATCATACCAATTATGGGATTCTGTTTCTTTTTGAAGTCTATTTTGATTCCTCTGATTGCGTTTCCCTCTATTGTAGACCCCATATTGACTAGCGTTGTAACATCTGGATGCTGTTCAGCTATTTCGTCTAGCCATGTATTAATCTCAGTAAGTGATAGGTAATGAGTCCAGTTATACTGAGATTCAGAGCTTCTAGAAGTTAATTGACGGCGTTGGTTGTTGATTAACCTAAAATAATTTGACTAAGTTTTATACATTAAGGTTAATATTATTCAGTCTTAACTAAGAAAATGAAAAATTAGGCAATTTGTGTAGCTATTTTGAAGATGATTTTTGATGAACTTCTCATGGAGCTGGTGAGAATTCAGGTCAGACCGAACTGACAAAATCGTGCGTTATTTTCTGTACTCTTTTGTGCTGGAAGATCCGGAGAAAGTTCCCAGGTTTAAAATTATCTAAACTTAATATTTGGACGATTAAATCTGTATCGGAGCATGGTAGTTGGAATAACTAACTATGTAAATCGATTGTCAATTAGTCGACTAATCGCAGCGGCATTTTATCTGATAATAATACTGACGTTTAAATACGTGTAATAGTAGATTGGAGGAAGGTCAAACTTGATTAGTCATTCGTGATGGTTACTTTCGTTTCTGTACTGACGTACCGCAGTGACCAAATTCGTTGCTCTATGGACGTTACCCATTTTATCTCTACGTTCGTGCCCATAAACCATTTGTGGAAAACAATCAATATTGAAAGAAAACTACTTTGATACGAAGTGTTTTGGACTGTTTTGAGTTTAAAGTGTTTTACGATTTTCATAGAGGTATTCGAAGGTACGCCCTAGAAAGGGTAACTCCCGGGAGTTATCATTTCTAGGGCGTACCCTCGTGACCTGGCAATGGACGTTAGACAATGGGCACCAAAAATATAAAAATAACGCAGAACGGTAGGATCTATGCTGTCAAAGTGGTTTAATTCTAGTGGGAAAAATATTAGAAGACTGATCTCAGTAATATGACCTTGATTATTATATTATATAGTAAAAAAGTTTAGTCCGAGACGCCTAGGACTTTAATTGGCTGTGCCATAGCAACAAGCACGTAAATTTTGTTTGCATCGCAGGCTTGAATTTTTTTTCAAAATTACAATATTGCTGCCGTTTTGGAAATAACCCATTATATGCGTGCCCGGTGACGCCTTATTATGTGGGACTAGAAATCCTGGCAAATTGTGGGTGTGTAATGCAACTCTGCCTGCCCCTGCGGGGATATTGGCTTGATATGTGAGTGAGTGTAAAAAGAGAAAGTACTTACTCCCCCACATTTTCAATAACAATTGTAGAGCTAATGTTAACATGTCTCAAGTATTCCACAAATTTCATTTGTTTTCCGGGTGCAACCATAATTCTTATATCACCGTTGACACTAACGTTATCACTCCAAAACATGTGTTCATTTCCATTTTGCAATTCTTTTATAATTTGAACTTCACTGTCTGATTTAGGTGTTATTTCGTAAACTTTATACATATCGTAGCTAACATATTCACCATGAATCGTAACGATTCCTAATAAAAACATTATTTGCATAAGTAACATTCTGAACGTATTCAATCAGGGAATTTGAAACAATTATTGTATTTACCCTAAATATTATTTAGGGTTATCTACGAGCTCAAATAGATAAATTTGATTACGATATCTATGTCCATTTACCGTATTTGTACAATATCGATTGCTGACAGCGTTTGATAACAATATGATAGTAAATTAAAGTAAGTAAAGGCTAAAAAGTAATTAGATCTTACTCAATCAAATCAAATCAATATACTTTATTGTACACCAATACAAATATTTAAAAAAAAGATACAGAAACTAGTTTATCATTAGTATGTACAATTGGCGGCCTTATCACCAAGGGTGATCTCTTACAGGACACCTTAGAATGGACATAAGAAGATAGGAGTAAAATGAAAAAGACATTGGCGTAGGATTAAACAAAAGATATAAGAGTTCTGAGAGGGAAATTACAGGATTGGAAAGAGTATAGAAATTAAAGAGAAATATATACCTACATAAAATTACACAAACACTATTGAAATAAATATAGACAAATGCATATCATTGTTGGTAATAAATGTAAATGCAAGAAATTGCTGAAAGTGGTTAGGAGCTTAGGTAATGTTCCTTTACCATTGTTTTGAAAGCAATCAATGTCGGGTCTCGTCTGATAGTGTTGTAGGCAGATTATTCCACAGTCGCACGGCTTAGACGGAAAAAGACTTGTCATAACAACTTATTTCATAATAATTGTATAGATTTGATGCCTATTTTCTCAATTTGTAGGAACTTGGTTTTCAGTTAACGCTTTCGACTTTGATAGAGAAAGGTTAACATGTTTGAGAAATATATATACTTTTACTTTTACTTTTAAGCACTAACTTACTTAATGGAAAATTAAAATCATGTCCTGCAATGGACCAGAACTAGCAAGATAATAAATATAAGTTTAAGTAACCTTTCGATATTTATATTTTAGTTTCAAGTCTGAACTGAGAGACATTACATTTAAATCTACAAACTTTGTTAGTTTGTAGATTTAAATATAATGTCTCTCCTTCTAAACCTTTTTATTTTGCATTGAGGAATCACATTTTAATAGTGTTGATTAACACAATCAACACTATTAAAATGTCATTCCTCAACGCATGAGCAATCTGTGTATTTATAATGAATCAAATATATCATCATAATTCTAGACTTTAATGTTGGTTATTTTGACGAGAGAAATAAGTCAAGGCTTAATGACTGTAATGTTTTAAACTTAAATAGGTACGTTACGGTATAGCTTTAATCAGGTACATCTTATCAGATAATATCATTTATACTCGTTATTTGAATGATAAATTATTCTCTTATTACTCACTAGAATGCGAAGAAGCGATCGGATCACAATCCTAAAATGAATATAAAAATATTAGTGTTAACTCTAAAATTGCTAGTCATTGTATTTGCAGAGAAAAGTTCTTATAAAGGACATAAAGTATATAAAATCACACCTAAAAATGATGCGGCAGTGAATTGTCTTGAAGATATAAGACGAAGTGGACTCGGAGAGTTTTGGGATGATTACTTTGCTGTAGATTTAGATGTCAGAATCAATTTGGTACCAAACAATACAAATGAATTTTTAAAGATCTTGGAACCATACAGTATTGAATATAAAGAAATAATTGCAGATATTCAAAGGTATTTACGAATTGCAACTATATCACAGAATTAAAGTAAAGGTAAATAACGGGCCCTTAAGTCTAAAGGTGATCTGTTCTCGGGACCCGGCGTGGCTAGGCCGTGCAAGCGTAGTACGATCGTGGATTAAATTACAGGTGTATGTGCAGATAAACAGTATTGTGAAGATCTCTAATGCAACTTTGATATTGCTGACAATATTTGAAATATATTTCGTCTTCGTTTAAAGAACAATATCTAATTTAACCTTTTCTTTCAGTCTTATTGACAAACAGCTAACACCAAGTGCAGCACGCTCAGTTTCATATCTGTCATATTCTTGGAATGAATATCACGATCTTGACAGACTATATGCATGGTTAGATGAATTACAAGAGCATAATAACGCTGTAACGACTGTGATTAAGGGTTATTCTGTATTAGGTCTTCCTATCAAAGGCATTGTGATAAATTACAATCCTGACCGAACTGAAAAACTGATTGGAATGCTAGAAGGTACTTTACACGCGCGTGAATGGATTTCTACAGCAACAATCACATGGATTATTAAAGAGTTTTTAACGAGTAACAACCCAGTGGTTCGGCGTTTGGCAGAAACATTTGAATGGCATATTTTCCCTGTGGTTAATCCAGATGGATATGTTTATACTTTTACAACTGTGAGTATTTTTAGTTCGTATTTTTTTTAAACTTATTAAGCAAATAATCCACACCCTCAACTAACACACATACATACCTATATCATAAGAAAATCACGTCTTTATCCCCAAAAGGGTAGACCATTATTGAATACGCTCTCCTTTCACTACTTACCTTGTTGCTCCTAGGTCCCTACAGCTTTCCAGATTAAATTGTTCCGTGACAAAAAATGGAACTAATTATGTATTGTAGTTATTGTTCTAAGATCTTGTTTTTGTCGTACTTCAGTGTAATATGGCGCCTCTAGTGAAACGCAAACACATACTGGGCAACCTATATCAGAGCTACTTAGTAGTCGCCACAAAGAAAACGGGTGACAATCGCCATCTATCTATAGATGGTTGATATGAGACTCACTATACGAACTATACGATATATACGATAACTAAGAAACATTAACGGCTGCGACTGCCTCCGTGGCTCAGTGGTATGAGTATGCGACTGCCGCCCCTGAGGTCCCAGGTTCGATTCCGGGTCGATTCAAATTATTTGTGTGATCCACAAATGTTTGTTTCGGGGTTTGGGTATTTTCTATGTATAATATGTATGTATTTAGAAATATATAAGTATGTTTATCAGTCGTCTAGATCCCATAACACAAGCTTATATTAGCTTAATTTGGGCTAGATGACGTTGTGTGAGAATGTCCAAAAATATTTATTTATTATTTATTTATTTATTAACTCAGGTTGACTCAGGGTGCGTTCTGTTTCTTCTGTCCTGTTTGGTCGTAGACTTAGACCAGTTTTACAGACATGTTGGTACCTACGCAGATCAATTTAGAACCTTTGCCTGATGAAGATTACTGTTTTACCGTAAATAGTAAAATTTGTGTTTGTTGCTATAGATTTGAAAACGTAATTTTATCGTTTTCTTTTCAGCATCGCATGTGGCGAAAAAATCGAAGTCCAACTAATTTGACTACATGCCCTGGAAGTCACGATGACATGAGTCACGGCGTGGATTTGAACAGAAACTTTGATTTTAATTTTAATTGTACGTATGTCGGCTATTGACGTTAAATTGATTTACTTTTGCTTTGGCTAAATGTGTGAAGATTGTCAACTGTGGTCTATGTTTGCGATTTGGGACATTTAAGAAGACCTTACTTTATTGGTAATTTCAGTAACTGGAACGTCTCCAGACCCTTGCAGCAACTTGTTCCCTGGTCCGTACGCATTCTCTGAGCCAGAAGCTAGAGCAATCCGCGACTATGTATTAAGCGCCACTGAAAATGGTACTATTATATATTACCTTGGTTTCCATTCTTATGGTCAGTTAATCATAGTGCCCTATAGTCACGTGATTGAAGAAGACACACTGGAATCGGTAAATTATGCTGACATGGTGAGTATTAAAAAATATCTGGTAATTTTACTCCTTGCCCTATAACAATGTTTGCTGTGCTGTGCTCGGTAATTTTATTTTTGATTAGCCTTCTCGAAAAGAACTTCATGTGCCACATAGAGACAATTTAGATACTCATCTAAACTTACATAAAAATAGTATACAAATTACATTATAATTATTCAATTAGATAAGCTCTTTACTTTCAAAGATGTAACAAATTTATTTCTTTTTTATGTACAATAAAAATTACCCATTTGATTTTCATTAAAATTTGAATTTCATTTTCAGTTTGAAGTTTCAATACGAGCCGCTGATGCTTTGAAGCAAAGATATGGTACAGAATACAGAGTCGGGCTGTCAGCTAGTGTTATGTGTACGTAATCTCCTAGTTTATTAATTTGAGTGTCGGGGCCCAAATCAGTCTCACTTACACGCGGTGTACAGACGGGACAAAGCTACGCCTCTGTAGGTACATACTGAACAAACAAAATCATCTTTATCTCTGATGGAGTAGACAGAAGCTTTGTTGGTCCCATACTATTATAGGGAACCTATTGCTGTTTTCAGGTATTATGATATGACACTCATCCGTCAACGGGTGAACCGCGTGAATTACTTAGGGCCCGAAGACATTTAGCCCCTTAGCAACACTTTTTAACTTTCATTTCTTTCTAATTTCAGATCCAATGAGTGGTAGTAGTTTTGACTGGGTGAAGCGTGAAACAAAAGTGCCGATCGCGTTACTCCTAGAACTCCGTGACCGAGGTTCATACGGCTTCTTATTGCCGCCTGAACTAATCTTGCCTACGGCTATGGAAACGATGGATGCATTAATTGAGATGGACAAGGTTACAAGAGAATTAGGATACTACCAGTATAGAGCGTCAGCTGCTAGCGTAATGTCTTCATTTTTAATTGTTACGTTGAGTGTTTTTTTAGTGTTTTATTGTTAAGTAAGCAGAAATAAACGTATCTACAGTCATCTTTTTCTACTTCATAGACGTATTTCTTGAATTCGTGGCTCTGTCATTTCCTTTGGGCAAGATAGCTGCACTCCACCTTTATCTCCGAAATATGTATTGCGAGCACCTTCTAGTGCAGTTGGCTCAGAAGTGGGTGTGATCAATCCATTGGCTTCGAAACAGAGCCCTTGCTCTTGTTCCGACTGCGTGCCCTTGCCCTACTAGCCTCTCCATACAGTTCTCATTTTTGTTGAAGTTGAGTACAATAAATCCTAGAGAAAGAGACTCTGAATAATGATTTTATGTGTCAGTTTTTTTAAAGTTTTTTTTACTTTTTAGTTTGTGAGAACATTGTCCGTGGATCAGCAGGTACCACTTGCGGTATGATCTTGCTGTGACAACTAAGTATCTATTCATTGAAGAACTATGAACTTTTATAACAAAATAAAATGCAAAATTCTTCAACGTCATTTCTGGCATTTAATAACATACTTGTCTAGCCATCTTGTTCAATCCTTATTACTTTACTTTAAGGCCGATACCTCACCGAGACGCCATGGCGACGTCGCCAGTCGGTCGCCAACTAGTTGTCATTGAGATATATGACGGCTAACTCACTTGGCGACCGACTGGCAACGTCGCCAGTCGGTCGCCAAGTGTCATATATCTCAATGAGAACTAGTTGGCGACGTCGCTGGCCACGTCGCCATGGCGTCTCGGTGAGGTATCGGCCTAATGCACGGATATCAGCATTTTATACTAAACATTTACATTTTAAACTACCTAAGCTATTAATTTGTGTTAAGTACTTACGTAATTAACATTAATAATTCTTAGCCGTCATATATCTCAATGAGAACTAGTTGGCGACCGACTGGCGACGTCGCCATGGCGTCTCGGTGAGGTATCGGCCTAAGCGTCATTTTCAATAGTTTAGTATGCAAAGCTACAACGTTTTTACTCAGTGTAACTGTCTTTCTGTACAATTGCTTGGGATACAACTGTTGTAAGGACTTATACACACAGGTTTGAGTAATAAGTTGTTGATAATATTAGAGGGGGATCTCCCCCGGGTGTATACTTTCAAAGGTAATTTAAAGAAAAGGACTTCTGCGACGTAGTTCGGTAGAGTTTAGGCAACATTCATCCCACTAAGTACGTTTAGTGGGATGAATGTTGCCTAAGCTCTTCCTCAATTAAGATACTATTTAAAAACTAGAATATTTTCGAACCAGTACGTCTAAGAGTTAACCTAAAAACCTTTTCAGCTTAGTATTTAATTTTGTATAAATATTTACCTATGATAGAAATATCGGTTGATTTATGTAAAATATGTCCAAGTGTGTTTAAATAATATATACTGAATAGATTCAGGCGTTACCTGGCGAAAGTCCATGATATAAGAATGGAAAATTGATGTTCAAATTTAAATAATTGCAATGATTTCGCTTAATAGAAGACATGTCAAACGTCGACATATGTTTCGCCTACACACGAGGCATTATCAAGCTTATCTCAATCTCATTATCAAGGATGTCTTTTTGAGATAGTCTTGATAATGCCTCGTGAGTAGGCGAAACATATGTCGACGTTTAACATGTCTTCTATTTAGCAAAATCATTGCAATTATTTAAATTTCAACATAAATTTTCCATTGTTTTAAATAATATATATTTTTTAAATAATGTAGAACAATGGTCATTGTATAAAGAACCTTATACACTTGCCTGCTCCCTGGGTGGGTCAGAGCGGTACAATTATATTTATCACTGCGTACCGCCGTGTCGTCGGTCCACGCATAAATCAGCTCACGTACGAAGTCGATGCGACTTGTCTCCGATTGCGGATCGCTGCGACCGCGGACGATCGACCAATGTGAAATATATTTGGAATTTTCTAGTCACAATATTGTGAAAGTTTTACTTGTTTCAAATGTACGCAGGGATTACTAGCCGATGCCACTGACCTCACCCACGTGAAATAGTTAATAACGGGCTTCTTAACATTGTATTTTTTATAGTTAGTTACCCCATATTATTATCGACTGTTCTTTGTTTTTAAAAAAATCCGCGGTAAAGATTGCGGCCGCTCCCATGTCCATTGCTGCGGGCGTTTCCGGTGACCCCAGAAGGTATTTTCAATGGCGCCTGGTGGACTTTGGCCAGCTGTGTGGCCTCTTCGGGGGTTTGGTCGGAATGAAAATCCCGCGTCGTTGGGGTTGGGTTTTATCCCGCGTCGGTGAGTGAATCTGGTTGCTTGCTGTGGGGCAAAGGCCCCGCAGCACGCAACCCTTCTAGCCTGCTTCTGTAAGGACGGCGGGTGGCTATCCCGCCAACCTCAGGCCCCGATCATGGAGGTCGATGGTCCTGGGCGAAGATGAGTCGGCGGCGGCCTGGCCGAAAAAAAAAACTAACCCAGATCTAAAAGGTTTATCGACTGGGTGAACCTTTTAGACCTTTTTTTTTTTTAAATTCCGCGGCCGACGTCCGTTGCCGGGCGTCTCTGCTTACAAGCAGAACGTATTTCCAGTGGCGCCCGGTGGACTTTGACCACCTCTGTGGTCTATGCGGGAGTAACCTTTTAGACCTGGGTTAGATTTTTTTATTTAACTGCTTTTCGTGTGGTCCCATTTCAATTTTGTCCTATTCCGACAATATTATTTGGTCTGATTTTGATCATTTAAAGTTTTTGTGCCAATATTTGAAGAAGTTTTTGTGCCTATATTTGAAGAAGTTTTTGTGCCAATATTTGAAGAAGTTTTTGTGCCATTATTTGACGTGGTTTCTAGTTCCCAATTCTCACGGTAACACGCTCCCGAGATATAAAGTAGCCAGTTATTTCTTATAACAGCGTTTGTTCCATTGTAACTTTCTGTAATAATTTAACCGACTAAATCAAGAATCAAAGAATCAATTTCATTTATTCAGTTTCGGCACATAAAGAGCACAATATGAATGTCAAAATTTTACCATTTTATGTCAAGCACTATTATAAAAATACTAAATTAATTACATAAATAACCATTTGAAAATGATTCTTTCGCTGGTTCGGTAAGTTGGTTCTCCTGAGAAGATACCAGCAAGAAACTCAGGTAGATTATCCATTTTCTTTTTAATAATGTTTTGTTTACATTGTGTTACAATTTGTATTGTAGGAGTGGCTAACAACAGCAGATTAGGGTGACCATGCATTTTTATCATTAAGATATTCGTCTACATTATAATAGCCTTTTTTCATCAAACGTTTTTTCACTACTATTTTAAACTTATTAAGAGGCATGTCAACCAGATCCTGCGGAATTTTATTAAATATTTTTATACATTTGCCTACAAACGAATTACCAACTTTATGAAGTCTAATTTTTGTCATTGCCAGTTTATTTTTATTTCTTGTATTATAATTATGGTTGTCGGATCTTTTTTTGAAGAGTTCTATGTTCTTCCGTACATACACGATGTTGTCGTAAACATATTGAGAAGCAACGGTTAAAATATTAATTTCTTTAAATAGTTCCTTCAGCGAGTCACGGAGTCCGAGTCTATAGATTGCTCGTATAGCTCGTTTCTGTAATATGAATATTCTCAATATCGGCGGCTGAGCCCCATAGCAGCAGACCATTATGACATAACGCTATGAAAGTAGCCAAAATAAACTAATCGTGCCGTTTTTTCATCAGTCAGTGACCTTATCTTTCTAACCGCATAGGCAGCCGAACTAAGTCTTCCTGCCAAGGCTGTGATATGAGAACCCCATTGCAGTTTACTATCTAAAGTTATTCCAAGAAAAACTGTGGTATTGACTATTTGAACTAATTCATTATTCATAGTAATATGAGTATCCACCTGTCTAACTTTGGGCATAGTAAATTTTACACATTTTGTTTTCTTCGCATTGAGCAGCAAGTTGTTACTTGTGAACCAATGCAGTATTTCCGAAAGGGTATTATTTACATCGTCAAGTACTACTTTTCGTCTATCACTTTTAAAAATTAATGATATGTCATCAGCAAATAATACTATTTCACAAAGATTTTTAGTGAAGTAAGGTAGATCATTTACGTATATTAAGAATAAAAGGGGTCCTAATATTGAGCCCTGGGGTACTCCCATGACTAATGAGGCGCCAGAAGAGTCGGTGCCATTAACGTTAACTTTTTGTACTCTATCAGTGAGGTAAGACTCCGTAAGTCAAGTGAGCTGTGCGAAACACCATAATACCCTAATTTTAGTAACAAAGTCTCATGATCAACACAATCAAAAGCTTTTGATAGATCACAAAAGATACCAATGGCATCCTGCTTTTCCTCCCATGCATCAAATATATGTTTCACAAGTGCAACTCCTGCATCCGTTGTGTTTCTGCCTTTAGTGAAACCAAACTGTTTGCTATGAAGTAACTTATTTTCTGTAAAACATGGTTATGAAGTTTGTAATCGTATTCTCGTACCTTCGCATAATGGTTTGGTATTTAATAGTTAACGTCCCTAAAACCAGCAATATGGTTAGTGACATAATAATCGAATGTACCTATTTGTTACAATTTTTTTTACTGCTACGTCGGGTAAACTTTGTGTGATGACACATACGTTTGTACCGAAGTCTGGATGTTTCCTATGTATAATAATTATGTATGTCTTACAAAAAAAATGTATATAAGTATTTATATCAGTTTATCTAGTACTCATATCACAAGCTCTGCTTAGTTTGAGACTGGATGGCGTTGTGTGAGTTGTCATAACATATTAAAAAAATCACAGTAAAACAAACACTATACAATAGTATCATAGCCGATAGTGCATACACCTGCTACATAACTATTTCGGTGTTGTCGATTTTCTTTACAGACGAGGTTGGCATGAACTTCTGAAATCTAGGGTGGAGCCTTATGACATCTTAAACTTTGGTTACAAGCAAAAAAAACACATTTTCACGTTAACTGTGTTCTTTGTAGCTAAATTTAAACTGCCCACCGTTATGAGTTTCCTATAAATAAGTGGATAAGAACAAAATAATTTACGAGCAACTCAGTACCGCTTAATCAGTGTTTGGCTCATTGTTAACTCGCTTCGTACAGGATAATGGCGCTATTGTCTCTTACCATCGAGATAACATTTGGTCCAAGGCATTAACTTGTAGCGGGTTTGTTGTAATTACACTAAATAGACAGACAAGCGGTCAATAGAATCTCTGCAAATAACGTCTGTATATCCCCAAATGTATAGTCAAGGGTGTTGCTGTTGTTGATGCCCACATCTATAGACACTGTTGGTCCTATGGAATGTGTATTTTATACTTACGCCGACTTTTCTTATTGGTACTTACAATGCGGAAATTAAGTAGTTTTTAGTCCCAAGTGAAAAGGTCGACCTTATTGCTGCTAACAGTATCCTTATTTATGTATTAGTATTCTTTGTAAGAAATAGAAACTCATTTCAAGCATGAAACTTGTCAGTGTAGGTTGAATAATATAACTTGAATAATATTTTATTTATCTATAACTCACAATTCTTTTGGTTAACAAAGTTCTATATTATATCTATCCCTCTATTGACAAGGAACAAAGGATTCGATAATTAACTTATTTTTTTTTCAAATAATATTTTGGTGTGAAAATCGCTGTCATCTTTAACATGAACCAATCGCAAGATTATCGCAGTTACCTGTATCAGGACTGTTCAAGTCGCACACGAGTTTCAAATTGATTCTATCCCGATAGTGTACAATGTCCAACTCGATTTCAATGATATGTTCAAGCCTTAATTAATTTGTTTTTAAAGTTAAAGTACTATTCCCTACTGACATTTAAAAAAGATCTCTAAAAGGGGACTGATACTTGTTCAAATTCAGACCAAAAATAAATAGATTAAATTGTACCAAGATAAAGATTCTTTTCCTCTCTTTTATCTATTACTTAAGTTATTTATATATGCTACACTACCCACATTATATCGTATATATCCGTATATATCCGTTGCCTGGAAGAGATTATTTTTTAGCGATAAGGCCAACCTTTGTACATTAGTTTTAAGTTATACGTTACTATTTATTGCTTGTGTACGATGTACAATAAAGAGTATTTATCTTATCTTATCTTATAAAGTTAGCTCACTCATTGCATTAAAAAAAAAATATAACAAACTTTTATCCCAACAACAGTAGCAACAAATTATTTTACTCTGTTTTGTTAGAAAAGTCTTTGGAATAATGATAAAGCTTTTCAAATGAGATACTAAAAGATATTTATATAATTATAATAAAAAAATACTATAAAATGTAAATGAATTTCAAATCCCTTGAATATACATTTTTAAAAGCTAGGTAGAATTTATATACTTTATATTTTGATTAGATACCTCTAAAATAATAAACTTGAAAGTAATACCTTACATAAAATTTAAGGGACCTCATCTCGAAATAAAGTCTGTACTCCATGCTTAATCTTCTTAGAATTCAGAGTATCGTATAAAATGAGTCTTTATAGTTGAGTTTTCTTTTAGAAGTCTTGGATTTCTATCTGAAAAATACCTTTTTTGAAACACATTTAAATTTATAATAATTTTTAGGGTTCCGTACCCAAAGAATGAAACGGGAACTCTATTATTAAACTCCGCTGTCACCAGGCTGTATCTTATGAACCGTGATAGTTAGAAAGTAGAAATTTTCACAGATTATGTATTTCTGTTGCCGCTATAATAAAAAATAATAAAAAAACAAAATTATATTTATAATAACACATTTCATGAATATATATACAAGGAACAGGAAAATTAAATTTAAAAAACTAAAATAAATATCTAAAACTAAAATAAATAAGTAAGGCAGGAGACTTAAGGCTTGGGCAAACCAAAAGCAGGATAGGCGCAGCTCCTTAGCAGGGCAGGTCAGTTGCGTCGCGGTTGATGTCACACCAGAAACATGAACAGTCAGAAAGCAGTTTGAAGGCGATCCTGCTTTATAACCGCGTTATGTGTGTCGTATCGATCGCCACACTCAATACCTACACTTCAAGATGTTGAACGGTTCGGACTACGAAGAGGAGCAATTGTTGCTTCTAGCTTTGAGGAAAAAAATTGAATATGGGTTCCTTCACGAAATAAATAAAAGAAGAGATGAATGTGGGGAGTACCATCGTCTATGTCGGGAATTAGATTCTTTTGAAGATCGGTCCATTTGGTTCCATGATAAACTTGTAAAAAATTACAACCGTTTACAACCTGCGCTGCGTCTGTCCCGCTCAACTGCTCTAGTGTGACTACTCAAAATGGCGGAGGTAGTAATACAACGTGTGCTCACTGCGGCCGCCTCGCGCCTGCGCTTGCCACCGCCCCGCGTCTGCGCTGCTCCCGTCCAAATGTTTTGTCGGATAGCAGTGCGTGCGCGGCGCAGTGGCGGAGCAGGTAGGTTCAGCGGGCCCGTGTTTGTTCAGTGTGTCATCCCTCATATAACTACATTATTTACTAACATAGACGCACTGCTGCCGCACTGCTACCGCACTGCTGCCGCACTGCTACCGCACTGCAACTCCTTTGGGTTTGCCCAAGCCTTTAGGTAGAGTGCCCATAACACAGGCAGCATTCCCGCGCTGAATTTGCCAATGAGAGTCTTTGCGCGAGAAAGCTGCCTACGCGAGCCAGTCTCTTAACAAAATATAATAAATATTTATTTTTTAATTTTTTTCCAAAACATTAGCAATGTAAAGTGGGCTCCTAAAAAACCCGCTTTGAAACGGAACCCTTTGCGCGCGGGTACGACTCGCACTTGGTCTTTCTTTTCAAAGCTTGACCAGGTTTTAGTTTTTATGTTATGATATAATTAAAAAGTCCTTTCAGTGGGGCTCGAACAAGATCCCCTACTATTTACTCGCTTTCATGGCGTTAGGTTGGTGTAGTCATAGATTCGGACCAACTTTTCATGACACCTCAAGAATCGCCTTCTGGATAATATCTGGAATTACTTTTCACGTCATCATAATTTGTGTTTCTCAATGTCGAAATAGTTTCAGTACACAACACATGCATCTAGTCATACCTACATTCTTTTATTTACACATACAATGAGATTTAAATACGGTTTAGTAGAAAAAATATTTACAAGCTACGGACGCCCACGACTTCGCCCGCTTGACAAATTATCTAAGTACACCAAAACCTTCCCCGAGAACCACTCTATCTATTGGTGAAAACCGCATCAAAATCCGTTGCGTAGTTTTAAAGATCCAAGCATACATACGGAACGGGTCGACTTTGTTTTATACTATGTTATGATAAGATTTTTATTAAGGTTTTTTTTTGTAAATCATATAAAATTAAATTAATAAAATAAAATAACGTTTATTATCTTTGAAATTTTTAGAAAATTATTTAGATTCGTCAAAAGTTGGTGTGACTCTACCGAGGGTTCCAAAATGCAACGAGACTGAGAAGAGCCCTCAACAAACTCAGTTCGGCTTTTTTCAAAATATTTCATCTTAAATCTAATACTGAGTTATTTAGAAAGGAGCAATTGGTATTACAACCAGGCAGTCATCTAAGAAATCATTAATACTATAATAAGCTTTATGGCACAATTTACAATTTATTAGTTTTTTAAATTTATTGACAGATAAATTTGCTATTTCGGTTGGCAATGTATTGTACATTCGAATAAAGTTTCCCGCAAAAGAATTACTCACTTTATGAAGCCTAAATTTAGGGACAGCCAGTTTTATCCTTATTTCTTAAGTTTAGATTATGATTATCACTATTTTTGACAAATTTACTTTTGTTCTTGTATACAATAAAATTTCATAAATATACTGTGAATACACTGTATGGATGTTAATATGCTTAAACTTCATTCAAGTCATTAAGAGATAACTCTTAATGACTCCCGAGACCAAGTTATAACATTCGTATCCAGATGCTCCTGTATACCCACGGAATGGAGTAGCCCTCCATTCAATTGTAAAAAGTACGAAATACTTCAAACGAAACGAAATGAAAAATCTGACAATGTATAAAACTCGAATGCTACCAGTAGTAATGGGCTCAGGTGTTTTGTTAAAGATATTTTATGGACGGCTTGCCTCCATCTTGTGACGTCATTGTTAACTGTAAACGTCATTACAGAACCTCGTGGCTTAAGGAGGTGGAAAATGTAAAACATAAAAGTGAGTGAATTATGAATCGTTTATTAGAGGACCGAGTTCAGGGTTATTATTGAATTATACGAGTACATACTCGTATAAAGATGTAAGGTTTGTTTGTGAATTATACTCGTACTTATAAAGAAGCAAGATTTGTTTGAATTTGTAAATTTTTTTTACTAAAATGAAGCTATCCCTGAGTAACATCTAGGCTACTTTTATCCCGGTAAGTTGATCCCACGGGAATTGGAACGAGACATCTATATCACGAGTTGTCACGGTTGCAGTTTGCATCTACTTAAGTAAGTCTTATTATTATTATATAGGATCACTAGTACGGTGTCTTGCGCGGCCTATAAGTTATGAACCCTTAGGGCTAGGTCAAATTTTCGATTTTTCGGCTTGCCTCCAGATCGAGGGCTATCCATAGAGGGGTCAACCAGCATCTCTAATGCTGCTGGCATCATAAGCAGTTCTCGAGAGCTAAGGGGGGACAAAAATTGCATTCCCCGTTTCTACATATATAGATAGAAGGACGAGCACCAATATACTGATATGTCCATATCACACAGTGTTTGTATAGAAAGTCTTTGCATATTTTTGTTTTAGTCGCTAATTAAATTATTGTTCTATAGTTCACATTTAGGTATTGGTAATTAACCATTCGTCTAGGCGAGATTTAAAACTGTTCACAGATTTAGCAGTCATAACACTTTCGGGAAGTTTGTTCCATATATCCACTACGCGGTTATTAAAACAGTGATAAGCAGTAAGGGATTGCGTGTGTGTTCGGCTGAGTGTGATGCTGTGTCCCCGGGACGAGTAGGATTTTTTCTTTACCTTACGTCAATTCTTATGTTTTGGAAATTTATTGTTGAACGAAACACTTGAGGAGTGCTCGTGGTGTAGTGGTAACCGACAATGTTAACACATTGCAAATGATAAGCAACATCTAGTCAGGTCGGACTTAGGATGGGTGACCATTTAAAGACTCTGAGACCCCACCGTATCTCAGAAAGCTCGCTAAGCCGTCGGTCCCGGTTGTCATGCGAACATCTATGGCAGTCGTTATGGGTAGTTGGAGCTGAGCATTCCGGAGGTCTAACTACAGAACTTCGATATCGCCCATGGGTTGTGGAGGTTCAGCCGAGTGTTTATTTCAGAGTTTGGGTGTATAATATGTATGTATTAGTTATTAGTTTGAGCTAGATAACGTTGTGTGAGAATGTCCAAACATTTATTTACTAGGGGTCGAACAGCACGAGCATTAAAAACATTATTTGAGATTTTTTTTTCCCGTTTTCCCCCCAATCCAAGAAGTTCACGGTCTAAAAACTGTATTAAATCAAGGAACACTTGTGCTAAGTTTCGTGAAGATCGGATTAAAACTGTGGCTGCTAGTCCGGAACACACATACAGACAGACAGACGGAGGAAATCAAAATTGTCCAATCTCGAAATGTAGACGCTTCGCTCGCTTGGTCAATGACATAAAAAGTAATACCATATTGAAACGCAAAACATGTCTTTATTCATCGATGAACATGACGTTGAAGATAGATAGACTCTTTTATTGGTATTAGTATCTCTGTGCATTTATGACTATAGAATCTATGGTCTCTCTATCTTCAACACACCCCCTCAAACTAAGATCCATGTACACTTTACCTAACAAAGATAAAAGTAACATTGTAAAATTTATGAGATAACATACTATAGAAAACCTACAAGCTACACAAGCTACCTAGCCAAGTATTCCTTCAATAAAATCATTTAACTTAGCTTTAGGCAGCGCTTTAGTTAAATCATCAGCTACGTTATCTGCTGTGGGGATATATTCCAACGATAGAACACCATTAACTACGCAGTCTCTAACAAAATGAATCCTCAGCTCTATATGCTTAGTGCGCTTATGGTAGATCGGGTTAGAAGCAAATCTAATCGCACTCTGGTTATCCACATGAAAAGATAGAGAGACTTTTATTAGTATTAGTACTCGTATCTCTGTGCATTTATGACTATAGAATCTATGGTTGTGTCAATAAATGGTTGCCGTAACAAACAGTCGATCCAGTGTTTAATATTCATATTTCTAATACATGACAACAAAGCAAGGACCGTATTCTCAAATAATATAGGGACCTACTCGAAATTCCAAATGTCGAAGTTTTCATTTATTATGTTCGCATGAAAACATATAAAAAAACGATTGTGTTTATGTCTGTATGTGTTTCCGCAACTCCAATTTCATTACACATCCAGACAAAACCAGTCTAATATTTTGCTCTCCCGCTGAACTATCAAAACACAGCCGAAACAATGCATTCTATTTTTTATTCCTCATATCGTGTCCGAGATAGGAGTCCATATGGGTTTAAAAATAGATGAAAAAGGCACCTGGAATTGACTAACCGGTAGAACTGGGAATCAAAGCGTCAGAGTTTTGAGTAAAGAGAATATTTCTGTTTTGCTTTTGATATAAATATAACTTTTCATAAATGTACACAATGATCAAGATATTTTTGAAAGCATTTATTTAATTGAACTATTTTTTTAAATATTAGGATTGCCAAATTGACGCCGTCCGCATGATGGTAAGCTGTGGCGACGTCTGACGAATGAGGGCTACTCTCACAACACACAATACTATGGAAAGTGGCCCTCAACTTGACTACCTACTGATGTGCCTCTTCACCCTTCGCTAATAAAACCCTGGGTTATATGTGGGAGGTAACACGTGTGCAGGCAGGTTGTTCCAGGCCACTATCGTTCGGCAAAGAAACGAACGTTTAAAACGTTCGGTGCTCGCGAACATGCTATCCATTGTGTCGGAGTGGCATCTCTGCCCGACACGCGTTGTTCGGAATCGGAAGGAAGAGGGTGGGATCAGGTAGAAGAGCTTTCAGGACACTCGTAAATACGGTAGAATACGGCCAAGGAAGCGATTGTTCGGCGCTTGGCTAGCGGCTCAAGGCTTCACGTTATCTCCAGACAATCTATATCTATAGACTAGACCGACACCGTACCCAAAAATGTGATAAAAAAAATTTTGTCTGGCTGTCTGTCTGTCTGTTTGTTCAGGCATCACGCAAAAACTACCGGTTAATATCTACTTTTTATCCCGGAAAAGTATCTATATCTATACATTTAGTATAAAACAAAGTCGCTTTTCCTGTCTGTCTGTCCCTATGTATGCTTAGATCTTTAAAACTACGCAACGGATTTTGATGCGGTATATTTTAGTAGATAGAATAATTCAACAGAAAGGTTTTAATGTATAATACATGTAAAACATACTAGAGTAATACCGATTATTTTAGAGGTTTCTAATGTAATGTCGTAAATAAACACATTTTTTTGCGCTTTCATTGCAAACGCTGATGAAACCCTACGAGACAGATGAAAATAATGTACTACAGTATTGTACACCATAGAAAGGTCTACAAAAAGTTCCTAATAGCATATGTCTATCTCTTAAGGATAACTCACAGTAACCATTTTTATCTTTTATAAATGACAAAAAAATAATGTGTCATTTGCCAAGCTATTTTTACCAATACAGTATAATTCCTTATGTAATTGAATACTTTACATACGTTGTGAATTTAATGTAGACCAAAATTGCCATTCAAACCATATAATTTGGACGAATGACTTAAGAGATATCTCGTGATGGAAAAAAAATACGAGCGCAGCGACGCAGCCGGGCTGTGGCCAATGACGGCAGTGAACACACAGAGATTTTAATCAATACAGCATAAATCCTTATCCGATTAAGTACCTTAAATACATTTTGCTTTTAATATAGATCAATATGGCCCTATAAAAAATAAATATTCATTTAACTTACATGCTGTTAGCATGTAATTTAAATGAATATTTTCGAAGATATTACAGATTAATAGGTTATATCATAGGCTTTTTCATTAAAAATTCATTTTCATTCATTCAATTCATTCGATTTTTTTTTCTAAATTCACAGTAGGTACCTTGGTTGGATAGGAATTAGAATAAAACAATAGAATTATAGCCAAAAAGAGGTTTAAAGTAATGTAGGTATTTAAGTTCAAAAAAGAACTGAATAGGATAGGTATAAAGTCATATCTGAAAGACGTCATCGTTCAAACATAGGTCGTAGTACAGGGAATGCCGAAAGATCACGTTCAGCTAGAGACGAAGATTCGTCAAGGGAATGTGAGGCTCGGCTCAGCCAGCTTCGGGCTAGATATAGAGCTGAAGGAGTAAGAGAATCCTCAGTTGAGCGTGACGCTCGCCGCAGCCAAGATCGGGAAAGTCATAGTGTTCGGAGAGCCAGAGAATCATTATAAACTTAAGGGCCTAGACCGCGCACGGATAAAGTCGATTTTGAGCGACAGCAGCGCTATTGTTGCCCGAATCATCCGACGGGCGGGTGAATGACCCAGAGAGCGCGATTTTGAAAATGTTTTGCGACAAACGTTCCACGTTGAGTTATTGTTATTGAAGTTGAATATTTACAGCATAACAAAAATGTTGAATTATTGGAAATAAACGACTGCCTATTTGTAAAATATTCCAAGAGTAGTTTTCGTTATAAAATGATCCTAATTACTAGATAAATAAATAAGAGTAGTTTGAGACACAATTTTTATGATTTTCTATTTATAATAAACAATCAAGAGCAGGTCCGGACTGACCTTTTTGTATTCTACTTACCTAAAATTCCAACTACGAGTACCTATGTATTTATTTGTAATTTTACTACCAAAGTTTATTCTTATTTCGTAAAATTTTCATTCAATAAAATAATTGCAAATTCAGTAGGAAGTACGGTCGAAATAACATCACGCCTTTCCTCGCTAGTGTTTATATCTACGCAAGGAAATGTGCCTATTGCGTAAACTCAAATACTTTTTGCTTACGATCACCTCGCAATCTAAAAAATCTTCTAGGGTTGTACAAAAAATTGTCAATAAATGAAACACAAGTATAAAAATGGTTCATATAATTAAAAGTAAACAAAATATGAGTCGCCACCTAAAAAGCGTGCTAGGGTTGTACAAAAATTAGTTATAAACAAACATGAAATTTATAAATTATTCATATACTTAATTAAACGAAAGTAAACAATAACAAAATATGAGTTTAAGAGTTTCTAATGTTTTTTTTCATTTTAATGATTACTGATCAAATTCTGATTTCTACTAATTTGATGATAAAATCAATTGCTATTGCAAAACCTATCAGAATGAAAATGTTACCAGCTGCCCGATTCACGTAATAAAAACCGTAGCGTAGTGACTTAAAAATGTCACTTCGCACACTTTTTAACCGACTTAAAAAAAGAAGAAGATTCTCAATTCGCTGTATTTTTTGAACCGATTTTGATGATTTTTTTTTTTATTTGAAAGCTGGTGATCCCGTGTGGTCACATTTTAATTTCATTAGGATCGGACCTTGGGTATACACCAGGTAACTCTTCAAAATCGTATAGGAATTGTATAGAAATTGAGCTATTGGAAGATTTATGACAATCCAAGACTAGATAAGTAAGTGCGTTAAAAACAGAAAACCAAAAGGCGATTTCTAAGTTTCTAAGTTAAAACGACTTTTGAACTGGCGTGTTTACGTGAATCGACCGGCTGGGTAGTTAAGTTACCTCAGTCTCTTTCAAAATCATTAGACGTTCTTCTCTTTCAAAACACGTAAAGCTCTTTCTTTCCTCTCTTTCATAGCCTCTATGACATTGGGCGGGTCACGAATAGGCATGCTTCGTGACTGCCGAGGATCAACTAATTCTGGAAGGAGGAAATCGTAATAAAATCTAACTAATTTCATCTCCATTTTCTCCTTCCAAAATTTGTCGTCCTTTTCTATAATATAAACTTTCATAGATACAGTAGCACCAAACCAGATGCCAAGCATGCAAACGTTTCTTTTAGTTATATGTAGCTGTCCCTGAATTTGGAAATACCAGTAATGATTTTTATTTATGACATAACCCTTGGAAGGCTTGTCCTTAACCCAAAAGGTATGTTTGGCCATTGCTTCATCAAGAGTCATGCCAGCTAAAGAATGTGGGCACTTAATTTCAATTAAACCGTTTGCATAAATGCCATCTGGTGTAGTACCAAGAAATTCATATTGATCGTCGACGAACAAACCGCAACCTTGTATACTAATATTCTCTTGAATTTCTAACTGTCTAATTGCAGTTTCTTCGTTTTCGATACCGTACCGTACAGCAGGCAAACTGGAGATATTACTACCATAAACGCTTTTACAAACAAGAGCAGCACAACTTGTGCTCTCTCGTTTTTTACAAACTTCCCCGAACGATGATGAGGTTAGTAATTTTCTCCTTGTACTCATCCACTCAGCACTACTTCTTTGCAAATGGGTCGACCTTTCAAGCTCCTCTCTTTCAGCACAAGACAACTTTAAATCAACTAAAAAAGATGACTTGGCTTTCTCATATAATTCTGGACTCAGATCAGGTTTTTCGCAGTTTGGTCCATAGTGAGCGTCTTTCGATACAGCGCTGTGGCTTTTTTTCAATCTTAATTTAGGTTTAGCAATTAAACGGTTTCTACGATTACTATTTTCCACTTTCGCGATCAAAGGATTAGGACTAGATTTAAATATGACTTCATGAGTTTTACTATGAATCGATCCCGTATTAAAAGACACAACAGCAGCTGCGCATCGGCCCGCATAAGAACCACGGGAAGAATAATTTACACGCTTACCCCCAACTAATTTGGCAATTACTCCGTTAAAACTTTCAACTATATTACTTGTGCAATTATGAATTAAACTTCTAGAATGATATGACAGTCTTTTACTTAAAATTTCTACCGCGTCCATTAATCCGCATCCAACAATTGCTGGAAGTAACCCAACAGGTTCTATTCGACGAGTGTCAGGTCTACAAAAATACTCATTGCAATGTTGGTGATTACCAAATACGTGTTGTGGACCATTTAGAATATCTTCACTAAGATTTTTTATTTTTCTTCGAGTGACTGATTTTGATCCCCCCAATATTTAATCGCGCATTTTACACCCGTTCTTAAACGCAAATACCTTTCTTTTAGGAATTTCCGCAACTCGCAAGGATACTTAGTGTCTTTCGACAATTTCTCCAAGCTATTGCAGTAGTTTTGTAAAAGATGATTTTTGCATTCAATTTTCTCTACTATTAAATTATCGTACGGACGCGAATCTAATATTTTTTTATAAGTACTGGAATCGCCGTCTGCTACAAATTTATTATAAATTACACCGTGATCAACAAAGGAACGTTTAAACCCCTCAACTATTATGGTCGATTCCATCCCGGTAGATGATCCTGAATAATTCTTGAAACAATGGTGTTCCGGGGGCTGACTGTTGTTCTTTGCGGCTCGTGCACAGACTACGCAGTATTTATTTTTAACTCCAAAAAACAATACTTTATTAGTTTTAATGCCAATTATCGCAGCTGCGCCGGATAAGGCGGAAAAATTCTTACCATAAGATCTCTTGCTCCAACAACCGTCAATAGCAACAGATATTAATGGTGTACCATTTTTATCAACACTACCTATAGACACTGCGTACTCCGCTTCTTCCTTGACAGCTTCTGCCATGGAATGTGCTGCTGTCTTTTCCCACCAATCGCAAACCGTATAATAATTTCATTGTACAATGAAGGTGACATGATTGGTAGGGCTACTGCGGCACTTAATGTTTTTAACTGAGAGTAGCTCCCACCAGATGATATGATACCAGACACAATTTGATGATTCACTTCCATGCTATCTTCTTTCTTTTCAACCAAACACACAGTAAATTTCATATTACACATACTACATTTTATGATGAGTTTTGAGTCCAGACCAACTTTTACTTCACCTATTATACTGAGGTAACTTAACTTACAATCCATTGGACCGTGGTCCCCTATGGCCTGAAGAGCTTTAAAAAAAAAAGAAATATCCACTACTCTACGCCCAACTTCCACTTCATCCACCTTTCCCTCTTGACGGTTGTCAATAACTAGTTCCTGTAAAGAAAGATAATGGCTTGATTTTTATTATAAAAAATAATTCAAAAGGTATGGGCCAAATTTCTTCAAACATAGCTAAGAACTCCCTTAGAATACATCTTTGAAACACAGAACACTAGATCAAAATCTTAAACGTTTTTATCAGTCTTCGTCAATTATGAAAGTGAATAAATAAACATAATTAAAAACTGGTTGCTTGTAAAGTCGGTTTAGGACGATAATTTTATCGGATAACGTCATAATATTATTCTCCATCGCTTGTACTGCGCTCTCGCTTGACCCTAGCGTGACATAATGTGACACTTTTTTGTGCGTGTTGCCGGTGTTCATCGATTTATAAGACGTTATCACGTCATAAATTTAATAAATCCGACTATATGCATAAAAACTCAAAAGGTAAAAAGAAAACAAGTCTACGGTCTTGAATTATGTTACATAAAAATAAATAAGAACACTATTGTAATAAATCGAATTCAACAGTTGAGACCCATTGAAATCCTCACAGGCTCGAAGATATTCCTGACTAGCTAAATATTTCTTTAGAAATAGGCCCCGACTGCTAAATACGCCATATTACAATGGTGTTGTTATTTATTTTTATTACACATTTTCATTTTTTAATCTGTCGGGTTTTAACATTTTTATTGTTTATTTATTTATATTCATAACTGACGAAGACAAATATAAAAGTGCAAAAGAATTCATACAATATTATGTTCGTGATGAACAGAAATTATAAATTTCCTTTACGCTATACGTATTGGTTTTTTATGGCGTCACTTATTCTATGTCACTCGGGCTTAGAAGACAATTCTAATGATACTAAAAACATTAAAATCGGTTCAATCAAATACATAAATATATGAAAACTAATACTATATTATGTAATAAAATTTATTATTATGAAAATTGTTCCTATAGAAATTGACTTTATTACTTATATAGATATTGAAATTACGTAATTATTACCTACTGGACATTGTAATTTTTCTTCTTAGACTGACATACCTAATTGTGTACCTATCTAATTACATGTCAAATCAATATTTACATGCTGTTGTAGGTATATGTCTGAATCAGGCGATCTAAATCATTGTACCTATTTGCTTTGTAATGTACCTACCCTGTTCAAAATGCAAATAGATTATATTATTATTACTACTAAGACATGATAAGCATACACACAAATAAAAGTAATAAAACTAGGATTTTTACTTGACACTAACACAAATCTAGTAAATTTTTTCTAGGTATTTAGGACAAGACGTAGTCAAGTAGGCAGGTAAATAAATAAGTAGGGAGGAACTTACATTTTATTCCGAGATCTTTTGGCTTTCACGTTTTTATAATGCGTACTAAATTTTCTTTTCGCTGGCATGGCACTCAGCAAATTATCCTGCGAAAAGAGACCCTCGATTACCAATTACGTTTATGATACCTATTGCCTTTATCATGTTGAAAAATCTATGTATGTCGTGCAGAGAACTATATACCCCGCCAGTTCATATCTCGAGAAAATAAGGTGGGCAGGGCTTTGATTGTTTCAAGCCTGAATTGATACCTACTTTACAAGGTTCATAAAATGACCTACGCAACAAAGTAAATAATTTTGTATTTCTTACGATTTATATCTAGTTCCATCATGGTTTTCTTTCAGACTTTCATTATATCGGTACTTTCTATTTACTGAAAGTAAATTAGTTATAAAAATATTGTACTTACAGTTTTTCACAAAAAACACAAATTCACAACACGTAATTTTGCTGTAGCATCCGACACGCGTGGAGTCACTTTGAAATTCTATGGCGCACTGGTGATTAGTTGCGACGATCGTTCTATCGGGACGCGTTTGAATTTGCATACATTTTTCTATGGAGAATTTACGTAAAACATATCTAGATTTTAGGGCTTTAAAAGGGGAAGTCTTTGTTTGTAAAGGTACAAAAAAAAGTACATGGTTATATTTATTGGCTTTTTCAGTGTTCAAAAAGTGTTTCTTTTTATCAATTTGTGTTGATTTATTGGGTTAAATCTGAAAAATACGAAGGCAGGTTTTCGAATTTTTTCTCAATTTTGTGCGTTTGTTGACGTTTATTATATAACAACTACAGGGTTTTAAGAGTTAAAATTAGCACTAACATCATTTTTGGTCTTTCATTTTAATATATACAAATTATCGTTGTTATTAATCATATGTAAATAGGTTAAATATGAAAAATCGTAACACTCTTTTCGGTGATTTTCACGATCTGGGCCCTTAAGACTAACGGGTCTTTTACGCGATTAATAAAAATCTTTTGCGTGATCAAGAAAGCTATAACACGCAGGCGGAGCTGCGGGCAACAGCTAGTCTATAATACGAATACAATACTTGCAACTATTTCAATAACTTATGATTCTAAATATGCATGTTCCAATTTTCAAATAGAATGTTAAATCTACCAAAAAAAATTTATAACGTAATTTAAAATAGTGTCGTAAAAAGCTCGATATTTATCTAAATCGATAAAATCAGTTTTTGAAAAACGAATACTGTTTTGCAATGGCGTTAACAATATACAATAATACACGTATTTTGTTTGTTTGAAATATTCGTGTCGATACAGCTTTTGTTTCGCCGTCCGGTATCTTATCGCCTCTTAGGGATGTGAATGTCGATAACTTCAGGTGTTTATTTATAGGTTTGCTTTGTATTTGTCTCAAGTTTTCAGTATTTTAGAAATAGCGCTAACACTATCATGGATAAAATCTTAGGTAGGTAATCTATACTTACTTATTATAAATCTGTAGAAGTGAAAATTCTGTACATTGAAAATATCAAAATAATAAATGGCAGGGGGTGTTACTAGACAGTCACCGAACCCAAAAACGTGATTAAAAATATTTTTGTCTGTCTGTCTGTTTGTTTAGGCATCACGCAAAAACTACCGGTTCGATTACGATGAACCTTGGTATAATTATTCTTTAATATTTTGGGCACCACGCTGGGTGCTTTTTATCCCGGAAAAGTATATACAATAAAAAACAAACTCAATTTTGCGGTTTGATCCCTAGACCCGTTTACTGTACCAACCGCAAATTATAAGTTTGTCGTAGGTTGCGTCACCCGCAGTGGAGTTCACTAAGGGGCTCACACGGCTAAGATACTATAATATTTTATCTTACAGCTATACATAATATAAATCAGTAGGCGGAGCTGCGGGCAACAGCTAGTAATATATATTTCAGTGTGGTATTTATGTTAGTATCTGTAACAATTAATAAAGCTTCTTTTTTGGTTTTAAGCAGGTATGTCTTACAATAGAAAGTTGTCATCTTTATGAGATGTTTTTGTTAAATCTTCTATTTCTTTCTATTTTTCTTACGAAACGTTTTTTGGCCACGTGGTGACATATCCTGCAGTTTCACCACCATTCGGTAAGTATTTATGTATCTTTAATTTCACAATACAAATTAAATTTTAAGGTCACATGTCAAGTTTACAAAATTAATAATAAAAATACAAAAATATACAATTAATCTGTAAGGAATAAAAAAGTCATAAATCACTATATACGTCCTGCATCGTTCCTAAATGAAATCTTTCTGACATGGAATCCGTCTAACATGGAATCCGTCCTGAGTGGCCAGAAGGCTGGCGCAGAGGTGCCCATGATGCTAGCAGCATTGCCCCGCTGAATGGTAATGAACAATCTTTGCACCAGGAAAGACCCAGAGCGAGTGTCACCGGAAATCTCCCTAATTGACTGCCTCGGTGGCTCAGTGGTATGAGTATGCGACTGCCGCCCCTGAGGTCCCAGGTTCGATTCCGGGTCGAATCAAATTATTTGTGTGATCCACAAATGTTTGTTTCGGAGTTTGGGTATTTTCTATGTATAATATGTATGTATTGAGAAATATTTAAGAATGTTTATCAGTCGTCTATATCCCATAACACAAGCTTATATTAGCTTAATTTGGGCTAGATGACGTTGTGTAAGAATGTCCAAAAATATTTATTATATTATTATTATAATTCTACGTCCTAACTCCGTGACAAAGCTCTCGGTAAGTATTTTGAAACTTAAAGGCGTTGTATTATAATAACTTACCTAGTTATAAAAAAATATGTCTTACTTAGTACTACTTAGAGCCAATCACACATGGTTGAATCCAATTCAGTAAATCATATTATCCTTCAATATGTCCCAAGATCGCTCTTTGTAAAAGAGTACAGCCTACACAATACAAGACAACTGTGCAGTTCACTCGGACGGATGGTGGCGTATTAAATTTCCTCTATGTTCATCGTGACGTGTCTCAGACGATGGTATACAGGGATACACAAAAAGAAGTGACTATTATTTTTCATTCCTACTAAAAAAAACTGAATAGTTTGTTTGGTTAAAGGCGAGCACATAAGGAACTTCTAGTTCGAATAACGTTTAAATAATTAATTTAATTTTCTATTTCTATTTCATAGTATTATATTCACAAAATCATGTTGTATGTAATGTATTTATACGTATATCCTGTTTCTATTTAAGAAAACGGGGTCACTTTTGTCTTCTCACTTCATTATTATCTATCTCCTCTATATTTCTAAGGTCTGCTGGAAGAAAGGCCATTACTGGCTTAAGCACGCCTTTTTACATATTGTTATTTATAATTTTAGTTACCGTAATATGTGTTTTGTAAATTTTAGGAAAAAAAGAATTTAAAAAAATAACGTTTCTTTTGTGTTGACAAGTCAGAGTTGACAATAGGAATAGAAATGAATCAATTTACCTATTGCAGAACAGCTAAGGGCACCCTGAACAAAAAAATTAATGAACATTCTGTAATCTTAGCCACCACCATCATCAGCCAATAGACGAATCCTGCTGGGCGAACAACAACCAGTACCAACTTGGCAGGTGATTACATATTTGAGACGTTTGTGGTTTAGTTACTAGAATTGAGGAGTCCGAGCTCGCTGCCTTTATAGAGACATCGCTACACGTCTGATCGACGCTTTTCAGGACCAGACGGCTGGTTATATCATGGTTCAAATAATAAGTTGTATCGCCATCCAACGTGATAATGCAGCCAGCATTCTAGGAACCTTCCCAGTCAGCAATGTGGCAGAAGATTTTTCACACTATCTTTTGCAAATAATAAATGTAAATGCATGATTTTGTATCTATTGTAAGTAAATAAAATTTTATCACAATGTCTGCAGTTTAGGCAGGATTACTTTAGGATACTACCTACAAAATAGATTTTAAATAGATAGGTACATTCCTCTACAATTCTACATAATAAACAAAAACTTGTACACTGTTTCACTTTTTGTTTGTTTTTTTTTTGTATTACTATAAGTTTCACCAAGTACCGACAATCGAAACCAACTACATTCCTCTACAATTGTACCGAGTAGCACTCTCCTATTTATCCCCCTGTCCCTGTGAAAGCCTAACGGAGACGCTGTAATCTAATTTCTTAGCAGCTTAATAGTGTTGCACTTAGCGGTAGTGGGGAATTTTCAGTGACTGCCTTATGTCGATCACAATGGACATGATTAGGTTAAGCGTTTATTGAGTTCAGACAAGGGACAGTAATTTCTAAGTAGTTGCAGTATTACTGGACACTTTCTTAATTAACAAATAATTTAGGAGAAAATAAAAAGGATTTTATATTTTATAGGTATTCGCGTTGATAATGAACATGAAGAATATTATAATAAAAGTATATTAATGTTTAAGGTCCAAGCGATCTAAAAAGAGATCCAAAGGGCATTTGAATATTATATTTTAAAGTATGTCCAAAAAACTCTCAAAGGAATGAATTCAACCTCTGAAGGCGTTCTTTTGAGACGGGGCCGAATCTTGGAGGTCCAACGAGTGTAGTACATCCCGAACAATATTTATTTATAAATATTAAGAAAGAAATTATAAATAGATCACAAAATTTGCCAGGTTCTTTCTCTCGATTCTACTTATTGCTTTGCGAATTTGGCAGTACATGTAAATATAGAAGCAATGACATTTTTATTTTAAGTACTTACTGACGTTTGTAAGAGTCATTCAGTGACCTATACAAATAAATAAATCATTTCATAAATCATTTCATTTCATTTCACATCACGTCTATATCCCCGAAGGGGTAGGCAGAGCAATAGGTACAAGTTGGCAGTACATTGAAATTTTGAAAAAAAAAAATTACATCACACATAAAATACCTTTAACCCTGAAGGGGCAGACAGAAGCGTTATTAACTCGCAGATTTCGCCAGTCACTTTGTTAGTTTCACGTAATGGGGTCGACCCTTTGTTAGATTCTCTCTCTTTTTGTGTACTATTTGTTTGTATGTGCGTGTCTGTGTATGTTTTATTTCTTTAATAATATTAGGACAATTATAAAACAAAGTCCTCCACCGCGTCTGTCTGTTTGTTCGCGATAAAGTCAAAAACTACTGCACCGATTTTTATGCTGCTTTCACTAGTGCATAGAGTGCTTCTCGAGGAAGGTTTAAGTTTACATAATTTAACTCGAGCGAAGCCGTGGGTGTCCACTAATTATACATAAAAATACATAAAAAACCCCAAACGCCGAAACGAATAATTTGCAGGTCAAAATATTTGACACGAGAAACCAAGGATCTCTAGGGTAGGTACTTTCAACTTTATCAGGTCCAACCTTCAGGCCTTCAATCAACTACGCCCCCGAGGCATTCAATTTGTGTGGTGTGTGTGTGTGTTGTAATATTAAAAAAAGATTTCAAATATCGAACACTCAAAACAAATGAGTTTGTACAGTCAACGTCATAAATATCTCCCGATATAGCTTGCAATTCCAAACATACATCGTTATACGTCGTGCGTTCATACACTTACCGAGGCAATAGATTTCACTGATACCTATCTCGTGTGTTGGAACCATGTTGGAACTAAATCTCTGTACACCATGTTTGTGGCTGACCGTACATTTGATTTCTTTATAATAACAAGCTATTTTGCAGCAATACCTTTGTTTGTTAACCAATAACAAAAAAGGAAAATTGCTAAGGTACCCAGTCACCCAATCACCCTCACCTGCTACGTGGTTCATGGTGACGGACATCCCCCTCTATTACGTGGGACTAACAAATTTTCTGAGGAATTTGTGGGAATAAAAACGTTTTTGTGTATATATATAATAAGTATGAATATAGGAAGCAAAAGAAACAGCTTATCAGATAGAACTTCCAGTGGTAGCAGCAGATTTAAGATTAATGAGTCTAAATGTGGTACATTGTTATCCGGCAGGAGTGAGGAGACATTGAAACAGTCCATCTTAAGCAAACTAAACCCCACAGATGGATCTTTTCTTATTTTTTCAGTGCCGGCATCAGGGCGTCGGGCGCTCGTACGTCCATTGCCGAGCGCCTCTGGTGAGCACACAGGGAATTTCCACTGGCGTCCGGCGGATTAACTAGTATAGGTAATTGAACGAAGTGAGCTCAAGCTCAATCTTAGGCCACTCATGTATTTCGTTTGTCCGCATACTCCTCCTAAACGTCTGAACCGATCTCCTTCAAACTTATCACAGTGATGACGTGTGGCGTGAGGGTGGTTTAGAACAAAAAAAAAACAAAAAAAGTTTGAATATAAAAAAATTAATCGTTGTCGTTCGAAAATTTAACACTTCGCTCAGTTTTTTGCAACAGCAGCATGCATTGCATACCTAGTTTTAGTATCACACAGTTCCTTTAATAAACTTATAGTCACACGTTTTAAGGCAAAGCAGAGGGTTTTACCCTAATATTTGTGAATTAGCAAATTTTATCATTATCCAGTTTCTTTAATTTTCTAACCTAATGGTACCATTTTTGGTTCAAAAGTTTGAAGTAAAAGCGTTTAAAACTTATAAACTTTACAGTGGTTTTGCCAATTTCCCTTATTTCCTGTTTGTGTAGTTACTGTGAGGGTACTTTTGTTTTTGTCTAAAGCTTCTTGAATGTCACACACACGCTGTGTATATTTATCTTATTATTAAGTTGGTACTTAACTAGCTAACTCTTGTGACATTATTCGCGTGACTCCTACATTGCTTAAGTACCTACTTATGTGTTAAAATAAAATTTGGAGCAATTGCACGTTCCTAGTTTCTATTCCGTTTTGCATTTGTACTCAATTTTACCCAGTTATAAGGCATGACAGATAAAATCATGAGTTTTCATTGTTTTTCGTACACATGCTTTAATAGACCAATTTTGATCAAAATACTATGTATTATTGACGTATTTTCATTTCTGAGCCTTTTTATTTTTAAGTTTCGTCGCTCCTACGTCCCTTGCCGAGCGCCTCTGGTGAGCTCCCAGGGAATTTCCAGTGGCGCCCGGTGAAGTTTGGCCACCTGTGTGGCCTCTTCGGGGGTTAGGTCGGGTTTCATCCTGTGTCGTTGGGGTTGGGTTTTATGCCGCGTCGGTGAGTGAAAACTGGTTGCGTGCTGCGTGGCTGAGGGACCGCAGCACGCGACCCTTCTAGCCTGCTTTTTTAAAGACGGCGGGTGACTATCCCGCCGTCCTCAGGCCCCGATCATGGAGTTCGATGGTCTTGGGCGACGGTCATGAGTCTACGGCGTCCTGCCCGCTGACTTCAGAACTCATCGAGGAGGGTACAGTGAGTGTACCTCTTGACACCCACTCCCACTCTCCAGTGGGAGTGGGTGTCAAGAGGTGGCCATGGCCATGGCTTGAAATATGGTCTCCAACGAGTTTCTGAGCACTTGAGATAACTTTAAAGACTTCAAATAGCTTCAAATAGCTAGAAACTACATTTTGTATTTCGAACTTGCCAAACTGACCGCTGAACGGGTGATTCAAATTGGAAGCCATAAAGGCGGGAACAGACCGGATGTTGGACGCTCGACTCCATCAGATCCGTATCACGAGAGACTCACGCCAACGGATTCATTTCCGGACGAACGGTTGCATTTTGAATTTCAGAAGTCGAACCTATTTTCGTTCCAAATTCGAAAGAAAATAGGTCAGATATTCCAAGATAGAGCTGAATACATAGTGCAATTTATTCTATTTTTAAATTTCTTCAAAAGATGGAGTGTAAATGAATAATCGATTAGAACGTGTTGAAGAAATACTTTGGAGACAAGTGGTGTCTTTGTATAGGTATACATGTTTATATTGTACCCTGATCATTTTTGTTTGGGTATGTATAAGGATTCAGTTTACATAAATAAAATACGTCAAACAATGACACAAAAACCGAATTCAAATGACCGAAATGGCACCAAAAAGTTATTGGAATGGGACTAAAATTTAAATGCGACCATTCAGAGAACAGTAGCTTTTCAAAAATATTTTTAAAATAGGGATATATAAAAAAAATATGAATTGAGATGAATTAATAAATCTCGCCAAAAGCTCGGGGCGTGATGTAGGCCATTGGGGCACAGAATAGTACTTATACATACAAAACTTGCACTCCGACGTTAATTAAAGCACATTCTTTTGTTTACATAGAACATAATTCGAACGTTAGGGTTGTCCACTAAAATAAAATATAAGCATAAGTTGACCAATAATTATGACGTTAATGCCTCAATATCAACTCTATGGTCAATGCCGTGTCACAAACAAGAGACAACCCTTACTGATTTACAACTTCAAGTTGTCGCTGACGTCACGTATTTTTTGCGGTTGTCAGGCGAGTGACATAGGCCTGATTAGGGTTACGCACGTTCAAAAAAATACCTACTTATTTATAGGATATACTGAAATAATAATAAAAACTAATCAAGTCACACACTTCGGGCGTAACGGCTCGTAAACGTACCTGACGAGGTTACCGTTTACGTTTCGTTACAGTTTATGGCCGGACCGTATTTACGCCTCGTAATTTTAATGTTGAGGCTAAAGAATGACTTCAACAGGAATATAAAGTTAAGAGAATATGGTTAAGAGTTTGCTTTTGTACGTTATCCTATTAAACTGTTTTTTTTCGTGAAATGGAAATATTTTTGGAATATAGCTGGTTTTGCAGTCAGTATATATTAGTTCAATTTATTTAACTTTATGGCTGTCAAATTTAGTCTTTTAATCACGCTTTTATTATGCTAAGGTGAACTTGTGACACAAATGTCAACATCACTGTCATTTTAATTTTTTTTTAAATGAGTTTTTTTTAAGATAAAATGTTTGGTTTTACTTTATGGTCGCGTATGGCATTATCAAAGATAGGTAACAGTTACAATACTAGGTGGGCTTAGGTACTTATTCGAAACAAAAAAGTACGTAGGTATTACATACTCATTATTATATTCTTTTACATTTAGGTATAAATGGGCGTAAGCAAAGCTTTGCATTTGTGTGAGTTTTATTTTATTTATTTATATAAAGCTTACAAGAAAAACACATACATTTGAATTGCAACATTAAGATGCAACAAAAACTCCTTCGAGTTTTACCGTGCATTCGGGTCGTCAATCTTATTAATTCTAATGCAGGTATTCTGAGCACAATATTTTACCTTAAGGACCACTGAATATTATTATGGGAGGTAGAAAAATATAAAGTTGGCCCATATCGGTGACGAGTGAGTCGACACCACACTGGACGCAACCGCGGCCGCCACTTCGAGCAACAGCCACACATAGATGTAGGTACCATAGTACAGCGCATAGCTGTGACTATACAGGCTGCTCCATAACTAAAAAGTCACATTTAGTAATTATTTATTTTAATTTTCTAGAAAATATTTTTTGAGATTTCGTTTTAAATTTTGGTTGGTGATTTTATCTTTGAGGGACATAGGAAGTTGGTTTATTAAGTGGGGTACTAAATATTTAAGTGTTCTTTTCCCGTACAGGTTGGTATAGCGAGGTAGTGAAAGTTTCTTATTAGCATTACGGATCATAAGGTTCAGGAAGCAAAATGGACTTTCCAATAGTTAGTCCTCTAGTCATGACGTCTTTCAATCAATTGGTCTCCCACGGCAAAACACCCATGGAGCTAATCGTCCTCATTTCAGTAAGTGTTTAGTAAAAATAGCCTTCAACTAAAGTTGACATTAAATCAAAACGTGTTTGATGCATAACGAACTTTTCCATTTCTTCTTGAAATTAAACCTCTTTAGATTATCATTTTTCATTGTCTATTTTACGATTGATTTTATCGTAGATATCTTAAGTAGACGTCTACAAAAGTGCATAAAGACATAAAAAATTAGCTTGTTTCATGGTGTCTAGAGACGAAAGGTTGATATGCGTTTTAATATACAATATGCCGAAGAGATGAAAAAACTTGAAGAAGTTTTTGTGAATTACACCTTATGAGTTCTTGCTAAGAGTTTCTAGTATTAAAAGAACCCTCAATGTGTAACATTTCTGTTCCTACTCATTCAATGCAATGTTCATTGTGTTGTTATCTCAAGTGTAATTTTACGTTCGTCATTTTGTCGGCTATAGGTACCTACAATAACTCTAGAAATCGAGGACCAGCGGTCCCAACTCCGCCAGGATCTCATGGAGACTTGGAGGGTGCGACTTAAGCAACCCAAGTGCGGAACCACCGTCATCGCGGCGGTGAGACCGATCATGGACAAGTGGCTGCAGAGGCAGCATGGTGACCTCACGTATCGTGCGACGCAGATCGTTGGATGCCTCGGTAGCTATCTGTTTCGCATCCATCGTGAGGTCATACCCCGGTGTCAACACTGCGAGGTCTCCGACGACGACACCGCACGCCACACGTTGGTGGAGTGAGCGTGGGCGAGTCAGCGCCGGGACCTCGTAGTGGGTCTGGGCGTGGATATCATCTCACTGGAAACCATGCTCCAAGCCATGGTGTCCAGCGCCACTAGGTGGAACGCGGCCGTGTCCTTCTGCGAGCAAGTCATGCTCGCGAAGGAGGCGGCTGAGAGGGAGAGGGAGCGTACCCTCCCCGTTGAGTTTCGCAGTCAGCGGCCAGGGCGCCGCAGACTGATCTACGCCCAGGACCATCGACCTCCATGATCGGGGCCTGAGGACGGCGGGATAGCCACCCGCCGTCCTTACAGAAGCAGGCTAGAAGGGTTGCGTGCTGCGGGGCCTTTGCCCCACAGCAAGCAACCAGATTCACTCACCGACGCGGGATAAAACCCAACCCCAACGAAGCGGGATTTTCATTCCGACCAAACCCCCGAAGAGGCCACGCAGCTAGCCAAAGTCCACCGGGCGCCACTGGAAATACCTTCTGGGGTCACCGGAGATGCCCGCAGCAATGGACATGAGAGCGGCCGCGTTCCCGCGGAATTTAAAAAGAAAAAAAAGCTACCTACAATAAGTTAATTTTTTTATAATTTGAATATAATGTTTAAAAAATACAAGAGAAAATGTCGTTTTCCATACCTACCTACCACCAGCATAATGTCATGACAGGTAGGACTTTAAAAGGATACGGACCTTTTTCTCTCAGGGCCTTTTACGTTGCGAGTAAATACTCGCAACGTAAAATTGCGGGCATTGCGGACGTTGTGCTCTCGGAACATACAGTCATTTTCAATTGGAGACGTTTTGCTCTCAGAGCGTTTTAATTTAGAGTCGATATCTATTATTATATATATAAAAAAAAGTCGTGTTTGTTACAACACTTATAACTCGAGAACGGCTGGACCGATTGCCATGGTTTTTGATTTGTTGGATTTGTTTCCGTCACGAATAGCAGAATACATCTTAAAAACAATGAAATAGATGCTGATTTGTTTATTACATGTAAAACATTAGTTGTACAATCCTGTCAAATAGTGTAACAACTATTTATTTTTTTGGAGCTTATATTGCCTGGTTGCTGAGAACTTTAAGCAAAAAATTTTTTTTTTTCTGAAGTGTGCGTTCAGAATTTTTTTTTTGTAAAATGTCTACAAAGTTCAGGTAGTGTTATATTTGTTTGTTTTAGCAATTAATTTTCGAAAATTATTTATTAATTATTTAATTTTTAATTCCCGAAAATAATACCTAAGATTTATTGTACAGTAAAAACATAAAATCATCGGAAAGGAACAAAATAAAAAAGAATAAAAAATCAGTTGGTAAAGGTTATAAGAATAAGGAAAAAAAATCTACAGGTTAACAAAAGTGTAAATGTGTTTTTATAGGTTGTATATGATTTTTCTTGATAAGATATACGTAGATATTCATACGTAGTGGTTATATACTCTTTGAGCTATTGTCTATGTCTCGAAAGTTGTCACTGTTATTATATTTGGTGGTTTTATGCGAGTGCACATTTTAATAACAATGCCGCGTCCTAGAAGATCTAATCTTTCCCAGCGAAGCCATAATGCAATTAGGCAACGGAATATCGCGAGTCAATTATCTGATGGAGAACGAGAAATTGCACGAGAACAGCGCCGCGTTAGTATGGAGCAAAGAAGGGCCTTAATTCGTGCTTCTCAAACACAAGAGCAAAGAGAGGCAGCCCGTGAAACGGCTAGGTTAGAAACGAGAAATCGTCGAGCTTATCGTACAGATGAACAGAGGAATAATCTTCGAAGTGCAAGAAGAAATGGTTCAAGTATTGATTTGAATCGAGCAGCGTTTCTGTATGATTGCACCATCGACTACAGCTTGCATCGTTTAGTTTGCATTGGTCCAATGGACGTTGTTTGCCAGCATTGTGGAGCATTGAAGTTTGCTGGTGAAACGCCTGGTTTGTGCTGCCTTAGTGGTAAAGTGAAATTGCCATTATTGGTCCCGCCACCAGAGCCATTGTGCTCCCTGTTTTATGGCGAAACACTAGAATCACGACATTTTCTAGCGAACACTCAAAAATACAATGTCTGTTTCCAAATGACTTCATTTGGGGCGGAAATTATCGAAGAACACGGATATAATCCGACATTTAAGGTAATTTACGTTAAAAACTTTATTTTCTATCATTGTAAAAAAATCTGGAATGTAGTTTGTTAGATTTCTGTATTTGTCTCTGAAATAAAAATGGCATGATATTATTTGAAAAAAAAAAGTGTTTGTAAAAAAAGTGTTTGTAAATCTAACTATAACTATGGTTTTGACTTTACAGATTCAAGGCCAGATTTGCCATCGTATTGGATCATTGCAACCTATAGAAGATGCACAGCATAAATTCTTGCAAATATACTTCATGGGCAATATGGAAGAACAAATTAACCGGCGTCAAGGGATCAACACAGCTACGAAAAGAGTAATTCTCCAAGATGCAAATGCTTCATGAACATCATGCATTGGTCAGGCTGTTCAAGACTGCTTTAGAGCGCATGCCAAGTGATGACTATAAAGTTGTGATCAGAGCAGATAAAAGACCAGCTGTCACACATGAACGCACATTTAATGCTCCAACAATCGATGAAGTGGCAATCCTGATTGTTTGTGAAAACTTGGAAACACGTGATATTGTACTTACACGACGCAATACTGGGTAACTACAAAGAATATATAAAACACACCGTTCATATGACGCGTTACAATACCCGCTGATGTTTTGGCAAGGAGACGATGGATATCACTTTAATATCAAAATGATTAATCCATTGAATGGTAAGATCAATATTGTTGTTTTCATTTTAACTTGATATACATTTTATTCTGTTTGCTTTTAGTTCTCAAAAAAAGTTGTAATTTCTAATTTAGTAGAGAGTAGCTGTAAGAGTCGTTAACCTATTACGGGTTCTAAAATACAATTTTTACTGCATTTGTTTCAGGTGAGGAAACTACCAAGAAGGTTAGTTCGATGAATTATCACGCATATCGTTTGATGATTCGTGAAAATTCTGACAATTATTTGTTGCGATTTCGTCGACTGCTTCAACAATATTGCGTTGACATGTACGTTAAAATCGAAACGGAGCGCCTGACTTTCATTCGGTTGAATCAAGCTAAATTGCGTTCGGAACAGTATATCCATTTACGCGATGCAATTAGCCCAGAAGGAGATTCAGAAAATGTTGGTCGATTGACTATTTTACCGGCGACATACATAGGTAGCCCGCGTCATTTGCATGAATATGCGCAAGATGCAATGACATATGTTCGTAATTATGGTCGGCCAGATCTATTCCGAAATGAATCCGAAATGGATAGAAATTATTCAATTGCTGCTTCCCGGACAAACATCAAGTGATCGACACGATATCACCGCACGTGTTTTCAGGCAACAAATTCGGTCACTAATGAATTACATTGTTAAGCAACACGTCTTTGGGAATACTCGATGCTGGATGTATTCAATCGAATGGCAAAAACGAGGCCTACCGCATGCTCACATTCTGATTTGGTTAGTCGAAAGAATTCGGCCAGATCAAATAGATGACATCATATGTGCGGAGATTCCTGCTCCTGAAACCGATCCAGACCTACATGATGTTGTAGTCACGAATATGATTCATGGACCGTGTGGCACTATCAACCGACAATCACCGTGCATGGTCGACGGCAAGTGTTCCAAACGGTATCCACGAAAATTGACGGCAGAGACCATTACAGGCAACGATGGTTATCCATTGTATCGGCGTCGATCACCCGATGATAATGGTGACCCGATGAGAACTATCACAACTAAAGTGAAAGGAAACGATTTCGTAGTTGACAACAGTTGGATTGTTCCATATTCGCCACTTCTTTCCAAAACATTCAAAGCACATTGTAATGTTGAGTATTGCAATTCGGTCAAGTCAATTAAATACATTTGCAAATATGTCACGAAAGGGAGCGACATGGCGGTTTTTGGTATCCAAACATCCAATAATAAAGATGAAATCACGCGCTATCAAGTTGGTAGATATGTGAACTGCAATGAAGCAATTTAGCGTATATTTTCATTCCCTATTCACGAACGTCATCCCACTGTTTTACATTTGGGGGTGCATCTAGAGAACGGTCAGAGAGTATATTTCACAGCGTCGAATGCTGCTCAACGTGCCGAAACACCTCCAGTGACAACACTGACCAGTTTCTTTGCGATTTGTCAAAGCGATCCGTTCGCACGAACTTTGCTTTACTCAGAAATGCCACGTTATTACACTTGGAACGCTACATCGAAGAAATTTCAACGTCGGAAGCAAGGCGATGCAGTTCCTGGTCATCCAGATATGCGTTCTACTGATGCTCTTGGTCGTATTTACACAGTTCATCCGAAGAATGATGAATGTTTCTATTTGCGGTTGTTGCTGGTACATGTTCGAGGGCCAACATCATTTGAATCACTACGAACTGTTAATGGTATCGTGTGCCCCACATTTCGTGCAGCATGTCAAGAGCTAAATTTGCTTGAAAACGATACTCATTGGGACACGACAATCGCTGAAGCAATTATTTCTGCATCTCCAAGTCAGATACGCACATTATTTGCTATTATCATTTCAACATGCTTCCCATCGAACCCACGTGACCTGTGGAACAAATACAAAGATAACATGTCACAAGATATTTTACATCGAATTCGCGTCAGCTCAAGAAATTCCGATCTTGAGGTGAATGAGGAGATCCATAACCAGACTTTGCTCTTGATCGAAGATATGTGTTACCTCATGTGCGGCAGTTTGTTAGTTAGGTTAGGAATGCCAGCGCCAGATCGCGGAATGAATGACGCATTTAATAGAGAATTGGAACGTGAACGTGAATATGATCCACATGAACTAATCCAATCAGTTCAAACGAATGTACCTCTGTTGAATCCTAAGCAGAGGGAAGTCTATGATACACTGATTAATGCAATTGATGATGGAAATGGCGGCTTATTTTTTTTGGATGCCCCCGGTGGAACTGGGAAGACATTCCTCATGTCATTGATTTTGGCCACTGTACGTGCGAGATCTGAAATTGCGGTAGCAATTGCTTCTTCTGGAATAGCGGCCACATTGTAAGACGGATGCCGTACGGCTCACTCAGCGTTAAAATTGCCATTAAACCTTCAAACTACTGAACAACCGACATGTAATATTTCGAAACACTCCGCAATGGCCAAAGTTTTAGTTGCGCACAAACGCGCATTGGAAGCACTAGACCGAACATTAAAAGATCTGCGCAATGACTCGAGATGTTTTGGTGGTGCAATGATTTTATTATCTGGCGATTTCCGACAAACACTACCAGTCATTCCAAGATCTACTGCTGCCGACGAAATAAACGCTTGCCTCAAAGCATCAAATCTGTGGCGATATGTAAAGAAACTTCAACTGTCTGTAAATATGAGAGTTGCATTGTTGAACGATCTATCTGCTGATGATTTCTCGAAGCAATTGCTGACTATCGGTAATGGCCGTGTTCCTGTTGACAAATCGAGCGGTTTGATTTCATTTCCTCCAAATTTTTGCATTTTCGTATCATCAAAAGACGAGCTTATCAACAAAGTATTCCCGGATATCATTGCTAACCACAAAAATACTAAATGGTTAAGTGAGCGAGCAATTTTGGCCACTAAAAATAAAGATGTAGATGACCTCAATTTTATAATTCAAAATCAAATCGTAGGTACTCTGTATTCATTCAAATCTATCGACTGTGTAACAAACGAAGAAGAAGCCACTAATTATCCAACTGAATTTTTAAACTCCTTGGATGTGCCTGGTTTACCACCGCACAATTTAAAACTTAAAGTTGGCTCAGTAGTCATCATGCTTAGAAATTTAAACCAACCAAAACTGTGTAATGGAACGCGTTTGGTGATAAGAAAACTGATGAGCAATGTGATTCACGCGTCGATACTTAAAGGAAAATTTAAAGATGAGGAAGTTCTTATTCCAAGGATTCCGATGATCCCAACGGATATGCCCTTTGAGTTTAAACGAATTCAATTCCCGATTCGTCTTGCCTTCGCCATGACGATCAACAAATCACAGGGCCAATCCTTGACTATTTGTGGCCTCAATCTAGAAAATGCATGTTTTTCTCATGGCCAATTGTACGTGGCATGCTCACGTGTCGGCAAACCATCCGCTTTATTTGTTCTTGCGCCTGACCAAAAAACAAAGAATGTCGTTTACCACAAAGTGCTTGAATGAAAATCCTATTAATGAATTAATCCGAGTTTTATTTTTTTTTTTCCAATATGGACAACATAGTTTTCAATCATTTTTTCTGACATGAGTTTGAAGTACTTAATTATTATTATTTTTTTTTTTTTTTATTCTCATTTTGTATGTATGTTTTCATCATCATTCATCATAATAAAATACTTTTTTGTTTCTATCTATATAAATATATTATTTTGTATCATTGTTTTACGTTCATCAAAGCCTAAATTAGTTCAGCTAAAAAGTAACACGACATTCATTGACTGTTAGGCGGTACGAAGTTCGCGGGGTCAGCTAGTGTGATATAGTGACACTACGGGTTACACGGTTAGTGTCCCCCGATGATTTATGGTTTTTAAAATTCTCATTGAAATACTCTTCGTTAAGTATATTTAGTTTCACTTACTCATGTATCGGTATTATGTTGCAGAAGTGGAAGAGTTGATGATAGTCATTTGTGTAATTATTTTTTATATTTTCAGGCACAATTTCTTTTAGGATTCTTAATTGAAGTACGTATATTTGGTCAAGGTGGCTTTTAAATGTCCTTCCGTAGCTTGATAATCCATATGCTATTATGGATTCTGCTAGCGATTTATAGAGAATGAGGAGGGTTTTGAATGGAACTTTATATTTAATTATAGAAAATTTTGCTAGAATTGCTCTTAGTTTATTACACACTAGGTTAATATGATCCCTCCAGTTAAGGCGGTTATCGATCGTTCGTGTCGTTCGTGAGTGCAGTGTACGTGAACGTTTATGTGACCTCTTTTACACACACATGTGTACAACACACAGCTACAAAAAGAGTTTTTACTCTACTTTTCGTGGTCACTCACACAAATGCAAAGATCCGCTTATCCCTCGCCAACTTATACAATATTAAGTTATATTTATCATATATTTGGAATGCAGCCAAGCTATACCGGAGTGTTTAAAGTAATACCACGTGACATGTGAAGTGTTTGCCGAATGTTTGCTATAAACGATGGTTTCAGAGCCACGACATCGAACGCTTTCTGTAATGTTGGCGCACGTACGTACACCGTGCGACACGTAGCTTAGAGATGTGAGAGAATCTATACAATAAAGTTATCGATAAAAAAATGGTTTTGATGTTCTAATTTAGTAATATAGGATTTAATTATATTAAAGTCTATTATGCTGCTGCGAGGCTAAGCTGGTCAGTGTAAAAAATAAAATTGTGGTAAAGTATATTGTTTTAATGTTATCATTTAGAATCGATAATTTTCGAAGTTCATTGCTTGGACTAACATAGGATATACAAAGTGAGACCTTATCGTTAGAAAGCAATGTCTTACACGCAACCTGAATGGACAGATTAAAAGAGACATGCTTTAAATTTCCATAATTTCAATTAAAACTATTATTCAAACAGAATCGTGGTAACTTTAAAGTACAATCCAACAGAAACGTCAGGAAGAATGTAGTATTGTACCTACTTTAATATCATAATATCACGAAGTTCAGTTCAGAAATCAGGCAAGGAAAATAAAATTGTCAATACTTATTCATAACTAGCTGTTGCCCGCAGCTCCACCTGCGAGTTATAGCTTTCTTGATCACCAGTTACTGATTTATTATGTATAGCTGTTCAGCGATATTGTATCTTAAGATAAAATATTAAAGTATCTTAGCCGTGTGCAGCGCCCCTTAGTGAACTCCACTGTGGGTTACGTAACCTACGACAAACTTCGGATCGAACCGCAAAATTAAGTTTGTTTCTTATTGTATATAGTTTTCCGGGATAAAAAGTTTCCAGTGTGGTGCCCAGGATATTAAAGAATAATTATACCAAGTTTCATCGTAATCGAACTGGTAGTTTTTGCGTGATGCCTGAACAAACAGTCAGACAGACAGACAGACAAAAAAAAATTTAATCACATTTTATACCTAAAATATTTTTAATGTTCGCGAGATCTACTGTTATTAAATCATCTGCCATTATCTTTTTCTTAGTTATTAACTATAAACAATATAGTACTAATACAAAGTTATTAGGACCTAATGACAAACAGTAATAAAGTTAGTAAGCTCGCGTTAATTTCCCTTGAGTTGAGTCTGATGTGTTATGACGTCATAAAACGTAATGAATTATTACTGGCAACGGTTTATCGCTCTGAATTCATATTGCGTATAAATACAGTAAAATGAATACATTACATCTATCATAGCTTTTTCATATTCGATATTTTACTCTTTTTTTAACAAGTGGAGACAGTTATTAATACTCTTCATACCAGACGAAAATTATAAATTAACAATAAAAGTCCGAAAACCGGCCAAGTGCGTGTCGAGCTAGGCATAATATAGGGGTCCATAGTTACAATTATAAGCTCTAAAACTCCTAAACTATCAAAATTATCTAGTCACTTATAATTTTCCTTCAAAGTTCATTATGACTTTTTTTTCAGATTTTTCGAGCTAGCCGTTTTGATATTAAAAGGGGGGACACTCTGTTTTAACAAAAAAAAGCGCTTTAAAGTTGAATATCTCGCAAACAGACTCCTAAATCAAAAAACTGTTTTAGCAACCTCCCAATATTTAAAAAAAACTATCTAATGATACCCCGACAAGACGGGGTTGACGCGAGAAAAAAAATCATCCCCACTTTACTTGTAGGGAAGGTTCCCCAGAAAAAATATTTTCCATAATTTTATTTTAACTTTTTGTCGGAATTCTAAATACACATATCCGTGCAAAATTTCATCTTTCTAGCACTAACCGTTTAGTAGGAAAGCAGAGGACGGACGGACATGACGACACTATGGGTTCCGAGACTTTTACTACGGAACCCCAAAAATGTCAGTGCCTAAAGCCAAGCTTTGAAATTTTCGCGTTGCGCGCAATATCTTTGTTTTACCTTTTAACGGGAATAATCACAATCATGACGTAGCTACGAGTATAACCTTTTCTTTCCTGATGTTTTAACCAGGTTCTATCTTCAGAATAACTTGGTTATAATAAAACGATCTTTTGATATTCTAATTAAAATTAATTATTATACTAATTGGGTCTTCAAAATACACTTCAGAAATTGACACAGCTACCGACTTCAAATTACCGAAATGGGACCAAATAATTGTTGGAATGGGAGCAAATTGATTTGGGACCACTTGGGAAGTAGTAGCTTTCATTTAAAATAAAAGATCCGTTCAAATATAAAAGATAAAAACATTAAAAAAAGACAGTCGAATTGAGAACCTCCCCCTTTTTGGGAACTCCGTTGAAAAAGAAAAAAGTACAAAATGACGATATCGATTAAAAAAGAAATAGTTAATTTATCATCACTAGTTACATTTCTAATACAACTCACGAACATACATGTGGCGCTCAAATTTTGCCCAAATTTGATATCATTTACATAATCTTAACTAAACAGTCAAATTTTCTTAGTCTCAATAATAAATTGAGGATTTTTTATGTTAAATTTTTTCTGTTCGGTGATGAAGTCCTGAGTTCGTTCTCCGGGTCGACATAATATAATTATTTACCTACTGGAGTTTTAATGCTTCCTATGAATTATACATAAATGTATGTACGGAGGAGTCTCAATGTACTAAGAAGTGGTTACCCATCCTGATGCCGACCTGGTTAGCGTTGCTTAACCTTTGCAATCAGTTACCAGACACCATTTAGCTATATAAGCCCAAGGTATGGGCCAGCAACTGAACGTGAAAATTCCCAGTAGACAAGGCTCTTACTTTAATATACCCGATGTTGTACCTACTTACTATGAAATCTTTGATACAATGGTGTGATTATGGGTCCATAATATTAAAGGGGATTTTATGTGTTTGTTGGGCATACATTAATTCTACGAAGGATATGTTATGTTTGGTTAGTATGAAGGATTAGACACTATACCTAAGTTAACAGAGTCTCAACATGTACACAATACAACATGTACTCAACATGTATTGTGTAACATGTTCAGGTGACAAGTATTGTTTAACATGTTTAGAGTGTGTATGTATTATTGTGTTTGGGCAGTCTATATTTTGTTCAAGGACATCAACAATTTAGATTCAATTTTTTTATGTCTTCAAACATATTTTGAACACACTGCAAAATTTAACCTAAATTAGTATTACTATTACTAGTGGACCATAATGTACAAACAGTGGACTTTGCGAACATTAAAAACATCATTGGGGCTTTTTTCCAACATTGCTCCCAATCAAAAAAGCTCAGGATATAAAATGTTTTATACTAAAGCTGGGTACTGACGATGAAACCATTTGGTTTTCGCAACCATCATTTGTCAGAAATTATGGTTGCTTCTCAACCGAATGGTAATGCATCCAAACATGGTACCATTGACGGTGCTACCGTTTGGAACACATGGCACACATTGTGCATAGCTTCACCTCTATGGTGAAGCTAAAAAGGATGAAGTAAAAAGGATAGTTTCCCAAAATTTCTTTCACTTTAAACTCCAAATGAAATACATTTCATGCCTATAACCCCGCAGGGGTAGACATAGGTGCATTACACACCCACAATTTGCCAGTATTTTTAGTCCCACGTAATAGGGGGCAAGCCTATTGCCGTCACCCATTTAATGGGTTATGTCCAAAATGGCCGAATGAATTTATAAAAAGTCTCGGCGTCTCGGACTAATATCCAAAATATTTTAAATAAATTTCCAAAGTTATCTGTGGATCTCAAAATATATCTCACCTACATAGTATAGTTATCTGTGGATCTCAATCTATTTGGAAATCCAAAATGTTTCGACAACCATCAAAAATGGGATATTGGCCCGTCAATTTTGATAAATGATGGTTGCGAAAACCAAATGGTTTTATCGTGAATGTGGACCGTAAGGAACACTTCTGCTAAGTTTCGTGGAGATCGCATTAAATATGTGGCCGCTTGTCTGGAATACACATACCTACAGACAGCAAACAGATTAGAGAAAAGCATAATTGTCCAGTTTTGAAATGTAGACGCATCGCTCACTTATCATCGGTCAAATATTTATTTTGAATGTTGCAAGTGAAATCGATTCTTTAATTTGGAATTACAATAGATAACATAAAATTGGCTCATCCCTTACAACTACTTCTACTATTATATAATCTGTGCTATTAAGACAAAAGTATTGCCAAAATATGGAATTAAAATGCATCACTGGGGGCCCACAGGGGGATATAGCGATAGATATAGAAGCGTCTACATTTTGAGATTGGACAATAATTTGTGCTTTCGTCCGTCTGTACGTCGGTCTGAACCTATGTGTTCCGGGCTAGATCATAGAGATCGGATAGGCCAAGTTTCATGGAGATCGGATAATAAATGGGCTCCATTTATTATCCGATCTCAACGAAACTTGGCACAAGTATTCCTTTCCTTGAAACAAATTTTTCAACTTCAGTTTCTTTGGATAGGAGGAGGAACCAAACAATGGTTTTTAATGTTTGCGAGGTCTACTGTATGTTGGACCATACGCACACAACTAGTTATTATATTAATATGTTTTACTTACCTATACTGTCTGAATAAAAAAAAACAAACCTTACAAAATTTTCAACTTCAGTTTCTTTGGATGGGGGAGGGACCAAACAATGTTTTAATGTTTGCGAGGTCTACTGTATGTTGGACCATACGCACACAACTAGTTATTATTATAATATATTTTACTCACCTACTGTCTGAATAAAAAAAACAAATCTTACAATTGTATTTATATTATTGTTTTACTTCTTTATCTTGCGTAACAACTGTTGGTTCCTGTCTGAGCTGTATCACACGCTCATTATGTGGCCGCGTCACTGTCAATTCAATTGTCAATATGATACTGTCAGTGAGGAACGACAGGGGTCTTGCAGACAAACGATCAAACGTTCTAGTTTGGGAAGTGAAAAATAATATTTTCATGATCATAATATTCTAAAAACATTCTAATATTATATTGACCAAACGAGCAAAGCAAGGGAAACTTTCTACATTTCAGTTTTGCTGTCGTCTGTCTGTGTGTATGTGAGTATGTTCCGGACCAGTGGCCACATTTTTTAACAGATTCCCACGTAAAATGGCGAATGATGTTCATTGAATGAACACATTTTTTTCCTAGTGAGTCCATTTTTAGATTGGAGGTGAGAACAAAAAGCCCGAATAATTATAATGTTTGAGTGGTCTAAGGTTTAACTTTTTATGGAAGACCACTAAGTAACTAGCATATTTATTTTCGACGTCGTAAATTTTAGTACTCATTAAGATAGTAATGTTCGTTCGTTGTTCGTTGTTCGTTAAAAGATAGTAATTGCTCTGATTTTGCTGAAACGAAGCCTAATTGTTGCCTCAAACCTAGTTTAGTCTTGAAAAAACCCACCCCACTTCGTAAGAAGGTGCTATTCTGCCAACCCATTCGGAGAAACATGTGATTATGTACGTTAACCTATATAAAATATTCATATCTTGAGTGTTTGCTAAAATTTTCTTGAACTGTCGTATAAATATATAAACGCTAGTCTGTGCAGTCAGACAAGCTCGAAATCACTGTAAGTGCGACTAAAATATTCATAATGGAAAATTTAGAAAAATCTCTTTATATTTTTCGTTGAATAGAAAACGTTATGCTAACAATTTACATTGTAAGAAAAGTTCTATTTTTTTACAACTCTCACAAGAGTTTGTTAAGTTGAACGCGTTATTTTCAGAAACTACTTCAATTATTGAGCGGAGCGAAGCGAAGCTCTATCTTAGACGACAAGTGTAAATTGTTTGTGTGCCAACTCCTCCGAAACGGATCGACCGAATTTGACTAAATTTGGCATGCTGGTCGACATCATACCCGGGAGTGCATATCTCCGAAATCATGAAAATAGAGCATAAAAAAATTAAGAAAATTTGCTTCGCTCAACATTTGCAATTAGTAGCATGCATTGCATAAGTACCTAGTTTATAAAGAAATTATAAAAATTACAAAAAACTGAAATGTCATCGGGAATAATCGAACCCACCCACTGTTTGAAATTTTGTGAATTATACCTGATTTCTATTTAAATATCGATTCTATTTTCACCCTTGTGCTTAATTAATTTAGTAAAAAGCATCTAAATGATACGTTTGTACCTAAGTCTGGATGTTTCCTATGTATAATATGTATGTATTTCCAAAAAAAATGTATATAAGTATTTATATCTTTATATCATTTATATTATATCAGCTCTGCTTAGTTTAAGGCTAGATGGCGTTGTGTGAATTGTCCTAACATATTTATTTATTTGTTAAATACTTTACATATTTTCACATTATTGGTAGGATGCGGAGATTAGGGGCAATTCGTTCACGAAAGTCAGCCCAGGACCAGTTACCCCTTTAAAAATTATAGTGGTCAACTGGACCCAGAGACTTGGCACCAATTGGTCAAAGGGTCACACATTTTATCTTTTTCTAGCAATAGCAAATGAGTTACAATAGCTTAATGCTTAAGGGGAACTTAGCTCTCAAAGTTCTGAAACTAAGTTAACGTACTTGCCTACTAAAATTGGTTGAATTACAATTACGCTGATGTCTCCGAGGGGTTAAGCAGAGGTGAATTTTGCCTATTTCTGTCAAAAGCCAGGGCTAATGGCACATGTTATGACATTGAAAGGTACTTCAGACAAAGTGGGTTTTTTGTTCGAAAACCTGAAGCGTTACATAGTGATTAGATTTAATCCAGTCCAATGATTAACTTGTAACAGAATACGAATAGACATTAAACATTCAGTGCCTAAATCAAAGCTAAGTTCATATTTCAAAGTTTGAAATGATTAGACGTAGACCTGTTTAGGATTAATAATAATAATAACCTAAAGAGATTTGGAAAGGCCCTGTCGTCATTTCAAGGGCCTAAGCCATTAGTCTCACCTTCACGCGATGTACTTGTCGCTTGAATGTCAAATTAAAAAATTTGACATTCAAGCGACTCAGTATCTAAGTAAACCAATAAATATCTACTAGAAAAATTCTTAGAAAAAAAAAACTGTAAATTGTTGACCGAACGAGCGAAGCGATCGAAGCGTCTACTAGACATTTCGAGATTAGACAATTTTGCTTTCGTCCGTCTGTCTGTATGTATATGTTTTCCGGGCTAGCAACCACAGTTTTTATCTGATTTACACGAAACTTGGCACAAGTGTTCCTTGATTTAATACATTTTTTTTCATCATGAGTTTTTTTGGATTGGGGGGATAATAAGTGCGCAGCATAACAAATTAATAAATTAACGAATATGACCGCAGCTAGACCAAATCAATTATGTACCTACTCTATATTGTACACAGCCAGACATCACTTAAAAAGAACAGTAGGTACAAATGGCGAACTTATCCATAGAAGCGATGTCTTCCAGACAACTTTTGAATGTAGCGACTAATTATTTATTAACTAGTTGTAGTAGTCGCCCTATGGTCAAACAGTAGAAGACGACGTACTCGAAGTCAGACAGGGTGAGTTAGGAGCGGTGGTACTTCGGCTCAGTCGCCGGAAAACCACCGCCCCTGGACCCGATAGCATTCCGGCCCGTGTATGGGTCCTGGCCCTCGAGGAACTCGGGCCTCGACTGAGAGGGCTCTTCAGCGCATGCCTCGAAAGGAGCCAGTTTCCCAAGGTGTGGAGGACGGGGAAACTGGTCCTGATTCGGAAAGCGGGGCGGCCGGTGGACTCACCGTCCGGTTACCGGCCGATCGGCCGAAAGTTTGGTCCCCAAAGTGACGGGGGCAGTAGCCGCGCTTTCGCGACTGATGCCCAACTTGAGGGGACCCAACCCTTCCTGCAGGAGACTGTACCTGGGGATCGTGCGGAGTATAGCCGTGTATGTACGGGGCTCCCGTATGGGCGCCGAGACTGACGGCCAACAACACTGCTGTTTTACACAGATCGTTGAGGACCTTGGCCGTCAGAACAATAAGAGGGTACCGCAGGATCTCCCTGGAGGCTGCATGTCTCCTAGCCGCGACCCCTCCATGGGACCTGGAAGCGAGAGCCCTTGCGTCATTGTTCCAATGGCACAAAAAGGCGCTGGAGCTGGACCACAGGCCTGCGTCTCGAGAAATCGAGGCTCAGCGGTCCCAACTCCGCCAGGATCTCATGGAGACATGGAAGGTGCGACTTCAGCAACCAAAGTGGGGAACCACCACCATCGCGGCGGTGAGACCGATCATGGAGGAGTGGCTGCAGAGGCAGCACGGTGGCCTCACGTATCGTGCGACACAGATCATCACCGGGCACGGAAACTTCGGTGAGTATCTGTTTCGCATGCATCGTGAGGTCACACCCGCGTGTCAACACTGTGAGGCTTCCAGTGTAGACACGGCATTTCACACGTTGGTGGAATGCTCAGTCTGGGCGAGTCAGCGCCGGGACCTCGTTGTGGGCCTGGGTGTAGATACTCTCTCGCTGGAGACCATGCTACGAGCCATGGTCTCTAGCGAGAGCCAGTGGAACGCGGCCGTTGCCTTCTGCGAGCAGGTTATGCTCGTGAAGGAGGCGGCCGGTAGGGTGAGGGAGCGTATCCTCCCCGCTGAGTTCCGAAGTTCCATTGCCGGAACAGATCGTCGCGAGCCTCCTGTCTTCAGCGATCGACCTGCTCCGGCAACGGGTGACCTCCTAGTTGTCGCACCAGGGCGCCTTCCTCGTAGACCCTCTTAAGGACCCCTGCTTCGAGATCCCACGGGGGACTTTGTGCCAACAGGAATTCCGCCTCAAAAGACACTGTGCGGTACGCCCGTGCAGCCTTCTGTGCCACGATCCGCTGCGGTCGGTAGGTATTTCAGGGTCCTCCCGATAGTGATGGAGGTGCCACTCACCACAATTTGGGCATCTCGAGGGGGTCTCATCCGAGACCTATGGAAGAAAAGGGCCTCGGACTTTTCGAGGGCCACCTTGAGGCCAAGCACAATTTGGGCATCTCGAGGGGGTCTCATCCGAGGCCTATGGAAGAAAAGGGCCTCGGACTTTTCGAGGGCCACCTTGAGGCCAAGCACCCTGATGCGACCCACAATCTTCGCCGTGCCCGCGGTGGCAAGCACGGCAGCGTCTCTAAAGGTGGGTCCTCGCGCGGTGACAAGGGTATCGTCGGCGTAACAGAGTAGACCGACGCCCTGAAGAGTGGTACCGCGCAGGACCCAATCATAACCTAAGTTCCACAGGAGCGGACCCAACACCGACCCCTGTGGAACACCACACGACATTTCCCTGCGGACTACGGCCGACCGAGTCGGGTAAATGATGGCCCGGTCGACGAAGTAGTCCGCAAAGACGCGCCCGAGGTACCACGGGACGTTGTGGTACCTCGCGGGACCCTTCCGGACGCCAAACACTTCGACATGAGGGACAGCGTCTCATCTTCGATTTCCGGCATGATGAGGCCGACAACACGCCCAGGAACGCCATCAGGACCAGGGGCGCGGTTCCTGAGTTTTAATTTTAGGACCGCCACCCCCAGTTCGACGTCGGATACGGGCGGGACGGCCCCGTCATCCGGCACTTCCCGGCTTGGTGCCATACGGGGACCCACTGTTCCCGCTCGGGGAAGAGGGAACTGACCACTTCTTCTACAAATGGCGGCTCGAAAGAGGTGGTGAGAGGGGGAGCCCAAGGCTTGAGTTTACCACTCACAACCTTGTAAGGCTGCCCCCACGGATCCTCATTCAGTCTCTCGAGCCACTCCTTCCAGGCAGCATCCTTGGCTGCCCGGATTGCCGAGCAAAAGACCGCTCGAGCGGCCCGGTACGCGGCAAGCAGCACCTTCTCCTGGGTAAGGTCTCTTTGGCGTCTCCCGCGACTGCGGGTGTACCGTCGCTGAGCTGCATGAGTTTCCGCAGCCCAGCGAGGTGGGGACGCCACCAGTAAACCCGCCTTCGCAGGGGTACCGGCCCTGCCCTCTGCATCACCGCGTCGCAGACGCGAGCCATCACACCAGCGATATTATCCGCCCTCGCGTCTACGTCCAGGCCGTCGAAATTAGAAGTGGCCCAGCGCTCGATAATAGCCGCCTCTCTGGTCAGCTCCCGGCCAAGCGTGTTTAGACGCTACCGGGGTCCCAACCCCTGCAAGGGGTAAAGACTTTAGTTAAATTAGTTTAGTTTAGTTCAGGTTAGTTTTCACAAAAATCTCCACCAAAAATATTGATTTTAGTAAAGACTAGAAACTGGGGGGGAAATCCCAAAAAAAAATATTTTAATGTTCGCGAGGTAGACTGCGAGTTTCGTGAAGATCGGATAATAAAGGGGACCGCTAGCCCTGAAAAACATTAAATTGTTATTGGACCATATTTACCCCAATTGCCTCTCAATCCAAAAAAACTCACGACGAAAATAATTTAATAAATCAAGAAACACTTGTGCCAAGTTTAGTGAAGATCGGATACAAACTGGCTGCTAGCGCGGAACGCACATACAGACAGACAGACGGACGAAAGCAAAATTGTCCAATCTCGCAATGTAGACGCTTCGCTCGCTCGGTCAATTAATTATAACTAGAAGGAGAAATCACCAAATCTATAAGAATAATATTCATAATATTCTTCATGTCTTCTTCATGTATCTTTTGTATTTAATTGTCTTAAATATAAAACTATACTAGTTTCAATACAAAGTAGTCTTCGCCCACACATTAAAACGTCAGCGTATTATTAATATACATTTTTAATATAATTAAACGGCTAAGAATAAAGACATCGGAGATGTAGACGATAAATTTATATGTATGTAGGTGTAATTTGTTGCTTCAAATTATAGGTTAGCCTCTAAGGGCTACTGTTTCAATTTTTTATACTCTCAGGGTCAATGTACCTATCGGTAAATGAGGCGAGATTATTTTTGTAACCATATTGTAAAATATTAATACTATGACATTTATGTATGTTTTCACGAGAACACTACTATTTGTAGGTTTAACCTAAATAACCATAGATGTATTATGAATTGAAGATTGACGGTTTATCGGCTCTTTGCCTAGGGGCCCACTTTTGCTAATTTATTTTAGTTTTTAGATAACAAGCTTAGTTTCATTTTGTGCTTAAGTTTTATTATGATTGTTATGACATTCTTCTGACATTATTAGTTATATTAAAATTTTACATTTGCAATATAGTCCACTGAAATGTTACATGAGTTTTGCATTTTTTAGAGGACGCAATTTTATTTTTGGGACAAGTGTAAAGGAATCTCTATATGAATCATCTCAGGAATATTAATTAGAAAGTGATATGTAGCGTGTAGTGTGAAAGTGAATACCTTTGATGATGCCATATATTGGGGGGAAACCGGTCAAGATTTTAAATAATAATGAAAATTGTGGAATGTATTAGTGAGTTTATTCAGAATGTATTATTATGTCCACGAAATGCCGACAATCGAAAGCATAAATAATACAGCATGAATGTTACTAGGTGTGAGTGCATAAATTTTTTCTCACTTTTTTGCTTATAACTTCTTTAATTTTTAATTTAGGGCAAAAAGTTATTCGAACATATTTGTAGGCAAAACAATTCGCTACAAATTATGACTATGCAAATCTTTTGTAAGACGCATAGTTTCCGATATATCGCGAAAATAGTAAAAGTGTTTTCACCCCTTTTTCCAAGATGGCGGCCGGGGGACAAGGGTGGCGACCCCACAAACTTGAGGTTAAGTTTCTATTGACCCTCCACACATGTCCCAAAAAAAAAAAAAGTGTCCTCTAAAAAATGCAATATTCGGTTCTTAAATTGTAACATTTCAATGGACTAATATTGTATTTGATTGAAATTTTTAACTAACTACTTTTAATGATTTAGGTATGTAACTCAATTTTGCCACTAACCACATATATCCATCTACGCTGTAGCATTACTACCTAAGTACGCTGTATTACTACATTCTGGCAATAAAATGATTTGATTTTTTTACCTTGTTGTTTTAAAATAAAATCCCCAAAAAGATATTTAATATCGATATATACGATTATTGGGTTTTTAAACACAAAAAAATCTAGTCTCATATTAATAACCAGAGGCGCCCGGCAACGGACGTTAGAGCGGCCGCGGCCTTGGGCCGCGGAATTAAATAAAAAAAAAATGTCTCATATTAAGCCGAACTTTTGTGTACCTTAAAACTTCCTCTATTAAATAAAATATTAAAATTCTTACCTATATGTATAATAGAGATAACTATCTACTTAGGAAAATTATTATAGAAATGACAGTATTGTTAATTATTATAGATTTTAATTTATTTTGATTACATTTTGACAGATTTCCATAAAATGGCAAAGGCTTATAAAATATCATCACAATAAATAAATAATTTAATTTATCGAGAATGATTTTACCTTAAAAAAATTAATACGACAAGTTTAAATGTTTAATGGCTATTCAAAATATTCATAAAACCGCAATAAAATGAATATAATAGCAAATTGACAATAAAGTGGAAAAGTTTAAGTTTTTTTTAACTTCATGACAAATTCTATTAAATCAATTAAATCGTCGCCGCCGTCACATCACCCAAAGATTCAATAATAACAGGATTAGAAATAGGTAAATCTTAAAAGAAAAATATTAACGCTTAAATTAAAAACATCGTAGGTAACTATAAATTCCGAAACGACCCATAAACTTTATTGTTATTAAATACATACTACCTTTTTATTCTGATGACATTGATTGCTCGATATTTCTTAGCGATATTTATAGGTTTATGATGTAGAACTGCTTGGTAAACGTAGATAAGAATTCTCTGGAATATTTGAAAGTTAAGCTTCCGTATTAAAAAATAGTTTTGATGAGATATAAAAATTGTATTTAATGGTGATTATTTCGGACTTAAAATTAGTTTCTTTAGAGTTATAAAACTTTTGCGTCTCATTATCTATACTTTATTGTGTATGGAAATTAACTCAAACATCAAACAACTCGTGTACGTGGTTCAATATAGACGTGTGAAAGTTGTACGCTGTTGTTTCACTGGATCTGCCCCTATATACATCATAATACAGTCCACTACAACTCCATCTGGGCACGGCTATTAGGAGAAGGCTATATTTCCTCCCTAAAGCCATATTTGCCTACACTGCTTAGCAGTATTAGATAAAGATTGTGTGAGTAATGTTGATGAGTTGGACTGCAGTGTTTATTTAATTAAGTACTAACTAATAAGATTACACCCGGGAGCTACATCTGCCAACAAACTGCTCTGCAGTTTGGCAGAAGTAAGATTTTTGTATTTACTGTGTGTACTTAGTCGAGAATAAATGCATTTTTGATTTTTTTTTTTTATACGGCTCCAACTACCCCAAACGACTGCCATAGATGTTTGTATGACAACCGAGACCGACGGTTGAGCGTGCTCTACAAAGCATACTACACCTATATGCTGTAAAATGTTTTATGCGTTGCCCATAAATAATGAAAATAATCTTATCAAATAAAATAAAAACTTAAGATAAAACTAATCTCGTGTCTATGATATAAAATCGTCGTAAATTATTTTGGAACGAGACTTCCTGTTGTATCACAAAATAAATATGGTAAGTAATTATTGAAAAACGTATTTTTTACTTATGTTAAAAGAAATTAATTACTTACATGTCATGTTGTGTTCTATGTTTTATTTATGAGGGTAATCACTTATTAGTTGTGGATATTATTTTACGAGATTTTTATATTAATTATCTATGAGAGAACAAATGATTCGAGTCTACTTACATAACGTTTAAGATTATTAACGTCAAAAAATGAATTAGGACCGAATAATTGTCGGAAACGGACTAAATTAAAATGGGATCACTTGGGAAGGGCCACAAATTTTAGAGCACTTACAAAACGTTATGTGAAATGGCATTACAAACGTCTGATATTTACATAATTATGTTCTAAAAATATTTACAACACAAAATACATACACACACACACACACACACACACATATCACGAGTATATCCCCGAGGGATTAGGCAGAGGTGCATTACACACCCACAATTTGCCAGTATTTTTAGTCCCACGCAAGCCTATTGCCGTCACCGTGCACATTTTATGCATTTTAGGCACGGTTATGTAAAAATGGCCGAATGAATTTAATAAAAAGTACCAGCTATATTGTAATTTTGAAAAAAAAATTTAAGCTAGTTGCCTTGAGCTACGTACCGCTATGGCACAGCCAATTAAAGTCCTGGGCGTCTCGGACTATACCATACTATAGAAATACAAAATATCGTAAAAAAAATCCTTCGCGTCATTGCTGACGGAGAAGGATCCCAGAATACTGGCTGTGTTACCACGTTGGATGACGATATTTATTCTTTGGGCCAGAAAACAGCCTTCATGGTCCTGAGAAGTATCGACTAAGCCGTTAAGCAGTGGGTAGTAGTACTGTTCAATTAAATTAAAAAAAATCAAAATCGTTTAACCCAGTTATAGATATGAGGAAACAAACATAAAAGAAAATAAACTAGGTATGCAATGCCTTCTACTAATTGCAAATGTTGAGCAGATCAAATTTTCTTAATTTTTTTTTGCTATATTTTCATGATTTCAGAGATATGCATGCAGGGTATGATGTCGAACAGCATGCCAAATTTGGTCAAAATCGGTCGAGCCGTTTCGGAGGAGTTGGCACGCAAACGATTTACACTTGTCATTAAGATAGAGCTTCGCTTCGCTCCACTCAATAAACACACAGTCGAATTATGCACCTCCTTCCTCTGACATCATACATTATGCATACATATTATATACAATCACGCCTTTTTTTTCGCAGGGGTAAGCAAAGGCATACATTTATAAAGTACATTTTTGAAAAAAACTCCCTATTCCACAAATATTATTTTCTGACCGGTTTCGCCTTATGGCATCATCAGAGGTGTTCACTCCTACTTAATCCACACACATAATTCACTTTTATAACACATTTTCTACTAATATTATTTATTTTTACTTTCAGAAACCATTTCGTTAATATTATGTGTGTGGATTAAGTAGGAGTGAACAACTCTGATGATGCCATAAAGCGAAACCGGTCAGAAAATAAAATATTTGTGGAATAGTGAGTTTTTTTCAAAAATGTATTACTATAAGTTCCACCAAGTGCCGACAATCGAAAACATAAATTATATATACGCATATTTCAACAGTTATTAAATTGGTATGGTCAGCCTGGGACCACGCCCCGATGAAAAGATTTATCTAGTCTAATCGTTCCAAAATTTAATGTAGTCCAATACAGCTCCTTTGTCTAATCTGTGGTATTGTTCAATAGATTGCCTGTTGAGTACAAATCAATATGCAATCATACCACTTTTAAGGTTAAATTAAAAATATTCTTACTAGAGAAATGTTATTATAGCGTGGAGGACTTTATGAATGATAGAACATCAGCAACAATTGACATAATCTATTTCACATTTTATCTCGAATTTTTATTATGACTTGTATAGTTATTATTGACATTTAAATTTTTTATGATTTGATGAAATATGATAATTGGTCTTGTGTTATTTCTATTGGTAGGTTGACATTATTTAATTGACATTTATCTGAAATTTTGTATTTTTGTTTATGTAGGATGTAGGTATTAGTTATTATTTATTGACATCTTTTTTAATATTTATCAATTTTTATGTTTTTAATAATTATTATGTTTAATTTTGACACAAATGTTTGTTTATTAAGAAATAAATTACTTATGACTTATGATGTAACTCGGTCTAAACGTCAGACCACTATTATCTACTAGTGGTTCTGTGAACCGTAAACTTCGGGAGCGGCTTTGTTTAGAAAATTTCTTCTTAAATTTTCTTTATTACTCTTTCATTTGCCATCCAATCTAAAAAATATCATTAAAATGTTATTTATTGTAAGCAAGGAGTGTGTGTGTAAAGTTTCGTGCAAATAGGTTAATAAATACGGCCTCAAACATGATCTGACAGAATCGGTACATGGGTACAGACGAAAGAAATTCTCCCCAGTCTGCAAGTTGAAACGGAGCCTTCGGTCGCTTCGCTCCCTCAGTCAATAAGGCATAATACGCGTTTAAGTCCCGAAAAGTCGACTATTAAAAAGTTATTAAATTGGTCTTATTGACCTTACTGTCTTAGTTGCCTTAGTTGTCTTAGTGACCATTTTGGGGCGGGGCCCCAAGTGATTAGATACTACGTCCTCGCCGTCCGCCCTGGACCCCAACTTGACCACGGTAACGCAGTGGCAAGTTGGGTGACCGAACGTATTTAGTCTGAACTTGGTGCCAATAAAAATTGTGATCATTATGAATAGTGAACCCGACGATACCCCCGGTCCCGATACTGCCCTTTCCCGGGCAGTATCAACCGACGACTTTACGCATCCATCACGGACTCCGATGCAAATTGATTTGGGGGCTCGCGCCGCGCAGCCTAGCTGCAGCGCGATGTCGACGCCCCAAGGAACTGATGCTGCTGGGACTGACGATGGGTCAGCTCCCAGCAGTGTGAAGAAGAAGGGCCGCTCTTCTGCGACGAAGAAAAGGACCCTCGAGGAGAAGGGGGGGCCGCCGCGCGACCGTAGCACCAGCTGCTCCTGGTGGGGGTCCCTCCTCTCCACCGATTCGGAGGAGGAGGTGCCGGTCAAGACGGTGCGTACGCGTCTCGACGCGTACAGAAGGCGGCCGCCAACTCCTCCTCCATCCTCGGTCCAACTGTCCCAGCGAAGTCGCCGGGAAATCGGTGGGCCGCCCGCGCGGGAGCTGATGAGCGTTTTTGCCCGTATGAACGCGGCCATGCGGGGCAACCGGAACGTGGCGGGGAGGAAGAAGATTGTGGCTTCACTGGTGGATGAAGCCCAATCTTCCCTCAACAAGCTCCTCGCGCGGAGCGTCACTAAGGAGGAGGCGAGGCTCCGGAAGCAGGTGACGAGCCTGGAGGCGGAGCTCGCTGCTTCCAGGAAGCAGATGGATGACCTGTGGCGGGAGGTCGCTGACTTGACCAAGGTGGTCAAGGCGCCTCCCGGTCCCATGCTGCCGCCTCCTCCTCCAACGGCTGGACCAGCGCCAAAGACGGCGCCACCCACAGCGCCCACCACGGCGCCCACCAAGGCGCCCACGACGGCGCCAACCACGGCGTCCAAAAAGGCGCCCACCACGGCGCCCACCATGGCGCCCACCACGGTGCCCAACACGGCGCCCGGATCGCCGCCACAGCCTGTGCCGACTATGGTACAGGTCCTGACGGCGATCGAGAGGCGCCTCGCGGTCCTGGAGGACCGGGCGTACCGCCCTCCGCTAGCACGTCCCGCGTTCTCATACGCGGCGGCTGTTAGCGGTTCTCCCGCTCCAGGACCAAGCGGCACACCCGCTGTCCGCCGCCCCGCTCCGCCCCAGTCCGCTCCAGCGTACCGGTTGCCGGCCGAGACCGCGGCCCAGGCGCGGAAGGCGAAGGGGTGCGGCAAGAAGAGCGGCACCCCTGCCGCCTCCTCTTCCTCTAACGCTCCCGCTGCTCCTTTACATCCCTCCGGACGGGAGGGATGGGAGGTAGTGGGGGCCAAGAAGAGGAAGACGAAGGCCACCAAGAAAGCGGCCAAGAAAGTGGCCAAAGCCGCCGCGGCGAAGGCGCCTAAGAGGCCCCGCGCTCCTCGCTCCACACCCGTCGTCCTTACGGTGACGTGGGTGTGGAGAGGGGTGTGGGGTACGCTGATGTCCTGAGGACCGTGAAGTCCTCAGTCAACCTCTCAGCCCTCGATATCCAGGGGGGTCTCCGGTGCAAGACGACACGCACCGGGGCTCGCCTCCTCGAGGTCTCAGGCGCCTCCAGCGGCCCTAAAGCTGACGCCCTAGCAGCGCAGCTTAGGGACGCGCTGGACGCAGAAGCCGTCCGCGTCACCAGGCCCACCAAACGCGCTGCATTGCGCATCACGGGTCTGGATGACGCGGCCACGACGGAGGAAGTAATCTCCGCCGTCATGGAGGCGGGCGGCTGCCCCCGTGACCATGTGAAGGCTGGAGACATCTCCTTCGGCTCCACTGGTCATGGGATGACAGTCGTCCAGTGCCCCGTCGCGGCGGCACTGAAAGTGACGGACGGACGAAGCCTCCTCGTAGGGGGCTTCCTAAAGGCGCAGGTGCACCTCCTTCGTGCCCGGGAAACCAGATGTTCCCGGTGCATGGTGGTGGGGCACGTCGGAGTGCAGTGCACAGTGGAAGTCACCGTGGGCGATCGGTGCTTCCGCTGCAGCCGGCTGGTCACAAGGCAAGTGCCTGTGATGCCCCGCCTCGCTGCTTTAGATGCGAGGCGGAGGGCAAAACTGCGGAACACCGCGTCGGCAGCACAACCTGCGCCGCCTCGAGGCCAAAGCCTCGTCCGTCCGCTGAGAGCGGTGGGGGTGCCGCTACTGCACGGCCAGATGTTTCTCGGCGGGATGCTGATATGGACGTCCATTAATGTCTGACGCCCATATCCGCATCCTGCAAGTGAATTTGAACCGCTGCCGCGCTGCTCAGGATCTTCTGTACCAGAGCATCTGGCAGTGGTCCATAAACTTGACCGTGGTCGCCGAGCCGTACTACGTCCACCCGGGAAGCCCGGAGGCCCTACATAAGCCGACACTGGACGAGACTCAGTTTGAGCTACGGCTCACTGAGCTCGACGTCGTCTACGCTGCGTGCCGTCCTCGACCTGTCCTGCTCCTGGGAGACTTCAACGCCTGGAGTGAGGCGTGGGGCTCCCGGGAAACCAGGGACAAGGGGAGGCTTCTTGAGGACTGGACCAGAACACGTGGTCTGGAGGTCCTCAACCGGGGGAATGTTGCCACCTTCTGGCGGCTGGGGACCAGCTCGGTCGTGGACGTATCGTTCGCGACCTCTGCCCTCGCCGCCCGTATTACTGGCTGGCACGTGGAGGAGGGTGAGGAGACGCACTCGGACCATCGGTACATCCGATTCGATGTCGTCCCCCCACCTGACCTCCCACAGCCGGTAGAAAATCCCCCGGATCCGCGTTGGGCACTTACCATCTGGATCGGGAGGCTCTCCTGGAGGCATCCATCGTGCAGGCCTGGATTCCGGCACCGGACCGGCCGGCCGATGTGGATGCCGAGGCGGAGTGGTTCAGGAGAGCCATGTCGCAAATCTGTGATGCGGCGATGCCTAGGGTTACACCCAGACCGGCAAGGAAGCAGGTGTACTGGTGGTCGCCGGAGATTGCACAGCTGCGCGCAGCATGCATCTCCGCCCGCCGCCAGTACACCCTGTTTCGCCGGAGGCATCGCCGCCCAGACGACGCGGCAACCTGAGAGGCGGAGCTTTATCAGGCTTACAGGGAGGCTAAAGGTAAGTAGCGCGATCATGCGCGTCAAGAGCCTGACGGAGGAAGCAGTCTCACAGGGCAAGGTGGTGGTGGCGGTGTCTCTTGACATCGCCAACGCGTTCAACACCTTGCCATGGAGCTGCGTTAGGGAGGCGCTCGTGTATCACGAAACGCCTCTCTACCTCCGTCGTATTGTCGGGGCCTATCTCTCGGAGAGGGCCATAGCTTTCCCCAGCTGGCTCGGGCCAGCTCGGCGAGATGTGTCGTGCGGTGTTCCGCAGGGGTCGGTCCTGGGGCCGCTTCTGTGGAACATCGGCTACGACTGGGTGCTGCGGGGTGCGTTGCCTGAGGGCGTCGGCGTAACGTGCTACGCCGACGATACCCTCGTCACGGCGCGGGGTGCAACGTATCAGGAGGCAGCACTCAAGGTCACGACGGGTGTTGCTCAAGTCGTGGGTCGGATACGGCGGCTGGGACTGGAGGTGGCCTTGCACAAGTCCGAGGTTCTGTGTTTTCACAGACCTCGGAACGGTCCACCTGAAGGTTCCAGCATAAATGTGGGAGGCGTTAGCATCGGCATCAAGCCCTCGATGAAGTATCTAGGGATCGTACTTGATAGCTGATGGAACTTCGGACCACATTTCCGAAGTTTGGTCCCCAAGGTGACACAGGCATCGGTCGCACTTTCGCGACTGATGCCCAACCTAAAGGTACCCAACGCTTCCTGCAGGAGACTGTACCTGGGGATCGTGCGGAGTATGGCCCTATACGGGGCTCCCGTATGGGCGGCACGGTTGACGGCCAACAACTCAACGCTCCTTAACAGACCGTTGAGGACCTTGGCCGTCAAAACAATAAGGGGCTACCGCACGATCTCCGGAGAGGCTGCATGTCTCCTAGCCGGGACCCCTCCATGGGACCTGGAAGCGAGAGCCCTTGCGTCATTGTTCCAATGGCGCAAGGGCTGGAGCGGGACCACAGACCTGCGTGTCGAGAAATCGATGACCGGCGGTCCCAACTCCGCCAGGATCTCATGGAGTCATGGAGGGTGCGACTTGAGCAACCCAAGTGGGGTGCCACCATCATCGCGGCGGTGAGACCGATCATGGACGATTGGCTGCAGAGGCAGCATGATGACGCAGATCGTTACCGGGCATGGATGCTTCGGTAGCTATCTGTTTCGCATCCATCGTGAGGTCACACCCCGGTGTCAACACTGCGAGGTTTCCGACGACGACACCGCACTCCACACGGTGGTGGAGTGCTCAGCGTGGGCGAGTCAGCGCCGGGACCTCGTAGTGGGTCTGGGCGTAGATACCCTCTCGCTGGAGACCATGCTTCAAGCCATGGTCTCCAGCGGGAGTAGGTGGAACGCGGCCGTGTCCTTCTGCGAGCAAGTCGTGCTTACGAAGGAGGCGGCCGAGAGGGAGAGGGAGCGTGCCCTCCCCGCCGAGTTCCGTAGTCAGCGGCGAGGCCGCCGCAGACTCATCTACGCCCAAGACCATCGACCTCCATGATCGGGGCCTGAGGACGGCGGGATCGCCACCCGTCGTCCTTACAGAAGCAGGCTAGAAGGGTTACGTGCTGCGGGGCCTTTGCCCCATAGCACGCAACCAGATTCACTCATTGACGCGGGATAAAACCCTACCCCAACGACGCGGGATTCTCATCCCGACCCAACCCCCGCAGAGACCACAGAGGTGGTCAAAGTCCGCCGGGCGCCACTGGAAATACGTTCTGCTTGTAACCAGAGACGCCCGGCAACGGACGTTAAAGCGGCCGCGGCCTTGGTCGCGGAACTAAAAAAAAAAAAAAAAAGGGACCATTTTATTGCAAGGTTCTTTTCGCAAACAGACAAATTTGGCATTAATTTTGAATAAACCATACAGACTGTTTTTTTTTTATTTTGCGGCCGCTCCTACCTCCGTTGCCGGACGTCTCTGGTACGCACTAGAAAACCATACAGACTACAGTGACTGTAATTTACATGAATGACATTTGATTTTTACCGTTGGTGCATGCGTTTCGTTGTCAAAGTCCCTGTTGCAATTTTCGGAATCAAAATTGCGATTACGTGATAAGCGAACTGTTAAAACAAAGTTAAACCTCTCGATACCGTTATCTGTATAAATCTTAAATGAAATACCTATTTGTGACATTTACATTATCTTCCAAAATTTAATTCTGTAAACTTCAATGTTGATTTACTAGGCAATGTTTTTAAACAGACATAAATGCCTAGCCGTCGCGACCTTCCATCATTGACCTCCAGAGGTCTCTGAACTCGTTGTATGTACCCATTTTATTGGGTAATTATTTTGTCGTGTGATTTATATAGCCTCCGCTAGCTAAGATCCATGTCTTAACGTCATTCAAGTCTAAGAGTTTGTTAAGCCTGGATAGGAATGCCGTTTTAAAATGAAAATTTTATTTTTAATTCTTTTAACAATTTAAATCAAAGAAAGAACAGGTTAACAGATTTGCTTTGAAATTGTTTACTATTACTTACCTCGATTGGAATTGCCCGAATGTTTTATACAAACCTTTGCTATCATCATATTAATTCGTGCTATTAAGTTAGTATAATGTATGAGCTATGTATTTTTGTGTGAAAGAGTACCAAATCTCGAAGTATCCATATACATTTTATGGTTTATAGTATTAGTAGAAAGTAGAATACTTTAGGTATTGAGCGAAGCGAGCCGAAGGCGAGCGGAGCTCCCATGGAGCAGGTTAAATGTAAAATGTTCGGAGGTTCGTTTCTCAGCAACCTCTTGACCGATAATTAAATTTTTTTCACCTAAATTAATAGCTGATTTCAATTAAGGTCGTGACGAAGCTCAAATATTCAATTTAAATAAAAAAAAAACTCTTTGCTCAATACGAAGCCGCGCACTGTTTACAGCAGCTTAGCTGTACCTAGTACATTAAATAATTTTATTTTTTTTGGACATTCTCACATGAATGTCAAGCATCAAGCTACAGGCATCCATTAGTTTGTATTTTTTTTAATAAAATAGGGGAGTAATTCCAACCGGCCAGTTGCTGTACTAATTTATTAGATAATCTGTTAATAATGAGCATAAATCCGGTTGAGGCTCTACTAACGTCATACTCGAATCTGGCTCAGAATGGAGTTTAATTAACACGCTCGTGCTCACCCGTAGGGAGGTAGGTACTCGCATGCATATACACACATGTAACCACTAATTCCGTCAACCGATACTTAGAGGGATATTCCTGTCTATTACTACTGTTACTGGACTTACTGGACTGTATTCAAGATTATAAAACCAGCCAAGTGCGAATCGGACTTGCGCACAAAGGGGTCCGTACCAAAACGCAACTAGCCTACTAGAGTTTCGAAACGAAAATCTCTTATACAACAGTAATGTCCGTCCGTAAACAACTTTCAACTCGAGACCGGTAAGAGCTAGAGACTCAGTGTAAACGCCAATTGACTTAGCATAGTCGAAAACCCCCCAAAATGAACTTGACCTCTGACCTCAAGGTCAAGGGCAAAACGAGGTCAAATCGATACCGGTAATAGACAAGACCAACTGCAATTAACTCAGCATGGTCAAAGACCTCTAAAATGAACTTGACCTTGATCTCTGATCTCAAGGTCAAGGTCAAATCGAGAATGGTAATAGTTAGAGACTCAAGACCAGCTGCAATCAACTCAGCTTGGTCAAAGACCTCTAAAATGATGTTAAACTTCGTGTCATGTGACATTTTTTAGATTTCATGAAAAAACTATCGAAAACTCTAAAATATAATGGCAAAGTTTGCCATATTTTTAATTTGTTTTAGTATTTGTTGTTATAGCGGCAACAGAAATACATCATCTGTGAAAATTTCAACTTTCTTACTATCGCGGTTCACGAGACGGACGGACAGCGGAGTCTTACTAATAGGGTTCCCGTTTTACTCTTTGGGTACCTACGTAACCCTAAAAACTATTAAATTTGACCTTACCAAAATTTTAGGAGCCCAAACCAACATGTCGATCAATAAACGAGTCTTTGGCTGATATAAAGTTCCCAGTTAACGGCAATAGGCTCTCTCCCTATGTTGTTGGAACAACCATTGATGAAATATGGGCGTATAATGTGCGTCTGCTTACCCCTCAGGGAGTGGTTATATAATACTACTGACTTACCTACTAGCAGATAACCACGGCTCCGCCCGCGTGATTTAGTTTTCTCATTCCCAATTCCCACGGGGACATATTACCGGAATAAAAACTATCCTATATCATCTAGCCCAAATTAAACTAATATAAGCTTGTGCTATGGGATCTAGACGACTGATAAACATACTTATATATTTCTAAATACATACATGTCATACATAGAAAATACTCAAACTCCGAAACAAACATTTGTGGATCACATAAATAATTTGATTCGACCCGGAATCGAACCTGGGACGTTAGGGTTGGCAGTCGCATACTCATACCGACGGTCCGATAGTCGACATTCTAAGTATTATTATTCCATTCCACAAATAGTTAAAAGTTATGTTGTGTCCTGGTGCCCAGGGTCGGGTACTTTAGAAGACATGTACGAGGCAAAGACAACTGTGATTCGCGTCGCAGGCCAAGACATCATAATCATCATCATGACATAGTATGAAACAAAGTCTGTATGTATGCTTAGATATTTTAACGGATTTTAATGCGGTTTTAACCAATAGTATTGTAAGTTATAAAAATAACACTATAAAATATAATATGAAGAGTATATTTACAACACAATAATCACTGAAAAAACATTTGAGAGAAGTCCTTAAAAATAATATCACATTTTAAAATCAAATACAGATTTATAAAATATGTCACCGGAGTCGGCCAGCATTACATCATTGAGGTATAATAAAACCTACAACACGCCCTCTTAATGTGGGACAACTACCAACATATCCTGGACAAATGACTGTTGCTTAAGATTAGGGAGTGCCTTGGTTAACAAGTCAGCAGTCATCTGTTCGGTCGACAAGTACTTTAGTTCAATAATATTATTAAAAAACTGCTTTGCGAATATAGTGATACCTAATGTCAAAAAAACATTTGAGAGAAGTCCTTAAAAATAATATCACATTTTAAAATCAAATACAGATCTATAAAATATGTCACCGGAGTCGGCCAGCATTACATCATTGAGGTATAATAAAACCTACAACACGCCCTCTTAATGTGGGACAACTACCAACATATCCTGGACAAATGACTGGTGCTTAAAATTAGGGAGTGCCTTGGTTTACAAGACAGCAGTCATCTGTTCGGTCGACAAGTACTTTAGTTCAATAATATTATTACCAACTGCTACGCGAATATAGTGATACGTAATGTCCACATGCTTCGTGCGTTTGTGAAATACCGGGTTAGTTGCAAGCTTTGCCGCAGACTGATTATCACTATAAAGGGTTACAGCATTATAATACCCCGTAAGTTCACCAAGCACCGCACGTGCGTATACCGCTTCTTTAGCTGCTTCAGACAAAGCAATGTATTTATTGTAAGATATAAAGATAATACTAGAAAACATAATATGCAGAGTATATTAATTTACAACACAATAATCACTGAAAAAAACATTTAAGAGAAGTCCTTAAAAGTAATTGAGCGAAGCGAGCCGAAGGCGATCGGAGCTCTCTACGGGTGACTCAAATTATTTTTCAAACGATTTGTGTTAAATTGTTTCTCGGCGAATACTCGGCCGATTTCGGATTTTCTTGCACTCATCAATAGTTTACAGAATTACCCAGGTTGTTACGATGCCAGAATTTTGAAATTAAACTCGCTTCGCTCAAATATATGCTGCAGCGTAACGGTACGTTTCGCGACTGTGGCGATCAGTCACATTTTAAAATCAAATAAAGATCTATAAAATATGTCACTAGAGTCGGTCAGCATTACATCATTGAGGTATAAATAAAACCTACAACAGATAGTTATTCTCGAGGAAGGTTTTTCCTCTAGCATTATTATAAGACCAAAAATTAAAATGTTGTCCATCAACACGAAAAGAAGAATAAATATTTCAAGTTCATATCCAATGTCTATGTAATCCAAGCCTTCGATATCACATCATGACAGCCATTATGCACTAAACATGTTCGTCTCTATAAAACCACCCTTTAATTGCGGCTATTCCCTGTGAATTATTGTCATTCATTATTGTATCCCAGCTAATTAGAAAATGTCAATGGATGGGGTATAAATTTGTGAGTAATGTTACGAAAATAGCAAGTAATAAATCTTATGTAAGTACCAAATATTACAACAACACAAAATCACTTACCTATTTACCATAATCACTTACATACATACATAATGTATCACTTATTTGCCATTCGAAGACAGAGCCGTTACCAGAGGCACTGCCGCATGCTGCAGACACAGAGCCTATGCGGATACATTTTGCCAGTCAATGCTAGTCCCATCCCACATAATAGGGGCCGATTTTTAATGCGTTAGGTACCATTTCTAGGCCCTTTGCAGGGCAGGTGTACCGCTTGTAATTGAGGATGCCTTAGAGATGTTGATGCAGAAAACAATTGCACAGTGTAATCAAAGATAAAAGAATAGGTACTACAGTGTGACTGTGCAGCGAACGGCGAGTGGCGACTGGCGCGATGTGAAATAATGTGAATCACAGTTCACTCACAATCACAGTCAGTTCACAGTCCAGTCGCAGCTGTGATGTATGATTGGTGAAATCACGTGATTTATAACCCGTGATTGTGATATCATTACATGCCTACTACAGATGCCCGTTCCATCTAATAGGAACAGAACCATTTCTTTCTTCGATCGATTCTCTATAGGCAGAGAGTCTTACTTTACTTACTTTGCACTAAGCACCTAATAATTTTGGCAAAATGTTCGTAACATTCGAACACCGATAATGCCGTTTATGTCGCGATAAACCGAAATACCACATAAACTTACCCCATTACCTCATAAATCTTTATCATTGTTGGACATAAATAATGGCGTATAATAAATACCCTATCTAAAATGTATTGCACTTTATTTTAGCAATTTTCCGGTAATATTTTCCAATTAAGAAATGAACGAACAGAATTAGGTACCGTAGAATAATAAAGGGACACACAGACCTTAGTTTAAAAGTTTCTGACGAATCTTGTTTGATTAGATTTTTAACTCTTGTGCAATTGCTTGAGAAAACTAGAACTGATTTTATCGAAGTACTGGATAAATTAGTACTCGCTCAATTAACTCATTTTCCAACTTCTAAACCTGATTACTCGGCTATAAAGGCTTTCGATGATTTTTATAGTCATATTAAAGCTTGTGAATGTAAACTCAAAGATGACGGACGACAAAGGCCGCTTAATTTAATGTAATTTGATGGTACTCCTACCAAATGGTCTCTGTTTTATGAGAACTTTAGAAGTCTCATACACGACAACCCACGCTTGTCCGACGCTGAAAAGGTACAATACCTGGTGGGTAAACTATCAGGTAAGGCCCTAATAATATGCTCAGGCATTCTCCCTACCGCGCAGAATTATCTAATAATTTGGAACGCACTTTTTGAAAAGTGCCAAGATATTAGGGTCCAGGCTTCGCACTACGTCGATCAGCTGATTAATTTCAAACCTAATCAGTCGCTCGATACCTTACAGTTCTGCTCAGCTGAATCTGCTCTGCAACGATTACAAATAGATAACTTATCTGATTTTGTATTCACACATTTAGCGCTCCGTAAACTCGACAAAGAACTTGTCAGTCTATTCGAGCAAGCACACAAGTCGGTTACCTAATACCTACTCTCGCTGACCTTACTTTGTTCTTGAAGGAACAGAGCATATACTCAAAAATCTCAATATTCATAGTTCCAGTAAGAGCTTGCATAAAAGTAAACAAATACACGCATTCACACGAGCACACGCACCGCGCTCCTCCCGCGCGCGACTCGAACGGCGCCGGCGTCGGACAACAACAGGCTCGCGCCACCGCTCTGCCTACGCTCGCAGCGACTGGCTCGGCCAGCGTGCATAACAAGCCTTGTTGTTCGACGAATGAGCGCGCTAACTTAGATAACGTCTCGCTATCCGCGATGACTTCTGAACGCAATATTAATTCTAAAAACACTACAGTCTACAGTGCTGTTACCTACTGCTTCAGTACACGTTTACAGTCGCAATAGACGTCATAATATTCGAATATTTGCTGATGCAGGTTCTATGAGTCATTTTATTACTTACTAAGTCTTGTTGTGATCGATTAAAATTAAAAATAATTTATGCTCCTTCTACGATAAAAGGTATCGGTCATACTGAAAGTACCTCATATGGTTATGCAATTTTCAAAATTCACTCGCTTTGATCCCTTGAGTTCATACAACGTGGTGGTCCGCGTAATCGACTCGATTACCGATCGGTTACCGAGCGTTGAGATAGACACATCTCAACTCGCAAACCTCCGCGACTTACCTATGGCTGACCATAGTTTCTATAAACCTGGCCAGATCTATCTGATCTGATAGGTAATGAGATTTTCCCATTCCTGTTGGGAAATAGTAAAGTTATGTCACCACAGTCATCGGTAGTCACCGTGGAATCCACTCTCGGGTATTTAGCCATGGGCAAAGCTATTACCACTCATATTCACGCTGTCCAGAACACTCATAAAACATTTATTTGTTCTACGCAATCAACCCCTACACTCGAAACACTCGTTCAACGCTTTTGGGAACTCGAAAGCGTCCCTCATAAATACACATGAGTCCAGATGATGACGCATGTGAACGCATCTTTCAATCAACTTATTCGCGAGATGACACCGGTCGCTATACCGTGCATTTCCCATTAAAATACGATCCCACGGAGCTGGGATACTCAGATGTGATTGCGAAACGTCTGCTCCTGGACCCTAATATCTTGGCACTTTTTGAAAAGTGCCTAGATATTAGGGTCCAGGCTTCGCACTACGTCGATCAGCTGATTAATTTCAAACCTAATCAGTCGCTCGATACCTTACAGTTCTGCTCAGCTGAATCTGCTCTGCAACGATTACAAATAGATAACTTATCTGATTTTGTATTCACACATTTAGCGCTCCGTAAACTCGACAAAGAACTTGTCAGTCTATTCGAGCAAGCACACAAGTCGGTTACCTAATACCTACTCTCGCTGACCTTACTTTGTTCTTGAAGGAACAGAGCATATACTCAAAAATCTCAATATTCATAATTCCAGTAAGAGCTTGCATAAAAGTAAACAAATACACGCTTTCACACGAGCACACGCACCGCGCTCCTCCCGCGCGCGACTCGAACGGCGCCGGCGTCGGACAACAACAGGCTCGCGCCACCGCTCTGCCTACGCTCGCAGCGACTGGCTCGGCCAGCGTGCATAACAAGCCTTGTTGTTCGAAGAATGAGCGCGCTAACTTAGATAACGTCTCGCTATCCGCGATGACTTCTGAACGCAATATTAATTCTAAAAACACTACAGTCTACAGTGCTGTTACCTACTGCTTCAGTACACGTTTACAGTCGCAATAGACGTCATAATATTCGAATATTTGCTGATGCAGGTTCTATGAGTCATTTTATTACTTACTAAGTCTTGTTGTGATCGATTAAAATTAAAAATAATTTATGCTCCTTCTACGATAAAAGGTATCGGTCATACTGAAAGTACCTCATATGGTTATGCAATTTTCAAAATTCACTCGCTTTGATCCCTTGAGTTCATACAACGTGGTGGTCCGCGTAATCGACTCGATTACCGATCGGTTACCGAGCGTTGAGATAGACACATCTCAACTCGCAAACCTCCGCGACTTACCTATGGCTGACCATAGTTTCTATAAACCTGGCCAGATCTATCTGATCTGATAGGTAATGAGATTTTCCCATTCCTGTTGGGAAATAATAAAGTTGTGTCACCACAGTCATCGGTAGTCACCGTGGAATCCACTCTCGGGTATTTAGCCATGGGCAAAGCTATTACCACTCATATTCACGCTGTCCAGAACACTCATAAAACATTTATTTGTTCTACGCAATCAACCCCTACACTCGAAACACTCATTCAACGCTTTTGGGAACTCGAAAGCGTCCCTCATAAATACACATGAGTCCAGATGATGACGCATGTGAACGCATCTTTCAATCAACTTATTCGCGAGATGACACCGGTCGCTATACCGTGCATTTCCCATTAAAATACGATCCCACGGAGCTGGGATACTCAGATGTGATTGCGAAACGTCGACTGCACAGTTTGGAAAAGAAGTTAGATGCCAATCCAGATTTATGCTTAAATTATAATGACACTATCAGAACTTATATAAACCAGGGTTACTTAACTAAGGTTGATAACGCCTCCCCCTCTGATAGTTCATATTACGAGTACAATTCCGTACCGCGCAGTTTATAGCCCCGATAAGACTGTCTCTTCTAGAACCCGCATAGTCATTGACGCTAGCAGTAAAACTACTAGTGGAAAGTCATTAAATGACATCCTTTATACAGGTCCTAATTTGCAAACGAACATTTTCGACTTGTTAATTAACCTACGCATGTACTCAGTCGCCATGTCGTCGTTCCTCGCGATGAGGGTCGTCCGCCACCTCGCCGCTGACAGTCGCGCCAGGTTCCCCCTCGCCGCTACTGAGGCGGAGAGGCACATGTATATGGACGATAATTTAAACTCAGTAGACAGTGTAGATACTGCGGTGAATACTCAGCGTCAAATGGTTGAGATTTTCGCCTCAGGTGGTTTCAATCTCACTAAATGGATATCCAATAGCTCAGGTCTCTTAGACCAAATCCCCGCTTCTCAGAAAAGTGAAGATGTCATACGATTTGACACAGATCCGTCCACTCCGCATAAGATAATAGGAATGCAGTGATTACCTGCTACTGATCATTTTTACTTCCTTATTAAAACAGATAAGCAGGAGTACACTAAGCGCTCAATACTCTCGACTACCGCGCGACTATTTGATCCGCTCGGATTGATTAGTCCCGTAGTCACATTTATGAAACTTTTAGTACAAGAGTGCTGGATGGCCAACCTAGATTGGGACAGTCCTGTCACCCCCACTATCGCCAATAAGTGCGAACAGTTCTATAAAGAACTCCACTATCTAGAACGCATTAAAATCTCACGCCATGTCAGGTTACCTGCCCGTCATGTCACGCTCGTAGGGTTCGCAGACGCCAGCGAGAATTGTTACGGTGCCAACGTATACATACGCGTTAGCGCAGGTCTTCCACCTACTGGCATCGAAGTCTCGGGTTGCCTCACTATCTAAAATGCCGGTCGCTCGCTTAGAACTCTGCGCCGCGCTTCTACTCGCAAATCTCTTAGTCAATATTCGCGACACTCTTTTACAAAGATGTCAAATTGACAATCATTAACTCTAAAATCGCCGCGATACATTGGCTTCACGTCACAGGAACCTCCAATCTTGCCGACATTATTTCTCGCCCAGTCACCCCTAAAGCTCTAGTTAACAATAGGTTCTGGTTTCACGGACCCGATTGGGCTGCGTTACCTTTCTGACTGGCTTCTCAAACCATTTATCGTCAATATTAATGCATGTTCTGAGAACTTAGAATCAAAAGTCGTAAGTTTAGTGGCTTGCGATCCGCTCAATATACATCAAACGCACCCCATCGAAATAATGGTCGAAAGGATTTCGATGTGGTCGAAGTTATTACGCTCGCTTGTTTATGTTTTACGCATCTCACGCAAATTAAATTCACATGATCCGCTCAGTGTCCATGATTTGGATTATACTGAAAATTATATGAGTATATTCAGGTATATTCAAAGTAAACATTTATCTAAGGAAATTATTGAAATAAACAATAATAAATAAAAAATAATTCTTTACTCAAACTTAACCATTTCATTGACCGGGAAGGTATCCTTAGAGTCGGTGGCAGGTTAAGTAATTCGCAACTCGACTACGGTCAAAAACACCCTATACTATTACCTAATAAAAACTCAATTACTCATCTCATTATCGATCATTACCTCATCACAAATCTACACACGGGTCCAGCCCTCTTGCTCGCATTACTCAGACAAAAGTTCTGGATTTTATCCGCTAGAAATTTAGTTCGTCAACGCGTACACAAGTGTAACATCTGTCTTAGGTTAAAACCTAAGTGTACTTTCCCACGCATGGGTGATTTGCCCACCTATCGAGTATCGCAAGCCAAAGCATTCGTCTACACTGCCGTGGACTATGCTGGCCCATTCTATATTACTCACATTCGACGCAGAGGAGTTAAAAACCATAAGGCCTATGTGTGTCTCTTTGTGTGTCTTGTCACCAAAGCTATACACTTAGAACGCGTCTCAGATCTCAGTTCAGAGCTGTTCCTCGCCGCTTTAAAACGCGTCATCAGTAGACGAGGCCCCGTCTCAATGATTTATAGTGATGGTGGTACTAATTTTATAGGTGCAAAACGTAAATTGAATGAAATTTACGAGTTGCTACAATCCTCTTCGCATCAAAATTACATAAGTAATTATCTCTTAAACAATAAACTAAAATTTAAGCACAGCCCCCCCCTATGGGTCTCATTTCAATTTGTTGCCTGAAACAAATGTTCCAAGCACGAAAACTCACCTCTTTAAGACCATCGGCTCTCAAATATTAACCTATGCTAAATTTACCACATTAATAACTTTAGACTCTCAACTAAAAAGATATAAAAATTGTAATTATGTTAAAATAAGATAGACTTAAGCAGAAGTGTTATATAATTAACAATAAAAATAAAACATACCCTGATATCCCACCACAAAAGAGAATGAAAGGAATAGTGTGAAAGTGCGAGAGGAATGAAAGAAGAAATGGTATGTTACTAGAGAATCAGAATAAAAGATGATAGATTAAGGATAATTAAAGGAAGGAGCCCTGTGAGGGCTATTGCTCAATTATTTAGCCTTGTTAAAATTTAAATACTGTTTTTAATAGGCTTTGCCATTGGCAAAGGTGCGTAAATAAACAAAAAAAAAAAATAACCTATGAAGAGTTCACGACGGTCCTGGTTCAAAGTGAAGGCTTACTAAATAGCCGCCCGCTATGTGTTTTGAGTGCGGAATCTGACATTTCCGCGTTGACTCCAAATCATTTCCTAAACGTCACTCCTAACTTCTGGAAGTTATATACGTCCAGTAGTCAGGGTATGCCCGTTGCCAACGCAATAAATTAGACTACTGTTTAATTTTATTTAGTTTGAGATCTAGTCTTCCAATTTACGCTAACTATTTAGATTAAGTTATTTAAACGCTACACACGTTTACTCCATAACTCTACGCACGCATACGCTACGCACGATGTGAACGCTACCGCTACGCAATTCATTATAGAGTAAAACCTCTAGCCCGGCAAACTTGGCTTCACCAAAAATCACATTATTTATAATGTATGCATTTTATCCGCATGAGTTAGATTTATGGGGTAGATTAAAAAAGTATCCTGGATTCCTTGGTATAGATATCATACTATGTTATGATATAGATGTCAGGTACCTAAGTAGGATACATGGGGCACACTAAAAGTTTTGCACTTCTAGCTAATCGGAACTATTTCAATTTCGAATGTTATATTTTTTTAAACGTTGCAACTTTCTTAGTAATAAAAAAAAACAATTGGCGGGAAATCATTTGTCAATTGTTTTTATCACACACCAAAGTTTTACGTATGCAACGAAAATGGAATCAAGTCGAAAAGATTGTAGAGCGATGATTTTTTATGATTTTAAAAGTTTTCTCTCTCCGCAAGACTGTGCCGCTCGTCTTCAAAATGCTTTTGGGAGAGAAGCACCTTCTTTGAGCACAGGTGATGGTTTGCTGAATTTGAGAGAGGTCGAGTTTCTTTACATGACGAATTTCGTGAAGGGCGGCCTTCAACTGCCGTCAACGAAAATAATGTGGCTACTGTTAAGCGGTTAATTGAAGAAAACCCGCGGATTACCTATGAGACAATTCGAGGACTATTGGGGATTGGTATGAGTCAAATCCAGAAAATTTTACACGAAGAATTGAAAGTTCGGAAACTTTGTTGTCGTTGGATCCCTCATGAACTGACAGCGGAGCAGAAGCGGGCTCGCGTGGAATGGTGCTCACAGATGCTACTGAAGTACGACCACGGACATTCTAATGCTGTTTATGACATTGTCACAGGAGACGAAACGTGGATTTATTGTTTTGAACCCGAAACAAAACAGCAATCTTGTGAATGGGTGTTTGAAAATGAGAACAAGCCAACAAAAGTGAGGCAGGCGAGAAAAAAAAAAATTATCGCGTTTTTTTTCTCAGCTACGGGTCCCATCTGTACAATTCCACTTGAAGATCAAAAGAGTGTTAATGCCGAGTGGTATTCTACCATTTGTTTACCCAGGGTGTTAGAAAAAGTTCGCGAAAGACGACCCAAAAGCCGCGTTCTCCTACATCATGACAACGCTTCTTCACACACGGCCAACAAAACAAAGTCATTTTTAGCTTCCGAAAAAGTACAACTCGTCACCCATCCTGCGCATAGCCCCGACCTAGCAAGGCTAGCACCCCGTGATTTCTGTATTTTCCCCTAAATCAAAGATTTGGTCAGAGGTTTCACTTTTACCAACTCCGAAGAGTACAATCAGCACGTAGACAACATGCCTTCAGATCTGTGGTCCTCCTGTTTTAAAAAATGGTTCGATCGCATGAAAAACTGTTTAAAATGTAAAGGAGAGTATTTTGAAAAGCAATAAACATAATATTGTGGTTGTTTTTTTAAGTTACGCAAAACTTATAGTGTGACCTACGTATTAAATTAAAAAATGTAATGTTTTTAATTTTGGAAGTTAGGGTGTTAACGATGGAAATAAAATATTCTTTTGAGCCACTGTATTATTTATTGCAAAAGCCCTTAAGACAATATAGGGAAACTGAAGGTCCCCCCTCACCAAGGTATTAATCTACTTTTACCCTAGGATACAATTAAAGGCTATCCTAGATACTATGTTATTCTTTAATACAGGGTATTCGGTTGGTGTGCTTGGTCGGTGACGATAGATTTATGTTTAGAAAGAAACAGTGATAATTAAGTGTAAGATTTTCCATGATACTACCCGGTGAGATCCGACTCTCCTGCAGGCTGACAGACACCGTCTCTGTTCCGGTCGCTGTCCACCACAGGCAGAAGGAAACTGGCTTTACACCCCAGGCAGTAGGGTATTACCGTACACCTCCTGTAAAAGGAGTTAAAGACTTATTCCATGCATTATGGCGATTGTATAATCGCCTACCACGTTGTACATATTATATGCACTTACCTTTTGGAGGCGAATATCCAAGCTTCACCCGATCAAATCCAGCTCAGATATATTTTATTTTATTTATTTATTTATTTTCCACTTCAACATCTATCATTACAGGGTAAATCCTAATACAATAGAGTAGGCGATTTATGCACAATTTTCCTATAATTCATAACATAAAATAAATAGTGTATTAACGGTGAATTCATTCAAGGCACACGTAAAAACATCAACTTCGAGAGCCACGGCATTGAGAGTGCGGAGTGCCCGCGATAGCGGGTATATTTAACAGTATGCATGCGTATCTTGCAGGTCGGTCTCTAGCTAATCCTGGCAAAATCAGGCAAATATTTGTGTGCTTAAATTGGTAAGACCAAGGAACCAACCACAAACCATTCTGTCAAATTATATGGCAAACGGCAGACACGCTAAGAAACGCCAGCAACAACAAGACTCGTTAAAACTCACCAAACGTTGAAATGCTGGTTAATTAATTGAAATATCAAGACAATGCGGACCAGTCCGCTTGTAAAAATGGATATCTCAAAACCACGCCACCTCCGGCGTCCAATCACAGCAGCCCACCTGACGAGATTTAGTGTTGCCAATATATTATCTCAATTTCAACCGGAATTCATACGGCAAAATGGAACATCGACAACACAGTTAGCGGCCATCAAATCGGCCTATTTATTATTATTAGACGGGAAACGAAATTATACTATTTATAGATAAAACCTAATAAACAGTTGGGCAGCAGAACTGGTAAAAAAAACCGCCGAATTATATCCAATGCGGCTCCATCAGGCAACACTGCCCGAACCTCCGAGGTGCATCCCGTTTTACGCAGCAAACGGTGGATATAATAGTATCTAGATTTTATGAACAAAAAAACAACATTACAAGAGAGCCTGGTTATAAAATAATATTTATTTATAACCTTCATATAGTGACTTCTGCATGTACTGCCAGATTCGCAAAGCTACGGTAGGACCTGAGAAAGAATCTGGCAACAAAACTCTAGGTCACTCTTTTCAATAAATTAACATTTACTACAATAACATTATGTACCTACAATTTCTTACATACATTGGTCTTTTATCAAACCATAATTCCTCCACATTAGCAATTAACCAGATTATAATACCACGATGGGTACCGTACTATTACTCATTTATTGTACAGTTATACAAGTGTGGTTCATCGTTAAGGATGCTTCGCTGATCACCATAAATATAGGGTAGTAGTCGCCCCACAATTGTATTAGCACTAACAATAAACCGTAATGTATAAAAATATAAAGATAGAATAGAATAACATTGTACCTGGGTATTTGATCTCTCGCTAAACACCATATAGGGTAGTGGTCGGCCCACAATTACCTACATAATTATATTACTTTCACTAGCCTTTTACTTTTAGTTATTACTTATCACAACGACAATCATAGATCAAACTGAACCCGACGCTTTTGCGTTGGCCATTTTTATATTGAACACCAATAATAGATATTATACAAATCGACATAGAGGGTACTATGTTTTAAATATTATAAATTATGTAGGTAATACTGAAGTTACATCTTAAATATACTACAATACATAGTACAAGCATAAAACAATAGTTACTATCCACTAATAATCAAAGTATGTACTATTATTTTTAAAGCTACTACCTACAATCAATAATATTCAGTACTTAACTACTTAACAGTTAAATAACGTTGATTAACTAAATATAATGGTTCTATACATAACCAGAAGATAGTGCCATGAAACCTACTACTAATCCTATAATAATAACATTATAGTTATAGGTTACAACAAAAACAATTCTTTAAGTTACTGAGCCATTATAAAATATCGTATAGATATTATTTCATAATATTGCCATGTATAGGCCAATAGGTCATGGAACCAACTTACAGCGTATACAATACATAGACGATAGACATTACCATTTCCACGAGAGGCTAAGGGTACCCTCTAGGAGCCCCTCGTGGGTCTCCTGGCGACCCTGCGGTGTAACCCATGGGGGGTGATCAACCACTACATAATCATAAGCATATCTATCACACGCAACACTACAACCATCACCATTCACTCACTCTTCCAAAATCCCAATCTTTTCCCAGTGCTTTGAGAGACACCATCTTGACCGCACCCGGAAAAATCGCATACGCATCGCGCCGCTAAACCCCTAAATTTGCCGAGGACTCTCAATATCTTCTCAACACCGGGTGTGGATGATGTACAAGAAACCATCCGAACATTAACCTAGTTTAAAAAGTGAAGTGCATAAACTTTCCCCCAAAGTGTTCCCTCCAACGCTTTTGTCGAGGATCTAGGTGACCAGCGCAGATACGGACGTGCCCCGGGAACACCACGTGATCTGATGACAGGTACCTCTCAAACCTAGCCTCGCCACTATCTATTGATGGAAACCGCTTCAAAATCAGTTGCGTAGTTTTAAAGATCTAAGCATAGGGATGAAGCGACTTTGTTTTCTATTATTATGTTATTATTTTTATGATAATTGTAGCAGACGTTTATACCTATTTATATTCCTGAGTATGTATTATAATACCAAAGCCTTATGCCTCTACCAGGTACCGTAAACAAAGAAAAAAATTAAAATCCATATGTAATAAACAAAAACATAAATATTCTTTATTGTGCATCACAGTTTAGAAAATACATTAAAAACATACTTATAACTACAAAATGTACAAGGGTGGCCTTATCGCTAAAAGCGATCTCTTCCAGGCAACCTTAGGATGGAAGGGATCGTAAAACAAGATAAAAAAAAACCTTAATATTATACAGGTAGTGTACCTACATTATTATAAATAAAAGCAATCATTTGCGAATGTGAAGAAATTACCAGCAAATTAACCGGATGCACTCGAAGCAACCATGAGCTATTCACTGCAGTGTTATAATTTAAACAACCAGCGATAAATAATGGTCCTTCACCAGGGATTTGAAGGACCTCAGTGACTGTGCGCGTTTCATATGTAGTGGCAGTGCATTCCACAAACGTGCGGCCTTAACAGTGAAAGAACTATCATAGAATTTTGTGGAATGCACCGGTAGTTGCAACAATAAAATATGAGTGTTGCAGCGAAGGCGAATTGGGAGCCACTTGAGCGTATGACGGAAATCAGACACGTGATCATATTTGCGTAACCCAAATATGAATAGAATACAAAAGTTTTGAAGACGCTCAAGGTTATTGAGTTGCTCCTGGGTGAGATCCAGATAGCTGGCATCGGCATAGTCGAGTATAGGGAGTAACAAGAGATTGTGCCAAGGATTGCTTAGTAGCCGTGGGTAAAAAGTTTCGCAACCTTCGCAAGGACCCGCCCGCTGCAAACAGTTTGCGTCTTACCGCTTGAAGTTGAGTGCCCCAGGATAAGGTTCTGTCCATATATATATACCTAGATTCCTAACATTCATGCTTATATCAATGGGAGCACTATTGAAAATAACCTGCGGTAATTGAGTAAAGTCTATTCGTGATATGAACCCGGAGCTCCCGATGATGATTGCCTAAGTTTTCGAAGGATTAACCTGCAACCCATAATTGACACTCCACTGACAGCTCTGCTCCAAATCAGTTAATTACTGAAATAGCGTCAGTTATTTTATCAATTGGAGCCTGTGAATAGATCTGTAAGATCATCTGCATAAAGGTAGGAAGAAGTTAGATTGTTTGAGATGGAATTTATAAAAATCGAGAAAAGTAATGGTGATAGCACGCCACCCTGCGGCACACCAACTGTGATATCACACCAGGAAGAGAGAGACTCTTCCACGCGAACACACTGCCGGCGACCAGACAGATAACTATGAAACCAATCAATCACCGATAGAGATATGTTAAGGGAGCGAAGTCTGCTGAGAAGAATTTGAAAATCTACCGTATTAAATGCGTTACTGAGGTCCAGTAAGCACAGCAAAGTGAGTTTCCCAGATTCCATACCGAACCTGATATCATCAGTAACATTTACTAAGGCAGACAGTGCTATGAACAGGCCGGAAACCAGACTGCAACGGTTTTAAAGGGAATATCTGTTTAGAAAAGAGCTTAGTTGCAAGTGAACTAGGCGCTCAAGCACTTTGAAAGAAAAGGTAGGATGGAAATAGGTCTGTACTGGGAAAAGGATGACGGGTTGGATTTTTTTGGTAAAGGAAAAATAAGCGCTTCTTTCCAGGCCAATGGAAAACTGCTGGTCGAAATTGAGGTATTTAAAATGTGGGCAATGACAGATATTATTATGTCGATTATTGGCACGATCATAGTTCGACCAACACAGTCACTTCCAATGGCTTTAGACGTAGCAGACATTATACTCCTTTTTACATCACATTCGGTGAATTGAGAGAAGACAAAAACAGGATGATTTGGAGTTAGAAGTTAAGAAATATGCTTTAGAGCATTAACCTTAATGATCCCTCCATAATTGGACGAAGCGGAGAAGTGCTTGTTCAGAGCATTGAGGTCAATTTTATTCAGAAGTGGTTGTTGTTTTGACTTTCTAACTCCGAGCGATTTTAGAAATTTCCAGAATTTGGTTGGATCTCCGTTCTTGATAGAAGTATAATGGCGTTGTGTATTCCTACACACCTTGTTGCAGTGATTCCTTAAAGAGACGTACTTGTTCCAGTTAGCTACAGTCGGTCGGTGTTTATGCTTAGTTCTAGCAGCCATTTTTTTTTGCCATAATGGATTTCATTTCTTCGGTAAGCCAGGGTGCAGGTTGATGTTTGAGTTTAACGGCACTAATAGGAGCATGTTTGTCATAGATTTGAATAATTTCAGAGGTAAAAATCTCGACTTTTCGATCCACCGAGTCGGTGTCATACATAGGACCCCAGTCAATTTTACCAGCGTCCTCTCGAAGTTGCCCTACATTCATACCACTGAAGCAACGCAACATGGCAGTCTTAGGCTTAGCCTTGGGAGGGCGGAGTTTGTAAGAGAGGTAGATTAGGTCGTGTTAGGAAAAGGTATCGGCTGCGTACTGCCCATGCTTGATGACATGATCAGTTGATGATACCAAGATGATATCCTACAACGTGGGGACGCAATCTGGCACATGGTGTGTAGTATTCGATGGAAGAACAGAAAGATTAAGAGAGTCAAGAATGTTAGAAAAGGTATAAGACCGATAGTCGTCTTTCAGCAAACAGGTATTAAAGTCTCCTATAATTATTGTGTGAGAATAGGGAGGCATTACGTTCTCCATCAAACACTCGAACGAAGAGAAAAAGCTAATGGCAGAGGAAGGGCAACTTTGGTATGATTTAGTGTTACTTCCAGGAACAAATGTTCTCCCGCATCCGTTGGAGGGGGCTGTGCAGACATATCAAGAATGCGGTAAGGAATAAATGTACGTAGATACACAGTAACACCTCCCCCCCTGTGTGAGCGGTCATTTCTAATCAATTGATACCCTGGAAGAGTACATGAAGTGGCAGGAACAGAATCTCTTAACCAAGATTCTGATATGAGAATCGCATGAATGTTCCTACATAGAAAGGTGGTCAGTATATCAGGGAAATGGGCCGAAACACTCTGTGCATTAAGATGGACCACATTAAAGTTGCCGGGAACATCGGAGAACTGAGCCACTAGAGTGTCAGCAAGAGAAGGAAGACTGTCAAAGCTGTCATTATCACTACATGCCGATAAAAAACTAGCATCATCATTATCGCAAGAGCCGCTTATTACTTATGCTGTTATTGATATATAACAATTATTACAAAATACAAATGATTACATAACTTTAAAACACAAAAAAAATAAAAAATAAATAAACGAACACTTACTATTATAGATACCTACTAAAAATTAAAAATTATATATATTAAATATATATATATTATATATATATTATTACCACCCGCCAGATAAGTGTAGGAATTTCCATAACATACATATCAAGCACAGTTATTCGCGATAAAAAAATAACAATAATCATGGAATACCAAATACATCTGGTACGCCAGAAATCAACATAACAACCTTATTATTGTGTTTTTAATGGAAAGCAATCACACTGAACGCATCCAAGAGCAACACTAGGGACACTGATCTGTATCATACAGTTCAGTGACTAGAGTGCGCTCACCTGTAAAAAGTGTCGATGTCAGTACGTATGTCAGATGTCAATTGCCATGCATGATTGATTAGGTAAGCAGAGGCCATAAAAAAGAATTGAATTGAATTGACTGGACATTGGTAAATTGCTACAAGCAGAGGCCATAAAAAAGAGAAGAAGTATAACTAATGAATGTTGAAGCTGATCTATAAACATACGATTTAGGTTAGACAATAAAATTTAGTTTTATTTTTGAAAGTAAAATTAAATAAGTAAAATTAAATAAAATTTAGTTTTATTTTTGAAAGTAAAATTAAATAAGTGGAGGTAGAAGCGTGGACGGCGAACAAACTGACATGTGAAAGTTTTAGAGGAGGAGAAGCGTGATAAATCCGTCTTACTTAAGCTACTTCACCGAAAATGGATACTGATGCAAGCGGCTAACGTACACTATTTTTCATGGCAGCAGCGCGCCTCAGTTTGGTAGCTACTGTCTTAGTCTTTGGGGTTTCGGATGGTTTTACTGCTCTCGGTTCCTCAACAGGATCCTTGATATTATTGAGATAAAGAAGCGATGTAATTCGGTGATGTTTACCTTGATGACCGGCGATGTAAACACATCCGTACCGTGACCAACATTTGTCTACTCCCATTCTTTCTCGTGCTGCCATAAAAATCTATGATAGATTTAGTGAGGAACTCTGATATAGTTACATTAGAGCCCTTCAGCTTGGATTTAGAGAACCAGACTTTGTTTCTTACCGTTCGGCATTGAAATTTTACTAGTATGGGCCGGGGCTTATTGTTGCCAGATGCACGTCACATTCGATGAGAGCATTCAATGTCAGCTACCACAAAAGAATCCAAACCAAGTTTATCTCTGACGACATTGGACAAGACCACAGCAGTGTCTTCACCACTTTGCTCGACCACACCATGCACAAGGAGGATTTTCCGGCGACTTCGCGTCTCTAGTTTGTCCACGTGACAGGCAACTTTCTCCACCTGCTGCTGCAATAGGTTTAAAGCCTCCAAAACAAATTTCTTGAAACAGGCAAAGTCTTCAGCGATGGATGAGGAGTCACCAGTGGATGCAATGCTAGTGACCGTATCCAACTTGCCTCAAACCTAGTAATCCCATCGTGGAACATGGTCCTCAGGCTTGACAGAGAATCTTGAACTTGCTCCATATTGTTATATTATTGAAGCGAACAATGCTTTAAGTTTAGAAAAGGATAACACACACTGGCAAGTAGTTGGATTAGTAATTATATGTGTACTTTAAAATTGTATTAACTTGTAGAATTATATTTTTTATTTCTATTCAAATGAGAGCTTTTAAATTTCTAATCAACTTTCACAACTACCATAATATCCATTCTGTAATCCAAATCTAAATTCCGACAGCCAATGCCGATGTTACGAGTCACTGAAACTGCCACTGGAAATTCTTCTTAGTGCTAACCAGAGGCGCTTGGCAATGGATGTAATGCGGCTGGGCCTTTGGCCGCTGAATTAAAAAAAAAGGGGCGATGTTACACCTACAATCTATAAATAAGGAAGACAATGCTCAGTATTTGATATTTTCATTTACGAATAAAAATGTTTAGAGTGTTGTCACAGTATGACCCCATTCTGTTCACAAGACGGTGCGACCTTTTGATTTTCTGGTGTCAAGGGTCTATCATGCGTTCAACAAGATAAATGATAATCGCTAAAAGTCCTTTCGCCAAGTGTGTTACGGGTAAATTCATGACAAAGTGTTTGGACGTATTTTCAACAGACTTCCAAAAAAAGAGGACGTTCTCAATTCAACTATAGGTTTCCCTCAAATTGTCCCATTGGGACAATTATGTGGTCCTATTGTGGTATTGTAAAGTCAGTTGTTGTTTCAATTTTAGTTTTTTTACCTAATATAATCTATAATAATAACATCATAGTCATCACGCCTGGTGCTCTGAAGAGGTAGGCAGAGGGGTATTGTACACCACATTTTACTAGTTTCTTTGTTGGTCTCACGGAGCAAACACAAAGGTTAGTCCCATGCAATGAAGTAAGTCGAGAAATTATCACTCACAGGAAAATTTTATACATCCATTTGAAAATTAATAAGGACTATTGTTTGTTACAAACTTTTCATTTTAATAAAATCATGATTTACAGAGTATTCAGTACCATTTTATGATACATTTCAATAGTAAGTCAACTCTTTGTTAATCCGCAAAATACCAACAAGAATATCCCGTCGTCTAGTCACAAAAAGAGAAAGGATTTTCAAGACTAAATTTCCTGAAACCACAAGTGGAAGAACCCGTACCACTGATACTTTTATATTTCACACCCAGTACTGTCTACTGGCCCTTTGCCGGACACCTCAGGTGAGCACTCGGAAGGATTTCCAGTGACGCTCGACGCGGCCGTTACTGCCTTTCTTGCGTTCCTTAACACAACGCGTCAAGTTGCTTCTTGCCGTCCGCCGAGTTGATTCACTACCATAACTATCACTTAAAATTAGGATAGGAGAAGATCATCTTAGCTGTCAAACACAGCAAAATTCTCTACGTAAGTAAGAATTGTTATGATTATGCAGTAAATATATATCAAAAGAATTCCAATGAACACTGCCACGTAATTACAATATCTAGATCTTGATCTGTTAGTTTTTTTCATATTGTTTGCAAATACCATTATTCCATTAAAATACCACAATGTTTACTTGAAACATAAATCAGCGTTTGTCAAAGTGTATAAAAAAAATAAACTCATTTGCTATTTGGGAGTTGAATGATGCAAAATGCACGTATTGTAAAAAGTACAATAAAATGTCCAATTTTTAATTAATATTCCGACGTAACACTCTTTCCGGTGGTTAATAAAGAAAATTCCCGTATAGCAGTTAATTAAATATCTGATGAGGTATGGTGGCAGTGTAAGCGAGTGCTAAAACATAACTTTCATTTGGTTATTTTTGTATTCACTGATGAATTAACTGCAAAGAACTGCTTTAAAATTTTGCGTGATATTATTTACTGTTTCTCTATATTCAATAAATAATAAGGTATTGGATAGAAACAGGCGTTACTTGGCGAAAATCCATGACAAAGTAATGGTAAGTAAGATGTTAAAAACTTTTAAAATTTAATAGCATTATTTTTCGCAGGGTTAAAAGGACAACAACAAAAATAGGTATTCACCAATGCAAGACAGATTAAAAAGATAATGTCTTGCATTGGTGAATACCTATTTTGAACTTCGTTAGTATGATTTGTTGTTTCTACCCGCGTTGGTTATTGTGAGAAATCCTACATCGCGCTAACGTTATTTGCACACTCTTACTTATAAGAAAATATGTTCAAGCTACAAATTTTGCTGTTCTCTTTGAGACAGTCTTGATAATGCCTCGTTTAGAGGCGAAACAATTGTCGACGTTTTGTTGTCCTTTTAACCCTGCGAAAAATAATGCTATTAAATTTTAAAAGTTTTTAACATCTTACTTACCATTACTTTAAATAATAAGGTTTTTAATTACGTACCTACTTTTGTTGAGAATCTAGATCAGCGAGAATGACAAGGTTTCTTATAAATATAATCATCATTAACTAAGTGATTATAATAACAGTCAATCTATCCATAAAAAAATCCCGTTTTTTTTGCCTTTTTTATTATTTTTTCGCTAAAACTCGAAAAAACAAGAAAAATGAACTCGAAAATTGAACGATTTGACTAATTTTGGTCTTAAATTCTAGCTCTATTTATCCGCAGTGTTATTATAACAACTCACAAACGCATTACGACCGGGACAAAATGAAAATAGCTAGACGTAAACATGCTATACTTGCACCGAAGTTTGTCACTACCAGCCTTGGACAGCTAAGTTTTTGTTTCCTGTGAAAAAAAAGACACTCATAATTATATTACTATTAATTGTTAACTAACGCCACACCCACAATACGCACCCAAACCCATTCATGACACAAAGCTATTCTTTGCTTATACATATGTAGGTATATCTTAACAACCTCACTAAGCATTTGCATTCATTTTCTAAATGTACTCACTAGTTACAACTTACAAAACTATTATTTGTTTACTTCTAATTAAAGCACAAATGTACCTATAATATACCGGGGGCCTGGAGATCCGTAACACAGGTTTCGTACCCAGTACAGACTCCAGCTGTTAGAAAGATAAGGTCACTGACTGATGAAAAAACGGCACGATTAGTTTATTTTAGCTACTTTCATAGCGTTATGTCATATGGTCTGCTGCTATGGGGCTCAGCTGCCGATATTGAGACAATATTCATATTACAGAAACGAGCTATACGAGCAATCTATAGACTCGGACTCCGTGACTCGCTGAAGGAACTATTTAAGGAAATTAATATTTTAACCGTTGCTTCTCAATATGTTTACGACAACATCGTGTATGTACGGAAGAACATAGAACTCTTCAAAAAAAGATCCGACAACCATAATTATAATACAAGAAATAAAAATAAACTGGCAATGACAAAAATTAAACTTCATAAAGTTGGTAATTCGTTTGTAGGCAAATGTATAAAAATATTTAATAAAATTCCGCAGGATCTGGTTGACATGCCTCCTAATAAGTTTAAAATAGTAGTGAAAAAACGTTTGATGAAGAAAGGCTATTATAATGTAGACGAATATCTTAATGATTAAAATGCATGGTCACCCTAATCTGCTGTTGTTAGCCACTCGTACAATACAAATTGTAACACAATGTAAACAAAACATTATTAAAAAGAAAATGGATAATCTACCTGAGTTTCTTGCTGGTATCTTTTCAGGAGAACCAACTTACCGAACCAGCGAAAGAATCATTTTCAAATGGTTATTTATGTAATTAATTTACTATTTTTATAATAGTGCTTGACATAAAATTGTAAAATTTTTACATTCATATGTGCTCTTTATGTGCCTAAACCGAATAAATGAAATTGATTCTTTGATTCTTTGATTGAGCTCTCACAAAGGAATAAATTAACACAAAAAAAAACATTTGAATTGTAACCACTGTATCTATTGTGAGAGAAATAAATAAAACATTTATTTTTATTTAAAAATTATTCGTAGAAGTTCAGGGAAGGTTTACTGTTATTTGTAATAAACATTGAACCTTTTGAAAACGTTAAAATATTTCATAAAACTAGATGCTGCTGCCCCGATAAACTTAGTACGTAGGTACCGCCCCATCAGTGCCACTTATTGGGGTCCAACTGGGTTTTCAAACCATCCATGAACTTACATTTAACGTGAAGCGAGAACTTTGTACTACATTTTGCAAAAATTGCGCGTTTGGAGGAGTATGACATTTCTCACACTTATAGTTTATACAACATAAACACAAACATAAATATTCTTTATTGTACACCACAGTTTAGAAAATACATTAAGAACTTAGTTTATAACTACTAAATGTACAATTTTTTATACAATTTACAAATGTACAATTTACAATTTTATATAGAGAAGGAGTGCAGAATGCTATCATCTGCCTTCCTTTATCTAATAGGTAATTTGAAAAAAATACCGAATGCCGATCACTGTCCGAGTACGAGTAAAAATAAACACACAAAGCTCCAGTCGGTCCAGCCGTTTAGGAGGAGTTATGTGTATCTAAAAGACAAATGCAGGAGTATAATTACCTCCTACCGTATAAAATATTCTATCGCTATTACTTAGACATAGACACCCCACCTTACTTTACGGGACAGTAGAATGTGGGCCTATCCATCCGTCCCCTATATTGAATTTCTGTAAAACACAATCCTTGCACTAAAGAGTTTTATTTAAAAAAATATTAGCGATGAATTTAAATGACTTTTAATAACATAATACGCCATCTTGAAAAGCCAGTCTGACTTACCAAGCATAGAGTAAGGTAATATAGAAATAGAAAGAAGAAGACCAAAACCTTTGTACCAAGACCACACACTGAAAGCGATAATGGATGTTGAAGCCTGATAATTAAAATTTAGCCTAATGTCAGAAGAAAAATAAGGCCATTAGCTTAATAATTTTTATTTACTTAATACGGACGTGTATTTGCCTATAGCAAGATCCAAGGCCAAAACACTCCGTGTGAAGGCTGACCAAGTTCCCCTGGCCCATCAAAGTTCTGATATCGATGTGCCAAGTTCCCCTGGCCCATCAAAGTTATGATATGGAGATGTGTCAAGTTTCACGAAATTCGGGACATCAACTAACTTGGTGCCTTCAACTTTACCACACTATATTTATTATCAAATCGCCAAGATAAGGTAGGTACCTATCATGACTAGCAGATCGTTTGTCATCTTCAGTCAGGTACGGCACCAAGTTCTATGATGTCCCGAATTTCGTGGAACTTGGCACATCTCCATAATCATAACTTTGATGGGCCAGGGGAACTTGGTCAGCCTTCACACGGAGTGTTTTGGCCTTGGATATCACACCTTTTTGATACCTTTGTATAGTTTCTTAGTATTATCATAGAATAAGGAGTTCCTTAATATATATCCTTAACAATAAGAAGAGTCACTCAATAGAGCATGAATATAAATTGCGAAAATCGGGTAAACTCTGGTAGGAGATATACTTCTCGGCAGCTCATGAGGGGTGGGGGGGGGGGAACTTGGTCGCGCGCTGCCGCGCGCGTTGATAAAACTCATTTTCCTAGCAATTTCATCATAAAATTTGTCTATATAATAAATATGATTCCAATATCCATCACAAAGTCATTACAAGCAAACCTTTAATAATTTTCAATAAGCCCTTAACAGTTATCGTAAACAAGAGATATTGATATCGAATATATATTATGATACCAACTCCCTAAATAAATACCTAATCCAGGGCCGGTATTAAATTAATGTGGCTATATCGTAAGCCCACAACGTTCTAGCGATGCAATATTTATTTTTATTGAGTCAGCATTCGCACTGAGCACAATAAACGATGGGACTTTTGATTAATTACCTACTTAGTCTAATAAAATTGATTTAAATTATGTACGAGTATTTAAAAATATTTTTGTCTTTTGATCGTTCGAAATATTGCAGTAGCTTTTTAGCGATTCACTGAAAGGGACTTTTTGTATATTATTTTTAGGGCATATCTATGTTACTGCTACTATTCACTGATTTTGACTTTAACCTATTATAGGTTAAAGATAATACTCCAGTCAACATTTTGAATTGAGAGTAAATTGAAGATCTACGTATAAGTAAATTGAAATTGAAAATTAAGATCGGTCTGCCTTTTTTTATGCCCAAACAAAGAAACAGGCTTTACAATGAAGCAGGTACCTGCTTTTTCACCATATAATATTTGAGAGAAGATACATAATCAAAATACAAATAGTAACCGCTACGATTTTGTGTCCTAGTGCGTGGTATAGGTATATTTTTTCACGTTCCTCCTGCGGTCGTAACGGCAACTAATTGCTTTCGGAAACGCTTTATGTGATCGTATTTCACCTGAAAAATGATTTATTTCAAACGGCTCTGTCGCATTTTCGTACAAAACAATAGCAAACGTTTGGCGAATATTTTTTTCTATACTAATTTTTTTGCTGATTTTCTTTGTGCATACTTAGTGCGTAGAAATATGCCTCGAAACGTCGGATCTTAGAATTTTTCTTTTATAAATCTTAAATTTTATAATAATTTATGACTCCGTCTCAGAACCATCAGTAAACAAACTATAGCATTTAAAATATCTTGATAGCAAAAATCCATCTCTTACTTTCATGAATTCTTTATTGTTTTGATGTTAAAATCAACTTCAGTTAAAAGTGGCGTACTTGCTGACTAAATAGACGAGGCTATGCCCAAAATAAATGTTTTTTTTTTGTTTTTATATCATTTTAATCCATGGCAGTCGTTAGGGGTAGTTGGAACTCTAAATCAAAAATCCGACCGGTCTAACTACAGAACTTCGATATCTCCCATGGGTTTTTTTTTTTTTTTTTTAGTTCCGCGACTAAGGCCGCGGCCGCTCTAACGTCCGTTGCCGGGCGTCTCTGGTTACAAGCAGAACGTATTACCAGTGGCGCCCGGCGGACTTTGACCACCTCTGTGGTCTCTGCGGGGGTTGGGTCGGGATGAGAATCCCGCGTCGTTGGGGGTAGGGTTTTATCCCGCGTCAGTGAGTGAATCTGGTTGCGTGCTATGGGGCAAAGGCCCCGCAGCACGCAACCCTTCTAGCCTGCTTCTGTAAGGACGACGGGTGGCGATCCCGCCGTCCTCAGGCCCCGATCATGGAGGTCGATGGTCTTGGGCGTAGATCAGTCTGCGGCGGCCTCGCCGCTGACTACGGAACTCGGCGGGGAGGGCACGCTCCCTCTCCCTCTCTGCCGCCTCCTTCGCGAGCACGTTTGCTCGCAGAAGGACACGGCCGCGTTCCACCTACTCCCGCTGGAGACCATGGCTTGAAGCATGGTCTCCAGCGAGAGGGTATCTACGCCCAGACCCACTACGAGGTCCCGGCGCTGACTCGCCCACGCTGAGCACTCCACCAACGTGTGGAGTGCGGTGTCGTCGTCGGAAACCTCGCAGTGTTGACACCGGGGTGTGACCTCACGATGGATGCGAAACAGATAGCTACCGAAGCATCCATGCCCGGTAACGATCTGCGTCGCACGATACGTGAGGTCACCATGCTGCCTCTGCAGCCAATCGTCCATGATCGGTCTCACCGCCGCGATGATGGTGGCACCCCACTTGGGTTGCTCAAGTCGCACCCTCCATGACTCCATGAGATCCTGTCGGAGTTGGGACCGCCGGTCATCGATTTCTCGAGACGCAGGCCTATAGTCCCGCTCCAGCGCCTCCTTGCGCCATTGGAACAATGACGCAAGGGCTCTCGCTTCCAGGTCCCATGGAGGGGATCTCCCATGGGTTGTGTAGGTCAGTCAGATGGCAGTCGCTTCACGGAAAATATCGAAGTTCAACCGAATCGCAGTTATACTGGAAAGCCGACCCCAACTTGGGACCCTGACCCAGACCCTGACTTGGGAAAAGGCTAGGTGAATGATGATGATATAATTTTAATTTGTGTAATTTATAAAATTAATGTATTAAATTTTATATGGGCTACATGCCTGTAATAAAGATTAATAATAATTAAAGTCGGTTTTTACGTTACTGGTTTAAAAAATAAAACATATTATATTAACCCTCTGTAAACTTCTTCGGGGAAAACAGTGTGGATATGACGTATACAGTTTCCTTTCTCCCACCATTATCTACAAACATAATTCAACGTAACCATTTAATCCTGAAACACTATAACCAACCACACAGACACTAATGTAACAACGCTAGACAACACAACGTTGCAAACAGCATAGGTTAATCCGTCCGACCGTCATCGACCGAAACTATTTGGAACCTAGCCAGCTCTAATATCTTGTAGTACAATACTTACACTCGACTACATTGTGTACACTCGTGGTCAGGAACTGTTTATCATAGTCATGTTTACATAGGTCGTGGGGGAATTGCTGTAAATATTGTAAGACTAATCTTGTAAAGGTGTTTGAGAAATCGTTTTTTCGTTTCATCTATACTTAATATTATAAAGCAGAAGAGTTCTAAAAAAAAAGGATTGTATGACGTTTTGCAGTAGATGGTTTTTAAAGTGCCATCAGACGTAAAAGCTATATAGTAATTTAGATGTCTTTCTCAGCTGGTTAGAGCATTCCACCTATACGGAAAACTGACGGGAATACTCGGGAAGTTTCAGCCAGCCTGTTCAAGTACATATACTATTAAATCAAAATGGCGGCAAGACAAACATTCTCAACAAGATAGATGACCCCAGAGGTCACGAGGATAACTTACAAGAAACCTCACTCTGGGGCCGGATGTGAGGAAATGGCTGCGGCTTCCGGTCGCGAACGATGTGTAAAAATAGTTGGGCGTTAATTTTTGTTGCTGGGATGTTATTGCATGTGTTGCTCATATACATAGAAAAGATATAAGTTGTTGCAAGAAACGGCTGAAAAGGTTAAGGCTGATAATTATATACTTACAGTAACATAATAATTATTATTGTCTCGCTTTATCTTCCGATAACATGATTTACATTAAGTGTCAAAGCAACCTCTGAGCACCTACTACTAGTTATCTCAGCATCACCCAAAGGTTGACTGGTAGATAATGCCTGTGGCAAGTCCGCCTTTGTACAGTTTTGTGCATAAGTTAAAAAAAAATAAAAAACACATTTCTAAAAAATCGCGATGTATTGATGAGTATTTGGATCGAGAACAATGCAATTTCAGAGACTATGGAAAGCCCACCAAATTCTTTCCATAATTCCTTGTTTTTTTTTTTCAGTTTTCTTGTCACATGTGGTAAGGATACCACGTTTTTCTTCCAGAAGAAATAGACTCCTACGTTATGATCCCTACGGTTGCAATTTCTGAGCGTTGATCTATCTGTGCATGAGATGAGAATGAAATTGCGCCCCAAATTTCTTGACGGAGTTGATTTATTTTAAGTGCAATCTTATGCTCTGGAACCAACGAAACAGTCACATCCAGAGATAAATACTGATTAATTTCTGAAAACCAAATGTCTAACAAATTTATTGCTCAACTCGGCTTAATTGAAACAGTAATCTAAAGGGCACATGCTTAACTCAACTGGAACAGATTCAGAAACAACATTTTGGTGAAATAGGTTCACAGCAATTAGTTCGCTGTGGTTCAAAATTGGAACAGCAATCAATGTTTGGTGTATTGCTGCCATTTTATTGGACAAATCTCATGTTATATTCATGGTGGCAATTATTGTACTTGACGTGTTTTTGTTCATTTGATATTAGATACCTTTTTGCCGTCAATATTTGCAAACAGAGTTTGTAAACTTTTTTCTCAAATGTATTTTAATTTCAATCGCAAAAATGTTTGCTAATTTTGAAGTGATTAAGGGGTTGGACTTGCGTTTCGACGACGTAAGTTCGATACCCAGCCACCACACTACTGACGTGAACCCACTCCTAAGACAAGCACTTTTTGCTTAGCTGCAGGGGTTAACGGGAATACTAGTATATCGTATTTGTGATTTTAGTATGATAATACTAAAATCACAAATACGATATACTAACTCTTTTTTTTTATTATACGTGATAACGTATAATAAATTAAATGACCTCAAGCTGAGTTCTGCGACAGTTACCTTACCAGGACGGGCCGTGAACATCGTTTTTAGTTTAATACAGAGCCGTATACTGTGGCAATTCATTTCTTAGCTGCTGGTAGAAATAACAAATTTATTAACTTTGTAAAGACTGGCGATTGAAAATGTGTGGCCATGAGATTTCTTGCTAGATCCTTCCTCACATAATCTAACAGTCACTGCGAATCTGGCAGTAAAGGGACGGTCAAACTCATCCTTCAGATGCGACGTACACCACGCATTATGACATATGAACAGGATCTGGCCTATACAATTTGTATGATAACGAACACACTGATCATTCACCACGCTGTCTTACGCATCACCGCGCCATATTCGCGTGTTCCCATGCTATCCCACGCGTACGACGCTGTCACACACGTTTAAAGTGTCATAGAGTGTAGATAACGTAAACGTCAGACGTCGTAAGACTTAGGACCAGTGTGTCGCTGTTTCCCACGTCGCGTGGCATACATCGTACCTATGTGAAGAACTAGTGTGTTTCAAGCTTAAATGTCACATTCATAATGACGTTTACAAGACGTGTCGTCTTCAAACAAAATGAATAAATATTTTGAAAGTTGCCTTTAACTATCCCTCCAGGGAGACAGGATTATACGTATCCAATGTACTTGATAACAACTTCTCACATTAATCTCCAACTTTAGTTGCCACTTCCATACTACTTACAACAACATCCGTTTCTCAAGAAGTACACATTATTTATGTTCTCAAGAAACACAAGTGTCTCTCCTTTTATACCTATTAATGGAACTGCTCTTAGATTATCTTGAAGTAAGAATTGGAAATTCCTAATTTATCTCTAGTCATTACTTAATACCAAACTACCCTGGTTTGACTTTATTTTTGTAAGTTAATATACACACAAAATTGAAAAGGATTAAATCGAAGACCTTCATAAATACCAATACCATTATAATGGTAAAAACGCCGTGTCCCTTCGTCCAGCATACTCACCATGGAATCCTGATACTTCATGAATGCCAAAAAATTGTGCTGAAATAGTGCTAATTAGTGCCCAAAGGAAAAAAATAGTGCTCTTATACTTAAGAAATTACAGCCATAGTTCGATGAGTATGCTGGACGAAGGTTTCGCCCAGAATACTCACCTCCGTTTGTGGAATCTGTGTACGCTTCAACCATAATTCATACTTCAAAAAATTGTGCCCAAATAGTGCCAAATGGTGCCCAAAAAGAAAAAACGGTGCTCTAATAACTCCGGAGTTATAGGCTTCGTTCAGTGAGTATGCTGGGCGTAGGTTCTACGCCCAGCATACTCACTTCACTACGCGAATACCGAACGAGCTATAGGTACAATTTATGGCTTAAAAAATTGTGCTTGAAATAGTGCCCAATATCAGTCCAATTTTTGCTTGACTTTTGACCTAGAAAACCATTAAATTGAATTGTAAACTTCTACATACTGACGTTAAATGAGGTTCAGTCGTTCCCACATGTTTTTGGATATAAATATTAAAAATTCTAATTGTGGGCGGTTATGTGATTGGGAATAATTGTGGTATTTTCTCACATATCAAAAACTGTCGATTAAATGCTAATTTAATTTATTTTAATTTTTTTTTATAAATAAATGAAATTGTAAGCTTAAATGAAATCCACTCTTTTATCATCATTACTTCATTGGTTGTAGGGTGAAATATTTTCCAAAAAAAATGTCTGGGCACTAATAGTCTATTGCAGCCAATAAAATTAATAGAATAGGTAGGTACCTATTTGAGATCTAGACAATTTGTAAAAAGGAAATATATAATACAGTTTTTTAGTGTACAATTTTTTATATTTACAAGATCCAATAGTTCGATTAATAAAAGGTTTAACAATAAAAAACATTTTTAATTACTTACATTATTTATTACTAATGAAATGAAATGATTAATTTATTTGTATAGGTCACTAAATGGCTTTTACAAACGTCAGTAGGTACTTAAAATAAAAAAAATGTCATAGCTTCTATATTTACATGTACTGCCAGATTCGCAAAGCAATAAGTAGAACCGAGAGAAAGAACCTGGCAATAAAACTCTCGGTCACTCTTTTTCAATAATTAACTCATTTATACATTTTCTTAAGACTAAATGTAGACGAATATGCATTGGTCCCATGTCAAAGTCAAAAAGGGTGTGTACAATGCACCAAAAAAAATCCTCCCAAGATCCAATGTACTTTCTAGAGGACATTAAATAAAAGTCAATTTTAACCGTATTATTTTTTTAACGCTGTCTGAGGACATCCAAGTTGGACCTTGTATATAAACCGTGTATCTCATCGAGGTTATTCATTTCTTCGCGATGCCTCCCCTTTGTAAGACGTGCGGGGGTGTCGATCACACGAAAACAAGTTCAAAGAAATGTAAATCATATTTACCACCCATCCGGAAACGCAATCTAGATCCAACGGTGGAGTTGGAAGTCTACACCATAAAAAGGGGATTGGTGTCCACGCTCTGCCCCCTATTGGACCCAGAAAAGAGAGTGAAGCTATTGTCTGAGATACGTCGCGACGTGGTAGACCTATCCCGTGTCTATATCGAGCTAGGTGTTTGGATCAACTACTACATGAAAACAACAACGCGGTTACCACCCAAACCAGATGTATTAAATTTCGTGTATGCCATGAAAGGAAAGGGTCCCTATGTAGAAGCATATCGTGCCATGTTTGGAGATCGGCGCTACGACGAGAGATTGCGTTTGTTTACCCTCCAAGAAATGGCCAAGCACTACGAGACCACCCTCCATACCAACATTGAAACTCATGCATATTCCCGGTTGGCTCGTTATTTCGGCATGAAACGCAACGATCCCGCCCTCTTTGAAGCTTTCTACAAAACACAACCACCGGATGATGAAACAATGAAACGCATTTGTACCGTCATAAACGTGGACACACTAAAAGGCCACAAATGGTGGTCCACCGTTCCCGAATGGATCAAGATTCAAGAGAAGTTGCAAGATTTCAAATTGTTCCCACAACCGTCGCATGGGTTGAAACACATCACCTACACCTCTACGGGGTGGCACGAATTGATACGTAGAGTGGACCCAGAATGAATCACTAGTGTATGGGGTCGCATAGAGAACCATTTACAAGAATTATGGAGCTCGTGGATGGCTGTTGATGTAAAAAAAATTGGATGCTCTCTACAAACGGATGGCGTGAGTGTAAGCCTTTCCATGAATCGTGTAGTAAAAAAGACATTGGCGTTGAGCAGTAAACGCCAGAAACCTTCGTATGATCGAATCATAGCAGTCGACCTCGGTTCCCGATTACCGGTAGCGGTAGTAGAGTCTAAATTGGGCCGTTTTCAGCGAATAACTAGAAAATATGTCCGTTCTCACACCCTATAGTGGAAACGGGAGCGGGTGCGAACCACGCTGTGCACGCCCAGCGAGCACGCCGAACAGCGGGCGCGTGAAAAGTTAACCTTTCCAGTCTTTTCGAAAAACACTGCCCATGTAGTCGAATACACCATCTTTCGTATGACATGGTTCCAGGTACGTCAAGAGCCGTACGAAAAACACGCCAAGTTGGCTGCGGCTAGACAAGTTTATTAGAACCGCCAAGTGTGAGTAGAGAATTATAAAAGAAGTCTTTGATGGAGGTGGAGTAGAAAAAAAATTGGTTCTCTATGGAGCCAGAAGTAAGTTTATGAACACCGCCTCCTTAAGTGGGCGTAAATTCAAACACAACTCGCTAATCAAGAGATTGAAACGTAAGCGAAATACTGAAGTTGAAGTAGTGGATGAGCAGTACACGTCGCAAGCCTGTTCGTCGTGCAACGCCAAGACGGGAGCGTTCTTCAAGGTGGCTATGAACCACAAACTGCGCTGGGGAGTTTGTCCAACGGCAACAGCGAGTTTGATCTTGACGCCAACGCTGCCCGGAACATGCTAATCAACCATATACGGTCTGCCATCTGCAGGCCAGGATGCTCCATAAAAGGGGCATCGTAGCCTCCTGTAGTAGTGTAACCCGGTAGCAATAAGGTCAAAATTCCCTCTCGGCCAAATTGTTCACTGGGTCTTAGGAGGATATAAGTATATAGTCACTAAAGTACAAAATATGCTACAATTACGGCATTTTAGGAGGCGCCTGCACCATGTTCAAGCCAGACACTTTTATTGTTAAGGTAATTAATTGTCTTATAATATGCTTTTTGACATAAAGTGGTCTTTATAAAGGTTTTAAATTTATTGTCGGACATACAAAGGACCGATTCAGGCAATTTATTATAAAAGCGTATACCTTCCCCCTTGAAACAATGACTAACCTTGCTAAGCTGATAACACGGAGGGAGTAGTTTATTTTATTACGTAGATTTTTGCCTGTAACGTCACTTACTTTAGTATAGCTAGATATATATTTTTCCTGACATACAGTATGTTATCAAATATATATTGGGAAGCTACAGTTAAAATATTAATATCTTTAAATCGCTCCCTAAGAGAATCTCTCTTACCTAAACAATAAATGGCACGGACTGCCCTCTTTTGTAATATAAAAATTGTTTCTATATCTGCCGCATTTCCCCAAAATAGTATTCCATAGGACATCAAGCTATGGAAGTAACCAAAGTAAACTAGCCTAGCAGTAGCTACATCTGTTAACTGCCTAATCCGTCTCACAGCATATGCAGCAGAGCTAAGCTTATTAGCTAAAATGGTGATATGGTCACCCCATTGTAATTTAGAATCTATTGTTATTCCTAAAAAGGTAGTGTTATTTACAAATTCTAACCTTTGGCTACCCAGCACTATTTAAAGTTACCCCCTAGGGCTACAGTAATCAGACTTCACGGTAATTAAAAACTATTTCACAGCTTTTGTTAACAGTCATTATCTTCAAATATATTATTTATATTGTTATACCTACCATTGAAAATAAGACTAACATTAATACAACAATCTAATAAAATCTATTTTAAATAGAAAAAATAGTCGTTTCAAATATATAAAAAATAGTATTCCAAATATTAGTAAAACTTTCTCAAAAAAAAAAAAATTACAAAACACTTACTTATCTAGTTTTGTAAATTTACTGCTACAATGTTATAATCACAATAACTAACTTACAAATAACTATAAATTGAGCAATCACAGTTTATAATAATCACAATGTGTTTAAAAAATCACCAGCAAAAGCTGATCCTAAGGCATACTGCACCGATCCGAGATAATTTGCTGGGCTGGCAGCAGCTGGGCTATAAGTACCATATCTCTTTCTTTTATATTTTAGTAGATATATATGCTTTTATGTTTTATAAAGTATTTTTCAGCATGTTCATTTTTGAATAGCTATTTAAATAACATATTAATGCTTATCAAAATAAGTTATTTTATGAACACAAGAATATCACAAATATACTATTAATTTGCCCTTTACAGTATAACAATAATTGGTCATGTAGTTTCGGAGATAATATAAAATAACTATTGCTGCATACCGCTCTAGAACAAAATAACGCTTTGTGCGTTTCATGCATTTATCCATCGGCAAATAGTTGTTTTATTTCCACCTCATCTCCCCGTATCTATTAAACGACTGAACTGATTTTCATCACACATAGCTAAGAACACTGCCGACTAATTCGCCTTCAAAAAAAAAACCAAATCCAAATCGCATCCGTTCAGGAGCTATGATGCCACAGACACAAACACATAAACACAGACACGTCAAATTTCCATCGATTTTGCGTCGGGGGTTAAAAAATTGTTAAACAAAATGTAAGTTATTAGAAAGTTTTGAACTCGACTGTACTAAATCTAATGTTATGTAAAAGTTTACAATTAAATTTAATGGTTTTCTAGGTCAAAAGTCAAGCGAAAATTGGACTGATATTGGGCACTATTTCAAGCACAATTTTTTAAGCCGTAAATTGTACCTATAGCTCGTTCGGTATTCGCGTAGTGAAGTGAGTATGCTGGGCGTAGAACCTACGCCCAGCATACTCACTGACCGAAGCCTATAACTCCGGTGTTATTAGAGCATCGTCTTTTCTTTTTGGGCACCATTTGACACTATTTCGGCACAATTTTTTGAAGTATGAATTATGGTTGAAGCGTACACAGATTCCACAAACGGAGGTGAGTATGCTGGGCGAAACCTTCGTCCAGCATACTCATCGAACTATGGCTGTAATTTCTTAAGTATAAGAGCACTATTTTTTTCCTTTGGGCACTAATTAGCACTATTTCAGCACAATTTTTTGGCATTGATGAAATATCAGGATTCCATGGTGAGTATGCTGGACGAAGGGACACAAAACGCCGTAGGTATATTTGTTCAACAGATTTTGGGTTTACCTTGAACAAATAGATAAACGTCGTATGAGACTTTTAGCCTCTTTTCCATTGAGATAGGCAGAGACTATGGAATCCCACTTGCCACGATCTTGGCATACTTCTTTCTTTTGCTTCTTCGTTTACTTATTTTCATGCATACTCTCCGATTACGGGTTTTTTTTTTGCTTTTAATGACAAATGTATCCGATTTTTTAGAGAAGGAAATATCTACACAAAGCCCTATATCATACCGTCTGGCCAGCGTGGTACATGTAGGCTAAATCCCCCTCGCATCATCAAGTTGAGTCAACAGACACGTGTTGTTGTCAAGTTCTCTACGGAAGCCACATTTTGACAGCTGTTTGGTTAACAAAGAAGTATCAAATCTTATTCCTTTAGCTACGGCAACAGAACTTTTCGTAGCTTATGCTCTCGAACTTAGCCCGAACTGCACAGATTCTTTTATACGCATTCGTAACTACTCTATGTATCTACTCTCCCAACGACGCGGGATTCTCATCCCGACCAAACCCCCGAAGAGGCCACACTGGAAATACCTTTTGGTGCATACCAGAGATGCCTGGCAATAGACGTAAGAGCTGTCGCGCTTGGGGGGACTTAAAAAAAAATTATCCAATCTTTAAAAAGACACTAATCAAAATATAGCATGTGCTTTACAAAACTTTAGAAGAACAAAAGATCTACCGCTTTAGAAAAGTATAGTAAAGCTTTTGAAACAATACAAAAATACATTTCGTATTACTTTAATTCCCACCTGTGCCGGTAAGTGCACAATAATTTTCCACCGCAACCATTTCACCTTCTAATCCACTGTCTTCCGGAACGTTTTCAGCACATCCTGTGACTTAGTATTGCTTTATTTTATTTTTATTTATGTTCCGAGTATGGCAATTTGTAGTGTAACATATTGTATCTATGTTGAAAAGTTAGGTGTTGCTATATTTACAGATTACAGATATATAAAGTTGAGTTGTCTGTTTGGTAAAATAATGCGACTAAATAGATTCTGGTAGCTTGTCAAAATCAGGTATTAGAAAACTATGCAGGTAGAGACCACACGTTTCGAACACTATAAATCTAAAATTTCACCTTTAATCATGTTAAAATTCAAAGTGTACACAAAATCCTGTGGCCTCCACTTTAAGCACGTGCTAGTATTGCATCAACAGAGTTTGTAAACTTGTTAATTTTCTAGAACAATATAAGATCGCTTTTCCTGTCAAGCGTTTTTCCACCAGCGCAGCGAATCTTGCCCGCAATGCGTCTCGATATAAATAACAAATTGAGTACAATAATTAAATTAATTTTATTCCGCGGGCCGCGGTCTACATCCATTGCCGGGCGCGCTAGATACACACTGAGAAGAATACCCAGTGGCTTTGGCCACCTATGTGGCTTCTGTTCTTCTGTTCTTTCTGTCTTTGTTGGATCGGGTTTTATCCCGCATATTTGGGGTCGTGTCAACGCTGCTTTCACTAAACTAAATATAATTAGATTCCACGTCACAGATTACCACTCAGCTAAATATTATAATGACATTCAAGGGTGTCTGTTATTGACCTGAGTTTACGAAGCTCTTTCTTAGGCGACTCGTGTATTTCGTTCGTGATCGAACTCCTCCTAAACGACTGGACCGATCTTTTTGAAATTTGGCACGGTCATAGTGACCATCACCGTGAGTGCATATATCTGAATTCATAACGATCGGTCCAGTCGTTTAGGAGTTCGACCCGGATCGACAAACTCAGCTCAATTATTACAACAGCAGAATGTATTGCATACCTAGTTTTGAGATCTATCGGGAGCGGTAGCGTGGCCGAGCGGTCTAAGGCGCTGGTTTAAGGCACCAGTCTCTTCGGAGGCGTGGGTTCGAATCCCACCGCTGCCAATATTTTTGTATTTTGCTTAAACTAAACGCGTAATGTTTTCAATTTTAATTGTATCTTTTATTTTTAGTATTAGAGATGGATATTTGCTCTATAATTTGAAGAATTAGACTTAAAGAATAGGTAAATATTGTCCCCCCTTTATTCATTATGATATGATAAAAACCTTATTAAATTAAATAAGTCTAACTACTTTGCAATATTCCGCCACATGCAAATTACCCAACTCTCGTATTTATTCATGCACAAGACCGCAATAGAATAAATATGAGAGTTGTGTTATCGTGCAAAAAATTATAAAAAACCTCGACACGTGTTTCGCCCCCAACCAGGGGCATCATCAGGAGATGTCGATGGCTCGGCACACGGCGTCCAAATGAGCCACAACTCGTAAACCGCACCTATTTATATTCTATGGTTTTTTATTTCTACCCACAACCATTACACCAAATTATTTTATGTCTACCCACCACCGTTGTTTGAATGACGTACACATACTCGCAGCAATGGGGATTTTTTTTTGCACTATAACACAACTCTCATTTTTCTTCTAAAAATTATTTCTCTATTATTTCGGCCTTATTTTAAGTGGGTTTGGAGGGCGGTCTTGTGCATGAATAAATACGAGATTAGGTAATTTGCATGTGACGGAATATTGCAAAGTAGTTAGACTTATTTAATTTAACTATGGACTTCCGAAAAGTAACGCCTGATAGTATTAACTTTATAAAAACCTTATTAGTTAAAAATACTCTTTTGAACGATCATAAATGTCATTTTATGACATTTGTTACCTATTATTACAAGCATATAGTCCGGTCAATTTAGACATTCGAAGGTGCATAAAGTCCCAACAAGCTGAAAATCAGTAAAATTGTTCAGAACATAATTATAAATAAAATTTAAAAGTTCCCCATCATTCCCGTGTGTGGATAATTTTTTATTCGAGGTCAAAGGTCCAAAAAATGACTTTTTCGCCATTTTCAGCAAAACGGTAATTATTAAATAACGGCCTATAACTTTGGACCCCTTAGGGCTAGGTCAAATTTTCTATTTTTTGGCTTGCCTCCAGATCGAGGACTATCCATAGAGGGGTCAACCATCATTGTAGCATAAGCAGTTCTCGAGAGCTAAGGGGGAAATTCCCCATATCTATTTGGCCTATAACTGTGGACCCCTTAGGGCTAGGTCAAATTTTCTATTTTTTGGCTTGCCTCCAGATCGAGGGCTATCCATAGAGGGGTCAACCATGATTGTAGGATAAGCAGTTATCGAGAGCTAAGGGACGGACACAAATTACATTCCCCATTTGTATATATAGATATCTCAGAAACGGTGGCTCGTAGGAAAAAAAGTATTGATACATTTTATAGATAATTTTAAGATCTATTTTTAGATCTACATTTTAGTGTACTTTTATGATAAAACTTACCGTTTTGCTGAAAATGGCGAAAAAGTCATTTTTTGGACCTTTGACCTCGAATAATCTTTTTTCCACACACATATAATTATGTTCTGAACAATTTTACTGATTTTCAGCTTGTTGGGACTTTATGCACCTTCATTCTCAATTTTTGGTCTAAATTGACCGGACTAATACCTATTATTTACTTTCACCTGTCCCGATGTCCTTGTGTAAGCAAATCTTGCAAGTTAAATTTAACACACTTCCCGGTTGTCAATTGAACCTTGCCCGCGTATGTAAGTCGCATGTCAATGCAATATTACGATGATAAAAAGTTGATATATTTAAAAAAAAAATTGTTTATTGAATAAAATATAAAAAATAAAATAACGTTTATTTTCTTTGAATTTTTTAGAAAATTATTTAGATTCGTCAAAAGTTGGTGTGACTCTACCGAGGGTTCCAAAATGCAACGAGACTGAGAAGAGCCCTCAAGAAACTCAGTTCGGCTTTTTTCCAAAATATTTCATCTTAAATCTAATACAGAGTTATTTAGAAAGGAGCAATTCGTGTTACAACCAGGCAGCCTTGTCATCTAAGAAATCGTTAATACTATAATAAGCTTTATGGCACAATTTACGTTTTATTAGTTTTTTAAATTTATTAACAGATAAATTTGCTATTTCAGTTGTCAATGTATTGTACATTCGAATAAAGTTCCCCGCAAAAGAATTACTCACTTTATGAAGCCTAAATTTAGGAACAGCCAGTTTATCCTTATTTCTTAAGTTTAGATTATGATTATCACTATTTTTCACAAATTTACTTTTGTTCTTGTGGGTATACAATAAAATTTCATAAATATACTGTGAATACACTGTAAGGATGTTAATATGCTTAAATTTATCTCTTAATGACTCCCGAGACCCCATTCCATAGATAGTCCGGACAGCCCTCTTCTGCAACACAAAGATGCATTCAATATCGGCAGCGTTACCCCACAGTAGTATACCATATGTCATGATACTGTGGAAGTAGCTGAAGTAGACAAGACGCGCCGTTTTAATGTCTGTAAGTTGTCGGATCTTTTTGACAGCATAGGCTGCTGTACTAAGCCTGGCCGAAATTTTCCCGATATGAGGCCCCCATTGCAATTTGGAGTCTAACGTTATGCCCAGAAAGACAGTGTCATCGACCAATTCTATTATATCATCCCTAATGATTTTATTTTAAACCTCTGATAACTCATTATGAAATGACTGAGTGAGTTTTTAAACCTAACCTGTTTTTTAGTTTGCATGTTAACTATTTTCTTTCCAAGTATTCAAAAAACTCCATTTACACCACAAATAATTGTTGAATCAAAACAGAAACATATTTTCAATCGACTTCCAAAAAAGGAGGAGGTTCTTAATTCGACTGCTTGTTTTTTTTATCTTTGTTACCTTAATATGTTCGGACTGAGTGAACAGATTTTGAAGTTTTTTAAGTGGAAGCTACTACTTCCCAAGTAGTCGCATTTCAGTTTGGTCCCATTCCAACAACTATTTAGTCCCATTTCGGTAGTTTGTTTTTATCAAAGTCGGCATTACTATTCCGACGCACAATTCACCTAAAATACTGAAAACAGGGGTCGAAATCTGTCTCAGGGGTTTGAAATCGAAATTACTATAAGCCCCCACTCGCCACGTCGAATCGGTAAAAAATATGTCCCCAAAAGCATTTGATGTTTGATAGCCGTATTGTTGAATTTATTGTTACTGCCATTTCGTGATGTTTGCTACAAATTGAGATATTCTCAATTCCTAAGGGTGACTGAATTTATTGTTTCGCTGCACTTTATTAATTGAATTTTGATATTGATAGAACCAAATTTTGATATTGATCTTCGCAGACTGCAGAGAGTGTTAGAATGTAACATCAGTCCCTGGCTTTTGGATTTTATGTTCAGGTGTTGGATTAGTGACACAATTCACCTCTGCTTACCCGCTGGAGGAATGATTAACATTATGTTTAGTTTCTGTTTTATAGGAATTTCATGTAGTCTTCTAGTTTTCTGCAACTTCTCTTGAGCATTTGACAAAATTTGTTCCTGAATTTTGACATTTGGCATATTCAGTGGATGCTCAACTTGAAATTCTCATTTCAGAAACCGGCCGCTTAAAAGGTTTCTCAAATTTTAAGCAAACAGATACTAAACATAATATTAATTACAATTAAGTAAATAAGAATACTATAAAACAGATATTTTTGGAACCATTAGTACCAGTCTCACTTCCCTTTACTCAATATTGGGAACGAGACAACCTTGGTCTAATACTCGATTCTGATTCCATAATCGAACTACATGGAAAAATTACCTAAATTTTTGCATTAATTATTCCCGTAACCTTAGTTGGTATAATTGTTATTGTTGCTTTCTTTTTAAACATTATTATGTTCACAAAGAAAGTTGCAATAAATAAATAGACATGTAACAAATTCTAGAACCAGAAATTCAGTACATTTCGTACCAAAGAGAGATACAAAATCCCAGCCATTTTCTAAACAAGACCTCTGTGTCTGACCTTTGCGACCCCTACTATTGGTTCATGTATTGAATATCGTAATCGGGGGCTCGTGGTCTAGTGGCAACCGACAATATTAACACATTGCAAAGGTTAAGCAACATCGACTCAGGCCGGTCTTAGGATGGGTGACCATTTCTTAAGACATTGAGACTCCTCCGTGCCTCGGAGAGCACGTTAAGCCGTCGGTCCCGGTTGTCATACAAACATCTATGGCAGCCGTTAGGGGTAGTTGTAGCCATAAATCAAAAATTCGACCTGTCTAACTACAGAACTTCGACATCGCCCATGGGTCGTGGAGGTCAGATGGCAGTCGCTTCACGGAAAATATCGAAGTTAGGCCGAATTACAGTTAGACTGGAAAGCCGACCCCAACTGCGTTGGGAAAAGGCTCGGTGGATGGTTGAATATCGTAATCGAATTCAAGGTTTTTAACGAGTAACTAATAAGTTGCCTGTAACTTGGCATCATCAAGTACTACCTATACCTTTTACTTCCAGGAAAAAATAATTACAAAGTCATCGACATAGGTATACAAACCGCAGGGGTCCGTACTATCACCAACTCTCTTTTTTCTGCATATCAATGATATGCTATCCCTCGGGAACATTAATTGCTATGCAGATGACAGCACACTGCACGGTAGTTACTCGGTTCGTCCGACGGCGGGGCGATCTGAGATTGAGGAGGAGAGACGACGATTCGTGGCTGATCTCGACCGTACCCTCGACAGTATCTCTCAATGGGGTACCGAGAACCTGGTCGAGTTCAATGCCCGCAAAACACAGGCGTGTGCATTTACTGCGAAGAAATCCCCTTTCCTTCCCCTACCCTCTCTTCAGAATGCATTATTACCAATGAAGGACAACCTTGATATCCTTGGCATAGACGTTCGTCGAGAGCTCAATAATAAAAACTACATCGAAAAACTAGGAATACTGACTAAGGTAAAGAGATTCTTTACACCGGACCAGAGGTGTCTGCTGCGTCGAATACTGCTCTCGACGCTTTGCAGCGACGGGCTATCCGTATTATAGATTGTCCGGAGGTAACGGGAAGCCTTGAGCCGCTAGTTCAGCGCCGAACAATAGCTTCCTTGGCCGCATTCTACCGTATTTACCACGGCGAGTGTTCTGAAGAGCTCTTCAATCTGATCCCACCCTCTTCCTTCCGATCCCGAACGACTCGTGCCGGGCAGAGATGCCACTCCCACACAGTGGATAGCATGTTCGTGAAAACCGAACGTTTTAAACGTTCATTTCTCTGCCGAACGATAGTGTCCTGGAACGCCCTGCCTGTGCACGTGTTTCCTCCCACATATAATCCTGGGTTCTTTAAGCGGGGCGTGAATAGGCACATCAGTAGGTCGTCAAGTTGAGGGCCACTCTCTATAGTATTACGTGCTGTGAGAGTGGCCCACAATCGCTAGAGGTCGTCACGACTTACCACTAGGCGGGCGGTGTCAATTTGGAGAACTAAATATAAAAAAAAAAACAAAAGTATTAATTTTTAAGTAAGTACATGAGATAACACCATAGGATAACACACAGCAATTACGTCCAGGATTTTTTACTTTAGAAATATTGTAAGTTGTTAGTTTCAATTTTGTTAATGTAAATAAGATAATAACTCTTTAAAATAGGTAATCAAAATGTTTTTCATAGCCAAATTATATAGAATTTCAAATATCATTAATCCTGAAATTACTAAAATTCTCATTAAAAGCTGCATAACTTTTCTAATAATTTTTTAATGGCTCTTAGGAATGGGTAACTCATAAACTTATTTATTACTTTAAACCATTGTACTCGTCAATATCTATTCATTAAATGCAATAGGTAATGAAATGAAATTAGCAAAATCTTTCAGTAGATAATAATAATTAAATTAAATTCCGTTACGTACAACATCTATAATTTACGCGTCTAGAAATAATGTGGTAATACTATAGTGTTGAAGAATAAAATGCTCTTGATAAATATATTCTGCTAGTAGTGTTCTCTTTGAGACAGTCTTGATAATGCCTCGTGAGTAGGTGAAACATTGTCAACGTTTATAATGTCTTCTATTTAGCGAAATCATTGCAATTATCTAAAAATTCAACATCATATTTTCCATTGTTTTATATTCTGCTACGTTAGCGTAGCGTAGCACATCGAAGTGTACTTGGACGGTTTGAGGGTAAAATACTCGAATTTAAAATTTTCTCAAAATAATCTCTCTCTCAAATATAACGAATCTAATTCGTGTTACATGTGAGAACCTGTAGTACGGCACAAACAGAGCTAAACTGGCCATTTTTTTCTTCTTTGTTACCCATTCAGAATTCTGTTTACCCGTTTTTGTACCGGACACACTCATAACTTGGTAGTACTGTTAGTACTTGTGTCCAGTTGATGGAAACTTTTGTGAGTGCTACTTGAAGTATGAAACGGTTCTTTTTCCAACAGTAAAATGAAAAGCTCTAGTTTATTTGTTTCGTTTTGATATTCTCTAGAGGGTGCCTACTTATATGGAGAGGCTTGTAGTGGACGTAAACGTTTGGGGTAGTTTTCAACCGACTTCCAAAAAGGAGAAGGTTCTCAATTCGCCTTTTTTTTGTTACAAAAAAAAATTAATCGGTTCACGCAGTACAAATAATATAATGACATCTTTGTACTGGGTGAACCGATTTTGATTTTTTTTTAAATGAGAGCTACTACTTTCAAAGTGTCATCAAAGTCAATTTGGTCCCATTCCAACAATAATTTGGTCCCATTTCGGTAATTTGTTGTCGGTTTTTCTAGTATTTGTTTGGTTTAACTAGTATTTGACTTTTTTTGTGAATAACAGAGATTCATAATTTTTGAGTTCACTTGGTCCACACATGGTCACGTACTGCCCTTGCTCTCTTTTTTTTGTTGTAACAGAATCATTGTATTTACTGGCGAATAAAAAGAGTGGCCGTAAGTTTTTCTTGCCAGGTTCTTTCCTCACAGGCTCTACCTATTGCCTTGCGAATCTGGCGGTAAATGTAAATGTAGAAGCATTTTCTTTTTTGACGTTCATAAGTGTTACTTTGTGACCTACATGAATAAAGATATTTTGATTTTTTTTTTGATTAGTTGTTGTGTATTTTTTTAAATTTACTTCTTCATAAAAGACCGAAGAAGAAGTAACATCGGTCGTAGATTTTGAAATATAGGCCGGATTACAGAATGGTAACTGATTTTATACTGTAAGAGATATTGGTACTACGCTCATAGGGAAGTCCTTAAGTTAGTCTACCGAAACTGTCGTTTTTATTGGCCTAAGCTTGTGACCCGTATTGTAATGATGCAGTCGCGTACAAAATGAAAAGTGATTGACTGAGTTTTAGAATAGACATAACATAACATAGCATCACGCCTTTTTCCCCGAAGGGGTAGGCAGAGGTGTGCAAACACACCCACATCTCGCCAGCTATGTTAGGTCCCATATAATAGGGGGCGAGCCTATTGTCCTTTACCGGGCACAAGTTCCAGACTCTGGGATAATTTTCTGGGTAAAATTCTAAAGAGAATTATACATTATCCACCAGACCCGGGAATCGAACCCGAGACCTCGAGTGTGGCAGTCCGTACATAGTACCAATGTGCCACCGAGGTAGTCAAGTTAGAATAGAATAGAAAAACTTTATTGTACACCATTATACAAATTAAATAAATACAAACTAAATTTACATTAAGTAGTGCAAATAGAGGCCTTATCATCAAGAGTGATCTCTTACAGGCAACCTTTGGATGGATATAACCGATCGAAGTGAAATGAAAAGTGGATAGCTATTGGCGTATGATAGTAAGAAAAGAATATTCAAAAGTATGAGAAAAACATAGAAAATTTCAAGAAAAATTTACAGAAATAATATAGAAATTATGAGAGATATACCTACAGAAGATAAAACTTGAAATAATACACTAATAAAGAAAAATACATATCATTTCGTGAATATAGTTAAAGTAAAACGTACATAAATGCATTTTCTTTTTAAATTCCGCGGTTCATAGACGAGGCCGCTCTTACGTCCGTTGCCGGGCGTCTCTGGTGCACACGCAGAAAGTATTTCCAGTGGTCAAAACCACCTGTGTGGTCTCTACGGGGGTTTGGTCGGGATGAGAATTCCGTGTCCTTGGGGTAGGGTTTTATCCCGCGTCGGTGAGTGAATCTGCAGAAGGACACGGCCGCGTTCCACCCGCTCCCGCTGGAGACCATGGCTTACATAAATGCATATACATAATAATACAGATGAAAGCAGCTAAAAGCTCAGGTAATGATCTTTTACCATCCGTTTAAAGATACCTAGTGAAGGAGCTTGTCAGATGGTCACAGGCAGAACATTCCACAAACGCACAGCTTGGACTAAGAGTAAATTCATGTCTGCCAACTCCTATTAATAAGCTATCCGCCAAATAAGCTATTATTATTGCCACTCACCCATCTTTAACTTAAGACGAGTAATCAAATTTTGAAGCATAAACATCCCATTTTATTTAACAAGTTTTCACTTCTAGTTTTCTTTCATATATAATATTTCAGTAAAATTAAAAACATTCTTCCCCTAAATCTCCAATTAATTCAAAAGTGTTATTACCCAACACCGCTAATTCATCACACTCCCCTTAAGGTATGCTAATACCCTCTCCGACAAGAGATTTTTCATTCCATAACTTATTTTAGTCCAAAGCGTCTCCTCTTAATTGCATTCGTGCTATTATATCGAGCTAAAGCCCCTTCGGGATATTTAATTTTCTTGAAAGGTGCACTTTGAAGTCAGTGAGTGTTCAGTTTTTGTTATCTATACAGTAAAAAATTAAATTAAATATTATTATTTTTTATTATCTAAAGTAGAAAAAAATATTTCATTTAATTTTTTATCTTAACAGTTTTTTCTCTAAACCTACACCTGAAAGATACGGTACGGTAAATACATAAAAAAATATTCTGTTACAGCTAATGCTACATTATATGTAGGTACCTACTATGTTCGATCTCTGGGTCGGGTCAGATATTTATAACTTTGACTGCTTTAGTGGCGTGGCCGGAGTGCATCCACTTTCGACGCCGGAGTCTCGGGTTCGATTCCCGGTCGGGACAAACTTTGTGTGGTGACATAGAGATCCATACTTCGGTACTATCGTACGTTTGTACCGAAGTCTGGATGTTTCCTATGTATAATATTATTAACAAAACAAAAGTGTAAATAAGTGTAATAAAACTTCCGTAGGTGTCGTATATTCGGATTTATTTCACAAAGAGACTAAACAACCACTGCACTGGTATATACTATATTGTAATCGTATAACAAGAAATAGTAGGTAGGTAACTAGGTATATTATGTTGGAGCTAAGTACTTAAGTGATACTACAATTTGTTCTTAAAGACTTATTGTGCGTGCAGCCACGAAGAGCGCCAACAGAAAAATGAGTCCCCTGCGCTCCCTACCATCTTTACCCCCGTCACATTTTTTTCGCTTCGGTGTTGCAAGCACAAACAATCAAATTAAATACTAAATATATTACAATATTATTTACATAAATGAGTATGACTTGTAATCAGTAAAACCTAACACTCGTCCATCCTGACGACGTGTATGTCCTCATACACGTGTAGAGTAATGTAAGACTTAAACCTAACACTTGGCCAAATAAGAATTACAATATACATATTTATATACTAAGAATATTTACATTCAATCTTGGCCAAATTAGTTAAATTCAAATTTAGATTCATTTATTTCAAGTAACATGGACTCAGATACATTAGGAATATTTGGGATATTTATTAAAGCCATAGTTAAGTCAACTATTGTATAATCAAAAAGTTACTACTGCTTCAACTTTTGAAGTCTCTCAGGTGGCTCCAACTTTTGGAGTCCCCTACATGGCTCGAACTTTTCGAGTCCCCTACATGGCTCGAACTTTTCGAGTCCCCTACATGGCTCCAACTTTTGGAGTCCCCTACATGGCTCGAACAACTTTTCGAGTCCCCTACATGGCTCGAACTTTTCGAGTCCCCTACATGGCTCCAACTTTTGGAGTCCCCTACATGGCTCGAACTTTTCGAGTCCCCTACATGGCTCGAACTTTTCGAGTCCCGTACATGGCTCCAACTTTTGGAGTCCACTACATAGCTCGAACTTTTCGAGTCCCTTACATGGCTCCAACTTTAATGTAACTGTGTATATGAGTGCCTTTACCTGAAATAAATGACCATTCTATTCCATTACTTCAACTTTTGAAGCTAAAACATTTGTAGCTTAATACTTAAGTACAATATCTCTTACATTCTCAAATTCTCACAACCAATACTTAAAATAAAAATCTTTGTTCATGTAGATCTTACAGGTTTTACAAATACCCAACAGTGTACTCAGATGCCAGAGGCAATGCAGTTAAGCACTATACATATTATTATTATTAAAATATATATAATATAGGTAACGAAACACGTGGCACCATCTACCGACCTTGCCGGTAACATTCTAATAACAAATGTTAGAATCAGTTTAGTATTGAACACCATTAATTACACAAATTTTAAAGAACAAATACTCCGTACCTACTTACAATCAGTAAAAGAGAAACAAATGCACAAACAACAACATATAAACAAATTATAAACTTAGCAGTAAATGGCACAACTCCATTATTCCATATTTTCATTTAAATAATTACAATAAAGTGATTTACAGAATTTTGCACAAACACTATTATTATATACATATAATTACGATAATGTTAAAGAATAAATACTTCGTACTTATAAACAGTAAATAATAAGCAAATGCACAAACTACAACATTTAAATAATTTATAAACTAAGCAGTAAATGGCACAATTCCATTATTCCATATTATCATTTAAATAAGTAAAATAAAGTGATTTACAGAATTTTACACAAATACTATTAATTATTCTTATTCTTCAGACGTATTATCATGATTAAAATTATTCATGTCGGAATCAGTGTCAGAACTGTTTTCATTAAGCTCTAGAGCAGCTATATGAACCCATGGTTACATTCTACTAGCTGCTACTACGGTTTTCCGTTTGTTCTTTGTACTACTTAACCCCGGGATAGCAGCCAGTTCATATCGATCTTTCCCTAACGTACTAACTACGCGATAGGGGCCAACGTAGGCCGGGAGAAGTTTTTTACTATTACCATCATTACTAAATGATGTTTTAGTTATCTTAACTAATTCGCCGATGGAGTAAGAACGAGCTGGTCGTCTACTTTTATCATAGTGATTTTTCTGTTTAGCTTGTTCTTCATCAATCCTATCCTTGACTTGTTGCCGAATGGTGGTAAGGTCAGTTCGGTCTCGAGTTGCATGACGAATTTCATTAAGACGAGGATCTATTTCACCACTCATGTGAGTGCCAAACATTATTTCAGCCAGGGTTTTCCCTGTCGTCTTTTGTACCGTATTATTTAGACCCCACTGGACCTTGCCAACTTTAGAATCCCAGACCTTTTCATCATTCCCCAGATTTTGTGCCGTTAAGGAGTCAAGAATAGTCCGGTTGTATCGCTCCACTTGTCCGTTAGATTGTGGGCTAGCTACGGCGTTAAGGACGTGCTTGATGCCCTTATCAGAACAAAATCTCTTAAACGCGTGAGAAGTGAAACTTGTTCCACGGTCACTTATGATGCGATCAGGTATTCTAAAAACATCAAAAATACTATCTAGTATTGTTAGGGCAGTTACGGTTTTGGTATTCCGTGCTGGCTTTATAAAGACAAATTTTGTGAAAGCATCGATAACTACCAGCAAATAAGAATTACCGTTTTTTGACTTGACAAAGGGGCCCAGGTGATCTATGTGTAACGTATGGAAGGGGATTTCTATTTTGGGTATAGGATGCAAAAAACCTTCCGACCTATTGGATGTCTTTTTTTGAATATGCGCATTCGAAACACGCACCTACATACTTTTTAACAAATTTTGCCATACGAGGGAACCAATAAGCCTTCTTAATACGCTCCCAAGTCTTTTCTACACCTAGATGACCTATATCATCGTGGTTTAGACGGCATAGCTGCCACCTCGCCCCCTTTGGTACAACCCAACGAATATTGTTAGAATCACTATCGATGCATCTATACAGTCCGTTATCTCGAATGATATAGTTTTCCTTAATATATTTTAATCTAAGGTTCTAAGTGCTGCACAGTCCGATACAATTTTAAACCTTTGCCCCAACAAGTATACCCTGAATTTCTTAAGGGAACAGACCACAGCCAACGTTTCCAATTCGTAAGAATGGAAATTCTTCTCTTCCGGAGAAGTTTGACGGCTGTAAAAAGCTACAGGTCTAAAATGCTCCGAAACATTAGGCCGTTGCAAAAGGATACCACCGATTCCGATCTTACTGGCATCGGTATGTAGTTCTGTTTCTGCAGAAGTGTCATAAATTGCAAGGACTGGTCTTTCGACTAACTTTTCCTTAAGAGAATTGAATGCCTCTTCTTGATCTTGAGACCATGTCCATGTCACGTCCTTTTTTAACAACCTACTAAGAGGATGTGCGACCTGAGCGAATCCCTTGACAAATTTGCGAAAATAGCTTGCTAACCCCATAAATTGTCGCACACCGTGCTGATTTATAGGACGGGGAAAATCTATGACCGACTGAATCTTTCTAGCCCCAGGTATTACGCTAGCATAACTAATAATCTTAACTAAATAATCCAGTTTATCTGTTAGGAACTCACATTTATTTAAGTTCAACGTCAAATTCGATTTTTCAAGTAGTTTTAATATTCTCTCTAATCTAGCTAGACAGTCATCTACACTCGTTCCGTAGATAAGTAGATCATCTAAGTAAACTGTGGCTTCGGTAAATCGCGCAGAACCAAGAACCCTATTCATCATGCGCTGGAAGACAGCTGGCGCATTGGACAGACCAAACGGCATACGATTGTACTCATATTGGCCGTCTGGCGTCACGAAAGACGTGAGTGATTTCGAATTCTCAGCAAGTGGTACCTGGTAATACCCGTATGCCAAATCTAATGAAATAAAATAAGCCTGTCCGGATAACCTAGCTATCTCATCATCTATTATCGGCATGGGGTAACGCTCCTTTACTGTTATAGAGTTCAGCATTCTGTAATCAACACAAAGTCGGAGATTGCCATCCTTCTTGCGGACCAGTATTATAGGACTCGCGTATTCTGATGTCGACTCCCTGATAATTCCCGCGTCCAACATCTCGTCCACCATTTCTCGTACCTTCTGACGCTCGGTATGTGACAATCGATAGGGGCGATACACCACTGGTGTCTTACTATTTAACTCAATGCTCATTTCTAAGACGTTAGTGCAACCCAGTTCCTTAAGAGAAGAAGCAAAACAATGACGATATTGTTGTAACAGCTTGTATGATTTAGACTTATCTAGCTCACTTGCTAACTCTCCAACGCGAACCTGACTTTCATCAAAACTACCCTGGTTAATCATAGATTGCGTGTCTGGTTCCTGGATCCTATTGATAACCCTAACCACAACAGCTCGGCTCAGAGTTAATCCTACGGGTAATGTAACAAAAGAGTCAAGAGGTCTCAATTCAATAAACACCCTACCACACTTTACTGTGTATAATCCACCCGTGATCAAGCACTGTTGATCTGGTTTACCGATAAATTTTCCGTCTATAATAATATTACCTTCACTAAGAGACTCTACATATGCTCCAACTGAGGCTACCCCACTCAAATTCACGGTAGATGAGGCAACAATTTTGACCATTTTATTACTGTCCGTCTGCATTTGGGAAAATGGCAGTTCACTATTAATGTTCAAAAACATTAAATCAGTAGCAGTCTTTTGAACTACGACGTGAGGAAGCTCAGTGAAAGATTGGCCAACTAAAACCGGAACGTCTAAATATTTATCACTGACGACACGGCAATAAATATTAGCCTTTACGTCATCTACCGAAAGTTCGACATAAACTTCTCCAACTGACCGTACTAACTCATTACCAAAACCTTTCATAACTGTTACCACGCTATTGTGCTCGAGTCCCATTTGTTTCACAAGATTCTCCGTAACTAGTGATACTTCACTACCGAAATCTATAAAGGCCCTTACACACAGATTATTAAGTAGAATTGTTTTTATGAACTTAGAATTCGGTTCCGAGGCTGAGATAAGCATCGTTTTGCTAAGTTCCCCTTGAGGCCTACTTTTATTAGTACCTTGAATACAATTATCCGCATTATGACCTACTCTACTGTACTTTTCACATTTCATCAGAGGCTTGGGGCACCTAGAAAACATATGTCCCCTCTCCTTACAGTTAAAACAGAAGTAATTGAAGTAGCCGTTGGGTTTGTTAAATGCTTTCGTGTTAGTTACGTTTGGATTGTTTCCGAATTTAAATCGCGAGCTAGGTACACGTTCTGAAACCCCAAAACCTTCCTTGTTACTCATTAGGTACTGTAAAACTGTTCTGGGCAAATGCATCGTAAAGCCAGAGCTGCAGATTTTATAGTTCTGTCACTAATGCCGTAAATAATACAGTCAACTGCACGTTTATCATATATATCACACTGGTTTAAAAGAGCAAGTTTATCATAAAAATAATTCTCTATAGGCTCGTTATACCTACTCCTACGCTTAAGCATCTCCTCCAAGGCTTGGCCATAATTTTGTTCATATGGGAATGCAGTTAACAATTTTTCTTGCCACTCGGGCCAGGAAAAGAGAATGGAGTTCAAACTTTCGTACCATGTTTTGCCCAAGCCCTGTAGTTTTTGCAATGCATAGTGAATAGTTGTATTCTCATCCCAACCATAAACAGATGCGCATTCATTAACTTTCTTAATCCATTTATCAATGCGTTGGTTTTTTAATGAAGGATTAAATTCTGGTAATATGTTTTTAGAATGGTTACTACGGTTCATTGTGCCTGATGTTGATGGTTGAGAGTGAGATGCTAAGTTTTTTATTGTACTTAGTAAATTAACCACATCATTTGTACTAAAGGTGACGTTACTGTCCATTTCCGTTCGCCTAATATCATTGCGAGTACTGTTATGACTATTTCTATGGTGAGTATCCGGACCCACCGGAATATTACGAGATAGAGAATTTTCACGAACACACGGGCTATGTCGCCTCTTTGGATGCAAATCACTACGTGTTCTGAGTACCTCGAGTTCCATGGCGTTGAGGCGCTCGCGCTCTCGTTCCAGTTCCCTTTCACGCTGGCGGAGTGCTAGGATGCTGTACTCCCGAGATCGTCTGCAGTGACTGTGGCTGCGGCTACGAGGGTGGCTGCGTGGGCAGCTACGGCTGCGGCTACGTCGGCGGCTTGGTCTAGCACTACCTCCGTTGTGAGCATCTTCCACTTGACGCGAATGACCTCTCACCGGCGGCGTTGTTAAGCGCCGCGAGGTCGGGACGTCATCACGTGGCATGGTCAGATGAAAAAGACAAAATATGATTACTATTACAAGCTAGAAGTGCACGTTAGGCCAAGGCTTTAACAATGGTGAAGATATTAGACGAACAACGTACATGTGTCTAAAGCGCTTATTATTTATCACTAGGTACCTACTACTAGGCCCTTGTACCTTTTATAAAGTATTAATATTAAGCACTGTTAAATGCAATATAAATATGTAAAATTTTATCGAACTAGTATAGCAAAAAAAAAAGAGGGAGGGTACTCCGAAAATCATATTATAAAAATAAAAACGTTAATCACTAGCATCTGAGCACCCTAAAATCAACTAATGACAAATAAAACATGCGTGTAGGCATTCCTCATATATACACGTATCTTGTTCTATTCAGTTTCAATAGGTACCTAACAGTATGCCAAACCCCAATAAAAAGGAAAGAATTTTAAATATCTGGATACCTTCGATTGAAATTTTAATTACCTATGTAAGAAAGAAACTAGATCACCACTATTCTATTCTCAAATGTACATAGGTATTACTATTTAGTTACTACTATTCAGTTTCAATGGGTACCTACGTGTAGCCATTTCCTGTACACATACTTTATGCTATTAAGTTACAACAAGTGAGAAGTATTTCAATCCCCAACAAAATAAAAGATTTGTAATAATCAGGGTAACTTTAATAATATTATAATTATAATAATGTCGTTGGGTATCTTCAATTAAAATTTTAATTTCGATAAAAAAAAAATTAACCAGGTCAAAGCATTATAAAAAATAGGCGCGTGTACTTACCACTTCTGATTTGTAATAAAACTTCCGTAGGTGTCGTATATTCGGATTTATTTCACAAAGAGACTAAACAACCACTGCACTGGTATATACTATATTGTAATCGTATAACAAGAAATAGTAGGTAGGTAACTAGGTATATTATGTTGGAGCTAAGTACTTAGGTGATACTATAATTTGTTCTTAAAAACTTATTGTGAGTGCAGCCACGAAGAGCGCCAACAGAAAAGTGAGTCCCCTGCGCTCCCTACCATCTTTACCCCCGTCACATTTTTTTCGCTTCGGTGTTGCAAGCACAAACAATCAAATTAACTACTAAATATATTACAATATTATTTACATAAATGAGTATGACTTGTAATCAGTAAAACCTAACATAAGTATTTATATCAGTTTATCTAGTACTCATATCACAAGTTCTGGTTAGTTTGAGACTAGATGGCGCTGTGTGAATTGTCCTAATATATTTATTTATTTATTAACTAATTATGATCTGCTTTGTTTGGGTGTACGTCCTGTTTATTTCTATTAGTTAGGTATCCGGTTTTCATAGCCTTTGCCTATTCTGATGTATCAACTACATTACTGTCAAGTTTCATTAAAATCCGTTCAGTAGTCTTCGTGTGAAAGAGTAAACCTTTCCCTTTATAATATTCGTAGGATTTCTGAAACCTAACGTGAAATTATCAGAGATCTTTCCAGACGCATCACATTTCAGTCAACACTAATCAAAAGCTCTTGTTAGAGCAACGTTTAGACGTACAAAACACCTGACACCAAATAGGCCTGTTAGAATGCTGGGTTTGAGACTAATTACGTCCAGGCTAATTGCACAGAGAAGTCTGTCTCTACAGAAGCAATTTGGTTTTGATCAATTAGAAATAATCACGCTATTTTTGCCTACCAGATCATTAGGTAGACAGTCGTGTAATTTATTGTGTACCCACATTTTATCAGTAGTTTTGTTGGTTCCAGGTACTAGGAGGCAAGCCTATTGTCGTTACCGGGCACTATATTATATTATACCTAAGTTCAAACAGCCACTACCGATGTTACATGTGTAAGGTATATAAAACCTAGGTTTTCATAAACTGACAACTGTCTAGAAAAACATATAAAGGAAAATGTCATTCAGTGTGATTTAGTTAAATAATTTAGATAATGGTTTGATTGTGTTTATTTGGATAAATAGTGTTCTTTAACCATGAGGATCGTCGTCACATTAAGATAATAGTTACATAAACACACACAATAAAAGTTTACATGTATTAAAACTTCTTGCTAGGATCTTACCGAATTTAACTATGTAAAGGGGGAAATACCACGTGTAGTGAAGGTGAGCGTTGATATATTTAGAAAGATGGCCACCCTAAACCTACAACTGAGTAGCAAGTCTCAGACGCATGCGATGTATTCCTGATGTACACTTTATCACACGAGTGTTTAGTATTAGATCTCGCGAGTTCTAGAATTAGCCAAATTAGTCACCACCCTTTATACATGGTACCTATAATCTCAGTAGTCCGAGCACATCTTAACGCATTGGCTTGCACTACTATTATAATATATGGCATTTGAAACATTACATTAAAAGTTATTATACTTGGTCTTTCAAAATTATTTCACTTAACGACACCATAAAGTATAGAGGTTCGAATTCATAATACGTCTTTGTAAAACGTCAATGAATAGAAATGTACTAGCATTTGCATACAATTTAAACAAAATTAACTTAATTCTAACTGTACACCTGTAGACGGAATATTGAAAACATTATTCAGTCGCGTTTTCCCACGTCAGCAACTTTAAGTACTACACGCCTGTATAAAACATGAAAAAAAAACTTCTTTAAACGTAAATTATGCTAAGACACACGCCATCATGCCAGACATAACATCGTCCTAGTCTCAAACTAAGCAGAGCCTATACCAGGAGTTATTTATGTAATACTGTGTGTTTTAGTCAGTGTGACTGGGACATCTCCCATGGCCGGGACAGTATAATAATATGATGATATTATTAACCTTCAGTATGAATATCTGACGCGCTCGAGTCACCCCCAAAAACCATTCTAGGGCTCCCCTACTATTTTTACATACATACTTACTTAGGTATACATACCTATAAGCACTAGAAGAGGTAACAAGAGTGGCCGAGTACCAGCTCTTAAATGTTGGACAAACGATTGAAGCAGTTATGTCACTATCCGCCTAATGTCCAATACCTACATTCGGTAGAAAGTTGGGAAGAAAGTGATTTGAATTGAACAGTCATGTAACAATAATTTCAACGTATAGTACAAGATATACATAATAAGTTTGGTGTTGAAAAGAGATCCAAAAGCATAGCGTTGTGGCTGGGAAAAACTACACACACACATATCACGCCTATATCCCCGAAGGGGTAGGCAGAGGTGCATTACACACCCACAATTTGCCAGTATTTTAGTCCCACGTAATAGGGGGCAAGCCTATTGCAGTCACCGGGCACATTTATAATTTTTGTTATGTCCAAAATGACCGAATTAATTTAATAAAAAGTAGCAGCTATATTGTAATTTTGAAAAATAAATTAAACCCGTTGCCTTGCGATGAAATGTTGATTAAAGGCAACAAAACCTTACGTGCCAGCCGCTATAGCACAACCAATTAAAGTCCTGGGCGTCTCGGACTATTGGCGAAAAATATACGGGAAAAACTAACGTCAAATAATATAACTGTTAATAGCTATACGCGAAAGGACATTAAAAAGGTTACCCTCCGTTTAATTCAAAGAACAAATGTGCAGTCATTAAGTAACATGGAAGGATAACGTGCGCGACCCTACCAAGAATTCTCATTATGTGGTCACCCTAGGGATCGGGGCTATAGGGACCTTCGGGACTGTCCCACACAGTTAAAGGGTTGTAGGTGAAATTAAAACCGTTGTCCATTTAGAAAAACAAATAATAGTACCATTCTCTCGATATTGTAAGGTTTTTGTTAGATTATGTTAGAGTAGTTAGTAATATTTTTGAAATGTATTCAGATATCTAGGAAAAAGGTGAAATTTTGAACTTGAGGATAGGTGAAGAGTACTAAAATTATGGGTATTCATGAAATTCCTGTTTCTGGCTAGTTCCGGCTAATTTTTAAAACTGCTAGACCAATTTTAACGAGACTTTCGACAGATAGCTGGTGTTATGAGAAATAACTTAAGCTACTTTTTATCCTGGTGAAGTGCTCGGAGAAGGAGGCGGCCGAAAGGGGAGGGAAAGTACCCTCCCCGCTGAGTTCCGAAGTGTGCGGGGAGGGTGCCGCAGACTTATCTACGCCCAAGACCATCGAACTCCATGATCGGGGACTGATGGCTGTGGGATATACAGAAGCAGGCTGGAACATAGTCCACGCCTTAGGAATCTATTTTAATGCTCATTAGGTTATCTCCAAGTTCCCTTTGTAAGATTCAGTGTAGAATTCCTTTGTGAGAAACAGATTCTAGATTTAGTTAAACTAGATAAGATAGTTAACACAATAAACGTGAGAACTACTTACTGATCAGTACTTCGATATAGCCAATGGGTTTCGGAGACCTCCGATGACAGTAGCTTCACGAAAAATATCGAAGTTCAGCCGCGTTAGCCTGAGAAGCTGTGTTGGGAGAACCTCAGCTCAATTTATGATGATACGTTCCAATTCGAATCTTCAATGTTCCTCCAAGGGCCAAAACCTTAGATAAACTAAAAGAAGGACATGCTTCAAATTAATTAAATTAAATAGTCATTTATTTCTGGTCACAATCACCCATAGATATATACATTGAAGGTAGGTATGATCGGTCCTGTATGTTGGAATATCCGATTCGGATACATAACACAAAGGTTAGCTACTTATTGATTTTGTAATAGACTTAAAAAAAAGAAGTTTCTCAATTCGACATTTGTTCGCAGATAACTTCGTCATTTATGAACCGATTTTAATCCTTATTTTTTTTGGAAAGGAAATATTTCCAAGGAGTCCAATTATAAGGAAACCAGAATCTGATGATCGAAACACGGAGAAATCTGGAGGAACCTTCAAAATTTTGTAATAAATGTGTGTGTGTGATAACCTCTGCCTTGGCCTTAAAGGAAGCAAGTCATACTAGGTCGCGAAACGTACCGTTACGCTGCAGCATATATTTAAGCGAAGCGAGTTTTGATTCAAAGCGATATAACTCTGTCAAAGTATTTTTTTGTCATTACGCTATGGGAATTTTTACCATCAATTAAATTATTTTTATTTGATCGAAATTCAAAATTCTGGCTTCGTAAGAACCTGGGTAATTCTGTAGCTTTTGATGAGTGCAAGAAAATCCGAAATCGGCCGAGTATTCGCCGAGAAACAATTTAACATAAATCGAAATAATTATACATAAATAATTTGAGTCACCCGTTGAGAGCTCCGCTCGCCTTCGGCTCGCTTCGCTCAATTATTATGTCCCTACGTAAGTTACCTATACATTAATGATCAACACCTTCAGATCCAAGTCACTATTCTTTATTCTATTCATATCGCATCTTATACATATCAGTTTTAATGCGAAAATCTTTGCATTTCTTTATTTACGACAGCAACCGTCTACGACTTTGCGACTGTGGTGATTTATCGTCTCAAAGCTGCGTATTTCTCGCAAAACACAGATTATAAATCATAGCACAGATGTTTCAAATGTTACGCCTTGTTTTTGGCGCGAATGTGTATATTTTATTTTTTGCTAGGTCGTTATTTAATTTTCATGGCTTAATGTTTATCAATATAAATGTACCTGCGCTACCGATGTAAATAAAATATAGTTAGTATGTGACTAGCGTTCTCGTCGTTCAAAGAAGCTGGGTTTGGGTCTTTGTAAGACAATCTTCTGGTATCACAAAAATCCTGTGATTATTTCGACTAGCTTTATCCTAACACAATGATAGTGAAGGTACCTATGTCATTAAAAAAAACGGTAAAATTGTGTGTCTATTATTTTATTTTTGCACACACACAGTAAATAAAAACAGTAAATGCATACAAACTAAACATGTATACAATGGCGCCACTTATCTCTAAAGAGATCTCTTCCAGTGGGCCTAAGAGAGGAGATCATGGTGCAAACAGAAGCTGATGTGTGTGCAGGTTAATAAACTTACATAAACTATAACTCTATAAATACACAAATACATACATAAAAAGTTATATAAACATATACATAGACGTACAACAATTATTAAGTTAAAGAAGCGAGATAGTGTTCCTTAACTCTCGTCTTGAAGCCAGACACAGTTCTGCAGTTCCTTATATCTGTACATTTTGAATACATTTTAAGCTTGTCGCTAAAGAGCCATCTTTTCCAGGCAACCTTAGGATTAAAAGAATATTACTAGAAATTGGGTATGTAATTTGATTGAAATATGGGAATGTAATTTGATTTGCTAATGACTCTAGAAGAGTCACTGGTTATAGCGTACCTACTAGCTAGCAAAATTAATTAGTGAAATACATTAGCTAATTGTCAAATTTCAGTAAAATATATTCGTTTTAGCTGACCAAACTTGTATGCAACAAATTATATCTAATGTTTCAAACGACGTTCTCTTCCAAAATTCTCCAACTTCTATGAACTTGTCCATTTAATTTTCTTATGGCACTTGTTTACTTGAAGACCCTTGCTGTATTGGATATTTAAAATACGGTTACAGTATTGTTCGTAATTATTTTAGTTATTAATTGATAGGAGGCATAATTATTTGATATTTATTTGAACGATACTAGTTCCGGAAACAAATAAATGGCAATGGCGCGCAATTATATTAAAGTACACCCGCGGCTTCACCCGCAGCTTCACCCGCGGCTTCACCCGCTTGGCAAATTATATACTAAAAACCTTCCTCCGAGAACCACTCTATCCATTGTTGAATATCGCATCAGAATCTATTGCGTAGTTTGAAAGATCTATGCATACATACGGAACGAACATAACGATTTTGTTTTATACCAAGTTGTAATTGTGATTATGATGATTGATGAAGCAACTAAAGATTGGATGATGTCGGTATTGGTCATCGTAGCTCAGTGGTCAGAGCATTCCTCTTGTTAGGGAAAGGTCGTGGATGACTCCCGATGACATCTCAGTTTTAGATCTAAGCATGCATACGGACGGTAGCGACTATGTTTTATTTTTATTTCTTTGTTTATTTCCAGAGTAGGAATTACTCGTACATTTTTCACTTATAATATCTCGCCAAACTGCAGACCCAGTTTGTTGGCAAATCTATATATTTAATACGACAATTTGTCTGTCTGTCTGTCCGTCCGTCGCGTTTTTCAATTATAATTAATAATACATAAATTTGCATGAAATATTAAAATATTCGTAGAAGTTTAGGGAAGGTTTTTTTTTTGAGGCTATACAAAGTTCGCCGGGATAACTAGTAATATTTATACTATATAAAACCTATCAAACCTTAATAGAAAATGAAGATGACAACTATGTAGCTTTATAAGTTTCCAGTAGTGATGTACAACAGTTTCTCTATTATATCTGCCATTATATTCTCAATTATACCATACAAATTCATCTTAAGACACGAAAATATATGAAATATTATTTATTATCTTCTTCGTGTGTGATAGTCCATTGAATTGTATGGCGAGCGAGATTGTATCTTAATATAAAATATTATAGTATCTTAGCCGTGTGCAGCGCTCCTTAGTGAACTCCACTGCGGGTGACGTAACCTACGACAAACTTATTATTTGCGGTTGGAACAGTAATCTGGTCTAGGGATCGAACCGCAAAATTAAGTTTGTTTTTTATTGTATATACTTTTCCGAGATAAAAAGTAAGTGCCAGTAGGTGCCCAGGATATTAAAGAATAATTAACCGGTAGTTATTGCGTGATGCCTGAACAAACAGACAGACAAAAAAAAAATTATCACATTTTTGGGTTCAGTGTCGGTCTAGTAACACCCCCTGCCATTTATTTTTTATAGTCGAAGCAAACTTCTTGCTTTCAAATATAGAAATGTATGGTGTTAGGATAGTTGAATTCAACGCCATCTAGTCCCAAATAAAACAGCGCTTGAAGTATGATAAGACCATATTTTATTTACCTGCATAACTTATGCAAATTCTTAGGTATATACTTAGTTATTAGAAATATAATAATACCTAACAGAAAACACCCAAACAACAAAACAAATAATTGCAGATCAACAAAATATGAATTATAATATAAGCGGAAATTTCATAACATTCTACGCTAGTTTATAGCAACTAATTAATAATTTATGCAATTAAGATACGACAGTTGTTTACTACGTCTCTCCAACTAATATCGTAAGTAAATATAGCTATAGCTATTGGTACATAACGTTACAAGCAAACTGCCTTCCTGTTGCCCTTCCTGTAAACAACTCGTTAATAATTGCTCTTAACCCTTCGTATGTTTTATTCATATAGCTCTGTAAACCGAACTAGCATAATGAAAGGGACAAGTTTGCATCATAGTGGACGCGTGTCACGCCGTATTGTAACAAAAATATATTGCAAGTATCAACAGCTTCGGGGCCCAAATCATACCAGACAAAAACAGTAACTGGCCTCCTGTTACGTGGGATTGACAAAATGGCTGACGAAATGTAAGCGTTATGAGCACTTCTGGATACTCCTTAGGGTATAAAGACGTGCATCTGTGTGGGGGTATCAAATTAGTTCATTATATTATATTTTTAGGGTTCCGTACCCTAAGGGCAAAATGGGAACTGAGACTTCCGTCCGTACGTCTGTCCTTCTGTCTTGGGCTGTATCTTATGAACCGTGATAGTTAGAAAATTTAAGTTTTCACAGAAGATGTATTTCTGTTGCCTCTATCTATACCCACAATACAAAAAACTAAACTATATTAAAGGGGCTCCCATCTAACAAACGTGATCTTTTTCATTTTAGTACGTAACCCATCGTGCGCGAGCCTGACTCGCACTTGACCGGTTTTAATACAGTATTCGTCACTTATCACTTTTTGTTACCTACCTTATGGTGCTTTGAACTCGCATCACAGCCTCAAAGACACAAGCGATGCATCACATGCCAATGGTGCATTAGCACAATGTCAACCAACGGAAGGCTCTGATCAACATACATGTATGTTTCAGGTGAGAGGCAATGGGCTTACCCCCTTTAACCAACAATTTTCCAAGTTCAGTTCGGTGTGACACGGGCCCACTATCAAACTTATTAAGACCCTATCATACATTACGTTTGATATCTTGTTCTTAGTGTAGTTTCAACAGCGTATACAAAGTTTGAACTACGTTTATAGCTCTGTCTTGACTCATAATATTGCATACTAATTGATAATCGTGGCTTTGCTCGGTTCAGTTTTAGATTATCATATTTAAGTATATATTTTCCTTTTGCTAAACTAAGTAGATCTGTGAAATCCCAAAGAAAAAGATGTCCAGTAACTTAGAAAGTTATCGTGTATATTACCTGATACCAACTTCTCTTTTGAAAATTGCTACGCAAGTGGACTGAGTACTACTAAAAGTGGTGGTACTGCTAAAATTATATCTAAAATTTAAAACCTATAAACAGGTGTCAAAGAACTTCTCCACCTCATCGGCGACTGGCTTCTCAAATGGCTTACAGGGCAGGATTGCAACGGCAATACTTTGGGTTTACCGTGTGTTTAAAAGTAACCAGCATTCTGTTATTGAGAAGTGCTTTTATATTAATTAATATTTTGAACCGAGGTTCTTTTGTGGCTGTATTCCTCAATCGTTATATCAATATTTGTCACCTAAAGAATTCATCTTTCGTCACCTGTTAGTACGTTAAACATACAGACACACAATCTCTACTAAACTATTTTATAGATAAATAAACAATATTAACGTTCACTATGTCTGGTAACTGCTCAACACTGTTCATGTTGGTAGCAAATTGATTACTTTGTTGGAAGTTGTGGATAATTGAAACTTTATGGCCACCTTATCAGGAAAACATGGCCAAGTTTACGTTCCCCCTATTCGAGAAGGAGACGACAATAGACAATAGAGAATTAAAGTTATTGTACACTTTATAAATATGGTAGATACATGTTTTCCCATCAACATCTTAAAGGCTCACCCCAACTTTACCTGGAAGAATACCTACACTTCGACCATTCCACACTGAAGGAATCGCAAGCAACAGCCATAGTGATTTATTAAGTGACTGCTGCCCGCAAACGACAGAAGTCTCCAATAATTTTCCTAAACGCCTTCTAACTGCCATTTATATACCTACCTATTCACAACATTGCCCTAATAAAACCAACCCCAATTCTCCATAGTCACGAAGTAGGTACCACTATGATAAATGACAGTGACATCAGATAGTCAGTTCATTTTTCTGACCGCCCCACCCCATATTACATTCCTAATGTTATGGGATTTTGAGAAGCGTTAAATTGAGTATGTGAATTATGTTGGAGTGTTATATTTTATATTAGTTTTAGTGTGGGGTTGCCAGTAATATCTCTGTTTACTGCGCATCCCATTAATCTTATTTTTACATAAAATTGTAAAGATTTTTGGGTATCACGAAACGATGCCTTGAACGATCTTGATGTATCAGAGATAAATTGGGGCTTTTAGGAGATGTTAGGCTATTTTTTTCTCTAAAGTTAATACTATCAGGCTTTACTTTTCGGAAGTCCATAGTTAAATAAAATAAATCTAACTACTTTGCAATATTCCGCCACATGCAAATTACCCAACTCTCGTATTTATTCATGCACAAGTCCGCCCTCCAATACCACTTAGGCCGAAAGAATAGAGAAATAATTTTGAAAATAGAATAAATATGAGAGTTGTGTTATCGTGCAAAAAATAATAAAAACCTCGACACGTGTTTCGCCCCCAACCAGGGGCATCATCAGGAGATGTCGATGGCTCGGCGCACGGCGACCGAATTCGGTCGCCGTGCGCCGAGCCGGCCTAAGTGGGATTGGAGGGCGGACTTGTGCATGAATAAATACGAGAGTTGGGTAATTTGCATGTGGCGGAATATTGCAAAGTAGTTAGATTTATTTTATTTATTTTTTTCTCTGTTATGTCTGCATCTATTCAGAAAGTTTCTGACATAATTTAAGTAAGCTTCTTTATTCAATACACTTATTTATGATATTGGCGTAGAATGGAACAAAAAATAATACCTATGAATAATCTACCTATATGTAGATCACAATTCAGAATATATTATTAGGGTTCTGTACCCAAATGGTAACACGGGAACCCTATTACTAAGACTCCTCTGTCCGTCAGTCACCTGGCTCTCATGCACCGTGATAGTAATTAGAGAGTTTAAATTTTCACAAATGATGTATTTCTATTGCCGCTATAAAAACAAATACTAAAACAGAAAAAATGTAATTTAGGGGGCTCCTATACCTACCGTTTTGGTACAGAACCCTTTGTGCGCAAGTCCGACTCGCCTTACATTTGCCAAAAAAGTGTATTTTATATTCCATTAAAGAAAATATATACATCTAATCCCTCTTTTATTTACAACGAGACTTCAATAGGATTTATTCTTTGCCTTCGAAGGAAAAGCTTTTGATAAAATAAGATTCCATTCAGTACATTATGTCAGCCTACCACAAAATATTATTAATAAAGTGAGAATTTATATTTGCGTTTCATAATTATTCTGAGAGAATGTAATGTGTTAAACGTAAAGAAAAAGGCACAAAGAAAATCCCGCCTTAGTTTCAAAGAAAATAATTAAGAAAACTGTTTTGCGTAGTCGTTTTGCACTATTAGAAAAAGCAGAGGAAATATTTTTAACATCAGGTCCTAACCAGCAGTGCGAGCACGGCTTGTCGACATATTGTCGGTCTTCCTGTTTGCACCAATCACATTTTTTGTCATTTTCTGCGGTATCATTGGTGCAAACAGGCGGACCGACAACACGTCGACAAGGTGTCCCATCATCCAGCATACTCACCATGGAATCCTGATATTTCATGAATGCCAAAAAATAGTGCTGAAATAGTGCTAATTAGTGCCCAAAGGAAAAAATAGTGCTCTTATACTTAAGAAATTACAGCCATATTTCGATGAGTATGCTGGACGAAGGTTTCGTCCAGCATACTCACCTCCGTCTGTGGAATCTGTGTACGCTTCAACCATTATTCATACTTCAAAAAATTGTGCCCAAATAGTGCCAAATGGTGCCCAAAAAGAAAATACCGTGCTCTAATAACTCCGGAGTTATAGGCTTCGTTCAGTGAGTATGCTGGACGTAGGTTCGCCCAGCATACTCACTTCACTGCGCGAATACCGAATGAGCTATTGGTACAATTTACGGCTTAAAAAATTGTGCTTGAAATAGTGCCCAATATCAGTCCAATTTTCGCTTGACTTTTGACCTAGAAAACCATTAAATTTAATTGTAAACTTTTACATAACATTAGATTTAGTACAGTCGAGTTCAAAACTTTCTAATAACTTACATTTTGTATAACAATTTTTTAACCTCCGACGCAAAAACGATGGAAATTTGACGTGTCTGTGTTTATGTGTGTCTGTGGCATCATAGCTCCCGAACGGATGCGATTTGGATTTTGGTTTTTTTTTCAAGGCGAATTAGTCGGCAGTGTTCTTAGCTATGTGTGATGAAAATCGGATCAGTCGTTAAATAGATACGGGGAGATGAGGTGGAAATAAAACAACAATTTGCCGATGGATAAATGCATGAAACGCACAAAGCGTTATTTTGTTCTAGAGCGGTATGCAGCAATAGTTATTTTATATTATCTCCGAAACTACATGACCAATTATTGTTGTACTGTAAAGGGCAAATTAATAGTATCTCTGTGATATTCTTGTGATCATAAAATAACTTATTTTGATAAGCATTAATATGTTGTAAAATGTAGTTATTGAAATAGCTATTCAAAAATGAACATGCTGAAAAATACTTTATTAAAACATAAAAGCATATTTATCTACTAAAATATAAAAGAAAGAGATATGGTACTTATAACCCAGCTGCTGCCAGCCCAGCAAATTATCTCGCATCGGCGCAGTATGCCTTAGGATCAGCTTTTGCTGGTGATTTTTAAACACATTGTGATTATTATAAACTGTGATTGCTCAATTTATAGTTATTTGTAAGTTAGTTATTGTGATTATAACATTGTAGCAGTAAATTTACAAAACTAGATAAGTGTTGTTTTTGAGAAAGTTTTACTAATATTTGGAATACTATTTTTTATATATTTGAAACGACTATTTTTTCTATTTAAAATTGATCTTATTAGATTGTTGTACTAATGTTAGTCTTATTTTCAATGGTAGGTATATTTTTTTTTTATATATTGGGTTCGCCAAATTGACGCCGCCCGCCTGGTGGTAAGTCGTGACGACGTCTAGCGATTGTGGGCCACTCTCACAGCATACAATACTATAGAGAGTGGCCCTCAACTTGACGACCTACTGATGTGCCTCTTCACGCTCCGCTTAAAAAAACCCAGGGTTATATGTGCACAGGCAAGGCGTTCCAGGCCACTATCTTTCGGCAGAAAAACGAACGTTTAAAACGCTCGGTTCTCGCGAACATTCTATCCACTGTGTGGGAGTGGCATCTCTGCCCGGCACGCGTTGTTCGGGATCGGAAGGAAGAGGGTGGGATCTGATTGAAGAGCTCTTCAGAACACTCACCGTGGTAAATACGGTAGAATGCGGCCAAGGAAGCTATTGTTCGGCGCTGAGCTAGCGGCTCAAGGCTTCCCGTTACCTCCGACAACCTATAATACGGATAGTCCGTCGCTGGAACGACGCTGGAAAGAAAGCTGGCCATCCAGCTGCACAGTTAAGGAGGTAGACCATATGCCGGAAGCTTGGAAAGGAGCGAAGCATGCCAGACTCTATCGAAGGCTTTGGCGATGTCCAGGCTAATCGCCAAGGACTCACCGTGCCTTTCCATAGCCTCACCCCAGACATGCGTTATGAATGCCAGAAGATCACCCGTTGATCGTTTTGGCCTGAAGCCGTATTGCCGATCATTTAGTAGCGAGTGATCTTCGAGATTTCGCATGAGCTGCTTGTTGATGAGGAGCTCAAACACCTTGCAGATGACTGAGGTGACAGCTATGGGTCGATAGTTGCCCGGATCAGACCGATCCCCTTCCTTGGGGATCGGTTGTACGTTCGCCTCTTTCCAGACCTCCGGCACGATTCCTGTGGAGTAAGACAGGCGGTACAGACGAGTTAGTACAGGAGACAACTCAGCTGCGCATTTCCGTAGTACCACCGCCGGAATGCCGTCAGGGCCACTGGCTTTCCGCGTGTCGAGTGATCGCAGCACTGCCCGTACATCGCATTGCCTGAGTACAACGTCAGGCATAGTGTAGCCACAGTTGGCGATGGCGGGGGGCTGCAGGCCATGGTCGTCGACCCAGGAATTAGCCGCAAAGAGGTCTGCGAGCATATCCGCTTTCTCTTGGGCTTTGTGAGCCAGTGTTCCATCTGGGTAACGCAGCGGTGGCAGCGAGGGCTGACAGAAGTTAGATTGCACGGCCTTGGCCAGTTGCCAGTATCCACGGCTGCCCGTGGGATGGGAAGTGAGCTCCTGACCAAGCCGCGCAATGCGCTGGGCATCCGCTTTTTTAAAGGCCCTCTTGCTGGATTTTGTGGCCCGGTTGTACGCTGCTTTGAGGTGGCCCACGTTTGGGTCGCGCACAGCCCGGGCCCTGATCCAGGCGCGATATGCCGACTGTTTTTATCGAACAGCTATGCCACAATCTCGCCCGAACCAGGGACGGGCTCTGCGGATACTGGCGACATCAGTGAAAGGGATGTAATATTCCATCCCTAAACTGATCTCGCCAGCAATCGCAGAAGCGCTTTCCGAATGAGCCTTTCCTACAAAGCAGCGCTGGCTCCAGGGGACGGACGCATAGTAATCGCGTAGACCGTCCCAATCCGCTGACGAGTAGTGCCATAGTCGTCGTGACATTTGTACAGCCTCTGCAGGAGGTGATACCTTCATGCCAGCGTGAACAACACAGTGGTCGGAACTACCCAATGGGGCTCCTACCGAAACACTGTACTGGGCTGGGCGACTCGTCAGCAGTAAATCCAGCAGAGCGGGCGCGTGATCTGACCTGTCTGGTATCCGGGTGATCCCGCATACCATCTGGATCAGACCGTGGGAGAGAGCGAACGCATGGGCGGCCCTACCCGCATGATCAGTCTTGCCATTCAATGTGATGGCCATTGAAGTCCCCCAGAAATACTAGGTCAGCGTTCGGGAACCGCACCTGCGCTTCATCAGCCGTCTCGCTGAGGTACTGGAAGAGCTTTGTTGTCTCAGAATCCCCTGTGTGGGAACGGTAGACGCACACATAGATCTGGCTCATAGAGCCATGGTCTACGTGCAGCCAAAGGAAAGAATTGGAGGGGTTCTCTAGGCAGCGAAACCGGCGGCAGCAAACATCCGCCCTAACGAATACTCACACCCCGGCTTTGTCTCGAAATTGTTCCTCGATGACATAGCCGGGGTAACACAGGTAAGATGTGTCGTCAGGGCGGCGTATTTTTGTCTCCGTGAGGAACATCACAGCGGGCCGTGCCGTCTCAAGGTGATGGTGGACGGCATCGAGGTTCACATGGAGTCCACGGACGTTAGTAAACTCCACCTCGAAAAGTGAAGTCGTGGGGTTTCCTAGGGCCGCTGTGTAACGTTTACTTTTTTTTTGTTGCACTGCCATTGTAGATTTTGAAGAAGAAAAAGCGTGAAGACAGGGCGACATCTGGTGCAGCAGTAAGTGACAAAGCGCAGGGGCTAGCTTTGTCACTTACTGCTGCTTACGACTCGCCGGACGGAAGGGCTCCCAAACCCCCCTGATGCAAGGCCGCCGCTACCCCACACCGGTTACCACCCGGAGCGGCGATCCCACATCAGGATTATGCGCAACATGTGGGGCAGCCTCCTGGGGTGGTTGGTCCCAGGCGGGCCCCATGACTGTGTTGCGGGCGGCCGCGGCAACGCCGTTGCTAAGGGTCTCCCTGGCCAGCGAATCGACTCACACCACCCACACTAGACTCCGTTTCGCCCCCACTGGTCCCATACCTGCTGCACCATCCATCGCCCCGGGCCCGGCGGTGCAGCTGCTGAACCCCTAATGCAACTCAGCCTGGGCTGAGTTACTTCGGGGGCTTTAGCACAGCTGCACGGTGGTACCCCCCCGGACCAACACTGTTGTACCACCTGGTATAGGGGCCGAAGTCACTCCATAGGTACCATAAATTAATGAGCCTCGTCCGTTGATCAGCAGGTGCGCCACTAGCAGGTGAGGTCGCTGGGGCCCTAAAGATGTTGGTAGAGCCCCTTTGCACCAAACAATATAAATAATATATTTGAAGACAATGACTGTTAACAAAAGCTGTGAAATAGTTTTTAATTGCCGTGAAGTCTGATTACTTTAGCCCTAGGGGGTAACTTTAAATAGTGCTGGGTAGCCAAAGGTTAGAATTTTTAAATAACACTACCTTTTTAGGAATAACAATAGATTCTAAATTACAATGGGGTGACCATATCACCATTTTAGCTAATAAGCTTAGCTCTGCTGCATATGCTGTGAGATGGATTAGGCAGTTGACAGATGTAGCTACTGCTAGGCTAGTTTACTTTGGTTACTTCCATAGCTTGATGTCCTATGGAATACTACTTTGGGGAAATGCGGCAGATATAGAAACAATTTTTATATTACAAAAGAGGGCAGTCCGTGCCATTTATTGTTTAGGTAAGAGAGATTATCTTAGGGAGCGATTTAAAGATATTAATATTTTAACTGTAGCTTCCCAATATTTATTTGATAACAAACTGTATGTCAGGAAAAATATATCTAGCTATACTAAAGTAAGTGACGTTACAGACAGAAATCTACGTATTAAAAATAAACTACTCCCTCCGTGTTATCGGCTTAGCAAGGTTAGTCATTCTTTCAAGGGGGAAGGTATACGCTTTTATAATAAATTGCCTGAATCGGTCCTTTGTATGTCCGACAATAAATTTAAAACCTTTATAAAGACCACTTTATGTCAAAAAGCATATTATAAGACAATTGATTACCTTAACGATAAAAGAGTCTGGCTTGAGCATGGTGCAGCCGCCTCCTAAAATGCCGTAATTGTAGCTTCTTTTGTACTTTGGTGACTATATACTTATTTTTTTTTTTTTGTGCATTATACACGCCCCTTTTTGACTTTGACATGGGACCAATGTACATTCGTCCACATTTAGTCTTAAGAAAATGTATAAATGAGTTAATTATTGAAAAAGAATGACCGAGAGTTTTATTGCCAGGTTCTTACGTGAGCCATTTAGTGACCTATACAAATAAATAAATCATTTCATTTCATTAGTAATAAATAATGTAAGTAATTAAAAATGTTTTTTATTGTTAAACCTTTTATTAATCGAACTATTGGATCTTGTAAATATAAAAAATTGTACACTAAAAAAAACTGTATTATATATTTCCTTTTTACAAATTGTCAAGATCTCAAAAAGGTACCTACCTATTTTATTAATTTTATTCGCTTATTTGCCACCGTTCAACTGCTGAGACCACCTGGGTGGACCGTGGAAAGTTTTTTTTTACAGCGGGCCACCTGTGACCACCTGGGTGTTACGTGGGAAATATAAAATTTCCACCGTCCACCTCAAATGTACCAGGAATACATAACAACATAAGAGCCTTCAAGATTTTAAATTCTTTTAAATTCAGTGAAATCCGATTGAATGTTTGAACTCATTATTCCGAAAAAGTACCAGGCGATCATAACAGAATAGGAGGTTCTCATTTAATGCTTGCTGGATTACAATTTTTTAATTGCATTTAAGACTTTTTGTACAGTTAATTAATTAAAATAGTTATATTTTTTAATTTATACATAAGAAAGTAAAAAAAAACATAAACAAAAATGGTCTTATTCTAACTATACAATTTTAAGCTACTTTACTTTTAATGTTAAACAAAACAAAAAATAAAATTAAAAAAACACGTTTTTATAGAGAATCCAACTAAAAAGTAGAATGATCAGTAGTAGTAAAATTGATTAAAAAATCATTCAAAGTACAGTTTTTTATTGAGTGTGTACAGATGAAAATGATTGTCCATTATAAAAGACACAAACCTCAAATGTACCAGGAATACACTACAAATAGACTACTGCAATAGACTATTAGTGCCCAGACATTTTTTTGGGAAATATTTCACCCTACAAGCAATGAAGTAATACGAGTAGATTTCATTTACGCTTACAATTTCATTTATTTATAGGAAAAAAAAATTAATAAAACATAAAATAAATTAAATTAGCATTTAATCGACAGTTTTTGATATGTGAGAATATACCACAATTATTCCCAATCACATAACCGCCCACAATTAGAATTTTTAATATTTATATCCAAAAACATGTGTGAACGACTGTACCTCATTTAACGTTAGTATGTAGAAGTTTACAATTAAATTTAATGGTTTTCTAGGTCAAAAGTCAAGCAAAAATTGGACTGATATTGGGCACTATTTCAAGCACTATTTTTTAAGCCGTAAATTGTACCTATAGCTCGTTCGGTATTCGCGTAGTGAAGTGAGTACGCTGGGCGTAGAAAACTCCGGAGTTATTAGAGCACCGTTTTTTCTTTTTGGGCACCATTTGGCACTATTTGGGCACAATTTTTTTAAGTATGAATTATGGTTGAAGCGTACACAGATTCCACAAATGGAGGTGAGTATGCTGGGCAAAACCTTCGTCCAGCATACTCATCGAACTATGGCTGTAATTTCTTAAGCATAAGAGCACTATTTTTTTCCTTTGCACTTTAGCACTATTTCAGCACAATTTCTTGGCATTCATGAAATATCAGGATTCCATGGTGAGTATGCTGGACGAAGGGACACTCGACAAGCCATGCTCGCACTGCAGATCCTGAAGGAGTTTACTACGAATAATGGAAGTAAAAAAACACTGCACAGAATAAAGCGTAGTGACTCTTAAGTTGAGAATAAGAAATATTATTCGAACCTTAATTTTTTTTACGATTCCAATTAAATCAATTCTCGTGTCACAGTGTTAGTTACCGGACTTTTCCGAAACGGCTCCACAGATTTTTATAAAATTTTATATTTATATTTAGTAGGTCTGAGAATAGACTACCTATCATCAACATCTATTTATCATACCCTAAACCTACCATTTTTTTTGACGATTTTTTTTAATATTGTGGCATTAAAAAATATTTATAACCCTAAATTTTTACTCTTCTATCACCAACCCCTATTTTTAATATTCCCTATTTTCCATAGTTACGACAGTTCTTATGAAAATAGAATTCGTTACGAAGTGCGCCAGGATAGCTAAAAAATATAAAATCAGAAGGCTGGTTACTACTTTGGCACAGAGAATAAGCTGCAGAATTTCCATACAACGTGACAAGGAGAAGTCCTTTGACGCATATTAGCCAATAGAGATTTTCAGTACGTACTCAGTCAAAGTGTGGTCCTTCACCGTCCATCTTCTTTTTTTAAGTTCGCGGCTGCTCTTACGTCCATTGCCGGGCGTCTCTGGTATGCCAGTATATATTTCCAGTGGCGCCCGGCTCACCATCTATCTAGTTACAAAGCTAACAGCCGAATACTGAACCGTCACTCAAATATACAGATACTCAAAAGTGATCATTGTGTATGAAAAATTTAAGTTTAAGGGCTGCTTAAGCATTTAAAAAGTTCTTAAATATTTGAATGACGTTTCAGTGTTCGGTCGTAAGTCGGTTATCGCGATAATACATAACAGGAAAGATCTTTAATAGAAATATTTCTAAGTAAAACAAATAGGATAGCATAAAGTGTTTGAGAGACTAATCTCAGCTTCGTATTCCTAGTGATGTTATCGAATATCGATAAGTAGCTACCACAGGTGGAGACTTATGGTTGGTCTAATTTGAAAGAAACTAGCAACACTGATTCGAATGCAAATGCTTTTTACTGCTAATTCCCGTGTGCTCACCTGTTCCCTTTCGGTCCCTAGAATTGCATTATGTCACCGAAGAGGTAAACAGAGGCTTTGTTCATACCCAGGCTTTGCCAGTCATTTTGTTAGTACGAAGCAATTTGATTGGCTTTTTATAGACGAAATTATGAAGCAAATTGAAAATAATAAAAAAACCGCCGAAACGCGTGTTGAGCCACGCATAAGTCCAGAACTAATAGAGTTATACCATCCAAGATAGTTTTCCTTCAAAGTTCATTACATGGACTACCATCATGATTTTTTTCAGGTTGTTCACGCCAGCCGTTTATGTTTTAAAGGGGGGGGGGGGGGTCTGTATTTGCCATGATGTTTAAAGCTAATCTATCTCGCAAACGGATACTTAAATCAAAAAATCATTTTAACAACTTTAAATGTTTTTAATTAATCTTATTTAATGATACGACCCACACGAAGGAGTAGACGCGAGAAAAAAATATTTTTTTCATAATTTTATTTTACCACTTTATCGGCGTAGTAAATATACATATTCATGCAATGTTTCATGTTTCTAGCATTAACCGACGGACGGATGGACGGACAGTCATGAAGAAACTATAACGGTTCCGAGACTTTTCCTACGAAACCCTAAATACGAGCCCTTCATTTAACTATTTCAGTACCTACCTAGTTGAAATATTTATAGCATACGTTGAAAATTTTCAACATTATAAACATACTTACAAACATACACCTCTTTCCCATCGGTGTAGGCATACACTATGAAATTCCACTTGCTACGTTCCTGGCATACTTCTTCCACTTTCAAAACTATTTTCATGCACGCTCTCCAGTTACGGGTACTCTTGCCTTTGGTAAAACATCTTCGATTTGGTCGATGTACGTTTGCCAAGGACGACCCTTTCCTGCCTGTCTATCAACGCCTTAGTCCAGTAAATTTACGAAGACACTATACGGAGTGGCTCATTTACATTGTGCCATAGCTCGGTCGTTACGCCACATGCGGGTTAGCGACTAATGTAAATAACTTAGTCGATAGCCCGCATGAGCGGTAACGACTAAAAAATTTTACTTGGTCGATAGTCTACGTAGGTGTTAACCACCAATCTAAATGAGTCTTAAAATGATGCTTGAAGAGAAATGTCAAACAAAATCAAATGCTAGATATTTAATAAACTTAGACCATACGTTAAACCTTTGACGGGATTCTCTAAGCTCTGCCGGACGGGAATCAAAGTCCATGCATTTTTCTTTAAGTTAAATCCGTGAAGATATATACTTATCTATTTACTGTAAAGTCGACTCTTCACGATTATTTTACTTACTATTGACGATATTATTTTATCAGTGACTAGCGGACACCCACGGCATTGCCCGTAACAATTTATGTACTAAAACCTTCCTTTACAATCATTCTATCTATTAGTGACAGCAGTATGAAAATCAGTGAATTTTTTGAATTTATCGCGAACAGACAAACAGAGGCTGCGGAGGACTTTGTTTATTAACGTACGCAAGACAAGTTTCACAAAGTCTTAATGAAAAGTCTGTTTTGTGAACTATGTTATTATTAACAGACAGATATAATTTTTTTTAATTGATAGTTTCTGCATCTCTTGTGGTCCAATTTCAATTTGGTCCGACTATTAGTTGGTCCCATTTTGGTAATTAAATGTCGGTTTTTGTGTCATTATTATTCTATCTGAAAGATAGCAATAATTCAATAGTGGTCACTTCCAATTCCCTGAGTAAAAGATTCCTTTTCTTGACAAAGTTCTGATCAAAATAATTGACACTCCGACTTTAATAATTGATTGCGATCGACTCCCAAAGGAAACTTGCTAGTTGTATTGGATTATAATTGTTTTGATTCGCTAATAGAGATGCCTCTTGATTGGTTTGGTTAGTTTGATCTTTGATTGGCATCACTTTGTAACTTGAGGGGGATGTTCTGACCCAGTTGTTTCTCCTTGTTACATACAAAATTAGTTAAGTTACGAATGTAGATAATAATCTAACAGTAGATTAGAAACAAAAAGCTTACGAAAAAAACAGGTTTTATATCAAGAGATACTTTGTGCCAAGTTTCGTGGAGATAGGATCAAAGATGTAGCCACTAGTCGTAGACGCTTCGCTCGCTTGATCAACTGCCAGATGTAGGTATAGGCTTCTCGTGCCTAATTGCCACGGATATACATTAACTGGATAAAAAGTAGACTACAACACTTAGGGCAGGCCTATGTCACTCGCCTAACAATCGCAAAAAATACGTGACGTCAGCGACAACTTGAAGTTGTAAGTCAGTAAGGGTAGTCTCTTGTTTGTGATACGGCATTGACTATAGAGTTGATATTGAGGCTTAACGTCATAATTATTGGTAAAAATTATGCTGGCACTTTGCTGACAACCCTAGCGTTCAAATTATGTTCTCTGTAAACAAAAGAATGTGCTTTAATTAACGTCGGAGTGCAAGTTCTGTATGTAAGTACTATTCCCTATTCTGTGCTTAGGAATAATGTACTCGTAGCTAAAATAAATATCTACTACATTTTAGAGAAAGAATTTTCAAAATTAGTTCAGTAGTTTCAGTACAAAATGTTGCTATTTTAGTGATTCTACGTACCTATAAACACTTGGGGTTGTATTGTATAGCAAATCTGTGGGGCCTGGTATCTCTTATAGTGGGTGCCAGAGTTTCTCTATTGGTGTTGTTTCAAGGTCTTTAACTGTAAATTATTTTAACATCATCTCATGTATTGTTTTTGGTAAATAAATAATAAACTAAACAAATAATCAAATCTTTACTTCTTTTAATATAAGTAGAGACTACTCGTGCAGTTGATGATGTAGATATAGTCCCTTAGCAGCAAATTTTCATAAAAGCAACTTTTAAAGCTCCGTGTTCAAATTACTGCAAAATAATAAAACGCGAGTTTGGATGTGGTCATCTAAAATTCATGTGTAGGAAAATAACCACAAACACAGTTAGGTCCACCAATTCATGTATAACGAAGTTGCTCGCATTTGAATTTGTAATGCTGTATTATGACTATAAAATACAAAACTGGACTTCTATTTATGCAGTTTGGTAGGTAGGTACCCACCTACATACATAAATAGATTACGTGCGTTTGAAGCAGGAGCTGTTTTTCGATTTCGATCTGTATGATCATAATAGTCCTTAGGAATCCCTTAACCCATATCCCCAAACGGGTATCTATGCAGCAATGTCTTCGGGGTAAACAGAAGTTTAATAAAATGGCATACTTATTATTTATTTATTTAATTAAATAAAAAGGTTTTGCTGTAAACAAGACATTCCTCATTGCAATAAACTTCCAAACATTCCAAACTCAAATTATAACAAAAAGAAAGTTTACAACTTTTAAATCTTAAAAAATTTACTCAAAAGAACATTCCGTTATTTAAATTAAGAAACAAAAATGTTCTGAACGTAATTTTAAAAAGTGAGGCATCTCTTACTAACTTGTACTGAAAAATTGAGATAAAATTATTTGGAATAAAAAGGTTTCAAGGAAGGAGAGAATTTGCACCTGCTAGCTCACACGGATCCGAAAGATGAAAATTAGGAAACCGCGATCGAAAAACCATGTACTTTGAAAGGGAAAAAAGGAGCACAATGTAATGGAAGTGTATTATATAGTATCGTGATAGAGAGATATTAACAGCAATTATTGACTTTCGATTGACGGCACTTGCTGAAGGTAAGATAGTAATACAGACCTACATTATAAAACACTATTACTTCTTAAACACTTATTCCACTGTTATAATAATTCTAAACTTTATGTACCTGAATTACCTTATGATATCATCAAAGGTGATGATGATCACACAAGAAAATACTTGTGTATAATAAGTGTTATAATCGGAATAATTAAGATCAATTTCAATAGATTGCTAACTCATCAAAGAGATTGACGACAGCACAGTGTAGTTTGTTTAAAAAAATATATATTAAGTAGTGCTTCTGCTGGAATAGGTTCGAATCAGTAGTGTAGTGGTCGAAGATCGGACTCGCATTCATGTGTAGTTAACCTTGCTTTTGCCGCACACACAGTTGCTTTTAATATAGAATTTCAAATAAAACAAATTGTTTGTTAAGAAATTAATATTTGTTTATTACATTTTGATTTCACTCGACTTATTGCTACAAAAAAAATTCACACACACAATCATTAATGTTTATTTATGATAATATATATTGCAGAGTAGATCAATATTCAGCGGTCATAAAGCTGAAAGTAACACAAAAAGATCTATAGACAAAAATTATAAAAAATATACCAGTTAAAGTTATACCAAATAACATTTACTTAAACTTATAATTTATTTCTTTTTAAAAACACACTTATTGACCTATTTTTTTATATGAGTACAACCTCTATGCCGTTGTACTTATTAAGAAAAAATATCCTTGCATACTAAGCAACAGTTTCTGCTTCCTGCTGTAGTTCTTCTAACCTTTGAAGAACTTTTTGTCTTCTCTTTTCCATAGGAGTTTTGAACCACCAAGTTTCAGCAGCTTGTTCCTGTTGGGATTATTTTTTCTTATATAAGGTGTAAGGAAAGGTAATCAGGGTCTCACATAACCAATTTTCTCTTATTGTAGACTATATGGACTGTAACTAGCTTTCAATTAAGCCCTTATACTTGATAAGTTTGGAAGAAGCGTAGGTAGTTAGTTAATATATTACCTACTATTATGTCCGTCTTTCAAGAGTATTTGTTAATCTCACGAGAAAGTTGTCCTACATTATAATATTAACTACAATCAATCAGTACATTTGCCTTGCAGATGAGATGAATTTATGCCTCGACAACATCTTATCTCTACAAGGCGTATAGACATACTTACTTGTTCAGCATACACTGGCTCTGAAGCAGCTAGCTGTACCGCAACTTCTGTGGCTGTCAACGCTCTTATACGTAATTGAAGTCGCCTTTTGGTTGTAAGTACGGAATCCAATGCTGCCAGCAAAGTACCTAAGTAAATGCAGAAAATTACAAGAGATAATTTAGATTCTAAGCTCAGTTTAATATGAAGTAATTACTAGTGAACTGAGTCTACACAAAAACTATTCAAAATACCTACCAATAGTATAGGAATCAGAGACCCTCGACAGACACGAGATCTCTAATCTGGGATTCAAAGCGCCAGCCTTATGAAGCTTAGTTCTCCACAACAATGAAATGCTTCCGTAGTCAGCTTTTGGAATTTGAATAAATTTCTGGTAGCATTGGAAAAGAAGTTTCTGCTCCGCATCCCATGGTGCTTTACTGGTGCCAACAAAAATGACACGGTCTTCTGGACATATTCCTAAGTATCACATTTTAATCAATATTATTCTAGAAAAATCTAAACTCAATTATGATTATTAATTCACTCAACTACCCTTAAAAAACACTACTACACTCTAAAAAAATCTTAATCCAATCGTTTAAGGTTTAATCTGAATAAAAATAATGAAACGCAAAATGAAACTTTGGGCTCACTTTTAACAAGACTAAAGCTTCATTCTTTGAGATGAAATACGCCTTGATTACCTTTAATAATCTTCACCAAATCCTTCTTTAACCTCTTTGGGTCCGTTTTGTCAGTTTTTGGTATCTTTTTAACAAATGGTTTCTCAGCATCATCCATCCATATGACAGACGGCTGCAGTAGCCTTGATACCTTCATCACTAAATGTATCAACATTATCAGTCCTGTTTTACCCGGGTATTTACCCACTATATTTGCAGGCGTTAGATCAAAAAGCATTGCACCGGCTTCAGTGCAAATTGAATGAACCAGCATTTTCTTTCCACTTGCAGTTGGACCTTTAAATAAATGATTAAGAAAAACGTGTGAATTAAAAAGGTATCGAAATACCTTCACAACATAGACCCTGCTTCAAATTTCAAGTTCTACTTTATGGCTGTCAATCGTGAGTTACTTATAAATTTACCTGAAATCAGCACTGATCTTACTAACGGAGTATGGTTCCTCACATAATCAGACCCCAAAGGAAGTATGCAATATTCTTTTACAAGTTGTCTTATATCTCCAAGACAAGGATTCGCTTCTTGTCCTTGTTCTCTGAACGCGGACCCCACGTAACATTTCTCACCAGTGAAATCATCGATTTTTACCAGAGGATAAGGTCTTATTATGCCATTGGTCACGAGTTCTTCAAATAGGGACTCCGTTGAGCGATCTGGTGTTAAATCTTTCTCTTTCTTCTTTTTGTTTTTCTTCCCTCCACGCCGAACCTTTACATGGTCATTGGAGATTATAAAATCGCATGAGTATAATAATTATCATAATAATTATATAGAAAATAAATCAGTAAGTGAACTATACCTATCGACTACTTTTTAGCATCACAATTAAGATTATTATTGTTTTTAAATATATGAACAGTTAAATTATTATTTTTAAATTAAATAAATCTAACTACTTTGCAATATTCCGCCACCTGTGGCGGAATATTGCAAAGAAGTTAGGAGAGGACTTCCGAAAAGTAACGCCTGATAGTATTAACATTTTTTTTTTTCATTTAAAATTAAAACGAATTTCAAGATATAGGGCATGGTAATTATGTTTTAAGTGGTGACACCTAGGTACTCATTAGAATTGCTGCTGTTTATTTTTTGTATGATTAGTAGTCAAGTCAAGACAAGTCAAGTCACGAAAGTTCATGGCGTGATCGAACAAACTATGTCAGAATATAAACCAAGTTTAATTGAATAATAGGAGTGGCAAGTGTTAAAATATTTAAGAGATTACCTTTTTCTGTGGTTTTTTAGATTTCTTGCCTTTTTGTGCTCTATCCCTGTCATAAGCCGCTTGCAGCAGTTCAAGTTCATATCTCATCGTTTCATCGACAACGTTTCGAACCTCCTGTTCAATTTTTACCATTTTCTCTCTTTCTATCATATCTTTATAATAATTTTCATGCGGGTTATCAGCATCGTCTTTATATTTCCAAATATCTTCGTATCTGAAGTAGAGAAACTAAAATGTATGCAATAGATAGTACAATAAAATAATAACAGCATCTAAGAGGCCCATGCTAGCTACACCTGAAAGTAGTGCACTAGCCAATCAACGGGTAGGGGTTAGTCAAAACCATCAGGTCCCGATAAGTGGCCTTGTCCCATATTATGTGGGATAGTGAAAGTTACTTGTAAAAGTAGGCGTATAATATTGCTTACCTCTTCGAGGAAAGAGGCGTGATAGTATGTAATGTATGTAAAAAGAATGATCGAAATGTAACACCGACAAACACTTACTCTTCATTAGCTCCCACCATGTCTTTTAAAAAAGCTGAATCGGCACATTTAAATGTACTAAAGTCTTCAGGTTCTTCTTTACCTTTGCCATTTTCTTCTGTTTTGTTATTTTTCTTATCTTTACTCTCTTTGCTTCTCTTAGATTCCTTTGATGATACAGGAGAAGACTTGCTAAGCTCACTGTCCATTCCAGTGCCTAAATGAAATAAGTAGATGGATTTTAAAAAGAAAAAAATAATTTAAGGCTTTTTTGCTATACGGCTTTTTAATATTAACAACAAAGTAACAGTTTATCTCTGTATAAGGTTTTAAATATTATGTAAACATTTTATAATACCTATGTGGAAGCTGAATTGATTAATAAAAGTCCAATTTATTTTAGTGCATAATAAAGTTTACAATTAACTTACCTTGTCTACTGTACATTACTCTGCTTCCTCCACTTTCTACAGATGGCATTTCTGGAAACTTCTCTGTCCTATCGTAATATTCTCGAATCCATCTTCTTAGCTCATCTCCTATCTGCTCGTGGAGTTTAGCCCCATTTTCTACTCGTATTGATTCCTCAACCTTAACTAAGGCTATTTGATAATCTTTTTCCCGTCCTTTTTGTAATTGATGGCGATATTTTTCGACCTATAGCATTTTTTTTAAATTATTTTAGATCATAGAGCAACGAGTTTGGTCTCTGCGTGTTGGTCTAAGTTTTAGATGGGTGTTCTGTCTTTGAAATTTATATTGGTAGAGGTGTTATGTACTCGTATATAAACCTTTATTTTTTAGCTTTAGTCAGTACAATTTTATTGGAACACATTGAAATTAAAATAATAAGATAAGCTAATTCAAGTTCTAATATAATGCACCAATATAACGCAACTGCGCTCTATCACACCCTGTGTGGTCATCTACGTAGGTATCATAATCATTAGTTTAGAAAAAATTGTAAATGTACTTGTATTTTAATACAATCAAGATAACTAGCAAGCAGTTTGCTTCTGTACTGCAGACGTTTGGCGATTTTGAACATAAAATAAAAACAAAAATCTCAAGTTTCATATTTACCTCTTCAGATTTATTAATAGCTTCCGACTCAACGTATGGTGGTAACATCATTCCAATGAGAAGTTGTTCCTGTAGTTTTCTCTTCTTCGTGGCTCTTCTAGCAAGAAATCCTCTCCAAACCTTCTGAATAGCAGTAGCTGCAGATGCTGTCATTTCACCTTTTTGATCTCTGCCTTTTTCTTTCAATAGCCGAATTTCTTTCATAAACTGTCCTCTTTTGAATATGAAAATTAAAACATTTTAGTAAGCAATTTATTATTTTTATCCATAATTTCATAAGCGGTTGTTTCGTTATTTAAACATTCATTTGTAATTATTAATTCATTAATTATTAAATGGAATCAGGCGTTACCTGGCGAAAGTCCATGATAAAACAATGGGGTAGGATGTTGAATTTTTATATAATTGTTTTATTAATTAATTATTATATTCAACAGTTTTTAAAAACATATTACTTATTCAGTCTCCTCGCTTGAAATATTTTGAACAAACAATATACTGGAAATCTTTCCTAGTAGTTAATAAAAATTAAGGAAATTTTTGACCAAATTTGAAAAAATTGCCGGACCATCCAAAAGAGTGTTATAAATAATATATTGTACAACGTAAGAAAAATGTAAGAAATTGCATAAACACTCACCTCAGTCTACCTTGTCTAGCCCTCTCATGGCTTTGTATAATAATGACAGCTTGTTGCTCAGTAAGAACCAATGGCTGGGGCTTCGGTGGTTCATAGCCCAGTTTCCTTAGAGTATCGGTTATAAATTTACGCCTACTGTTAATTTCCTCTTCTCTTTCTCTAATAAAGAATCGAGGTATGCATGGCTCTGCCTCAAATGGTGTCACTTGGAGTTTTAACAAGGCCTTAAGGACAATATAAATATGATTATAAAGTAATCTCAAGTATAGGAAACTAGGTACATATTTTCTCTTATAAGAAGATTTAATTTTTGATGATGTAGGTTCCCCGCCCACCGTACAAATAACATGAACCCACTTCTATCTAATAAGCACTTTTAACATAGTTGTACAAAATCCCCGTTAATACAATTTTTGGCTGATAGTATTCTATTAAAGATTACAAAATAAAAAATAAAATTACACTCTTACCTCATCATCGTCAAAAGTGTAATCACAAAAGCGCATCTCTACTAGGTCATGTTTAATTTCTATCAGTCTTCCTAAACACGCCTCCAGTAATCTTTTTACAATCAAGCGCTTTTGCGGCTGCAGCAACTGATCGTATATTATGTCTAGCCTACTGAGTAGTACAGTGTATCTCACTCGGAGTTCTAGCATAAGTGGTAGTAGAGTAGATGTATCTGAAGTTCCAGCTTCAAAAAGTGCTTCATCTGTTTGAGTTGCTTCCCCTATCAATTCTGATGTCTCTATTAATAAATCGTTGTAGGTTTTGTTTGACATCTTTATTCTCATAAATATATTCGATTTAAATAATTGTAGCTTATTAGCTTACATAGTTTTAAATAATTGAATGGCAGTCATATTTAGAAACCACAATACCATTTAATTACATGACCTGAAAATTACACAATTAATGTAAGAGGGTGGTAATAGCGGAGCCAGTCCATTTTGGGTGCAAAGGGGCCCTTCTTACATCTATCGGGCCCCAGCGACCTCACCTGCTAGTGGCGCACCTGCTGATTAACGGACGAGGTTCGTATATTACGGTACCCATGTGGTGGCTTTGGCCCCTACGTGGATACCAGATGGTACAACAGTGTTGGTCCGGGGGGGTACCACCGTGCAGCTGTGCTAAAGCCCCCCAAGTAACACAGCCCAGGCTGGGTTGCGTTAGGGGTTCAGCAGCTGCACTGCCGGGCCCGGGACGGTGTATGGTGCGGCAGGCAGGGGTCCAGTGGGGGCGAAGCGGAGTCTAGTGTGGGTGGTGTGGGTCGATTCGCCGGCCAGGGAGACCCTTAGCAACGGCGTTGCCGCGGCCGCCCGCAACATAGTCATGGGGCCCGCCTGGGACCAACCACCCCAGTAGGCTGCCCCACATGTTGCGCATAATCCTGTTGTGGGGTCGCCGCTCCGGGTGGTAACCGGTGTGGGGTAGCGGCGGCCTTGCATCAGGGGGGTTTGGGAGCCCTTCCGTCCGGCGGGTCGGCTCCGACCTAACCACACGGTTCTAGACGAAGCTAGCCTCTGCACTTTGTCACTTACTGCCGCACCAAATATCGCCCTGTCTTCACGCTTCCCCATCATTCACAATGACAGTGCAACAATATAATAGACGGTACACAGCGGCCCCTAGAAACCCCACAAAGTTGACTTCGTTTGAGGTGGAGTTCGCGAATATCCGCGGACTCCATGCAAACCTCGATACCGTCCACCATCACCTGGAGTCGGCACGGTCTTCTGTGATGTTCCTAACGGAGACACCCGGGCTATATTATTGAGGAACAATTCCGCGATAAAGCCGGGGTGTGCGTGTTCGTTCGGGCGGATGTTTGCTGCCGCCGGTTGCGCTGTCTGGAGAACCCCTCCTACTCCGTCCTTTGGCTGCACGTGGATCATGGCTCCATGAGCCAGATCTACGTGTGTGTCTACCGCTCCCACACAGTGGACACTGGGACAACAAGGCTTTTCGAATACCTCAGCGAGATGGCTGACGATGCGCAGGTGCGGTTCCCGAACGCTGACCTGGTTTTCTTGGGGGACTTTAACGGTCATCACATTGAGTGGCTGGGGTCCCTTAGGACCGATCATGCGGGACGAACCGCCCATGCATTCGCTCTCTCCCACGGGCTGACCCAGATGGTACGGGGGATCACCCGGATACCTGACAGGTCAGACCACACGCCCGCCTTGCTGGATCTACTGCTGACGAGTCGCCAAGCCGAGTACAGTGTGTCGGTACGCGCCCCACTGGGCACTTCCGACCACTGTGTGGTGCACGCCAGCTTCCAAGTGCCACCACCTGCTCGTGCTGAACAAATGACTCGACGACTATGGCACTACTCGTCGACAGACTGGGACGGTCTCCGCGATTACTTTGCGTCCGTCCCGTGGAGCCAGCGCTGCTTTGTAGGGAAGGCGCCTTCGGATAGCGCTGCTGCCATTGCTGGCGAGATCAGTCTAGGGATAGAATATTATATCCCTTTCACTGATGTCGCCAGCTTCCGCAAAGCTCGCCCCTGGTTCGGGCGTGAATGTGCCGAGGCTGTCCAGAAAAAATAGTCGGCATATCGCGCCTGGGTCAGGGCTCGGGCGGCACGTGACCCGAACGTGAACCGCCTCAAAGCAGCGTACAATCGGGCCACTAGGTTCAGCAAGAGGGCCTTCAAGAGAGCGGATGCCCAGCGCGTCGCGCGGCTTGGTCAGGAGCTCACATCCCATCCCACGGGCAGCCGTGGATACTGGCAACTGGCCAAAGCCGTAAAGTCAAATTTTTTCAACCCTCGCTGCCACCACTGCGTTTTCCTGACGGATCACTGGCTCACAAAGCCCAAAAGAAGGCGGACAAGCTCGCAGACCTCTTTGCGGCTAATTCCCGGGTCGATGACCGTGGCCTGCAGCCCCCCGCCATCGCCAACTGTGGCCACACTATGCCTGATATTGTTATCAGGCAATGTGATGTACGGGCAGTGCTGCGGTCACTCGACACGCGGAAAGCCAGTGGCCCTGACGGCATTCCGGCGGTGGTGCTACGAAAATGTGCTGCTGAGTTGTCTCCAGTATTAACGCGTCTGTACCGCCTGTCATACTCTACAGGCCTCGTGTCGGAGGCCTGGAAGGAGGCGAACGTACAACCGATCCCCAAGAAAGGGGATCGATCCGATCCAGGCAACTATCGACCCATAGCTGTCACCTCAGTCATTTGCAAGGTGCTCGAGCTTCTTATTAATAAGCAGCTCATGCGATACCTGGAGGATCACTCGCTAATCAATGATCGGCAATATGGCTTCAGGCCAAAACCATCAACTGGTGACCTCCTGGCATTCGTCACGCATGTATGGGGTGAGGCTATGGAAAAGTTCGGCGAGTCCTTGGCTATTAGCCTGGACATCGCCAAAGCTTTCGAAAGGGTCTGGCATGCTTCGCTCCTTTCCAAGCTTCCGGCATATGGTCTACCTCCTCAACTGTGCAGCTGGATTGCCAGTTTTTTAAACGAGCGCCGAGTGCGGGTCCTCTGCGATGGCCAGGCTTCTCGCTTCTTGCAAGTGAATGCCGGGGTACCGCAGGGGTCCGTACTGTCACCAACTCTCTTTCTTCTGCATATCAATGATATGCTTTCCCTCGGGAACATTCATTGCTATGCAGATGACAGTACATTGCACGGGAGTTACTCGGTTCGTCCGACGGCGGGGCGATCTGTGATAGAGGAGGAGAGATGACATCTCGTGGGTGATCTCGACCGAAACCTCGACAGTATCTCCCAATGGGGTGCCGAGAACTTGGTCGAGTTCAATGCCCACAAAACACAGGCGTGTGCATTTACAGCGAAAAAATCCCCTTTCCTTCCCCTACCCACTCCTCAGAATGCAATATTACCAATGAAGGACAATCTAGACATCCTTGGCATAGACGTTCATCGAGAGCTCAATAACACAAAATACATTGAGAGATGTATTGGGCTAGCTTCGCGGAAACTAGGAATACTGAACAAGGTAAAGCGATTCTTTACACCGCACCAGAGGTGTCTGCTGTACAAAACGCAGATTAGACCCTGCGTTGAATACTGCTCTCACCTCTGGGACGGCTCCGCGAAGTATTTGCTGGACGCACTCGACGCTATGCAGCGACGCGCTGTTCGCATTATAGACTGTCCGGAGGTAACGGGAAGCCTTGAGCCGCCAGCCCAGCGCCGAACAATTGCTTCCTTGGCCGCGTTCTACCGTATTTACCACGGTGAGTGTTCTGAAGAGCTCTTCAACCTGATCCCACCCTCTCCCTTCCGATCCCGAACAACGCGTGCCGGCCAGAGATGTCACCCTCATACCGTGGAAACCGTCTTCGCGAGAACCGAGCGTTTTAAACGATCGTTTCTCTGCCGAACGATGGTGGCTTGGAACGCCCTGCCTGCGCACGTGTTTCCTCCAACATATAACCCTGGGCTCTTTAAGCGAAGCGTGAAGGCACATTACTGGGTCGTCAAGTTGAGGGCCACTCTCTATAGTATTCCTGTGTACTGTGAGAGACGCTCTCAATTGCCAGACGTCGCCTCAGCTTACCATCAGGCGGGTGGCGTCAATTTGTCGACCTAAATATAAAAAAAAAAAAAAAAAAAATATTGATATGGAAAAAGTATGACTTATTAAAACCTACACCAAACATATTGGAATAATTGGAATTTGAGCCAGCCATTTGAGAAGCTGGGACCTTGGCCTAGCCTATTCAAAAATTTATCTAAACTCATGATCGACACTTCTCAAGACAAAAAGGCTGGTTACTATTTGGCACAAAGAATAAGCATTGCCATACAATGTGGCAATGCTGCCAGCCTTTTCGGAACATTGCCAGTCGGCGACGAGGCGGAGGAATCCTTTGACGCATATTAGAATTTAGATGTAATCTTAGTAGGTACATGGGGCACACTAAAAGTTTTGCACTTCTAGCTAATCGGTACTGTTTGAATTTCGAATGTTATATTTTTTTAAACGTTGTAACCTTCTTAGTAATAAAAAAAACAAGTGACGGGAAATCATTTGTCAATTGTTTTTTATCACACATCAAAGTTCTACCTATGCAACGAAAATGGAATTAAGTCGAAAAGATTTTAGAGTGATGATTTTGTATGATTTTAAAAGTTCTCTCTCTCCACAAGACTGTGCCGCTCGTCTTCAAAATGCTTTTGGGAGAGAAGCACCTTGTTTGAGCACCGTGAGGCGATGGTTTGCTGAATTTGAGAGAGGTCGAGTTTCTTTACATGACGAATTTCGTGAAGGGCGGTCTTCAACTGCCGTCAACGAAAATAATGTGGCTACTGTTAAGCGGTTAATTAAAGAAAACCCGCGAATTACCTATGAGACAATTCAAGGACTATTGGGGATTGGTATGAGTCAAATCCAGAAAATTTTACATGAAGAATTAAAAGTTCGAAAACTTTGTTGTCGTTGGATCCCTCATGAACTGACAGCAGAGCAGAAGCGGACTCGCGTGGAATGGTGCTCACAGATGCTACTGAAGTACGACCACGGACATTCTAATGCTGTTTATGACATTGTCACAGGAGACGAAAGGTGGATTTATTGTTTTAAACCCGAAAAAAAACAGCGATCTTGTGAATGGGTGTTTGAAAATGAGAACAAGCCAACAAAAGTGAGGCAGGTGAGAAACGTTGGTAAAAAAATGATCGCGTTTTTTTTTCTCAGCTACGGATCCCATCTGTACGATTCCACTTGAAGATCAAAAGAGTGTTAATGCCGAGTGGTATTCTACCATTTGTTTACTCAGGGTGTTAGAAAAAGTTCACGAAAGACGACCCAAAAGCCGCGTTCTCCTACATCATGACAACGCTGCTTCACATACGGCCAACAAAACAAAGTCATTTTTAGCTTCCGAAAAAGTACAACTCGTCACCCATCCTGCGCATAGCCCCTACCTAGCACCGTGTGATTTCTGTATTTTCCCCAAAATCAAAGTTTTGATGAGAGGTTTCACTTTTACCAACTCCGAAGAGGCAGTGATAGCGTTCAATCAGCACGTAGAAAACATGCCTTCAGATCTGTGGTCCTCCTGTTTTAAAAAATGGTTCGATCGCATGAAATCTGAAAAATTTTAAAAAGCAATGAACATAATATTTTGGTTTTAACATGTTTTTTTAAGTTACGCAAAACTTATGGTGTGACCTACGTATAATTAGAATAGGTAAAGTACATATTTAGTAAGTTTCAATTGTATTGTTTTATAGGTATACTAGCGGACCCGACAGACGTTGTACTGCAAACAAAAAAGAACCAAATTGTGAATCTAAACCATTCTCGAATCCAGTCCATTCAGAAACATCGGTCCAGCCGTTTAGGAGGAGTTCGGAGACATACACACGTACAGTAGAATTATATGTATATATAAAGATTGTAATTCTTATTGTAAATTGACAAAATAAATAATCTTACAATAATTGGAATTAAGTTTAGTATCATACCATACCTCCTTCAATTAGTGGGTAGTAATTTCATAGAAATTTTCCGTTAAAGTTGTTTTCCCTGTTATATTATCACTACACATGAAATAATCTTTTAAAACGTCACTATAAATATCATTTTTGTTAAATAAACCAGCATTTTCACGTATCACAATACCGCGTACAACGCTATCGATAAAACATGCGTTGCTCCGTACATTATCGCTACGTTACGGTTGAATTAACTCACTTTTAGTTCAATTATATTAAAGCTTGTTGATGGTTCAATTTTTACCTGATGTCAAGGAAGGGTTATGTTTTTGTATGTTATTTTTGATTAAATACCTACATAGTGAATCTTTCTAGAGGGGCTCGTGGTCTAGTGGTAACCGACAATGTTAACACATTGCAAAGGTTAAGCAACATCGACTCAGGCCGGTCTTAGGATGGGTGACCATTTCTTAAGACATTGAGACCCCTTCGTGCCTCGGAGAGCACGTTAAGCCGTCGGTCCCGGTTGTCATACTAACATCTATGGCGAACGAACTGAAATGACAAAACTATGTTTCTTTAAGTTAATTTAGCATTTAGGATATAATATATTCAAAATTTTTTTTTTACATAACATAACCATGAAATAGTTCAGCTTAGTGAAAACCGCATCTAAATCCGTTGCGTAGTTTTAAAGATCTATGCATACATAGGGACGGACAGACTTTGTTTTTAGTAAACTCGTATAATTATGTATATTGTAATTCTTATTGTAAATAAAATGTGATCTAATCTAAAACAATCATTCCAAAAAACAGTCGTATAAGTAAAACATTATACTTCATATTGCCATGGCTTATCGATACATCGATAATCGTGACGTCATCAGGTGGTCAAGCTCTATCGTAAAAGGATATTATCCTATTTTACGTTATTTAAGAACAATTCTTCTTTGTGTATAGTAAATATTACTGCACATTGCAAGGGAAATCAATGTACTTTGATTAGATCTTTTTACTTATTTGATAATAAAGACATAAACATATATTTGTTATCTATGAATTGATGATAAATTTTGTATTAACCTTTGAAACGTGTAATTATTTGGATTGTCTGCTTTAGTCACATTACAATTACTTAAAGAACAAGACACCATGACTCTTATATACAGTCTTACTGTAAACAACACAAGGATTCGCTTATATTTTAGAAATCTAATATTCGCCAGTTATCGAAGTAAACGCTATTTTTGCAATTTGGAAAACTACGGAATATTTTTGTTTTCTGACACTGACACACATATAAAAGGACGTCATAATCTATCTTTATTACTCATAGGCAATGTTCGAATGATAATGACTTCTCCCGACTTCTGTTTCCCACGCTCTGTTGGTCTATTAAGGGAGCGAAGCGAGCGGCATCCCAAGTCTCTGCCTGCTACTAATAAATGCGAAAATGTGGAGGGATAGGTTTGTTGTTGAAAGAAAGAAAGATACCCGCCATTACCATAAACAGAAAAGAAATGTAATTGAACACAGCGTAAACAAATTTTTCTAATTTTTTTTTTCCTAATTTTACTTAAGTACTTTGTCGGCATGATAAATACACATATTTATTTATTTATTTATTCATTTATTATCAGGCTACGTCAGAAAAGTTACAGATCTTATATTAACTTATTCTACGGCCCATAGATGCATACCTTAAAACTAAAAATACATATAATTATATCTTACAATAGAACACTAAACTGTATGTTGTTTAAACGGGTGTCGGGTTACACTTCGCGTAAGGTAACGTGCCGCGAAACCGTCTATACACGACACCTTTCGGCCAAAACTCTTCCTTAAGGAACATGTCGATATGATAAGTCGGCACCCTAATCACGAACGACTTAAAGTTCGTGTTGTGGCGCGAATCCAACCTCTCGACTCTCAAGGCCCAGTTGGTCTTCGTCCTGATGTACTCCACGATCTCGATGTCATTCGTGGAGTGATGAAGTCGGGACACGTACAGTAACGTACACGCTATTGCAGGACGTAACAACATATTAGGCCCTGCCAGACCCGTACCGCACTGGTTTCGACATGGAGGCTTCCTCTTCTTCTTCTCTACCTTGATGTAGCCATCCTTGTCGCACGCGTCCTTTTTCAGGATCTTCGGTTTCGGCAGAAGGAGCTCCTGTGGTTTTTTACCTTCCCCCTCCTGCCTGCTTCTAGGTTCAGCGGGTTTCTTGGTTCCGGCTTTGTAGGATCAATTAGGTGATGACATACCTCCTTGACCCACAACCTTCCCCGCTACCGCTGACGCAACAGGGACAGCGGCGGAGCAATTTGCCCTGTTGGAAAATTCCACTACCGGTGACGCAAACTCGCTCGGCGACGCAAAACTGCTAAGCGGTGCATTTAGTTCACCACGACGGAGGTTAATGTTCGCGGCATCCGATGACCTACTTGTAGAAATAGTGCTACGTAGTAACACTACCTCGGTCCGCAGCTCACCAATCGTGCGATCTGACGCTTCCATCTTCAATTCCATTGCGACCAGGCTTGCTTTCAAGGATGTGATATCCTTAAGCAACCTGGTGACGTCGACGTGATCAAATTTTAATGTCACGGGAGGCAATTTGTGTAAATTTTTCGCGACGAAAGCAGGCACGTCGCCCGGGTCGGTCACATTCAGCAAGGTCACGATGTCCTGGATACTCTTCTCGGTACCATCTCTCCATCGAGGTGGCATCTCGTCGAGCTTACCCAGCATCTGTAATAGGTCATAGGTAGCGTAGGTGAGAACGCGGATTAAAAAAAAAACATAGTACCCATGCAAGGTTTCATCTTTCTAGCACTAGCCGTTTGGGAGAAAAGCCGAAGACACACGGAGAGACGGACATACATACATACATAACATCTCGCCTCTCTCCCAGTGGGGTAGGCAGAGACCACGAATTTCCACCTGCTACGATCCTGGCATACTTCTTTCGCTTCCTCAACTTTCATTAATGTCTTCATGCATGCTCGCCGGTTACTGGTACTTTTAACCTGGCCTTTATTTAGAACATCTGCGATTTGGTCGCAGTATGTTCGCCTTGGTCGACCCTTACTAGCTTGTCCATTCACACTCGCATCATGTATCTGTTTTGTCAATCTCCTGTCATCCATCCTCTCTACATGTCTGAACCATCTAAGCATCCCTTTTTCCACCTTGGTTACCACAACGTTCTCTTATCACACTGTTTCTCATTTTGTCCATCAGAGTCACACCAGCTATACTTCTCATTTCGACCGCATTTATTCTACTCTGATGCTTCTCCTGCCAAACCCAACATTCACTACCATTACACTACATTAGTGTAGGGATAAGCACTCTTCGATGCACAGCCATCCTTGCCTTATGAGACACGTTCTGGCTGCTCATAAAGCTATATAGTGCCCCATTCACCTGATTTCCTGCCACAAATCTTCGCTCAATATCACTATCATGCCTTCCATCTCTTGAAAACTTACATCCTAAGTATACAAACTCCACACTGTTCCACTCTTTCTCCGTCAATCACAATCGAACTGTCGATATACTTTCTTCTCTTTCAAAAATCATTACTTTCGTCTTACTTACATTCACTTTCATCCCTTTCTTTTTTAAAAACTCTTTTAGCATACCAACCATCATCTGCAACTCTACCGTTGATGATGCAAGTATTACCTGGTCATCAGCATATAGAAGGCATTTGATGGTCAGTTCATTCATTCCCAACCCATACACACTTTCTTTCAACTCTTTCAAACAGTTGTCAATGAATAATATTGATCAGCACAGGAGACGCCACACAACCCTGTCTAACACCTCTTTCAATATTAAACCATTCTGTGTAAGCGCCGTTAATTCGGACACAAGGACTGGAATTCTCATAGAGTGATCTCAGCGCCCGTATCAGTTTGCTGCTCACTCCATACATTGCCAATGTTAGCCACAGTTCACTCCTCACCACTCTATCATAGGCCTTTTCTAGGTCTACAAAAGCACAGTAGACTTTTTGGCTTTTCGCCAAGAACTTTTCCGTGATGCAGCGTAAAGAGAAGACCTGTGCCATTCATCCTCTTTCTTTCCTGAATCCTGCCTGAACATCCCACATCTTTTCCTCAGTTTCATTCGTCACCCTTGTAACCAACACCCTTGCATACAATTTGCCGACAATGCTGAGCAAGCTAATTCCGCGGTAGTTTTTGTAATCACGCTGTGACCCTTTCTCTTTGTACAACGGCACAATGACGGCATTGCACCAATCTCTTGGTACACTGGACAGACGGACATGACCAAACTATAAGGGTTCCGAGACTTGAACTATGAAATCTGTGGTGGTTTCAGAGAGGACTCTTCATCCCCGCAGTGGTAGGTAAAGACATTCAGTACGTTCGTATTTCATCAGTCACTTTGACGGTCCTACGTTGTAGGGGAGAGACTTTTGTAGTGTCCGAATTCAGAATTATTATTTCTGGCAATCTGCACGTAATCATTCTGACTGATAATATTAATAACATAAAATAAAATATGAATAGAGCAATGAAATAATCATTACCAAGAAAAGTTTGCTCATTAAAATCTAATAAGATTGAGACGGAGCGAAAATTATATTATAAACTTAACCGAGGCGATATGGTATTAGGGTGAGTGCACAATCTTAGCATAATATTCAATTTCAGTAGACTGACTCTTTGACTACTTAGTATAATATACTCGTTGCTAGGTAATGTTAGTCAAATTAGTTTGATAGACATAGGTAAGGATAAATATTGGTTTTGGGAATTGGGTATTTAATCGAATTATCAGTCGTTGAATCTGTAGAGGAAAGCAAAGAAAACTACAAACATACGCGCATAAATATAACTAGTGGTCGCCCTATAGTCAAACAGTAGACCTCTCCCCAATAAAAAAAACTCGACTCAAAATATGGTTTCTAGTAAAGGAATACTTGTGGCAACTTTTATGAAGATCGGATAATAAAGGGGGCCGCTAGAACTGATAAACATTAAAACGTTATTTCACCATATTTAACCCATTTTCCCCTCAGTCCAAAAAAAATATTATTAAATCAAGGAACACTTGTGCCAAGTTTCGTGAAGACCGGATAAAAACTGTGGCTGCTAGCCCGGAACACACATACAGACAGACGAGACGGACGAAAGCAAAATTGTCCAATCTCGAAATGTAGAAGCTTCGCTCGCTCGGTCAATAAGCCATAAATCTCATAGTCATATAAAAAGCTACAAATAGTTTCAAGCCATTCACGTAGGTCACACTATAAGTTTTGCGTAACTTAAAAATACAACATGTTAATACCAAAATATTATGTTTATTGCTTTTCAAAATACTCTCGTTTACATTTTAAACATTTTTTCATGCGATCGAACCATTTTTTTAAACAGGAGGACCACATATCTGAAGGCATGTTTTCTACGTGCTGATTGAACGCTATCACTGCCTCTTCGGAGTTGGTAAAAGTGAAACCTCTCATCAAATCTTTGATTTTGGGGAAAATACAGAAATCACACGGTGCTAGGTCGGGGCTATGCACAGGATGGGTGACGAGTTGTACTTTTTCGGAAGCTAAAAATGACTTTGTTTTGTTGGCCGTGTGTGAAGAAGCGTTGTCATGATGTAGGAGAACGGCGCTTTTGGGTCGTCTTTCGCGAACTTTTTCTAACACCCTGGGTAAACAAATGGTAGAATACTACTCGGCATTAACACTCTTTTGATCTCCAAGTGGAAGTGTACAGATGGGACCCGTAGCTGAGAAAAAAAACGCGATCATTTTTTTACCATTTATTTTTTTGCCTCACTTTTGTTGGCTTGTTGTCATTTTCAAACACCCATTCACAAGATTGCTGTTTTTTTTCGGGTTCAAAACAATAAATCCACGTTTCGTCTCCTGTAACAATGTCATAAACAGCATTAGAATGTCCGTGGTCGTACTTCAGTAGCATCATCTGTGAGCACCATTCCACGCGAGCCCGCTTCTGCTCCGCTGTCAGTTCATGAGGGATCCAACGACAACAAAGTTTCCGAACTTTCAATTCTTCGTGTTAAATTTTCTGGATTTGACTCATGCCAATCCCCAATAGTCCTCGAATTGTCTCATAGGTAATCCGCGAGTTTTCTTCAATTAACCGCTTAACAGCCATAACAGCCGTAACACACACAGCCATAACAGCCACATTATTTTCGTTGACGGCAGTTGAAGGCCGCCCTTCACGAAATTCGTCATGTAAAGAAACTCGACCTCTCTGAAATTCAGCAAACCATTGCCTCATGGTGCTCAAACAAGGTGCTTCTCTCCCAAAAGCATTTTGAAGACGAGCGGCACAGTCTTGCGGAGAGAGAGAACTTTTAAAATCATAAAAAATCATCGCTCTAAAATCTTTTCGACTTAATTCCATTTTCGTTGCATACGTAGAACTTTGATGTGTGATAAAAAACAATTGACAAATAATTTCCCGCCAATTGTTTTTTTTTATTACTAAGAAGGTTGCAACGTTTAAAAACATTTAATATTCGAAATTGAAATAGTTCCGATTAGCTAGAAGTGCAAAACTTTTAGTGTGCCCCATTTAGCCATTTATATCATTGTAAATGAACTGTTGCATTGAACAATTGATCCAAAACTTCAACTCAAAATCATATTATCCTTAATCGTATCGTATATATAAAGGGGTAAACCCCTTTGGGGATAAAGACACATTGTCATAATTTTGTAATACAAGTGTGTATACATGAAAAATATATTATTACTTACGTTTTGATCATTTGAATTCATCCTGAATTTTGAAATAACATCATAGGTATTTGATTGAATCGATTGTACTTAATTTTTTAAGACTGCCATTATGCACCACACTTTACACCAAATCGATGATTACACGTGTAAGTCAAATAACCGAGCATTCGATATACAGTAATTAGGTACGTAAATTATCTTGTTTTTTCACCTGGCTATAGGTACTTAAAATAGCCGATGCTCTTACTAAACGTATCGAGTATTTTAAAACTCATAGTACCCATACTTGTGATATCGTTGACCCGCCTATTAAAGGACATAAATTACTAACTACCTGTCTGCCATCTTCTGAGTGTGTAATTAATAAAAACTTTTAACACAATATACACACAGTCACTTACTATGTATGTCTGTGTTTTTAAACGCCAAAATTTTGCTAATAATGTTATTAATTCGTTGTGAATCACTCGCGTATTAAAATGAGCTAAGTGAGAACAGGGAAAGGAGATTGATAAAAGAGCCATATCAATATGAAGACTGAGTTAATGAGTAGGTTGGAATCCATCGGGATAATTTTATCTGTGCCAAGGCGATCACATTGCTGCCAAATTGCAAACATCTTGAAAAAAGGGCCAGTTAAAATTACCCGTAACCAGTGAGCATAGAATGATAGGACAGACACTAATAAAATTAGGGAAGCGAAAGAAGTAGGTATGCCACGGTCGTGGCAGGAAGTCTTGTTTTTTCGGCTAACAGTTTTGATGTTATGTGTTAAGCCTAGTTCGCATTAGGCTAATAATTTAGAAGAGTAGCGAGTAATTTAGTAGCTAAATATGTGCGAACTACAAAAATTTTGTCGAGTAATTTGGTAAATGATTTAGTCGAGTCAATCTATTTTACTCTATTTTTTCGGGCGAGTAGCGCCTCCCACCACGCATCCGTGCTCACTGGTTCACCGGCTAAACAAGTCCGAACTTGTTGATTAGTCGAGTTCATTATTGGCCGCCACCACTCACTTGTGTACTGTACTAAACCAGTAGTTTAGGAGTAGTTTAGCCACTAAATTACACGCTACTAAATTACTAAAGCAGTGCGAACTAGGCTTTAGGGTAATAAGTCTGATAGGCGGTAACGTCAGGGTGAAATGTATGGGGAATACGAAAACGTATTGCGAGCAAACTAACGTAAGGAACTGGTAATAGACACCCTGGAAAGGGATCAGGCGCTGGTTCGAGGTAGGTACTGTATTGTTTAGTCATCAGAAGCTTATTACGGATCTTTACTTACAATATAGCGTTAAGCCTAGTAATTTGTTGATCGGTTAATAATTATTTAAATTTTATTATTTCAAACCCTACATAATTAAAAAAGCAAACATTATAATATCTTGCAATGAACTGACAGAGTCGTAAAATATTTACATGGCGATTAATGTATCCTGTCTTAATAACACGGTAAGGAGTAAGAAAAATCTTTAAGAAATATAGTCACAGACTTCAGACCATAAAATGTAGGCAGATGAACGCTCGTAATAAAGTCATTATTGTGTATAATGCTAACGACCATATTTACAAGGCGACTACGCGCCTGCCATTAGCGTTTAACATTATAACTTGGATTGAGAGTAACTGGATAAGAAATAAAAGTAGGTATGCAATGCATGCTGCTGTTGCAAAAAAACTGAGCTAAGTATGTATGAATGTACTTTTTTCGGTGATTATTCCTTGATGGTAGGTATGTCCGATTTTAATTTTTTTTTGTTCTAAACCACCCTCACGCCACACGTTATCACTGTGGTAAGTTTGAAGGCGATCGGTTTAGGCGTTTAGGAGGAGTATGCTGACAAACGAAATACATGAGTCGCCTAAGATTGAGCTTCGCTCAACAACGATTTGGATCACCATGTAGGTCTATACGTTTAAATTGTGATCCAAATTGTTGTCAAAAAAGATAAATCACATTTAATGCTTTAAAGATACGATAAAACCCGGCTTTCAGACTATGTTATCGACTCGAAAGGACATGGAAAAACAATTAACTGGCACGAGTCACCAGCAGTCAGACCAAAAAGTTGGTAACCGTTTCCGAGGACTGGGTACATTTTGCCGTTCGTTTGTTAGCAGGTACAGGTTAGAATGACTGGAGATTAGTGGAGATGTTATAAATATATAAGTTAATAGATAATACACTTACTCAACTTGAAATGAAAAGTAAGTGTTTTTCAGCTTTCCATTCCAATTTCTACGAATCCATGTTCATCACCCGATACGAGATAGGTGGCGAGGCCGGCGCCGCTTTGTTTCATATAACGAGCGGCCGGCTTAATCGCTTATTGTCCACTTTTTGCAATCGGCCCTTTTATTTTACGAACTATGTTACTTTCTATACGAACAAAAACTTACATTAGTACTTCATTATCCCCAGTTGGCTCGGGCCAGCTCGGCGGGATGTGTCGTGCGGTGTTCCACAGGGGTCGGTCCTGGGGCCGCTTCTGTGGAACATCGGCTACGACTGGGTGCTGCGGGGTGCGTTGCCTGAGGGCGTCGGCGTAACGTGCTACGCCGACGATACCCTCGTCACGGCGCGGGGTGCAACGTACCAGGAGGCAGCACTCAAGGTCACGACGGGTGTTGCTCAAGTCGTGGGTCGGATACGGCGGCTGGGACTGGAGGTGGCCTTGCACAAGTCTGAGGTTCTGTGTTTTCACAGACCTCGGAACGGTCCACCTGAAGGTTCCAGCATAAATGTGGGAGGCGTTAGCATCGGCATCAAGCCCTCGATGAAGTATCTAGGGATCGTACTTGATAGCCGATGGAACTTCGGACCACATTTCCGAAGTTTGGTCCCCAAGGTGACACACGCATCGGTCGCGCTTTCGCGACTGATGCCCAACCTAAAGGGACCCAACGCTTCCTGCAGGAGACTGTACCTGGGGATCGTGCGGAGTATGGCCCTATACGGGGCTCCCGTATGGGCGGCGCGGTTGACGGCCAACAACTCAACGCTCCTTAACAGACCGTTGAGGACCTTGGCCGTCAAAACAATAAGGGGCTACCGCACGATCTCCGGAGAGGCTGCATGTCTCCTAGCCGGGACCCCTCCATGGGACCTGGAAGCGAGAGCCCTTGCGTCATTGTTCCAATGGCGCAAGGAGGCGCTGGAGCGGGACCACAGGCCTGCGTCTTGAGAAATCGATGACCGGCGGTCCCAACTCCGACAGGATCTCATGGAGTCATGGAGGGTGCGACTTGAGCAACCCAAGTGGGGTGCCACCATCATCGCGGCGGTGAGACCGATCATGGACGATTGGCTGCAGAGGCAGCATGGTGACCTCACGTATCGTGCGACGCAGATCGTTACCGGGCATGGATGCTTCGGTAGCTATCTGTTTCGCATCCATCGTGAGGTCACACCCCGGTGTCAACACTGCGAGGTTTCCGACGACGACACCGCACTCCACACGTTGGTGGAGTGCTCAGCGTGGGCGAGTCAGCGCCGGGACCTCGTAGTGGGTCTGGGCGTGGATACCCTCTCGCTGGAGTAGGTGGAACGCGGCCGTGTCCTTCTGCGAGCAAGTCGTGCTCGCGAAGGAGGCGGCCGAGAGGGAGAGGGAGCGTGCCCTCCCCGCCGAGTTCCGTAGTCAGCGGCGAGGCCGCCGCAGACTCATCTACGCCCAAGACCATCGACCTCCATGATCGGGGCCTGAGGACGGCGGGATCGCCACCTGTCGTCCTTACAGAAGCAGGCTAGAAGGGTTGCGTGCTGCGGGGCCTTTGCCCCATAGCACGCAACCAGATTCACTCACTGACGCGGGATAAAACCCTACCCCCAACGACGCGGGATTCTCATCCCGACCCAACCCCCGCAGAGACCACAGAGGTGGTCAAAGTCCGCCGGGCGCCACTGGAAATACGTTCTGCTTGTAACCAGAGACGCCCGGCAACGGACGTTAGAGCGGCCGCGGCCTTGGTCGCGGAACTAAAAAAAAAAAAAAAAAAAAAAAAAAAAAAAAAAAAAAAAAAAAAAAAAAAAAAAAAAAAGTACTTCATTATTGCATATATTATTTACCTATAGAGATAGACAACGTGTTTTTTTTTTTTTAGCCGTGCCGCCGGATAGGCAAAACAGACTGTTCAACGGCGGCCCGGCAAAGGGGCGCTCTTTCCAGCTCATCACCCCTATTCAACACAGAAGCGACACCCCCGAAACACATAAGGGGCGTCGGACTCCTCAGGCCCTTGGGGGCTTGGGCGTAAGCAATACGCCGACGCCCCCTGACTGTTGCCCGGCGGCGTGGCGGGAGAGTGCGGCCTGCACGCTCCGGCTCGCGCAGGGTCTCTCTCTTTGCCGCCATCACCTCCCGAGCAAAGGAGGCGACGGCGGCCCAACATTCCTCGCTGCCGGCCATGGAAATAATGACGGCCGGCAGCGAGACAACGTATGTTGGGTTAGGTAATTCATAACACCACTTGACCGGTTTAGGTAACGAGAAACAGTATTAGGTTCCACGTCTACCAACCAAAAAATTAAACATACATACATATATCACGCCTATATCCCCGAAGAGGTAGGCAGAGGTGCATTACATACCTACTCTTTGGCAGTAATTTTTTTGTCCCACGTAAAAGCCTATTGCCGTTTAAAAATGTAAAAAAAACATTACCTTACATTTGAGGATGATTTTTGTGAGACAAAAAATCTTTTATAAGTGCAGTTTCTTGACCATTTTCCCACAAAAATTACTGTTCATAAATTTTCTAGAATGCACCTTTAACAGTTCAAAAATATCCCTCTTTAAATGTTCAGTATAAAGAATACCTAACATATATGCAAGTAACAGCAATAGTTTATGACGACATTTTTAAATGAACCGCTTTTTTATTAGGTACGTAGCCCGTAGGTGAATAAATGCAACTATGTTCCGAAGTTGACAGGAATTTATGAAGATCTGTTGAGTTTCAAAGCCATAAAACACTTTAAAAAAGCTCATGATTATGAAGGTCTTTTTAAGGAGGTTAAAAGCCTAGAGAAAATATGTAACTCAGTCATGCAAAAACCGAAGAACAGATTTAGAGAAAAAAAACATAGGCTTTAATAGGATTCATAATATTATTACGTAGTATATTTCTATTCTAGGAATGTATTCCCGTTGGAATTGCGAACTAGAAAACTGTTTCACGCGGGTTCTTTTCGTTGCCGAGCACCTCCGGTAAGCACTGAGATAATTCCCAGTGGCGCCCGGCGGACCTTGGCCACCAGGTTGGCCGCTGCGTAGTGGTCGGGTATTAGGGGTATCTTTGGGGTCGGATCGTTAGGGGTATCCATCGTCCTGTTTCACGCGGGTGAAGCCCCGGGCATCCGCTAGTAAATAAATATGCAAAACATCTAATCAAAAAGTCGCAACGGTGTATTAAAAAATAAGACTTCTAATTTTAAACGAGGCTCACAGGTAATGAATACGCTACCAAAATAACTTAATCACAACCAATCAAAGATGACCAAACTCCTCGCCTAATCATTATGTTGTTCATACATTCTCACATAAGAAACACATTGATTGCTTATAAGCATCCGCCTTAATTGCTAGTATAGAGCTATAACTCCTCTTTAATATTATCGTAAAAAAAAATCTAATTTTGGTTATAGTGTTGTGTTGAACTGTTGTTATAATAGTACTTATTGCAAAAAAATATGTGCCAACGGTATCTACATCTTCGGAATCCAAGTCTTCTTAACTTGCACGTGGTCACGTTGGTGGAGTGCTCAGCGTGGGCGAGTCAGCGCCGAGACCTCGTAGTGGGTTTGGGCGTGGATACACTCTCGCTGGAGACCATGCTTCAAGCCATGGTCTCCAGCGGGAGTGGGTGGAACGCGGCCGTGTCCTTCTGCGAGCAGGTTATACACGCATAGGAGGCGGCCGAGAGGGAGAGGGAGCGTACCCTCCTCGCCAAGTTCCGAAGTCAGCGGTGGGGCCGAAAAAAACATAACTTGGTGACAACACGTGGTGCACATGCTGACATACCTACGGATGAGATCTGACATATATACTTAGACCAATAACTAGACTGGAGACAATTGGTCGTATTAAACACTTATATAAATACGTATTTCTATGTAAATAATGTAACTATCTACAATTTCGCTAGTAACTATGAAGCATAAAAGCTGGTCCCACGTAAAAGGGGCACTATATTTTCGACAACCGGTCATTTTTATAACATTAACATTTTATTCCAATCATGTTTAAATTATAACTAAAAACAATTTCAATTATCAATCAACACCAATTGAGTTATTAAATAAACCACGCTAAAATCTTTGTAAATTAAGTAATTACACATCAATAGCTTTAAAGAAAATCTATAAAGTTGAAGAGTTTGAATGTTTGTTTCTTTGATTGAATGCTCTTATCTAAGGATGTACTACGAGTACTTAGTTCGATTTAAAAAATATTTTTGTATTAAATAATGCATTTATCGAGGAAGGCTATAGGCTACATAACATCACGCTAAAACCAATAGACACTCAGACACATATCACGCCTATATCCCCGAAGGGGTATGCAGAGGTGCATTACACAGCCACAATTTGAAATTATGTTTATTTATTTTTCGAACTTCCGCCCGGTCCATACGCTGCATAACCAGCTTAGGATAAGCAATCATTCTTGAAGGGAGGATATTTGGCGTCTACATGCAAACTAAGTCGCGGGCGTCTGTAGTACAATGTTAACCTTGAACTTAAACCTTTATCTAAGATGGCGGCGCACGTACTGCGCGAGCGCACGCCTCGACCGGATAATGTCTTCATTTGAGATAATTTGCGCGGATCGAGTGGAGGCGAACCGCTTTTTACATTCCACACTATGTACTGGGTGGGATTTTAGTTCAAAGTAGCGTTAGTATATTAGTTTTCAATTTATTTATAAGTGGTGTAGTAATCTGGGACTATGGTAGTGAACACGCCAATCGAGACAGCGCAGCGCTGGGCACTACCTAACTTTTCTCAAAACGTATTTTTGTAACCCTATATATATATATATATAATATATTCGGTTTAGATAAAGTTAGAAAGTCAAAATTCTCAAGATATGATGTCGGTAAAGAACCTTTACTACTTACTAACTGTGGATTTGTTTTTTTTTACTTTATTTTAAAGCCTCCTGCAAATTAAAATATTGGTCTAAAATCATGTTTAATTATAATAGACCAAGCGAGCACAGCATGGTCACAGATTACTAAATAGTTACTGCATGATGCATGGTGCAGGCGCCTCCTAAAACTCCGTAATTGTAGCATATTTTGTACTTAGGTGACTACATTTTTTTTGTTGCATTATATACGCTTATTGATTTTGACACGAGACCAATGTACATTCGTCCACATTTAGTCTTAAGGCGGAGCTAGCCGCTACTTTGTCCATAGAAACTTCTGGAGTCCATACCTCATCTATTTGACATCCTACAAACAAATTTTAAAGTTTTATCGTGTTGCCTAATCATTAACTGTGTCGGTACGGTTTTAAAAATGTACAATTATGAACCATTAAAAAGATATAAGCCAATAAACATTGGCAATTTCTGCCTTATTTTTAATCAACTTTCTGTGTAAATAAGGGCTATAAGGAGTATAAAATCTCAAAAACTAAAACCGTGACGACAAAATTTTACTCTCGAAGAGTTCAGAAAACTTTATTCAAAATCGATACATGCAGTACTTTTTTCAGAATACACTTTTTATCAAAAGGCCTTTCGTGAATTTCTACATACCCGTTTTACGATGAATTATCGCTACTTCGCATTCACACGATTCTCCCCCATGCGGTGCGGGGGGTGCGGTCGGAGGAACACTCACACGCACACATGTGCAACTGTGTTATTTTACTACTCACGTACCCACACGCTCAAATTATTTCTAATAGAGTTCAGTTTGCTGCTGCGGCTTCTTTAGCTCGTTTGTATTTTGACTCTCGCTGCGTTATTATTAGTTATTTACGTAAACTACTAGGCGGCGGAGTATGGGCATCTGTGCGCGTGGGGTACTTACCCTAATATAACTAGGAACATTTCTCTAGCAGAAAACCTGTGACTAGTGGTGTCTTGGTCAGTGGGTAGAACGCTCTTCCTGGAAAGGCAGTCACTGGTTCGAGTCCAGGCCAAGACCATAGTTATTGTGTTTTATATTGTAAAATTATATGAGAAAAAGTTAGCATAGGTAGGTACATATTATTTATATATTCGTTATAATATATTATATTTATTACCTACCTTTTTTTTTATTTTTAACGTCCGTGCGGATGCGGCCGCTCGTACGACGTCCATTGCCGGGCGTCTCTGGCAAACCAGAGTTTATTACCTACCTAGGTATTATTACACTAATTTTCGGGGTAGTGAGTGAGTAGGTAGTTAGGTACGTTCGCAATCGCATGGTAGGTATAAAGGTAAATGATACTCGGTAGGTACCTACATATAGAAGGGGATTAAGACTGCCCTGTACCGCTGTGCCCAGTAGGTGACGTGTGCGGCAGGTGCTTCATGTGGCCAGAACAACGCTGTAGAATTTGTGAAGGTAGCAGACATGCGGTAGGTAGTAGTGCCGGTGCGAAGGTATAGTGGGTCGGCAGGTGCGTCACGAACTGGGTGTAGTGGTAGCGGCAGTTGGAAAGAGGCAGTGGGAGAAACTGGTAAGATGCTGTCAATCTTCCCGGAAAGTTATCAGGTGCAGGTCAGACGGTGTTCGGTGGTGTGGTAGTTGGTAGTCAACCGAAATACTGGATGTATCATCAACACAGAATAGGTACCTAGGGTGGTACCTACCTAGTTTTGAAATAGTTAAACATCCATCTTCATAAACTTTCACATAAGCTTATTTATAATAGTACTTACCTAGTAGCACAGAATACTTAGCTATAGGTAATTAGTACCTAACTATCTACCAAATTCTGTGCTAGGCGCTTTACGTAGTAGATATACCTACGCAGTGTAAGTTCAAAGTAAGTATAAAACCAGGTAATTAGACAATAAATAGGTATAGTTAGGTTGGTAACATTTTTCTGTTGTAAAGAAAATCGAAAGAGTTCGGTGATTTACCTTTTGGGTCAACATTGTATAGGTACATCCCGCGCGAGAGAGGCCACGCGCGGGCGGCACGCCTGGCTCGCCTGGCTCGCTTCAATGAACTTGAACATGTGTGCGTGTGCTGTGTCGTGTGTGACATGAGCCTGCTATTATACGTGTGCGCGCATACGTCTGCACTGCTCATCGCTGATGCTGTTTCTTTCTTACACGCTGTGAGGTGAAACAGCATGCTCCCGAGCAATACCTATCAACGAGTTTGAGCCGCTAAATAGCGCAACCTTAAGGAGATGTGTAAATATGTCAATTATTGAAAAAGAGTGACCGAGAGTTTTGTTGCCATGTTCTTTCTCTCTGTTCTACTTATTGCTTTGCGAATCTGGCAGTACTTACATGTAAATATAGAAGCAATGATATTTTTTTAGTACTTACTGACGTTTGTAAGAGCCATTTAGTGACCTATACAAATAAATAAATCATTTCATTTCATTTCAGATCTACATTTTGATAGTGGACAACTTTCCTTTCATCCTTCTGTATGTCTGTAGGTCCATCTGTCTATATGTGGTACGTGCTAGCAGCCACATTTTTTATCCGATTTCTAAGAAACTTAGCACAAATAGTTTTAATCAAGGAACACTTGTGCCAATTATCGTGGAGATCGGTTAATAACTAAAGACAGACAGAAAGACAAAAGAAAAATTGTTCGGTCTCAACGTGTAGACACTATGCTCGTTACGCTCACTCGGTTAATTAATGCGATAATATCGTTCTGATTTATTTGTAAACGGTACATAAAATGATTGAGCACTCGTGTATTTTTTTGCAATTGAAATGAGTCCTGCGAAACATATCGATATCGTGTTTCAGTACTACTGTTTACTAAGAACATTGTAATGGTGGTATTTTTATAATTAACAGGGTTTTTGTGACTAAGCAGCCGCATTATAAATTGATGGTCACAGACTTGTTGAAAATATAATGAGACTGGACTTCCAAGAAACTTTAAACGGTGGATTTTGATTGGTCCAGGCTGTTGCAACTGAAGTTCAGATACAGAGTGTCTAGTACGAGTTCCTTACGTTAATTTGCTCGAAATACGTTTTCGTATTCCTCCATACATTACACACAGTTCCCTGACGTTACTGCTAGACCAGTTTCACACCAGCGCCCCTAGCGGTAACGTCAGGGAACTGTGTGAAATGTATGGAGGAATACGAAAACGTATTTCGAGCAAATTAACTTAAGAAACTGGTACTAGACACACAGAATAGTTATTGATATTCTATTTTATCCGGTTTCTGGTAATGACAATATGATTAACGCCTATAATGTTGAACCAACAGAACTGCTGGGAAAGTGGGTGTTATTTGTTTCCCCAAAGCCGTAGGTAGAATCATATTTTATACGCTCTCTTTTCGTCAGTAATCTTCGGTCCCACGTAATAAGAAGCGAGTCTGTACCACTGACAGATTTTTTTACCAGAACCTATTCCTTTGATCAGCAGGTGCACCACTTGTATCTGAGGGTAACTTCGGCCTTTACAGTTTTAAATAATAAACACTATCTATACATACTTAGGTATGCATACAATTTACATAAGAACAAAAATGGTAAATAAATTGGAGAGTCCGTAGGTACCTCCAAATTATCAGTTTTTCAGTAAATGCAATTTATCAGTTCTTATTAATTATCTATACCTACTTCTATACTACTATTATAAAGAGGAAAGATTTGTATTTTTGTGTGTATGTTTGTAATGAATAAACTCAAAAACTAATGTGCCGATTTCAAAAATTCTTTCACCATTGGAAAGCTACATTCACCCTGAGTAACATAGGCTACTTTTTAGGGGCGGAGCCCCAAGTGATTAGTGACTACGTCCTCGCCGTCCGCCCTGGACCCCAACTTGACCACGGTAACGCAGTGGCAAGTTGGGTGACCGAACGTCCTAGTCCGAACTTGGTGCCAATAAAATTGTGATCATCATGAATATGAGTGAACCCGACGATACCCCCGATACTGCCCTTTCCCGGGCAATATCAACCGACGACTTAACGCATCCATCACGGACTCCGATGCTAATTGATTTGGGGGCTCGCGCCGCGCCGCCTAGCTGCAGCGCGATGTCGACGCCCCAAGGAACTGATGCTGCTGGGACTGACGATGGGTCAGCTCCCAGCAGTGTGAAGAAGAAGGGCCGCTCTTCTGCGACGAAGAAGAGGACCCTCGAGGAGAAGGGGGGGCCGCCGCGCGACCGTAGCACCAGCTGCTCTGGGTGGGGATCCCTCCTCTCCAGCGATTCGGAGGAGGAGGTGCCGGTCAAGACGGTGCGTACGCGTCTCGACGCGTACAGAAGGCGGCCGCCAACTCCTCCTCCGTCGTCCTCGGTCCAACTGTCCCAGCGAAGTCGCCGGGAAATCGGTGGGCCGCCCGCGCGGGAGCTGATGAGCGTTTTTGCCCGTATGAACGCGGCCATGCGGGGCAACAGGAACGTGGCGGGGTGGAAGAAGATTGTGGCTTCACTGGTGGATGAAGCCCAATCTTCCCTCAACAAGCTCCTCGCGCGGAGCGTCACCAAGGAGGAGGCGAGGCTCCGGAAGCAGGTGACGAGCCTGGAGGCGGAGCTCGCTGCTTCCAGGAAGCAGATGGATGACCTGTGGCGGGAGGTCGCTGACTTGACCAAGGTGGTCAAGGCGCCTCCCGGTCCCATGCTGCCGCCTCCTCCTCCGACGGCTAGACCAGCGCCGAAGACGGCGCCACCCACGGCGCCCACCACGGCGCCCACCAAGGCGCCCACGACGGCACCAACCACGGCGTCCAAAAAGGTGCCCACCACGGCGCCCACCATGGCGCCCACCACGGTGCCCAACACGGTGCCCGGATCGCCGCCACAGCCTGTGCCGACTATGGTACAGGTCCTGACGGCGATCGAGAGGCGCCTCGCGGTCCTGGAGGACCGGGCGTACCGCCCTCCGCTAGCACGTCCCGCGTTCTCATACGCGGCGGCTGTTAGCGGTTCTCCCGCTCCAGGACCAAGCGGCACACCCGCTGTCCGCCGCCCCGCTCCGCCCCAGTCCGCTCCAGCGTACCGGTTGCCGGCCGAGACCGCGGCCCAGGCGCGGAAGGCCAAGGGGCGCGGCAAGAAGAGCGGCACCCCTGCCGCCTCCTCTTCCTCTAACGCTCCCGCTGCTCCTTTACATCCCTCCGGACGGGAGGAATGGGAGGTAGTGGGGGCCAAGAAGAGGAAGACGAAGGCCGCCAAGAAAGCGGCCAAGAAAGTGGCCAAGGCCGCCGCGGCGAAGGCGCCGAAGAGGCCCCGCGCTCCTCGCTCCACAGCTGTCGTCCTTACGGTGACGACGGAGGGTGTGGAGAGGGGTGTGGGGTACGCTGATGTCCTGAGGACCGTGAAGTCCTCAGTCAACCTCTCAGCCCTCGATATCCAGGGGGGTCTCCGGTGCAAGACGACACGCACCGGGGCTCGCCTCCTCGAGGTCTCCGGCGCCTCCAGCGGCCCTAAAGCTGACGCCCTAGCAGCGCAGCTTAGGGACGCGCTGGACGCAGAAGCCGTCCGCGTCACCAGGCCCACCAAATGCGCTGCATTGCGCATCACGGGTCTGGATGACGCGGCCACGACGGAGGAAGTAATCTCCGCCGTCGTGGAGGCGGGCGGCTGCCCCCGTGACCAGGTGAAGGCTGGAGACAACTCCTTCGGCTCCACTGGTCATGGGATGACAGTCGTCCAGTGCCCCGTCACGGCGGCACTGAAAGTGACGGACGGACGAAGCCTCCTCGTAGGGGGCTTCCTAAAGGCGCAGGTGCACCTCCTTCGTGCCCGGGAAACCAGATGTTTCCGGTGCATGGTGGTGGGCCACGTCGGAGTGCAGTGCACAGCGGAAGTCACCGTGGGCGATCGGTGCTTCCGCTGCAGCCGGCCCGGTCACAAGGCAAGTGCCTGTGATGCCCCGCCTCGCTGCTTTAGATGCGAGGCGGAGGGCAAAACTGCGGAACACCGGGTCTGCAGCACAACCTGCGCCGCCTCGAGGCCAAAGCCTCGTCCGTCCGCTGAGAGCGGTGGGGGTGCCGCTACTGCACGGCCAGATGTTTCTCGGCGGGATGCTGATATGGACGTCCATTAATGTCTGACGGCTATATCCGCATCCTGCAAGTGAATTTGAACCGCTGCCGCGCTGCTCAGGATCTTCTGTACCAGAGCATCCGGCGGTCCATAAACTTGGCCGTGGTCGCCGAGCCGTACTACGTCCACCCGGGAAGCCCGGTGGATGAGGGCGGCTCGGCCTGTTTTGTCTTCGGGGGGTCCGCCGCAGACAACTCGCGCCTTGCTATCATTGCAAGGGGCCGCGGGTGTGTTGCGGCGGAATATGATGGGTTGGCAGTCGTGACCACCTACATCTCGCCGACACTGGACGAGACTCAGTTTGAGCTATGGCTCACTGAGCTCGACGTCGTCTTCGCTGCGTGCCGGCCTCGCCCTGTCCTGCTCCTGGGAGACTTCAACGCCTGGAGTGAGGCGTGGGGCTCCCGGGAAACCAGGGACAAGGGGAGGCTTCTTGAGGACTGGACCAGAACACGTGGTCTGGAGGTCCTCAACCGGGGGAATGTCGCCACCTTCTGGCGGCGGGGGACCAGCTCGGTCGTGGACGTATCGTTCGCGACCTCTGCCCTCGCCGCCCGTATTACTGGCTGGCACGTGGAGGAGGGTGAGGAGACGCACTCAGACCATCGGTACATCCGATTCGATGTCGTCCCCCCACCTGACCTCCCACAGCCGGTGGAAAATCCCCCGGATCCGCGTTGGGCACTTCACCATCTGGATCGGGAGGCTCTCCTGGAGGCTTCCATCGTGCAGGCCTGGATTCCGGCACCGGACCGGCCTGCCGATGTGGATGCCGAGGCGGAGTGGTTCAGGAGAGCCATGTCGCAAATCTGTGATGCGGCGATGCCTAGGGTTACACCCAGACCGGCAAGGAAGCAGGTGTACTGGTGGTCGCCGGAGATTGCACAGCTGCGCGCAGCATGCATCTCCGCCCGCCGCCAGTACACCAGGTTTCGCCGGAGGCATCGCCGCCCAGACGACGCGGCAACCCGAGAGGCGGAGCTTTATCAGGCTTACAGGGAGGCTAAAGGTAATCTCCAGGAGACAATAAAGCGGGCCAAGACGGCGGCCCGCGAGGAGCTCCTGGAGACCCTGCAGCAGAACCCATGGGGGCGCCCGTACCTACAGGTCAGGGAGAAACTCCGACCTAGGGCGCCCCCACTAACCCAGAGTCTCCAGCCGCAGCAGCTGGAGCGGGTCATGGGCTCCCTGTTTCCGACGAGCGCGGAGGAGCACGTCCCTCCGCGTATGGCTCCGTCTCTGCCCGACGCGGATAGCACCGGCGAAGACGACGTACCCGAAGTCAGGGTGGGGGAGCTAGGTGCGGCAGTACTCCGGCTTAAACGCCGGAAAATCACTGCCCCCGGACCCGACGGCATTCCTGGCCGTGCATGGGTCCTGGCCCTCGAAGAACTCGGGCCTCGACTGATGGGGCTCTTTAGCGCATGCCTCGAAAGGGGCCAGTTTCCCAAGGTGTGGAGGACGGGGAAGCTGGTCCTGATCCGTAAGGCGGGGCGGCCGGTGGACTCACCGTCCGGATACCGGCCGATCGTGTTGCTCGACGAGGTGTGTAAGCTCTTTGAGCGAATTATCGCGGAACGCCTCGTCGAGCATCTCTCGACGGTGGGGCCAGACCTGGCGGACAACCAGTACGGTTTCCGTCGGGGACGCTCCACCGTGAGCGCGATCATGCGCGTCAAGAGCCTGACGGAGGAAGCAGTCTCGCAGGGCAAGGTGGTGGTGGCGGTGTCTCTTGACATCGCCAACGCGTTCAACACCTTGCCATGGAGCTGCGTTAGGGAGGCGCTCGTGTATCACGAAACGCCTCTCTACCTCCGTCGTATTGTCGGGGCCTATCTCTCGGAGAGGGCCATAGCTTTCCCCAGCTGGCTCGGGTCAGCTCGGCGGGATGTGTCGTGCGGTGTTCCACAGGGGTCGGTCCTGGGGCCGCTTCTGTGGAACATCGGCTACGACTGGGTGCTGCGGGGTGCGTTGCCTGAGGGCGTCGGTGTAACGTGCTACGCCGACGATACCCTCGTCACGGCGCGGGGTGCAACGTACCAGGAGGCAGCACTCAAGGTCACGACGGGTGTTGCTCAAGTCGTGGGTCGGATACGGCGGCTGGGACTGGAGGTGGCCTTGCACAAGTCCGAGGTTCTGTGTTTTCACAGACCTCGGAACGGTCCACCTGAAGGTTCCAGCATAAATGTGGGAGGCGTTAGCATCGGCATCAAGCCCTCGATGAAGTATCTAGGGATCGTACTTGATAGCCGATGGAACTTCGGACCATAATTTCCGAAGTTTGGTCCCCAAGGTGACACACGCATCGGTCGCGCTTTCGCGACTGATGCCCAACCTAAAGGGACCCAACGCTTCCTGCAGGAGACTGTACCTGGGGATCGTGCGGAGTATGGCCCTATACGGGGCTCCCGTATGGGCGGCGCGGTTGACGGCCAACAACTCAACGCTCCTTAACAGACCGTTGAGGACCTTGGCCGTCAAAACAATAAGGGGCTACCGCACGATCTCCGGAGAGGCTGCATGTCTCTTAGCCGGGACCCCTCCATGGGACCTGGAAGCGAGAGCCCTTGCGTCATTGTTCCAATGGCGCAAGGAGGCGCTGGAGCGGGACCACAGGCCTGCGTCTCGAGAAATCGATGACCGGCGGTCCCAACTCCGACAGGATCTCATGGAGTCATGGAGGGTGCGACTTGAGCAACCCAAGTGGAGTGCCACCATCATCGCGGCGGTGAGACCGATCATGGACGATTGGCTGCAGAGGCAGCATGGTGACCTCACGTATCGTGCGACGCAGATCGTTACCGGGCATGGATGCTTCGGTAGCTATCTGTTTCGCATCCATCGTGAGGTCACACCCCGGTGTCAACACTGCGAGGTTTCCGACGACGACACCGCACTCCACACGTTGGTGGAGTGCTCAGCGTGGGCGAGTCAGCGCCGGGACCTCGTAGTGGGTCTGGGCGTGGATACCCTCTCGCTGGAGACCATGCTTCAAGCCATGGTTACCAGCGGGAGTAGGTGGAACGCGGCCGTGTCCTTCTGCGAGCAAGTCGTGCTCGCGAAGGAGGCGGCCGAGAGGAAAAGGGAGCGTGCCCTCCCCGCCGAGTTCCGTAGTCAGCGGCGAGGCTGCCGCTGACTCATCTACGCCCAAGACCATCGACCTCCATGATCGGGGCCTGAGGACGGCGGGATCGCCACCCGTCGTCCTTACAGAAGCAGGCTAGAAGGGTTGCGTGCTGCGGGGCCTTTGCCCCATAGCACGCAACCAGATTCACTCACTGACGCGGGATAAAACCCTACCCCCAACGACGCGGGATTCTCATCCCGACCCAACCCCCGCAGAGACCACAGAGGTGGTCAAAGTCCGCCGGGCGCCACTGGAAATACGTTCTGCTTGTAACCAGAGACGCCCGAGACTGGCCTTGGTCGCGGAACTAAAAAAAAAAAAAAAAAAAAAAAAAAAGGCTACTTTTTATCCCGGTAATGTGTTCCCACGGGAACCGGGAACGATTAAACGAAATCACAGCGATCAACTACTAATTAATAAAATACACGTCAAAAAATGACACAACAAACGACTTTAGATGACCGAAATGGGACCAAATAATTGTCGGAATTGGACCACTTCGTAAGTAGAAAAAAATAAAAAACATACAGTCGAATTGAGAACCTCCTTTTTTGGAAGTCAGTTGAAAAACGTTCAGAAAATTAAAAGAAAAAAAAAATTATTGTTATCTATGTAAACGGTAACACCATAAATAATTATTTTTTGAATATTTTATCTGTCTGTCTGTTTGTTCCGGCAATTCTCTGAATCAACTGGACCGATTTCAACAGGGCTTTCTCTTGTAGACAGCTTATGTTATTAGTAGTAACATTAATCCTTTGGGACTAAGTAACTGAAAACTAATCAACGCGTTCAAAGCCAGGTCATCAACTAGTATTATTTAAAATCCTATTCAAACGTGAAAGGACATAACAAAATATTCTAACCATTTTACCAGGTCTTTTGGTAGCCAGACAAACTCTAGGGAAATCTCGACCAGTCGCAGTCGCTGTTCAGACACGACACGACGCGACACGGATACCGGATACCTGGGGAATGTTATGTTAACCACTTCACGTATAATTTTACTCCAGTAGTTCAATACAATTTTAACGTATTCTCCGTACCTCGGAGAGCACGTTTAGCTGTCCGTCGGTCCTGATTACCGCGTAATAACATTTAAGCATGGATTGTTTACATAGAAAATATACATAAAAATCGGAATGGGACCAAATTTAAATGGGACCAAATTTAAATGGGACCACATTTTAATGGGACCACTAAATGGGATGAAGTAAAAAAGTCGAATTATGAACCTCCCCCTTTTTGGAAGTCGGTAGATAAAGGTCCTTCACTGCTGTGACTTATGACCGCTTTATGATGGTACCGATTTTCTGAAGGCTGGTTTATATTTTGTTAGTCGTTAAGTAAGCGAGAAAATGTATGAACCGCACTAGACACAATTTTTTGAGGCTCCATCAACTGTAACGATTGTCGTAGATGTTCTTAATGACTTTGGCCCCGGGTTGTCTATTGTTTGTGATACGGCATTGACCATAGAGTTGATATTGAGGCATTAACGTCATAATTATAGGTCAAATTATGCTGGCACTTTCCTGACAACCCTAACGTTCGAATTATGTTCTCTGTAAACAATAGAATGTCCTTTAATTAATGTCGGAGTGCAAGTTCTGTATGTAAGTACTATTCACTATTCTGTGCTCTCGTCACGTTCACAAAACGAATTTCAGTCACAAACAAAAAAGTTCTTTATTTAATAATCCGAGCAAATTGGGCGTTCAACCAACACTTATGTTGGGGCCATGAAAACGTCGGCTGAATTTAATTTAATCACATCATTGGGCCGCCAACTCGAGGGCCACTTTCGATAGTACCTACTATGAAAGTGTGCCTAAGCCAAAGCGACGTTTAGCGAATCGTTGCTTTGGCTTTCCATCAGACAGGCGGCGACACTTTAGCAACCCAAAAATAAAAAATACGTTAGAAGATAAATAAAAGCAATTAATTACAGTACCTACATTATACAGAAAAATTACCGTGTAATGGTTTTTGATCGAGCATAATTATGATTTTTTGGTAGAACTGAACTATCTCTAGGGCCCAAGTCAGACCATCGACCTCCATGATCGGGGCCTGAGGACGTCGGGATCGCCACCCGCCGTCCTTACAGAAGCAGGCTAGGAGGGTTGCGTTTTACGGGGCCTTTGCCCCATATCACGCAACCAGATTCACTCAGTGACGCGGGATAAAACCCTACCCCAACGACGCAACGGACGTTAGAGCGGCGGCGACTTTAGGCCGCGAAATTAAAAAAAAAAAAAGGTGGCGACACTTTAGCAACCCAAATATAAAAAAATACGTTAGAAGATAAATTAAAGCAATTAATTACAGTACCTACATTATAAAGAAAAATTACCGTGTAATGGTTTTTGATCGAGCATAATTATGATATTTGGCAGAACTGAACTATCTCTAGGGCCCAAGTCAACTTACATGCAGTGCACCTTCTGACAGGTGCCAGCTTCTTCATTTTTTCGACCCTCGCGTCTTGCCTGGAACTCTGGTCAGTACAAATATTTTATGGACTAAACAAAAGTTTGCCCCGATCAAGACACGAACTCGAGACTTCGGCGTCGAAAGCGAATGCCGCACCGACAACGCGACTAAAGCAGTCAGCTGTTAAAAAACCACAGCCCAGCATATTCAGAAAAAAATAATACTATTCTCAAATTTTATGGCCCAAAAATCTTCAACAGTACTCTAATATGTAAAATACTTTAAGGGTAACAGCTCGTCTGACATCGTAAGCATTATAATTGAGTCATCACCATCAGTCAAATGATGTTTAGGTCTGCTTTATATTCGGACAAATAAAGTGGGTTGTACGAATGACGGACATAACCCCTATTATACTGAAGATATTATTAACATTTATGATTAAACGCAAATATTACATCCTTGTTTTAAGAAAATACCGTTTTTTAGGGTTCTTAGCTTAAGTCTGTCGCTGTGCTAGAAAGGTGAAATTGCATGAATATATAATATATAAAATTTTGTTTTTTTTTTGCGGTACAACCTCCCTTACATGTATAGCAGGGGTGATATTTTTTTCTCGCGACTATCCTATAGTGTGGGATGCGTAGAGGTTCCTAAGATCCTAGTCCACTGGTTTTGTGCTAATAATTTATTATTAAATGAAAATAAAACTAAATGTGTAAGATTCACCTTACCTAATGTAAGACTTGTTAAAACCAGTGTTAAGGTTAGGGATGATATAATAGAATTGGTCGATGACACTGTCTTTCTGGGCATAACGTTAGACTCCAAATTGCAATGGGGGCCTCATATCGGGAAAATTTCGGCCAGGCTTAGTTCAGCAGCCTATGCTGTCAAAAAGATCCGACAACTTACAGACATTAAAACGGCGCGTCTTGTCTACTTCAGCTACTTCCACAGTATCATGACATATGGCATACTACTGTGGGGTAACGCTGCCGATATTGAATGCATCTTTGTGTTGCAGAAGAGGGCTATCCGGGCTATCTATGGAATGGGGTCTCGGGAGTCATTAAGAGATAAGTTTAAGCATATTAACATCCTTACAGTGTATTCACAGTATATTTATGAAATTTTATTGTATACCCACAAGAACAAAAGTAAATTTGTGAAAAATAGTGATAATCATAATCTAAACTTAAGAAATAAGGATAAACTGGCTGTTCCTAAATTTAGGCTTCATAAAGTGAGTAATTCTTTTGCGGGGAACTTTATTCGAATGTACAATACATTGCCAACCGAAATAGCAAATTTATCTGTCAATAAATTTAAAAAACTAATAATAAGTAAATTGTGCCATAAAGCTTATTATAGTATTAATGATTTCTTAGATGACAAGGCGGCCTGGTTGTAACAACGTAACGAATTGCTCCTTTCTAAATAACTCTGTATTAGATTTAAGATGAAATATTTTGAAAAAAGCCGAGCTGAGTTTCTTGAGGGCTCTTCTCAGTCTCGTTGCATTTTGAACCCTCGGTAGAGTCACACCAACTTCTGACGAATCTAAATAATTTTCTGAAAATTTCAAAGATAATAAACGTTATTTTATTTTATATTATTTTTATTTATTTTATAGACTGTGTGACTTTAGATTTTGGTATATTTTTGCTAAAACAGGGCGCCCCCCTCCTCAAATAGCTAAACGGCTAGTTTTAAAGTATGAATAAAATCTTAATAGAAGCCCATTTAGTGATCTTGAAATGATAACTATAACTATTCAGATAACTCTTTTAGGTAAGGTTCTAAGGGCTATTATGGATGACTATAGATCCCTATTCTATGCGTGGCCTGACACGCACTTGGCGGGTAATTTTCTTACGAACCACATCCTCACAATGATGTATACCTATGTCAAGGGAACTTAATTGTAATATCCCAACAGGTACAATACCGAATGGCTCGCGGACATTTCGATTGAATTACACAATTCACAAAGGGTTGACAGTCAATCCGTGATAACGGTAGGGACGATTCAACTTAACTGAAAACACTATTTGTTACAATATATATAAATTTATAATAAAAAAAATATAGGCTTAACAGGCAGAATATTTAGCTGCTAGCTTTAACTGAATATGAACATCGCTCGCATGTTTCATGGCCACATATTTAAATGCAGTCATTATGTATCCGATACCAATAATATATAGAGTTAACTGGGCCGTAATTAAACCAGTCTATGTGTCATTTGATGCAGTAAATACACTGCGTATTGTATTATAACATAATGTTTTTACCCGACTGACTCAGGTTATGTGTTTCACGCGTATGTATATATGTTTGTATGTTTCCGTGTTCCCCTCTACAGGCCCAACGGCTAAATGGATTTTGATGAATAGGAATAGGTCTCAAATGAAAGGTATTTATCTCCTGAGTGTCATAGTTATAACTAAAAAGCTGTAAATAAAAAATAAAAATAAAACCAGATTGCACTTAACCAGATATTTATCTATAAGCAGTTGGGACTCGAATATCAGTTCAAACGTAGATGCAAACTAAGTCTCACCTACTTATATCTGGTTATTTAATTGACTGCGGGAGCGAAGCGACCGAAGTCTCCGTTTCAACTTGCAGACTGGGGAGAATTTCTTTCGTCTGTACCTACCTCTACATCTCTACATCTACGGGTTCTGTCAGATCATGTTTGCGGCCGTATTTATCAACCGATTTTCATGAAACTTTACACACACACTCCTTGCTTACAATGAATAACATGAGAATGATATTTTTTGGATTGGATGAAAAATTAAATACTAATAAAGAAAATTGAAAAAAACATTTTCTAAACAAAGCTCCTGAAGTCTACGGTTCACAGAACCACTAGTTATTTTTTAGTTCACTGACTGAAAAAGGAGGTTAGAGGGTGTAGGTATTATTTTTGTGTAAATATCTGCTAGAAATACCTATTACCTACTAATCAAATCAAATCAAATCAAATCGTTTATTTGATAGTTTTTCTTTTCTGTCTAAGGTTCATGTTTCACCGGATGGTTCACGGCATGCCAATTTTTAAGTTTGAACACATGTTCACTTCAATATCTTCTTAAAAGTAATACAATATAAAAATGTGAAACTAAATCAATAATGTCAAATATTACCTATTTTTATCTTTACCTTTACTACGAGTATTATCTTAAATTTAATTTAGTACCATACCAATGTCCTCATTATAAACTATGTGCGTGTCACTAATGTTTCTTTAATTCCCAAAATTCTTTCATTGAATAAAAGCATTTTACTATAAGTCACTCATTAGTGCGTCTTCTGAACAAATACTACTACCTAACTATTCATTATAAGTCATTGGTGTAGGTACTTACTACTACCTGAATGTCCTCTCTGAGTCATCATAATAATATTAAAATACGTATCGCCTTAAACAATAGATTTCGAGACAATACGGTTTTCATAGTCTTTATTTGTATAATAATATAAACTTCAAACAAATTTCTAAATTCATTGTTTTTGTTATTCAGATCAACTTTCAAATCAATTAATGACAAGAAGAGGTCAAATAGGGTTTTCAATATTCAGAGCTACAACTTGAAGTTGTAAGTCAGTAAGGGTCGTCTCTTGTTGGTGACACGGCATTGACCATGGAAGTGGTATAGAATGGATATGGCATAAGTAACTGTGGTGCAGCACTATATTGTGCGGTTAGTGTGGTGCTATTATCTATAATGTGGTACTATGTAAGTACTATACCCTATTCTGTGGTATTACCGTCATTGAATCCATTATAATCCGTTGCTGGACGTAAGCCTCTTCCATGAAACGCTTTTTCACCTGATCTTCGGCTACTTCAGCAACAGTAGCTTCTCAGCACCTAGTAACCCGCGTAGGTACAGTAAGTACGGAGAAACTTTGACGGGTTCAAACTTAGGTATTCCAGTAAATATCCTACTAATATTATAAATGGGAAAGTTTGTAAGTATGGATGTTTGTTACTCTTTCATGTAATTTAAAGCTACATTTTTAGCGAGTAATATGTTACTCGCTAAAAATGGCTATATAAGATCACGACAGAGTTAATAGGAGCGGACCAGGATTGCGTGTAGACTAAGATAGCTTGTTGGACGTTAATGACCGCAATCTCTCAGAAATGGTAATTCCTAGGAAAAACAACCGTAAATTTTCAACTTTTTAACTTTTCAACCTTGAATAACTTTTTTAGCACAAGTCGGATTGATGGGATCTTTTGATATTTGATTTATAATGATGAACTTAATACCTGCACCACTTTGCAGCTCTATACGAATTAATGCAACCTTACAATTTTGTTCCGAATATTTTAACTGGATAACTCTGTTAGCTACCTGATTTGAGATTTCTTTTTGAGATATATGTGGGAGACTCGGTAAAATAAAGCTACTTACGAAAAATGAGCTTGCTGGTAATCAGTATTTTTCAATGTTCTACGGCCCGTGTACTATAAGTTCAGTATGTAAATAAAAAAGATTGAGTCTGATTTCAATCCGAAACGAAATCTAGGTTGGTAACTTATACATACATAATGTATAAGTTGAAACTACAAATCTTTCCAACCGTGTAATTAGTTAAGGAAGAAATTGTATTAAAGTAAAAGTATACGCGATCAATTTCATAGTAATATGAACGATCATCATCTCTTTAAGTTTCAAAATTCACAAGTTAAGTAAAGTATTCTGAAAACATGACAGAGTTATATCGCTTCAATGGTTCTCTTCCGAGAAGGCTATTAACGAAATGCCACAAAAGTTGTTAAAACTTTGCTGTGAAATACCATGATGGTGAGGTTATAGATTTTAAGCTTGATGGAAAAATTTCCCGCATTGTCAATTTAAAGTTTCAAAGACGATCTTAATAGATACTTAAAAGTTTGCATTGTGTTTAAAGGTACTGTTGATAGGACTTCAATACCGACTAAAAAGTTTATTTATTTTACAGTAAATCTATACTCAAGATATAAAGCTACGATATTCATCTTAGTTATATAATGTTATGTAGGTTATGTAAGTCTATTTACTTGCACTGCACACATTGTAGCTCTTTCACCCTTACATCTCCTCTCAGGTCTGCTGGAAGAGATTCCTTTAGGGATAAGTAGTGCCCGTGTACAATGCGCGCTGTATTTTATGTATTTCCGTATTCTTTTTCTTCTGTTTGTGTGTATGTACAAACATTATTAAATAAAATAAATAAATAAAGCTAAACAGTTTGTTTGTTTAGTTGAACTATAGTATGAAGCTACAATCTCAGGAACTAAGAACTTTGAGATTTTAATTCAAAAAATCCTTTTGTGGAGAACACTCTATTTATAGAGGAAGGTTATAGGCTATATTATATCACACACTATTACAGGAGCGAAGCAGCTGTGTAGAATGTTAAAAAAAATTTGCTTGATTTCCTGGAGAGCGGCGACTGACATTGTTGGTTACATAGAAAATGTACAAAATGATGTCATTCATCGCTGTGTACCGCTTTCCTAAGAAACCAAAGCTTAAGCTTGCCAAACCAAAGCTTGTTTTGAGGTATCAGGTACTCGATACATTATTAAGAATATACATAGATTTCGCCAGGTATATTTGGCCGCCGGGCGCCACTGGAAATACCTTCTGCGTGTGCACCAGAGACGCCCGGCAACGGATGTAAGAGCGGCCGCGGCCGTGAGTCACGGAATTTAAAAAAAAACGAACGTATTAGCGGTAAGCTTCAGCCATGCTTGGACCCTGAAGATCTTAGATCCCTGAAAACAAATTAGGTCCCTTTACAAACGACTACATATCTATTATTAAACAAAGTATTTTGGTATGTCTGTTTATGATGTTTTCATCAATGGATAGACTTGTTTTCAAGAAAGGTTTTAGGTTATAATACTATTTCACACGGGCAAGGCCGCGGCCTTCCGCTACTAATATAACCGATATAAGTACCTACCTTCTCTTTCAATCTTTTAGAAAGTTTTGGACAAATTGATAGCTGTACTAATGCAAGTGTGTTGTCTCTTCTAGCCTCCCGTACCTGCACAAAACGTGTGTCAGCTTAATGAACCAGACAGTGTACGGATAACAACCAAACACGGCACGGAAATGTTACATACAGGTGTGGAATTGAATTTTAGCAGTTAAACGTTCAACTGCACATTGCTATAATAATATTATCAGGAGTTTTGCAGGAGAAAATATACCTAAGACATTGTCATGTTTGATCGAAGCTACTCTTATCAATAGAATTGGCTAATATCTAGTTACTTAAGTATATTAAAATCAAAAATACATATTTTCCTAAAGGACCCGGGCCTTCTTAGCACTCATGCAAAGATTCGTAAAAAATGGGTGTTTTCTCGTAGTTTACAAAAATGGGTGTTTAGTCGTACGTTACTACTTTTGTTCCACTGGTGGTTCTACGAGGGAGACAAAAAAATCTCCGTTAGTAGGTAGGTATATTAAAGGTAGGTAGGTACATCTGATTCTGTAGGTAGGCAGTTCACTTCACTTCTATCTACTTATGTCCATCCAAAGGTTGCCTGTAAGAGATCACTCTTGGTGATAAGGCGGCCATTTGTACATACTAAATGTTAAGTTTCTGTTTCTTTTTGTATTTTTGTATTGGTGTAGAATAAAGTATATTCTGTTCTATTCTATTCTAGGTAGGTACCTGTCATTTGATCATTTGCTGCAACACTTTTGTTTTATGAACTTATACCTACATAATAAAGGTACCTTTTTTTTAATTGCAAGTATAACATAATTCTGACACAACATAGCGTTCTTTAAAGAAATCTCGGCCAAAGACCTATTCGTTTTTTTATTTGCCATGTCCTTTAAGTCACGTGTTTTCTAAGACGGCGTCCTTCACAGGTGAGCTCATTTCTGAGCATTGAAAGCCTTCAAAGGAGCTTCAGTGAGAAAAGATGAAAGACGTGAGAACAAGTAAGAAATGTAGGTTCATTTGCAGGTATAATTTCTGTTTTGACAAAATAGCGATAGTAGTAACATTATAAACTTAAGATCATACATCGGACAGACCAAACGTACTATCGCTGAGAGGGTCAAAGAACACATCACAGCTGTAAAAAACAGCCAAATAAACAAGTCTGCGATTGCCGAGCATTTGTTGGAATTGGGTCCCAACCACTGAATTGAACTCCACACGCCACAAGTCCTATCACCTGACAGACACTATTACTCCAGGATAGTGCGGGAAGCCGTCGAAATAAAAAAGTATCCCAACTTTAACCAGGAAGATGGATATCGACTATCTACGTCGTGGAATCCGGTGATCAGCAAATGTACTCACCACACCACCGCCCGCTTGCTGATACTATCAGTGTGGTATGCCGTAGTGGCTCTCCGAACACAATAGTTAGTGACGACGAAGTGAGGGTAGTTGAACAAACCCGCACTTCACGAAGACGACGATGAGCTAAAGCCAGTCCACCCGTGACCACGGCTCTTGTAACAGGGCCGAAACGTCGGGTTATAAAGAGGTATGTATATAATATCTCAATAATCGCGTAAAAGACCCGTTAGTCTTAAGTTTATAATGTGTACAAAACGCGAAAGTTTAAAAAAAAGTAAGTAGTAACATTACAGCAAAATTTACGTACGTTAAACAAAGATAAAAGACAATGGGTTAAGATGTTGAATCTTTATATAATTCGCTAAATAGAAGACATTACAAACGTCGACATATGTTTCACCTACTCACGAGGCATTCTCAAGACTGTCTCAAAGAGAACAGCTGTTCTCTTTGAAACGTCTTTACGTTTGTAATGTCTTCTATTTAGCGAAATTAGTGCAATTACGAGTATATAACAATTCAACATCTTACCCCATTGTTTTATCATGGACTTTCGCCCGGTAACGCCTGATTCCATTCAATATTTAAAGATAAAAGAATCAAATGCTTCATTCAAATCACAGAATTGGGACTATTCTTACATAGACTTACATTACAGCTATTAAATTTGTCTATAACAACAGTTAATTATTATCTTCTCAGCCCATTTGACACCCATTGCTGGATATAGACCTTCCACCTGGCCGGACGGGTTGGTATTGGGTTTTGTGTCGATAGTTTTCTTTCTCCAAAGCGACAGTTAATTACGTTACATTCCCAATAGATTAAGTATTTAGCGTTTACGTCTGTGTACATTGGGATAATTAACATGGTGTAATTATTTAGTAATTTACAGTGCCATTTCTAATGTTCCGATGGACTACTAGTGCTAAAGGAAAGACGTAAGTGTGTATGATTTAGAAGAGTTTCATGATTAAATTTTCATCGGGAGTGGTTCATTAATAATCAAAATCACTAGCAACCACAGATAAGTTGCTAGCATTCCTGTTTATCCCAACAGAAAAACCTACAGTACGTGCGCTTAAAGTGCAGTATTATATTTGCTAGGGACACTACCATCATCTCCAGGGCGAAGTCAAGTTTTACCTACACGCGGTGCACCTCACAGACAGATGAGGCTCTTTTTTTTACGTCCGTTGCCGGGCGTCTCTGGTACACACGCAGAAAGTATTTCCAGTGGCGCCCGGCGGACTTTGACCACCTGTGTGGTCTCTACAGGAGTTTGGTCGGGATGAGAATCCCGGAGGCTCTGGCAAACATACTTACTCCCTGGAAACGGCAACGGAATAGCCACGCCACTTATTACGTGGAAATTAAGGAGTTGCCACGTGGGTGCCAGCTCCTCTGTCTATTCGGGGAAAAAAACGTGATTTTTATCTGTCTGTGTCACATATTCGAGATGTCTTTATCCATAAAATTTCAGAAAAAAGTTTCTGTATATTTTCTGAACTATGAAATGTAACTGACGCTGCTTTTAGCCTTTTTCAATCGACTTCCAAAAAAGCAGGGAGAACCTCCTGCTTTTTTGGAAGTATTCGAATGTTTGTTACCTCATATCTTCGATATTGATTTTTTTTTATTTTTTAAGTTAAATGGCTAAACTTCCCAAGTCCCATTTCGGTAGTTTGAAGTCGATTGTCAATGTCAATTTTTGACGTGTATTTTATATATCTGCTAATAATCTTTCGTTTTCACGATTTATAAGCATAACAAAAGCCCATAGAGCAACACGGTCGTCGTAAACGGTCGTCGTACCTATACGACCAAAAGCCAAACCAAACGTTCCGGAATAAAATAAAATTCAATCACAACAAATCACCTTAACACTGACAATAGGTATATAACTATAAAAACATGGAAAGCGTAGTTTATTTAACCGACCGAGCTGGAACGTGCACTGTATAATTGTTTTTCAACAGTAATTGACTTGTGGTGACTGTCGATAAATGTTTGTTCATTTAATCCGAAAGTAAATTTTTGCCTATGGCAACATACGTATCCCGAGTGTGTGGAGTAGTGTGACAAATGCGATTGGTGTTTAAAATTTTCTTGTTTTTCACCGGGGTTGTTTATAAACGGGTTTTTAACTGGTAGACTCAGATCTTATCTTATCTTATTTTATCTTAGATAGCTGATATTATAAAGAATAAATTAGGTTTTTAATGCCGTAATTTCTTACCGTGGGAAATATATTTAAACAACTTCAGTTCTCGTTTATGAAAGTGTTTAATTCGTTTTCAATGTGGAAAACCGAATTTATGCGATGTCACCGTCGTGAAAAGTCAATGTAACTCAAATATATTCTGCTTCTATAAATTCTCTAGCTACAAAGTTATATACATGATATATTATGTCGTTTCAACGTATGTACCACTATGCTAAAGATTAGCAATAAGTTCACATTCGTCTCATCCTGGTTTGGTGTCCATAGTATTTATTGCCAAGAAACTATGGTCGGGGCTGACATTATTTTGTTATTCACCAATAAGCTGTGTTGTGTGTGTGACTGTTAATTTATTGTTGCACACCTCTAAATACTGAGTTGGATTTAATCAAATTATGCTAATTTGATCAAAATCATTATAAATGATTAGCAAATGAGCACGATAAAACTATTAAAATACCGCGATCCGAGTTAAAAGGCATTAACTGAAGCTGCTAACTAGTGACTAGAACCTTTGAGCTCCCTGCCATATTGGGTTAAATATATCCTAAAGCCTCTTTTAAGGTTGATTCACACATATCAGTGAAGCCTCGGACACAGTTCAGTATCAGTGATTTTTCAGAGCACAATATTTTAATGGCTGAACTGAGGCTTCACTGAGATATGTGAGAATCAACCTTTATGACGATAAAGAGTGATAAGTCAAACACATCCCTCTCTTAAGAGTCAAATATGCCTAGTCTATAATAGTTTAAACTACACTACAAGATATAATCTTCCTTAATAATAAATCAGTTCTTTCTTCAAAGTTATTACCTACAGGGTTGTTATCCTATATACCATAGACCAAGGAATTGTTTAGATATGTTAGCCAAAAAACTTATCTGATTGGATGTGGTTGCTGGCCGCTGGAATTTAGGTTCGCTCATAGGTCGCTACCCTCCTTTTACTTATCTACAAAATTATTGACGAACCCCTGAGGTGTTTATTTTTTATTTATTTATTTATGTACAACACACAGAGAAAAATAAAATTATAAGAAGAATACAAAGAGAACACTGAGCAGTTAGTACAAGGGCAATACTTATTCCTAAAGGAATCTCTTCCAGCAGGCCAGAGAGGAGATGTACAAAAGGTGACAAGGCAACGTGTGTGCAGGTGCAGTACAATAAAAATAAACTTACATAAACTAGAGGTGCATTATTGAGCGGAGCGAAGCGGAGCTCAATCTTAGGCGACAAGTGTAAATCGTTTGTGTGCCAACTCCTTCGAAACGGCTCGACCGATTTTGACCAAATTTGCGTTTAGTCGCAGAAGGTCCAATTTGCAAAATGTCAAGTGGTAGCAAAATGTCAAAGTTGCAAAATGTCCGAGTCTCAAAATTTCCAAGTCTCAAAATGTCCGAGTCTTAAAATGTCAAAGCATTTAAATGAAAAATCCCACAACTCAATATTCTCTTCAAAAATTGGCCTTGTTTTAGTAGGGGTAAATCCATAGTTACTCCATACTAATATTATATACATAAATGACCGTCTGTCTGTCTGTCTATTTGTCTGTTACGCGCCACGCCTAAACTACTGAATCGATCTTGATGAAATTTGGTACATAAAAGGGACTATAGCTTGGGAACAGAAATAGGCTATCTTTTGTTGCGAAAAAAGAGGATAAGGGAGGGGGGATAGGGGATCAAAGTACAGTCTAACGAACACTTTCATACAGTCGATCGCCGGAGACGTCTAGAATATGGTAGACTCGAAATTTTCAGTAAAATTGACATGGGTGTATTTTTTGATGTTTTCGAACTTGCCAATTACGAATATAATTATCCATTTAGCGATCAAAGATGGCGGACTCGAAATTTTCAATAAACTCAATTTGGGTATCGTTTTCGAGGTTATCAGGGCTGCTAATTACGAAAATATCGTCTTTATATGGTATATAGTATAATTGATCGCTAAATGGATGATATATTCGTAATAAGCAGCCCTGATAACCTCGAAAATGATACCCATATTGACTTTATTGAAAATTTTGAGTCTGCCATCTTTGATCGCTAAATGGATAATTATATTCGTAATTGGCAAGTTCGAAAACATCAAAAAATATACTCATATCAATTTTACTGAAAATTTCGAGTCTACCATATTCTAGACGTCTCCGGCGATCGACTGTATGAAAGTGTTTGTTAGACTGTACTTTGATCCCCTATCCCCCCTCTCTTATCCTCTTTTTTCGCAATTAAAGATAGCCTATCTCTGTTCCCAAGCTATAGTCCCTTTTATGTACCAAATTTCATCAAGATCGATTCAGCAGTTTAGGCGTGGCGCGTAACAGACAAACAGACAGATGGATAAATAGACAGACAGACAGACGGTCATTTATATATATAATATTAGTATGGAGTAACTATGGATTTACCCCTACTAAAACAAGGCCAATTTTTGAAGAAAATATTGAGTTTTATGGTATTTTTACATTTAAATGCTTTGACATTTTGAGACTTGGACATTTTGAGACTTGGACATTTTGAGACTTGGACATTTTGAGACTCGGACATTTTGAGACTCGGACATTTTGCGACTTTGACATTTTGCTACCACTTAACATTTTGCAAATTGGACCTTCTGTGACTAAACGCAAATTTGGCATGCTAGTCGACATCATACCCGGGAGTGCATATCTCTGAAATCATGAAAATAGAACTGACCACGGAGGAATAATCACCAAAAATGTCCTGGACATCACCGAAAAACCAGATGATTAAATGGTTGCCATGGAAAAACGTGCGTCAACCAGGCATCAACAATGAAAATAGATTTCTTTTTCATTCGATTAATTAATTTAAGTGTTCGATTCTGATTCTGATATGTAATAAAAACATTTGCTCCGCTCCGCTCCGCAAATAAAATAAGAGTCCTACAGCTTTCTATGTCAGGGGCGAGTGAGTTCCACAGCCTGACTGTATGAACGGAAAATGAATAGGAACAAAAAATCAGGTGTATAATATATTTGGCCAATACAGGCATTGCTGATGTAGGTTTGTACCAATTTATTTAATAAGTAAACTTGGCAATTTAAGTTTTACAACACTACCCCAATGCCTTTTTGAAATTTCATGTAAAGTTTTACCAAAATATCAAATCTTTGCAATTAAACGTGTTATCATTTTAATCTTCTAAACTCTATACAAACCCCTTCGGCAAGTCACGCCAATCCGCCCCTCTCAAGCAAAATTATCTTAAAATGAGAGGGAAAATTCTGTAAATAACACCCCTCATGACATCCCATTATTTTATTTGCAAGGGTGCCGCTTATGTAGTGAGATTTCGGAGTATCAAAAGAATTAGGATTATCATTCTTCTTTTATTGCGAAAAAAAGGCATTTCACTCACTAAAATGTATTAATTTTTTTCTGAAAGATACTGGTCTTCTTTACAAGATACTGGAGAACTCTTTAAACAGACACAGACAGACACATATCACGCCTATATCCCGAAAGGGGTAGGCAGAGGTGCAATACACACCCACAATTTTCCAGTATTTTTAGTCCCACGTAATAGTGGGCAAGCCTATTGCCGTCACCGGGTACATTTATAATGGGTTATGTCCAAAATGGTTGAATGAATCTAATAAAATAAGCAGCTATATATGTAGAATTATAATTTTGAAAACTAAATTTGAAATCCCTTGCCTTGTGTTGAAATGTTGATGAAAGGCAATCAAATCTTACGTGCCAGCCGCTGTGGTACAGCCAATTAAAGTCCTAGACGTCTCGGCCTGTAGACTCATGTAATTACACATACCCTGAGGTAATGAGGTAAGCTAGGTAGATAAGTGAGGTATTACTTTTAGTAAAAAGTAATTACAAAGTGAACGAAATATAAAACACACACCTCAAAATTTCTGACAAACAAACGAGGCACTGGCGAAAAAACGGTAATAGGCACCTCCCTATTTTGTGATGGTTAGGTTAGAAGCGAATTAACTGGCGAAATGTGGGTGTAAAATGCACCTCATTCTGCCTGCCTGTCCGAAATGTTAAAAAAACTGTATTTCAACGGTGGCAAGGTGCAACTGTGAGGCGCCGTTTGAAGGAGAAGGTTATCGTGTGGCTTGCTTGAATTTTCAACTCACAATTACTAATTTATTCGTTTTGAGTTAGCTTTATTCAGTTGTCTTTATTCTACGGCTGTGTTTTTATTTTCTTGTATTGTGTTAGCACTCGGCGTTTCTGTTTGTGTAAAGTGCTGTAAGTTTTTCAGTAGGTACTCATTACTTGCAAGTCTGGTTGTTGTAAGATCTCGGTTATATATAACCGTAAAGCGTAAAGTTATAAATAAGATAATAAAACCAGATGTTGATCTATCTATCTAATATATATTTAATAGTATTTAACAATTGAGTCCCTTAAATCAATGTCTAATAACTTATATTGTACACTAGGGATATACTAAACTACATATTTCAAAATTCAGTCACCTCATTCACCCCTAAGCCAGGCATTTCCCTAATCGCATAACTGGAACCCTCGTAGCAATCTGAATCACGCATTCCCTTTCCACACAACCCTTCTAGTATTTGCTACCATAATATTGTCCCCTTCCCTCTGAATATTAACTATGTAGGTACCTCTATTTAGTGGTTACTTAATAATTCAAGCCTCAGCATATTGACCGGTTGAATAGCAAATATCAACACCAGATTAAGTTGACCCACTTCACCGTCTTCGTTTGATCACACTTCAATTGTTTGAGACAAATATGTTTCGTGTTATAGAGTTCTTGTTACATTGGTATTTGTAATATTAAACGCAATGTGAGATTTGATGTTGACAATAGGTATAGGGATTGGGGGTTCCAAGCCGCTTCGTATTTGTGTAACTAATTTGATTGACGTTAAGTAATTTTCGGTGAAAATCGATAATAAGCATGAAATACGTATACTTTACTTTGGATGTCCTTCACTAATAAATTAACTAGGTAGCTACGTTACTTTGTTGTAAAAACTAAGCTCACTGAAGTGGGATAGTAGGATGGCACCCGGCCCTTAAAAGGAAATGCCGCAAAAGTGCCCAAAGTTCATTGGCGGGGCCCTGATGTAAATCTTCCAAGGGTGGACCCGGGGTATCTGGCAATGGAGAGTAGGCTGGAAGCTTAAAAAAAGATTTGTTGATATGACTGAAATGTGGTAAGTATGTACGGATAGATTTGATAAACTCTGGAATACGTTTCAGATAATAGTTTCCTTGTTTCCATATAATCCAAATAATTTACCACAGTAGAGAGACTCTTAAGGCAAATGAATATAAAGAATAAAATTTATTAAAAAGTAAGGTATGTTAAAATTGCTAAGAAACACAATATTGCAAAACACTCTTTCGTTTGGTCACAAAAATAATAAATCAAGTTCGTCTTCGAATTTCATTCCTTTTAGATACTTGGACTAATAATAAATGGAATGGCAGTAATTTTCTTTACAAAATGGCAGCTAAAAGGGTTAAGAACCGTGTCACAGCTGTCAAGAAATGTAAATGCCTTTATAACTTTTATTGAGAGAGGAAACATTTATAAGAACAATGAAGAGGAACAATTTCCAAAATAAGTAAAACTGGCAAGACTTTGGAAGTGGATAATGGCGATGACAGTCAAATAATTAATTGACGTCATAATTCAGTAAACAAAATTAAAGCTATTAAATTAATGCAGACAGTCATAGTAGTTAATCAATCTTTATCAAGCATGCCAATCATTCAGTTTATAAACAAACCAACTACAAACAAAATAATTGACAAGGCATCACAAAAATGAATAAAATTTAAATTTGTGAAATTGTAATAAATAAATATTTCTGACTTTTTTAACACAACGTCTGACTGGCTTACTGACGGATAAGCATAATTGATCGAGCGAGCGAAGCGTCTATATTTCGAGATTGGACAATTTTGCTTTCGTCCGTCTGTTTGTCTGTATGTGTGTTCCGAGCTAGCAGCCACAGTTTTTATCCGATCTTCACGAAACTTGGCACAAGTATTCCTTTACTAGAAATAATATTTTAAGTGGAGTTTTTTTATTGGGGAGAGGGGGTGGGACGAAATCCCAAAAAAATATTTTAATGTTCGTGAGGTCTACTGTTCGACCATAGGGCGACCACTAGTACCTACTTATATCCTCTGAAATACAGACAAAACCCTACAAAGAACAAAGCATCCATCGTGCTTATCATATAAAGTTTTGTCTGGGATGAAATTCGAACCCACGACCTTCGAGTCCAGTAACTTAGGCAGTGTTAGTGAACCACAACCACACAAGTTGTCAAATTGGTATTAATTTAAAGATTCTGAAGAAGAATCTGTTAGTTGGTATACATTTTTGTCTAGCAAACTATGGGCAAACTATTGACATCATTCCATAAATTAAATACCCTTATTGTACGTCAAGTTATACGTCAACTTAACTTATAGTCCTTTTTTCAGCACTAAACTAGGGAGTAGACAACCCTTTCGATAACATTAACGATCGCTTAACAAGAGACTTGAAAGGGGTGTGAATAATGTGACATAATCGAGTTGAGTTTACGCCGTGTCTACAATGGTCCCTGATTGAGTTCAGTAACGATGTTACAGACAGACACTGATGAACTTTGTTGTGTCTGACAGTAAATGTGAAAAGAGGTGCACTAAGAAAAATGGAAAAGAGTGCATGGATCTCACCAAGATACCAGAGAACGAGAAGAAGCCGAAGCTAGATTCATATGCACGTAAATATAAAACTACGCACTGGTGAACATACAAAGTTTTCGATGAATAGCAATAGAGCCCATAAATAATATTTTTGACAGGTCATAAGGCACTAACGAAAGTCATTAGGAGTGATTTGACATTTACTGCCAGATTAGTAAAGCAAAAGTTGAGCATGGATCGCCCTGTCTGCTCACGTGTTACCTTCCACATACAACCCAGGGTTCTGTAAGTGGAGCCCATCACTAGGTCATCAACTCGAGCGCCACTCTCAATAGTATTGTGTACTACAAGAGTCACCCATAATCACCAAACATAAATTAAAAAAAAAAGAGCCGTTTCCTTTGTTTTCCCATTTGCCTACTTCGTTTCTTTCTAGAGCTTGGTCATAATCATGGATTCTACTTTGAAAACTTTTAAGTATCGTGTGACAAGTTTCTTGTATAAGTATAAGTAGTTTTACCTCAACTATAATCGTTTGCAATCTTCTTATGAGTTGTACCATACACTGTCGTGCCTATTTCAGACGATACCATCAGGAAAGTACGAACAAAGGTGAGTTTATTAGTGAACGTTAGACTAACGGACAATCATTTTGCTACAGGAACTTTGAATTAGTGTTAAGCGGTTTAGTGTCTGAGTATTGCAGCATTTCTCGTCGCATAGTTGACTTTTAACTGTTTGCCACTATAACCTGAATATCAAAATTTAAGTAATATAAGTACCTACTGAAAGCCGACTCCAACTAAGTTGGGAAAAGGTTCGGTGAGTGATGATAAGTACCTACTAGTTGATGCCGGCGACTCAATCTGCTTAGAATTGTGTTCTTTCCTGGAGCCGAAATAAACAGTAGCTTATGTGTGTTAGTATAATTTTTTGAACTTTATCGAGTTTCTCTCATAACTTACTGACATCAAGTATTCTTACATCTGTGCTGACATCTAAACTTCATTGTGATAATATTAAAGGTATAAGCCGCGCAAGATGACAATGGGATTGGCGACCATGTTGGTTATGTCATAGTGACGTACATTAATCTAAAATACCTACTGTTTTGTTATCCGTACTCTTCAGTTATAGATGACGTCACGGAGCAGTTATTGTGACAAGGTTCCATCCCACTGTCATCGTGCGCGACTTATACAATATCTTACTTCCCAACGTTTCCGAGTTTTCCTTTGCTTTGGAGTAAGCTTCCTCGATACTGGTTTGTATTAAAGTATGTATGGTAAAACCGTTTGGACGTGAAGGAACAACAAAGTTCCGCTAACAAACTTTTGTTTTTATAGTCCCATACTCCTTACATTTCTACAATAAGAATGTACTGAATCCACGGCATAGGGGATGAGTTCACTGTCGTTTTAATTGACCGGGCGGCGTCAATTTGGCGAACTCAATATAAAAAAAGAATCATCATTAGATATCTAGAGATATATGTATATTTAGATTTTAACTACTAAACCAATGTACATAAATAAATAAACTTTTTTAGTCTATGTAAAACAATTTTCATATTCAAGACAAGACTAATCTAAACATACTTTGAATTATAATTCGATCAGTTTTAAAATGTATCTAAAATACTTCAGACTTTATAATTAAAGCCCGAAATTCCACTAACTTAATACTTAAATTTAAATTATAAATTCACGAGTGAAAACAGACTTCGGTGGTTTATAAAGAATTTGGACCGATCGTGATTCGACGGAGAAAATATTTAAGTTATTGCTTTGTTTGGAGATTATACGAACATGCACACACCCACACATATCACGCTTATATCCCCAAAAGGGTAGGCAGAGGTGCATTACACACCCACAATTTGCCAGTAGTCACCGGGCACTAACATAATGTAATCATTTATTTCTAAACAGGGTGGTAAGTCGTGACGACGTCTAGCGATTGTGGGCGAATCTCATAGTAAACAATACTGTAGAGAGTGGCCCTCAACTTGACGACCCAGTGATGTGCCTCTTGACGCCCCGCTTGAAGAACCCAGGGTTATATGTAGGAGGAAACACGTGCACAGGCAAGCCGTTCCAGGCCACAATCGTTCGGCAGAGAAACGAATTTTTAAAATCGTTCAGTTCTCGCGAAACTGCTATCCACTGTGTGGGAGTGGCATTGCTGGGGTGCTAAGGGGCTCTATCAACATCTTTAGAGCCCATCACATCATCACCTGCTGACATCCAGAGGAGACAAGTAGAACACCAAAAGAGCCCGGGAAAGGTTAGGTAGATAAATAAATAACGATTTTTGGATGTTCTCACACAATATCATCTACCGCAAATTCAGCTGATATAAGCTTGTGTTAGGGAATCTAGATGACTGATAAACATTACACATTTATTTCACATAGAAAACACCCAAACTCCGAAACAAATATTTGTGGATCTCACAAATATTTGATTCGACCCTGAAATGAACCTGTAACCTCAGGGACGGCAGTCGCATACTCATACCACTGCGCCACCGAGATAGTTCATCCAAAGTTTGCAAAGACTTGATTTCGTAATAGTGTAGTTGAAATAATCTTGAAAACATAGATATCCTAAATGAAGATGTATCAACTCAATCTTCCAACTCCTTCAGAAACCTTCATTTTCAAGTAAAAGGTGTCTAACTGCAGTACAAACGGAATCTAGTTAAGTTTGTCTGACAATATCTTAACGTGGGGTGTGGGGCCGCAATTAATTTCAGTTGGGCTTGCGGTCGCCTCCAGACGCGGTTACTTTGATATGTTCCTATTGGTACCTTATATTGTTACTTGGACTTTTATTTGTCACTATATTACCGCGGCCTCACCTACGTAAAATAGTTTTCTCGATTTTTTAAGTTGTTTTTTAGTGTAGGAGCCTACAAGTTAGATGTGACATGACTCATAATACTTACTGTGAATCTAAAACCAATGTGAACCAATATGCAAACCAACAGATTAACGTAATATGTATGTTTTCACAACGACACATATTGAAGCAAACGGTCACAGCGAAATACAATGTTAATACAGCAGTTTCGTTGAATCTACTACTGGAATAGAACTCACATTCGATCAAATAAATAAATCACACATTTTTTCGAAAAAAGTTCAATAGCTCATTTTGTTTACTGCCTTTAAGTAGAAGGTAGAAGTAGGACATCTAACCTCCCTTATTGATATTGCGGTATTGTTTTAACAAAGGAACTATTCAATGTAGGACCTATAAAGAGCAAACCTTGAATACAGAGACACAAATGTGTAGGTTCGATACAAATGGCGATTCGACCGCAGTAATCAATTATAAACTGAATGGTTCGAACTCATGCGCAACGAGAACCTTTGTTTCATAATGTATTGGACTAATAATTTAAATTTTGCGAAGGTACGGTTCAAAGATATATCTAATAGTAAGTATTCATTGTTTGGAATTTATTCTGTTTATATATGGGGTGCTACGGAACCCTGTCAAAATTATCTGGGATCCAAGTTATCCGATCTGCCTGCTGTCAGACATATGAGGCTATTACCAATATAACCCAAGGACCATGGTGACTTGACTTACTTGACTTAAGGTCCTAAGTCCCCTAGATGGGGCAGAGGGCGTCCACAGTGATGAATCGCCATCCCGCACGATCTTGAGCTTCGCGCTGATCATAGTGCCACGTTGAAAGACGATACTAATACTTTCAGTCAGGAATAAACCGCCTTCTGGTCTTTCGACGCATCGAGTATCGTTTAGCAGTATCTCTAAAATGTTTAGAAAAATACTGCTAGGTAGGTAATATAAGAACTCTACTCCTAAGTACAGATACAAGTTTGAATTGCAAACCAGAGAGGTAATCTTCTTAAAGTTCTTCGTTTAATAACGTTGAAGATGTAATTATATTCGTATTATTAATTAGGATGCTAGCAGGTGCATCATACATTTCGGTTCCCGCGATACTTACAAAAGATACAGACCGGCAACAAAAACTTGTTGTAGGTTGTGAGCGATTATTTTTCTATTCGTAATTAAAATCAATCAGATAAATAGTGTTTTGAGCTGGTAGTAAGACTCCCCTTTTTACGGGGGGTTGTTCTATCTTATACCGCACATATCCGTTAGGTTGTCAAAATTTAGCTCCGCAGCAAAAGTGTTAAAGAAATACCTACACTTTAGTTAGTAGCATTAAAGAATTATATTCAATCTTTATTTAACGTGAAGGGCCTCTGTAACTTCTCGCAAGCTGTTGAGGTGGACAGGTCGAACCTATGAGCATGATCGTGTCCACTGAAGTCGATTGACTTTTCAACCAATGATTTTGCAGAAAATGTCGGTCACATGTCCCCAATTATCACTATTTTTAATTTGGGTGTAATCTTTGGTTAGAACTAGAACGTAGATTAGGTAGGAACTGAAAGTTTTACAAAATAATTAACTACTATTAGAAAAAAAAATATCTTTTTAGGGTTCTTTAGTAAAAGTCTCGGAACCCTTATAGTTTTTTCATGTCCCTCCTCGGCTTTTCTCCCAAACGGTTGATGCTAGAAACATAAAGCTTCATGAAACGATATTGTATTTGCCACGCTGACAAAGGGCGTTGTCAATTTAAAGTTGTCGGTTTACAACTATAAAATCGTCCTTCTGTTCTTCGACTTAGTGTTCCTGAGTTCCCAACTTGGGAATGGAGATTTGCAAGTCTTATGTCGTGTTTTGGTAGACTGGTGTAGACGTTATGTTTACAAAAATCTTAACATAATAGACGCTTGACTGATCATGATGATCAACGTTATATTGTAACTTGGATAATAATTCAGTAAAAAGTGACGATTCATCACCCGACTGCGTCAGCAAGGGTTATGTGTTTCGCGTGTTAGATTTATAGGATAGAGCTGAGCTGGCTGGAACTGGAGCTATGAGAACATATATAGAAATATATTTATACCGTTAGACTTATGTACTATTACGTGGTATTGACGGTAACATTAAATCTAACAGTATTTTTTTTAATGTGGGTAGTTTAATAAAACTAAAGACAACTACAATTACTTAAATGTGTGATGACTATTATTCATCCCACCTAGTAAGTATATCCACTGCTGTGCCTAGTACCATACCTAGTACTAAGCATCGTACCTAGTACTAAACTAATTGTAGCCTACAATTAGTTTTATTTACAAGTTGAACATTTCTAAAACTAGCACAACAATTCAAGGTCAAGATCAGCTTAATCGGTCCAGCCTCTCTCGAGCTTCAGCGAGACACTGAATCTCGATTCATTGGTATAAAATAATATCATACTATGTTATGATATAGACGTCAGGTACCTAAGTAGAATATTAAATTAAAGAGGTAGCCTGGTTATAAAATTATGTTTATTTATAACCTTCACTATATTAACTTCTACATGAACTGTCAGATTCGCAAAGCAACGGTAGGACCTGAGAAAGAATCTGACAACAATAGATTTACTATTCGACAGAGGGTACTATGTTTTAAATATTATAAATTATTTAAAACTGATAAAAAATCAACAAGAAGTTACATCTTAAATAGGTACTACATATACTACAATACATTATATTATATTATATTATATTATATTATATTATATTATATTATATTATATTATATTATATTATATTATATTATATTATATTATATTATATTATATTATATTATATTATATTACAAGTGTAAAACAATAAAGTTAATACTATCAGGCGTTACTTTTCGGAAGTCCATAGTTAAATTAAATAAATCTAACTACTTTGCAATATTCCGCCACATGCAAATTACCCAACTCTCTATCATTCGGTCGCCGTGCGCCGAGCCATCGACATCTCCTGATGATGCCCCTGGTTGGGGGCGAAACACGTGTCGAGGTTTTTTATTATTTTTTGCATGATAACTCAACTCTCATATTTATTCTATTTTCAAAATTATTCCTCTATTCTTTCGGCCTAAGTGGGTTTGGAGGGCGGATTTGTGCATGAATAAATGCGAGAGTTGGGTAATTTGCATGTGGCGGAATATTGCAAAGTAGTTAGATTTATTTAATGTAAAACAATAGTTACTATCCACACATTATGTTCTATTGTTTTTTATGACAAATACCTACAATCAATGTAATATTCAGTACTTAACTACTTAAAGTTAAATAACGTTGATTAACTAAATATAATTGGTTCTATACATAACCAGAAGATAATGCCATGAAACCTACTACTAATACTATAATAATATTATAGTTATAGGTAATACCTAAAACAATTCTTTAAGTTACTAAACCAGTATAAATATCGTATAGATATTATTTTCTAATATTGCTATCGATAGGTCATGGAACCAATTTACAGCATATACAATACGTTAAATCTAACCAGATAGACATTATCATTTCCACGTGAGGTTAAGGGTACCCTTCAGGAGCCCCTCGCGGGTCTCCTGGCGACCCTGCGGTGTAACCCATGGGGGGTAACCACTACATAATCATAAGCATATCTATCACGCGCGTATGTATGTATGTATGTGTCTTTGTTCCCCTCTACAGGTCTAACGGCTGGATGGATTTTGAAAAATGGGGTCTCTAATGAAAGCTATTTCTCTCCTGAGTGTCACTTTTTTTTTTTAATTCCGCGAGGCCGCGACCGCTCCCATGTCCATTGCTGCGGGTGTCTCTGGTGACACTGAAGGCATTTCCAGTGGCGCCCGGCGGACCCTGGCCACCAGTGTGGCCTCTTCAGGGGTTTGGTCGGAATGAAAATCCCGCGTCGTTGGGGTTGGGTTTTATCCCGCGTTGGTGAGTGAATCTGGTAGCGTGCTGTGGGGAAAAGGCCCCGCAGCACGCAACCCTTCTAGCCTGCTTCTGTAAGGACGGCGGGTAGCTACCCCGCCGTCCTCAGGCCCCGATCATGGAGGTCGATGGTCCTGAGCGTAGATGAGTCTGCGGCACCCTGGACGCTGACTGGGACTCAGTGGGGAGGGTACGCTCCCTCTCCCTCTCGGCCGCCTCTTTCGCGAGCATGACTTGCTCACATAAGGACACGGCCGCGTTCCACCTACTCGCGCTGGAGACCATGGCTTGGAACATGGTTTCCAGCGAGAGGATATCCACGCCCAGACCTACTACGAGGTCCCGGCGCTGACTCACCCACGCTGAGCACTCCACCAAAGTGTGAAATGCGGTGTCGTCGTCCGACACCTCGCAGTGTTGACATCGAGGTGTGACCTCACGATGGTTGCGAAACAGATAGCTATCGAAGCATCCATGCCCGGTAACGATCTGCGTCGCACGATACGTGAGGTCACCATGCCGCCTCTGCAGCCACTCCTCCATGATCGGTCTCACCGTCGCGACGATGGTTGTTCCCCACATTGGTGGCTCAAGTCGCACCCTCCAAGTCTCCATGAGATCCTGGCGGAGTTGGGACCGCTGGTCCTCGATTTCTCGAGTCGCAGGTCTGTGGTCCCTCTTCAGCGCCTCCTTGTGCCATTGAAACAATGACGCAAGGGCTCTCGCTTCCAGGTCCCATGGAGGGGTTCCGGCTAAGAGACATGCAGCCTCTCCGGAGATCGTGCGGTACCCCCGCGTTCACCCTGACCGCCAATCTATCCGCCCATACGGGAGCCCCGTATAAGGCCATACTCCGCACGAGCTCCAGGTACAGTTTTCTGCAGGAGGCGTTGGGTCCCTTTAGATTGGGCATGAGTCGCGAAAGCGCGACTGATGCCCCCGTCACTTTAGGGATCAAACTTCGGAAATGTGGTCCGAAGTTCCATCGGCTATCAAGTACGATCCCTAGGTACTTCATCGAGGGCTTGATGCCGATACTAACGCCTCCTACAGTTATGCTGGAACCTTCCGCTGGACCGTTCCGAGGTCCGTGGAAACAAAGAACCACCACAAAGGACTTGTGCAGGGCCACCTCCAGTCCCAGCTACCGTATCCAACCCCTCCTGAGTGTCACTGGGTACATAAAATGTGAAAAAAGTATATCCTGGCTTTTTGGCGTAAAAATGTACGTTGTCAAAAAAAAACCTTGGTCTGAATTATCGAGTGGGGTATCAAAATCAAAGAGTTTTTAAAGAGGATTTCAGAAATATACACAACTTATATGTTTCAATGTAATTTAATATGAGAAATCGTAATACAAAAGTATGTAAGTCTCTGAAACGACTGCACATATCCAGATATTTAACTATAAGAGGGCGTGATTCCAATAATATCAGTTCAAACCTAGAAACAAAGTGAGTCTCGCCTGCTTATTGAGCGAAGCGAGCGTAGCAAGCGGAGCTCCTTATCAGGTGACTCAAATGCAACTCGATGTGAAATTGTTTCTCGACAACTACATACCCAACCGATTTTCATGATTTTTTCACTCAAAAATCAAGTATTCTCAGGAGCAGTTTTTTTTTCGAGACCGAATTTTGATTTAGGACCCTCAAAAAAAGTTATTGACTAAAAATATGACAATAGTCGCTTCGCTCAACTGCATGCTGCAGCGCAGTACCACGACAGCGACCGCAGCTCCTAGTAGGTATATACGAGGTATATATTCGTATCTGGATATGTGCAGTCGGTTTTCTATTGCTTGATAATTATATTTTATTTAACGCTAGGATATGTACAGTGCACCTCAACACACTGGTATTTTAACCAACTTCCAAAAAAGGAGGAGGTTCTCAATTTGGCTGTATTTTTTTATGTTTGTTACCTCGTATCTTTTGAATGGGTAAACCGATTGGAAACTGTTTCCCAAGTGGTTCCCTTTTCAATTTGGTCCCATTGCGACAGTTATTTTGTCATTTTGTCACATTCTGGTAATTTGTAGTCGGAGAACTAGGTAGGTTAATATTATAATCTAGTACTTTATACTCATTTCTGCTTACGCTATAAAAACCAGTGTTATAACAGCCCATTTTTCGTGATAACTCAGCGGAATTTTTAATGTGCTCAAAATACAATATTATCACCACTCGAAAGGAGTTTCCCTCACATTATCCTGTAAATATTCAAATGAGGGAGTAAGTGTTAGGGAAAGTCAAGTTGGGTCTATAAATATTTATGCGGTAGTTAATTCCAGTGCTGGCCGCGTCGAACCTTTTACCGATCGATGTTATACCTGGTTAGAACTAATTTGAACCGATCATCAATGGGAATAAATTTGGGGAAGTTATATGGGAATTTTTGAGCGAAGCGTCTACACTTCGAGATTGGTCAATTTTCCTTTCGTCCGTCTGTCTGTGTCTTCGAGGCTAGCAGCCACAATTTTAATCCTATCTTCATGAAACTTGCCACACTTCTTCCTTGATTAAACAAATTTGATGCTCTGAAAAATTTGTTGCTTTTTTGGATTAGGGTGAAAAAAAAAAGAAAACTGAAATAATGCTTTTAAAGTTTTCCGGTTTCTCTTTACTTTAAACAACTTTTTATGATGAGTTTTTTGTGTGGGAGGGCGGAAGAGGGGAATATCCTAAAAAATGATTTTTATGTTCGCGCCACAAGCTATACTTAGTAGGTGTAGGTACGAGTGTTGAGATGCAGCGTTTAGGCACGCAACGAAGTACCACCTTACGTCATATATACGAGACGTCTATATCATATGAGAAGGCGGTTCTAGTCCCTTCCACCAGTGTCTAGCTGCGCATACGCAGCAATAAATTAAGTCTCAGTAATACCCTAAAAAAACAACTTGCGTCAATATTTAAAGCCGTTCTGTAGATTTTGAGTTTATCATAATATTATGATAAACTATGAAGTCCTGTAATTATCTGTAGATATTACAATATTATACAAATATTCGTATAATATCGTAATACCTACAGATAATTACAGGACTTCATAATTAGTATGTTTCGTTGTAGTGAGTACCTATATAGGTTTATCTACTTTAACAAACTTTCTAGTCCGAGACGACCAGGACTTTAATTGGCTGTGCCATAGCGGCTGGCACGTAAGACGTAAGTAGTTGCCTTTATTCAAACATTTCATCGCAAAACAACGGGGTTTTTATTTTTTTTAAATATATCATTGCTGCTACTCTTTAATATTAAACTCATTCGGCCGTTTTGGACATAAACCATAATATAAAATCCATAAAAAAAACTTTGTATAGTGCCGGGTTACGGCAATAGGCTTACCCCCTTAATACTGGTAAGGAGTGGGTGTGTAATGTACCTCTGTCTACTCCTTCGCTGATATAGGCGTGTTATAAGTACTTTAACAAATAAATAAGTATAATTAGGACAAATGAATTTCTTCTTCTTTTAAAAACGTGGCTCCATCGATAATGATCGATGATTCGCCAATGTCAAGGTAATGCTTGATTAGTTGATAGTCCCGCACAGAAGAATTAGTTATTCCTAACTAGCTCCAGGTGCCGGACAAGAACCGTTGTTCGGTATGTGAGTATCTGGGAGCCCGATTTTTGCGGAGCGCCAGAGGTAACCTAAAAGCCACCAGCCATGCGCTCAGCAAAAATCGAACTCCACAAATGAATTTATTGGACCAACAAAACTTCGGTCAAAATATGGTAGTATGATGCACTCCTATCTACCCCCTAGGGAATGTGTGTGGTATAAATCAAATAACTATTTTTCCAACAAATTTTATAAAAATATGACGATCAATGTTTCGTTCACTGCAGGCTGCACTTTAAGCTGCTTATCGCCTATTATTTAGAGATTTGCTTTACCTACGGTAAAAGGATGTTCAAGAAAATGTTCTTTACTAAATTCATATTCTGTCTTGTTATAAAATAATCCTTTAAAAAATACAATACATACGCAAAATATTTAAGTTGAACGTAAGCATCGTGAAAAGTGTCTAGTACCAGTCCTTACATTAATTTGCTCGAATTACGTTGTCGTATTCCTCCATACATTTCGCACAGTTCCCTGACGTTACCGCAAGGTGTGAAATGTATGGGGGATACGAAAACGTATAATCTTTGCCATTTTCCCGTGAATGCCCGTACACATTGAAGCGTATTATATATTTAAAAATTAAACATCACAAAGTAAAACACCTTAAGGTTAATATACCTAGTATGTTCAGAGAGAACAAATTCTGAAAGGTTGCAGCAGATCAAATATGCTTTGTATTCAGCAACAAAGGGGTGCAAATTGATGTTGTTCGTGACAAAGACGACTCTTATAAGTTATTTGTCTTTAGCATAGCCAATATGGCCGCTACATAAGATATTTTCAAACTTCTTTCCTTTTTATTTCCAACTTCCAAGGTTTGTTTATAGAAATGGTTTGGATATTGGAAACTGTTTTGCGGATTGTTGTTTTAGTGGCGAAAGTTTTTTTTTGAAAGGACTGATGGAATACGTGAAGGTTTTTGTGTAATATAGTAACTTACTACATTCACTGATACGGATCTTAGCAACAATACTAAAAATAAGGTTCTTGACGTTTTGTTTGAATCGCACTTGCACCAGCCGTGGTTAGAAACTTCCTAAGGTAGTGTACCTACCTGTGATATTATTATCTCAGTGTTCGTGTAGAAATTTGTTATGAGTGAAAATCGTAAAACGTTCAAAACATCGACTGAATATAAACCCAATTCCCTTGTTTGGACCCAATACAAGTTGCATTGTCTTTTGAAAATATTTGTATAAGGATGCATAGGTACATTTATTACTAAGTAGTTAAGACTTCTGCTTTATTAAAACCTAGCTAATGGCACAGAATAGTATACCGACAGTAACAAGATGCACAGTTTTAAAACTTTGCACCAAAAAACCCTAATTCTATAAAATATCCTGACACTAAAGAACAAGAAAAAGACTAACGAAGTGGACTAAAAAGCCAATTAGAACTTGAACAAAACCTAGAAGTAGTTGGGACATAAAAATTTAATGTACTCGTACATTATTACTGATCTTATTTAATGTGCTGAACGATTCAAAAACTTAAAATAAACTTTCAAAATACCATCTGCATTGCAAATATCCGTCTGACATGACCGCTTTGATACTTTAGGTTGCGATAGCAAAAGTTGTTGCTAAAATATGTTAATATAAAATACCGAGGGCTTATTTAAGTGTTTTAAGTTAAATTTTAAGAAAATTTTATGTTGACGTAACATTGACATGATAAGTCTTTTGAATTGCTTTTTGTTAAACTTAGTTGTTACTATATTTTTACTTGAATTCTGGAATTATTTTACCCTTGACCAACTCCAAACTTTATCAAAATAATTTCGTCCCTTCATTCAATTTTTCTTTCGTAGCGTCGTCTTAAAATTATAATGTCTGCCACGATTCACAAAATGATCCACAAAACCTGTTTAATTTTAACACCACACAGTAGAAGTTTCTAAAACAATATTAAGGTCTGAAACAGTAGCAACACACATGACAGCGGGTATTAAACGTGTAGGTATTAACCAGAATATCCAGAGTCGTGCAAGCGAAAGTGGAAATAAAACTGAAACGTAAGCCTGCGTAGTGTATTTGCATAATTCCCTCATCTCTATGCTTGTTTCTACTTTGTGTGTGCACGTGCATATTTGAGTGACTGAGAAAATATTGAGATATGTAAATTTTAAAATATGATCACATTTTTTAAGTTATGGTCTTCATATTGGTGTTGGGGTAGGTTAGCTGCAGTCGTAGACTGGTTTAAATTCTACTTTTTATTAAACATCAAAACGGTTAGTCACGTATACAATTTTTTAATAAAATACCTCACTTTGTTATAACGGGGGAGAAGCGCTATAAAAGGGAGAGCAGGTGTAGCCAGGAGTAAAATCGCGTATGGCAGCGTCACTCACACCTGTTTAACCATAGGCTAAATCGATTCATAAGATGTTGTTGAAATTAATAAACGCAACCCTTTACTTTGTTGTGATAAGGAGTAATAACTCCTAAAGTAAAGGGTTACCTACTGTCTACTTGTAAATAGAAGGTCATAGGTCAAATACACTTCAAGCTATCGCTTTATTAATGGCAATGGACTTAGGACGCCGACCGTACACATACACCCGTTAAGTTCCGGCCTAACTGTTATAACAATCGTCTCCGACAGTCACAAGAATCTGACTGGCTGATTCCAAAACCTATGTAGGAGGAGGAATCTGTTAATGAATTTTTTGATCAGATTTTGATGGATACAACTTATAATATTATTATTATCGTACCTATTGTTCAATCGAGTAGATTCTGATTAATATGTAATTTGGTGAGGTCAGATCCAAAATGTGATAAAATCCTCTGTATCAACAACGAGATTAGTTGGTTAAGGCACTGGTAGTCTATCAGGAACATTTTTTTTGGGCCTGTCGTGTTAGTTGAATTATTTTAAACTAGGTGGCGTTACGGGTAATGGTTCATAATATTTAAACAATATCTTTCGTTTTAGTCAGGAATTCCATTCTAGGATAATATATCTATATTTTAAAAGTTTTTCTACGATTAAATAAGTAGTTTTCGGGTCTTTAAAACTCCAATTTAAGTTTTTTTAATAAAATGTCATCACAGCGCTACGGTACACGTGTCGGCTAGAATAGGTACTGCTATAAATTTGGCTGGCGATGGTTTGGCATCAATAACTCTTGCTAAAGCACAGATAGATGCCGCTGATATTAAAATTGAATAAGCCATCTGGTTACGTAACTTTTGCACAATAGGATAATATTATTATAATATAGATAAACATTTTCACCTATTGATACCTATTTATATTTATTTTGAAGCAACTTAATAATAAAAACAATAATGAAATACCTACATACTTGTCTTGAATAAAAAAAATAACAAGAAAAAACTGGCCAAAAAAGAACAAAAAACTATATAGTCAAATTGAGAACCTCCTCCTTTTTAGAAGTCAGTTGAGAATATAAAGAATTTGTTAACAAAAACAAAAACTAATTTCCTAGGATTTGAACCCGAATCATCTTTGATGTTTGCAGTATGTTAAATATTATATCCAGTGTCATGCACCTACGCTATTTATGGAATTTAATCTAATGGTGATATACTGTAATACAACACAAACGGGGAAATGATTCGGTAATAATATAAAATTTTATAGTGAATGTTTCTTGTAGTTTTAGCCCTAAAAAGGCCTCTTTCATCGCTCCAGTGTGACTGCTATATTATTATAATGATATAGAGGTAGCCTGTTTTCAACCGACTTCCAAAAAAGGAGGAGTTAAGGTGTTTGATACCTCATATCTTTGGACTGGGTGAACGGATTTTGAAATTTATTTTTGACGTGCTTTATTTTTCCAAGGGCGTAAGCAGAGATATATTTGCCCAGTTTTCGCCACATACTACACCGATTTTGAAGGTTTACAAATATGTAACTACTTAGCCTAGGTAGGTTAGGTAGCTAAAGTAAAAGTAGCTAGGGGTAGCTCTCAGGGAAAGTACCTACTTTCCAAACCAACCTCATCTGCCGCACGACCGATCAACAGACGTGGCTGTTCTGACAAACATAAAAGTTCGTGGAAATTACTGGCTAGGTAGGTAGCTACCTATATTGTCCGTGTCGGTGTCGACCGTGTCGAGCGCGTGCCACTGCCGAGTGCCTAGATGCTGAGTTTGAGTTGTTCGCGCGTTGTGCGTTTCGTTCATGTACTTTTTTGGTTGACTTACATACTAAGTGACGCTCTCGGCTCTGCCCGCGTGGAATGACTTATTGATTGACGATGTTCTTTTCGTTTTAGCTGATTTAGAGGAAACAAAGTCAATTTGCACACGTACATACAAACAGGGTAAGCAGAGGTGCATTATACACCCACAAATTGCCAGTAATTTGTTGATCCCACGTACCTAATATGGGCAAGCCTATTGCCGTTGCCGGGTACTATAGAAAATCCATAACTACTCTGTAATTTAAGCCAGGACAGATGTTACATACATACATACATACCTACAACTAATAATAATCTTAGCAGTTCGAGCTTAGTGTCCTTATTCTGTCTGTAAAAACTGCAAGAATAGACTAGTATAGACAGATAAAAACGACAGACAAAAGTAATAAATAAAAATACATTGCCCTGTTTTGTTAATTATTAATTTTATTTATCGCCTACTCTTAATTTTACCTCGCTGCGTCATTCATTCCTAGTCTCATCACTTACCGGCTTAATTTACTTAAATTAATTATTATTATAATATAATATATATATAATATAATATATATATAATATAATATATATATAATATAATATATATAATATTAATTACACGATTTGTACTTAACATTTTATTAATTACTAGTGGTCGCCCGTGACTTCGTCCGCGTGGTGATTTGGATTTTTACCCTTTCCCGTCGCGCCGCGTCATATTTTGAACAATTCACACAATATCTTTATAAATTGTAGCCTATGTGTTATTCTGATGTATAAGCTATATTATTGAAAAGTTTCATCAAAATCCGTTCAGTAGTTTTTACGTTAAACAGTAACAACATCCATACATACAAACTTTCGCATTTGTAATATTAGTAGGATATAGAGGTTTTTTTTTAATTCCGCGGTCCAAGGCCACGGCCGCTCTAACGTCCGTTGCCGGGCGTCTCTGGTTACAAGCAGAACGTATTTCCAGTGGCGCCCGGCGGAAGGATATAAAGGTAGCCTATTTTCAACCGAATTCCAAAAAAGGAGGAGTTAAGGTGTTTGTTACCTCATATCTTTTGACTGGGAGAACAGATTTAGAAAATTATTTTTTTAATTAAAAGGGTCTAATTCCCAAGTGGTCCTATTTCATTTTGGTCCCATTTCGGTAATTTGAAGTCGGTCGGGTTGTTGAGTAAATTTTTTGAAGTGCTTTACTTTTCCAAGGGCGTGAGCAGAGATATTTTATATGCACAGTTTTCGCCACATACTGTACCTATCTTCTATACTTATAATAAATCTGTAGAAGTGAAAATTCTGTACATTGAAAATATCAAAAAAAATAAATGGCACCGAACCCCAAAAAGTGATTAAAAACAAATTTTTGTCAGTCTGTCTGTTTGTTCAGGCATCACGCAAAAGCTACCGGTTCGATTATGATGAAACTTGGTATAATTATTCTTTAATATCCTGGGCACCACGCTGGGTACTTATTATCCCGGAAAAGTATATACAATAAAAAACAAACTTAATTTTGCGGTTCGATCCCTAGACCCGATTACTGTAATAAGTTTATCGTAGGTTACGTCACCCGCAGTGGAGTTCACTAAGGGGCGCTGCACACGACTAAGATACTACTAGGTATGCAATGCATGCTGCTGCTGCAAAAAACTGAGCGAAGTGTTAAATTTTCGAACGACAACGATTTATGAGATTTTTTTTTGTTGTCTGATTTTAAATTTTTATGTTCTAAACCACCATCACGCCACACGTTATCACTGTGGTAAGTTTGAAGGAGATCGGTTCAGGCGTTTAGGAGGAGTATGCGGAGATACGAAATACATGAGCCGCCTAAGATTGAGCTTCGCTCAATAATATTTTATCTTAAGATACGATATCGCTCAACAGCTATACATAATAAATCAGTAACTGGTGATCAAGAAAGCTATAACACGCAGGCGGAGCTGCGGGCAACAGCTAGTATACAATAAATCAGTAACTGGTGATCAAGAAGGCTATAACACGCAGGCGGAGCTGCGGGCAACAGCTAGTTATTAAATAAGATTTTAATGAATGATGATGATATTATTATGCTAAGCGAATACTGATACGGGAATACACAACCGTAGTATACCTACCTACTTACAACATATTTATAGGTAAGTACCTACTTATATGTTTAAATAAGAAAATCAACAAGCTCAGACACGATGGCTTTATCATAAAATTATTGAATCCCCTCCACCTTCTATTATGTAAGTAGGTACTTATTACCATTTTATTTTATCAAGACAAATGAAAAGTCCAAATGTGGGTAATAATAACTAATAATAATCTCCTCTCCAATGAACTCTGATAAGAAGTTAAAATACTGCCATCTATTAGGAAATTATCGGGACAATAGAAACTGTTCAGTCATGGGGGATTATAACGTAAAATACTGCCATCTATTATATATTTTTCGCACACATAATATACCGCCATCTATTACGTATTTTTCGCACACAATACACTGCCATCTATTAGGAATTTATCGAAAATTATTTAGCTAGCCCTAAAGACGCCTTTAAAACGTCGCCAATTCCTTCTATGAGATGGTTCATCTGTACTAGTATAGTATTCTTATATCTGTGGTTAAGGTAAGCGCGATCTGTCTAGGCAGATCTTGATCAGCCCAGTTCAAACATTTGGCTCTCGACACGTGGTACCTCGCCTCCGCCACCACATCTAATTTCTAAAGAAGGTTGCATACGAACTTGTCAGATTAAAAAAGTACCAAACCTTAAAAAGTACCGTCATTAAACAACCGGCGATTGTTTTCTCGCTCGACTGAGTACCCTTCAACATCAGGTGCCCTTTGACCAGCTGTCAAGTCGACTGGAGCCAATAATGATTGGTTCAAAGTCAAAGAAGCGAAATATTTTATAGAAAATCTAAGCTATAACGAAATTTGATGTCTATTGAAAATTAGTATTTTTAATGAATATTTTAGTAGATCTGGTTAAATATAGACGCAATAAAACCTACATAATAATTTATACTGTCTACCATATGCAAGGCTGGTAACAAAACACTATCTATCTTAATGCCCAGAAACAATTTCCAGCGTCATCGTGGTCTATTGAACCAGTCACCTGCATCCAACTAAACATACCTAGTGCTTTCCACTAGGTCTTCAGTTCATCTGGTATGTGCACAATGCGCTTGCGAATTCAGAACAACAAACAAAACCAAAATAATGCAAATATAAAAATTGCAGTCAACCTAATCGTTCCCTCATTCCTCGCCATATTATACAGTGAATTGGGCAAAAAAACTGTGTTAGCACGTCTAACGATTTTCCTTTGTAGCAACCCCTTCGGTTCTAATCCGCTTCTTTGACACGAAGGGGAGTAATATCGGGGATATTTTGTCACCCCTTATGCTGCGGAGTGCCTTTAAAGTTGCTTTGAGAATAACCCTTTATGTTTTAAGGAGTTGAGAGCGCAATTCCTGTTTATATTTTAAGATCTTGACTAATTGGTACATGTAAATTTCGGAATACTTTGGAGGAAATTAACGTTGAAACTGGAATGAAATCGTAAAGTGAACTACTTGTGACTGAGAATTTGTTAAACCTATCTATTATTTTAGTGTATGAACATAATCACGCCTATATCCTTGAAGGGGTAATCAGAGGTACATTACATCCACGTGTCACAAATATGAATCTTTTAGCTAAACGAATATGACACACTAGGTGCAAATGACGACATAGTGTTGACACAAGTAGATACCATCGTGTATCAGCAGCACATGCATTCTGTAATCTGAATCTCAATTAAACAGCCAAAACCGATTTTGTAATATCTGCAATCAACCAAATATTCAAACCTTCTCATAAAATGTAGGTAGGTACGTTTAAAGTACAAATAGGATGATCCTATCTCTTATTTAGAATCATTTTAAAAGTCAGAACGGTAACAAATTATGAGGTACCTATCAAATTAATACTTAGGTATAACTCAAATAGCTGCACGAAGGGTATAGTAGGTAGTTGAAACTGTAATTTAAATTCTAAAATTCAAGGTATTCTACCATCGTACAGTCTACCATACACACCGATTGCGATAACACAATAATACTCAAACAAGATTGTACTGCACGCTTCAGCAACTAACAGAATGGATTCGCCTTGCAATATTCTGTGAGCACCTTTGTAGCTTTGTACTGCAACTACTAGGTATGCAATTCTGTTTAGGCGTTTATATTAAATTAGGTAAAATTATACTTGTTGTTGTGATGAAAACAGCTATAGAACTATAGTAAGATGAATTATATTTCTGTGCAATTCATTTGAAACTTCGAGGAGCTACAAGGTATTGGAGACTTGGCACGATTAACTTTAATTATTGTAATAGTAAGATATAAAAGGTGGGATATTATTATAATGTACCTGTATTATGCAAATTATCATTCTAACTAAAAATGTCAGCTTCATGAAAGCTATTTGTCATTATCATCCTGAGGATAACCCCGGGACGACCGGTAATGGATTTTAGACGGCATTTAAAAAAAAAGCGTTATGAACATTCAAAAATGACAAATAAATAAGGAATAAAATTACCATACAACTAGCAACGTTAGTGATTAAAAAACCGTTGTATTGTAATCACACTCGCAAGATTGATGAATTGTTGTAAGTATTGGCGATTTGAAAAGAGTGGCCCTGAGTTTTTACCAGACAGTTTTCGCACACGCTCTACCTTGAAAAACTATAAACACTTCCAGCCAATCTTTTCCAATCACCAGTAATTGCACTTACTGTGTCAATCTTGCGAGGTTGTGACATTGTAAGTTTTTAGATGTAGGTCCTGTTAGAGAAGAAACTGGCTTTAAAAACTTAGGCCATTCTTTCTAAAGTTATAGCAATCGTTGTAGCAAGTTGTAGCAAGTGTGTGATTCAAGTCCAATGGTTTTTACAAACTTACGATGACATACACAAACACTTGCAACTGGCACAATTTGTTGCGAACTTAACGAATGACGCTCACAACCACCACTTAATTGTGCTACGTCGACTTAGACAATAAAACTGTTTGGCGAACTTAGAAACGCTCGTAAAATTCTTTGTAGACGTTTGGTTAAGTATCGAGTTGGTTTAAAACTAGTCTTGTACACAAAGTTAGAAAAAACAGACGCAACTGTGTGAATGACAACCTGTGACCGTCATTGGCTAGCCATTGGAAATTTTGCCAAATAGACAAAAGCTGTATATTTTGGTCCCAGTTAAGAGCATAGCAGGGTAGACTAAAAGTCGATTGAGTTGAGATATTTAACCAATTTAGGCTCGGCGTAACATGACAATGTATTCTTCTTTCAAGCATCCCTGTAAGACATGTAATCTCCTCAGTCACTCCTTTCCTTTTCATATCTTCTTTAAGCATTCCATCCATCCTTTTTGGAGCCTACCTCTACTTCTAAAACCCTCTACGTTTATACTTTGCACCTTTTTATAGCCACATTACTTTCCTCTCTTCTCATAACATGTCCATACCATGACATCTGCTCACACCCAAAGGAGACTGAAGTCTGAAGTGTAATAATGGTGGCCCAAATGGTTATGAGTAATCTATATATTTAATACGACAATTTGTCTGTCCGTCTGTCCGTCCGTCGCGTTTTTCAATTTACATACTTTTTTTTATATTTTAGGCGATACAAAGTTCGCTGGGATAACTAGTCTATCTAATTACACATTTCACTACAACCAACCTTGGACCTTGGCACAAAAGTAGTAAAGCCAATAATTTCCCTCAACGGGGAGCAAACTTTTTACCATAGTAAACTGTTGTCCAAAGTTCGTACCATGGGACCAACATCGTGCAAACTCCAAACTATTTTATATAGAACTCATAAAACATTTTCTTTAAACAAAAAAGAACATTTTAAGTTGTTACAACACTCTCGGGGTGAGTTCGTCATATTTCATCATTTACGTGTAATGTTGTTTGATTTTACTCGTATGTTATGTCTATATTAGCGAATTAAGTGCAGAAAGTTTAGTAATTTTGTAGCTACAATGTCTAATATTTACTACGTACTCACTCGGTACACGTTGCTCTGTCATAATATCTATGTCTCAGGTTTAGTGTAAAATCAGTTTTTGTTCAAAAACCTGGGTTTTAAATCGAAAGCACTGGAGGATTATTTATTTGATTTTATTATAAACCTAAGAAAATCTAGGTTTCTGATCATTGAATTTTTCAGGTTCATGATAAAATTTAAACTCGCAAAATGATCGATTGGTAGATTTGCTTTGCCGGGATAAGAAATAATGGTATGTGAGAAACGATATTGGTACTTGATACTACTATTATTAAAAACTAACTTACATACATCACGACTTTATCCCCGAAAGGATAGGCAGATGTAATTACACGCCCACAATTTGCCAGTAATTTTGTTGGTCCCGCGTAAAGGAGGCGTATTGCCAAGACCAGACACTATAAAAAATTAATTACCACTCTGTAATTCAAACCAAAATTCCAATAGCCAGGACATATGTTACATACTACTAAATCATAGTACTACATTATGCATAAGTCAGTCTGTGTATACTAATAGAAAAAAATACCACAGGCCCGGCAACAGACGTTAAGTTAAACTTAAAGTTAATTTCAAGAAAAACACATGCAAACCGTGACGAGCCACTAGTCTCATCTATGCAAGTTTTACAAAGTGTGATAAAATGTTGAACACTTGCTATCCTTGTAATCCATTGCCACCGATAAAGTGAGCAAAGAATTGTTCTTTGTTGTATTTTGTTTGTAGAACAAAGTGAACACTTATTATGTTGTTATATTCTCCAGGTGAAAAGTACCACAAATATGTAACGTATACCTAAATACTGTTAGTGTAAGAGCCAGGAGAAATAATTGTTAGTACAAGTAGAGTACCTAAAAGACGTAGGTATATATATGTTAAGAGCTTGATAAGTAAATAGACTACTGGGAGGAAATTATATATTATTATAAGAATAACCTACGAATTCGATCGCGAAGTGACACTCCGAGCATAGAACTTTCCATTGCGAAGTATCACTTTGCGATCGAATTCGTTACGACGAGATCCGAAGGAGGACCAGGGTCTCCGACATAGCCCAAAGAGTCGTGGGGCTCAAGTGGCAGTTCAGAAGCTCGAGTGGCGACTGCGTACTGGCAGGGTACGTGGGTAGGCCTGCCACAACGTGGACCGATGACATCGTAAAGGTCGCGAGAAGCCACTGGATGCGGAAAGCGCAGAACCGAATGTTGTGGCGTTCGTTGGGGGACGCCTGTGCCCAGCAGTGGGCGTCAACCGGCTGAAATGATGATGATGATGATGAAGAAGAAGAAGAAGAACCTTTCTCAATTCTTCTCTTCGTTTTAGTAGCATCTGTCTCCTCTGTAACTCTACAGGTTGCTGGAATTAAACTCATTATTGACTCAAACGCCTTTGTTCATTTTGTTCACTAAGAGGAAATATTTAATTGATTGTTTGTTTGCGATTGGGCTTTGTAACTACTGAACCGATTTTGAAAATTCAACTATGAGTAACAAATTAAAAAAAAAATCTCACTTGTACACCATTCCAAAAATATTTTATTTTCTATAAACCTTGACCGGTTTCGCCTTATGGCATCATCAGAGGTGTTTACTCATACTCAATCTACACACATAATTCACTTTTGTAAAACATTTTCTACTAATATTATTTATTTTTACTTTTAGAACACATTTCGCTAATATTATGACATTGAACTGAGTACACACTATACATTTTTATGTATCAATAATGTATAGTGTGTACTAAACTTAATACTTATTAAACAATAGCTTGAAGATATGTTAGACAGTGTAGTAAAATACTTGTTTAATAAATATGTAAAAACAACCTTTGATAATACTATAAAGAGAAACCGGTCAGGTTAAATCTTGTAAATTAAATAAAAGTGAAACGGTGTACAAGTGTTAGGTTAGCATGTAGTTCAAAAATAGCTAAAAATCAAATGCAAAATAAAAATGCACAATAGAATTGAGAAACTGTTCTTTTTTATGAAGTAGCTTAAAAACAGTCGGCTCTTAGACAATCATTTACTAGTTCGCTACCGCACGTAGAAGTGACATATATACCAACAAATTCCTACAACACGGCCAGCCAGGTGTTTCACGTCGGCACCTCTCCAACTTTATACCAAATCAATGGTTATTGTCGTTGTCTGTTTTATAGCTCTACTATTACGTGAGGCCATCTTTTTAAATGGAGACAGTAATTTGTCCTGAGATAGCAATTTTATCAAGCTTTTAAAAGAGATTTCAGGAAAAATTGTTCAGGAATAAAGAGAGAATTTGAAACTATATATTTTTATGTAATCTATAGCAATCATAACAGTATAAAACTAATATGTATATGTATAGTATGGTCAGATCTTTAAAACTACGCAATGGATTTTAATGCGTTTACCAATAGATAGAGTTGACCCCAGCAAAGGTTTTTTATGTAAATATATAATTTGTCAAGCCGTCGAAGCCGCGGGCGTTATTTCTTGAAACAGTAGCTTTTAATTATGAAGCTTTCAAGATAAGAGGCAACAAACATAAAAAACACAGGTTAATTGAGAACCCTTTTTTTGTTGCAAGTCGGTTAAATATAATCCCACAAACATTCAAACCACTATCTACCACAAAGTTTCCGAACAACATTTTTCACGAAAACTTCCACCAAGTATGAACAACCCGTTTAACATCTCTGACGGAAACTGGATCTAATATGCAAATGTTTTCCGACACACTAGCGGAACTTCATAAAGTAATGTCTTGTAAATTAACTCCACAATAGAGAACTCTGCCAACTGTTACTGTGTACTTTGTATCGGTATTCTTGTCTTTGTATCATGTACGGGTACTTCCTTACCCTCAGTGACTTGTTGTTCAGTGTTACTTGAAGGGAGGTAGTTTGGAAAGACGGTGTCAGCTCTGTGAATTATTTGAGTGTTTTACACTGCAGTTATTTTGTATATTTCAATGTTTCTTCTTTCATTAATTATGCTTTAGTAACATGGCTATCCATAGCCTGGTAATTAAGCTAAGCCTTGCATTTCGACGACGTGAGTTTTACCTCTTACTACCGATGTGTACCAACGACATACATAAGTTTCTTAAATCTGATGTTGCATCTCATATGGCGCAGGAAGGTATCGAATTTATTTCTAACATATTAAGCACTTTAACCCTACAAGGCACCCAGTGCCATATACGGGACAACCACTTCTATGCTTCCTACAGAATTAAGAAATACTTATAGTGACATCTATTGATGTTTTATAGATACAGTACAAAGTTAGTAATGATATGCAGTAGAACCATTCGTATAGATATCGTCACTTTTGCCACGCTGTCAACAAAGTGTGAAATTTGAGATAAAATTTACAAATGAATTTTTTGAACAGTTTCATAAAATCATAAAATATACTAACTGAGGGATATTGAAGCGGATAAAAATATTGTGATATGTAATAAGTGTTTACTGTAAGAGATGAGTAGTTTTTTTTAAATTACTCTAATATTTATATTGTAAAATCCTATTTTTATCTGTGTTCCACATATGGTACCGTGAGTTTTAGCTGTCTGTTTTTTGTATGAACTGTGCTTACGAAATAATATTTTAACAGACTAAGTCACGCAGATTTTGAGATAACTATCACATTCAAGATTATCTTGGTCTACCTTTAGGTTGTGAGGAGGAGGAAGATCATTCAGAAGCTGCAAGCGATGATGATATTCCCGAAATCCAGTCTACCCTCAACCATTTCGCAGAATCTATTAGCGACATGGAAATCACACGAAGTTTATCTTCAGTTATCGTGGATGTTCACGAATCTTCTCCTCAGCCCAGATCATCAGGCGTGATTTAGATATCTCCAGAATTGACATCATATTTGGTCAAAGAGGTGATACAATCGTTAGAATAGAATAGAATAGAATAGAATAGAATAGAATAAAACTTTATTTGTACACCAATACAACATATATAACAAAATATTCAAGTTAAACATGTACAAATGGCGGCCTTATCACTAAAAAGTGATTTCTTACAGGCAACCTTTGGATGGACAAGTAGAAAGAATAGAATTTAAAATAACCATAAGGGTAGGCATTGGCGGAGAGAGAAAATTATAAATAGTTTCTTGGGAAAAAGGTACTACTTAATCAGAATCAATAAAGTAACAAAAATACACATACTTACATAAAATACATAGATATAAATACATAGCAGACAACAGATGACAGCACACTGCACGGGAGTTACTCGGTTCGTCCGACGGCGGGGCGATCTGAGATTGAGGAGGAGAGACGACGACTCGTGGCTGATCTCGACCGTAACCTCGACAGTATCTCTCAATGGGGTACCGAGAACCTGGTCGAGTTCAATGCCCGCAAAACACAGGCGTGTGCATTTACTGCGAAGAAATCCCCTTTCCTTCCCCTACCCTCTCTTCAGAATGCATTATTACCAATGAAGGACAACCTTGATATCCTTGGCATAGACGTTCGTCGAGAGCTCAATAATAAAAACTACATCGAAAGATGTATAGGGCTAGCTTCGCGGAAACTAGGAATACTGAATAAGGTAAAGAGATTCTTTACACCGGACCAGAGGTGTCTGCTGTACAAGACGCAGATTAGACCCTGCGTCGAATACTGCTCTCACCTCTGGGACGGCTCCGCGAAGTATCTGCTGGACGCTCTCGACGCTATGCAGCGACGGGCTATCCGTATTATTGGTTGTCCGGAGGTAACGGGAAGCCTTGAGCCGCTAGCTCAACGCCGAACAATAGCTTCCTTGGCCGCATTCTACCGTATTTACCACGGCGAGTGTTCTGAAGAGCTCTTCAATCTGATCCCACCCTCTTCCTTCCGATCCCGAACGACTCGTGCCGGGCAGAGATGCCACCCTCACACAGTGGATAGCATGTTCGCGAGAACCGAACGTTTTAAACGTTCGTTTCTCTGCCGAACGATAGTGGCCTGGAACGCCCTGCCTGTGCACGTGTTTCCTCCCACATATAATCCTGGGTTCTTTAAGCGGAGCGTGAAGAGGCACATCAGTAGGTCGTCAAGTTGAGGGCCACTCTCAATAGTAATGTGTGCTGTGAGAGTGGCCCACAATCGCTAGACGTCGTCACGACTTACCACCAGGCGGGCGGCGTCAATTTGGCGAACCAAATATAAAAAAAAAAAAAAAAAAAAAAAAAAAACAAAACATTGATAAGAACGGAAAGAATATGAGTATTCCGGCGAAGGCGAATAGGAAGCCACCCGAGCGTTTTGCGATATTCGGATATGTAGTCATATTTGCGTAGGCCAAATATGAACCTGATACTAATATTTTGGAGGCGCTCAAGTTTATTAAGTTGTTCCTCTGTGACATCGAGATAGCTGACATCTGCGTAGTCGAGAATGGGAAGAAGGATAGACTGTGCTAGTGCAATTTTGGTGGCCGTTGGCAAAAAATTACGTAATTAATATAAAAAATCTTGCGACTCACCTCGCACATTTGAGGATTCCATGACAAAGTATTGTCCAGTCGTACACCTAGATTCTTAACACTGTCAATTAGAGGTAATGTAACACCGTCAATACTATGCTAGGCAGCATTGCGCAGTCAACTCGAGCCATCATTCTAGAGCTCCCAATAACAATGACCTGTGTTTTAGAGGGATTTACAGTCAACCCATAACGCTTACTCCATTCGCAAATCTGCACTAGGTCGTCATTAATAATGGAGAACGCTTCACTCAACTCCTCCACTGGTGCCTGCATGTATATTTGTAAATCGTCTGCATAAAGGTGGTAGGAAGAAAGTAGTGATTTAGAAATAGAGTTTATGAATATTGCGAAAAGTAACGGAGAGAGAACGCCACCTTGCGGTACGCCGACAGTTGTATCACACCAATCTGAGAAAAAATCATCATAACGTACACGCTGTCGGCGGCCGAACAAGTAACTCTGAAACCAATCAACTACTGTTGGAGATATGTTAATGGAGTGCAATATGCCCCAGAGGATATGGAAATCCACCGTGTTAAATGCATTGGTGAAATCTAGTAAGGAGAGTATGGTAAGATTCCCATTTTCCATACCAATTCTAATATCATCCGTAACATTGATCAAAGCACTGGCCGTTCTGTGACCTGGACGAAACCCGGACTGAAAAGGATCTAAAAGGCTGTTTAGGTTGAGGAAGGAACTTAACTGATTGTACACCAGCCGTTCACACAACACCGTTCAACACCTTGGATAGGAAAGGCAAGATAGAGATGGGTCGGTACTCAGAAAAGGAGATAGGGTTAGATTTTTGAGGTAGTGGAATGATTTGTGCCTCCTTCCAAACCTTTGGAAACACAGTGCAGGTAAGGGAATAATTTAGGATGTGACACAAGGTAGGAAGAATTTTATCCAGGATCGGCTGAATCATGTTACGGCTAATATTATCACTGCCAACGGCATTGGAACTTATAGACATAATACACTTCCTAACAAAACAAGGAGATAGTTGATTAAAAAAGAACGGTGGATAAGCGGGTGTCGGAAGTGAAGAAAGATATTGTAAAGTTAGGAACTGCTAACAAAGGCCGTTTAAGAAAAAACTTCGAATACCTACTCTAAAGAACATGAAAAAGATTAAAGAGAGGGGCTTTTCCGAAGAATCGGTGGCTGATTTTGATGGAGCTGATATCGTTACAGTTAAATGGTATGATAACAAACTTGGTGTCGCTACCTTGAGTGAAGTTTCTATAAACTCCACTCAAACTACGGAACCTCAAATTCAACATAGAAAAAAATATAACGATCGATTACTAAGAGTAGAGGCAGACCTTCAAGTTTACCTGATAAAATTAAAATCAAGAGAAAGAAGCCCACTAACAGCGTTCCTATCGCCTCCTGTTGATGTCAGCAGTGATGGAATTGTTATTTTTATGTTTGGGGTGCGAAAAAGTGTAAATATCCCACCTGCAAAGGAAAACCTTCATATCCTATCCTATCAAGAAAAATATTGTTATAGAAAGTTCCAGCTATAGATACAAATTTATTTTGTCAAATTGTTAATTGATTTATTTTACACATTCACACCTTCATAAACACACATATACACCCTTATACATATTCTAAACAAGTTTTAAAAGTTGTTTAAATATTCATGTTCATAACCAAAAGAGTAGTGCTAAGGCACATATGGAATCAAAACTAAAAATTGATTTTCTAGTAAAATATTAGCTATTAATTTTTTTTATTAATTTTCCCTACTTTTTAAACATTACCAACATCCCGTAAAAATTATCAGCCCAAAAAAAAATTCAGCCTTGTAGGGTTAAACCTTGCTGGAGGTGTTATTGGAAATGCTGTTGCTTTAATATTTATTAAAAAAAACCAGCCAAGTGCCAGTCGGACTCGCGCACAAAGGGTTCTGTACCAAAACGGCAAAAAAATCACGTTTATTGTATTATTATTCCTGTTTTACCTAAAGCAACGTACGAAATCCTAAAAATCAATTTCTCTTTTAATGACAAAACCAAAAAGAGCACTTAAAATCATTTTCCCTACTGAAGTGTATCAATAATACATCTCTAAACCACCATATTACAATAACAATATTACAATCCCAATTTACCCTCAATTCCGTTCTATAATCAAACAACTCCACCTGCAAATCACATTATTCTTTGGCGTAATCCTTTTGTCACTTAACGAGTAGTGTCATAAAGATGCAAATTATGCTCGGTCTTCTAACTCGAGGTGTTTCAATACCACTTTGGGTCACGACAAATTAAAAAAGCCATCTAGCTTTTAAGTACTATTAACTTGGGACTCGTTCAAAAGCCTTCCACTTGATTTACCTATTGAAACTAAATTGCTTATTGGTCAAACTGTATTTGAATTTGATTTGGTATGAAGAGTTGTAGCGCATGTAGGCGTATGTTGATTTTTTTGTATGACGGGGTTCAAAGGCATTAAGTGTGTGCCGACCATAACTACGTATTTGTATGTAGGTTTGCATCAATACCCACCAGTAGGTAAGAGGGAAACGTTCTCAAAAAAGAGAAACTTTAGAGATAGTTGACCTAAGATCAGCCTTAGTTTAAATAAATAAATATTGTATGTCCAACAATCACACACAACGTCATCTATCCCCATAGACCAACGCGGTCGTCGTATACGCTGTCGCCGTAGACGACGGGACAAGGCATTATGCATTTTCCCGATACATAAAAGTCTGCCATGTTTGGTGCGGGGGGTCATCGACACGCACACATTCTCAGACGCTCAAACCCAATCGGGTGCCAATACGAAACTCACACATGACAATAAGAATAACACATTAACATTTTCACAAACACATACATTATACATTTTGTATCATAACACTATAATGACAAGACAAAAAGTTACCGCCCACTTGTGATGTAACAGTGTCGATACACGCTATCGATAAATTGGATAAATCGACTAGGTAAATCAGATTTCAAAAATGTCACTAAGGTGGATGTCGTTTATGAAAACAAGACTTTTTTACTATTTATAAACATATAAATAAGTATTATTTAGTAAAATTACAATATTTACAAAGTTCAAGAAGTAAGACCAAAAATATTAACATCTGTGGGTTCGTTACGCCTACCGCAGAACTTTCTGCAACCACCAGTAAAATTCATAACCTTGGTTGTGTCCAAAACTTTTGTAGGATCATTTTGGTACCCGTTGCTATTCAGAGGGACATTTCCCTGGATATCTCTAGCTAAAAAAAATATTAAGATTGGATTTTGGTTTGGGTATTGACCAGTTTCAACATTTTGTACAATATAATATAAAAATGTGTGACTGTGATTGAAGGAGAAAAAGTGGACCAAGTGAAAGAGTTCGTGCACTTTGGATCCAAGTTTACAAGGGATAAAGGGTATTATGACGATGATATTAAACGAATAGTTATGGCAGGGAATCAAGTGATTGGGTAACTGCATAACTTTATGATCAGTCAGAAGGTCCGGTCAGAAGGCCTGGTTGGCTGTGCGTAGAGGAGAGTTTGTCCCTACACTTTTGTAAGGTAGTGAATATTGGGTGTGGCAGACGAAGCATGAAAGTAAAATAAATGCAGTGTGCAGTGAAACTGAGAAGTTTGAAAAGTCTGGCTAAAGTGAGGAACAGCCGTGTGATACGGGAACTATGCGGTGTGTAGTGATCTTGATAAAGGGATGCTTAGATGGTTCGGGCACGTAGAAAAGATAGATGAAAGGAGGTTGATGAAACAGGTCAGTATATATGGCGGGTGTTGATGGGCAGGTTAGTAAGTAGAATACCATAGTCCAATGGAAAAGAGACCTAACTGTATGTTACAAATATAAAAATAGCGGGCTTAGTTTATTAGGCCTAGGTCCGTATTGCTAATGTGTATTAACAAAATGTTCATGCAAAGTCGCGCTAGATAAAAAAGACACAATTTATTATTAATAGGTACTTATTAAACTGATAAATGAAATATCAAACTAATATGAAATAAAGGTTACATTATGGGTATTTACGTTATTCTCAGATCAGAAAAAGTACCTTTAAATAGTAATGTAGGTACGTACATACTAATAACCTTTCTTGAGAACCACTCTATACATTGGTGAAAACTGTATAAAAATCCGTTGTGTAGTTTTAAAAATCTATGCATAGGCATAGGTACATACGGCAAGAAGTGACTTGTCTTATACTATGTTAAGATTACTATAATGATTATATTGAACCTCTGCATTAGAATTTTTTTATCGATATCTTAATTGGTACATCGTTTTGTCATGGCAGGCCTCCGTCACACGCTCAAGGCCGCGCGCTATATACCTACCGCTCGGCGTACCTTCGAGAGTACAAACTGGCAGAGGGCTGCCGAGCCCGCCTGAGCGCTCGCATCGCACCGCACTGCACGTTTCCCGCGCTTACGCTTCGAAATGCAGAAACCACGTAATTATTGTGCGGATTATAGTAGGTATGCACTATTTTAATAATAACAAAATGCATTTTTAACTTGGATTTCATTTACTTACATTTCTTTTTGTTTTTCGTCCACCAGAATTACGTTATGTTTGACTAAGAAAAAAGCGGCCAAGTGCGAGTCGGACCCGCCCATGAATGAGCAAGTAACATAATATGTTAATTTTTACGATTTATGGCGTATTAAAAAAAACTACTTACTAGATCTCGTCCAAACCAATTTTCGGTAGAAGTTTGCATGGTAATGTACAACATATATATTAGTGTCCGACCGAATGTTCGGTTTCGGTTTCGGTTTCGGTCGAGTTTCGGCAAAAAAACGAGTTTCGGTTATGTTTCGGTTTCGGCAGCAAACCTGCCGAAACTACGACCGAAACCGAAACTGCATTCGGGAGTTTCCGTGCTGTGTTCGGTGCGGTAAATGACATCCAAGCGACGATGATATTTGGCCGCGTCCACGTGCGTAATCATGTCGTAACCTGTTTATTTGCAGTGCATTTTGTTTGTTGTGAGTTTTCGTGTGATATGATTTGAATTCGGTAAGTTTTATCATGTGATATAATATAAGAGTACCTGGAAAAGTAATTTTTTAAATTCAGACACCTTCTAGGCAAACATAGGCCTCATCTTCGCCTTCCATCAAGCGAGATTGAGGCCAAACGTAAGCCTATTTATCATAAAAAAAAGAAAAAAATAATATAACAAAGGAGTACCTACCTAGATTATAGTAGAATCAAGTTTACTATAAAAATCTAAACATTTTGTGGTTAATTTAACTCTTTCGCTAATGCTATATGTAAACAAACATTAGTTAGGTACATGGTATTTACTATAGTGCATTGGTGATGATAATATTAAGGAATTAGAGTTTCGCGTTCAATTTAATAATTATTAAGTAGGTACCAATATAATAATTGTTTTTTTTTACAAATTGACACTTATATCTGATACCTGGTTATCCGTATAAAACTAGGTATGCAATGCATGCTACTAATTGCAAGTGTTGAGCAGAGCAATCTAAGATAGAGCTTCGCTTCGCTCCGCTCAATTAACACTTATACTTATTTTATTTCTGTTTTTCAATTTAAAACCTTATCCATAATAGTTCACGAACATAAATAAATAATTTAAAATACATCGAGTACCTCAAAGAATCAAAGAATCAATTTCATTTATTCAGTTTAGGCACATAAAGAGCACATATGAATGTCAAAATTTTACAATTTTGTCAAGTAATATTATAAAAATACTAAATTAAGTAAGTACATAAATAACCATTAGAAAATGATTCTTTCGCTGGTTCGGTAAGTTGGTTCTCCTGAGAAGAGACCAAGAAGAAGAGAGAAAGAAACTCAGGTATATTATTCATTTTCTTTTTTAATATTGTTTTGTTTACATTGTTACAATTAGTTTATATTGTATTATACGAGTGGCCAACTACTATTTACATAATTAACTACTATTATAAACTTATTAAGAGGCATGTCAACCAAATCCTGAGGAATTTTATTATAAATTTTCATACATTTGCGTACAAACGAATTACCAACTTTATGAAGTCTAATTTTTGTCATTGCCAGTTTATTTTTGTTTCTTGTATTAAAATTATGGTTATCGGATTTTTTTTTTCTCTTCTCTGTACATATAAGATGACCTACTGATTAAACCTAATAGAGAACCTTTCTTTTTATATAGATTTTATAGATTATAATACATTTTCTTTATTTTTCTCTGAAAACATGATCCTTATAAGAAAGTTTTGGTTTCGGTTTCGGTTTCGGCTGAAACTGAGACCGTTGCCGAAATTCGGTTTCGGTTTCGGTTTCGGTCGTAAAAACCAGTTTCGGTCGGACACTAATATATATATATTTTGTTTTATCATTCTCTTATTTTAGAAGTTAGAGGTGGGGGGGACACATTTTACCACTTTGGAAGGGTCTCTCGCGCAAACTATTCGGTTTAGAAAAATATATTAGGTATATAATGATATTAGAAATCTCAATATCATTTTTGATGACCTATCCATAGATATTATTTATTTTCTTTTTAGGGCGCCGTACCCAAAGGGAAATAAAGAACCCTATTACTAAGACTTCACTGTCCGTCTGTCTGTCTGTCACCAGGCTGTATTTCATGAACCGTGACAATTAGTATACCTTGACCCGTGACATAGTAAATAATGTATTTATGTTGCTGTTTTAACAACAAATACTAAAAACCAGAATTAAATTAAATATTTTAGGGTACAACCCATACAACAAACGTGATTTCTTTGCCGTTTTTATTTATTGATCAATAAAAAATATAAATCTAAAACTAAAACATATTTGATTGACTAATAAAAAAATGGTTCATTCGTAACATTAGTTTTATTACAATAATCATCATAGGTTTTAAGATTGCGCTAGGGTTGTCCCTAGCGCAATCTTACGATGGCGTCACTCGCACGGCGGGCAACACAGTCTCGACTCTATAAACGCGTGTTTAAGGTACAATTCTTCTCGTTCTGTGCTGCAGGTGTTATTATTAAAATTTTGTAGGTTAATATAGAGTAGGTATTTTCGCTTTTGTATGGGAGTGATGTATCTGTTACGTAGTAACTATTTATTAATCTGTGGTCCTGGCGACATATAACAAAGTAATTGTCAGGATTCCTGTTAGCATGGCATCGGATGAGTTTGTCGATAACCAATGATATCGCAGAAAATTCCGAACGCGGGACTCAATTTAACTACACATTTTTGAAATTTCCTGGGATATTATTGTATAACGACAAACTCTTCCGAGCGCCATGGTAAGGGAGAGTGACAACACTCATGTCAGTCGTTCGACCGATCAGCGGACTTTAGACACCATGTTGATAGAAACATCTAAATAAAATACTGTGATTATTGCAAATAAATAGGTTTAAAAAGAAATTAATAATATAATTTGATTAAATATTAGATAGAAATTAAAGCGGTGTGTCTAGCCCAAACTAAGCTATAAGCTTGTGCTATGGAATCTAGACAACTGATAAACATTAAGTACTTATATATTTCTAAATAAATACATAATATACATAGAAAACACCCAAACTCCGAAACAAAGATTTGTGGATCACACAAATATTGGATTCGACCCGGTAATCGAACCCGAGACTCCAGAGTCGAAAGCCGATGCACTACCAACCACGCCACCGAAGCAGGTTTTAAAGTAATTTAGAGTGGTTCTATCTAATAACATAATTCTAGCTAACACTGCAGTAAAAATTGAAGTAAGGAGTCGATAACGACTGCCAAATCCGTCGTCGCGTCACATAAAGAGGGTCTTGGTAATTATATGCGACTAGATTTTCTCTCGGTTCCATGTTGCTTTAATTTGTTTTTCAAACACTGAAAATTCAAAAATGTATTAAGCAACCATAATTCATCATAAACTCATAATCATGATCCAACCCAATGAGGATTTATGCTTACAAACCATGCCCATTATAAGGAAAACAAGATTCCGTCACCGCAGGCCCATAACCTAACACAATAGGCCACCGAAATACAAACGGTAAAATTGCAACTACATTCTACATTTGTTAGATATGTCTTTGCTAACATAGAAGATGGTAAGGTGGCATAGCGCCTTACCAGCTTCCTACCATGTTGACATCTAAGCACTCTAACACTTTCGAAGTACTTCTGAATTTGCCGGCGCTGCTGCTGCATTGACTGTAGGCTTCAAACGGGTTAAGTACCCTAACCTAGCACGTGATTACATTTTTGAGTCGCTTGGTGTTGAGAAACTGAGGTTCGAGCGCTCACGCCCTTTATAGAGACATCGCTAAATGTCTGATTGATGCATCTCAGGATCAAAAGGTTACTCCGACGCACAGAGGGGCAGCGTCATATAGGGACATAATATAAATTCAATTTTGAAAAGTGGGTATTTTGATAAAACTAATGATGTTATGATAAACTTGACTATCGAGTGCATTCATTACTACCCTTTATAACAAAATATCAATTTATTTAGTACCAACAAATTGCACTCGAAGTAAGACGTAAAAGAAATTGAGAATATTGCAAATACTTACAATAATTTATTTATAGTGGATCGCGAAACGAATTAACTATGTCTAATATGGAGCATAGTGATAATGGTATGTAGAATATATTGCACTATTAAAACGTTAATATTTAAACCCTACATAGGCTGTATGAAAAAAAAAATTAATAATTTAATTAAAAAAATATTTTATCTATATTATATTTTATATATATATTTTAATCCTGCGAAAAATAGTGCTATTAAGAAATTTAAAATAAGTTTACAGTGTTTTTTTTTTAATATTTTACTTACCATTGCTTTGTCATGGATTTTCGCCGAGTAACGCCTGGTTCCATCCAATATTTAAAAAAATATTATTTAATTATTTTACTTTTATATTAAACAGTAGTTACCCTATTATATACTAGTGAAATATCATAACATCATTAGTTTTATAAAAATACCCACTTTTCAAAATTGAATTTACATCATGTCCCTGTATGACGCTGCCTCCTCCTGGTGTGTTCCAGAGATGCCCGGCAATGGTCGTTAAGGGTGATTTAAAAAAAAAGGACCGAAGGGTTGACTATTTCACTGACCCATAGAATAAGTATCGCCATCCAACGTGGCAACTTAGCCAGCATTCTGGGAAGCTTTCCAATCAGAAATTTTTAAAAGATATTTAGTATATATTTTTTCAGTACATTGTTATGTATTCTTTTCCAGATTAAATTTTATAAAGCCAATATTTCATAAGTATTAATACAAAGTTAATAGACACAATGTACAGACCAACAAACTTGGTGTCTCGTTATTAAACGCTAGCTGTGAGCACATTATCGTAAATTTTCGACACTCGGATAATCTGCTCAGAACATTATGTCTGGAATTAAGTCAAGGAATATTGGCTATAATAATATTTAAATTATACTTTTATTATGAGAATTTCTTTACTAAATGTGTCAAATAAAATTACTTTCTTTGACTGCCACTCAATGCTTAAACATTTGCGATTTTTACACAGAATTCTCGTATAAATTGAGACTTAAATATCTTGAGGTATCAACTTTTGATGAATAGCCTTAATATTAAAGCTTTGGAAATTAAACTAAGAATGTTATAACTTATAAGTGAGTGGTTTCTCTCTTTTAACACGATCTATATTAAGACACTAGCTGTTGCCTGCAGCTCCGCCTGCGTGTTATAGTTTTCTTGATCACCAGTTACTGATTTATTATGTATAGCTGTTGCCCGCAGCTCCGCCTTCGTGGTACTTTAGATCGACATAACTTTTTTATTTATTAACCGATTGAAATAAAACAAACCTTAAATTTTAAGTTGAATAAACTACAACTCCTACCTCGACTACCTCGGTGGCACAATGGTACTATGTACGGACTGCCACACTTGAATTCTCGGGTTCGATTCCCGGGTCTGGTGGATTATGTATAATTCTCTTTAGAATTTTACCCAGATAATTATCCCAGAGTCTGGAACTTGTGCCCGGTAAATGGCAATAGGCTCGCCCCCTATTACATGGGACCTAACATAGCTGGCGAGATGTGGGTGTGTTTGCACACCTCTGCCTACCCCTTCGGGGAAAAAGGCGTGATGCTATGTTATGTTATGTTATGTTATGTTATGTTATGTTATGTTATGTTATGTTATGTTATAAGCTACAACACATTACCGCATTCAAATCGGTTAAGCCGTTTCTGAGATTAGCGTTTTCAAACATTCAGACAAACAGACAAACAGATAAACAGACAAACAGACAAAAATTCTAAAAACCATTGTTTTGGGTACTATTGCGTTAATAAAGCCCCCCTACATATTTCTCTATTACAGCTTCGATGTATTTAATGACCACATCGACCACTAACAATTGTATTATATTGATTGATTAAAAGTCGTGTCTCTTTACATTTAAAACAAACAATAAGTAGATAGGTACCTAAATTAAAAAAAAAATTAAAAAAAAACCTAAATATGGGTGATATAACAAAAAGAAACGCAAAACAGATATATTTTACGAGTATACTGACTTCAAAAAGTAGGAAGGTTCCTCAATTTAACTCTATTTTTGTACGTTTGTTACCTCATATCTTTCGACTGGGTTAAACGATTTTGAATTTTAGAGATTTCGAAACGATAATCTCTTATACAAGTCATGTCCGTCCGTGAACAACTTTCAACTCGAGAACGGTAAGAGCTAGAGACTCAGTGTAAACGCCAATCGACTTAGCATAGTCGAAAACCCCCTGAAATGAATTTGACCTTGTACCTCTGATGTCAAGGTCAAGGTCAAAACGAGGTCAAATCGAGAACGGTAATAGTTAGAGACTCAAGACCAGCTGCAATCAACTCAGCATGGTCAAAGACCTCTAAAATGAACTTGACCTTTGACCTCTGATCTCAAGGTCAAGGTCAAATTAAATAATGTTGAACTTCATGTGATGTGACATTTTTTAGATTTTATGAAAAAACTATCGAAACCTCTAAAATAGATGGCAAATTTTTGCCATATTTTAACTTGTTTTTAATGAACTACTGCTTTCCGTTTGGACAAATATTAATTTGGTTAAACTTCGACATGTTTTCATTCATGTCTGTTTGTACATGACAACACGGATTTTGTGTCGCTGACTAAGATCAAAATTAATATAGGCTTCATGTAAATCAGATCACAAAAAAAACCGGCCAAGTGCGTGTCGGGCCACGCATAAAATAGGGTTCGTTAGTCACCCATATTAGCATCTATATATTATAACTCCTGATTTTAGAGGGGGAGTGTTTTACCACAAAGATGAGCTATAAAGTTGAATATGTCGCAAAGGAATACTTAAATCAAAAAGTCGTTTTAGCAACCTCTCAATGCTTTTAAAAGACTTGTCTCATGATACCCTACACTTCGGGGTAGACGGTAGATAAAAAAAACAAATTCTGGTAACGTGAAGGGGAGGTACCCCAAAAAAAGTTTTTTCATAATTTTCTTTTAGCACTTTGTCAATGTAGTAAATACATATATCCATGCGAAGTTTCATGTTTTTAGCGTTTAGGAGAAAAGCCGAGGACAGACGGTCGGACAGACATGACAAAACTATAAGGGTTCCGAAACTTGAACTACGGAACCCTAAAAATACGAATAAATCACAATAGTATGACAAAACATAAGACTATTAATCCAAAGTAGTCCGAACTGAGTTAAGCGCATAACAATGGAATCAAATCATAGACCACCAACTAACAGGACTTGTTACTTCGACATTATTATAGTGTGCTTAGTTTAAAAGCATTGTGATGTCATTAATTAACTGTGGTGCGATCATCGAGCTCATAGAGTTCAACCCTCTATTTCACGCCATATATCGTTTGATCAATACAATAATTTACTTAGTGAAATCATTTTACACAGTATTACTAAAACTCAGAAGTTACAAGGTGGAAAACATTTTTCAATAAAGTCACAGTCAGATGGACAGACAAAATATATCACGCTATTTCAAAATCAAAATCAAAATATCTTTATTCATGTAGGTCACAAAGTAACACTTATGAACGTCAAAAAAAGAAAATGCTTCTACATTTACATTTACCGCCAGATTCGCAAGGCAATAGGTAGAGCCTGTGAGGAAAGAACCTGGCCAGAAAAATTTTAATGTAATGATGTAATGTAACGTGAAAAATTCAATTTTCCCGGAGAACCCGAAGCACTTCTGCCTAACCAGTTAAAGTCACATACACCCACATATCACGCTTATATCCCCGCAGGGGTAGGCAGAGGTGCATTACACATCCACAATTTGCCAGTATTTTTAGGCCCACGTAATAGGGGTTAAGCCTGTTGCCTTCACCGGGCACACATTTAATGGGTTATGTCCAAAACGGCCGAATGAATTTATAAAAAGTCTCGGCGTCTCGGATTTATATCCGAAATGGTAAATAAATTTACAAAGTTATCTGTTATGTGGATCTCAATAATTACGCCTACACTTAACCAGACAATTTGCTGGCACTACGTAATAGAAGGCAATCTATTGCCATCCATTTCTGAGAAATTTGCCAAAGCCTCATCCAATCTGTCAGCAGGTGTACCGCGCACAGGTTTATTTATTTATTTATTTACACATAATAGATTACAACTGAAAAAATACAGAAAATACAAATCAGAAAGATTGGAATCCATGTTGCATTCCAAAAGAATGTGTATCCAACAGAAGTAACATTAAGAAGTTGATATATAAACATACGAGTATAAAGTAGGTATACAATTTTGACAAATAGGATGATGGGGTTTCAAACCACAATACTTTGATTTAAAAACTGTTTTACAATTATTACAAATAAAAGCAGTTTAGGTACAAAGACATCGAAGGCTGGGTTATCCCTGGCGATTACGTTGCACTTACACTTGGTTAGGATGACTTCACACTTTTGCACAAGAGATTTTAAAAGGCGCGTTTGAAATGTGTCGAAGTAGATCAAAATAATTGTTCATACGGCATCAGATTTCAATCGAGATGGTTTTTCCGCGCATTGTTATATTTTAAGCCTTGGGCGTTGACCGTAAAGATAAATTTCCCACTCAACACCCAGATGCCGTTAAAAATACGTCGCGGTTTTTTAACGCCCGTGCGAACGCTGGAGATGGAGGTAGAGACCCTTAGCATCCACTTACATGTTTTGTACAACAAATCATGCCTCTAACACCAATGCATCCATTTTCACAAAAGCCAGCGACAATGAAGCTACAAAATTAACTTTCCAAACAACCCTTTATAAGAGGGTGACCTAGGTTCCCTAGGGAATGGGGTTGCAACAGCACAATGGGCCCCCTTTATAAAGAACTGTGCATGACTTTTTAATGACCGCTTTTGAACGCCAACAAATAAAGTGATTAACATGTTATATGGCTGGTAGTCGTTTGAGTACTGCGCTTTTACCAAACAATTCAAAAGTATGGATTAATACAATATACATACAAATACCTACATAATTTTTTTAACTGGCCCTATTTCTGCTACATTTATATCCGTAACAGCGCACATATGCGTTGTCTACAGAATTCATCCAATCAAATCAGATGATTGTGTTTATCTTGACCGGTAGTTTAGGAAACGTTCGTTAGAAGATATTGTTATCTATTATACTTGTTAATGTTTCCCTTCTATGCATAAACTAGAGGATTTTTTCCGAAAGGATTTTCCGAAAACTTTGCTTTATCTAGCAAAGAGCAGATGCACTATGTGCTGTTAAGGCTGATTTGGGTCCCGGAGACCTTGGTGACATTGCAATATTGTTAGAATATAAACATAATAAATATAGTCAACTTGTCACACAGTAAAAAATTTGGCAAAGAGGTGCACCTAGGAGTTCTTGTCCAACAGTAAAAAAAATATATATATTAAGACTGTTAAGTGCTTCTTCTGTATTTGATAGTACAATGCATATGACTTCGGCTCAACTCATCTGCAATAGCGGTCTAGCGAACTATCGAATCAAAATAGTGCCTGCATAGACCTTAAAGTAAGAGAAAGAAGTGACGCTAATAATTAAAGAGCAAGCAAGTTACTGAGCTTTCATGTACAGGAAATGATATTCCCTCATAAGTATAATACCATCAACTTACAACCTCGTAACAATATTTATAATTGTCTATCAACACACCAAGATGTGCAATAATTCTGTAGACAAAGTTCCCCTTAGCTCGTGGAGACAGGAAAGTTTCTGTTCTCCCACTCTCCCACCTCCCCTAGAACAGGGTCCCAATAATTCAGCGACATCGCTACCCCGAAGTTTGCATGGTATCAACACAAGGTGTATTGTCGTTTATGGTGCAAGTCATAAGCTGTTGATAGCTTGCTGCTGTTGCAAATGACCGCATCATCTTGTGTTCGGTAAAATCTTTCGCTGGTTTATTTCCTTTTGCTAGTTGAATGGCTCTATCGCTCACCAGCAATTCTGTTATTGTCAATATGGAATATGATAGTTATAGGTCATGTTATGTTATATTATAATGCTATTTGCGACGTTATCTTTAATTAATAAAAATAAGTGACTGATATTGATTCTCTTTTCTCTTGCAACTTTTTTAAAAAGTGTGTATAATATATAATTTTGGTAAAAAATATTATCAAAATATATAGTATGATTGTATAAATTAATTTGGTAAGTACTCGTAGTATAATACTGGTGTACTATTACTGCACTACACAGTTGTAACTTTGTTCATCAATATTGCTATAGTCATTTCCCATGGTCGCATAGGAAGCATGGCTGTTCTCTCTGAGACAGTCTTGAGAATGCCTCGTGTATAAGTGAAACATATGTCAACGTTTTAATGTCTTCTATTTTAGCGAAAATAATGCTATTATTTGAAAAAGTTTGAACATCATACTTACCTACCATTGCTTTGTCATGAACTTTCGCCAGGTAACGCCTGATTCTATCCAATATTTGAGCATGGTTATTGCCAGTCCCGGAAACGTTGGCTATTTATAGGAAGGATTAATATTTAATAATACTCGTATTATTATACGAGTACTAGCAATACATTTTTAATTCTATTTTCAAATATTCTAACTAGGTAACACGGTGGCAGCTACACCATCCTAGATCTCGTTAGCTAGTTAATTTAATCTGATATCTGCTAAATACACAAATCTAATCGCTATAAGCTTGTGTATTAGCACGTTTGCTGGCAGCCTTGCTCAACACGAACGTAAATCCGGCACGCGTGTCGCTCAGTTCGTAACTTGTGCTTGAAGTGTCCGAGATTAACTCTCGACACCACAACATAATGTTCAATATTATCTCTTTGTCTTTTTATTATAAATAGGTACCTAGTTATTTTATGAACAGACTTTCAAAAAAGAAGGAGGTTGTCTATTTGACTTAATTTGTTTTGTTTGTTACTTACCTCATATCTTTGGTAAAATGAAACGATGAAACGATGAATGAAAAAAAGATCCCAATTTTGAATTTTGATCCCAATTTTCAATTTGATCCCATTCCAATAATTTGAAATCGGTTTTTGTGTCAATATTTGACGTGTTTTATCCATCTCGAAGCATCTCTTCTAGAAATGCTCTTCTGGTACAGAGGTACATCTTTCCTATTCTGCTACATCTGCGTATCAGTCTTGCCATACTGTCACTTGAGCCGATTCCTCGGTGGCAAAGCATATGCTCTAGACTTTTAGTAAGTTTTACAATGAGTTTTTACTGGAATTCAAGATTGGACGTAGGAACATATTCAACCAATCACGCCTTCTCCGTAGGCATAGGCGGCTTTCTACTTGCCACAAAGGATTTTTTTACATTACACATTAGTATATTTACTTTCATATTAATGTTTAATGCATACTAGCTGGTTAGGGACACTTTTTAAGCACTCCTATTTCCAGACTACTCCAATTTGATCACATTACTATTAGGTCAACCTTGATCAGCCATCACCAGCCTGTCCATCCACACTTACTTCATGTAACTGGGTCGTCAATCTCCTTGCATCCGTTCTCTCACCTTGACTAAACCATCTAAGCATCTCTTTTCAAGTTTCAGAACCTAAAAACAAAGCGTCCCCCCCCCCCTCTAAAATATAAACAGCTGGCTCGAAAAAATCTGAAAATATTTTTTTGGATGGAAATCTATAACGGATTAGATAACTTCGTTTGTTGAGAAGTTATTTGGGTTCTAATATGGGTGACTACGGAACCCTATTCTATGCGTGGCCCGAAACGTGCTTGGCCGGTTTTTTATAATGTCACTATATCTGAAATACTGCAACGTTTCCGCAGGAAAACTTATTTGTAAATAAACGATAGCTAACATGAAGAGAATGAGTAAACAGGAATGCACCTGCCAGGTAATAACTAAATATGAACAAAGTTCGAGGCATCATGGCAGCCAAACAAACAGCAGGTGTATTCCCTAGTGATCTGGAGGATAGATACGAGTACATATCTACACAAACTGGTGTATTTGTACATTGATCTGTCAGTATTGTTCGTTTACTTTTTATTTCAAAAAGGATGCAGTTTTTTCGGGTCTCCAGGATCAATCCCTGAAGCTCTGCACAACATGCGGGGCCTGCTGGCATTAATGGAGGAGATCGGTTGGCTCGAATGAGAGAGTCCCAGACCCACACGCAAAACCCGCGCGCTAGAAGTGGAGTACTAGTACAAGGATGCAGTTTTATGAAAGTGTTTTAATCGTGTTTTCACATGAAGTACAGTGAGGATATAATTATTTTCTATAGTGCCCGGTAATGGCAATAGGCTTGCCTCCTATTACGTAGGACCAACGAAATTTCTGGCAAAATATAAGTGTGTAATGCACCTTTATCTACCGTTTCGGGGATATAGGCTTGTCTGTCTGTTTATGACAATTGCATACTTGTTAATTAGATCAATAGGGTAGTGGAAAAAAAGCACAAGAAAACTAATGGTTGGTCAATTGTTGTGGAGATCTAACTGAATTCACACAACCTACAACAAATAATGCCGGAAGAAATGCATAGTGGCTTCATGCCATTATGCATTTCTTCCATTCAAACTCACACATGCACACAACATTTCAATTCAGTTGACTAAACAGCTTCAATATTCAAGAATCGATTTTTAAAATCAATTTAAAAGTAATCACATTATCATATCATTTACATGAACACACACATTATCATAGTTCAATGGATAATTTCCGTTGACCTGCGAACGAGACATGGAATCCAGGGTATCAATCCTAGAGATTTATTACTCTATCCACGTCCCATTCCCGCTTGGACAGTTTTTGTCACACGAGGACCATTTCCCCGGGATCCAGTTGAAATATAAGGGTCCTCGGTAGGTAGAAAATTGGATATTAGTCAGTGATTTACATGTGTTAGATATTTTTTATTCGAAGGTGAAGATTTATTTCGATTAGCCAGGGTTATACCTTTAGCAAGTAAACTTGGGTCTGAAAGGTTTAAGTTGGTAATATTTTTTGTCTTTGACGGTTTTATATTACTGTGATCCGCGGGAAACCTTTTGAACATTAAATACTACCTGAACGTCTTTACTACAAGTATGTGCTGCTATCAAAACCAGCAAACAAACGTATGTTAAAAAAAAAATGTCTGACTTCGAATCATAAAAATATGTCACAACATTAGTGTTTATCTCTCGGCCCAAGTCCGCGGCCGCACTTACGTCCATTGCCAAGCGCATGTGGTTAGCACTAGGAAGAATTTACAGTGGCGTCCGGCAGAATTTAGCCACCTGTGTTGGTCGGGTTTTACCCCGCATCTTTGAGGGGGGTGAAGCCCTACAGCACGTAGCACTTATAGCCTGCTTCTGTAAAGACAGTGGGGTGCTAGCCGGTCGACCTCAGGCCCCGATTGGAGGTCGATGGTCCTGCGCGTCTTCTTTCATGACCTGACTAGAGTTTTATACAAAAATAAATGATACCCTAATACTAAATAGACCAAAAAGGATCTATATAATCTAGGTATCATAATAATAATTATAGTACTTATTCTAGTAACTATCAACAATGGCAAGCAACCCGAATCGTTATTAGTTATTACATTTATATCGATATTATATAATAACATCGCGTTATTGCAGTTTTTTCCTCTGTCATCACCATAACGGCTTATCCCTATCTGTGTAATTTGATGGAAAATTGAAACGTTCGTATTTATCGATAGTTTAGCTCTTATTGTCAATATCTGAAAGGCTTAAGAAAGAAAATGTAGATTGAAGGTGAAATTGTTTATATTTCATATCTGCAGAGTTCCTTCGGAATTGCAGACAATGTTATCGGCTTATAGGATACAATTTTTTTCTTTTACTTTTTTCTTTTTCCGTTTATTTGTTTATTTCAGTCTACCCGCCACTGTAACTAGGTCGCCGCAGTCGCGAAACGTACCGTTACGCTGCAGCATATATTTGAGCGAAACGAGTTTAAATTCAAAATTCTGGCATCGTAATAACCTGGGTAATTCTGTAAGCTATTGATGAGTGCAAGAAAATCCGAAATCGGCCGAGTATTCGCCGAGAAACAATTTAACATAAATCGTTTGAAAAATAATTTGAGTCACCCGTTGAGAGCTCCGCTCGCCTTCGGCTCGCTTCGCTCAATAAATTAAATCAACATCAAAATCTCCAAGGCACAAGTCATACACACCGTCACGCGGTGCACAGGCTGACAGATGAATGAGGCTCTATCTAAAATACCCAAAGCAGGCCTATGTCACTCGCCTAACAATCGCAAAAAAATACGTGACGTCAGCTACAACTTGAAGTTGTAAGTCAGTAAGGGTTGTCTCTTGTTTGTGACACGACATGGACCATAGAGTTGATATTGAGGCATTAACGTCATAATTATTAGTCAAATTATGCTGGTATATATTTTACTTTACTGACAACCCTAATGTTCGAATTATGTTCTCTGTAAACAAAAGAATGTGCTTTAATTAACGTCGGAGTGCAAGTTCTGTATGTAAGTACTATTCCCTATTCTGTGCCCAAATTGCCTGTGGTGTGCCTCCTTTGGAGGTAAAGAAGTGTTTTGTTAGGACCATGCAGTGATGTTATAGGAATCGAATTAGATAGTTTGAGACCTATACGCGTTAAAGATTTCCTTCGCCTCGTCTCCGTCTAGCAATGTACCAGTTCCTTACATTAATTTGCTCGAAATACGTATTCATATTTCTCCATACATTTCACACAGTTCCCTGGCGTTACCGCTAGGGGCGCTGGTGTGAAATGTTTGGGGAATTCGAAAAATTCTTCATATAACTCTTTGTTTTATTATATATCTTGACAACCAGCCATTATATAGCGAAATTATTGTAAAGAAAATTATAATAATAACTTTATATTCTCGAATGTTCGCTTATACAGCCTTAATTAACTTTGTGAGGCCCCCAAGAAAAACCTGCAGATGACAAGTTTAATTTGCAAGGTGCTAATTAGTGACTTTCACGTTTTTATTTCTGGTCCAAGGAGTTTTGTAAACTTGGAATTAATTATTTCAACCTTCTCACTTTGATTGTTCTGTTAGAAAATGTTTTGAAAACTCAGTTTACGGTTATGGATTTTGTATTGGAGATTTCATAAAGAGGTACAATATTATTGAGAAACTAGCTGATGCTTACGGTGTCACCTGCGTGGAATTGTTTTCTGATTCCCAATTACCATGGGAACACATTCCCGGGAAAAGCATAACCCTCTTTACCTAAGCTATCTGCATTTGAAAGTGCAGAGTGCTTAAACTCCAGTGGGAGATTGAAATTATAATACTACTAGACGTTGCCTGCAGCTTGGAATAATTTTAAAGTTTCATATTTTCTTCTCCGTTTCCGTAACTATCCCTATGTCAATTTTCATCGAAATCCGTTCAGTGGTTTGACCGACACACTTTTGGATTATAATGTTAGTTAGGAATATACAATGCAATCTCGTTCCAAAACCTTAAGCACTGTTATGTCAAAAGAAAACGCTATTATTTAAAATAATTTAACTTAAAAATTCGGCCAAGTGCGAGTCGGACTCGTGCACAAAGGGTTCCGTACCAAAACGGCATAGAAATCATGTTTGATGTATGGGAGCCCCCTTAAATATTTATTATATTCTGTTTTTTTTTCAATTATTAACATTTAAACATGGAGCAAATGGCGGCCTATCGCTAAAAACGACAGACAATGCTATTGTGGACGACATCGCCCACTTCTTGAGCTGTTGTATTAACTTAAAAATATCTTTTTTTTAAGTAAATACAAATAAATATTTTGAGGGGCTCGTGGTCTAGTGGTAACCGACAATGTTAACACATTGCAAAGGTTAAGCAACATCGAGTCAGGACGGTTTTAGGATGGGTGACCATTTCTTAAGACACTGAGACCCCTCCGTGCCTCGGAGAGCACGTTAAGCCGTCGGTCCCGGTTGCCATACAAACATCTATGGCAGTCGTTAGGGGTAGTTGGAGCCCTAAATCAAAAATCCGACCGGTCTAACTACAGAACTTCGATGTCGCCCATGGGTTGTGGAGGTCAGATGGCAGTCGCTTTACGGAAAATATTGATGTTCAGCCGAATGGCAGTTAGACAGGAAAGCCGACCCCAACTTTAGTTGGGAAAAGGCTCGGTGAATAATGATGATGACAAATAAATATTTTTGGAAATTCTCTCACAACGTCATCTAGCCCAAATTAAGCTAATATATGCCTGTGTTATGAGATCTAGACGACTGATAAACATACCTATATATTTCTAAATACATATACATATTATACATAGAAAATACCCAAACTCCGAACAAACATTTGTGGATAACACAAATAATTTGATTCGACCCGGAATCGAACCTGGGACCTGAGGGGCAGCAGTCGCATACTCATGCCACTGAGCCACCGAGGCAGTCTATTTCTGTATAAGACAATTTGTTTGTTTTTTTTTTGTATAAAGGCAACATAAATACATCATCTGTAAAAATTTCAACTTTCTTACTATCTCACGGTTTATGAGATACAGCCCAAGACAGACGGACAGCGAAGTCTCAGTAATAGGGTTCCCGTTTTACCCTTTGGGTAGGAAACCCTAAAAAGGGATATCTTTGTAATAAAATATTCAATTACTTAAATAATGTAATCATTCGAGTACTAGTTATAAATCAAAACTCATGATAGATTGAATACTGATTGGCTCATCATCTAGTGACAGATGGCTTTCGAACTCCTTCATAATTTCTACCACAAACAACCTTTAACCCTTACGTTTGAACTATAGAGTTCACTATACAATGATAAAAAGCTTTGCAAACGTATAATGATAGGGTTGCGGTTCCAATGATAAATTCATTCTAAATTGATATTGAATCGATTGATTTGGAAAAGTTCGAAAACGTGGATTGTGAGATTCTAATGACAGTATAAAGGTACGGGCTAACTTGTCCTTCACATGCGACGTATGACACTTATTATGACATCTGAAGCGGATCTGGCCTATACAATTTGTATGGTAACAAAAAGACTGGTCACTCACTATGCTGTCTTACGCGGTACCGCGACAGATTCGCGTGTTCCCATGCTAACCCACGCGTACGACGCTGTCACACTCGTTTAAAGTGTCATAGTGCGTAGATAACGTAAAAATCAGACGTCGTAAGACGTAGGAACAGTGTGTCGCTGTTTCACACGTTGCGTGGCATACGATAGGTACGTCGCGTCGTATATGAAGGACCAGTGTCTTTCGAGCTTCATACTTGAGTTAAGTTTTGAATGTTGCAGGACTTGTGAAGAGTAGTGATTTTCTTTGGACTTTGTTTTTATCGCTTTAATGGTAAGACCGACTTCAAAAGCTACATCTACTTGGAATATAAGATTTGTCTTGCAGTTTTGTACGAGTATCTAATATAAAGCAGGAATTTATTCCCCGACATAATTTTTACCAAAAATTAGTACCCAAATTTTCAATAGAAAACTTAACTAAGCAATTGAACTTAACAAAAATCGGTCAAGTGCGAGTTGGACACGCACTTGACAAAGGGTTCCGCGACTAAACGGCAAAAAAATTACGTTTGTTGTATGGGAACCTCCTTAAATATATATATATTTTTTAGTATTTGTTGTTATAGCGGCAACTGAAATGCATCTGTGAAAATTTCAACTTTCTAACTATCGCGGTTCACGAGATACAGCCTGGTGACATATGGATGGACGGACGGACATCGGAGTTTCATTATTAGGCTTAAACATGATGTAATCCGTTCCTTATTCCACCTAGGTACCAGACCAGGTGTTACATAGGTCGTAGGCGTCGTTTAGACCAATTACATCTATAAATAGAGCAAAAAACCTACTAAATCATCTGAAATATTACAAGAAACATTTCTCTTTGCCCCGGGGTCAAAGAAACAAATAATGTCATGTCGCACGGTTATTTCCCTCGGGGTAACCACTCATAAGACGCCCGGTTTACCGCTATTTGTGAGCGAGGTGTCTTAGAAACTGCATGTCGTAAATGTGAAATGTCTTTAAAGTGTTGGAGGTTAGGGAATAAGTCTTTATGTATGTATATATTCCTATTCTATGTTTTTCATACAATTTTCAACCGCCCACGTCATCCACACCTTGAGCAGTTCACTTGCTAACCAACGGACGAATCTCTAGCAAATATACTTCATGGAAACTTTTTATATGAGGGTTAACTAATTGGCGAAAATGGACTAAAACTTCGGGGATAAAGACGTGGTGTATATTTGTGTTTTAAACCCTGTAAACGCATCCACAAAACAAAACCACGTTTTTATCCCATAAATACCTACCTCTTCTCTACACCACCAGTGGTATCCCAGAACTATTTGTGGTATACCCTTTATTTATTTATTAGTCAGATTGGGGATCACAGAGGCGCCCGGCAACGGACGTGAGAGAGGCTGCTTCTTTGGGCCGCGGAATTATAAAGAAAATAGATCACCGGTACATAAGATGTTAATATTATAATAACGGTCGGCAGTGTCCCACCATTAAGGCATACAATATTAAGTTTTATAACTACCTATTCAAGTATGACAATATTCTAATTCTCAATAAAATCAAAATATTACAATATTATGTCAGTAAAATAATAAAATGGACTAGGACTAGGGCTTTAAAATAAGAATTTAAAATGTCAATTAGGTAACAATCATAGAACACTGATAAACAATTTAAATAAGTATGACAATATTCTCAATCAAACAAAATCTGAAAATGTCAATAAAATAAAATAGTAAAATGACATTCAACCACAGTCCACCTTGCACCTGTCACTGTTGATCCCACGTAATAGGTGGCGAGCCTATTACCGTTTCCGAGCACTGAGTAAGTATTCTTGCCAAAGCTGTTAAGTATTTATAATATTTAAGGCCGATACAGCAGCAGCATTTATAATGTTTAAGGCCGATACAGTAGCAGCGCCGGCACATCCAGATGTGCTTGAAGGTGTTAGAGTGCTCAGCGGCACATCCAGATGTGCTTGAAGGATACCTCATACCAAAGGCCTTCCCATCTTCCAAGGTAGCAAAGACATACTTACTACGATTTCCGTGGCTTCGTGCTAGCATATTTGGCTTATGTATGGCTGAAGGGGGTGGAAAAAGCCGACGAATTGAGTGTCCCTGTGATTATCAACATTATTAAGTCGTTTAGAATCGATTGCCGAGGTAGGTATATGACCTGTGCTTCTGCTGTAAGGAAACCCTTGATGTCCTAGACAGCCGACTGATTCTCCACAATTTTATGTTAGGTGTAACATACCGAAAAATTCCTTATTGGTAGCGATCACCTTATAATCAAGATTATGAAGATAATTATAACACAAAATTATCATCATCTTTAAATAGCATAACATAACCTTCTATGGGAAACGCTTACTAGAGAACGTAAGAGAAATAATTTTCTAAAAATTTCAAAGACGTTATTTTATTTTATTTTTATTTTACGTTACGTTCGTTACTATTCGTATAAATACGAGTATTTAAAAAGCTAATATCGGGAATAAAACGTTAAAACAATGGCAGAATACGTAGGTACGTACGCCATGCTCGAGGATCTCATAAAAAATACATATTTATGAATGATCTGTTCCTTGCAAGTCTTCCAGTTTCATACCAGTATTGTTCGGACATTTCATAATTTAAAAAAAAAACTCTGTCAATATGATTGATTAGGATTGTGTATTTATAGGGATGCCTGTGATTGGCTGATTTGATTTCCGAAAAGACGTTCCAATACTGAATTACCGTCGCATCGGCATGACGTACATTTTGATTCGCTGAATTGAGGGCTCATTAAGTTCATTTGTTAAGAAAATATGTAAAAAGAATTCGTATTTTTGATTTTGTATTTTATCAAATTGTAATTCGTATGTTTTGTGAATAATAAAGATGCTTCAATAGCAAATAGCAAAGGCTATTTACTTTAAGATTATTGTATTAACATTGAAACTGTTTGTCATACTCATCACATCAATAGGTAATTAAGTATGCCAATTAAACCTGGATTGCAGAGATTGTAGGAATGTAACATCAGCTGTGTGTGTTGATAATAGGGTCAGGTTATGACGACCCATCACCTATAGTGGGACGAACAGATCTACCGACGAAATCTGGGTGCGTAATCAATCAATACAAATCTCTTGGCGATATAGGCGGGATTATTTATATTATGCATTTAATACGAATATTTCCTACCTAATAAGATTGAAAACTTTATAATAAAATGACTCTTTCATTCATAAATATATCACATTGAATCCTTTTTATTTTAGAAATGAGTAGGTAGTGTTCAATAAATTAAAAAAATCCAAAGGATCTTTATAAATTTTCGAGTAATCACTACGTGTTTTGTTTACGCGGAAATAAACGCACATATTGAGCGAAGTTATCCACAAACGATCTGGAATCCACCCAGCGCGTGGGGAAACAATGTTATGAGTGTTGGGCCAGAAAACTACCGAGTAATAAGTGAGTTCAATAAACAAGATACTCACACTACCTCCGACAAGCGTTTCTCCACTAAATAAGTCGCCGATTTCTCTTACAAGTTGTTCAAGGAAATAACCTTTAAACTATGAAACCAATCAAAAATACTCAATCGTGGCGTAATTATCGTAACACTCGCATGATTGGTGGAATAATTGTAATTACTGGTGATTGGAAAGAGTAGCTCTGAGTGTTTACTGCCAGGATCTTCTGTCGCAGGCTCGACTTCTAAAAACTCACAATGTCACTATAGAATTGTAAATACTGTCAGCTTACAAGCAATAACGCAAGACTGACACATTAAATGCTATTTGCTACTGGCGATTGGAAAAAAGTGGCTCTGAGTTTTTATGGTTTTAAGAAGCAAATAGCATTTAATGTGTCTGTAAGCGACGCGACATAGATTTGTAATTTTTATATTTGAATATGTGGGGGTACGTAGTTTTTAATTGAGTCGGCCAGTAACTGCCGCAGCGATCGGCACGAATTTCTAAGCTCTCGCGATAATTTGTTGTAAATCTGTCTCAAAATCAATAAATAGCAAGTAGTGTTCAAATTTGTGTTTGTGCTTCATTTCTATCGAAGACCTGGCCCATATAGTGTCAGTCTTGCGTTATTGCTTGTAAGCTGACAGTATTTACAATTCTACAGTGACATTGTGAGCCTGTAAAAGAAGAACCTGGCAATAAAAACTCAGGGTCACTCTTTTTCAATTATGCGAATGTGATTACAAATTTACGGTTTTTATAATCCTACGGTGAAATCCATACTCTTTATTGTACACCACAACACATATATTCAGGAGAGATACTACAAATAAAGACAGTGGGTACCTTACCAGGGACGCCCGGCCACGGACGTTAGAGCGGCCGCGGCCACGGGCCGCGGAACTAAAAAAAAAAAAAAAAAGTGGGTACCTTACTTACGTCAATTGACTGGAGGCTCTCAGAAGGATAAATGCAGGGCACAGGGAAACCTTGGTCACCTGTGCAGCCAACAAAACATGCTAAATTAAAATGATAAGAAATGGTTGCCGCCGTTTCTGTGGCCATCGTTGAGGAGGAAGTTCACTCTGAATCGAGTTAAGTGAGCACCATGCGTTAACAGTATTAAACTTTTTGTAGCGCCACAGAGCCTGTCAAATTGGGCGTGAACGGCGATGGGTGGCTTTGGACGGGAAGATAATTCGGGTAGATGTGTCATTGTTCTTCACTAATTTCGCTTTACTGCTTTGTATTGAAGTTATTTCTTTGTGCATTTGATCAATTTAGTCTGTTAGAACCCTTTGTAAGTCAATTTTAATCACAAAACTTATAAATGGTTTTTGTGATATTCTGAATTTAATTTTACCGTCAGAGCTGACCGTGTGACTCCAGTGATACATACACGACAGCAAACACGCTTGTAAACGTGGTATTAAACCGAGAGCTTTCTGACTACCACTCGGTTTAAAACTGTGTATTGGATGCTTTAAGTGTCTATCGATAAATCTGGAACGATACATGTAGAAGGTAAACTTGTAGGTTTTAAGTTCAAATTTATGTCCAACTTGACCAGACACGGAATCAACGTTTCTGACGAAATGTGGACGTAATAAATGCTTCTATGTCTTTAGGGATAAAGACGTGATTTCGTGTTTTTTATTATTTTTTTATTTTTAAGTGCTCCTGCGTTCATTGCCGGGCGTCTCTGGTACGCACCAGAAGGTATTTCCAGTGGTACCCGGCGGATTTCGTGTGAACTAAAAACACCCAAACTCCGATTGTATTCAACTGCCACATCCTTTCATTTTAAATCCAACCATAAATCTAATACAGTGGAAAATAATAAAAGGGATTGACATAAATAAGTTTAGCATACTTACTTTTACAGGTTTCGCACGTTTCTTTGTCATCCGTGCTATCATTAAATCTTGGCTAAAATGTTTTATGTGAAATGTTTAATTTATACTAAGGACTATAGGTTGTGTCTTTCACAACCTAAGGTCCTTTCTGATCGGTTCAGTGGTACTCGTATCAAAGAGAGGTAAAATAAGCTAATGGGTGCTAAGGGGCCTTACCGATTTGAGCGAAATGTGAGTGTAATAAGCGCCTCTGTCTACTCCTTCGGTGATAAAGATTTATGTATATGTATGTGTGAGAGAGAGGTAAAAGAATACTAATACTGGAACAGATGCCCCATCCCGAACCGTGGAAATGGAGCCTTTGTTACGGAGACTCATATTAGGTATGACTATTATTTCCTTAGCGACAGTTACGTATTTCTTTTCTTCATGTATTTTTCTTTCTTTCATTTTTTTTTTATTTTTTATAGATGCAGAGTTGATTAACTATCTTTTGACACAGACAGAGTACTTACTCCAATGTAGTATGATTGTTAATTCATAAATTGGATTTTTTTTCCCAAGGCCGCGGCTACGGGTTTAAATTTTTTTAAATTACTATATTGCTGCTACTTTTTATTAAATTCATTCGGCCATTTTGGACATAACCCATGATAATGTGTGTCAGGTGACGGCAATAGGCTTGCCCCCTATTACGTGGGATTAGAAATACTGGCAAGTTGTTGGTGTGTAATGCACCTCTGTCTACCCCTTCGGGGATATAGGCGTGATATGTGTGTGTGTGAGTTACAGAGTTGCAGCAGAACAGCAGAGCAGCATGATGTGGGACGCGCTGGATTGGCACTTATCCCGGTGTTTCTTCGACCAACAGGGCTCTCCTCTGGCCTTTACTACTAAATAGTATCAAAAACATATTTTTAAAGCCATCTATTACTACTTAGACAATAATTTAAACATCCAGCAATATTTAGCTTTAATTTGTTATAAGTATTCAGTTACAGGAACGTAGCTTGTAATTCTTACCAACTGATTTACGAGTCTGCTTTAATTAAATTCTACAACAATTTGTTTTGGAATTGTTTTGATACCAGCTGTTAGATACAATATCTATTTCTAACTCGCTGTTGCTCGCAGATCCGCTCGCGTTTACTAGCGGACGCCTATAGATATACTTAAGAATTCAACCTTACTTAAGAACCACTCTATCTATAAAAGAAACGCATAAATCTATACTTATAATAAATCTGTAGAAGTGAAAATTCTGTACATTGAAGATATCAAAAAAATAAATGGCAGGGCGTGTTACTAGACCGACACCGAACCCAAAAATGTGATTAAAAAAATTTTTGTCTGTCTGTCTGTCTGTTCAGGCATCACGCAAAAACTACTGGTTCGATTACGATGAAACTTGGTATAATTATTCTTTAATATCCTGGGCACCACACTGGGTACTTTTTATCCCGGAAAAGTATATACAATAAAAACAAACTTAATTTTGCGGTTCGATCCCTTGACCCGAGTACTGTACCAACCGCAAATAATAAGTTTGTCGTAGGTTTTTTTTATTTTTTATATTCGGTTCGCCAAATTGACGCCGCCCGCCTGGTGGTAAGTCGTGATGACGTCTAGCGATTGTGGGCCACTCTCACAGCACATACGATAGAGAGTGGCCCTCAACTTGACGACCTACTGATGTGCCTCTTCACGCTCCGCTTAAAGAACCCAGGGTTATATGTGGGAGGAAACACGTGCACAGGCAGGGCGTTCCAGGCCACTATCGTTCGGCAGAAAAACGAACGGTTAAAACGTTCGGTTCTCGCGAACATGCTATGCACTATGTGGGAGTGGCATCTCTGCCCGGCACGCGTGTTCGGGATCGGAAGAAAGAGGGTGGGATCAGATTGAAGAGCTCTTCAGAACAGGTTACGTCACCCGCAGTGGAGTTCACTATTAATGGTTTTTAGAACTTTTGTCTGTTTGTCTGAATGTTTGAACACGCTAATCTCAGAAATGATTTGATTTTTTGATTTGAACTTGCGGTTCGGTTTTCAATCGCTTCATAAATAAAAAAAGTTATGTAGATCTAAAGTAACACGCAGGCGGATCTGCGGGCAACAGCTAGTATCTAATAAAGCTAAATAAATATAGGTTTCTGTATAGTTCGTCTGGTATAAGCGGAGCTTTGCATTTGTGTGAGTGCAGTGTACGTGAACGTATAATGTGAGTTGTTTTACACACAGCCTTTTTTTGCTCTACTTTTCGTGATTACTCACACAAATGCAAAGCTCAGCTTAGGCCTCGCGAACTACATAGGGGCAGACAGACAGCGAGCGACTTTGTTTTCAACCGACTTCCAAAAAAGGAGGAGGTTCCCAATTCGAATGTATGTTTTTTTTTATGTTTGATACCTCATATTTTTGGACTGAGACAACCGATTTTATTTTTTTTTAAATTCAAAGTTACTACTTAGGTATGAAATGGTCCCATTCCGACAACTATTTGGTCCCATTTCGGTAATTTGAAGTCGGTACGTAGTTGTGTAAATTTTTGACGTCTTTAATACAATGCTAAGGCTGTTTGTCCACCGCCGCCGTCACCGGGACGTCACCGAGAACGAGATTATTTCTGGCCGAAATCAAATTGACGTGATGGCGATCGTTTGTCCACCACGACGATCTCGGTTGTTGTTTTTTTATAAATTTTAAGATAGACAAAACAAAAACCGTGCGAAACGGCGCGGTGCGACGGTAGTGTGTGGACAAGAACAAACGTGTTTTGTATTGCCAGAACAACGGCCCGTCCGCGTCATCGGCATCGGCATCGGGTGTGGTGGACACATGGCCATAGTAAATGTATGTATCGCTAAATCGGCGCCGTCATCTCGTTCTCGGTGACGTCCCAGTGACGGTGCCGGTGGACAAACGGCCTAAGAAGTCGCAAAGCACTTCATCGTATTTGCAACATTTTTGTTGCTACTCCGCTTCTATTGATCATAGCGTGATGTTACATAGTCTATGATAGGTACTTGCTAACAATGTAGCTTTTAGATGAAAGAATTTATCAAATTGGTCACTAGACCAAAAAAACTACTAAGTTTCAGAGCCTAATCAAATCATACCTTTTTAAGGTTCCGTAGTTCAAGCTTCGGAACCCTAATAGTTTCGTCATGTCCATCCGTCTGCCTTTCCTAGGCGTTCCTCTCAAACTATGAGTCCTAGAAACATAAAACGTTGCATGGATATGTGTATTTACCACATTGACAAAGTACTAAAAGACTCGAAATACCTGAAAAAAATGATTAAAGTTCACCATAATGAACTTTGAAGGAAAACTATAACGAATTAGATTACTTTGTTGGTGCTGGAGTTATAAAGGCTAATATGGGTGACTACGGAACCCTATTCTATATGTGGCACAGCTTTATAATATTTAGAGAAAAATATCTTACATATTCAATGAGTCTATCTAATCTAGAAAAACTACAAACAATTCTCTTTAACCCCTCAGACAGCGCTTTAAACTTAAAAAAAAAATGGCAGCACTGGCGGGTGGCGGGCGGGTGATGACATCGTGACGTTGTCTTACCATCTCGTAGAAAAAAAGGAATATCTCTACAACCAAACCATATTTTACGATTCTGTAAACGGCAATAGGTTTATTGATATATATTTGATGATCAAGCCCCAAAAAAATTATAATAATGCAAACAAATTATTTATTATAAATTGTCCAAAATTTGGTTAGCTAAATTTCAAGAAGGTTAAAAGAACTTTTGCTTTACAAAGCTTTTAAATATGTATTACAACTTTGTTGAAGAATCAGGAGCCGACAGTTTTAGTCCTAAGATAAACTCTAAGCTCTAAAGCCCTTTGGCTAAAAGACTTTCTCTTGACTTCATATAAATTGACTTTAATTTTAATATTTCAACTTTGGATAACTTTTAACATAGTTGCTATCAAAACGTCACAAGAAAATAAAACACTCGATTAAACATTCACGTTCACGTTGATGTAACGTTGGAGGGGTAGACAAACCTTTTGTTATTTTTCTGTTTTAACTGACTTCAAAAAAGCATGAGGTTCTCAATTAAACAGTTTTTATATGTTTGTTATTTTAAAATTTTAAATTTCAATTTGGTTTTTTTGTCAATATTGAAGTGTGCTTTTGATTATTGTTTCTAGATTACTTCTATTATTTCTAGAACATCTTCGAAACTCAAAAGTCATCAACCGCAATTACTCCTGGTGTCAGACGGACGGAACTCTGGCGAATATTTATAAGGAATGTGGCCAGAAACAGAAACCTGTTCTATTTCGGTTTATTGTAAAGAACATTATTCTGACACTTTTGTCAATTTTTTTTGTCAATCGACTATCAGGAATTGAGGGCAGAACGATTAGATTTTTTTTTGAAAATTTACGTATCTCTGTTTGGAATATAAACGTCACATTGATAGTTAAATACTAAAGATACATAAACGTTCAATTGAGCAATTTTAGCCGACTTCCAAAAAAGGAGGAGTATTTGGTCCCATACCGACAACTATTTGGTGCTATTTCGGTAGTTTGAAGTCGGTTGCTGTGTCAATTTTTGACGTGTATTTTAGCGTTTTAAGAATAAGTATGGGGGTAAATATAGCCCATTATAATATATTCTGCAATCATAATGGCTTACGTACGTTGACACTCTTATTTCTGAAACAAATTCATTTTAATAATGGCCAATGATTAAAGCCTTGTACCCACTGTTCAAAGTAACGTGTCCTACGTTACTTTTATCGATTCAAGGTTTCAGAACACTTTTCTACCATTATAGTACAATACATTGCATATATCGAGGGGGGAGGAGCTCGTGGTCTAGCGGTAACCGACAATACTACTAGTCAGGCTGGTCTTAGGATGGGTGGCCATTTCTTAGGACACTGAGACCCCTCCGTGCCTCCGAGAGCACGTTAAGCCGTCGGTCCCGGTTGTTATACGAACATCTATGGCAGTCGTTAGGGGTAGTTGGAGCCCTAAATCAAAAATCCGATCGGTCTTCTTCGATATCGCCCATGGGTTTTGGAGGTCATATGGCAGTCGCTTCACAGAAACTATCGAAGAAAGTCGACCCCAAATGAATTGGGAAAAGGCTCAGTGAATGATAACATTGCATATATCGGCCGACCTTGAGCTAAATTTATTAAGAGTGCAAAAATATATCTTTTTACAAAGAGCAGGGTTAACATTATTGTAATAAATAACCGCATATATGCATGATAACACGAATGATATTATGCAATAAGTATGACAAATGTTAACCCGGTGTAGTGCCAAGTAGGGTGGCGTGGCACACTGTGACACTTTTACTCACCGAAACGGGGTATAACCCAAAGCCTGAAGATGTAGAATGACACCTGACCCCTTTTGGAAAAGGTCGCAAGGGTGACTAATTTTCGCTGGCGCCCTGGGGTTCTCATTTCGATGGTATATCTACCTGGGGCGTCCGGCAATGAGATTTAGGCTGAGATTATCAAACAAAACCTCAGAACTTATTACTATCTAATAATTATCACTACACTCTCCGAATTACAATAATTATATTTAACGACGGTTAAACGCCCACTTATCTCCTGTATGTTTCCAAGTAGAGAACTGTTTGATTTGACAAATTGCATCTTTTGTTGTCAACGAACTGTCGATAACTCCTCCTATTTGTACAGGCGTCACACCAGTTAAACGGTTCTTTTCTTAACAACAGTTTTTGAGATGTCATGTTTTTACTTTAAGAAAAGAAGATTATATTTTTACTACCTACTAACCTAGAAGGAGGACAATTGCTAATCAAAGAATATAGATAGACCATAGACTAGGGGCGCCCCCCCCCCATCAAAACAATACTCACGATGAAAAACCAGTATTAAATCAAGGAACACTTGTGCCAAGTTTTGTAAAGATCGGATAAAAACTGTGGCTGCTAGCCCGGAACACACAGACAGACGGACGGATGAAAGCAAACTGGTCCAATCTCGATATGCTTGGCTCGCTCGGGTAATTAAATTTCAGTATTTTTTTTCACAAAATGTCGTATTAGTAACACTAGGTAATGTACCTGAACCATGAACTAACTCATCGCATTATGCGCAGTTTATAGAATCAATTAAGTCCCTCTTTATAAGACCTACTTATCCTTATTGCTCACAAAGCAACCGCATTTCGGACCTGCGCTGCGATTGTTGTTACTCATTTACTACGTAATATGACGTTTAACATTTTTATCGATACTTAACTACAAATATAATGTTTGAGTGTTTCATAGTTCGTCCCAGAAATGAAACTTTGCATGGATATTATTACCTCAACAAAGTAAAAAAATTGTTTGGGTATCCCAGCTAAAGCTGCAGCAATTGTGATATTTATGAAACGCTTTCAATCTTCAAAGAAGAAGAAAATTATTAGTTTAAAAAACCTACTAAGTGCGAATCGGACTCCCGCAAAAATAATTCCGTACCAAAAAGAAAAAAATCACGTTTGTGGTATGGGAGCCCCTTTAAATATTTATTATATTCTGTTTTTTGGTATTCGTTGTTATAGAGACAACAGAAATACATCATCTGTGAAAATTTCAACTTTCTAACTGTCACGGTTCATGAGACCGCGTAAAACAGACGGACGGACGGACGGGAGGACAGCAAATCTCAGTAATAGGGTTCCCGCTTTACCCTTTGGGCAGGTCTGTCGCTCGCCTAACAATCGCAAAAAAATACGTGACGACAGCGACAACTTGAAGTTGTAAGTCAGTAAGGGTTGTCTCTTGTTTGTGATACGGCATAACGTCATAATTATTGATCAAATTATGCTGGCACTTTTCTGACAACCCTAACGTTTGAATTATGTTCTCTGTAAACAAAAGAATGTGCTTTAATTAACATCGGAGTGTAAGTTTTGTATGTAAGTACTATTACCTATTCTGTGCTTTGGTGTAGATCTTCTTGACAAATCACCTATACAAACAATCTTGACAATATTACTAGGTATGCAATGCATTCTGCTGTTGCAATAATTGAGCTGAGTTTGTCGATCCAGGTCGAACTCCTAAACGACTGGACCGATCTTTATGAATTCAGATATATGCACTCACGGTGATGGTCACTATGACCGTGCCAAATTTCAAAAAGATCGGTCCAGTGGTTTAGGAGGAGTTCGATCACGAACGAAATATACGAGTCGTCTAAGAAAGAGCTTCGTAAACTCCGCTCAATAATATTTAGAGAAGACAATAGTCTAAGTTATAGTGCAACGACAAAGACAACATCTCTGTTTATTTCCTTGGAGACTTGTCACTGCAACTACAAACAGATGTAAGTGGATTGTCTGTACTCTGCGTGTATTAGTTTGTACTGTGTAATCGGCGACACTATGTCTGACATTGGTCTATTTGTTAGCCTAAGCTAGAATATTAACGAAGTCTTTATTATTATTACAAATTTCGTTTTGAAAAATAAACAAAATATCTCAGGTCATTTGTTTTTACGATTAGAATAAAGATAATGATTGAAATCCTAGTATTATCTAAGTTTACTAATATTATACAGATATAATATTTGAATGTTTTTGAAAGTTTCTTCAGTATTAATGTAGATCCCTGAGTGCTATCTAGGCTACTTATTAGCGCCACTGGAAATACCTTCTGGTGTTACCAGAGACGCCCGCAGCAATGGACATGGGAGGCTACATATTATCCCCGTAAATTGAATTTTTAATCTTAGGCGACAAGTGTAAATCGTTTGTGTGCCAACTCCTCCGAAACGGCTCAACCGATTTTGACCAAATTTGGCATGCTGGTCGACATTATACCCGGGAGTGCATATCTCTGAAATCATGAAAATAAAGCTGACCACGGAGGAATAATCACCGAAAATGTACTGGACATCACCGAAAAACCAGATGATTAAATGGTTGCCATGGAAACACGTGCGTCAACAATGAAAATAGATAATTTTTTCATTCGATTAATTAATTTAAGTGTTCGATTCTGATTCTGATATGTAAAATATTGGATAGAAACAGGCGTTACTTGGCGAAAATCCATGACAAAACAATGGTAAGTAAAATGTTTTAAGAAAAAACTTTTTAAAATTATATAATAGCATTAATTTTTCGCAGAATTATTCTGCGAAAAATTAATGCTGTTTTTTCTTTAAACATTTTACTTACCATTGTTCTGATATGTAATAAAAACATTTGCTCCGCTTAACATTTGCAATAGGCTTGTGTCCACTAAGAATAAATCGGATTGGTGTATGTTTCTTATGACTATTTCCAATGAATAGACAACAAAAAGTAATATAAATTAGTAGACAGAATAAAGATTACTATTATTTTTAGAAAATAAGTTTGGAAAATTAGGCATTCAGTCACGGGACATCAAACACCAATCAGAAAATATGACGTCACAGGATGCGCTCTCACACCATAGAGTAAGTATGTATGAAGAGCTGACTTCTTGTTCAAGTTGTGTCTGTGATTTTGTGTAATTTAATTGTTCGTACGTTTTTATTAATTTACGAATTTTTGTTAATTTTAAAGTCAAATTATTATAAATCTAACAAAAGTAGATTGAACAAAACGCAGTTTTGGCGTATTATTTCGATGTGCATTTCGAGACAACGCTTGAATCAAAATATTGCTAGGCACCTTTATCAAAGTTAAAGGGCTAACTAACACAATTTATCTTTAACTTTTTGGAGGTGTTTAAATTATTTTATCCTTTTTTCAATTGCTTTTTAATCGTCGTGGGTTTTTCAAAATTTTTAATTTTGATTTTTATTTTAACCTTCTTAAAGAGCATAGATATGTAGCGCCTTCTAGTAAGTAGCTGTCGTTACACCTCTTTAAGAACCCTCACTAATCAACTACAAATCCATTCCTAAAAAAAGCCGCATCAAAATTGATTTTCATCACAAATAATGTTAGCTGTAGCGCCCCCTGATGAGTTGTCACCGTAACATCTATCTAGAAACCTGTACCAATCTAACTCAAACCCATAACTGAAAATTGCATAATTTCGGACTACTAGTTTTTGAGAAAATTGGCAACATTGCTTTTCACAAATAATGTTCGCTGCAGCGCCCCCTGCTGAGTTGTCATCGTAACATTTATCTGAGAACTTGCACCAAACCTGAACCCATAACTAAAACTGCATCAAAATCCGACCAGTAGTTTTGGAGAAAAATGGTAACATGTATTTGCACAAACATCCTCTCACCCCAAACCCAAATACCATCTCCGTTCCGTCGTAGGTAAAAAGCTATGCGTGTCCAGTCTATAGTGTATAATCCTTACAAGTGACATGTTCTTGGAATACGTTGAAAGAAACGTGTAAGCGCCATGATATTCACGGCGCTTTTGACCTTTTGGTCGTGAAAAAACTATAACTAATAAGCGATCTTGCGCTTGAATATTTATATTACGATTAGACGACAAATTTATGGCTTAATCGCTGCAGCGAACTTCGTTCGTTTTTTGTTCAGGATAGCTTCGTCAAACACAATACATTATGATTTGTTTCGCAACGTGTGACATCACCCAAGGCGCTATCGTTTTCGTCAATTTAAATACATTTTTTAAATCGCAAAATAAACTATGTGAATGATTGTTTTAAATCAAAATAATACATTTTTGTGACTATATAGATTCAAAACTACAGATTTAATAAATTTTTGAAATTTGGGACAAGCCTATTAGCAGCATGCATTGCATACCTAGTTATTTCAAATATTATAAACTCATATTACAATGTCAAAAATATTCACAGGTCAGTCACATACCATTTAAAAAAATTACCATTATCATAATTCATTACACAATTAAATTCATAAATTGGAAACGATACAACTATATTTAACTAGCTGTCCCGCCTAACTTCGTACCGCCTTTTAAACTTTCCCTGAGCCTTCACGAATATATCAAGACCAAAATTAGCCAAATGAGTCCAGCCGTTCCCGAGTTTTAGTGAGACAAACGAACGGCGATTCATTTTTATTTACATAGATAAAGGCGAAGCAGCGACAATTAGCTAGTATTGTTTTAAATAATTATGAAAGGTGTTGAAAAGGTTTTCAGTCAACTCTTAGACGCTGTCTCCACGAGCGAGAGAATCGCGGCGATATTGTCGTGCCACGTATTTCTATTATATAATATATACACTCTATGAACGCGTCTCCACACGGCGATGTTATCGCGGCGATAGAAGAAATACAGACTCGTCGGGATTCTCTCGCTCGTGAAGACAGCGCCATAATGTCTTAATATTTTCTGACTTGCGTTTTGTTATTTTTACGAATAGCCAGTACGTTTGTCATATACGAGTATCATGATTTGAATGAAATACATTAATATTATTTAGATGTGTGTCTAGAGGATATTAGATATAGACACCTACCACATTTCATCCCTTAACTTTTAAACAGTTAAACCGGAACACTAAAAAAAGGCCAAGTGCGAGTCGGCCTCGAGCACAAAAAAAACACGTTTTTTTTGTATGGGAGCACCCTTTAATATATTCTGTTTTTTAGTTTTGTTTTTTTTTGTATTTGTTTTTATAGAGGGAATAGAAATACATCATCTGTGAAAATATCAACTTTCTAACTATCACTGTTCATGAGATACAGCGCAAGACAGACGGACAGCGAAGTCTCAGTAATATCATTCCCGTTTTACCCTTTGGGTACGGAACCCTAAAAAGGGAACATTAATAATTGTATCTACCAAATTCGTAAAGCATGAACCTAGGTGTCGCAATAGGTAATCACGGATAAAAGAGCGTAATCTACACTGCCTACCCATTAGGCATTTTACGTAAATAAGTAATGTCACTTGTAGCTGTAATATGGGTGCTAGGGGGCCCTACCACAGAATAGGGAATAGTACTTACATACAGAACTTGCACTCCGACGTTAATTAAAGCACATTCTTTTGTTTACAGAGAACATAATTCGAACGTTAGAGTTGTCAGGAAAGTACTAGCATAATTTGACCAATAATTATGACGATAATGCCTCAATATCAACTCAATGCCAATATGGTCAATGCCGTATCACAAACAAGAGACAACCCTTACTGAGTTACAACTTCAAGTTGTCGCTGACGTCACGTATTTTTTGCGATTGTTAGACGAGTGACATAGGCCTGACTCTACTAACATCTCCGGGGCCCAAGTTATCCTCATCAGCACACGGTGCACCTGCGACACAAACTGACTAGGCTCTGGCGAACATACTCCTTGGAAACTGCAATAGGCGCGACACAAACTGACTAGGCTCTGGCGAACATACTCCTTGGAAACTGCAATAGGCTCGCCACCTATTACGTGAGGGCTAACATTTTGGCGAAATGTGGGAAAAATAAGCACCTCTGTCTGCCCCTTTGGGGATAAAGACATGATTTGTTTCTGTCTGTCTGTCTATAATATGAGTGTAAGTAAGAACAGCCCCATTTCTTTGTATAGTATGCATCTGTATTGGTTAAGTGTAATTTTATCTGTGCTGTAGGAAACGCAAGCGTAGCCACAAGCGTCCATGAGTCTACACAACTATTCAATATAGCAATAATATGAAATGTTACTCCAAGTTATTGATAATTAAATCCTGTGCGCGGCTCTATGGGCCAAATGCCAATTAATAGTTTTGGTAGTTTCTAACTAACACGCTTTCTGTGATTGTTTGATTCTCATTTAGGTTACTGCATTAGACCTTATTTACTTGGTTGTTTTTCTTCCTCTTAGTCGTAAACTCTTGACAGAGTGGTCGTGACTGCCGATAGACTAGGATGCCCCGTCACTCCCTTCGGCAAAGGCGGCTGCACTTTGAGCGATGTGCCTCCACTTCTGCCTTTGACTTGCACTGTGAGCACATTCCACCGCGGTTGATTGCGTAGTGGATCTGATGAGGTCAATCCAGCGGTTTGGGGACCGACCCCGTGATCTTGTGCCCTCCACGCACCCTTGCACGACCAACCTGTTGTTCTATACCTACTTATTAAGAAATAAATAGTAATATTATCATTAATTAAACATCTAAGTATCTTTTGATTCATTTCATAGAGGTACTAAGGTTCATTGTGATTATCTTCAAAACTTAAGAAACTCAAGCCAACCGTCAGGGCCCTGAAGTCATACCCCCGAGAGTGTACTCGGGACGTCAGGCAAAAGACGTTAAACCTAGAGCAGCGATTAAAAAAAAATTATGCACTACATATCAGTTTAACATTAAAAAGTTTCAGGTTGTAGGTTCACCTCCAATACGATGACCTTTTTGTGCCACTTATTTTTTTCAGTTTCACTTCATGGGACAAGCCTCGAGGTTGCCATAGTCTCGTTCATTGATCTGCAGGGACATCACTATCAGGTGAGATTGGTTCGGGTCTAGAAATTGGTAGCAGCTTTATGCAGTTTCGATAAGTAAAGTCTCAATCTATGGTCCGATTTCAGTTACCATAACGATAGTTCTCGCTATAAATCCTAAAGGGCTAGCAAGTGGAGCGTGCGTCACAAAGTTGAGGGCGGTCCCAGGTGCAGCCCTTAGTTATTAATAAACTATAGTCCACCCTGAACTTTGTGTACACGAAATACTATTTGCTATTGACACTAATTAAGTAATTAATTTAAGACTAATTTCACCCTCAATCACGTGCAACCAACACAATTTGTGACGTATTCAACGTCTTTGCTTACTCCTTCGGGCTTAAAGACGTAACTATGGTGTATGTGAAACAAAAATACCAACATTTTTTTTTTCAATTACCTCTTTGCTAACAGAAGTAACAAAAGAATAGAAAAACAAACACTTTAAGCCTTATCTCCTTTTCCCGTTAAATTTTTACGACGACTCGTAAACTTAATACCACCCTTTGTCGTACCCCTTCAGGGTAAAAACTTTCTTTGCTACGTAACTGAGTGTTTTGTTGTGGTGTGAAAATTAAGTACATAGATTTTATTCTGACCGTGTATTCTTTTATAGCGGTTTGTGAGTGAGTTACGAGTATATTGACGTTATCAAAAGGTAAGTAACGACCATAAAATAAATAAAAATGCTTAGATGGTATAGTCACGTAGATAAGATGGATGAAAGGAGTTTATTCAAAAAGGCCGTATATTCCATGTTATTATATTAATTGCTTGACGATGTAAACATTGCCCTCTCTAGGATAGTCCACTGGTTTTGTGCTAATAATTTATTATTAAATGAAAATAAAACTAAATGTCTAAGATTCACCTTGCAAAGGGGCCCTTCTTAGATCTATCGGGCCCCAGCGACCTCACCTGCTAGTGGCGCACCTGCTGATTAACGGACGAGGTTCGTATATTACGGTACCCATGTGGTGGCTTTGGCCCCTACGTGGATACCAGGTGGTACAACAGTGTTGGTCCGGGGGGGTACCACCGTGCAGCTGTGCTAAAGCCCCCCAAGTAACCCAGCCCAGGCTGGGTTGCGTTAGGGGTACAGCAGCTGCACTGCCGGGCCCGGGGCGGTGTATGGTGCGGCAGGCAGGGGTCCAGTGGGGGCGAAGCGGAGTCTAGTGTGGGTGGTGTGGGTCGATTCTCCGGCCAGGGAGACCCTTAGCAACGGCGTTGCCGCGGCCGCCCGCAACATAGTCATGGGACCCGCCTGGGACCAACCACCCCAGTAGGCTGCCCCACATGTTGCGCATAATCCTGTTGTGGGGTCGCCGCTCCGGGTGGTAACCGGTGTGGGGTAGCGGCGGCCTTGCATCAGGGGGGTTTGGGAGCCCTTCCGTCCGGCGGGTCGGCTCCGACCTAATCACACGGTTCTAGACGAAGCTAGCCTCTGCACTTTGTCACTTACTGCCGCACCAAATATCGCCCTGTCTTCACGCTTCCCCATATTTCACAATGACAGTGCAACAAGAAAATAGACGGTACACAGCGGCCCCTAGAAACCCCACAAAGTTGACTTCGTTTGAGGTGGAGTTCGCGAATATCCGCGGACTCCATGCAAACCTCGATACCGTCCACCATGACCTGGAGTCGGCACGGCCTTCTGTGATGTTCCTAACGGGGACACAGATACGCCGCCCTGACGACACGTCGTACCTCTGTTACCCGGGCTATATCATTAAGGAACAATTCCGCGATAAAGCCGGGGTGTGCGTGTTCGTTAGGGCGGATGTTTGCTGCCGCCGATTGCGCTGTCTGGAGAACCACTCCTACTCCGTCCTTTGGCTGCACGTGGATCATGGCTCCATGAGCCAGATCTACGTGTGCGTCTACCGCTCCCACACAGGGGACACTGGAACAACAAGGCTTTTCGAATACCTCAGCGAGATGGCTGACGATGCGCAGGTGCGGTTCCCGAACGCTGACCTGGTTTTCTTGGGGGACTTTAACGGTCATCACGTTGAGTGGCTGGGGTCCCTTAGGACCGATCATGCGGGACGAACCGCCCATGCATTCGCTCTCTCCCACGGGCTGACCCAGATGGTACGGGGGATCACCCGGATACCTGACAGGTCAGACCACACGCCCGCCTTGCTGGATCTACTGCTGACGAGTCGCCCAGCCGAGTACAGTGTGTCGGTACGCGCCCCACTGGGCACTTCCGACCACTGTGTGGTGCACGCCAGCTTCCAAGTGCCACCGCCTGCTCGTGCTGAACAAATGACTCGACGACTATGGCACTACTCGTCGGCAGACTGGGACGGTCTCTGCGATTACTTTGCGTCCGTCCCGTGGAGCCAGCGCTGCTTTGTAGGGAAGGCGCCTTCGGATAGCGCTGCTGCCATTGCTGGCGAGATCAGTCTAGGGATAGAATATTATATCCCTTTCACTGATGTCGCCAGCATCCGCAAAGCTCGCCCCTGGTTCGGGCGTGAATGTGCCGAGGCTGTCCAGAAAAAACAGTCGGCATATCGCGCCTGGGTCAGGGCTCGGGCGGCACGTGACCCGAACGTGAACCGCCTCAAAGCAGCGTACAATCGGGCCACTAGGTTCAGCAAGAGGGCCTTCAAGAGAGCGGATGCCCAGCGCGTCGCCCGGCTTGGTCAGGAGCTCACATCCCATCCCACGGGCAGCCGTGGATACTGGCAACTGGCCAAAGCCGTACAGTCACGTCGTACGGCGGTGGTGCTACGAAAATGTGCTGCTGAGTTGTCTCCAGTATTAACGCGTCTGTACCGCCTGTCATACTCTACAGGCCTCGTGCCGGAGGCCTGGAAGGAGGCGAACGTACAACCGATCCCCAAGAAAGGGGATCGATCCGATCCAGGCAACTATCGACCCATAGCTGTCACCTCAGTCATTTGCAAGGTGCTCGAGCTTCTTATTAATAAGCAGCTCATGCGATACCTGGAGGATCACTCGCTAATCAATGATCGGCAATATGGCTTCAGGCTAAAACGATCAACGGGTGACCTCCTGGCATTCGTCACGCATGTATGGGGTGAGGCTATGGAAAAGTTCGGCGAGTCCTTGGCTATTAGCCTGGACTTCGCCAAAGCTTTCGATAGGGTCTGGCATGCTTCGCTCCTTTCCAAGCTTCCGGCATATGGTCTACCTCCTCAACTGTGCAGCTGGATTGCCAGTTTTTTAAACGAGCGCCGAGTGCGGGTCCTCTGCGATGGCCAGGCTTCTCGCTTCTTGCAAGTGAATGCCGGGGTACCGCAGGGGTCCGTACTGTCACCAACTCTCTTTCTTCTGCATATCAATGATATGCTTTCCCTCGGGAACATTCATTGCTATGCAGATGACAGTACATTGCACGGGAGTTACTCGGTTCGTCCGACGGCGGGGCGATCTGTGATAGAGGAGGAGAGACGACATCTCGTGGGTGATCTCGACCGAAACCTCGACAGTATCTCCCAATGGGGTGCCGAAAACTTGGTCGAGTTCAATGCCCACAAAACACAGGCGTGTGCATTTACAGCGAAAAAATCCCCTTTCCTTCCCCTACCCACTCTTCAGAATGCAATATTACCAATGAAGGACAATCTAGACATCCTTGGCATAGACGTTCGTCGAGAGCTCAATAACACAAAATACATTGAGAGATGTATTGGGCTAGCTTCGCGGAAACTAGGAATACTGAACAAGGTAAAGCGATTCTTTACACCGCACCAGAGGTGTCTGCTGTACAAAACGCAGATTAGACCCTGCGTTGAATACTGCTCTCACCTCTGGGACGGCTCCGCGAAGTATTTGCTGGACGCACTCGACGCTATGCAGCGACGCGCTGTTCGCATTATAGACTGTCCGGAGGTAACGGGAAGCCTTGAGCCGCTAGCCCAGCGCCGAACAATTGCTTCCTTGGCCGCGTTCTACCGTATTTACCACGGTGAGTGTTCTGAAGAGCTCTTCAACCTGATCCCACCCTCTCCCTTCCGATCCCGAACAACGCGTGCCGGCCAGAGATGTCACCCTCATACCGTGGAAACCGTCTTCGCGAGAACCGAGCGTTTTAAACGATCGTTTCTCTGCCGAACGATGGTGGCTTGGAACGCCCTGCCTGCGCACGTGTTTCCTCCAACATATAACCCTGGGCTCTTTAAGCGAAGCGTGAAGAGGCACATTACTGGGTCGTCAAGTTGAGGGCCACTCTCTATAGTATTCCTGTGTACTGTGAGAGTCGCCCTCAATTGCCAGACGTCGCCTCAGCTTACCATCAGGCGGGTGGCGTCAATTTGTCGACCTAAATATAAAAAAAAAAAAAAAAACCTAATGTAAGACTTGTTAAAACCAGTGTTAAGGTTAGGGATGATATAATAGAATTGGTCGATGACACTGTCTTTCTAGGCATAACGTTAGACTACAAATTGCAATGGGGGCCTCATATCGGGAAAATTTCGGCCAGGATTAGTTCAGCAACCTATGCTGTCAAAAAGATCCGACAACTTACAGACATTAAAACGGCACGTCTTGTCTACTTCAGCTACTTCCACAGTATCATGACATATGGTATACTACTGTGGGGTAACGCTGCCGATATTGAATGCATCTTTGTGTTGCAGAAGAGGGCTGTCCGGACTATCTATGGAATGGGGTCTCGGGAGTCGTTAAGAGATAAGTTTAAGCATATTAACATCCTTACAGTGTATTCACAGTATATTTATGAAATTGTATTGTATACCCACAAGAACAAAGTAAGTTTGTGAAAAATAGTGATAATCATAATCTAAACTTAAGAAATAAGGATAAACTGGCTGTTCCTAAATTTAGGCTTCATAAAGTGAGTAATTACATACATACATTGCCAACCGAAATAGCAAATTTATCTGTCAATAAATTTAAACTAATAAAAAGTAAATTGTGCCATAAAGCTTATTATAGTATTAATGAATTCTTAGATGACAAGGCTGCCTGGTTGTAACACGAATTGCTCCTTTCTAAATAACTCTGTATTGGATTAGATGAAATATTTAAAAAAAAGCCGAACTGAGTTTCTTGAGGGCTCTTCTCAGTCTCGTTGCATTTTGGAACCCTCTCTACCGAGGGTTCCAAAATGCAACGAGACTGAGAAGAGACCTACCAACTTTTGACGCATCTAAGTTTTTTTTTTTAATTTTAATGATAATAAACGTTATTTTATTTTATTTATTGTCATTAAAACATTGGTTTAATTTTTATTATTTTTTTTAGTCTTTGTATTTTTGTTAATATGTAAGTTTAGTTTCTGCTTACGTAGAATAATAAAGGATTCTTTCTTTCAATATTAACATATTGCAAAGGTTAACCAACATCTAGTCATATTAGTCTTAGGATGGGTGATAATTTCTTAAGACATTGAGACCCACCCCTTCGTGCCTCGGACAGCACGTTAAGCCGTCGGTCCCGGTTATCATACGAACATCTATAGCAGTGGTTAGGGGTAGTTGGAGCTTTAAATCAAAAATCCGACTGGTCTAACTACAGAACTTCGATATCGCCCATTAGTCGTGAAGGACAGATGGCAGTCGCTTCACGGAAAATATCGAAGTTCATCCGAATCACAGTTAAACTGGAAAGCGAGTTGGGAAAAGGCTCGATGAATGATAATCAGTTAGGGATTTTTGAGTGTAAAAAATTCCACGCGCCGTAGTCAAAAACAATAACAGAATTTTGAATGGAATCAGGTGTTACCTGGCGAAATTCCATGATAAAACAATGGGGTAAGATGTTGAATTTTTATATAATTGCACTAATTTCGCTAAATAGAAGACATTATAAACGTCGACATATGTTTCACCTACCCACGAGACCATTCTCAAGACTGTCTCAAAAGTTATAAATCAACATCTTGCCCCATTGTTTTTAATAACAGAATTAATTAACAAGGCAACAAACTGTCAATACTTTGAGGTCAAGTCGATGTGTTCAATGATAAACATTAAATTATGTCATAAGCAGTAATACAAATCTCGTAATGTCCAAGCGTATCGATAACTAATTGCATAGAATACAATATTATTGTAGGTACCTAATAAATTACGTACTTGAAGTCCATCTTGAATAACTTAACGGCTTCATAAAAACAAGAAATAATTGTCTTTGATTTAATTTTTAACACAACAGCATCGTAAAAAATACATACTTACATACTTACTTGGATTATATATTATTTTTTACCTATACAGGATGTAACATTCATATGGTTCAGTATGGGAAAGTCTGACATATGTGTGTGAATGACCCATATGAATGTTACACCCTGTATATTATACTTAAATCGCTGTATTTATTGCAAGTTTTGTCATGGGTATGGTAAATCAACGTAGTCTAAAGTATAAAGTCTAAAAAAAAAAAAAAACTATTTGCAAATAAGAGTCTAAGTTTATTTCTTAGACCAGAAACCCACACAATGGACCACTCACCCCACGCCCCCCAGCAGTGGCCTCGTATAAGTATCTCAAATGCCCCTTAGTAGAATGATGACTAGGTACAGTTACTGCCTATCTGCCTAACTACTAATTGAAATACTATACTAGTCCTAAATATTCAGAACAAAAATAAGGAAAACTATTATAAAAAATATTTTTAACTCATTTGCATTTTGAACTTCCTCAAACTCTGTACATCCCCTTTTAATACATTATACACTGCGTGTAGTATATAAAGACTTCGTATTCATTGAAACATAAACAGTTACAACTACGGAGCTGAGACATTATCTACAGAACACTTCTTTGCACGGAAACTCAAAGAAAATAATTTGTTAGAAATGAAGTCTGTCGTGATTATTTTTGTGGTGTTGGCTATTGCCTTGGTGACAGTCAACAGTGAGGGAGTTCCCACACGTAAGTTATATTACTACTATAGTGTACTATTTAGTGTACTATTTATTCCCTATTCTGTTACTGCTTTCTATAAAAACTAGACACACACATATCACGCCTATATCCCCGAAGGGGTTGACAGAGGCGCATTACATACCCACAATTTGCCAGAAGCCGTCGCCGGGAACTCGGGAAAATGAGTTATGACCAAAATGGCCGAATTAATTTAATAAAATGAGCAGCTATTTCATAATTTTGAAAAATAAATTTGAAACCCGTTGCCTTGCGATGAAATGTTGATGAAAGGCAACAAAATCTTACGTGTCAGCGGCTGCTGTGTTAGTCACTACTAGTAGCAGTAGTGCCTGGACACATATTTTTTCATCGCGGTGTAATAATATCACTTTTTTTAAGGGCCTAAGGCTGCGGCCGCTCTTACGTTCATTGTCGACCGCCTCTGGTGATAATAATATCACTGTAATAATTGTATCGTCGTGGGAATCGGGAACGGGAAACGGAGTCTTCATGTAAAAATACCAAAATTAGTTTCAAGACAATAAAAGCCCGCCAAGTGCGAGTCAGACTCAGGCACGAAGGGTTCTGTACCATAATGTATAAAAATTGCAAAATAAATTACGTTTATTATATGGGAGCCCCCTAAATATTGATTTAATTCTGTTTTTTTAGTATTTGTTGTTATGGCGCAACAGAAATACATCATCTGTGAAAATTTAAATTTTCTTACTTCACGGTTCATGAGATACAGCTTGAAGACAGACGGACGGCGAAATCTCAGTAATAGGATTTTCGTTTTACCCTTTGAGTACGGAACCTTAAAACGAGAGTATTTCTTCGTCCCCTGCGTCTATTAGCTAACGTCTGTGTCTATTTCCAGGTAAGTGTCCAGAAGGTGAACACTCGGTCCTCTATTGCCCAATAAAAGCTGAGCCATCCTGTGATAATCCAACAGTCCAGGAGCCGACGGGACCCATCGCGGGCCTTTGTGGTGTGCCCCAATGTTTCTGCAACACTCCTACTGTAAGGAACACCAAAACTGGCAAATGTGTTCAGTTGGACAAATGTTAGATGCATAATCTATATAATGTATAAATACAATATATTAATATGCAGTTATTTTTCTTTATGTGTTCTTGTCACCTAACTGATCCTATACGAGTCCAATGTGGATTAAATTTTGTTTGTATAATTAAATTATTTCCTGGGTGCTTAGATAAAACTCGACCCCCAAAGATGCGGGATAATACTCGACCATTCCTCATAATCTGTATACGTGGCACAAGTCCACCGGCACCCTGGGTTTATATTTTCGGGATTTGCTATTCTGCATTGCCATAGGTGCATTTAACATAATATATATATCACAATCATTTCCACATCCTCGTAGCATAGTACATCTCTGGTGGAATCAAAGAATCTATTTCATTTATTCAGTTTAGGCAGCAGTTTTCTAGCTAAAAGCGATATCTTCCAGTCTCTCTTTAATATTCCTAGGTACCTAGTACTAATAACAAAGAAGTACTTAGGCGAAGGATGGTCTACTTTGTTTTTGTAGATTTTTACCAAAACAAAATTCAAAAACGTTGGTCTGTCAGTTTATAAAGGGTAGTATTTAACTGCTAGTCAAAAATCCTTCATTTTGTACTAAAAATCCCTTTTGGAAACAATAATACTAATTACACCGCAAATAATTACCTCAAAATACATATTTTTTTTTAGGATTTCTATGCTAACCAACCTATCTAAGTCGGATCGCCCTAAGACTTGCTGTGCAATCAGTATATTTGATATGCAAATCATATTTTTTGTAGGTTAAACTTTTTTTAAAAGCATTTGAAGAAAAAATACAATACAGTATATAGTATATATTTTTGAATTATTTCTACTACTAGTGTTGTTAAACAATTGGATTATTTGCAGGGGAAAAAACATTTGCTATTATAAAGTTTATGTGCTGCTTATAAATTGAGGGGCGGTAAGTTTTTTGCTGTGCATTAGAATTTACCCCATTTATAAATTCTCTCATTCTTATAAAATAAGCAGGAAAAAATATTATAACGCACATACCTGACAAAACAAGTTCTGACATTGTTTTGGTCACCTGTCCATTACCTACTGTTAAAACGAAACAAACACGTCAGTTACATAACTTTTTTTTTGCAAACACAGCAAAATGTTTTCAAAAAAAAATTATAAATGTGAAAGGAGTCTCAGAAAAATCAAAATTAACTGCTGATATAAATGTGAAAGAACGTCAAATTATTCAGATGTTGGTTCAAGCGTAAACCGTTGAACATATGGGTAGAATCAAAGAATCAGAATCAAAGAATCAATTTCATTTATTCAGTTTAGGCACATAAAGAGCATGAATGTCAAAATTTTACAATTTTGTCAAGTAATATTATAAAAATACTAAATTAAGTAAGTACATAAATAACCATTAGAAAATGATTCTTTCGCTGGTTCAGTAAGTTCTCCTGAGAAGATACCAGCAAGAAACTCAGGTAGATTATCCATTTTCCTTTTTAATCATCATTCACCGAGCCTTTTCCCAACTAAAGTTGGGGTCGGCTTTCCAGTCTAACTGCGATTCGGCTGAACATCGATATTTTCCGTGAAGCGACTGCCATCTGACCTCCACAACCCATGGGCGACATCGAAGTTCTGTAGTTAGACCGCGAGGATTTTTAATTTAGGGCTCCAACTACCCCTAACGACTGCAATAGATATTTGTATGACAACCGGGACCGACGGCTTAACGTGCTCTCTTTCTTTTTTAATATTGTTTTGTTTACATTGTTACAATTAGTTTATATTGTACTATACGAGTGGTCAACAACAGAAGATTAGAGTGACCATGCATTTTTATCATTAAGATATTCGTCTACATTATAGTAGCCTTTCATCATCCAACATTTTTTAACTACTATGTAAAACTTATTAAGAGGCATGTCAACCAAATCCTGAGGAATTTTATTATAATTTTTTAAACATTTCAAAGCAATGGTAAGTAAAATATTTTTAAAAATGTTTTAAACTTATTTTAATTTTTTTAATAGCACTATTTTCCGCAGGATTAAAAAGACAACAAAACGTCGACAATTGTTTCGCCTCTAAACGAAGCATTATCAAGACTGTCTCAGAGAGAACAGCTTCTCAAAAATATTTTACTAACCATTGCTTTGTCATGGATTTTCGCCAAGTAACGCCTGGTTCCATCCAATATTTTAAACATTTGCCTACAAACGAATTACCAACTTTATGAAGTCTATTTTTTGTCATTGCCAGTTTATTTTTATTTCTTGTATTAAAATTATGGTTATCGGATTTTTTTTTGAAGAGATCTATTTTCTTCCGTACATATAAGATGTTGTCGTAAACATATTGAGAAGCAACTGTTAAAATATTAATTTCTTTAAATAGATCTTTCAGCGAGTCACGGGGTCTGAGTCTATAGATTGCTCGTATAGCTCGTTTCTGTAATATGAATATTGTCTCAATATCGGCAGCCGAGCCCCACAGCAGCAGACCATATGACATAACGCTATGAAAGTAGCTAAAATAAACTAATCGTGCCGTTTTTTCGTCAGTAAGTGACCTTATCTTTCTAACCGCATAGCCAGCTGAGCTAAGTCTTCCTGCCAAGGCTGTGATATGAGGACCCCATTGTAGCTTTCTATCTAGAAAGGTGAAAGTCATGGGCAACTGTTTATTCCGTTATAGATTCCTGTCAATAACAGGGACGAAAAACCTTGAGAAAAGTAACCAAATATATGTGCTACCATTTTTTTTGGAGTAATAAATGTAAAATAAAACTATTTTGTTTTTTTTTTGGTGTATAATATTTATATACATCTGTGTTTAAAGGGTCTGTGTAACAATCTTATATAACTAAAGTAGGTATTAAAATAGAGCAATAAACAAAATAACAATATCTAGTTATTTATACAGAAATTATAAATTGCAAAAACTAATGTCATCGGGAAGACTCGAATCTGTCGGAATGCTGGAATGCCTTACCGATATTACTCAATTTTGATACAATGATAAACAAACACACTTGTACACAATAGTGTACAAGTGTGTTTGTTTGGAATACCACTACTGAAAAGCGAAACCGGTCGGTTATCAAAGGTGTTCTTTGATAATGCTGAAAAACGAAACCGTTCGCTGAAACGCCGAAAGCATGTTTGTTCATTATGTCTGTATTACAAACTACTCAATTTCTTGATCGCGCTTTTACAAGTTAGCGTTGGAACCATCTACTGGAGTTGCTGCTGAACTGCTGATACAAGTGTATCGTGTTACAGCGATATTTAAATAGGAAGTACTTAATTTTTACACGTCTCCTTACGCAGATTTGAGTCCTGCCTGCTTTTTGCGATTTAAAAGTTTTATCATAATATTTTAAGAATAGTACGAGTATAAGCCCCTTGTTTTCAAATACAGGACGCTAATTACTGTCAAGGTACCCAAATATGGGCTACACCTATATTCCATAGCTATTCACGTATATTTTTAACAACCGGAGAGCGTTCATAAAGATAAGTAGTCATGAAAGTGGAAGAAGCGAAAGAAGTATGCCAGGATCGTAGCAAGTAGAATTATATTGTCTCTGCCTACCCCCATTGACGCCGCCCGCCTGGTGGTAAGTCGTGACGATGTCTAGCGATTGTGGGCCACTCTCACAGCACACATTACTATTGAGAGTGGCCCCCAACTTGACGACCTACTGATGTGCCTCTTCACGCTCCGCTTAAAGAACCCAGGATTATATGTGGGAGGAAACACGTGCACAGGCAGGGCGTTCCAAGCCACTATCGTTCGGCAGAGAAATGAACGTTTAAAACGTTCGGTTCTCGCGAACATGCTATCCACTGTGTGGGGGTGGCATCTCTGCCCGGCACGAGTCGTTCGGGATTGGAAGGAAGAGGGTGGGATCAGATTGAAGAGCTCTTCAGAACACTCGCCGTGGTAAATACGGTAGAATGCGGCCAAGGAAGCTATTGTTCGGCGCTGAACTAGCGGCTCAAGACTTCCCGTTACCTCCGGACAATCTATAATACGGATAGCCCGTCGCTGCATAGCGTCGAGAGCGTCCAGCAGATACTTCGCGGAGCCGTCCCAGAGGTGAGAGCAGTATTCGACGCAGGGTCTAATCTGCGTCTTGTACAGCAGACACCTCTGGTCCGGTGTAAAGAATCTCTTTACCTTATTCAGTATTCCTAGTTTCCGCGAAGCTAGCCCTATACATCTTTCGATGTAGTTTTTATTATTGAGCTCTCGACGAACGTCTATGCCAAGGATATCAAAGTTGTCCTTCATTGGTAATAATGCATTCTGAAGAGAGGGTAGGGGAAGGAAAGGGATTTCTTCGCAGTAAATGCACATGCCTGTGTTTTGCGGGCATTGAACTCGACCAGGTTCTCGGTACCCCATTGAGAGATACTGTCGAGGTTACGGTCGAGATCAGCCACGAGTCGTCGTCTCTCCTCCTCAATCTCAGATCGCCCCGCCGTCGGACGAACCGAGTAACTCCCGTGCAGTGTGCTGTCATCTGCATAGCAATGAATGTTCCCGAGGGATAGCATATCATTGATATGCAGAAGAAAGAGAGTTGGTGATAGTACGGACCCCTGCGGTACCCCGGCATTCACTTGCAAGAAGCGAGAAGCCTGGCCATCGCAGAGGACCCGCACTCGGCGCTCGTTTAAAAAGCTGGCAATCCAGCTGCACAGTTGAGGAGGTAGACCATATGCCGGAAGCTTGGAAAGGAGCGAAGCATGCCAGACCCTATCGAAGGCTTTGGCGATGTCTAGGCTAATAGCCAAGGACTCGCCGTGCCTTTCCATAGCCCCACCCCAGACATGCGTTACGAATGCCAGAAGATCACCCGTTGATCGCTTTGGCCTGAAGCTGTATTGTCGATCATTGATTAGCGAGTGATCCTCTAGGAATTGCATGAGCTGCTTATTTATAAGGAGCTCAAGCACCTTGCAAATGACTGAGGTGACAGCTATGGGTCGATAGTTGCCTGGATCGGACCGATCCCCTTTCTTGGGGATCGGACCGATCTCCTTTCTTGGGGATCGGTTGTACGTTCGCCTCCTTCCAGACCTCCAGCACGAGTCCTGAAGAGTATGACAGGCGGTACAGACGCGTTAATACTGGAGACAACTCAGCTGCACATTTTCGTAGCACCACCGCCGGAATGCCGTCAGGGCCACTGGCTTTCCGCGTGTCGAGTGACCGCAGCACTGCCCGTACATCACATTGCCTGATAAAAATATCATAAATAGCATTGTGTGGCCACAGTTGGCGATGGCGGGGGGCTGCAGGCCACGGTCGTCGACCCGGGAATTAGCCGCAAAGAGGTCTGCGAGCATATCCGCTTTCTCTTGGGCTTTGTGAGCCAGTGTTCCATCTGGGTAACGCAGCGGTGGCAGCGAGGGCTGACAAAAGTTAGATTGCACGGCTTTGGCCAGTTGCCAGAATCCACGGCTGCCCGTGGGATGGGAAGTGAGCTCCTGACCAAGCCGCGCGACGCGATTTATAACAATATTAGAATCAACGAATAAATCAGTACACAAATTATAAGAAAAACTATGAAATTTATGCAAAATTGCAAGCCCGAAACTTTACAATTTTTCACGGCAGAGCCCGCACATCATTTTTGAGCACCCTAGGCAAATAGGCTTTAAGACATAAGTACTGGGTCTTGCGCTTTTTTTGGGATCGCATAGAGAACAATATTTACGAATGGTCAGCCTGTCTGGTGGTCCAGCACTACTTCCTGCAGCATCAGAAATTGTTTCTGGATCGAGTTCAAGCACACATAGAAGTGAAACTCTAATATCGCGCTGAATCGTTGACATTCTTTCTCTGCGCTCCATGTGTAGTCTCGCAAGCTGACCAGCTAACTTTTTCATAAATTGAAATCGGCTTTCAGTATTTTGCAGATGAGTGGCTAAGTGAACCACATGGGAGTTGGCAATGATGACCAACAAAAACGGTTTTTTCCAAAATATTTTTTCTTCCTTGGACTAAATCGTAACTGCTCCAATGGGACATCATCATCGTCTGACGAAGAAGATACCAATGGCGTACTTTGCGGTCGTAGATAGATTTGTTCTTCCACTGAATCCGTCTCTTCTTCGCCGTCAATTTCCGAGTCATATTCTTCGGTCAGCACAAAATCTCCACCAATATCCACATCTGCATCACTGTATTCTGCGTTTATAAAATTTTTGTCACTACTGCTCTTCCTCCAACCAACGCTCTATAATATTGTCATTAGATGTCATTTTTTCACTAAAACTAGAAAAATAATATCACTAAAAAAACTCACGTAATAACCTACCTAGAGTCTGTGAGACTCTAAGAAAATATTTATACTCACCAAAGACCTAACACGCACACCTGGAACCTCGACGAGCGCAGGCGCGGTACTGCGGGTAGGGGGGCGAAGGTACAAGGACGCGTGAACACTATAGATGCGCGCGCGACAAGTTATTACCAAAAACAATTTCACCAGAGTCTGAGAGACTCCGGGTAGGTAGTTAAGGGTTAAAATGATTCCTTATTATTTCAGGGCCTTGTCCTCCTGGTGAGCACCACACACCTGATTGTCCATCCATTTATGAACCAACATGTTCTCGTTCTGAATACCACCCGTTTCCAGGCAGAATGGGTAGGATCTGCCTAAAGCCATTATGCTTTTGCGTTGAGCCTCCTGTGAGAGATACGAACACTAGACATGTGTACCTTTGTCTGATTGTCCTAAATAAAACTTACCAAATATTATTGTACTGAAATATATTTATGTATCTTCGTGGAAGTTTTTTTTCTTTCTTGGCTTCCCTCCTCTCCGTATTTCCTCTCCCCCTTCCCTTGGCTTCGCGGTACATTCGAGTAATACTAGAACTGTTATTACGAGCGTCTATGTCATGGTAACAATTTACAATCACACTATACTTTACTAGCTACCTACGCAAGTATGTACTATAAGAAAATCAACATAATCTACGTAGGTATTTGTTTTAATTAGCTTCATAATGTAAGTGACTTCCACACGATTTGTAGTTATTACTACATAGCATTGCATTGTTTCAAGAAATTTCAATAATAAATTACAATCTCAGAACTAAGGGCGCTTCCAGAATAGTCGGTTGTCGCAAAAATTGTAAGACCTCAAGTCGGACGAAAGCAGAAAAACGGGTAAAAAATTGAGTTATTATCATGTAAAATTATTTAGTGGTTTCGTACAAAATAACTCCTAAATGACACAAAATGAGAAACGATTCGCTCATCAATTAGTATAAGAAAGGCGGTGTAATGATAGCCAAAAGATCCCCATTACCGAGACTCATTAGCGAATAACTCAGCCGGTTACAGAATTATATCAACGGGTTATTTTAATTTTGTGGTCCATGTCACAAGAGTTTACTACAACATTTATTAGGTTATTTTCCAATAGTACCAAGTTGACATGAACGTTCCTAAACGTTCATGTCAACTTGGTACTATTACTATCATTGATCTTTGACCATTCAATGTTTTTTTTAAACCAATGACTACATACTTTATTTTTACAATACAAATCCTAAAGACGAAGAGGCACTTACGGCAAATCTTTTAGATTGCGGCAGTGTATCTTAGTTGGGTAGGTGTGATCAGCCGTCAGGTTTTCCAGAGAATTCTACACTCAACCTTAGACAGCGGACTTAGACTTAAACCTTAAGATCTTGTAATTTGAAAATAATCACACCTTTTCTCCTCTTAGTTTCTTGTAACCGGAAAATCACGTTTTCAAAACTGCTATCTCGTAGACATTTTATTACTTAAACCAAATTGTCCTTCGGGAAATTACAGTTTCGACCAATTAGCCACCGCTTGGATAAATTTCGACCTACTATTGGGTTATATTTTTTAATTATAGATACCCTGTAACTGCGCACCAATTTGATTTTAATTGTAGTAATCATTCACTTTGATCCTTTAGGGAACTCATTTCAGATGGTGCGAGAATTTCAATTCTTGTAAATAATTTTGAAAATGTTGTAGTAGATTGTTTGTAAACGTTTTGAAATCATTAGAGCGCAAAAATATTGGTTTTAATTATTGAGATTTGCATTGCTTTTGAAAGAAAAAAATGGTTCAATAAAGCAGAATTGACGAAATACTTAAAAATATACAATTAGCTCATGAAATTGCCGTCGAGTATTGATGCTGATGCCTCGTGCAAAAGTGAAACACGTGTTTGACCTACTGTCAGGTTATCACGTGAAGGCCCTAAGACCTAAAATAGTAGACCGACCTATTACGTGAGATAGATTAGATAATACCTACCAATATTGAGCCAATATTGAATTTTATCTCCAAATAAACTACAAAATAATTTTATGACCATTTGAGTTATAAGCAAGCGGCAAACCCCCGAAAAAGTGCTTAGAAATGAAAATGACTGACCAATCAGTGAAAATGTGATTTCCCCTATGCAAATTTGTACTTTTTGTAAACCTTGGACCAAGAGGCGTCGATTGGTAAGAAAACAAAATTTGTGCGGTTAAGCAAATTAATTTGTAAATTATGTAATTATTTAAGTATTTTATTATTACGTAATTAAATTATGTAATATATATTATGTAATTTGTAAATTGTTATAAACAAATTAATTTGTTAACTAGTAAAAAGTTGGTTTTTGTATTGGAAAATTATTTCTAAGGATAAAACGGGCAAAAAAGAACACTTTTTACTTTGTGTATTTTTCGAAAAAATGCGTTTTAAAGAAGTAACAAACATTTTAACCCTTCAAACAGCGCTTTAAATAGTCACATTCAACATTTTTTATCTCGGCGAGTTTTAATCGAATTCAAAAAAAACCTGCGGCAGAATACTTATCAGATCTTAAGCTTCAACTGACTATTTTTCAAAATGAGAAAATATACCTTTTTCACATCGTAAAATCTATTTATACACATAGCGTTCTTTTAGCGTTCCACAATCCGGAGGCAGTGAGAAATCAGAGAAATCAAAGCCAAAGAAAAAAAGTTCTTAGACAATTTTTCAATGATTTCCAATTCAAAAAAAAAAAATTTTTGGATTTTGGGGTTCCTTATTGATTGCCCGTTTGAATCCTGTCCAAATTGCACGCATAATAGTGTATCTTAACTCGGAAAAACGCTACACTATTTTACGATGTGAAAAATGTATAATTTCTCATTTTGAAAAATAGTCATCTGAGAAGTCGGCGAGATAAAAAATGTTGAATGTGACAATTTTTGCGCTTTAAAATTGTTGTAACTTCTTTAAAAAGCATTTTTTCGAAAAAATCACAAAATAAAAAGTGTTCTATTATGCCCGTTTTACTCTTAGAAATCATTTTCCAATATAAAAACCAACTTTTTATCAGTTAACAAATCAATTTGTTTATAAAAATTAATAGTCCAACCGCACAAATTTTGTTTTCTTACCAATCGACGCCTTTTGGTCCAAGATTTACAAAAAGTACAAATTTGTATAGGGGCAATCACATTTTCAGTGATTGGTCAGTCATTTTAGTTTTTCAGGTGGTTTGCCGCTTGCCTATTAGTGTAAATGACAAAAGTAGCATACAATTTAAAGTTGAAATGGCAATGGGCCAGTTATATAATGTCGCGTAACCGACAACCCTTCAGCTAGAAAGTTTCTGGAGTAGATACCGCGAATCGGCCAGCGTAATGTGGGACGACATTCATGAGTGCATAACATTGGCCTAAGATGGGAAGAGGTCATAGCGCGTCATGTCCAGCAGTGCACCGATGTAGGCTGACAATGATAATCAAAAGAGAAAAGTAATATTAAAACAGTTTCCTGGTACATTCTCTAAACAAAGAGCACCTAGCAATTAACAGACATACATTCAGACTAGGTACTACCGAAATGAAGCTAGAAGTATCAAAAGTGTATAAGAAACGACATCTCTAAACGTCCGCAAAACACAAATAATATTGCAGACTTCGAGGTGCGAAGGAAGCTAACATATTTTATGCACTGGTCTACATGGAAACCTACTAAACCGAATATATTCAGCATAAAAAGGTAGTACGGTGGCTTTTAGTTCGTCCAATACGGGTGCGATACGATTTAGAAATCAAAGGGCAAAGGTCAGGTATGCTAGAGCATACCTGACCTTTGCCCTTGTCCAAGCATAAGTAAAAGTCAAGAAATTATTACTTGGATCTGTCAAATAGTTTCGCATTGACCTTTAGTTTTGGTTCCCTCTGTAACGTGATGCTGGTGTTATCAGAATATATTGGTCACGATGATTCCTCACAATCTATGACCATTAACACCATGATCAGTGTGCTTGTTTACGACTCCACTAAAATAACGACTAGTAAGCTTCTGCTTACTAGTGTGGGATCAATTGGTCGATGATAATGAATAATGAATAATAATGATATATAATAAGAAACTTCGCAAAAACTGAGCGTTTCAAGAGATCGTTCCTCTGTAGATTGATCGAGGCCTGGAACGCCCTGCCCGCGCACGTATTTTCTCCTACTTACAACCCTACCTTTAAGCGGAGCGTGAAGAGGCACATCACTAGGTCGCTAAGTTGAGGGCCAGTTAATAGTACATATTGCGTACTGTGAGAGTCGCCCACAATCGCCAGACGTCGCAACGGCTTTCCATCAGGCGGGCGCCGTCAATTTGGCGACCTGATATAAAACAAAAAAACTATTAAAGAGGAATAGTAAATTATGTAAACAAAAAGTTTAGTAGGTACTAACAATATTTACAGAGCTTCGTGTAAAAAATCCTACGCACCATTGCTGACTGGAAAGCTACCCAATGTGAGACTAGTTTGAAACTCTGAATGCTTTTACTTTATCTCCTTACTTACTTTATCTCTTTTTTAGGCTAAGTATAGCGTAATGTTGAAAAAAATCCAGAATAAGTTCACTCGCTTCCTATATTACAAACAATATGGAGTGTACCCACTGTACCCGCTAATGTACCCTAGCCTGTTTGTGCTTGGCATGGTGGGGTATGTGAGGCTGAGCGTGCGGCGCGAGGTGGCGCTGGTGGTATACGTGTGGCGGATCCTGCGCGGGCAGTTGCACCACCCGGATATATTGGCGAGGTTGCAGCTGTGCGCGCCGGACGGATACGTGGGTGTACGTCACCAGCCCCCCACGTTTAGAGTCCCCGTAGCGCGAACTAATTTACTCCAGTTCGCCCCTATATGGCACGCCATAGAACTTTTAAATTTAATTACATACTATTAGTGAAATCGATATATATAACTGCACCCTCCCGAGACTCAAGATAGTTGTAGAAAAGTATGTTTCATTGAAGTAATTTCCGTTCATTAATAATTTAAAATTTTGTAAATTACAATTAGAATATATTATTAATATTGACATTAATTAATTAGGACTTCATAAATTGATTTGACTTAATAAATAAATTTGACATTCAGTAATTACTTTAAACAAGACATAAATGGATTATATAAATTAATTTAATTATTATTATTACCTACCTATTTTATTGCAATTGATAATTTTTCATGTTTAATGCATAATTTTTCAGTTATAACCATGTATTTTACTTGCAGTGTTGTATTGGGATTATCCTGTAATAATACTGTAAATGTTTTGAAAAATAAATAAAAAAATAAATTTCTCTGTTAAATTTCCTTGAGGATTTGGAACATTATCACTCCATATCGTATAGTCTAAATTATTATCTCAACAACTCTTGGCTAGCGGACGTAAGAAATGTGTCCGTATAGGATATCTTATGGAAATATACGTTGCAGCATTGCTTCGCGATTTCCTACTTCATGTATTCTGAGGTACTACTATTCATGTATTCATTGGTAGTGTTGGTCTATAATATCATAAAAAAATAGTAGGTGATGTAAAATATTATTAGAACCAAAAGCAGGTTTTTCAAATATGTAGGTACTAGACTAATTTTCTTGCATTTTTACAGATGATAAGCTCATCTCAGGGCAATTTAGGACTTTATTACATAAGGCTTCATCTCGTCAAAATTGTTTGACAGAAAAAAAATATCGTCATTTAAGTATCCGGTATTTCGCACAGACAGATCTGCAGACGTCAGCTAGCATTATAGAGTTATCTACACTTCTACACTAATATTATAAAGAGGAAAGATTTGATTGTTTTTTTGTTTGTTTGCATTGAATAGGCTCCGAAACTACTTGACCGATTTGAAAAATTCTTTCAATGTTGGGAACTACACTATCTCCGGTGAACATAGGCTATATTTAATTTTCAAAAAAGTTAGGGATCCATGCTAAAACTCCAATAATGTAACCCAAGGTGTGAAAAAATTACCAAAACACTTTCTTACATCGCGTGCGCTGCGAAAACTATTGATTATAGAACAAAATAATGTAGGTACTACGTTTTTGCAGAACATATAATTATCTACAAAAAGTATCGCGACAGCATATGTCTAACTATTATAGTCACAATAAGTGTTCGGGGACGTACGGGAGTAATAAGAAAGTAAGATAGTTTTTAGGTGAAATGATGTTAATTTATTGTTACTAAAAATAGTTCTAAATTACTATAAAGTTAAAAATGTTAATTAATAATTATGTTTGGGAAGAATAATGTTAAAGTAACAAAATGTTAAGAGTGCACTCGCGACAGTATAAAATGTTTACTGTTGACCCGATCGCGACGATATTTCGTTGTACACTAGATTAAAAATACTTAATAAATTATAAAATTATCTTGGCTTAATTAATTAAATGCGGCGTTGCAAATGCAAATGCCCTGATTTGGGTTACACGTGTTCTGTGTCAGCATTACACCGAACATCTTGCGCAGGGCGGAAATGAATGAGATGAACTACTCGATAAGTAAGTTAAAAGTAAAATGCTACATTTGATTAAATCTTAATTGTTAGTTATTTTTCCTAAGTAATTCTAATTAATTGTTCTCCTTTTCACTGCGAATGTGCTTCTTAAAGACCGGGGATGTGGCCTTATTTTTACACTGAGAGTCCTCTGAGCTGTCTGCATCATCCGTTCGCGCACTAAATGTTGATTCACAATGTTCGGGCACTGGCGGGCTCCGTCGGATGGGTGATTCCAGAACCACCATTCCCAGAGATGTGGCGGGGGCTGGAGCAGGCGCGGACGCTGCCTGCCGACCGCCACAGCAACGACGATACACGCACACTCCTGCTACCACGACAGCTACTCCCCAGGATGCGTAAATCAGGATATAGTGGTGGACGTCGTGGACTGATATGCTCGATAGGTCCTCAGATAAAACTTGCTCTTCCTTTATGTTTTTGATTCTTTTCTCTATATCGCTCCATAGTTTAGAATTTTCCGTCAGATTCTCGGTTTTCTCTTCTATTTCGGGTACTGTTAGGTTTATAATGTTGTTAATTGGGGCTATCTCGAAAGTATCTAAACTCGCTGACACTTTCATGAAACTCTGTTGTATTTTGTGGCCATATATTGTAAAGTTTTCAGTCTTAACGACACAATTTTCATTAATATGAATGATGTTCGCACCGGTTAATGTATGGGCTTTCACTTGATCTCCGCATAGGGTTCTAATCGGACATTGATTACAACAAAATTGAAAGTATCGATTCATCGCAGTGAGGCTAATCCATTGATTCTTACACATAGAGGTCACGGTCTCACATTGCTCATTATTTTTAACGCACAGATCCTTATCTGCGGCTAATCTGTATATTGGAGTTTTCAACTGACATAGGTATGTAGATGAGTCACGGGCTAAACAATGTTCCCAGTCTCTATCGGTAATGGGTAGGTAGGAGTCCTTTTGAAGGTTTATAGCCACGTGATTTTCTAATGGTTTCAATGTTATCATATGGTTTCCAATGGATTGTGGTATGGGAATGATGTTGTATAAGTCGTAGTTGTCTCGACTAGTCAGTGGGACTCTTATCTCAAATTTCAAATACTGATCTGTAACCTTTGTTTTGACTTTTAGCAAGTGGTAGATGTTATGCATACTGGTTTGTAAATTTTCAATTGGGAGAATGAAATCTTTATCCAATTGACCTGAAATTATGTTTAACTCATTCTGTAGTTGCTGTGGATCGATTAGATTTATGTTTAACTGGCTGTTATAAATACTCGTAATGGTCTGCAACAAACTGTCTTGGATATGTTTAAGTTGAGTCAGTAAATTGTCGGCAGCAATAGCACACATTGAAAAATCTGTCATAGTCTCAGTTAGCTTTATTTCATTAATTGTGATGCTGGAAATCTTATCTAGAGCATCCAAATGTTTGTTTATAATTTTGTGCTGCAGTTGCATAGTTTCCTCTGTTCTCTTAAGTAAATTAAATTGAGCTTCTACTATAGAAGTTTGATTTTTCCATAATAGGGCCAGGTGTTTCTGATTGCTTCTTACGAGAGTAATGTCCTTATTATACTGTTCTGCGAATCGGTCGTCGAGTACTCCGAACAGTGAGTTGGCGATATACCCGACACCGTTGATAAGGCCTCGCCGCCGTCGTCGCGTCTCCGTACTCACGTGAGGATGTAACAATAGTTTGTTAGTATGCCTTAATTCATTGATCGAGTGACCTAATTGGATCATAACAACACCGCAATGCGAAACCTCTTTAACAGTGGTACATATTTTCTCGAGGTACTTGTAATATTTTTCGCAGGCGGAGGTTCCTTCCCAGTATGGGTTGAGATCGTAATATGCAACAATTTTCCACTCATCTCATATGAGCTGTATGTTGGATAACTTGTCAAAGTACATGCCTCTTTGATTATTCAAACTGTTTACCGTTAAACAATCAGCTGTTGTTATTAATGTTAGTAGGTATAAAAGGGTCAGTACCATTGTAATGAAACTCGATCGCTTGTTTTGTTTCTGTCTCTTACTGTCTTGGGTATTTGTAGTGTTCGGATCAGGTTCAGCGGAATTTGTGTTTGTTTGTTCTATCGGTAACACTGATAGTTTTGTGATCGGTCTTTTCATGAAGCCGTTTTTTGTTTGTAACGTAACTACTCGTACGTTACCGTCGTTCCCGGGGTGAACGTCCGTAACTCTTCCCAAGGCCCACTTTCCTGAGGGAAGGTTGTCTTCGTGAATGACTACCAGCTCACCCACCTTTATGTTTTGTTGACGAGTTAGCCACTTTCCTCGTGATGATAATTGACTCAAATACTCAGATTTCCATCTCCTCCAAAAGTCTAGAACGAGTTTTTGAGTTAGATGCCAGCGGGTTCATGCATCTTCTGCAGTTTCTATTACCGTGACTCCGGCTCTGCCATTTAGGAAGTGAGCTGGGGTCAGAACGTCTAAGTCGTCTATATTTTCTGTTAAGGCACACAGTGGGCGGGAATTGAGGCAAGCTTCTATTTGGGACAACAATGTTGCATATTCTTCAAAGGTCAGTTTTTGTTGTCCCACGACGCGTCGTAAATGTCCTTTTAAGGACCTTACGGCTCGTTCCCATATACCTACGGCCGAGGGCCACGCTACCACGTTAAAATGCCATTCAATATTCATCTCAGTGACTTCTGTCAAAAAGCTGTCACTAAAAATACTCTTTATTTGTTTCCACTCTTCCTGTAGAATATTATTAGCTCCGACAAAGTTAGTACCATTGTCGCTATATACATGACGAGGCGCTCCTCTTCTGGCTGACATTCTTCGTAAGGCAGCTAAGAAGGCCGAGCTAGTCATATCAGATACTATTTCTAAATGTACGGCTTTGGTCACCATACACACAAAGATAGCGATATAACCTTTCATTGTTAGCCCGCCTCTCCCCTTGTTTCTTCTCACGCTCACAAAACCCGTATAGTCGACTCCGGTGTGATAGAATGGGCTTGCGGGGCATGTACGAACGGCAGGTAGATCTCCCATAAGCTGTTGTTGCGGTTTGTTGTCATGTTTGCGACAGGTAATGCCTTTCCGAAGCTCTTTCTTCACGGCATTGTTGCCACCATGAATCCAGTATTGTTGCCTTAACGTGGCTAGTGTGAGGCGGGGACCCCCGTGATAAGTTAGTTTGTGGGCCTGTTCGATTATTAATGTAGCGAGTCGAGTAGTCTCTGGTATTATTTTGGGGTGCTTCATCTCAGCGTTAAAGGTTGCATTGGCTAGTCGAGCCTCCACTCTTAAAATGTTATCCTTGTCCATAAAAGGATTTAACTGCAGCAGTTTACTCTTTGAGCTCACTCTGCCTTGTTTTTGTAAGCTTTGTATCTCGGTTTCATATACACTCATTTGTATGTGTTGGATAATAGTATATTTTGCATGACGTAGCTCTCGTAACGTGAGATAGCTGGGTCGTTGTTTATTACGTATGAAGGTGAATGCTCTCTGTATGTAGGCCAAGATACGTATAATTTTATTAAGTGAACTATATTTTAATAATAATTCATTAATAATGGTTGAGCCGCTATTGTTAACTATCACATTGGATTGTTTTACCGATCTTTGTTCTTGGTCGGTTGTATATGTTTGTGTGTTCGCAGGTGTATACGTAAATGTTAAGAGCCACTCGGGGCCCTCCTTCCACAATTTTTGTTGTTTCAGTAGTTGGGAAGGATACAGACCTCGGCTCGCAGCGTCGGCAGGATTGTCTGTTGTAGAAACGTATCTCCACTGTTCCGCAGATATTAATTTCGAAAGTAATAGAGCTCCACTTAACTCTAAACGGGGTAATGTAAGTTTTTTGTTAAGAGGTACAAGTTTTGTTTTCGCGGCTACTATAATCGAGCGTGGTTGATTCTGTATACGTGCATATACAACGCATCCGTATGCATGGATCGATGCGTCACTAAAACCATGCAATTCCATGACGTCATGCTCCTTAGAGTAGACCCATCTTGGTATACGGTAATGTTTAATGTTTTGTATGTCTTTTTGTAACTTGTACCATGCCTGTTGAATCTCCGTACATACTTCGCTATCCCTATGAGTGTCTGTTTTCCAAACTTTTTGAAAGAGTAATTTCATCTTTACAACTACAGGCGCCAACCACCCTAATGGATCAAATATTTTCGAAATCTCGGTTAGTAAACTCCTCTTTGTTAGTTTTCGTGGGTTCGATATTTGGCAGTCAAATGTAAATGTGTCGTCAGCTGGATTCCAACCCAAGCCTAAAATTTTGGAAGTGTTTTCTGTTTTAAAATTAAATGTTTCATTTGTGTGAGGACCATTTTCGTAAGTTAAAACCTCCTAATTTTAGGAGTGTGTTCAGGTCCTTAATGAGTTGATGGCCGTGGTGTATGCCGTGCGTCCCGTGGACTAGGTCGTCCATATAGAAGGCTTCTTGTAAGACTCGGGAAGCCTCTGGATATGAGTCCTGTTCATCATTCGCAAGACGCTTCAACGTCATTGCCAGAAAGTAAAAGTATTATAAAAAAGCTAGATTCAGACCATTGTGGGCAAATAGCATCTTTTAAAATCACTAAAGAAAAAGTTATAAAACGTAAAATATTATGTAGACCAATAACTGGTGACCGCTTGGAACGTATGAGGGTTGGACTTTGCAATAAAATTCCATTCTTAGACACTGGCTTAGATCCAAATGTAATGTATAAATTATTTTTTGATTCTTTTTACAACGAGTTCAACTCCATATTCAAGTCTAAGGAGGTCATGATTAGTGATAGTCCTACTTTCAGTGAATGGGCCACTGAGGGTATACACAAAAGTAGACAAAAACTTTATGAACTATACTCAGAAAGACAGCTTAATAGATCAGTTGAATTTCTAGATTATGTTAAAACTTATTCAAAAAAGTTTAAAGCAGATTGTTTAGCAGCTAAATCAAAATATATAAGTGATAAAATTCTCAATAGTGCAGACAAAGTTAAATCTACTTGGAAAATTATAAACGCGGAAAGAGGTCAACAAAAATTAAATGATAATCATTTTAAACTTAATATAAATGGTAAAATTTTTTATTATTCATTACCCCGTATTAACATCCTTACAGTGTATTCACAGTATATTTATGAAATTTTATTGTATACCCACAAGAACAAAAGTAAATTTGTGAAAAATAGTGATAATCATAATCTAAACTTAAGAAATAAGGATAAACTGGCTGTTCCTAAATTTAGGCTTCATAAAGTGAGTAATTCTTTTGCGGGGAACTTTATTCGAATGTACAATACATTGCCAACCGAAATAGCAAATTTATCTGTCAATAAATTTAAAAAACTAATAAAAAGTAAATTGTGCCATAAAGCTTATTATAGTATTAATGATTTCTTAGATGACAAGGCGGCCTGGTTGTAACAACGTAACGAATTGCTCCTTTCTAAATAACTCTGTATTAGATTTAAGATGAAATATTTTGAAAAAAGCCGAGCTGAGTTTCTTGAGGGCTCTTCTCAGTCTCGTTGCATTTTGGAACCCTCGGTAGAGTCACACCAACTTCTGACGAATCTAAATAATTTTCTGAAAATTTCAAAGATAATAAACGTTATTTTATATTTTATTTATTTTATTTTATTCATCATAGCAAGAAAGGGCGCTGCTTTTTGGCCATAGGTTATTGTTGCCAGTTCAAATGACCCTAACACTTGCTCCGGGGACTCTCTCCAAACGATCCTCTGCAATGGCAAAATAGCAACAAAATGGACACTCGTCCATTTTGTTAACAAGTATTTGCCGGTACATCTTTTCAATATCAGCGGTAAAGGCGAATTGATATTGTCTCCACTTTAACAGCAGACTCTGTAAATCGTGTTGCAAATTGGGCCCCTTGTACATTAGGTCATTCAGTGAACAACCGGTTGATGTTTTACAAGACGCATTGAATACCACCCTGTACTTTGTTGTTGTTGACTCAGCGCGCTCTACAACGTGGTGCGGTATATAGCACTCAGGTGTCGAGTTACTACTACACGGTCGCATATGACCGAGTTCAATGTACTCTGACATAAACTCTTTATAAGAGGTACTTAAATGTTGTTGTTTTACTAATTTCCTTTCTAAATTTTTGAATTGTGCAACCGCTATATTTTTTGACAAGCCTAGTTTTGAGGAAAAATCGCTTTTCATTGGTAATCTGACCTCATAACGACCTTCCTTGTTTCGGGTTGTAGTCTGTTCATAATATTGGACACACTGTAAGTCTTCTTCTGACAAATGTCCCTCCTCCGCTATTTCCTCCACTTCCCAGAATTGTTGAATGTCCTGAATGTTGGTTACTATAACGTTGCAGTGGAATGTTTGTGCGGCTCCGCATAGTAGCCAGCCGAGCTGTGTTTGTTGGGCTAAAGGTTGTGTTGTGTCATCCCCTTTTAAAATACCGCCGAGTATTATTTGTGAGTATATGTCCGCTCCGAGTAGTAAGTCAACAGGGCGGCTGACTCTCTGAAAACTCTGGCCGGCTAATCGGCTAATTGAATGTTTTGAATTGTGGGCCATGTTGGTTTTTTAAATGTTTTGTTTGGCAATCGCTTCACGAGATTTGTCATAATGATTACTTCCGCATTGAAGCTGTAATCATTGTACAGGGACTCGCAAGTTATCTGGATCTTTCCTTTGCAGTTGTTTTCTTGCTGTCCTACTCCGAAGATAACTCCTTTGTAATTTTGTCTCTTAATACCGAGGGTCTGCGCGGCGTGTTCTGTTATCAGTGATATTTGGGAACCCTGGTCGACTAGCGCTCGCATGTTATAATAATTTCCGTTAGCTCCTTGCACTCGCAACTGCGCGGTAGCTAATAGTATTTCGGGACAGGTTTCCTGGGAGATGTGCGAAGTGTTAGTCACGTTTTGAGAGGAGGATGTTGCAACAGCTTGAACTGAGGTGGACGGCTTAGGAGGCCTGCGTCTAAAAGCGGTCCGCCAAACTTATACAAACAGAACACATTTTAAATTTGTTTAGTTTATGCCATTTACTGAATTTTTCAAGGTCCCATAGCAATAAACAATACCTTAACAAATATCTTAGTTAATTAAATAAAGTTAAATTTTAAATAGGATTATATCTATCAACGAAATAATTATCGAAAAGTTTATGATAAATTTTGATAATGTTTCCCCATATCTTTTAAACTGCTTTGAAATGATAAATCATTGGTGTGGTTCAATTGAGTACGAGCTAACATGTTTTTATGGAATCAGTGTTTATTATTTTCTGTTATTATTATAGTTAATGTTAATGGAGTCAAACAAGCTGAAGACAGAGTAGTGAAATTAGATGTTGGAGAAGTGACTGGGGGAAAGTTTTGGGGAGGGGAGTTCTTTGAGTTTTATGGGGTACCGTATGCTACTGTGCCTAAAGGGAGGGACCGATTTAAGGTTAGTTTTATGAATTATACATGACTCATGCCTGATTAGATCAACCCACTACATATTATTTTACTTTATATCAATAGGTACTAGCTAATATTCGAGGCATAAGGTGGGCATATGATATCACTGTCGCCTTGTCGCACCTGTCGCGTGCTGCAAACATTCGACGCCCACTTTTACCAGGCACCATATTCAGAAGAAAATTAAATACCACTCTGTAATCCGAACCTACGTTTTCACAACCAGGGCCGATGTCGTACAATCTCTAAGTTCAATTCATTAATTTGTTGTACTGTTATTTCAGGCTCCATTACCCTTGGAACCTTTTGGCTCTATAGTTGCAGATAGAAAACATATTATGTGCCCTCAAGTTTTCCTTTCCGACGGAGATGATGACGTAATCGAAGTGTTCGGAGTTGAAGACTGCTTGACAATGAATCTGCTTGTACCGACGATAGCTACCGAAGACAATCTTGTACCAGTGCTTGTATATATACATAGTGGTGCATTTGCCGGTGGTAATGGTTATATGGGAAGATTACATTATTTGGCTAGAAATGATGTTCTTGTTATCAGTTTTAACTACAGACTAGGAGCAATTGGTTTCGCATGTCTAGGCACCGAGGAAATACCAGGTAACGCTGGTTTAAAAGATCAACTAGCTGCATTAAGATTCATAAATAATTATATAAAGCTATTTGGTGGTGATCCTGAGAAAGTGACTCTTGCAGGGTTCAGTGTTGGAGCCGCAATGGCTGAATTACTAGCATTGTCAAAAGCTGCAACGGGTTTATTTGATAAACTTATACTAGAGAGTGGATCGGCTTTATCCCCTTTTGCAATAAATCGTCATCCAATAGACACAGCTAAAAATTTAGCAATATCGATCGGTTATAATGATACAGGAAACTTAAAAGATTTAAATGAGTTTTTAATAAATGCAGATATTGGTGATTTAGCTATTAAAAGTATAAACTTCTTTCTAACCAACTCAACTTTTGGTTTAGCACCATGCTTAGAAATTATAAGTGAGAATACTGAACCAATTATGACGGAATCTCCTTTGACGATTTTACAGAAAGGTGATTACAAACAAATACCTGTATTGACAGGATTCGCAAATATGGAAGGTATCAGTAGAATGCCTAAGTTTGATGAATGGAGTGAAGAGATGAATGAAAATTTCTCAGATTTTCTACCAGCAGACTTAAAATTTGAAAGTGAAAACGCGAAAATAGAACTCATTAACAATATAAAGCAATATTATTTTCAAGGAGAAGAAGTATCTCACGACACTTTACAAGGATATGCAGATTATTTTTCAGATTCTATGTTCAAGTATTCAATAATAAAATCAGCGATATTACATTCAGTTCAATCTAATCGTCCAGTGTTTTTGTATGAATTTACGTATGTGGGAGAGTTAAGTTTTAAGCACTATTTTATGGACAAACTAAAGGGTGCTAGTCATAGAGATCAGACTGCTTACATTTGGGATTTCTTTGCCTATACGGGCAACCTGAAGGACATGGATACAAGAGATAGATTGACATTAATGTGGACTGATTTTGTTAAATTCGAGTAAGTATTTCTTGGTGGAACATTCTAGGGCACGATGTTGAATCTTCAAACAACACCGGTTTTAAATGAACTAGTCTGAAAGTGCATATTGAAGTTAACCTCGACACTGAAACAAAAACACATTGATACCATATTGTTACAGACGTATTGCCTAGGGTACACTTGATGATGTCCAAAATGCGAAATGCAAGTGAGTTGGAAGCAAAATAATTATGAGCTAAATGTTTTTTGCCTTTTTACAGAGATCCAACAGCATACGAAAGCCTGCTGGTGAACGTGAAGTGGCATCGATACACAAAAGAAGACCCAAACTACATAGAAATAGGAAAAAATCTACAAAAGAAGAAGGATGTTTTTTCAGATCGCTATACGTTTTGGGATACAATTTATGATAAGTATTACTGGGTACCAATAACTGTTGGACTTTCTAAGAGTATAGTTGGAAAATAGGATGTTAGTATTGGTTAATACAAAAACGAATTGGTGTTTTAAATCTATATAAATAATAAATATAACAATCTTTGCACATGTTGTTGACAATTACAGAGATATTGGTTTGTTATCATCTCAAAAGATTCGTTCAAAAGCAGCTTCCGAAGATCGGTATTACATCGCGATAGCAAATTGCTTATGTATAAAGCACTTGTATTGTTATCTCCCCCTTTCTGAAGCAAAATCCGTGAAAAATATTTCTAAAATTCTAATATCAAAGGGGACGAATCACCATTTTTCAATGCCAAACTGTTTGAGAACTTTCCCCTTCGAATCGATGGCTCTGAATAAAGTAAATCTAAAACCCTACATTTTTTCTACCAATATTAACCCCTGTGCAGGTTTCTGTTTTGGGTTGGGCCAACTTATAAGCTGTTAGCGTGTAAGTATTACAGCAAATCACGCAAAAAACTTTAAAAAAATATTACATTAAATGTTCTCATTCTCAAATCATTAATCAAGGTTTATAAAATAGAAATTACTCGAACGCAATGCAATTTGTGAGCTAATTGATGAGTAATATTATTTTTCTCTCAGGTACTCAGGACGTACTTTAAATCCCTAACTCCCCTTAGGATTCTACCTAAGATATCCTTCACTTAGCTCGGGATTTATAAAAAGCGTCTTCAGCCATATTATTTTACTCCCTTCTCATACAATATCTCAATTTTCTTCTTAATTATGGCAATAGAAGACTTTATAACCGCTATTTCTTGTGCTTTAACCCATTGAGTACCGTGTGGCTGACACGACACCTCATAGAAAAAGGCTCCCCTTGAATTTCGCAAATATTTGAAGGATCCCAAATGTTGCACGTGGTATTGAAATTTTTTCTCCGAATTCCCTACAGAGTGGTACGTCAAATACTTTGCCCCCTCTAGTTGTATTCGTGATACCTCGCACCTTATTATAACTTTAAAATTGGGGTTACGAGGTCATTCAGCACAATCGCTCCAATACTCAACGTTAATATTTATTTACTTATAAATAAAAATGTTCCTCCAGTTAAACTTATAACCTCTATCTACCTCTTTTGACAAAATAAATGGCCTAGCCAAAGCCAAAAAATAAAAAATTAATGGAGGCCGGAAAAAGTCCTAAAATGAAAAACGCTCAACTCTATTTACGTGGACACTTCTTCCAAAAAAAGCCTCCATCTATTCGTTTGAAAATAAAAACTTGGTTTTAAGACTATGCTTATTTTTCTGAAAAACCATAACTAAATATTTATATATTGAATTTATATATTGAAATCCATAACTAAATATTTAATAAATTGAATTTATATAATGAAATCCATAACCAGATATTTATTCCTGCGAAAGTCAACACAGTACTTAATGGTCTGTAGAAGCTGTAGGGTTAGTTGTCTTACCCTACAGCTTCTACAGACCATTAAGTACTGAACCAGTGGTCGACTGGTACCTAGTACTTGATTTCACCCAATTACGTCAATGAAGGGGTGTGACGTCATCAAACACGATCGGTATGCAACGTCGTCATCTATAGCTGCTGCGTTCGGTAACGACGTATATACAGGCTGTTTCAGTATTAAAATGCCAATTTCACATGCAAGTGGTGCATCTATTGATTCATGAACGGAATTCTGGCAAATATAAATTACCAGTTAGTGCCAATTATGGGAACAACAAAACATTTAGTGAAGTAATATAGTTCTGAATACCACTTTGGGAAAAAGGCGTAATTACGTCATGTAAGTTTTCTATTTTTTTTTCATTCGTTAGCATGTCACTTGTACACATGGAGAACAAAGTACCAATCCCCGTTATTGACCGAACAAGCGAAGCGTTTACATTTCAAGATTGCACATCTTTGTTTTTGTCAGTCTGTATGTCTGTCAGTATGTCTATCTGTATTCCAGGCATCATAATGATAAGTTGTACATAATAATATGAACATAATAGTTTAAAATCATTAGGACCAGCCTGTATACAAAAGCTCGCTAGTGCATTCCAGAAGCGTAATGCAATCGAAATGCAAACTCGGTGTAGACGCTCAACCGCGCCATAACCACAGTACTATCGGGCTTTAGACAAGAGCATCAGGACTAAACAAGCTTTAGAAATTTCACGATCGTAGAAAATAACATTATACGTTAAGTTGTTTGCAGGTGAAAGGTGGAATTGATTTAGACCACCAAATATTGAACAAAACAAAGTCAATTTCACTTTCTGCACGTTTAAATCTATTAAAAAATGGAACTGATTTTAATGCTGTTTTCAGCAATATATGAGGGGATTCAAGATACAGGTTAAGATCTTCACTCGCATCTTTTTTTTTTTTTTTAACGTCGGTCGGTGATGCATTCACGCACTTCACCGTCTCGCTGCGGGGGGAGCGAGACGGCTTCGTGTGGGACTCCCGGCCCTAGGATGGAAAACAGGCCGGACTACCCACTAAAACCTATCCACGATGTTTCTCCTTCGCCTTAGCCGGGCCGCCGGATAGGCAGGAACTGTTAAGCAATGGCGGCCCGGCAAAGGGGCGCTCTTTCGAGCTCATCTCGGGGGGGGCTGACCTCCCCTGATCGACACAGAAGCGACGCCCCCGAAACACATAAGGGGCGTCGGACTCTATCGTCGGACCTATCAGTCGGGGGCTTAGGCGTAGGCAATGGGCCGTCGCCCCCTGACAGGTGCCCGCCGGGGCGGGAGCGTACGGCCTGCACGCTCCCGCTCACGCAGGGCCTCAATCTTCGCCGCCATCACCTCCCGAGCGAAGGAAGCGACGGCGGCCCAACATTGGTCGCTGCCAGCCATAGACTGGATCAAGGCCGGCAGCGAATCCACTCTTCCAATAGTGCCCGTGTACCAACCTCTCCGCGTCCCAGGCGGCGCACACGAAGAGCGTGTGCTCTGCCGTGTCCACGGCGCAATGAAGACAATCGGGCTCCGACAGAATCCCCACCACTTCCCACAGGAATTTTGCGAAACATCCGTGACCTGTGAGAAGTTGGGTGAGGAAGTACGTCGGAGCCCCCTGCGCATGCTCCACCCACTGGCGGAGCACGGGACCGATGGCCCCCACGAGCACCCGGCTCGCGGAGGGAACCTCACATCTCAAGGCCCATTGTCGGAACATATCGTCGCGAGCCTCCTGTCTCCAGCGATCGACCTGCTCCGGCAACGGGCGACCTCCTTCTTGTCGCACCAGGGCGCCTTCCTCGTAAATTTACTCGCAACTTGCCCCAGCCTCACGCAGGTTCAATTTCGATACTAATGTGGGGCAGTATGAAGTGGGATTAAGAAAACGGTTTTTATTTTAAATTAGGTTCGCCAAATTTGACGCCGCCTACCTGATGGTAAGCCACGGCGATGTCTGGCGATTGTGGGCGACTCTTATCTATTACGCACAAAATACTATAGAGAGTGGCCCTGTTTTCTTGAAACCAAGGTTGTATGTAGGAGAAAACACTTGCGCAGGTAGGGAATTCAAGAAACAAAAGCTTGGTTCACGCGAAGATGTTATCTCCACAGTATGAAAGTAAGCAAATTTGTCTTGCAAACGAGTCCTTTTAAGTGCTACAGTATTATAAAAAGCATATGGGTATCTTGACTATGAGATTAAATTTTATAAATGCATACATTAAAACATTTTGCACTCAAAGAACATTCGAACTTTCAAGCTACTTTTATAGATGTATATAGGAAGTCATTTAAAGATATTTATCAGAAGAGAGGATTTACAAGTACCTTAAATATGATTCCTTGCACTTCAGGATTAGTGTACACTTAATTAAGCATTTAAGAAGGGAATATATTCTTAGTAAAGTCTCCACTACGTACCTCATAATATGTTTATTCTTATTAAATTCCTGCTTAAAACTGTTATAAGGGCAACAAACAGTAAGTTCAATTAGTCTCACCAAAGTCATATTTAAGAACTAAGGTATGTAAATAGAATTGGTTAAGGACAGTTTGTCTAGAAAAAGTCTCTGGAATTCTTTATTTTGCGTTGCTTGAGAACTTTTTATCTAGCTAAATTCTTGTAAATTCTTTCATAAGAGTTTTTTGAGAATATCCTCACTAGCAATAGTCTTGTGAATTCTTTCATAAGCATTATAATAATCTTGACTCGGCTTGGCAGTATTCACTGTCAAAACCACATTAAAACATTAAACGATAAAAAAAACAATAAATGACATTGATGACAGTGATAGCATAAAAAAGCGGAACCCTAAAATTATTAAAATGGCTACAAGAATTTGTCCAATCCAAGTGTTGTGCAAGCAACATTCTTTGAGGCGACTTAATAAGTATCTCAAAAGATCTAATAACCTTATGCGTATCTTAGAGAAGAACAGTAAGTCTTATATATGTTCGGCCAAATTTTCTTTTTCCTTACCATAAAATATTTCAACAAATCTTATAAATTATTATTCCACTAGATACATTACGAAGAGGGCCCGTGAAAATTTTAACAACTATTTTCTATAACTACTCGAAAAAATTTGCTCCGCAAGCTCATTAGTTGTAATAGCGAGGACATAAATAATTAAAAGCATGCAGGACATAGATACAATTACTATTAAAATGGAGATGAAAGTTTTATTTTTATAAGTAGAAAATATTTACATTTTCAATTAAATTTATAGCACCAACACAGCACGCTTTTTGTCGAACGTTTAGTAAATAATACACTTGCAATAAACTTACCGAGAGAAGAAACTTAAGTGAAATCACACTTAGATGGATTTAGTAAGAGCTTTCAAAGACTGACCACCCTTACGATATCCTTAAGCAAGGTTCTCCTAAGTAAGATTTTTTTTTTACAGTGGAATGAGTAAAATTGCTGTAAGATGAAATAATCTTAAAGAAAACCACTGTAAAATATTCATAAAAGTAAATTCCCTTATGAAGTGCGCCCAAAGCCACACTTACAGATATCTGTAAGTGTATTATAAGTATCTATAACTTTTGGTCTTGGGATATTTTTAAGACAACATTTTGCTAGTTGGGTCGCTCTGCCCGGCACGCGTTGTTCGAGAACCAAAGGGAGAGGGTGAGATTAGGTTCAAAACTCTACAGACCGACCAAGGAAGCAATTGTTTGGCACTGGGTTAGCAGCTCGAGGATTCCCGTTACCTCCGGACAATCTATAATTCGAATCGCGCGTCGCTGCATAGCGTCGACTACGTCTAGCGAATACTTCCCGGAGCCGTCCCAGAGAGGTGAGAGCAGTATTCGACGCAGGGTCTAGTCTGCGTCTTTACGCCTCGTGTGGTGTAAAGAATCGCTTTACCTTATAAGCTAGTCTATACTAATATTAGATACAAATTGTTTACAAAATGTGTGAAGGGAGTAAGTAATCTTTGGAACTACGGTTCAAACTCAGACATTCTTGTCACTAATTATATAGCGCCATTAGCTCTGAGTGCTATATAATAGGCTACTTTTTATCTGGGTAATGAGGACCCTTGGTATTGTGAATGAAAACTATTTAGCTAATAAAGTATTAAATAAAAAGAAACAGATTACATAAGTGTTATGGCAATTAATGGCTCTACCATGAATAGGGCAAAATTTTATCAACGAACAAAAAATTACGTTAAAAATTTTGCTTCTCCCATAAATCTTGGTAAAAAACCGCTTTATTTTCCCCCAAAATGTTAGTTCGGATGACTGTGCAATTATCAATATCACAACACAACATAGCGGTTGTGCCACCGGAAAATTCCTATTTCGACGCTATAAATCAGTTTTCCGTTTATTAAAACACCCCTAGCACCTTCCTTCGGATCGCCCCTTAAGACTATAAGTTTGTTCCATTTGGGCCTTGCGTTTGAAACATCTATAAATAAAAACAAAAATTAATAATTAAATAAGTTTTATAGGTTATGCAAGTTGCTTCGCAAAGTGATAGATTTTGAGCAAATACTGGTCTATTTATGTATCCCGCTAACCCCCACTTTTTTTTTTACGGTAGGTTGCTAATCCATCGTCCTCAGGCCCCGATCATGGAGATCGATGGTCCTGGGCGTAGTCACGCCTGCGACGCCTTCGCCGCAGACTTCGGAACTCAGCGGGGAGGATATGCTCCCTCACCCTACCGGCCGCCTCCTTCACGAGCATAACCTGCTCGCAGAAGGAAACGGCCACGTTCCACTGGCTCTCGCTAGAGACCATGGCTCGTAGCATGGTCTCCAGCGAGAGAGTATCTACGCCCAGGCCCACAACGAGGTCCCGGCGCTGACTCGCCCAGGCTGAGCATTCCACCAACGTGTGGAATGCCGTGTCTACGCCGGAAGCCTCGCAGTGTTGACACGCGAGTGTGACCTCACGATGCATGCGAAACAGATACTCACTGAAGTTTCCGTGCCCAGTGATGATCTGTGTCGCACGATACGTGAGGCTACCGTGCTGCCTCTGCAGCCACTCCTCCATGATCGGTCTCACCGCCGCGATGGTGGTGGTTCCCCACTTTGGTTGCTGAAGTCGCACCTTCCATGTCTCCATGAGGTCCTGGCGGAGTCGCTAACCCCCACCTGAATCTGTAATGAGAAAAGTTAAATTTAATTGACTGAGGGAGCGAAGCGACCGAAGTCTCCGTTTCAACTTGCAGACTGGGGAGAATTTCTTTCGTCTGTACACATCTCTAGATCTAAGGGTTCTGTCAGATCATGTTTGCGGCCGTATTTATCAACCGATTTTCATGAAACTTTACACACACTCCTTGCTTACAATGAATAACATGTGAATGATATTTTTTGGATTGGATGAAAAATAAAAGAGTAATAAAGAAAATTGAAAAATAAATTATTTAAACAAAGCTCCCGAAGTCTACGGTTCACAGAACCACTAGTTCTAATATATTATTATGCAAAACCACCATATTTTAGGAGGGCAAACAATATAACAATGTTCTTGGTGTGTTGAGTTAAGCAGATATGGATATCTGCTTAACTCAACACACCAAAAACATTGACGACTTGACTGGCTGACTTTTGCAATATTTTTTATAACAAATATCAATCGCGGTGAACTTCGTAGGTACCGCGACAAATTAAAAAGAAGAAAAACTTGTGGAATATCTGTACAAGTGAGTCATTTCATAATGAATTCATGATAGTTAAAAGTATGGACAATAAATAAATAAATAAAAATTAAAAAGACCTTTTAAGCAAGTGGCAAACCCCCGAAAAAGTGCTTAGAATTGAAAATGACTGACCTTCAGCTTCAACTGACTATTTTTCAAAATGAGAAAATATACATTTTTCACATCGTAAAATCTATTTATACACATAGCGATTTTTTTAGCGTTCCACAATCCGGAGGCAGTGAGAAATCAGATGCCAAAGCAAAAAAGTTCTTGGATAATTTGTCAATGATTTCCAATACAAAAAAAATATATTATTTTTTTTGGTGTTTTGAGTTCCTTATTGATTGCCCGTTTGAATCCTGTCAAATTGTACGCGCTGTATAACACGGAAAAACGCTACGCTATTTTACGATGTGAAAAATGTATATCTCATTTTGAAAAATAATCAGTTGAAGCTTAAGATCTGATAAGTATATTTTTATATATATTTTGATTTCGATCAAAACTCGCTGAGATAAAAAATGTTGAATGTGACCATTTTTGAACTTTAAAATGGTTGTAACTTCTTTAAAACGCATTTTCTCGAAAAAATCATGTGATTTTTTCGAGAAAATGCGTTTTAAAGAAGTTGATGATGTCATCAAATAGTGTTCTATTTTGCCCGTTTTACCCTTAGAAATCTTTTTCCAATATAAAAACCAACTTATTATCAGTTAACAAATTAATTTGTTTATAACAATTAATAGCCCAGCCGCACAAATTTTGTTTTCTTACCAATCGACGCCTTTTGGTCCAAGGTTTACAAAAAGTACAAATTTGTATTGGGGAAATCTCATTTTCACTGATTGGTCAGTCATTTTAGTTTTTCAGGGGGTTCGCCGCTTGACTATTTTAAACCTTCCCTGAACTTATACGAATATTTTAATTGGCCATTATCGAGAGGTAGGCAGTTATGGTATAAAAGAAGAAGGTAATTGAAAACCGAATTTGTGCCGAATAAATATGTTTCACAGCGTCTGTACCTCGGTTCTATAAAGAGCAAACTATGCAAGCGTCGTACAAGGGGCGTGCTGTATTCTTTTTAATCTGCTACCCTACTTGTAATCTGCGCCATGAAGCGACATCAGGCGGTAAACATTGTTTAATGTTGTTTATCGAATGCTGTTATAGATAAGGAATAAAAAAGGAACAGGCTACAGAAAAAGTCTCTACATAAAAATCAGACTGAGAAGACAAGACTCGCCTTTGTTACCTAGTTTATATTCTTATTATTTAGCGGACGTGGCGTCGTTCGCTTGACAAATAATATACTAAAATCTTCCTCGAGAACCAATCTATCTATTGTAGAAAACCGCATTAAAATCCGTTGCGTAGTTTTAAAGATCTAAGCAGGGACGGACAGACGGCAGAAGCGACTTTGTTTTATACTATGTAATGATTATGATTTATAAGCAGACTATATAAATATATAGAATATTGCAAAGAAAATAGTAACGGCATACAAGTTAAAAGAGTGGTATCGCATATACGCTTACGTCTACCCTTTTTTTCACGTGCTAATCTCAATATGTATTGTAATGGTTCGAGAGAAAAAAAATGACCATTGCTGCGGGCGTCTCTGGTGAAACCAGAAGGTATTTTCAGTGGCGCCCAGCTGACTTTGGCCACCTGTCTGGCCTCTTCGGGGGTATAGGCTATTATATACACGCTACAACTAATTGGACAATGAAAAATTTTGCTAAATACGAGAAAAACCAATGATACTCGTATATAAACGTCACTATGGAAAACTCATTTATTTTAAGAGCGAATGAAGACGCGGACGTCGATAGTATAAAATTCAATCGATACGTCCATAATAAATGATTAATAATGGACTCTTCAGAATCATAATGACAAAGGAAGATGGAAATTAAATAAAGCCTTTTCACAAAGGGACCTCCCAATGGGTACTACTCGAAAACCTTTCAATTACACAACTGTCAAACACAATAAAAGCCTCCTGCCTCTGTATGGGACCTTTTCATGATTATTGTCAAGCAAGATTTGAAATTATCTTGGGCCGTCTGTACTATTATTAGTATGAATATGGTACCCGGACTGTTAGTAGAGATTGAAGGTATAATAACAATCGGTCCACGCTATTTGAATTTTAGTTCGACTTGAATGGTTATTGATTTTCCATTGTATGGTACCCGTTAATAGCAATAGGTTTGCTTATGTTTACTTGGGACCGTCAAAACTACTGGCGAAAGATTGTAAACTACATCTGTTTACCCAGTTCGGTGTTATAGGTGTTATTTTATGATATGGATGAAAACATTTTAGAAATTTATGAAAATCTTTTATAATTAATACTTACTAAAAAGTCTGTTAATGACAGAAGCGTCCAACGGCTAATGCCTTGCGTTTCGATGACGTCGATCCCCAGCCACCACACATACACCAAGACCACACACATACAAAAAGATAGAACATTTGTATGTACCTACCTACACATTAGTTCCAAAACTACTAAACGAATTTCTTTGCAGTTTTTACAGATAGACATAAATTATAAGATATTATAAAAATTAGTCTTGTTTCTTAAAAAGCGTGTATTTATTACTTACCTATAAAAAACAATAAAAAAGTACATTCAATTTCAGTATATGAAACTTTTAGACTATAAATAGAAAACAGGATGCTTTGGATTTCGACGGCTTTATTAAAAAAGTAATCAATATGCGACAGTGTCCCGAATAAACGGATAATCGTCGCGTTTCAATTAAAAGTCGTACTGCCTCGTGCTGTGTGAATATTTATTAGTTATTGGATGCCTGTGGTAGTCTATGTACTCCCATTACGGTCGTTAAATTAGATGCTGTGTTAAAACAATTATGAAAATGGCATTGCCTTAAGGCTCTCAAATCATGAGGTTGTGAAGATGAGGACTATTATTTAAACTAGGTATGCAATGTATTCTGCTGTTGCAATAATTGAGCTGAGTTTGTCGATCCGGGTCGAACTCCTAAACGACTGGACCGATCTTTATGAATTCAGATATATGCACTCAAGGTGATGGTCACTATGACCGTGCCAAATTTCAAAAAGATCGGTCCAGTCGTTTATGAGGAGTTCGATAACGAACGAAATACACGAGTCGTCTAAGAAAGAGCTTCGTAAACTCCGCACAATTAGATATTTGACTTCAACTTACAACTTATCAACACATCAACTTTTGAAAAAGACTTTCTATTTACCATCAAATTAATTGAAAAGAAAAGTATGGTTCTAGCGCGTATATAATTCGATTCGCGTAAAAAGGAACGCTGGGCGAGAGTGGGAGGGGTGTTCGCGCATCGGTACTCTTGCTCTTACTCGCTGTTACCTCCATATAGATAGGTAAATCGCCTACTGCACAGCTTGAAAGTCGGCGTTCTTCTTACAATAATCTACTCTATACCCCTAGACCACTTTTGATTGATCACCACACATCAATAGGTTGCCCCCTATTGACTATTCCCGTTTATCGGTACTTTGAGTATTTTTGAGTCTGTTTGTCAGCTAGTGCAGTGAATGACCTGATCCGTTATTTTTGGTTTGGTCCCTGAAAATGTTGATAGGGCTTTAGCCAACTTTATTTATAATCTATTTGATTTTATACATTCTATTTCCTATTATTGTGAAGGTAAGAAATAATAAAGCGTAATGGCTTTCCCGACCCGTCAATTCAATCCTTTTTGAAAGTCTGTCATTTATAAATTGGGTATTAAAACTTGTCCATTCGGAGCAAAGCATTGAGGACATTAAATTTCACTGAAAATTTTAGTAATCAAATGAATTATTAATTATGTTCCGGGTGTTGTCATAATGTAACTATGATGATCGAATATATAGATCGAATGTATAGATTTTGCAAGGTCTTAAATTACTGAGAATATTGTAGAGAGTTTAAGTAAAATTAGAAAATAAACAAGTAAATCCTTTGAATAAAATGAGCTAGGCCCACATGCATGACATGTGGGCCTAGCTCATTTTATTCAAAGGATTTAATTTTAGAGATCAGGTAGTATTAGATAAAACAAATAAAATTCAATTCAATCTATTAACAACTTTCGATTAATATTTACAAAACTTTTTATTCTCAGTCAATATTTACTACTTATTTACTACTCGTAAATTAAACACTGAATAGAAAAAAATCTAAGACATTAATAAAATAATAACATGGTTGAATTCCTTTGGCTGTACCGAGAATATTTCCCAAGTTTCGGAGCAGATGTCAGGAGTGTCGTCTAGACATCGCATTGCGACAACCGTCTCGACACTTTTATTTTAATCCACCCTATGTGACTATTTCTCTAGCAACCTCTAGCCCAGATCGAAGAATGAATGAGCAGTTCTTAAGACATCGAGTTCAACAGCTTCTCCGGGGCAAGAGGGGCCTCCTTGCCTAGGAGAAGATGTTGATCCCGGTTGTCATACAAACCTCTACAGCAGTCGTTTGACCTGTCCAGTCCGACTGGTCTAACTACAGAACTTCGAAATCGCCCAAGGGTTGGGGAGGTCAAATGGCAGTCTGGCGGAAAATATTGAAGTTCATCCGCATTGCAGTTAGACTGGAAAGCCGACTATAACTGATGAAAAGCCTCGGTGGATTATGATGTTTTTCTATTTGGTCATTGCTTGGTTTGTTCACTGAATGGAAATAGGAATGAAATTGTTGTTAAATAAATATAAACTATGTACACCTACGAATTTGGATAATATTTTGTGCCAAATTGCAATCATTCACACATCAATGTCATCCAAATATACTTTAGGTACTGTGTACTGTGAGGAGACTATGGCAAATGGTTATTAGAGCGTAGCGAGCGAAGCTCTCATGGTGCAAGAAAGTTCAATCCTTCCTTACGCGAGATCTCAGTCAATACTTTACCGATTTCAACAATTTACCTATATATCAAATTAAACTAGATTTAACTGAAATCATTTTAACGGAGCCCGAATTTTCAATTTTGGCCCTCAAAAATTTTTTTGAAAAAGAAAAAAAAAATTTTACACAAAGATAATATGTGATGCTTACTGCGGTCTAATATGCTGCCGCGAAGCAGGGTGGCGACCTAGTAAAATTTAATTGCCAAAATAAAGAGTGCAGGAGATGTTCTCATGCATTCTATCTGTTACATTCTATACTCACAGATAAATTCTCAGATCAAACGCGATGAATGCAAATTTAAATCAAAACATAATAATCAGATGCAGCAATATAGAATTTGAAGTGACTTTTTATTCGACACCGGAAATTCTGTTTGAAATTTATGAAGGCCTTTCACACGACAGCATGAATTTCATTCGTAATGAATATTGAAATGGCCAATATAATTCAGGAATAAATTATATCGTGAATGGTTTTGGAAATTTTGTGGCATTTTAATACCTGCCCCTATTATTTTGTTATGAAAGCAGGAGGTAAAGTTATTTAGTTCTGAAGTGATTGATATATTTACCTACTTTTTAAAATAATATTGGATTTTCTACTGTAAAATTTTCTCGCAAAAGAAATGAGAACCAAGCTAAATAAATATGTTAGGACAATTTATACAACGCCCATCTAGTCTCAAACTAAGCAGAGTTTGTGATAATGAGTACTAGATAAACTGATATCTATCTTTATATCTTTATACGTAGGTCACACTATAAGTTTTGCGTAACTTAAAAAAACAACATGTTAAAACCAAAATATTATGTTTATTGCTTTTCAAAATACTCTCCTTTACATTTTAAACATTTTTTCATGCGATCAAACCATTTTTTAAAACAGGAGGACCACAGATCTGAAGGCATGTTTTCTACGTGCTGATTGAACGCTATTACTGCCTCTTCGGAGTTGGTAAAAGTGAAACCTCTCATCAAATCTTTAATTTTGGGAAAAATACAGAAATCACAGGGTGCTAGGTCGAGGCTATGCGCAGGATGGATGACGAGTTGTACTTTTTCGGAAGCTAAAAATGACTTTGTTTTGTTGGCCGTGTGTGAAGAAGCGTTGTCATGATGTACGAGAACGCGGCTTTTGGGTCGTCTTTCGCGAACTTTTTCTACACCCTGGATAAACAAATGGTAGAATACCACTCGGCATTAACGCTCTTTTGATCTTCAAGTGGAATTGTACAGATGGGACCCGTAGCTGAGAAAAAAAACGCGATCATTTTTTTACCAACGTTTTTCGCCTGCCTCAATTTTGTTGGCTTGTTCCCATTTTCAAACACCCATTCACAAGATTGCTATCCATCGCGATTGACCATCGCGTCACGGTACTCAAACAAGGTGCTTCTCTCCCAAAAGCATTTTGAAGACGAGCGGCACAGTCTTGCGGAGAGAGAGAACTTTTAAAATCATAAAAAATCATCGCTCTAAAATCTTTTCGACTTAATTCCATTTTCGTTACATAATTAGAACTTTGATGTGTGATAAAAAACAATTGACAAATGATTTCCCGCCAATTGTTTTTTTTTATTACTAAGAAGGTTGCAACGTTTAAAAAAAATATAACCTTCGAAATTCAAATAGTTCCGATTAGCTAGAAGTGCAAAACTTTTAGTGTGCCCCATGTATATATAATTCTACTGTACGTGTGTATGTCACTGAACTCCTCCTAAACGGCTGAACACACACAAAAAATTTCATCAACATCGTGATGAAATTTTTTGTGTGTGTTCAAGGGGATTCGAGAATAGTTTAGATTCACAATTTGGTTCTTTTTTTTTTTGACAAATTTGAGTACAACGTCTGTCGGGTCCGCTAAAAAAAAAAGCGCCGCAATAAAAAAGGCCGCGGATCATACAGCGCTGCAACACCATCTTTCACCTTATAAGAGGAAAGTGAAAGAGCACTATCTCTCCTCTCTGTCGTGACTATCTTTATTAGATATATGTGTAATGTGTATGTACTCGTAGTAATTAATTAATTAGATTTTTTTTTTTTTAATGTGTATATGGATTTATGTATGACAAGCTGTCCCGGCGAACTTCGTACCGCATTCATTTTTCTAATGTTCCGCATAACTTTTTTTTTCTTCCATAAGATCCTTCTCCTGATAATTACGAACACAACAAAAGAAGAAAAAAGCGAAATCGGTCCTGCCGTTCACGCGTGATGTCGTGACCAAGGGAAATAGGGATTAATTTTTATATATAGAGATATATAAGTGGTATGTATTGTATTTCATAGTAAGCTCATCAACCTACGCACACTTAATACTTTTCTTCAACTAAGCATCTCCTTCCCCTGGCCCACTGGAAGAGATTTCTTAGAAATACGTGGTGCCTTTGTAGGGGCTCGTGTTCTAGTGGTAACCGACAATGTTAACACATTGCAAAGGTTAAGCAACATCGAGTCAGGCCGGTTTTAGGATGGGTGACCATTTTTTAAGACACTGAGACCCCTCCGTGCCTCGGAGAGCACGTTAAGCCGTCGATCCCGGTTGTCATACAAACATCTATGGCAGTCGTTATGGGTAGTTGAAGCCCTAAAGCCCCCCATATACGGGACGATTCATCGCTTTAGACCGATCGAAACGACGGATCTGTAATGTATGTTACGATCGTTAACGATTTACTTCATCGCAGACGACATCGAAGATCGCAACAAAAACCCATGCAATCATGAATATCGTAACGATGAATCGACAGTGTATTGGCTCTTGCGATCAACGATTCGATTTTTGTTCCTTAATTTATTCATCTATAGCAGGGGGTGTTACTAACCATCGAACCTTGGCCGTCAGAACCATACGGGGGTACCGCACGATCTCCGGAGAGGCTGCATGTCTCCTAGCCGGGACCCCTCCATATGACCTGGAAGCGAGAGCCCTTGCGTCATTGTTCCAATGGCGCAAGGAGGCGCTGGAGCGGGACCACAGGCCTGCGTCTCGAGAAATCGAGGACCAGCGGTCCCAACTCCGCCAGGATCTTAAGAGTCATGGAGGGTGCGACTTGAGCAACCCAAGTGGGGTACCACCATCATCGCGGCGGCGGCGGTGAGACCGATCATGGACGATTGGCTGCAGAGGCAGCATGGTGACCTCACATACCGTGCGACGCAGGTAACGACCTACCTACCTACCTACCGAAGCATCCATGGCCGGCAACGGCCGGCCATGGATGCTTCGGTAGCTATTTGTTTCGCATGCATCGTGAGGTCACACCCCGGTGTCAACACTGCGAGGTTTCCGACGACGACACCGCACTCCACACGCTGGTGGAGTGCTCAGCATGGGCGAGGCAGCGCCGGGACCTCGTAGTGGGTCTGGGCGTGGATACCCTCTCGCTGGAGACCATCCTTCAAGCTATGGTCTCACGCCGGAGTAGGTGGAACGCGGCCGTGTCCTTCTGCGAGCAAGTCATGCTCGCGAAGGAGGCGGCCGGGAGGGAGAGGGAGCGTACCCTCCCCGCCGAGTTCCGTAGTCGGCGGCCAGGGCGCCCCAGACTACGCGACTACGCCCAAGACTTTCGACCTCCATGATCGGGGCCTGAGGACGGCGGATCGCCACCCACCGTCCTTACAGAAGCAGGCTAGAAGGGTTGCGTGCTGCGGGGCCTTTGCCCCATAGCACGTAACCAGATTCACTCACTGACGCGGGATAAAACCCTACCCCAACGACGCGGGATTCTCGTCCCGACCCAACACCCGCAGAGACCACAGAGGTGGTCAAAGTCCGCCGGGCGCCACTGGACATACCCTCTGCTAGTAACCAGAGACGCCCGGCAACAGACGTCAGAGCGGCCGCGGCCCTATTAAAAAAAAAAAAAAGGGGGTGTTACTAGACCGACACCGAACGCTAAAATGAGATTAAAAAAATTTTTGTCTGTCTCTCTGTTCAGGCATCACGCATAAACTACCGGTTCGATTACGATGAAACTTGGTATAATTATTCTTTAATATCCTGGGCACCACACTGGGTACTTTTTATCCCGGAAAAGTATATACAATAAAAAACAAACTTAATTTTGCGGTTCAATCCCTAGACCCGATTACTGTACCAACCGCAAATAATAAGTTTGTCGTAGGTTTTTTTTTGTATATTGGGTTCGTCAAATTGACGCCGCTCGCCTGGTGGTAAGTCGTGATGACGACGTCTAGCAATTGTGGACCACTCTCACAGCACATAATACTATAGAGAGTGGCCCTCAACTTGACGACCTACTGATGTGCCTCTTCACGCTCCGCGTAAAGAACCCAGGATTATATCCGGGGGGGAACACGTGCACAGTCAGGGCGTTCCAGGCCACTATCGTTCAGCAGAGAAACGAACGTTTAAAACGTTCGGTTCTCGCGAACATGCTATCCACTGTGTGGGAGTGGCATGTTTGCCCGGCACGCGTTGTTCGGGATCGGAAGGAAGAGGGTGGGATCAGATTGAAGAGCTCTTAAGAACAGGTTACGTCACCCGCAGTGGAGTTCACTAAGGGGCGCTGCACACAGCTAAGATACTATAATATTTTAACTACAATATCGCTCGCCATACAATTCAATGGACGCACGACGTAGATAATAAATAATATTTCATATTTTCGTATCTTAAGATGAATTTGTATGGTATAATAGAGAATATAATAGAAGATATAATAGAGAAACTGGTGTAGGGGGGCTTTATGAACGCAATAAAACCCAATTCAATGGTTTTTAGAACTTTTGTCTGTTTGTCTGAATGTTTGAACACGCTAATCTCAGAAACGATTTGATTTTTTGATTTGAATTTGCGGTTTAATTTCAATCGCTTCATAAATAAAAAAGTTTACATAACTTTTCGGTTTCCATTTCACAGGACACGTATTGAATTTTTGAGCACGTCTTTATCGTTCCATTTCAAATGTATAAATGATCGATCTTACTTAAATCAAAAATCCGACCGGTCTAACTACAGAACTTCGATGTCGCCCATGGGTTGTGGAGGTCAGATGGCAGTCGCTTCACGGAAAATATCGATGTTCAGCCAAATCGCAGTTAGACTGGAAAGCCGACCCGAACTTTAGTTGGGAAAAGGGTCGGTGAATGATGACGTGGTGCCATAGATAACCTCCTAATAGATTCCGCATGCAGGGCATTTCATATCACAGCCTTGGCAGGAAGACTTAGCTCAGCTGCCTATGCGGTTAGAAAGATAAGGTCTCTGACTGACGAAAAAACGGCACGATTAGTTTATTTTAGCTACTTTCATAGCGTTATGTCATATGGTCTGCTGCTGTGGGGCTCAGCTGTCGATATTGAGACAATATTCATATTACAGAAACGAGCTATACGAGCAATCTATAGACTCGGACCCCGTGACTCGCTGAAAGAATTATTTAAAGAAATTAATATTTTAACAGTTGCTTCTCAATATGTTTACGACAACATCTTATATGTACGGAAGAACATAGATCTATTCAAAAAAAAATCCGATAACCATAATTTTAATACAAGAAATAAAAATAAATTGGCAATGACAAAAATTAGACTTCATAAAGTTGGTAATTCGTTTGTTGGCAAATGTATAAAAATTTATAATAAAATTCCTCAGGATTTGGTTGACATGCCTCTTAATAAGTTTAAAATAGTAGTTAAAAAATGTTTGATGATGAAAGGCTACTATAATGTAGACGAATATCTTAATGATAAAAATGCATGGTCACCCTAATCTTCTGTTGTTGGCCACTCGTATAATACAATAGAAACTAATTGTAACAATGTAAACAAAACAATATTAAAAAAGAAAATGGATAATCTACCTGAGTTTCTTGCTGGTCTCTTCTCAGGAGAACCAAATTACCGAACCAGCGAAAGAATCATTTTCTAATGGTTATTTATGTACTTACTTAATTTAGTATTTTTATAATATTACTTGACAAAATTGTAAAATTTTGACATTCATATGTGCTCTTTATGTGCCTAAACTGAATAAATGAAATTGATTCTTTGATTCTTTGATTGAGGGCAACAAACGCGCGCCACTCATACTTGATTTCGCAAGCATATAAAGCTATGCCTAAAATCACGACGTCAGTGACAACCAACTTCGCGACCTATGACCACGTGCGATTTTATAATTAAAAGAAAATGTTTTTGTGAGCATTTTACACATTAAATGGCTTCCTGTTCCGTAAAATGGTGTGGCAAGACGGCGAAGACATCAAATTACCAAAAAGATGGCATTACATTTCACCGGTAAGTAAATTAGACATAAATGTAAATATAAAATTGACTAGGCACCGGAGTTCAATTTATTCTGGTTGGTAATAGAACATAAACACAAACAATTTTGAAACCGTTGATGTCTTTTTGAAATTACTCTTTCACTCATTAGCCAAATTATAATAGCTATCCTTTTCTAACAATACATTACAATAGCACTTGAATCGATAGTGATGGGATATCGGTATGATGTATGATGATGTACGTCATCGATATTTTGCAGTATTATTGCCGTAGGTGCTTTAAAAAGTAGTACCTATAAATAAGCAACATGTTGTCGCCCGACTGCGCCCGCTTGAATTTCGGTAAGCTGCGATTTATTTGCGACCAATTTGTGCGTTGGCATTATTTAATTTTTTTCGCAGCTAATGTGATTTAGTATTAGCAATGTAACTGAGATATACATTATTTTATAGGTTTCCTGGATGCCCCGAGGAAAAAGAAATGGGTAGATGCAACATCTCGTGGGGAGAGTTGGTTTCCCACCAATAACAACGTAAAATATTAAGAAAGAAATTATAGTCCCGCCGATGACATCAGTTTTTGTGATCTATTTATAATTTCTTTCTTAATATAAATTATATTATTTTACATCTATTGAATAAAAATATAAAATTATAATGTATCATCATCAGAGAGGGGGGGCTCGTGGCTTAGTGGTAACCGTGTATATTAACACATTGCTAAGGTTAAGCAACATCTAACCAGGTCGGTCTTACGATCGGTGACCATTTTTTTAGAAATTGAGACCTCCGTGCCTCTGGGAGCACGTTAAGCCATCGGTCCCGGTTATTATACGAACATCTATGGCAGTCGTTACGGGTATTTGGGGCCCTAAATCAAAATCAAACTGGTCTAATTACAGAGGTCAGAATGATGGCAGTCGCTCCACGGAAAATATTAAAGTTCAGCTGCATCGCAGTTACACTGGAAAGCTGATCCTGAGTTGGGAAAAGGCTCGGTAGATGTGCGATCATCAGAGATCGGAATAGGTAGAGAATTTTTACTTAAAGTTTGAGGAAATAGGAACTGAGAGTTGATAATACCTGTCCCTCTTGATTAAGTCCCGATACCTATTCCTATAAAAATTATAATAATAAATAAGAAAAATTATACATATTTTTAAATGTATTTGTGTTTTTTATAAATGTATTTAAAATGTATAAAATAAGAATATGAAGGAATAAACGATATAATAAAATTATAAAAATATAATTATAATATACCTATCAAAATTTTATCGACACATTTTCATCACTATCCCACCTCTAGTATTCGGTGCATTCGAAGATTGACCTTGAAACAGCCAATCATAGCGCACTTACATGTTTCCGCGCGCCCCTCGCATTCCGCCAAAACAGGTGAACTCGGTAAGGAACAAAATTACAGTAATGCGGAATCTATTAGGAGGTTATCTATGCGTGGTGCCTTTGTACTAAAACTCTATCCTACTGTTCTTATCTCGCTCTTCCTTCTTGTGTGTACATAAATAAATAATTAAGGTCTATTAAATTGAAATACTAAAAATAAAGTATTTCATTTTATTAGATCTTCGCACTTTGACGCTTTTATTGAAACTCAAATCGTACTGTCAATAATATTGAACAAAACAAAATAAAAAAAAGTATTAAAATCAGTTCATAAACCACGAAGTTATCTGCGAACAAATATAAATTTAAAAAAATGTAGGGTCGAATTAAGAAACCTCTTATTTTTAAGTCGGTTAAAAATAAACGAATCGACAAAGTATAGAAGAAAATAACTCAATCGAAATCCTAATAAAACTTGTACCTAGTGACATGCAAAATGAACATGTTAGTCCCCAAATCATATTACCATATTGAAGACTGACACATGCAGACTCTCCAGCTAAATAGAAGTGAAGCTTCACCGTCCACGTTAACAGACTGCATTGTACCTACATCAATATTCATAGACTTACGCCTGAGGTTACAACAGGACATCTGCTCTACAAATCTGGCAATGGTTTGTTAATTTGCGTACATTAATCACAATTTTGAAGCAACGAATACAGTACGAGTACACAAACAGAAACGTACGTTTCTGATGAATATTTCTGGACAGTTGTTATTTTCATCTTTAAACTTTCGCTTTTTGTACACATTATAAACTTAAGACTAACGGGTCTTTTAGGTAATAAAGGGTAATAAAGAGGTCTGTATATATCTCAATAATCGCGTAAAAGACCCGTTAGTCTTAAGTTTATAAAGTTGTTATTTTATTTGTATTGGACAAAAACACCTTTTTTTTTCACACGTATTTATAGTACACAAAGGGTAAAACGGGACTCTATTACTAAGGCTTCGCTGTCCGTCCCTGCGCCTGTCATCAAGCTGTATCTCATGAAATTGAATCAAGAACTGTAATAGTTGGACATTTGAAATTTTCACAGATGATGTCTTTCTGTAACCGCTACATGGGGCACTCTAAAAGTTTTGCACTTCTAACTAATCGGAACTATTTGAATTTCGAATGTTATATTTTTTTTTAAGTTGCAACCTTCTTAGTAATAAAAAAAAACAATTGGCGGGAAATCATTTGTCAATTGTTTTTTATCACACATCAAAGTTCTACGTATGCAACGAAAATGGAATTAAGTCGAAAAGATTTTAGAGCGATGATTTTTTATGATTGTGCCACTCGTCTTCAAAATGCTTTTGGGAGAAAAGCACCTTGTTTGAGCACCGTGAGGCGATGGTTTGCTGAATTTGAGAGAGGTTGAGTTTCTTTACATGACGAATTTCGTGAAGGGCGGCCTTCAACTGCCGTCAACGAAAATAATGTGGCTGTGACTGTTAAGCGGTTAATTGAAGAAAACCCGCAGATTACCTATGAGACAATTCGAGGACTATTGGGGATTGGTATGAGTCAAATCCAGAAAATTTTACACGAAGAATTAAAAGTTCGAAAACTTTGTTGTCGTTGGATCCCTCATGAACTGACAGCGGAGCAGAAGCGGGCTCGCGTGGAATGGTGCTCACAGATGCTACTGAAGTACGACCACGGACATTCTAATGCTGTTTATGACATTGTCATAAACAGCATTAGAATATAAGTAATTTAGAATGAAAACTATCTATCTGTTTAGTAATTTTATTGTTTTGAACCCGAAAAAAAACAGCAATCTTGTGAATGGGTGTTTTTAAAATGAGAACAAGCCAACAAAAGTGAGGCAGGCGAGAAACGTTGGCAAAAAAATGATCGCGTTTTTTTTCTCAGTTACGGGTCCCATCTGTAGAATTCTACTTGAAGATCAAAAGATACGGCCCCTGCTTGGAAGTTACAATTAAAACGACGTAAGACAATTAACGTAGGTACTTTTATTGCAGGAACCTAGGGTTTATATAAATCAATTAGCTAAGAGTGTGTCGGTAGAATAGGACCACAATACTGATTACGGAAGTGCCCGGTGCACTTAACTGGGGGTCCACAGGCGACGGCGGTCGGCCGGCGGGATCCGCTGGTGTCCTCCAATCAATTTCGGTCGTAGCTGACGAGTTGCTCCGGGTCGAAGGTCACGGGAGCAACGGCGCAGCTTCTGGTTGCTCAAAAATCGTATTCTTCACAAATTGGAATTGACACAAGCAACGGATTAGATACCGGCTCAGCACCGCTTGCCGTAAAATGTTAAATAATAGTGCATATTCCAGATAGGTGGAATATGACCTAGATATTTGAATTTACGTTAAACACAATTATAAATTTAGAAAAATAACGGTTTCCCGCTTAAGGCCGCGCCCCAAATGGTACGGCTTCACAATAAAATATTTCGGGTAGGTGAATTATCTCAACCCGGATTCTCCTTCTTGATATTCACAATTTAAAATTATAAAACTATGGTTTACTGCTTAAGGCCGTAGGTGGTTAGCCCTTAAAAGAATTTTAGATAGAAATATTGTTAACAATTTATCGTTATATTCGATAGGATTGACCTATGTGACTAGGTGCTAGCATTCCCTACGAGTTTATAAAAGAGGTAATTACATAATAATATACAACAATATATATATAGGCAATACATATATAATTATAGCATTTAGGCGTGGAGTAATTTAACATCACCGTCCTAAATGTTTTCTCGTATATTTTGTGGCAAGAAATTCAGCATCGCTTGATTTTGATATTTACTTCGATAAAATATTAATTACCTAACCACTATCGGAGCCCAGGACACTCACTGAGTCTAAACAAACTATAGGCTTCTTTAACTCACTAATAATCTATGAAATAGCTATTTGGTAATATTCTAACTATGGATCGCGCGGTGGACGTTATACGTAAGCTATTCTGTTCACAGCACTTACCCCTGATTCGGGAACGGGAAACTAACTGCACAAGTTGCCAACACGGTTCAATTTATGCTGGTAAATACTTCGTTAATTATTATTTTATATAATATAATTCAATACTTCGTTAACGGTGGTTACGGCAGCTGTGCGTTGAAGAGAATTCTATTATGCTAATTCTGTGTCTCCGCTCGCTCTGCGCGGGCTAATATGACTTCGGGCCAGGTAATGGAGTCGTATCGACCCCTACTCCGGGCGTCTAGTGAGGCGACAATCCACGCATCGATGACCGCGTGCGCACCGCTATTGGCTAGTTGGCTAATCCTTACCGGTACCATCTCGCCCGACTCACAGAACTATGAGTGAAGGAATTTCTTCATTGTCCGAACCGGTCCGCTAATATTCTAGTAGATTCTAATTAGTGATGTTACCAAACGCTATACGTTTATGTAATGTCGATGTTTCCACATCGTAACAGGGTGTTAGAAAAGTTAGCGAAAGATGACCCAAAAGCCGCGTTCTCCTACATCATGACAACGCTTCTTCACACACGGCCAACAAAACAAAGTCATTTTTAGCTTCCGAAAAAGTACAACTCGTCACCCATCCTGCGCATAGCCCCGACCTAGCACCCTGTGATTTCTGTATTTTCCCCAAAATCAAAGATTTGATGAGAGGTTTCACTTTTACCAACTCCGAAGAGGCAGTGATAGCGTTCAATCAGCACGTAGAAAACATGCCTTCAGCTGCCTCCTGTTTTAAAAAATGGTTCGATCGCATGGAAAAAATTTTAAAATGTACAGGAGAGTATTTCGAAAAGCAATAAACAAAATATTTTGGTTTTAACATGTTGTTTTTTTTAAGTTACGCAAAACTTATAGTGTGACCTACGAACAACAAATACTAAAAGACAAAATAAAATAAATATTGAAGGGGGCTCCCATACACCAATCGTGAATATATTGCCATTTTTATTGACAATGGTACGGACCCCTTCATGTCCGAGACCGACTCGCAGTTGGCCGGTTTTTTTTGTGTTCTGTACGGATGTTTGTTTGACATCTAACTTCAAACCTACTCCTAAATATCACAGAGTTGACACTTGTCATAGTACTCAGTAATAAAACAAACACCGACCGTCTCCATTCCATCCCTACGCATTGTATTTGTATTTACAATACATATATCATTTATGAAATCCGAAAATCTTGCTTGACTGCATAGAATAACAATAGCATCAATAAATCTGCCAACACCACTAAATCTCCAAAATAAACAAATACAATTTATATTTGGAAAGTATTTGAATTTCAACACAATTTTTCATGAGGTCCTTTCTCAACGTCAAAATATTTCAGATTGACCCGTATAAATCACGGGCCAGTCACTCGTTCGGCTTTTGGCATCGCTGTTGTGTAGTCCGTGACATTTAAAAGCGCGCAGTAAAGTAATTGTATTTTTTTGACAATTACAAGAATAGTAGATTGTTAACCAAGGGATGAAAGCATCCCATTTCAGACGAGATATTTTGGCGCTCGTACGTAGTGAGAGCGCCTACAGTTCGATGCAGAAATGGGTGTTTTCACCCGAGTTAAACACTCTACTTTTTATTTATTATTATATTATTATTATTATTTATTATTATATTTATATTATATTTCAAATACGAGGAAAGCAAATAAATAGTCAGATAAAAAATTATAACAATAGAGATTGATCACGTATCAAGTATTGTACTTTACGCCTATTTTTTTAAACTTTTGTTTTTCATTCGCGCTTTTTTCAGGGCAGGCTGTAGTCTTTTGATCATACCGCCTTGTCATTAGTTATATTTTTCAATTCAAAAAGTCTTTAGTTTTTATTATTTCTTCAGTTAATATTTTCACGCACATATTTTTTTGAAGCACTACAGAGTATTTATTTAATAATTTGACGCGTTACGGCGGGCGATTTAATCAATTTGAGTCGGAGTCTCAACCTTAAAATACTGAGTAAAATACTCAGTACATATTTCAAGGTATAACTGTCCAAATAATTATTGTTTGTGCTATTTACGTTTTATTTTACTGTAACTCAACTCTTTTTTGTTTATAGCAATTCAAAAACCAGAATGTTGTATTGACTTAATCGTACTTTGGCTGTATACGTTTTTGCCATCGCCTCAAGATGTACTGATATATTTTTCTTTTACTTTTCCGCCCTAGGGCCGAAATGTATCACTTTCCACTCGCATATCAGGTAAGCAATGACCCACTTTCAGAGCATGAGAGATGAAAATATAATATCTGGTAACGCTGCCATCATTCTGTAAAAGTTCCTAGACTGGCGATACAAATTATCTAAATCAATTAATGTACCGAATTGGTTCATTTATTATTTGAATGAAATGAATCTATGTAATTTTAAATATAGAGACGAATTACGAGTAAACCGCAAACACAAATATATACATAATAATATTATAATCACACTGATATTATTCCCGAAGGTTTAAATCTCTACTGCATAACTACACATGTACACAAACACACACATTTTGTCAGCCGTAAGGATGACAGCTAAAAGTTACCCATCACCGAAAATAATAAGCTTGCCGACCTGTGGGACACAAATAATTATTAATTCAACAAAGGTATTAGAATGTGGGTGTATATGCCTCTGATTCTGGTGCCTGTGGTTGTGGGATTCATTGGGGAAGGCCTATGCCAAGTAGTGGGTGTCAATCGGCTGAAATGTCGATAATGATAATGAATTTGTCTCTGCTGACATACTGAACACAAGGATTGGTTGTACAATTTTTCTATATACATAAAACAAAGTCATGTCGGTTAAGAGATAAATGGCTCGATAACGGCTGGACCGATTTCGCTAATTTTTTTTGTTACCTATGTTTGTAATTATCAGGAGAAGGATCTTTGGAAAAAAATTAGGTGTAACATTACAAAAATAAACGCGGTACGCAGTTCACTGGAATCACAGCTTGTATGGAAAAATAAATAAAAAGATGTAGATACATACCAATTTTTTCTGAACTGCAGTGTACCAATTCATCGCAGGCACTGACGTGGAAGGGTCAATGTATTATGTTAAGCACCCTTTTAAAATATAAAGTGTTATATATATTATTACGGTAGGCTTTTGCAAGCTTTTGTTTTGTACAAACCGTTTATGATAATCCTATTACTTATTATGGGTAATAAACGCGAAACTTTGTAAATATACAGGGTTATTTGTAATTAATTAGCATCCTCGCAGGGGTAGGTAGCTGACATCATAAGTAACAACGTTTGTTCTACGACTTTTTATAATTCGTTAAATTTTACTCTCATACAAAAATAAATATTATTTAGTTTTGCGTCTGACAGTTATTAACTCTACGCCGCAGTTTACGCGCATCGTAAAAATTAGGAAACCAACTCGTATCATCTTATTCATGCAATGCACGGATAGGAAGCGGGTCCTTTGACCTTGACCCATTTCTTTTTGCGAGCCGCCAGTCGGTCGCTAAGGTTTCCAAATCAACCTACACCGAGCCGGGCAACAATGTTATCTGCCATACAGCGATTACGCGATTACGAACAGTTCCAGCCCAGGTTCAGTGATAGTGGTCGTCCACCGAGGCACTCAGTACGGGAACAAGAAAGGATACTGGAGTTCTTTGAGAATAATCCCGCCGCAAGTACCAATGACGCCGCGCTACGGTTTAATGTATCGCAGTTCTTCGCGTGGAGTGTCATTTACAACGAAGGCAAATATCCGTTCCATCTTCATCGTGTCCAGGAACTCACCGACCAAGCGCGCGCGAACGTGCGTGCGTTCGCGTCGACCTTCAGTTTATGAATGAAACATAGATTTAATAGTGTTGCGTTATAACAATAAAAACTTGAAAACTCATTATTAAGTAATGTATTCAGTTTTATTCAAAGTCGTAGAACAAACGTTTTTACTTATGATGTCTGCTACCTACCCCTGGGAGGATGCTAGTTAATTACAAATAACCCTGTAGATGTGTGAATGTTTGTTATTCTTTCACGCAAAAACTTCACAAAACAACAAAAGCAATCACGGGTCTATCCCCAAAGGGGTAGACAAAGATGCATTACACATCGATATTTTGCCCGTAGTTTGATCGGTCCCACAGGTCCCAGGTTCGATAACGGGTCGAATCAAATTATTTGTGCGATCCATAAATGTTTGTTTCGGAGTTTGGGTATTTTTTATGTTTAATATATGTATGTTTTTAGAAATTTGTAATTATGTTTATCGGTCCCATAGCACAAGCTTAAATTAGCTTAATTTGGGCTGGATGACTTCGTGTGGGAATGTCCAAAAATATTTATAATGATAGGGTACAATTAATAATCATTAACCATTCTGTAATTCGAACCGAGATCGATGTCAGCCAGGATTCATGTTACCAGTAAATTTCATCCAGGCAAAACAATAATTTCTTCCTGGAAACCTTATGAGAAATAGAAACAAAATAAAAGGGCAGTGTACAATAATCAAAATCTCGTACATGCTTAACCTTACAACAATTTTCAATTGTCAAAACGCGTTTCAAAATGTCTTATACTTCACATCAACACGTCCACCGCCTACTGTTTTATTTCTCCAATTCGTATTCTATTCGCTTTATAGAGCCTTTTAAACGGTCGTAAAAATAAACAGTAAACATGTACTTACTTGCTAAAGCTACTTTTAATTTTACCGCTCCACACTGATATTGGAAAGCGATAAAATATAGCAAGAGATCATCTTTTATAGTCAACCACTTGTGACGTCGACGGGTGACGTCACACCGCTTGGAGGGGGCGGTGCATGCGATGAAGCTTCCCCGCGCCTCAACGGTCGCCCCAGCGAACGTCGACCTTCTATATAAGCAAAGGACGCGGTGATTCGACCTCTTATGCGACTCATATCTCATTCTGGTGATGTTTGCTGCTCTCTTGTTCAGCACACGCCCCGTGACTCTGAGACCTGTAACCTATATCAATCTAAGTACCTAACATTGTGTAGAATCATATCATCCACGCCCCTCTGGCCGTGGCAGCATATCTTGTACCAGTTATCTCGAACATTATATGTATAAAATCGTCCAAAGCGTTTTTATTCAAATTCAATCAGGAAAACTATCCTGATATAAGGTAAGGAGCATATCTCCGTTACACACTGTAGTTCACTGGTGGTAATTAGCCTCTGTCATGAGACGTTAAATTCCATCGCACTCATTCCTAATTCATGAACATGAACTTAATGTCCTTTTTCCTATAAGTTGGGCAGAGGGTTTTGCGTTTTAACTCGGTCTCTGCTCGAGCGCTGACAGCTCTCGCTTTTCTTCAGTTTACAAGTCAACATACACAAAACTTTATTACAACTCCATCGCAAATTAACTGGTGAAATCCACACAAAAATCTATTCAGTTAATTTAGTTTATTACGAACAGTCACACAGACTCACTGCGCTCAGTTTAAATAAAAAATCTTGTCTATAGCCTGCAGTGGATTACATTCCTAAATCAAAAAACATTAAAATTTTATTGTCAGACATTTAATTTGTGACGATAAGTGGAGGGAACATTGCTTGTTTAGCCCGTTCACTCGAGATTTTATGACGCGTCGCAAAATGCTTTTCAAGTTTTTGGGGAATAATTTAAGTGAATTTAGCGAACCATGTGACTGCCACGCCCCGAGTGTATATAATAAAATTATACCCACGGCAATGAAGACTTAACTACCTATGATCAGCTCATAAGCTAACCTCCAAGGTCCTACAAATGAAACACTCCACAACTCCAGTACTATGGTATATTACTCGCTATGCAATATAATACTGTATAGTGTTCAACGTAACATTAGATTCTCAGGTATATAGGTATACTACTGGCCGTTGTCAAATCATATCGCGATTAACAGCTCCATCTATCGATAACATGAGTATGTCAAGTACCTACTTATACTTTAGTAGGTAACGACACCATAATGACTTCTACAACGCCCCTACTTATAGTATAAAAGTACCAAAGCTGCCTCAACAACCTAAGTCTTCCAATGATATCGCAAAAAAAAACTGCCACTTGAGCTACCATTTGTCGAAGAACCTCAAGCATGAGATGAGGAGAAGAGGTAACACACACAAAACCATGTATTTATATACCAGAAGGAGTAAACATAGGTTTTTAATATCCGCACATTTCACCAGTCAGTTTCATGGTTCCACGAAATAGGGTGAGAGTTTGTTATCATTGCCAGGCATTTTGGATATATTGCCAAAGTCTCGTCAGCCACCTATCAGCAAATACACCAAGCGCAATTTGAAGATGCCTTGAAAGCTGGAGGTGTTTATGAGGCCCTTAAAATCCCAAAGATAATTAACGTGAGTGTCAAATCAAATGACCTTCTTTTTATCAAAAATGTCAATACGATAAACATATTAGAGATTTTAAAAGTACCACACTATGACGTCACTTCTGTGTACTGTTAAATCACAATGATTGATGAGATTTTGCACATGAAATAAAAAAAACTGCAACTACTCGACGAGGAGTCGAGCGAGAGCCATCGCTGTGTTCAGTGCTGTTCCGTTCAGACAACTATACCATTGAGCGCTGAACGCGGCAGTTTATCTCTGAACACTTTCGAACAGCGCTACATCTTTATAGCATTCACATGCAAAAACACTTACCTAATTTTCTCCATACTTCATACCTATTTGCCATGCCACGAACATAATTATAAGATGGTGGTAGTTCCCGTTTCGTATGCCTTTAGGGGCGAAGATTATTAAATAGGTAGGTATGTATTTTGTAACATTATGTACCGGTTTCATTTGAAATCCAAACCTGTCATTTGAGAGGCTTAACACAAAAACTTCATTAGTATTCTGACTGGTTCAGGTGTTACGTGTTGAATGGTATAAGTTATAGGCTTATTATTTCCCCTTAACGTAATTAACCCGACACATATATTTAAGGATCACACGAAGAAGAGTTATTTCATTCCTCATTTTACGCGTTCACGTTATAGATACTTCTACTTCTATTTGCGCGAGCAATAAATTAAGTCCTTACTCTGAAATTCATTCATTAAAAAAACCTCGGTGTCATTGCTAACAAGGAAGGTTCTCTCGAAGGTTCTCTGGTCGCACGCAGAAGGTATTTCCAGTGGCGCACGGCAACCTGCTGGCCCTGAAAAGCATCGATCAGAAGTTTAGCTATATATATGTTTACGCGCATGTTTACGCTCAAAGTCTACATTTTGAGTCGTACAACTTGGTACGACACTCAACTTGATAGAGGTTCACTGGAATCGACACATTTTGACACCTGACCAGACATCTCAAGCTTGAAACAGGTCGGAGGGTCGGAGAATTTGACATCTTAATCTGAAAATTTGCAAATGTATATAGTATGTTGTAGGTCAGCAATTTTAGTTAAATTTGAAAGGTTGAGATACTTTAATAATAAATTGAAAAGAGAGGTATTATCATCTCCCTGAACTGACATCAGCCCCCAAACACAGATAGCGTACATACATACCACATACATCGTGTGTGTACACCCCATCAGTGTCAACACTGCAAGCCTTCCGACGAGGAGGACACGGCACTCCACGAGTTGGTGGAGTGCACACTGCACAGCCATCTTTAAAATTAGATTTTATCGGCGATTTCTTTTGATTCTGGATAAGATAATTATTATAAAGATGTAAGTTGATTAGATATAATTTCTTCAATCAACTAAATTATCTAAAAGTCAATAAACGATAACCGTTTATAAAACGAATGCAGTTTTCTTCTAGTTATCTCCAAGTAACTTCCATTTGGAATATAACAGCAGCACATAATTCACACGAAAAATGAAGTTTCATATTGGTTTGATTTTATTTATTTGTGGACGGACATGGGGTAATATTGGTAAGTATTTTATCTATTTATTTAGATATCCTTTAGAAAATCACGGCTCGTGAGGAATACGTTAAAAAAACTGTACGCAGGTGAAATTTGCTCAAAAGTTGGCCAAAATTACGTTAAATGTGTTTATGCATATAATATATTGTCGTAGTCTGTCTAAAATAATAGTTTAAAGGTGCTTTAAAAAGTAAAACTAATAAATGTATGTTTTGATGTATTTAATCTTACTAATATATGTAAAAATGAGATAAATAAAAAAAAACAATTACGATACTGAAGTTATTTCTGGTTCTTTTAAAAGATTTATTACATCTTGAGGATAGGGCTTAACTTGTCTTTGTGGTAGTTTTCTGAGACTTGTGATATGAGGATCTGATGAAATTAAAAGTTGGTGAAACAAATCTTCCATAGTCTGTTTCCTGGAAAATTTCCGTGTGAGACCTTCACGAAATTTTTTAATATCTTTGTTCTTACTTTCTTGGGCCTCTTCAGATAGAAGACCTATAGGAACTACTGCATTCTGTACTATAATATACCCATGGATTAATATTCTGTGAATGGTTATTATACCATGGATACCATTTCAAATAGACAACAGCGGTTTTCAGGCAGAATATTTTGAACTTTTGCTCATTTATTGCTAGCCCACTAGACATTGTTATCAAAATAATCCATAGCCTATAAATCAAATGTTTGCTTATGCCAGTTATTTCTGCTGGTATTTCATAATTAGAGAAAAATCGTCGCGCTGAATTTCCATGATTGGTACTTCCATATACATGTTTAGGCTAATCTACCAACAAACCCAGTTTAGTTTTAAATTCCTGTTGCACTCTTTTTTTCTCCAATTCCACTGTAGTTTTATTTGCTGTTCCTCTGGCTTGCCACTTACACAATTTCAGTTTGTACGACAAGTTTAACATCCATTCATAGAATCTAATCCAGCAAAATGGAGTGATGACAGACCTAGAAAAAATTTTGTTTAGGTGACGCAGTTTGACGCAGGTAATTTTGGTGTCATATGAAAGCCAGAGATTTGTTCTTTCGAAATATGTAAAAGAAACGGCTTGAGTGGGACTGAGTATGAACTTTTTCACTGTTTAAAAAAAATTAACTGTTAAAATATAGACTTCTATCCAAACCTATATATCTATAACATCATAAGTAATGTAAACTGTTTAGTAATACAAAAATAATAAACTAACCTGAAGGTATAGAATTATGTTTTATTCCAAATATCAACTAAATAAAAGTTAAACGTTGTTGTTAAACAAAAGCTCAAAATTATAATAAATTACTCAACATGCAAAACTGTTGAAATCGAGTGTTGTGGGTATCTGAAAAAAAAGTGTCAAACGTTTTAAAGGATAGATGATGCCATATGTCTTGTTCCTAAATTAGGTTACTAATTTAGAATCGGAGTAACTTTGTTTTTTTAATATTGGCCACAAATTACGTAAATTTCACCTGTGTGATCGCGGAGAAAAAAACATTACCTATTTCTTAAAAAGTTCATTAAAAAGTGTAAAAAATATTAAATAAGTTGAATAAGGGTTTGTTATCACAATGCCATTATTTTTACAGTAAACAGAGTAACCGTGGTAGACCATGAAGACTACATTGTCGGAGTTATAACCGAAACTGTCAAACAAATAGAATCAAAAGAATGGTGCAACTTGAAAATCCCTGATACTCAACCTATTCCAATAGAGTAAGTATTTAATTAGTCAGTGTTGCAATCTAGATTCGGATCACAAAATATAATATAGATTTTATGTTGTGTATAGCTAAAGATGTTATTGCAATAAAGACTCAAATATTTATATAATACTTTCAGCCAACCAACTGTAGTCACAGGTCGACTAGTACAATCTAACTGAAACGTCGGGAAATCTTTTAGAAATTGCATCACTTTTACACACACATTGTGTTGTACATACAGCTACAAAACGAGTTTATAGTTACTTTTCGTGGTCACGCACACAAATGCAAAGCTCCGCTTATCCCTCGCGAACTGTACCTACTTATGAAAAAAATTGAGAACAGAACTTAACAGAAAGTTTCAAAAACTTTGTATTGAAATAAATAAAAGGAAATTTATAAATAAACGTCGTATACGACGACCGTGTACGACGACCGTGTTGCTCTATGAAATAAACTAAGTAACTACTGTGTTGGACATATGTCAGATGTGAATCGAATCCAAGTCCGTCAAAATAAAGACGGTACCGTTTTTTAACCAACTTCAAAAAAAAAAAAAGGAATGGTTTCACAATTCGACAGTAATAAAAAAAAATGTAATTACAGCGTAACAATCTTGGGATGGCAGGCAAAAGGCAGTGTACAATATACAAACGGCTTTGTAGTGTCGATCCAAGGAATGCACATACTACACCAAGATGTAATAAGACGAGTTGATCTAAATAAAGATGGCGTAGCCGAAGCTATTATAGAAGGTACTCTGACTATGCGGGATGTTGCTGTGGGATTCGATGTACAAGTGGATATAGAAGATGGTGTTCATCATTATACAACAAAATATGTATATCCTACCGTTGAGATTGCGTTTGTAGTAAGTTTGTCACTTTATACGCTGCTGGCTGCGGGCATAACACAATTAGCAAATGCATCCAACGTCGACTTCAAGTGATAGCCAATTACAGCGCAGAAAACTTCAAAGAATGAAGAATTAATTTCATCAGCTGACCAAGATTTGGTCGTTTCGATTCGAAATTTGTCAATCAGATTCACGATATCGCATCGTGAATCTAAAATAATAATATTATTATGTTGAATGGTGAACATGCATGGTCACTGCAACAAGGTCTTGCGCGGTGCTTCGCGCCGCACCACGCGATAGGTTTTGGCCTATAACTTTTGACCCCTTTGATCTAGGTCAAATTTTCCAGAAAATTTTTTGGCTTGCCTCCAGATCGAGGGCTACCCATAGAGGGGTCAACCATTATTGGAGCATAAGCAGTTCTCGAGAGCTAAGGGGGGGTACTTTTCCCATTTCTATATATAGATAGATACAGTAATACTACTGCCAGTCGGTGACAAGGCGCAGGAGTTCAATTACACGTGCTTCTAAATTTAAAATTTTACATGTTAATTTTAATTGTTTACAGATTCATAAAATAATAAGCAGTGATGCGATATCTTTAACTGTGAAAGGAGATATATCAGAGAGACAATCTAACTTACCCGATTTTTTGCCATCGGATAAAATAAGCGATGCCTTGACATCAATGGTAAGTTAACCTTTTGGCTGTTGGTTTTATAATAATTTTATTATACTTGTATAACTAGACTACGGAGTGAGCTTGATATGGTATCTACTTAATTTATTCTGGTTGTTAATGAAAATCATTGTAGGTATTATGTTTTTTTGATTTGTTAAAAAGAGAGAAACGATAGAGAGAGAAAACAAAGAAGTTTCTTGTCCGTTCTCTCCTTGGAAATCTGCCTTTAGGGAAGTAGCGATAGATTAATTACTTTTGAAGAGTCCTGAATTTGAACGGTCGCAGACTAAAGTTTCATTTCCTATTGGTTCGGATTCCCAGACGTAGGTACTTATTCCCAGATTATAATAAACAGTTGTCAATTGTTTGCCCGAAGATTATATGCCATAATCATCATATTCCCGAATTTCATTTGCCCGAATGTTTTGTTTGCCCTAAAAGACATAAATGACATACTTTTAATTGACCCAAACTTAGATACCATAAGATACGAGTGCCATACGTATTGTTTTTCATATTTTTAATTGCCATAATAATTATTAGATATAATATTTAAACGCCATAATGATTATTAGACATTATATTTAAATGCCATAATAATTATTAGACATAATATTAAAATTGTTTTTAATTCTAATACCTACCTACTTATTAGCTTTCTGGCACTTCGCCGGCCGCTGCTGCGGCACGCTCGCTTCGCTCGCTCGGCTCGTGCGTTGTCTTTCATGTTCTAACCTAACCTAAACCTCAATGTCGATAGCAAATGATGTTATGGCATGTGATAATTAGGGCTATGATTATCGGCCGGGCGCCACTGGGTAAATACCACCGCAACTACCAGAGGCGTACGGCAATGGACGCAGTATGGCCACGTCAAGGTGCGGCAGCTTAAAAAAAGAGCTTTGATTATGACAAATGATTGTGGCACTTCGCCGGCTGCTGCCGCGGCATTCTCGCTTCGCTCGCTCGGCTCGTGGGTTGTCTTTCATGTTCTAACCTAACCTAAACCTCACTGATGTTTTGACATGTGATAAATAGGGCATGTGATAATTAGGACATGTGATAATTAGGGCATGTGATAATTAGGGCATGTGGTAATTAGTGCATGTGATAATTAGGGCATGTGATAATTAGGGCTTACAATGATTATGACAAATGATATTATGGTAAGTGACTTTATGGGAAACAAACCTAGCACGTGACTAATATAGCAAATAAGAGTAGGGCAAATGAATATTATGTCATATAATATTATGTCTGTTGACTATTATGGCAAATGAAATTAGGGCAAATAAAATTCGGGCAAACGGCGGTATACCATAATAAACCCCATATCTCCTTCCAAGGTGCTAATGGATCCTATCAACATCTTTAGGCTCAATACTTTTTTAAACTTTCGCGTTTTGTACACATTATAAACTTAAGACAACGAGTCTTTTACGCGATCATTGAGATACATACATACCTCTTTATTACCCGACGTTTAGGCCATGTTAAAAGAGCCGTGGTCACGGTTGGCTTCGGCTCATCGCGTAACAGACCCGCTCGTCTTAAGTGTATAATCTTTAGGCTCACCTGCACGCGGGGCACCTGCTAATAGACGTATGCGGCTCTGGCAAATATACCGAGTGTGTCCAAAGCCCCGTGAGATCAGTAGATCTGTAGTTGCACCAGTAGCAGATGAGGTTTGCTCGGACATTAAATACTTATATTTGTTCTAATGATACTTATTTATATTTAAGTTTGATGCGCGGATATTCATTGAAGACATGCAAAGTTGGGCAACTGAAGTATTTCAACCTATTGCACAAGATGTAGTCACGCATCGAATAAAGTTTCCTGAAATTTGCTACCACACGTAGCAATAAATGAATATAAAAAACAAATATTAACCGAAAGTAAACGAATATTAAAGAGATTATGTTGAGTTTTATTCCGATATCATGATTATCCACTCATTCTCTTTGATGATTCTTATAGTTTATTCTTATTAGTTTTAAGCTATATATCTATGGGCCGTATATTACTTTTTAGATCTGTAACATTTTTTTTTTTAATTCTGCGGCCCAAGGCCGCGGCTCCTCTAACTCCGTTACCGGGCGTCTCTGGTTACTAGCAGAGGGTATATCCAGTGGCGCCCGGCGGACTTTTACCACCTCTGTGGTCTCTGCGGGGGTGTGGTCGGGACGAGAATCCCGCGTCGTTGGGGTAGGGTTTTATCCCGCGTCTGTGAGTGAATCTGGTTGCGTGCTATGGGGTAAAGGCCCCGCAGCACGCAACCCTTCTAGCCTGCTTCTATAAGGACGGCGGGTGGCGATCCCGCCGTCCTCAGGCCCCGATCATGGAGGTCACTGGTCTTGGGCGTAGTCGCGGAGTCTGGGGCGCCCTCGCCGCCGACTACGGAACTCGGCGGGGAGGATACGCTCCCTCTCCCTCCCGGTCGCATCCTTCGCGAGCATGACTTGCTCGCAGAAGGACACGGCCGCGTTCCACCTACTCCCGCTGGAGACCATGGCTTGAAGGATGGTCTCCAGCGAGAGGGTATCCACGCCCAGACCCACTACGAGGTCCCGGCGCTGACTCCCCCACGCTGAGCACTCCACCAACGTGTGGAGTGCGGTGTCGTCGTCGGAAACCTCGCAGTGTTGACACCGGGGTGTGATCTCACGATGCATGCGAAACAGATAGCTACCGAAGCATCCATGCCCGGCAACGATCTGCGTCGCACGGTACGTGAGGTCACCATGCTGCCTCTGCAGCCAATCGTCCATGATCGGTCTCACCGCCGCGATGATGGTGGTACCCCACTTGGGTTGCTCAAGTCGCACCCTCCAAGACTGCATGAGATCCTGGCGGAGTTGGGACCGCTGGTCCTCGATTTCTCGAGACGCAGGCCTATGGTCCCGCTCCAGCGCCTCCTTGCGCCATTGGAACAAAGACGCAAGGGCTCTGGAGACATGCAGCCTCTCCGGAGATCGTGCGGTACCCCCGTATGGTAGATCTGTAACTAGTCTAAGATGCCTGAAATAAAAGTTCAAATTAAATTAAATTAAAACCACGTAAAAGTCTGCTTAAAGGAAAAAAGTGATAAATGCAGTTTTGCGTACATAATTCGAGTACTTAAATGACATTTTAAATTTTATGTTTTAATTTCATTAATAACACATTCGTTAATTAAAAAGAAATTTACCAACTGCTTATCTCTAGAACCATTGAGCGTAACATTTATTCGATATTATCAGTAGATAGCAGGTAAAAAATAGGTACAGGTACATTTCGCGAAGGATAAACGGAGCTTTGCATTTGTGTGAGTGCAGTGTACGTGAATGTATATATGTGACCTCTTTTACACACACACACATTGTGTTGTGTACACAGCTACAAAAAAGAGTGTTCATCTCTCATGCTCTGAAAGTGGGTCATTGCTTACCTAATATGCGGGTTGAAAGTAATACATTTCGGCCCTAGGGCGGAAAAGTAAAAAAAAAGTATCAGCACATCTTGAGGCAATGGCAAAAACTATACAGCCAAAGTTTGATTAAGTCAATACAACATTCTGGTTTTTAAATGGTCATAAACAGAAAAGAGTTGAGTTACAATAAAATAAAATGTAATTATCACAAACAATAACTGTCCTGTATTTTAAGGTTGAGACTCCGATTAAATCGTCCGCCGTAACGCGTCATATCATAAAAACAATATAATAATAAATAAATAAATAGTAATAATATACTCAGAAAGACAGCTTAATAGATCAGTTGAATTTCTAGATTATGTTAAAACTTATTCAAAAAAGTTTAAAGCAGATTGTTTAGCAGCTAAATCAAAATATATAAGTGATAAAATTCTCAATAGTGCAGACAAAGTTAAATCTACTTGGAAAATTATAAACGCGGATAGAGGTCAACAAAAATTAAATGATAATCATTTTAAACTTAATATAAATGGTAAAATAACTACATCAGACTTCGAGGTCGCTAACGAATTTGAAAATTTTTTCTCCCGAATTCCTGTAGATTTGACAAAAACCCTAGGCTCTTCAACCCCCATTGCAGAATCTTTGTTAAAAGCAAACGTTCCTTGTTGTAACGTTATATTTAAATTCAGTAAAGTTAACATAAACACTATCTTAAAAACTTTTAAATCTTTAAATATCAAGAAAACAGCTGACCTCTGGGGCATCTCTGTGTATTTAGTAAATTCTTTTATTGAAATGGTTGCTCCTGAACTAGTAATAATATTTAATAATTGTGTTGATAGTGGTGTGTTCCCTGATTTAATGAAATCTAGTAAATTAATTCCCCTGTTTAAATCGGGTAGTACTTCAGATCCGTCCAATTTCCGTCCCATTTCTGTACTACCTACATTTAGTAAAATTTTTGAAAAAATTATGCTTAATCAAATGCAAAATCACGTTAACGTTAATAAACTATTACATACAAAACAATTCGGTTTCACTCGTGGTCGGTCCACCACTGATGCCGGTATTAAATTATTAGAGTGTATATACAGGGCCTGGGATGAGTCATATGATGCTTATGGTGTATTCTGTGACTTATCTAAGGCCTTCGATTGCGTTCAGCACCAGACTTTAATTAAGAAACTTGATCATTACGGAATCCGGGGGACGGCCTTGAATTTCGTCAATTCTTACTTAAGTGATAGGGTCCAGAAAGTAGTGATCAATGGTAAACAGTCACCTGGTTCTCCTGTAGCAATGGGGGTACCGCAGGGTTCAATTTTGGGACCTTTTCTTTTTCTAGTATATATTAATGATCTCCCTCACCTCATAAGAGACGACCACGAGGTAGTTTTGTTTGCTGATGACACTTCTTTAATATTTAAAGTTAAACGTGGACAGCGCGAACTTGACGATGTAAACATTGCCCTCTCTAGGATAGTCCACTGGTTTTGTGCTAATAATTTATTATTAAATGAAAATAAAACTAAATGTGTAAGATTCACCTTACCTAATGTAAGACTTGTTAAAACCAGTGTTAAGGTTAGGGATGATATAATAGAATTGGTCGATGACACTGTCTTTCTGGGCATAACGTTAGACTCCGAATTGCAATGGGGGCCTCATATCGGGAAAATTTCGGCCAGGCTTAGTTCAGCAGCCTATGCTGTCAAAAAGATCCGACAACTTACAGACATTAAAACGGCGCGTCTTGTCTACTTCAGCTACTTCCACAGTATCATGACATATGGCATACTACTGTGGGGTAACGCTGCCGATATTGAATGCATCTTTGTGTTGCAGAAGAGGGCTATCCGGACTATCTATGGAATGGGGTCTCGGGAGTCATTAAGAGATAAGTTTAAGCATATTAACATCCTTACAGTGTATTCACAGTATATTTATGAAATTTTATTGTATACCCACAAGAACAAAAGTAAATTTGTGAAAAATAGTGATAATCATAATCTAAACTTAAGAAATAAGGATAAACTGGCTGTTCCTAAATTTAGGCTTCATAAAGTGAGTAATTCTTTTGCGGGGAACTTTATTCGAATGTACAATACATTGCCAACCGAAATAGCAAATTTATCTGTCAATAAATTTAAAAAACTAATAAAAAGTAAATTGTGCCATAAAGCTTATTATAGTATTAATGATTTCTTAGATGACAAGGCGGCCTGGTTGTAACAACGTAACGAATTGCTCCTTTCTAAATAACTCTGTATTAGATTTAAGATGAAATATTTTGAAAAAAGCCGAGCTGAGTTTCTTGAGGGCTCTTCTCAGTCTCGTTGCATTTTGGAACCCTCGGTAGAGTCACATCAACTTCTGACGAATCTAAATAATTTTCTGAAAATTTCCGAAAGTTTTTTCATAAAATCTAAAAAATGTCACATGACATGAAGTTCAACATAATTTTAGAGGTCTTTGACCATGCTAAGTTGATTGCAGCTGGTCTTGAGTCTCTAACTATTACCGTTCTCGATTTGTCCTCGTTTTGACCTTGACCTTGAGAACAGAGATCAAAGTTGATTATAGAGTTCTTTGGCCTCGAATTTCGTATTCGAAATCGTATTGGCCAAAATATCTCGTCAGAGATGGGATGCTTTCATCCCTTGGTTAACAATCTACTTACTATTTTACTCTACTTTTCGTAGTATACTCACACAAATGCAAAGCTCCGCTTATCCCTCGCGAACTGTAACCAGCTATACCTACCCTTTTGCTCGGACTGCAGAGATTATCATTCTTCTATGTATGAAACATCTGGCCGTTGGAATTTTGGTTTGAATTACAGAGTGGTTATGGATGTTATAATGTCTTCTATTTAGCGAAATCATTGCAATTATCTAAAATTCAACATCATATTTTCCACTGTTTTATTTATTTTTTATTTATTTATTTATTTAAACTTTTTGCACAGTTATTGTACAATGGCGTCAATGGCGGACTTAATGCCACAGGCATTATCTTCCAGTCAACCTTAGGGTGATGCAGATAGATCTAGTAGTAGGTGCAAAGCAGTAGTGTTGAAAAAGAGAAGAAAATAAATTATATTGGTGTAAGTAAAACTAATACAAAAAAAAAAATAGTACATATGAAGGTCATAGACTTAAATTCTAATAACTACTTAAATAATTAATAATTTAAATATACATAAACGTATGTTTTATCATGGACTTTCGCCAGGTAACGCCTGACTCCATTCAGAATTCATTATTATTTATTATTACCTAAGTATTTTACCTGATAAGGTACCTAGCAGGCATTATTAGTTCGCTTCGCTGTAATTTAATTATTAGTTCTTTGCTCGATCGGGTTTTATCCCGCATCATTGGGGTTGTATTTTCTCCCGCGGCGGTGAGTGAATGCTTCTAGCCTGCTTCTGTGAGGACAGCAGCTGGTTAACCCACCATCCTCAGTCCCCAATCATGGAGGTAGATCGTCTTGGGCGTAGATGAGTCTGCGGAACCCTGGACGACAACTTTGGAATTCAGCGGGGAGTATACGCTCCCTCTCCCTCCCGGCCGCATCCTTCGCCAGCATGACTTGCTCGCAGAAGGACACGGCCGCGTTCCACCTACTCCCGCTGGAGACCATGGCTTGAAGCATGGTCTCCATCGTATCCAGGGTATCCACATCCAAACCCACGATGACGTCCCGACGCTGACTTACCCCAGCTAATATGACTGTCTTAAAATCTGCTTAGAACGATAAAAACTCGCCTTGTCTTCATGCTTTGTAATCGAGAACTAGCTATAAGTACAAAAGAAAAGAAAATAGGTAAGTAAGTATTAGGTATACCTACGCCAGACAATGTTGCAAGATTACTTTAATTAATAATCTATGATGAGTAGTTTTCTTCTATAGAAAGATTTTATGATAAAGTTCACTTGAACTAATCATCGGTGACCAATGATTTTAAATACAATGGATTTCGGATCATCGCTCAAAAGTGTCCGAACTAAAAGAGAAACAAAACGCTAAAAGAGAAACAATCGCGCGCCAGTCTTGATTTTGACAACTGAACGACAACACGTTGCACAATGCCGTACTGTATTGTAAAAACGTGTAAAAACTACGAAAAAAAAGCAAATTGAAGACGGTGTATCATATTTTCAGTAAATAAGCTTTTGTTTTATTATTTGCAATTTATTATTTCACTTAAAATACAGTATTTCGTCGATAATAAATTAAAAGACAAAAGTAAATATTGCAATCCAGTCCAATACCGAAGTACCTATCTGTCTCTTTCGAACTCATCCCAAGCTCAGTAAAAAGAAAGAGACCATTTCATTTTCACTGAATAATGTACTAACAAAATGACCATTCAGATTTATTCGGATTACCGATAGCGATAAAACTATTTGGAACAAAGATTATAGTGGAGACGCCTTGGCTCTTTATGATTTTTTTTTCGTTATATGAACCAACATCTATTTCAGTTTTCCTCGGGATCCAGTACACTGTGCACAATAGAAAAATATTATTGCCCTAGCACGGCGAGAAGAATATTTTGATCCAAAAAATAACAATCTTGTTTGTTCGGCTCATTTTATGGACATAACAAAAAGAGGTCCGATCTTTATGAAACTTGTACAAGAATCCCTTGATTGAATGGAGGAGATAAGCCCAAAAATGTTTTTAATTTTCACAGGGTATCATTGTTTTGTCATAAATATAATTACACATGTCATTTTATTTCGTGTATGTACTGTTATTTTCTTTTTATTTGGATTCTCGGTAATGTATTCCCACGGGAATCGGGGCCGAGATAACTATATCTCGCGGGCGGAGTCACGGTGATCAGCTAGTAGCCAATAATTTCGTATCCCAAAAGTTAACCATAAGATAAAAATAAATTAATGATGCGCAGTTTTAGCAACTAATTCAGTCACTTGAAACACGGCTATCTTGTAGTAGACGTAGCGACATAGCGTTATGAAAATAGTAATGAAAGCGGAAGAACTTTGACACCCGCAAGAAGTTTGGCATTTATAATATTATAATTAGTTAAATTCATTAATTCCCTTTTTGTTATTCATACACTACAGTTACTTATTATGAAACTGACTCGAAAAAAAAAATCTTTGTCAGTCGTTAATTAGTTTTTCAGCTTATTTCGTCTAACATAAACAAGTAATTACAATTTATAAGATTATGGAATTTATTGTAGTCTTACATTAATTATTACGCCTACGTAGGTACATATCATGGAATCCTTAAAAGACTTTAACAAAATAAACCTACTCCATTGTTTCTATGTTCACGTAGTTCAAGTATAAGCTGCATAAGGTGAAGTAGTCAGGCGGACAGATAGAAGCTACGTAATGCGATAAATTAGTGCAAACAAAAGTGAACACTATTCCGTTGAATCAAGGTTTAAATTTTAATATGAAATTTGTTTATATCTATGTATGCCTATGTATAATGTATAGGTCGACTCGGGACATTATTTTCTTGCGATTTGTTCTAGATCCTATGTCCGTTGTATTATAAGGTCTTTGTCGGTGACCATCAAATTTGATTGCCATAATCGATTGATAATATCTATCCTCCGATAATCAATCAATACACTTCACACACGGATTTTATTTCATTTAGTGGAAATGTGCAAGTTTATTTTAGTTATCTTTCTTTGTGCTCTTCCAATAAATTCCCTAATGGGAAATTTATCCAGTAAGTACCTTGTATTTTTTCATCGGATTACTTTTAAGCACAAGAAGTCCATTGGGACTAAAAAATGGAATATAGTATAGTACAGTATATCCATTTAAAAAGACTGTTAACCCTCTTCTTGCCTGGTGACCATAAGTTACATGGTATGCCTGGTGGGGTCTCACGGACCTGGATTAGCCCTCTATAAATATAATAACATCTGGTGTATTCTGTAGGAACTTGAATAGGTAGGTATAATACCTACTTATTAATAAGCCAGAAGTACAAAGTAGGCAAAAAAAATATCCAGAATAAAAACGTTATGTATTCTTATAATTAAAACGTTAGTAGCGTTTTTACCTTGCATTCTATTGTACTAAAAAACAGGTAGGGTACACGTGAACTTATATCACATCTTCAGATCAGTGTCAGAAGTCTAGGGACTCATAAAAACCAGCTACTAATATAATTTAATAAAAGGACAATTGAATGCGATTTTCAAATATGAATGAACTACAGCAATTTATAGCTGGTGGTGGGTCTGTAGGACCCTACTTTTCTAAACAAGGCATATCGAGGCTAATTCCTTCCAATTGTTAAATTCTTGCAGTAAACAGAGCACGTGTTTTGGAACATATACCATACTTTTCAAATGTAATACAGGAGTTTGTTTACAAGTTGGAGCAACGAGAATGGTGTAACTTGAAAATGATTGATATTAATTCTGATGTTAGGTAAGTATTTGTTGCATATCTTTCTGAGATCTTATGGATCCCAAGCAATCCCATGAGCTCTCTTGAAGAGGCTCTGTCAAAGTATGCTGGAATCGAAGCAAGTATGTATGTATGTATATATGTGTGTGTGGAGTGTTTACATTACCGTGTATTTTAAGATATTTTCAGAAAACTGGTTATGTGCTTTCTGGTTCAGAGAATTAACAATTGCCATTCAGCGTGGTAATGCTGCCAGAAGTCTGTCAATCTTCCCACATAGAGATTACGCATTTTCTCCACAAATCTTTGTAAATCTTGTAAAGTATCTACTATCGCTCAAATGTCCTTATGAGGTGCATATAGAAGCTATTAACTGCAACGTAGGGTGTCTGTTGCGGAATGTCATAGGAGGCACCTCATAGGTTCATACTAAGGAATCAAATTTGTAGTACCTACATGCCAATTTGCCACCCGAGAAGTTACTGTAGGTAGTTAAAAAACAAATTACAATTTCAGCTTCGTTGTCGCCAACTGGAATGTAACAGGAACACTGTTGTATACCAACGGATTTGTGAAATCCATCCAGAAGATAGACGTGCACAACATCGAACAGTCTGTCAGGAATCATACTGTAAACAACATCACTAGACCGGTCGCACGGGTCAATGGACGTTTGATGTTCCATGACGTAAATATTGGATATGATATTCACGCCAATCTGGCGGATATCGGCGTTCAGAGATATACTGGCGAGTTTCTAGCTACTTCCATCAATCTTCAGTTTATTGTGAGTTAGTTAAATAGGTCGTTACCTATCTATAAATAGGACTACGGCTAACATTGCTCTAGTAGAAGCAGACCCTGAGTGGATATAAGAATCTTTCCTGGAAGGGGGAAAACGAACTGGTGTCACTGACTCCAGCTATCTTGTATGAGTTAAATATATAATATGTAACGTTAACGCTTCAAAATCTAACAAAACAGAATGCTGAATACAATCTTCACAAGCATGCCTAATTTGAATTTATGAAATTGGAAAGATAGACCTAATTATGACCTTTGTAAAAAAGCTATTTTAGTCCAAAAGTGTGTGGGACACTTTATAAAATAGTCTAGAGTTAGGTAGGTACCTACTTAAAACGTTCTATTCAGTAGGGGTTCTAACTATTACTACTACTTAGACACTGACGATGTTCCACACTTCTGTGAGCTTCTACAGACTGTAGTTAGGTGGGTACCTACCTTCAGTTCCACACTACTTGTGGATTGAACTTGTTTTTTTTAAGTAAATTTTTCTGTTCTACAAGGTAACAATCTATTTTTTTTAAGATTGACAAAGACATGGTGACTCAAGAACTAACTGGGTCTGCATTGTTTGCTTCCGTGACTTCAACACATTCTCGTGTGATATACAGACCAGACAATAACGTCACAGAAGTACTTTCTAGAGATGTGACTGTGAGTTTCATTCTACTTTAATTTAACGATGGATACACTTGGCCATAATAGTAGCCGGAGTATCAAAATTGTGAATATAATAATTTTTTTTTTGTACAGTGGATCCTCAGGATTTCACGAATACCTCGTTTATTACCAAAGAAAGAGTAGGCAAAATGGAACCCTATTACTAAGGCTCTGTTGTCTATCCGTCTATCACCAGGCTATATTATTGAGCGAAGCGAGCCGAAGGCGAGCGGAGCTCTCAACGGGTGACTCAAATTATTTTTCAAACGATTTATGTTAAATTGTTTCTCGGCGAATACTCGGCCGATTTCGGATTTTCTTGCACTCATCGGAAGCTTACAGAATTACCCAGGTTCTTACGAAGCCAGAATTTTGAATTTAAACTCGCTTCGCTCAAATATATGCTGCAGCGTAACGGTACGTTTCGCGACTGAGGCGACTTAGTATCTATCTCATGAACTGTAATAGTTAGACAGCTGAAATTGTCACAGAAGATGTACGAGTATTTCTGTTGCCGCAAGTTTTTTTTTTTTTTTTAATTCCGCAACCTAAGGCCGCGGCCGCTCTAACATCCGTTGCCCGGCGTCTCTGGTTACAAGCAGAACGTATTTCCAGTGGCGCCCGGAGAGAATCCGAGACTCCCGCGAATCTCGCGTCGTTGGGGTAGGGTTTTATCCCGCGTCAGTGAGTAAATCTGGTTGCGTGCTAAGGGGCAAAGGCCCCGCAGCACGCAACTCTTCTAGCCTGCTTCTGTAAGTACGATGGGTTTGCCGCAAGTCTAGCAATGCAGAATAAAATAAATGTTTGAAGGGGTTCCCATACTACAAACGTGATTGTTTTTGCTGTTTTATAAATAATGGTACGCAGGTGTCCACTAATAGGTACCTGTGAAACTATGAGACACTCGCTGCTTGCGCGAGATATAGCAAAGCTCTTCAGGACCAGAAAGAAGGCTGAACATTATCTTCTGTCTGAATTGTTCATGAATGAATTACATCAGTAGCATTGTCCTTCAACGTGACGTAGATAAACCTTTATAAGAACTTTTACAGTTGACGACAACTCCTTAAACTTAATGGCACAGTGTTAACAAGTATTTTATATACGTAGATTGGTATTAATAGTCTACCTAATTTTAAATTAAATTGTATTTTTTTGTTCCAGTCTATCAGAAATGGTGTCTCGGCTAGTGTTAGAAGTTGGTTACCTAATTTTAATTCAATTTTAACACCTATATTGATCAAGGTTGGCTACCCCAAGGTCTGTTTCAATAGAAATTGTTAAATACTCGTAGTAAGAATTTACTATTTCAAACTTCGATCAAATAGTATGTCTCGATGATTTCAAAATACAAATAAAATTTATTCTCTGTAACATTATTGACCTTTCTCGTTATCTATCCCTATCTTCTACAGGTAAATAAAATTGAAATGTCTGTGTGTAGGTCCTGTAATTTCAAATTCACAGCTTTTCATTATAATTGCAGCATAATGATATAATATTAAGAAAGAAATTATAAATAGATCACAAAAACGCTAACCTAAATAGCGCGATGTAGAAATTATGAATATGATATGAAGCAAAAATTCGATGATGTCGGTAGTGGTCATCGTAGCTCAGTTTGTCAGAGCACTCCCCCTGTTAGGGAAAGGCTGTAGCTTTGAGTCCCGCCGATGACATCAGTTTTTGTGATCTATTTATAATTTCTTTCTTAATATTTTAAGAATAGTTTAAACTCATTGCTTCAAAATACAAAAATATATAATGATATAAGTAATGTTAGGTAGGTACATAAAACCTATGACGCCTCTCTTTTGTACGAATCTTTCGTCAATCGGGGTAAAGGTAGCAAAGAACTGATGGTTTTGTGTCGGTGCAAAGGAAGCCCCGATCATGAACCAAAGCGAACCGCTGCAGCACAAATGCAGAGCAGTCCAGCCCAGTGCTGCGTGTCGCAGTACGTACCGAGCATACCGGTGTACGACTTCCGCCTAGTCACATCACTAATAAGGCAGAGAACATGGAATGCGCAAGAAGGGCAACTTCACGCCGAGAGTGCAGCTGTTGGAGTCGTATTACTAACACAACTTTGTATATTTATGTATATTCTTAGTTTTAAGGTAGGTCTATCTATGGGCCGTAGAATAAGTATGAAGGTACCAACTGTAAATTTTCTATTTGTTGCCTGAAATAATTAAATAAATCTAATAAATAATAAAACAATGTTAAATTGGTGTCTGTTTGTTCCGGCAAATATTTGGAACGGTTGGACCAATTTTAACGGGGCTGTCAATAACGGATTGCTGATGTAATTAACCGATGCCTCTAATGAGGGTGCAAAGGGGGTTCTTACATCTATAGGGCCCCAGCGACCTCACCTGCTAGTGGCGCACCTGCTGATAACGGACGAGGTTCGTATATTACGGTACCCATGTGGTGGCTTCGGCCCCTACGTGGATACCAGGTGGTACAACAGTGTTGGTCCGGGGGGGTACCACCGTGCAGCTGTGCTAAAGCCCCCCAAGTAACCCAGCCCAGGCTGGGTTGCGTTAGGGGTTCAGCAGCTGCACTGCTGGGCCCAGGGCGGTGTATGGTGCGGCAGGCAGGGGCCCAGTGGGGGCGAAGCAGAGTCTATTGTGGGTGGGGTGGGTCGATTCGCCGGCCAGGGAGACCCTTAGCAACGGCGTTGCCGCGGCCGCCCGCAACATAGTCATGGGGCCCGCCTGGGACCAACCACCACATAATCATGTTGTGGGGTCGCCGCTCCGGGTGGGAACCGGTGTGGGGTAACGGCGGCCTTGCATCAGGGGGGTTTGGGAGCCCTTCCGTCCGGCGGATCAGCTCCGACCTAACCACACGGTTCTAGACGAAGCTAGCCTCTGCACTTTGTCACTTACTGCCGCACCAAATATCGCCCTATCTTCACGCTTCCCCATATCTCACAATGACAGTGCAACAAGTTAATAGACGGTACACAGCGGCCCCTAGAAACCCCACAAAGTTGACTTCGTTTGAGGTGGAGTTCGCGTATAACCGCGGACTCCATGCGAACCTCGATACCGTCCACCATCACCTGGAGACGGCACGGCCTTCTGTGATGTTCCTTACGGAGACACAGATACGCCGCCCCGACGACACGTCTTACCTCTGTTACCCGGGCTATATTATTGAGGAACAATTCCGCGATAAAGCCGGGGTGTGCGTGTTCGTTAGGGCGGATGTTTGCTGCCGCCGGTTGCGCTGTCTGGAGAACCCCTCCTACTACGTCCTTTGGCTGCACGTGGATCATGGCTCTATGAGCTAGATCTACGTGTGCGTCTACCGCTTCCACACAGGGGACACTGGGACAACAAGGCTTTTCGAATACTGGGGGACTTTAACGGTCATCACGTTGAGTGGCTGGGGTCCCTTAGGACCGATCATGCGGGACGAACCGCCCATGCATTCGCTCACTCCCACGGGCTGACCCAGATGGTACAGGGGATCACCCGGATACCGGACAGGTCAGACCACACGCCCGCCTTGCTGGATCTACTGCTGACGAGTCGCCCAGCCGAGTACAGTGTGTCGGTACACGCCCCACTGGGCACTTCCGACCACTGTGTGGTGCACGCCAGCTTCCAAGTGCCACCGCCTGCTCGTGCTGAGCAAATGACTCGACGACTATGGCTCTACTCGTCGGCAGACTGGGACGGTCTCCGCGATTACTTTGCGTCCGTCCCGTGGAGCCAGCGCTGCTTTGTAGGGAAGGCGCCTTCGGATAGCGCTGCTGCCGTTGCTGGCGAGATCAGTCTAGGGATAGAATATTATATCCCTTTCACTGATGTCGCCAGCATCCGCAAAGCTCGCCCCTGGTTCGGGCGTGAATGTGCCGAGGCTGTCCAGAAAAAAAAAGTCGGCATATCGCGCCTGGGTCAGGGCTCGGGCGGCACGTGACCCGAACGTGAACCGCCTCAAAGCAGCGTACAATAGGGCCACTAGGTTCAGCAAGAGGGCCTTCAAGAGAGCGGATGCCCAGCGCGTCGCGCGGCTTGGTCAGGAGCTCACATCCCATCCCACGGGCAGCCGTGGATACTGGCAACTGGCCAAAGCCGTACAGTCAAATTTTTGCCAACCCTCGCTGCCACCACTGCGTTTTCCTGATGGATCACTGGCTCACAAAGCCCAAGAGAAGGCGGACATGCTCGCAGACCTCTTTGCGGCTAATTCCCGGGTCGATGACCGTGACCGGCAGCCCCCTATTACGTAAACATTTTGATTGATCTCAAGTTTGCCTTATAAGTTCCTATTTCTATAATAACTTCGAATTGTGATTTAATTTAGATATAATATAATCGAAATATTTTATATACTATTATATTATAATAGTAATTATATAAATGGACATAGTAAGGAACGCGTATATTAGAGGAAGTTTGAAAGTTGCACCAGTGAATGGAAAATTGAGAAGCGAGTGGCTGGGTTTAAGAAGTAGAGGTAAGCCAAAGAAAAGATGGATGGAATGTATGAAAGAGGATATGACAAGGAGAGGAGTGACTGAAGAGATGACGTCTGACAGGGATGTGTGGAGGAGAAAGACTTGTTGCGCCAACCCCAAATAATTGTGATAAGGGCAAGTCAAATTGTCAATGGCATGTTGCTTGATCTCAACATCTCTTTATAAGTTCCTACGTACATTATAAATACTTGACTGCTTCGGTGGCGTGGTCGGTAGTGTATCCACTTTCGACGCCGGAGTTTTGGGTTCGATTCCCGTTCGGGACAAACTTTGTGTGATGACACATACGTAGCGAAGTTTGGATGTTTCCTATGTATAAATGTATGTATTTACAAAAAAAATGTATATAAGTATTTATATATTTTTATTGACCGAGCGAGCGAAGCGAGCGAAGCGTCTCAGTTTCAACTCGAGGACTGGCCGATTTGGCGTTGTTTGTCTGTATGTGTGTCAGTTCCGGTCTACAGGCCGCATTTTTCAGCCAATTTTCATGAAATTTGGCACAAGTGTTCTTTGTTGCAAGGCGCAACTTTTGTCGAAGGGATTTTTCGATTGGGGGAAAAATGGGTAAATAACGAAATTCCGGTCTACAGGCCGCATTTTTCAGCCGATTTTCATGAAATTTGGCACAAGTGTTCTTTGCTGCAAGGCGCAACTTTTGTCGATTTTTGATTGGGGGGAAAATGGGGGAGAAATGGGGAAATAACGAAAATAACGTGAGGTCTACTATTCGCAGAACTACTAGTCTAGTACTCATATCACAAGCTCTGCTTAGTTTGAGACTAGATGACCTTGTGGGAATTGTCCTAACATATTTATTTATTTATTATTATTATACTGTGAAGTATTTAGGTTAAAATAATAATTTTATTCGTTACCCCTGCCTGTAGCCCTCTCGGGTAAATATGCCCCGACAATACGACGGGAGGTAGAGAGGCACTGCCTCTGGTATACCAGTGCCTCCCTAACGCAGCTCCAGGGTAAGGTAGAGGGTAACACGACCTCTCCATGGGACCTGGAAGCGAGAGCCCTTGCGTCATTGTTTCAATGCCACAAGGAGGCGCTGGAGCGCCCAGAGTCCCAACTCCGCCAGGATCTCATAGAGACATGGAAGGTGCGACTTGAGCAACCAAAGTGGGTAACCACCACCATCGCGGCGGTGAGACCGATCATAAAATAAAATAAAAATAAAATAAAATAAATAAAATAACGTTTATTATCTTTGAAATTTTCAGAAAATTATTTAGATTCGTCAGAAGTTGGTGTGACTCTACCGAGGGTTCCAAAATGCAACGAGACTGAGAAGAGCCCTCAAGAAACTCAGCTCGGCTTTTTTCAAAATATTTCATCTTAAATCTAATACAGAGTTATTTAGAAAGGAGCAATTCGTTACGTTGTTACAACCAGGCCGCCTTGTCATCTAAGAAATCATTAATACTATAATAAGCTTTATGGCACAATTTACTTTTTATTAGTTTTTTAAATTTATTGACAGATAAATTTGCTATTTCGGTTGGCAATGTATTGTACATTCGAATAAAGTTCCCCGCAAAAGAATTACTCACTTTATGAAGCCTAAATTTAGGAACAGCCAGTTTATCCTTATTTCTTAAGTTTAGATTATGATTATCACTATTTTTCACAAATTTACTTTTGTTCTTGTGGGTATACAATAAAATTTCATAAATATACTGTGAATACACTGTAAGGATGTTAATATGCTTAAACTTATCTCTTAATGACTCCCGAGACCCCATTCCATAGATAGTCCGGATAGCCCTCTTCTGCAACACAAAGATGCATTCAATATCGGCAGCGTTACCCCACAGTAGTATGCCATATGTCATGATACTGTGGAAGTAGCTGAAGTAGACAAGACGCGCCGTTTTAATGTCTGTAAGTTGTCGGATCTTTTTGACAGCATAGGCTGCTGAACTAAGCCTGGCCGAAATTTTCCCGATATGAGGCCCCCATTGCAATTTGGAGTCTAACGTTATGCCCAGAAAGACAGTGTCATCGACCAATTCTATTATATCATCCCTAACCTTAACACTGGTTTTAACAAGTCTTACATTAGGTAAGGTGAATCTTACACATTTAGTTTTATTTTCATTTAATAATAAATTATTAGCACAAAACCAGTGGACTATCCTAGAGAGGGTAATGTTTACATCGTCAAGTTCGCGCTGTCCACGTTTAACTTTAAATATTAAAGAAGTGTCATCAGCAAACAAAACTACCTCGTGGTCGTCTCTTATGAGGTGAGGGAGATCATTAATATATACTAGAAAAAGAAAAGGTCCCAAAATTGAACCCTGCGGTACCCCCATTGCTACAGGAGAACCAGGTGACTGTTTACCATTGATCACTACTTTCTGGACCCTATCACTTAAGTAAGAATTGACGAAATTCAAGGCCGTCCCCCGGATTCCGTAATGATCAAGTTTCTTAATTAAAGTCTGGTGCTGAACGCAATCGAAGGCCTTAGATAAGTCGCAGAATACACCATAAGCATCATATGACTCATCCCAGGCCCTGTATATACACTCTAATAATTTAATTCCGGCATCAGTGGTGGACCGACCACGAGTGAAACCGAATTGTTTTGTATGTAATAGTTTATTAACGTTAAAGTGATTTTGCATTTGATTAAGCATAATTTTTTCAAAAATTTTACTAAATGTAGGTAGTACAGAAATGGGACGGAAATTGGACGGATCTGAAGTACTACCCGATTTAAACAGGGGAATTAATTTACTAGATTTCATTAAATCAGGGAACACACCACTATCAACACAATTATTAAATATTAATACTAGTTCAGGAGCAACCATTTCAATAAAAGAATTTACTAAATACACAGAGATGCCCCAGAGGTCAGCTGTTTTCTTGATATTTAAAGATTTAAAAGTTTTTAAGATAGTGTTTATGTTAACTTTACTGAATTTAAATATAACGTTACAACAAGGAACGTTTGCTTTTAACCAAGATTCTGCAATGGGGGTTGAAGAGCCTAGGGTTTTTGTCAAATCTACAGGAATTCGGGAGAAAAAATTTTCAAATTCGTTAGCGACCTCGAAGTCTGATGTAGTTATTTTACCATTTATATTAAGTTTAAAATGATTATCATTTAATTTTTGTTGACCTCTTTCCGCGTTTATAATTTTCCAAGTAGATTTAACTTTGTCTGCACTATTGAGAATTTTATCACTTATATATTTTGATTTAGCTGCTAAACAATCTGCTTTAAACTTTTTTGAATAAGTTTTAACATAATCTAGAAATTCAACTGATCTATTAAGCTGTCTTTCTGAGTATAGTTCATAAAGTTTTTGTCTACTTTTGTGTATACCCTCAGTGGCCCATTCACTGAAAGTAGGACTATCACTAATCATGACCTCCTTAGACTTGAATATGGAGTTGAACTCGTTGTAAAAAGAATCAAAAAATAATTTATACATTACATTTGGATCTAAGCCAGTGTCTAAGAATGGAATTTTATTGCAAAGTCCAACCCTCATTCGTTCCAAGCGGTCACCAGTTATTGGTCTACATAATATTTTACGTTTTATAACTTTTTCTTTAGTGATTTTAAAAGATGCTATTTGCCCACAATGGTCTGAATCTAGCTTTTTTATAATACTTTTACTTTCTGGCAACATATCGCTGTATATATTATCCAGGCAAGTGGCTATTGTATTACAATATCTAGTAGGCTCCAAAAATAAGTTTGTAAGATTGTGTGATTTAAATAAATTTAAAATATTATAACTCATAGGCGTATTAACAAGTAAATCGACATTAAAATCACCACATACTATTAGGTACTTATTAGTTTTTCCAAGTTTACATAGAACTTTGTCAATAAGTTCCTCAAATTCGCAAAAGGGTGAGGTTCCAGGTTTATACACGCATACTACTATGAATTGCTCCATTTCCACGCACGACAGTTCGACTTTACACTCTAGAGAAAGAGACACAATATCTTTCCGTTCTTTAAATTTAAGTTGTTTATTTAATAAAATCAAAGATCCCCCCCGTACTGTGGTCACCCTGCAGAATGCACTACCAACCCGGTGATTACTGAAATTGAACATGAGCTCATACGACTTACGCATATGTTCTGTAATACAAAAAATATCAATATTGTCTGAATTCATTAACAGTTCCAACTCTAACTCTTTGCCATGTGTTAAACAACCAATATTTTGATGCCCTATGTTGATATAATTTACATTTTTTGATTTGGTTTGATTTGGAGGGCATTTTTTAACGTAATTAATATTTGTAACTAAATTTAATTCAATTAATTGACTATGTCTGCTAAAGGGTAATATTGCCTCTGTTGTCGTAGAACTTAATTTAAATTACTTGGAACAGATTCCAAAGTCTTAACACTAAATCTACATTGCTCAATAAAAGCAGTTTTGTCAGCCAAGTTCTTGGCTGAAGTGTAAAAATAATTGAATAGCAAACTTGCTATTTGTCTCTTATAATGCTTTGGTAGAAAATACCTACCTTTGTTTACATAAACAATATGTTTGTTATTGTTAAAGTTACTGTCAGAAGTTGACAAATTGTATTTATATACAGTTCTCTTAAAAACAGAATTAAAGTCAATTACATGGAATTTATTATTATATTGGCTAGTTAAATTGAGTTGTAAATTTATCTTATATCTAAGAGAATTTTCCACGTCTGGCACACCTTTTATGTATGGTAATGTAAACATTACTACATGTTCAACATTTAAGTTTTGCATTTTGTCAAAGTATAGGGATAGTTCATTTTTGTTAATTTTACCCCTGTTTGAGCAGAAAATAATTATTTTACTGTTTGAGTCAAAATTATATTCTAATATCTTTTGCATAATTTCATTTAAAGATGCACCTGGATAACAGTTATTAATATCATGGAGGAGTGGCTGCAGAGGCAACACGGATCATCACCGGGCACGGAAACTTTGGTGAGTATCGGGTTCGCATGCATCCTGAGGTCACACCCACGTGTCAACACTGCGAGTCTTCCGGCGAGGACACGACATTCTACACGTTGGTGGAATGCTCAGCGTGGGCGAGTCAGCGCCGGGACCTCGTTGTGGGCTAGACACCCTCTCACTGGAGACAACGCTACGAGCCATGGTCTCTAGCGGGAGCCTGTGAAACGCGGCCGTTTCCTTCTGCGAGCAGGTTATGCTCATGAAGCAGGCGGCCGGTTATGTGAGGTACCCTCCCCGCTGAGTTCCAAAGTGTGCGGCGAGGGCGCTGCAGACGTGACTACGCCCAGGACCACCGACCTCCATGATCGAGGCCTGAGGACGGTGGATTAGCAACCCACCGTCCTTACAGAAGAAGGCTAGAAAGGCTGCGGGCTGTGGGGCTTCACCCCACTCACGCCTTCACTCATCAACGCGGGATAAAACCCAACGCAGCGGCCACACAGGTGGCCAAGTTCCGCCGGGAGCCGCTGGGAATTGTTTCAGTGTCCAACGAAACCGCTCGGCAACGGACATAGGTTCGGCAGCGGCCCAGGGCTGCAGATTAAAAAAAAAAGCGGCTGCCTTTTTTTTTCTTTTTTTTAATTCCGCGGCCCAAGGCCGGGCCTGCTCTAACTGTGAAAAAAAAAGCCCTGCCTCTAACTGTGTAATAACAGTGTTATTGAGACATTTTTAAAGATTTATAATGAAAATGAAAAGACTCCACTTTTTAATAATTTAAAGCTAAAATAGTTGGGTACAATCCAAAAAGATTTCCTTTCATATCACCAAAACAAAACGCTAAGTCCATGCTATGGTTAATTGGAATTTTTAATTATACATAATTGACATGAGGCTTGACATTTAATTGGACTGTATTTAATGATCCCTTAATTTTTAATTTTATTGACATTTAATTTATTTGACATTTTTAATATCTAAACTAAGTTTAATATTTAATTGCATAATATAATAATATAATTAATTTGCGCAGGAGTGAATTTCCCCATTTTCAGGCTAAATTTCTTACACTGCCTCCTAAATTTTATTTGTGTCTACCCACATATATTTTAAGAATTTAGTTCAACAATGGCTTGAAGATATGTTAGACAGTGTAGTAAAATATCTGTTTAATAAATATGTAAAGTGAACAACAACCTTTGATAATGCTATAAAGCGAAACCGGTCAGGTTAAATTCTGTATATTAAATAAAAGTGAAACGGTGTACAAGTGTTTTTTGTTAACATGTATTACTATAAGTTTCACCAAGTGCCGACAATCGAAACCATCAACTATATTTTAATTTTTGGTTTTATCCTTAATTATTTATTAAGATTATAAAATAACGGTAAATTAAACTAAGGATATTAAGTAACTATATCATTTATTCGAAACAAAATTTTGCTTGCAATGAGTACTTATTTTCGCTTCTCTTAATTTTCAAGAAAGAGAAAGGGCCTCGCAGTGTGTCCCGGGGTACGGAGTCGGATTATGGCCTTATACGCCCCCGTATGGGCGGCCAGATGGACGGCCAACAACGTGGCCGTTTTAAACAGACCGTTGAAAGGTCTTCAGCGTGGGGTAACGCACAATCTGTTATGAGGCGGCATGTATCTTAGTCGGAACCCCTCCATGGGACCTGGAAACAAGAGCCTTTGCGTCATTGTTTCAATGGCTCAAGGGGGTTCTGAAGCGGGACCACAGTCTCGAGAAATCGAGGCGGCTCGGCGCTCCCAACTCCACCAGGACCTCATGGAGACATGGAAGGTGCGACTTTCTCAACCACGGTGGGGAACCACCACCATCGCAGCGGTAGGACCGATCAAGGACGAGTGGTTGCACAGGTGACACGGTGATCGGATGTATCGTGTGGTCACGCTCCAGTGTCAACACTGCGGGGGTCCGGCGAAGGCACCGCTCTCCACACGTTTGTGGAACGCTCAGCATGAGCGAGTCAGCGCTGGGACCTCGTCGTGGTTCTAGATGTGAATACTCTCTCAGTGGAAACCATGCTTTGAGCCATGGTCTCCAGCGGGAGTAGGTGGATCATGGCCGTGTTTTTCTTCGAGCACGTCCTCCTTGCGAAGGTGGTGGCCGAGAGGGATAGGGAGCCTCCCTGCTGAGTTCCGAAGTCGGTGGCCAGGGAGCCGCAGACTCATCTACGATCAGCTGCAGTGCTGAAGCCCCGCAGGACGCACATTTACTCACCGACCCTGGATAAAACCCGACCCCAATGATGAGGGATAAAACCCCACCCAACCCCAGACACAGGGCAACATAGTTGGCCAAAATCCGCCGGCGCCACAGGGAATACTTCCGAGTGCATACCTGGGGCGCCCAGCAATGGAAGTAGGGGCGGCCGAGGCATTGGGCCGCGGTATAATAAAACCTGGGGGCTCGCAAGGACCTGTCACCCGTAGCCTCGCAATGGGTAAGGCCGCCGCAGTTTGTATTCTCTAATATTCCCCATATACTCCGACAACACTGTGGGTTAGCGGAATGTATCCTACGTTTGGATTAGAGTTTTTCCTGTTATATTTCGCTAAGTTGGCTAACTTAAAAACCAAAAAGATTTATAAAACATTATTTATTAATGGAGTTTGAAGCAACAGTAAACCAGCTAGTCACACAAAAAAAATCATAAAATTATCTACAAAAATAACGGTTTTATCAACTTTTTTCGTTTAAATGCTCCTACTGTAAACCTACGAATTCAGAGTTAGAGGAATGTTCATTGGAGACATCGAAACTATAACATAGGCAGCTATTTATACCAGGATTTTTTTTTCCCGCTGGAATAATATTAAGAACCATAAAGTTTTTCCACGCTGGCAAAGTCGCGGGCGTCTGCTAGTTTCTACATAAAAGGGAATCCCTATTTCCCATGGTTAGGGTTTCACACGTGAAGGGCTGAATCAATGATCTTTCTTTATGTTTTCTATGAAAGAAATGCTTAGAATGCGTTTGGTAGGCTGAATAAACATAAGCACTATTGCACAAGTGAGTATATAAATAGAAAGATTAAAAACGTTTTAGTCCATCCATTCTGTCAGTGTCATGTTGACAGCAAAACAATCTGCAAAATAAAATGCAAATTGGACGGGCGGAAATTAGCAGCCAGATTCGGTCGTTTATTTTTTGTGCAAGCAGCAAAATATATTTATGCTGATCTGTTTATTTATTGAACACTACGCGAGGTCATTTATTTGAATGTCTTCTATTATGCACGGCCTGTACCTAATTTAAAATGTGCGACGAAACGAATGAAGACCGCCAAGACAACGAATTAACCGCACTACAGGTTAGTTTATATTGTTTATTTATTGCAAATAATAAAGCAGCAAGCTAAATATAACAAATACACAGTAAATATTTAATATAATATTTATTTTAAGTTATGGTCCGGTTAAAGTCTCCTGCAAAAGTATGAACTCGTAAAGAAATGTTTTTTTCCCACTTTATATTTTGCGAACTTTAATAAATCGGGTCAAGGAAACTGATGGCATGGAAAGATTCTAATTTGAAGTAATTAATTTGCACGTTAAGATAATTTTCCTTCTAATGATAGAGTAACCTTGTTAGGTAACTTGTTAAATTCTAACTACCTTCAACGCTAGATTTTTATTCAAGCATTAAAGCCAACATTTAAAAAGGTGTTTGTAAACCGAAAAGGAGATGAGCGCTTTGCTGGCTACACAGTGAGCTAGTATTATACTTATAGCTATTTTCTCAGTTTATCTCTACCTACATAATTTTCAAACGGTTACATGGCTGGTTTAAAACCAACAGTATTCAATAGAAAATAGTTAGGATTATGAGGTAATTTGGTTTCAAATAACTGTTTGGATTGGAGGATTTTGATGAATAAATATATTTATTTGTTCCATAAGGCATATTTAGTTTTATTAGCCAAATTATTTTAAAAGTTAATGTTGAACCATAATTTTACTCGGCAGTTATAATATTTTATCTAAGTACATAACTGATACAATAAAAGTATGCATTATCTTACTTATCAGAAAATTAACTAATGGACTCCTATATGTATAAATTATCTTATCAAATATCCAGCTAACTTTCCCAATTTATTGATCTGCCTGATGCCAGTAACGGTTCATGTGTATATAATAGTTTCCTTTCTGCCAATTCCAATGGTTCCCGTTAGTAATCCCATCACCTGGTTTGAATGAAAACGGAATGTTTAAGCACTATTGAGTAACAATCATGTTTTATAAACCATACATAGACCTCCCTAATGGTGCACCACCCCTCCGATCTTGGGTCAATTTCATCCACACTTCCGCCTTACACCAATTTTATTAGCTATGTATGGGCTTATTTCAAATATTTCTAATTTGACAGGCTATTTACGGAGATGCGGTTGTAGATAACAGAGAGACTGTAGCTTGGAAGATATGGAGGCCCTTGGATATAATGCTGACACTGCATCCGTTACACAATTCAGATATAAAGGGTGTTCACTGTTCCGTAACATTACAATTCAAATGTTGTGCGAGTTATCCCGACAGGTAAGTTTTGAGTTTCTGAAGTTATTTCATTATGTCAAATCGTCTTTTTGGTTAAAGTCAAATTCAATCAATATCTGCCTGGACTGCTGAGATTATAGGTAACATCAGTCCTGACTGTTGGAATTTAGGTTTGCATTGCAGAATGGTTGTTGATTTTCTATTGTAACCAGTGCCCGGGGAAACGGTGCGAGGGACCAACAAAAATATTGGCCAAGTTTGTATGTTTAACCTTTGCTACGTGTGAGTTTAATTTTTTAGACCACCACTAATAGCTATCCACAAGATGCACGGTATATCAACGGACAATGGAACTAAGTTAATTGTTGAACTGCAAGAGATGGCCGTCAAGCTTTCTGGCGAAGTCTGTATCTTTCAACTGGCACAACATGCTCAAGTGAGAATTATCGTACCTCTTTTGTTATTTTCCACCTGCGCTCGGGTTATACTTACGAGGATGTACCCAGAACGCCTGGCAATGGATGTAAAGCGGACAGACATTAAAAACAGGGGTTTCCTCTAGATCTTGTGGACACCAGCTAACGTAAGCTGCTAGTGGTGTACCTGCTGATCAATGAACTAGACTGTAAACATTAAGTAGGCAATTGAGATAACTAAGTTACATTTACTGAGCGGAGTTTGCGGCTCTTTCTTAGACGACTCGTGTATTTCGTTCGTTATCAAACTCCTCCTACTGGACCGATCTTTTTGAAATTTGGCACGGTCATAGTGACCATCAATGTGAGTGGCAGTGCATATATCTGAATTCATAAAGATCGGTCCAGTCGTTTAGGAGTTCGACCCGGATCGACAAACTCAGCTCAATTATTGCAACAGCAGAATGTATTATATATATTATGTATTGAATATAAAAAATAGTTAGCGATTGATTCTCACACCAACCAAATGTGCACAAAAATTACATTACGTACGAATGGACAAACCGTTTCGGAGAAGTTTGGCAACAAACACTGTGACACGAGAATTTTATATATTAGATTTATTTATGAGGTTACATATTAAAACTAATAGTATAAATAAAGCAATGTCCCACAAAACTGTTTACACAGTTGGTCCATATAAATGCCTTGGCCTGAAGGTTTCTGCTATTAAATAGATAAAATTCATGGTATGTTTTATAGTTATAAAACAAAGCATGAATTAAGTAATTTTTTATTAATGCTACTCGTGTTTTTCAGCAATTTCTGTACGACCACAATAAACCTATATTGTCATTTTATGAGCAAATGGTGAAACAAAAAACTGAACAAGAACAGTTGAAACTCCATGATTTGAAACTGAAGGAAACAGAAGAGGTACATACAGTTATCATTAGTTTAAGTTAGGCCAATGTGCTAGTTAGCCATAATCCCATTACCAATTCCAATATTGAATACTAGGCCCATAACCTGATTAAGAAATTAAGGGATAAATTGTTTTTAAAACGTTGGATACGCACATGAAGGGTTCCGTACCATTATCTATATAAAAACTTATAGTCATCCAGGAAGTAATTTGGGAGATAGTTAAAGATCCGAGATAGATAAATAAATATTTATCTATCTCGGCTAATGAGATACAGCCTGGTGACAGACGGACAGACAGACAGCGGGGTGTTAGTAATAAGGTCCCGTTTTACCCTTTGTACATGGAACTTTAAACCTAATATATTTTTCAGCGACAAAAAATGAAAGATGAAATACAAAGAAGGCAAGAGATTCTCCGCTGCGCTGGCAGACAGCGCTCGCACCGGTCCAGCGTGAGTCAGGACGACAGCCTGGACGGGCAGGGCGACGTGCCCGAGCTTGTATAGTGAGTTGCAAGCACTTTAATTGCTCAATTTTATGAAATCTCTTTAGCACTATATTCAGCCCTAGCCGGACATCCCAGGTACACCCTGGAAAGGGTTAATGAGGGAAACAGCTCAAATAATGTTTTTAATATTCGTGAGGTCTACTGTTCGTCCATATGGACAACCAGTAGTAAATATGTAAATTCTAAAAAAAATCACGCCTGTTACCCTACAGGGGTAAACAGAGCCATAGTATAGTGAGTATCGTCTCGTCTGATCATCAAGCGTCATCTTCTAAGAATGAAGAAGGATAGGGGCTCTTAATATGCTGATGCCAGCACAGTATAACTTTACCAAGTTAAAAAGTAGCTTATAGAACTAAGAAACTAGACGGTTCGCCGGAACGTCGAAATAAATAAGACGGAGTGAAAGACAGGTTAATTGCATTACGGCATAAATAAATCACACCAATCGGATGAATAGTTGCATAGTTAAATAATTTGAAGTTTTGAATTATTAAATTTGGCGCGCGAAATTCAACAATAGATTTTTTTAGTACTGTGAAAGGTACGTTACTTTAAAGTTTGATAACTCAAAAACTATATAAGCTACATATACCGAAAAATCACGTTACAATATACAGCAAAGCACGTTAATGTGTTCTATCTGCAGCCAAATTTCAAGTCGATAGGTTTAAAATTGCGACCGGTATCGTGGCACAAAGAGGGGCTCGTGGTCTAGTGGTAACCGACAATGTTAACACGTTGCAAAGGTTAAGCAACATCGACTCAGGCCGGTCTTAGGATGGGTGACCATTTCTTAATACATTGAGACCCCTCCGTGCCTCGGAGAGCACGTTAAGCCGTCGGTCCCGGTTGTCATACTAACATCTATGGCAGTCGTTAGGGGTAATTGGAGCCCTAAATCAAAAATCCGACCGGTCTAACTACAGAACTTCGATATCGCCCATGGGTTGTGAAGGTCAGATGGCAGTCGCTTCACGGAAAATATCGAAGTTCAGCCGAATCGCAGTTAGACTGGAAAGCCGACCCCAACTGAGTTGGGAAAAGGCTCGGTGAATGATGATGATCGTGGCACAAAGTTTTTCGACTGAGACCAAGTATGAGGAAGACTCCGCTGCACTCCGTCTTAATGATGCAGCTATGTACCTGAGACAGTCTTAACGTGGTAAACTATACATATTTTAAAAAAGCAATGGTAAGTTCAAACTTTTAATTCATAGCATTATTTCGCTAAAATAGAAGACATTACAACGTCGACATATGTTTCACCTCTACACGAGGCATTCTCAAGACTGTATCAGAGAGAACGGCTGTTCTCTCTGATCATCTCTCATCATATTTACCATTGCTTTGTCATGGACTTTCGCCAGGTAACGCCTGATTCCATCCAATATTTTATACATATTTTAATTAACTTTCAGTTATGCAGACGATAAAATATCACCGAACAAGAAAAAATCAAAATCCCACACAGTTGAAGTACCTTGTACGTGCAAAAATAAAGGTGTTCAAGTTATACGTGTCAGTCAAAGGAATAATAGGAAAGTTTATATTGGAAATTGTTTAGGTAAGTAAGGATCGAGGTTGTTTTTTATTACAAATTGGAGGGTGTTTTTTATTACAGACTTCAAATCTTTTAAAAATTCTGTGAATTCCTTTCAGGGCACTCATCAAACGGCTCAACAACATATCTCGCGATAGACGACGAAGGAGAACGTCTAATCGCCAAAAAATGGAACATTCCACCGACTTCCGACTTCCAAATACGTAACCGACAACTCACTTCCATACAAACCGACTTGAAAACCATGTCACGTCTAACCCACCACTGTCTAACCCCATACATTGCTATGGAAACTTGTAAGGAAACATCCAAAAGGACAACGAAACAATGTATTTATTTATTTCGAAATTTTGTTTTGGGGACGTCTTTGAAATATTTCAAAAAGAGGTTATTTGGGTTCAGCGAGCAATTTGAAGGGTTAAGATTAGTGAGGCATGTGGGGTTAGGGGTTTTGACAGGGTTAAAAGAGTTGCACACTGTAGGGTTGTCACACAGAGATGTGAGGGTTGAAAATGTTTATCTGGATGACTTCGGCAGCGTGAAGCTTGTAGGAATTGATCTCGACATGACGCTGGCTGAGATGTTGGATCCTGATTCATTTTGTGATAGGTAAGATTCACATAGTCACGCCTTTTACCCATTGTACAAAGTGGAAATCTACCTAGATTGACACTTCCTAACAAATTTCATCAAGATTAATTCAGCCTTTTTTACAAGATACCTATATAACATTGTATACCCATTTCATTTTTTTTTGTTTTCATTTATACTTAGTTTAAATTTTTGAAACAATTTTAAACTGACGCATCAGTATCATTGCATATTATGTAACACAATAAACGGCTAAATCGATTTGGTTGTGTCTTGTTCATATTTTTAGTAGATTAACTAAAAATATAACCTAAAAATGCATAACTTCATGTTAATTTACAGACAGACTGCTGCTCAAGATATACACGCAACAGGACAAATGCTTTTGTCCATATTATCTCAAGAACGTACACATATAGACATACCACCGGACTTACCCAGCATCGCCAAAGACTTCTTTGCTAGGTAAGACCTAATTCTAATTAAATAAATTCGTTAGGACAATTCACACAACGCCATCTTGTCTCAAACTAAACAGGGCTTGTGATATGAGTACTAGAGAAACTGATATAAATAATTTATACATTTTTTTTGTAAATACATACATACTAGTGGTCCCGGCGAACTTCGTACCGCCTGAAATTTTGCTTATAAACCTTCCCTGAACCTCCACGAATATTTTAAGACCTAAATTATCCAAATCGGTCCAGCCGTTCACGCGTGATGTCGTGACCAAGGGAAATAGGTATTCATTTTTATATATAGAGATTATACGAGTACATAGGAAACATCCAGACTTCGGTACAAACGTATATGTCATCACACAAAGTTTGTCCCAACCGGGAATCGAACCCGAGACTCCGGCGTTGAAAGCGGGTGCACTACCGATTACGCCACCGAAGCAGTCATTCAATTCTTAACATACCATGGAAAACCCGAACCTTGTATGTATATAACATCAATCCTAGTTATTAAAATTTAGATTTGGAGTAATGGTTGTTTTCTGATTTTCTGATGTTATAATATTACCTATAGTATGTATGTATTCAAACACTACAACGACGTAATTATCGAGATGTCCCAAATTATACTAGCTAACATTAGACTGGATCGGTGGCTCAGTGGTATGAGTATGCGACTGAGGTCCCAGGTTCTTCCGGGTCGATTCAAATTATTTGTGTGGTCCACAAATGTTTGTTTCGGAGTTTGGGTATTTTCTATGTATAATATGTATGTATTTAGAAATATATAAGTATGTTTATCAGTCGTCTAGATCCCATAGTACAAGGTTATATTAGCTTAATTTGGGCTAGATGACGTTGTGTGAGAATGTCCAAAAATATTTATTAATATTTATTTATTTCCTAGTGTAAAATAAAAAACATAGCATCACGCCTTTTTCCCCGAAGGGGTAGGCAGAGGTATGCAGCAAACACACCCACATCTCACCAGCTATGTTAGGTCCCATGTAATAGGGGGCGAGCCTATTGCCATTTAACGGGCACAAGTTCCAGACTCTGGGATAATTATCTGGATAAAATTCTAAAGAGAATTATACATTATCCACCAGACCCGGGAATCGAACCCGAGACCTCGAGTGTGGCAGTCCGTACATAGTACCATTGTGCCACCGAGGTAGTCGAGGTAGTTGTGTAAAATAATGTCCTATTTATTTTGGCAGTAGTTTTATTGATCGATATCGATCGATTGATGTAGTGGCAACCCTATCACTTACCGGGTACCATATTATATATCAGGCAGAATCGATGTTACATGCCTACAATAGGGTAGATGCCTAAAACTAAAATAAATAATTAAAATGTAGTTACTAGATACATACAGAATCCCAAAGTATGTACGTATATTTATTCAATCTTATTATCTTTTTTTTTTTTTTATAATCAACAATTGAATCACTAATAGTTACGAATTTGACGCTACATTTATTCAAATTATATTTTTAACATACGTCATTGTTAAGATTTTCATACAAATTTCTATGAGGCGTATCGTTTTGACATTTAATAAAAAGAAGGTGATTTGATTTGATAGTCACTTACCCCATTATTGCTGTCCGGGCTATTTTACATTGTTGATGAATATGTGGTGTGTACTAAACTCAGCATCTCAGACGTCATAATATACGAGACGTCTATATCATTCGAGAAGGCGGTTCTAGTCCCTTCTACAAGCTTCAAACAGTTTCCATCCGCGCATACGCCATAAGCCACACCTTATAATTGAACTAGCCAATTAGGTATAAAGATAAGGAGTGTGGCGTGTACTAAACGCAGCACCTCTGACGTCAGAGGTGCTGCGTTTGTTACACGCCACAAATATTAATTTCTTTGCAGATGTTTGACAGAAGATGAACACTCACAGTGGAGTGCTGAACAGCTGAGCAACCATTCGTTCTTAGTGGACGCGCCCGTCAAGATGATAGGCAGCAAGGAGAGGGACGGGACCGGCAGCGGCTCTGAGGTAATTCACTTTTAGACCGACATGGATATAGCCGACACTGCTTTCGTCAAATAGGACAGACAGACAGGCATAAATCACGTCCTTATACAGAAAGAGTAACCCCACGTAATGGCCGGCGCAGCTTTCTCAACACTGCTGCTATCAATAGCACGGACCCTTCTAAGGCAAGAGTGAGCCTATGGCAAGATAGTTTCTCAATACCTACTTTCACACAAAAGCCCTTTTCACAAAATATCCCTTTGACACTAAATCCCCTGGCCCACCTGGAAGGCTCTTAATAGAATGCGAACCCAGGTTGGCAGATCTAAAGATAATATGTCCAAGTGGGGTTACATTGACACTAAAGAGAACCAGTTGAATGTGGCTTATCGCTACAAACCATCAGCCACATGATGTCATGTCCGGGTTGCCCAGAGTCGTGCACTTTATATGCCCTGTACGAAGCGAGGCCAAATGCGATTCTCGTCGCAGAGGAAGCCAAGACAATATAATCATCATAGTGTTGATAGACACGAGAAGAAGAAGAATAAGGGGCGTTGACAACTACGGTACTAAATTTTTTACAGGTCTCGTCGACCAACTTACGTCATTACTGAGTACGAGTATATACGCGAAGGACAGAGATAACAATCGCTTGCTATCGCATTGTAACTCAGTAACGTTCCGTTTGTCGACGAAAATTATCTCGTTTCGTTGGTTTTACTTCAGTACGTAAGAAATCTATATATTTAACTTAGCACTTGTTCTATTGCTAGGATGACGAAGCAGTTAAGAAGATACCACAAACCAGTCTACTGATGAATGGTCATTCTCGTTTACACGCCGAGTTCGAAGTACTTACTTGGTTGGGTAAAGGGGCCTTTGGGGATGTTTTGAAGGTTAGTATGACAGTGGGCACACACTTCAACACAATACCAATTCACGCCTTTGTCCCTGAAAGCTTTGCCCACATTTCCCCAGTCACTAGGCCCAATTAATAGGAGGTAAGCACATTATCAGCAAGAAAAAGGGATTTAGGTTAGGTTAAAAGAAATTTCATAATAATTTAGTCATAGTACCAGAGCTTTAAGCATTCCGAAACGGTATTTTTAACCATGGAAATTTATCTTTTATATGCTACTAGCGGATGCCCGTAGTTTTGCCCGTTTGAGTTTCCCGAGAGCCCCTCTATCATTGGGGAAAACCGTATCAAAACCCGTTTAAAGATCTAAGCATACATACAACGGAAGCGTGTTTTATACTGTGTTATGAATATGATTATTGATTAATGATATATATACGAGTACATACCTCTTTATTACCCGACGTTTCGACCCTGTAACAAAAGCCGTGGTCACGGGTGGACTGGCTTCAGCTCATCGTCGTCTTCGTGAAGTGCGGGTTTGTTCAACTACCCTCACCTTGTCGTCACTAAATATTGTGTTCGGAGAGTCACCACGGCACACCACACTGGTAGATAATCACGTAAAAGACCCGTTTGTCTTAAGTTTATAATGTGTACAAAACACGAAAGTTTAAAAAAAGTATGTTAATGTATATTCATATTTTTCACCTAACTCCTTATACTTGCCGATCTCTCTTATGGTGCGGCCACAACATGTCCGCTCGCGATTTTCATCGCGCTGTTACCCATTCGAATAACTGTATTACTCCTATCACGCTCCTTTGACTTGCGCTATAAAGCCGACAAAATCCAGTGAGCCGAGCGGCGAGACCAGTAACGTGTCCACACGATGTTCTTCGCTATTCGACGAGCGTGTGGACGCAGGGTTTACATACCTTTACAAACGTAAGCAGAACATTTCAGGTGAAGAACAAATTAGACGGTGGTTTGTACGCGATCAAACGCATCAAGCTTAACCCTGAGAATGTCCAGTTAAACAGGAAAATCACCAGGGAGGTCAAACTACTGTCCAGGCTCAACCATGAAAATGTTGTTAGGTAATCTTTCTAGACATAATATTTACGCATGTTTTCCCAAAGGAAGTAAGGCAGAGGTTTTTATTTTATCTCATCTGCTAGAAGATGGCTCTTCGGCGTAAGTCACACATTGAGCCTCTGGCTGCCAGACTTACCTCACGTTATAAAGGCTGGTTATTCGATACTCGATACTCACTGATCATTCTTACTTATGTTGGGCACATACTCTGAGAGAGAAATTTTCAGCCTATAGTTCACGACTTATGTCTGGCACTCCTAGGGTCAAGGGGTTCTGGCAGGGGGTGGCAGCAGTGCCAGAGGTCTGGGATTTGGTGATGTGATTTCTTTTGTTATGCCGAAGAAAATATCCAAAACTCTAGCTTCATAAAATTATGTAAGTAAGGTGCTATTTTACCCATCTATGCTACCTGATATCTCCGTAAGTAACCACACCCGACACTTCACACTTACTGACCGTACCTTTGGTGGAGACATGGTCTGAGAAATTTCCAGACTATATAACGGGAGGTAAGTCTGGCAGTCATATGGGCTCCCAAGTCTAGAAGGGCTAGTGGTGTCGTAGTCAGTTGGCAAAACGTTCCTCTTTTAAAAGGAGCAGTCGCTGGTTCAAACCTCCAGCCTTAACCTACATATCGTTTTTGCGTTTATACTGTTAAATTATGAAGTTCTGTAAGTTTTTAATTAAAGTAAAAGTGATTCTACCGTTTTTATGAATAATTTAAGTACGTTTTTAGATACTATAACGCTTGGATAGAGTCGACGATAGAACAAGAGGAACTGGACACCAGCGTGGACAGTAAAACACCTGATGTCAAAAGGCGAGATGACAGCCTACAAGGTAAGGGCATTGTTATATAAGTTGGAAGTGTTTTCTATGTAATTATGTCCCTAACTCCTATCTGGTTCCGGATTATGCATTAGGTACTAGGTACCTGCCCGCAGTTCCTCCCGTTTGGCTTTTGATCCCCCATTAGGGATGTGCCAATTTGGGGTTCAGGATTTGGGTGTTTATTATTTATGGAATTGTATATGTGTAGGATTTCGACATACATAACGTTATTTAGTGAGACTACATGTTGGTAAGTAAAAAGTGTGTGGCGTGTACGAAACATCTATGACATAGGAAAAGGCGGTTCTAGTCCCTTCTACAAGCTTCTACCAGTTTCCATCTGCGCATACACCATAAGCCACACCTTATAATTGAACTAGCCAATTAGGTATAAGCGATAAATTATAAGTACCTACTACAAGTGCATAGGTAGAATACCGTCCTTTGTTTAGATTGACGACAACCTGTTTGTGTCAAGTCGGGGATATACTTGTATGATATAAATACGAATACATTTCGAAAATAAAATCAATCATACTGTTACTACAAACGTTTCAATACCTCCCAACAACCACTTCAAGTGTATTATTAATCAGAAAATTTTGTTCAAACTGCTAACTCGGACCTACTTCCGACAATAAGACTTTACAATAGATACCACAGGTATGTTGTTTTACACTATGAAGTATGTATTTAACTGTGCACAATGGAGATCTTAGAAGCCGAAGTCTACCTCACTTGCAAACATGCTTTCCGGTCATCGACAATAAGCCACCTTTTACCTAAGATTTACAAAGTTACTGTCGAAAAGAGGGCTCCTATTTAAAGGAAATATCTAAAGAACCCAGCAAGAGTTCCTGGGTTGATTTCATCCTCCCCTGCACGACGCTAACCTGCTGACTAGACTCCGTTGAAGACCAGTGAAATGTGAGGTTAAGAAATATCTCTGCTGGCTACCCCTACACAGATGTTTAACTATCACTGTAATAATTATACTTCGACTAAAATTTGTAGGAAATTATTTCTACTAGCTCTACTTGAAATGTCTTATTTAATAATTTAATTTTGTTGGATATTGTCGTCGTTGATAGTGTCAATTGGCAATGTCAACATTTTATTCTTTTATACACCAGTGTAACTTCGAGTTTAATGAGGGAGAATAACATTCGGATTCGACCAAACTTGAAGTGCCATTTGCAGTAATACGCAGAAAACGTGTCGATTGAATGACCAATAAATAAGCTCACTTTATTTATCTCTCCCTCACTGTCACAGTCATAGCCAATAATTTACAATCTATAAATTAGAAAAAAAGTGAGCATATTGTACTATTAACAGAGGCGATAGCGAAATTGGGCCAGGAAGTGAAAGTGGAATGGTCCATGTCGGAAGGTCCGGTCCAGAACACCAACTCCACTTCGGACAGCGAGGATAGTGATGAGGATGATGAACCGGACCCTTGGTTCACTATTATCAAGTGAGTCGCATTCTTCTTGCGGTAGTGTCAGAGTTAGTCTGATCGCCCTAGAGGGCTTCTAGCTTGACCTGTAGAACATTCAAGACCTTTTCTATCCGAAGTACAGGGCCGCTAAATTGGCACTTAGAGAATATCTCACATATACGCTACGTAAAATCCTTTCCTATAAAGGATTTAATGGCGAGTAAAAACCCCCTGAACTCATTGTTTTACAGAAATTAATAAAAATTATACTGATTGTTCTGAAAACCTTGTACTGCAAATTCGTATTTTTTTATGTCGTTTGCAATATTTGTGTTTCCACTCAGTCTTTCGCCCACTTAGTATTTCAGTACGCTATAATTATTCTAGTAACTTTGACACCCATAGTTTCAACAATGTTTAATTTCACTGTATTTCTTAAGACTAATTAAATGTCAAGGTACATGTCAAGCTTACAAAGTTATAAATAAATATACAAAATAAACAGTTAAACTATCAAAATTAAAAAGTCATAAATCACTACATATGTGGTACCTACACCTTGCTCATGATGCTGGCAGCCATAGTTGGAATTTACGAGTATACTTGCTCGTTGAAAGACAACTTATAATATAACTAATTTATCTATTCCAGTCCGGAAGACGAATCGAGCAGCGGTATAGAATTTGAAGTAGACTCGAACCAATCACAGACCATACCCTCAGAAGACGTAGTGGACCATCCAGCTGTCACTCCTAAGGGGGAAAGACTACAACAGGTGCTGTACATACAGATGGAGTTTTGTGAGAAACACACCTTAAGGCAGGCCATAGACAGTGGGTTGTATCAAGAGAGCTATAGAGCATGGAGGCTGTTTAGGTGAGTGATTATTTTTTTAATAATGAACAAAAAACCAATCAACGTCAGGCGTACTATAATATATTTCAAAAACGATGAATAGGGGAGCTTTGATATTTGTCGTGTCGTAAGTAAATATCATAGCCGTGTTTGGGGAGCATTTTTTGAAAGCGTGCAACGTCTTGTCAGAAGCGTCAATCAAACGCTTCTATGACGTCATACACAATATTGGGTATTCGCTGGAACGCGGGCGGCTACATCGAAATAATAAAGACGGAGCTGGCGGAATCTTAACCTAACCCTACCTAACCTAATCTAAAAAATATATATATCACTTTTCAACAATGGCGCGAGCCAACAATTAACTTTCAAATGCTGCCTTTAAAAATTTAAATTTCGGCTGCAATCAAATTTTTTTAGCCCTGTCAAAGACATATTTCTTTAATGCTTAATAACTCAAAAACTATAAAAGCCACATACAGCAAACCACAGGTTTATGATATATCTTTATGCCAAATTTCAAGTTGATACGAGTAGGTTAAGAGATGCGCCCGCTATCGTGTCGCATACATTCTTGATTGAGCCCATCGTTGTGAAGAAGAAACAAGCGAGCGTCTTAACAAGTCGTACCGTCACTGAACATAGAGCAAAGGTCACCGTCTGAAAATAATATAGAATTGATTCGTTCAGGAATTATTATTGCTTCTTATTTTCTTAATTATATTATAACTAGTGGTCGCTCGCGACTTCGTCCGCGTGGTAATTTAGATTTTTTCCCGTTCCCGTCGCGCCGCGTCATATTTTGAACAATTCACACAATATCTTTATAAATTGTAGCCTATGTGTTATTCTGATGTATAAGCTATATTATTGTAAAGTTTCATTAAAATCCTTTCAGTAGTTTTTACGTGAAAGAGTAACAAACATACATACCATCCATACATACATACATACATACATACTCTCAAACTTTCGCGTTTATAATATTAGTAGGAGATCCTACTAATATTATAAACGCGAAAGTTACGAAGAGCCGCGGTAATTAGCAAGTAAGATTACTAGCTAATTACCGCGGCTCTGCCCGCGCGGTATAGTTTTTTTGTTCCCAATTTCCGTGGGAACATATTACCATAAAAAGTAGGCTATGTTATTCTGGCATAATGTAGCTACATGTCAGTGAACAGATTATCAAAATCGGTTCAGTACTTACAGAGCCTATTCTATTCAAACAAACCAACAATCCCCTTATTAGATAATTCCCTTTGCATTCAAACGTTGCCAGGAAGTGGTCGCCTCTTGTCGATCGATAAGGCTTTGTACATGAATTTTAAGATGTACAAAACAAGAAGAGATCGTTTCATCTATAAAAGCTATTCAGTACTAGTAGTAGCCCGCTTATAGTGTATCTTGTTTTAAAGGGAAATAGTAGAAGGTTTAGCTCACGTCCACCAGCGAGGCATGATCCACCGAGACTTGAAGCCTGTGAACATATTCTTGGATTCCAATGACCACGTCAAGATTGGTGACTTTGGGCTCGCCACTAAAGTCTTCACTGCATTGCAAACAGATGGTTAGTACATTACCCTATTTTAACTATTGGTCCTGGCGCTGAGTAGAAGGCTCTCAGGTAACTTTAACGACTTATGCAACGAATAAAACCTAAGCTGTACGAAATTAATCAATTTACACAAAAAAGTTGCTGTTTTGGTAGGTTAAGTATATTTATGGAGAATGGCTATAGGCCACCTAAAACCACAAATATATTATATGTACCGCAACTGTATGTATTTCGCCATAAAGAAGAGCAATGCTCCTCTTTCGACGCGGTATCAATTAGTCTGCGTACCGTGTTGTTGGTAAAAGACCTCAAATTAAGGCTGGTTTCGACCAAACTCGAAGTTACATGGGTGTTAAACAGTGATAATTTTACTCCGACTAGAATATGTGGGATATTATTTGTACTAGCTCTCGCTTGAAATATCATAATAGTTTAATTTTGTTGGATAATACAGTGTCGTTTATACTGTCGATTGTTGGCACTTGATGGAACCTATAGTAATGCATAATGAACAAAAAACCTTTGATAATGCTGAAAAGCAAAACCGTTCGGTGAAAATAAATCAAATAAAGTTGTGGAATAGTGTACTAGTGTGTTTGTTCATCTATTAATACAGTGTCAATGTCAACATTTTATACGTTTCACTGTATTATCCGACAAAATTGAATTATTATGACATTTCCAGTAGAATAGTAGAAACTATATCCCCACATATTCTAGTTGGAGTATAATTATTACCATGATAGTTTGACACCAGAGTAAGTTTGACTTTGGTCGAATACGGCCTAAGCTGTAAAACTGTATTTACAAAAAATTGGTACGGGTATAAAATAATATTTTTTTGACATTCTTACACAACGTCATCTAACAAACAAACACACAAATTAAGCTACTATATTAGATTGGTTCTTTCATTAGTAAGAACGCTTGGTTTCATACAGATACAGGCGCTCGTGGCATCTATGTTTATAGTATAAGTAAGTGGGAATTGTAGATAGCCTTTCTCCTCTTAGCCTAGAGACTTTTTTTCAACCAAATTCTTAATGTTAGTTCATTCAATATTAAATTACACTTTTGCTTTCAGAAAAAGCCAAACAGGAAGAAATAGGTGGATCTCTAACTGGACAGGTATTTATCTACCCGTTCTTACATACATACATACATACCATCACGCCTCTCTCCCAGTGGGGTAGGCAGAGACCACGGATTTCCACCTGCTACGATCCTGGCATACTTCTTTCGCTTCCTCAACTTTCATTAATGTCTTCATGCATGCTCGCCGGTTACTGGTACTTTTAACCTGGCCTTTATTTAGGATATCTGCTATTTGGTCGCAGTATGTTCGCCTTGGTCGTCCCTTAATAGCTTGTCCATTCACACTCGCTTCATGTATCTGTTTTGTCAATCTACTGTCATCCATCCTCTCTACATGTCCGAACCATCTAAGCATTTTTCCACCTTGGTTACTACATCTTCTGACATACCACAACGTTCTCTTATCACACTGTTTCGCATTTTGTCCATCAGAGTCACACCAACTATACTTCTCAAACTTCTCATTTCGACCGCATTTATTCTACTCTGATGCTTCTCCTGCCACACCCAACATTCACTACCATACATTAGTGTAGGGATAAGCACTCCTCGATGCACAGCCATCCTTGCCTTATGAGACACGTTCTGGCTGTTCATAAAGCTATAGCCCGTTCTTATACAAACTAAATTACCCATTTGACAATCAATTAGAATGACTCACGAGGAAACATTGGTTTTGTGGAGAAAAGTGTGGCTGTTAGCCCGAAACACACAGACGGAAGCATTTTTTTTAGTATGGTCTCTAAATATAGGAGACGCCTCGCTCGCTCGGTCAATATAAATGTTACTTACTTTTTCACAGATTGGTACAGCTTTATACGTAGCTCCCGAACTCCTACAGGCGACAACAAAAGTCATATACAATCAGAAAGTGGACATATACTCGTTAGGTATAATTCTATTTGAGATGTTTCACCCGCCTTTGGATACGGGTATGGAAAGAATGCTGGTACTCACCAATCTGAGGAGTAAGGATGTACTGCTTCCGAAGGGTTATGAGAAGGATGATAATATGAAACAAATACATGTTATAAGGTAAGTTGAACATAAAAAAAAAGTCTTAAATTTTCTCTTAAATACATATTTATTTGGAAACACAATGCCTCGGAGAGCACGTTAAGCCATGTCGGTACCAGTTGTCATAAAAACATTATGGCAGTCGTTAGGGGTTGTTGGAGCCCTAAAACAAAAATCCTCGTGGTCTAACTACAGAACTTTGATATCGTCCATAAGTTGTGTAGGTCAGATGGCAGTCTCTTTACGGAAAATATCGAAGTTCAGCCGAATCGCAGGTAGACTGGAAAGCCGACCTCAACTGCGTTGGGAAAAGAATGACATATTTAGAAACAAATTTTGAAGCGGAATTACTGCCTCAAACCTAAACAATATCTATCGAAAATATGGCACAGAGACATCTATGTGGCGATGTCCAAAGCTCTTTATAAAATGACTCACTACCTACTGATTAGTTCGTGGTACTGCCGTTGCTTATAGCGTCAGTAGCTTATAGCGGAGAAATTCAACTGTTATGAATAGGTTGGTAAAGCGTCTGATGGATGACTGATGAACTAAACTGGCAAAATTGTGGTGTGTAATTCACCTCTGTCTACTCTAGGGATATAGGCGTGATGATCTTGTCATTTGTAGTTTACTATTGTCACAATAACCGGTCCGTGACGTCATCAATCTCTGAAAAGTACTGATAACAAAACAGTATTGTAGGTTAATCTACGCCACTATGACGTCACCAACATGGCCGCCAATCCTATTGTCATCTTGCACGGCTTATAAGTGCAGATATTATGTACTGGCTCTTTCTCAGATGGTTGCTGAACCACGACGCGTCCAGTCGTCCAACTTGTACGGAACTCCTATCTTCCAGCCACGTACCACGAGCAGTGCCGTCAGGTATCTTTAAACTTCAATATTTTTCATTGAACTCTTAGTCAAGTAAATGTTTTATGGTGAACGCACACTTATCCGAGCCAAAATAGTCAAATTAAACGTATTTTATGATTCTGGGTATAAAATCTTATGTAACCTCGATAACGTATCCGCTTCGAATCCTCCGAATCTGGAAGACGATCCGGCAAGATCGGTTCGGAATCCGTGTGCATTGACGACTATTGTAAAAAAAATAATTTTGAAGCCCCCACCCCCCACACTGAGATGTATAGATAGATTATTATATTTTTAAATTGTTTTATTACACACAGGAGCTTTAGACGGCCTACTACGTCACGCTCTATCCCAACGCGGGTCACGTCCCTACTCGCGTCTAGTGTCCGCCTGCCTCGACCAGCGTCCCGAGCCGGCTGAAGACGTGACGTATCATAACGAGACGGGCAACAAGCATGCGAGACTATTGCATGCCGTCAAGGATGCTGTACTTAAGGTGAGACATATCTATATTCATTACTACGTCACGCTCTATCCCATCGCGGGTCGCTTCCCTACTCGCGTCTAGTGTCCGCCTGCCTCGACGAGCGTCCCGAGCCGGCTGAAGACGTGACGTATCATAACGAGACGGGCAACAAGCATGCGAGACTATTGCATGCCGTCAAGGATGCTGTACTTAAGGTGAGACATATCTATATTCACTACTACGTCACGCTCTATCCCAACGCGGGTCGCGTCCCTACTCGCGTCTAGTGTCCGCCTGCCTCGACGAGCGTCCCGAGCCGGCTGAAGATGAGACTGTTGCATGCCGTCAAGGATGCTGTACTTAAGGTGAGACATATCTATATTCACTACTACGTCACGCTCTATCCCAACGCGGGTCGCGTCCCTATTCGCGTCTAGTGTCTGCCTGCCTCGACCAGCGTCCCGAGCCGGCTGAAGACGTGACGTATCATAACGAGACGGGCAACAAGCATGCGAGACTATTGCATGCCGTCAAGGATGCTGTACTTAAGGTGAGACATATCTATATTCACTACTACGTCACGCTCTATCCCAACGCGGGTCGCGTCCCTACTCGCGTCTAGTGTCCGCCTGCCTCGACCAGCGTCCCGAGCCGGCTGAAGACGTGACGTATCATAACGAGACGGGCAACAAGCATGCGAGACTATTGCATGCCGTCAAGGATGCTGTACTTAAGGTGAGACATATCTATATTCACTACTACGTCACGCTCTATCCCAACGCGGGTCGCGTCCCTATTCGCGTCTAGTGTCTGCCTGCCTCGACCAGCGTCCCGAGCCGGCTGAAGACGTGACGTATCATAACGAGACGGGCAACAAGCATGCGAGACTATTGCATGCCGTCAAGGATGCTGTACTTAAGGTGAGACATATCTATATTCACTACTACGTCACGCTCTATCCCAACGCGGGTCGCGTCCCTACTCGCGTCTAGTGTCCGCCTGCCTCGACCAGCGTCCCGAGCCGGCTGAAGACGTGACGTATCATAACGAGACGGGCAACAAGCATGCGAGACTATTGCATGCCGTCAAGGATGCTGTACTTAAGGTGAGACATATCTATATTCACTACTACGTCACGCTCTATCCCAACGCGGGTCGCGTCCCTACTCGCGTCTAGTGTCCGCCTGCCTCGACCAGCGTCCCGAGCCGGCTGAAGACGTGACGTATCATAACGAGACGGGCAACAAGCATGCGAGACTATTGCATGCCGTCAAGGATGCTGTACTTAAGGTGAGACATATCTATATTCACTACTACGTCACGCTCTATCCCAACGCGGGTCGCGTCCCTATTCGCGTCTAGTGTCTGCCTGCCTCGACCAGCGTCCCGAGCCGGCTGAAGACGTGACGTATCATAACGAGACGGGCAACAAGCATGCGAGACTATTGCATGCCGTCAAGGATGCTGTACTTAAGGTGAGACATATCTATATTCACTACTACGTCACGCTCTATCCCAACGCGGGTCGCGTCCCTACTCGCGTCTAGTGTCCGCCTGCCTCGACCAGCGTCCCGAGCCGGCTGAAGACGTGACGTATCATAACGAGACGGGCAACAAGCATGCGAGACTATTGCATGTCGTCAAGGATGCTGTACTTAAGGTGAGACATATCTATATTCATTACTACGTCACGCTCTATCCCATCGCGGGTCGCGTCCCTACTCGCGTCTAGTGTCCGCCTGCCTCGAAGAGCGTCCCGAGCCGGCTGAAGACGAGACTGTTGCATGCCGTCAAGGATGCTGTACTTAAGGTGAGACATATCTATATTCACTACTACGTCACGCTCTATCCCAACGCGGGTCGCGTCCCTACTCGCGTCTAGTATCCGCCTGCCTCGACGAGCGTCCCGAGCCGGCTGAAGACGAGACTGTTGCATGCCGTCAAGGATGCTGTACTTAAGATGAGACATATCTATATTCACTACTACGTACGCTCTATCCCAATGCGGGTCGCGTCCCTACTCGCGTCTAGTATCCGCCTGCCTCGACGAGCGTCCCGAGCCGGCTGAAGACGAGACTGTTGCATGCCGTCAAGGATGCTGTACTTAAGGTGAGACATATCTATATTCACTACTACGTCACGCTCTATCCCAACGCGGGTCGCGTCCCTACTCGCGTCTAGTGTCCGCCTGCCTCGACGAGCGTCCCGAGCCGGCTGAAGACGAGACTGTTGCATGCCGTCAAGGATGCTGTACTTAAGGTGAGACATATCTATATTCACTACTACGTCACGCTCTATCCCAATGCGGGTCGCGTCCCTACTCGCGTCTAGTGTCCGCCTGCCTCGACGAGCGTCCCGAGCCGGCTGAAGACGAGACTGTTGCATGCCGTCAAGGATGCTGTACTTAAGGTGAGACATATCTATATTCACTACTACGTCACGCTCTATCCCAACGCGGGTCGCGTCCCTACTCGCGTCTAGTGTCCGCCTGCCTCGACGAACGTCCCGAGCCGGCTGAAGACGAGACTGTTGCATGCCGTCAAGGATGCTGTACTTAAGGTGAGACATATCTATATTCACTACTACGTCACGCTCTATCCCAACGCGGGTCGCGTCCCTACTCGCGTCTAGTGTCCGCCTGCCTCGTCGAGCGTCCCGAGCCGGCTGAAGACGAGACTGTTGCATGCCGTCAAGGATGCTGTACTTAAGGTGAGACATATCTATATTCACTACTACGTCACGCTCTATCCCAACGCGGGTCGCGTCCCTACTCTCTTCTAGTGTCCGCCTGCCTCGACGAGCGTCCCGAGCCGGCTGAAGACGAGACTGTTGCATGCCGTCAAGGATGCTGTACTTAAGGTGAGACATATCTATATTCACTACTACGTCACGCTCTATCCCAACGCGGGTCGCGTCCCTACTCGCGTCTAGTGTCCGCCTGCCTCGACGAGCGTCCCGAGCCGGCTGAAGACGAGACTGTTGCATGCCGTCAAGGATGCTGTACTTAAGGTGAGACATATCTATATTCACTACTACGTCACGCTCTATCCCAACGCGGGTCGTGTCCCTACTCGCGTCTAGTGTCCGCCTGCCTCGACGAGCGTCCCGAGCCGGCTGAAGACGAGACTGTTGCATGCCGTCAAGGATGCTGTACTTAAGGTGAGACATATCTATATTCACTACTACGTCACGCTCTATCCCAATGCGGGTCGCGTCCCTACTCGCGTCTAGTGTCCGCCTGCCTCGACGAGCGTCCCGAGCCGGCTGAAGACGAGACTGTTGCATGCCGTCAAGGATGCTGTACTTAAGGTGAGACATATCTATATTCACTACTACGTCACGCTCTATCCCAACGCGGGTCGCGTCCCTACTCGCGTCTAGTGTCCGCCTGCCTCGACGAGCGTCCCGAGCCGGCTGAAGACGAGACTGTTGCATGCCGTCAAGGATGCTGTACTTAAGGTGAGACATATCTATATTCACTACTACGTCACGCTCTATCCCAACGCGGGTCGCGTCCCTACTCGCGTCTAGTTTCCGCCTGCCTCGACGAGCGTCCCGAGCCGGCTGAAGACGAGACTGTTGCATGCCGTCAAGGATGCTATACTTAAGGTGAGACATATCTATATTCACTACTACGTCACGCTCTATCCCAACGCGGGTCGCGTCCCTACTCGCGTCTAGTGTCCGCCTGCCTCGACGAGCGTCCCGAGCCGGCTGAAGACGAGACTGTTGCATGCCGTCAAGGATGCTGTACTTAAGGTGAGACATATCTATATTCACTACTACGTCACGCTCTATCCCAACGCGGGTCGCGTCCCTACTCGCGTCTAGTGTCCGCCTGCCTCGACGAGCGTCCCGAGCCGGCTGAAGACGAGACTGTTGCATGCCGTCAAGGATGCTGTACTTAAGGTGAGACATATCTATATTCACTACTACGTCACGCTCTATCCCAACGCGGGTCGCGTCCCTACTCGCGTCTAGTTTCCGCCTGCCTCGACGAGCGTCCCGAGCCGGCTGAAGACGAGACTGTTGCATGCCGTCAAGGATGCTATACTTAAGGTGAGACATATCTATATTCACTACTACGTCACGCTCTATCCCAACGCGGGTCGCGTCCCTACTCGCGTCTAGTATCCGCCTGCCTCGAAGAGCGTCCCGAGCCGGCTGAAGACGAGACTGTTGCATGCCGTCAAGGATGCTGTACTTAAGGTGAGACATATCTATATTCACTACTACGTCACGCTCTATCCCAACGCGGGTCGCGTCCCTACTCGCGTCTAGTATCCGCCTGCCTCGACGAGCGTCCCGAGCCGGCTGAAGACGAGACTGTTGCGTGCCGTCAAGGATGCTGTACTTAAGGTGAGACATATCTATATTCACTACTACGTCACGCTCTATCCCAACGCGGGTCGCGTCCCTACTCGCGTCTAGTATCCGCCTGCCTCGACGAGCGTCCCGAGCCGGCTGAAGACGAGACTGTTGCGTGCCGTCAAGGATGCTGTACTTAAGGTGAGACATATCTATATTCACTACTACGTCACGCTCTATCCCAACGCGGGTCGCGTCCCTACTCGCGTCTAGTATCCGCCTGCCTCGACGAGCGTCCCGAGCCGGCTGAAGACGAGACTGTTGCATGCCGTCAAGGATGCTGTACTTAAGGTGACTCAAATCTTCCTGAACTTAATGATCACAAGTTTCACATAATTGAATGATAGGCAAGCGATTGTATGTAACTTTGTAACATCGGTCCTGGTTGTTGGAATTTGGCTGCCATAGCGGCCTCTGTAGGGTTGGGTCGGGTATTATTCCGCATCTTCGATGGGTGTTATGTTTCTAAATACATGCTAAATATACATAGAATATACACAAACTCCGAAAAACACATTTGTGGATCACACAAATATTTGATTCGACCCGAGACCTTTGGAACGATAGTTGCATACACATACCATTGCGCCACCGACGCATTTCATTTCATGTCCGTCGGTCTTCAACTTTCCTTCAACAGCTAGTGCTAAGAAGATGAAACTTTGTATGAATATGTGTAGTGTTAAAATAAAATCATGTTTTTTTTTTTCAGGTATTCCGTAGTCACGCCGCGATAGAATTCTCCCCACCTTTACTGATCCCACGCGCCAGGAGATGGGACCAATACCCAAATGCTGTGAAGATAATGACTGCCTCGGGGTCTGTGTGCCATCTACCTCATGACTTAAGACTGCCCTTTGCAAGGTAAGGCTTAACAATAGGCAAAGTATGAAATAAAAAATATGATGGATTGAATTTTCTCTCCTAGTTCATGACAAGGTAGGGAGTGACTGAGGAGATGACGTCTCACAGGGTTGTGGGGAAGAGGAAGACATGTTGCGCCGATCACAAATAAAACCGACTTCCAACCAAATATATGTCGGAAAAGTACCAAATTGAAATCGGAACACATGGCAAGCAAAGTTAATCTATCAGTTACTTGTTCTAAAGATAGGTACTAACTGTCACTCCACTTTTAGGGAAAGAATTAGTAATTTTGGTTTATTCCTACTTATTCAAAAAGGTGGAAAGAGGTCCCACCAAAATTTTAGGGACCTTAGTCAACAACCTCACTACATAGTCTTGGCGATATAGCCGCAAATAATTGGGATAAGCGACTGATCCCTTTCCATGAGGAACGTTCTACCAAGACACCACTTGCCCAAGACATCTAAATTTGTGATCACATTGTGCTAATATCGAGAGCGTTGCTGGCGGAAAGGGATCAGTCGCTGGTTCGAGTCCAGCCCAAGCACTATAGTTTTTGTGATTCATATTGTACAATTATATAGGAAAAAGTTAGCATACTTCACTGCTTATAAAATATACTAAATTGCAATAAGGTCAGGTAGATGATAAAATGTTAGCTTTAAGATATCGATTTTTCTGATAGGCCACCATTGGTAAGGTTTCTTTTGTATAATATACTAGCTGATCGCCGCAGCTCCGCCCGCGTGATTTAGTTTACTCGTTCCCGGTTCCCGTGGGAACACATTACCGAGATAAAAACTCGCGTACGTACTCTATGTTATTCAGGGTGAATGTAGCTTTACTGTGCCGATTTTAAAAATTCTATCACGATGGTGAAAGAATTTTTAAAATCGGCACAGTAGTTTTTGAGTTTATTCATGACAAACATACACACAAAAATACAAATCTTTCCTCTTTATAATAGTAGTATAGATTGGTCTGGGTGGCCGGATTACCGAGATAGTTGTGACAACAGTTCTGGCTGTTCGAATTTAGGTTTATATTACAGAATTATTTTAGATTTATTACGTAGGAGCCACAAAATTATTGACATAATGTAGGTGTGTTATTCATCTCTGCTTATCCCTTAAGGGACATAAGCGTGATTGTATGTCGCTCAACTATTTCATGGGAAAGACCGCAGGTTTCAGCTTCTACAGTAAAATTGTTGATTGCAGGCACACAGCGTACTCTGGTATAAAATATATGCGTCGTTACATCGTGGACAGAGTGTACAGAGAGAAACATGTACAAGGGTTCCATCCTAGGGAGATGGTAGAATGTGCTTTTGACATCGTTACACCTAAATCCGGTAAATATAAATACACAGTACACACATTTATACATTCGTCGAAAAGTTTGATTTATTAAACATTACTGAACGATAAAAAATTAAAAAGGTATTTTTCGATACAGGTTTTTTATGAGTTTTTCTGCAAACGTTTTAAATCTATTATAGCACAGTTGGAACAAAATCTACAAGCAATAACAGCCTGAAGTGTTTCGAACATATAATGCCTTGTTGAGTTTGGACGTCATATTGTCGATAACTTAATTCGTTAACACAAATCCGACTTGGAATTACCGAAATGGGACCAAATAATAGGACCATACGAAAAGCAGCAGCTTTTAATTAAAAACAAAAAGAATCGGTTCACTCAGTCAAAAGATGTTGGATAACTCTTCATTTTTTGAAGTTGTGTCTTCACAACGAATTCGAAATCGAAGCCATTGGAGCTGTAGTAGTATAGTATATATATATATATATATATATATATATATATATATATATATATAGTACATCTAAGGTGCTATTTGATGTATAAGAAACACATGTCCTACCTATTTAGGTATGCAATGTACAAATAATAATACCTATCAGGCAACAGAACAAGCAGGAGACCCAAAATATAGTGTCACAAAGATATAATCTATATATTTAATACGACAATTTGTCTGTCTGTCCGTCCGTCGCGTTTTTCAATTTACATACATTTGCATGAAAAGTTCGTCGGGATTACTAGTTGAATTAATTCTTATTAATAACCTCTGCATTGAGCAAATAATAAAATAAATTATAAAAATGAAATAGTACTTCAATGTCACTTGCACTCAACAAAATAAAAGGATTAAATAATAACAATGGCAATTCCAGTATACGATACATTTGTCAATTTATTACCTAAAACAATGGAAAATTGATGTTGAAATTTAGATAATTGCAATGATTTCGCTAACTAGAAGACATGTTAAACGTCGATATATGTTTCGCCTACTCACGAGGCATTATCAAGACTATCTCAAAGAGACAGCAACACTTTTATATAAAGATCATTATTGAAAGTCAAATCGTACTGTCAAAAAGAAAATAAACGAATGGACAGAGTATAGTTAGGGAGTTCGATTTTTGCTGAGCGCGTGGCTGGTGGTTTTTTAGGTTACCTCTGGCGCTCCGCAAAAATCGGGCTCCCAGATACTCACATACCGAACAACGTTTCTTGTCCTGCACCTGGAGCTAGTTAGGAATAACTAGTTCCTCTGTGCGGGACTATCAACTGATCAAGCATTACCTTGACATTGGCGAATCATCGATCAATATCGATGGAGCCACGTTTTTAAAAGAAGACGAAGAGTATAGTTAATAAAATGTCATTAAAATTGTCATTGAGAATTGATGCCCAAAAATATCATTAAATTACCATAAGTCACAATTATAATTATATATTTGTTATAGAATCTCAATGGACAGATGCTGAACTATTAGTAGTAACTAGTAGAGCAGCGTCTGAGAGTAATCTCAAAGTGACCATACAATTAAACCACACGGAGTTGTTGAAGACTTTACTGATATCTTGTGGAGTGCCTCTCGACAAACATGTGGAAATGTATCATGTCTTAGTTGATGTTAGTGTTGGTAAGTACTGCTCCGCTCCTCTCGGTCGTAGCGTGATGTTATATAGCGTATAGCCTTCCTTGATAAATGGTCTATTCAAAACAAATAGATTTATTCCAATTTGAACCGGCAGGTCTTGAGAGTAGCGTGTTCAACTACGAGTATAGAAACATATTAATTATTAGAAATGATAGTAGTATGTATTCATTTTGTCCTATTATTATAAACAGGTATTTATTAGGGATCCATACTCAGGGCTGCGCTGTCTGTGCATCTTTCACCATCATCTCATGAACCATAATAGTTAGACGGTTGAAACTTTCACAGGTTTTGTATTTCTGTTGCTGCTATAACAACAAATACTAAAATCAAAATAAAATTAATATTAAAGGGGGGGGGTTACCCGTTGAATGTAACTTCTGTAGATGTGTTGTAAAATAGAGTCATAAATGTAATTTTTTTGTTGCATTAAAAATGGCGTTAAATTTCAACTCTGTCCAACCCTTCGGTAAAACAGGTCGCATCACAAGTCTACAACTCCATACTCACATGACCTCTCTTTGCGTGTCCAATCGTGACGTATCGAACCTGCTGCGTCTAATGGAAGCTGACGTCGGCGTCCACGAAGTCAGGGAGTTAGTGACGCCGTTGGTGAAGCAAGCCAAGTGGAGTAAAGCCGTGGCGCAACATATAGTTAGTTTGGAGGCGCTGTATAGAAATGCTAAGGCTTTGGGTTGTGAGGTTTGTGTGATTATTGGAGTTTACTCCTTAAGAATCGATTTTCATATATAAGGCGCCCGGTATGAGAAAAATCCGAGGGGTAAAACCTACTAACAAGTAACGAAAATCGTGTCACGTTTTTGTTGCGCACCTCTAGTGCGCAACTTTCTAATTTGTTATGGTTAGATACTCGTACTTAAGGAGTAAACTCCAGTCGTGCGTCGGAGCTGACACACACACTTTTTTTATTTTACATTTTTGCACACTAAAGGCGGCATTTAATTTTGATCAAGTTATTTTTGTCATTATTACATCGATATTAAAATTGATATTACTTTGTTTCGATACAATTATGTGCCATGCAGAGGACAGAAACGTTGACAGACGGCTATAATGTGTTGTATGTATGTATTGACAGAGGTCAACATTAGGGAAACCTGCTCGCCATTGTTTGAATTATCTAATTATAATATGTACACTAATCTAAGAACAAATAGAAGAGGCGGGGGTGTGGTGGTCTATATTCATAAAAAAATTTAATTCACAAGGTCATCAACTTGTTCGTATTTTAGTGAAATTGTTATGGGTCGAATCGAATTAAACAATCAACAGATAACCATAATTAGTCTATATAGGCCACCAAATCTATCAATCACCACATTCGTAAGGGAAATTAGTAATTTGATTCAAAATAGGGCTGAAAAATGTAACTTGCTGATTGTCGGTGATATGAATATCGATATATTGAAATCTTGTAATATGACATCTGATTACATGAACACATTGTGTGGGTTAGGGTTAACGAGTTGTATTAATCAATATACGAGGGTTGAAAAGAAGGGTAACCGAGTCACCAAGTCATGTATAGACCATATGTTCGTGCGGAGCAGCTCAGCGACAGCGACTACAATCTATTCCGCCGTAGTAAATGAGTCACCAGCTGATCATTACATAACTGCATGTACACTACCTGTCGAGCGGCAGCGTAGGTACGATGCAAGCGAGCGCGTTGTATATACCTACGACAGTGAACGAGTGCTGACTGAGCTGCGCCGGGCGGACTGGAGTGCGTGCCTTTCTTGTGATTCCGCTGGCGATATTTATGGCAAAATGTGTAGTGTTTTTTCAGATACGTATGAGCTATGTAAACAGCGCAAAGTTAGGTTAAATAAATACAAATCAAACGCCTGTAACTGGGTGAATAAAAGAGTGTTATCTATGTGTGAAAAACGTAACGAGTTGTTCAAACTATACAAAAAGGTACCGACAATAGAAAATAAGATAATCTATAATAAATATAGAAATAAAACGAATAAATATATTAATTATACAAAAAACAAATTTTATAATAGAGAAATCACAAAAAACTTTCATAACTCAAAAAAACTGTGGCAATTTATAAATGTGTTGTGTGGCAGGGTTGTTCACTCGGTTGATGAGACGATTCAGAAGTACTTCTCGCTATCTGATAGGGACGCTGCAAATATGTTCGCGAACGAATTTAAAAAGAATATAGATATCCTAGATGTACATTCGTGTGATAAAAAAGTATTGACCGGGTCAACAGGCACTGCTGGGATGGGGGTGGATGTGTCGATGAGATTACCAAAAATAACTGACGAGGAGACATGTAAAATATTAAACAGATTAAACATTAATAAAAGCCCAGGACTAGATGGAATTCGAGCAGTTGATATTAAAAATATAAAAAAAGAAATAACACCCGTAATTACTAACTTGATAAATAGTTGCATTGCCACATCCACTTACCCAGACAACCTAAAGGCGGGCGTAGTGCGCCCTATATATAAAAAAGGTAGGCACGATGACTGCAATAACTACCGTCCTATAACCATACTGTCTTGTGTCGACAAGGTAATTGAGAGGTACTTGGGAGATAAGCTCAGTCAGTTCTTGCAATCACACAACATAATTCATGGCAAACAATTTGGTTTTCAAAAGGGCCGAAGTACATCTCAATTGCTTTGTCAATTTACCAATGAGATCAACGAGCACTTGAATGAAAAACGTCACGTGCTCGTTATTTTCATTGATTTCAGCAGGGCTTTTGATATGCTCCAATATAATGTGCTGTATGAAGGGTTGGAGCGATCTGGCATACGGGGCCCATTGTTACGACTTTTCCAAAGTTACCATCTCAATAGGTACACGAAAGTTAAAGTAGGAAATACATACAGTAACAATATAAATACTAATAAAGGCACGGCCCAGTTCAATATTAGGTCCAAATGAATATATTGTATATGTTAATGAAATGTGTAACCTGTTTGCACACGGCTCCGTGTACCAGTTTGCTGATGACACTTGTCTAGTCGTAGCTGACAGAAATGTAGAAACTGCTGAGCTTCAATTACAGGAAAATTTTAATAGGATGTGTCAATGGGCGCACGACGTTGGATTGGTGATTAACGCCCAAAAAACCAAATTAATGTGTATAGAATCGTCTCACAACACGAGCAGTTATACTCCAAGTATAGTGGCTCACGATCATGAATGTCTACATAACAACTTTTTATGTAAATCCAACAGTACATGTACCAAGCTAGATCAAGTAAATGAACATATGTACTTGGGCCTAGTGATAGATAACCGATTTAACTGGGGGGCACATATAGAATATGTTTGTAAAAAGTTAACAGCACTGCTAAGTAAGATATATGTACTTAAGTATAAAATGCCATTTAAAACATTACGTCTATTGTATCTTGCATTGGCTGATTCCGTAATTAGCTATGCCTTAAGTAGTTATGGTAGGACTTACAAGACTTATGTGGAAAAAATATTTAAGATGCAAGTGAGATTGTTGAAAAAGATTATACCGCTTAACGTAAAAACTGAACATGGCGATAACTACAGTGAAATCTTCAGATACTGTGAAGTATTACCGATACAAGCCAAAATTAAAATGGCCGTTATGAAAGAAGAGATTGCTAACATTAACCAACTGTGTGAGCGAACACGTAACAGTAACTTGAGACATCTGCCACACCTAAAAAAATACTGTATTCCAAGTTCCAATAATTTATATGGAACCAGAATATGTCGTTACATACTGCCTAGTATTTTGAATAACCTACCTGAAAGTATCATAAATAAATACGTTACCGAACAGCCATACTTAAAATCCTTGCACAAATACCTACTGGAAAATATAGACCTAAATTACCTATAAACTAATCACTGTATTATTAGTGTATCCATTTACCTTCAATATTCATGTAAATTGTTTTTGTTATTGTTATAACTAGTGACTATAAAGTATTGTTAAAATTCGGAACTCCCACTCGCACAAAAACCTTCGAGGTTTAAGCGAGTGGATATTATGCATGCAGACTGTATTATTATAATGTTTTGGTCAATGAATAAGAAAAAAAAAAAAAAAAAAAAAATATATATCAAATATTTTCAGTGTCCAATGACAGTGGCGCCCTTCCTGGCGTACAACGCGACTCAACACAGGGGGATATTCTGGCAAATGTCCGTCGTTAGGGACATGGACTGTAAACGACCGGCAACACATAGGGCGGGGGATATTATAGCTGCGGGTGGGAGGTAAATGTCTATACTCCGATTCTTATAAGAAGAACGCTGACCTTCAAGCTACGCAGTAGACGATTTATCGATCTATATATGGCGGTAACAGCGAGTAAGAGCGAGAGTACCGATACGCAATGACACCCTTCCCACGCTCGCCTAGCGTTCTTCTTACTCGAATCAAATTACAGTAAATCATTTATGTAGTCGAAAACGGCAATAGGTTATCCCCCTATTATGGGGGACCAAAAATCACTATCACTAAAAAATTACTGCACTTATTTTCATACTGTTTTCACCAATAGAGTGGCTCTCGAGGAAAGGAACCATAAAACTATTTCACGCGGGCAAAGACGCAGGCGTTCGCTAGTGTGTGTGTGTGTGTGTGTGTGTGTGTGTGTGTGTGTGTGTGTGTGTGTGTGTGTGTGTGTGTGTGTGTCCACTTTCATATTAACCTTCAAAACATCCCCAAAGGCCCCTTTACCCAACCAAGTGAGTACTTCGAACTCGGCGTGTAAACGAGAATGACCATTCATCAGTAGACTGGTTTGTGGTATCTTCTTAACTGCTTCGTCATCCTAGCAATAGAACAAGAGCTTAGTTAAACCCATAGGTTTCTTACCTACTAAATTTAAGCCAACAAAACGAGATAATTTCCATGAAAAATGGACCTTTAACTGAGTTACATTGCGAGCGATTATTATCTCTGTCTTTATCACTCGTAAAGTACTGACTTAAGTTGGTCGACGAGAGCTGTCGTTGCGTGTTTCATGGTACAGGTCAACATTTAGTACCGTAGTTGTTAACCATTTATTATAAATATATATTTGTGTGTGTGTGTGTGAAAACAGCGGAAAGCGGAAGCGACTTCGATATATACCATCTTGTTATGATTGAACAGGTACGATGTGTTAGTAGAAGAATTCTGCAAAGTAGCACGAACAGAGAAAGACAATGATGATTGTGATCTCAGGACGAGTTCTGTTGGGTTCTCTATGTCACTAGAGCGGATGGCCGCCATCTTGAACAAGATGGAGCACGATGTACCACAGATTATCAAGAGTTCAGAGGTATAGACTATTACTGTTTTTTTATTGTTCTTATGAAGCCTATATTGAGGTTGCCATATTATATTATGCTGTTCCTAATATTTTTGTTATATTTATTAAATATTTTGGATCTTCAAACACAACGGCATCTAGCTATAAGCTTGTTCTATGGGATATAGACAACTGATAAACATACTTATATATTTCTAAATACATACATACACCGGAATAAACATTTGTGGATCACACAAATATTTGATTCGACCCGGGAATTCGAACCCGAGCGAGCCACGACCGAAGCAGTCAAAGCAATTTGACCTGAATTCGTAACAAGTACCCGGTTGGCGGTAATTGGCTCGCCACCTATCATGTGGAACCTACAAAGTTACGAGCAAATAGTGCCTATCATTTGGTACCAACGAGCCATCAGGCAACGGAATATATTTTTTTTATAAATAAATATCAATACGAGGGGCTCGTGGTCTAGTGGTAACCGACAATGATAACACATTGCAAAGGTTAAGCAACATCGACTCAGGCTGGTCTTAAGATGGGTGACCATTTCTTAAGACATTGAGACCCCTCCGTGCCTCAGAGAGCACGTTAAGCCGTCGGTCCCGGTTGTCATACTAACATCTATGGCAGTCGTTAGGGGTAGTTGGAGCCCTAAATCAAAAATCCTCGCGGTCTAACTACAGAACTTCGATATCGCCCATGGGTTGTGGAGGTCAGATGCCAGTCGCTTCACGGAAAATATCGAAATTCAGTCGAATCGCAGTTAGACTGGAAAGCCTTTTCCCAACTGAGTTGGGAAAAGGCTCGGTGAATGATGAAATATCAATACGAAAATCTGCGATACCCAGAATATTTACGAATATTTTACGTTTACGCCCCCATGTAACTAGAAAGTGTTTGTGTTAGGAGTGGGTTCACATCAGTAGTGTGGTGACCGTTGTTCGAACTTACGTCGTTGAACAAAGCCAACATCTCTGGTAAAATTTTCAGTGTCTCGATATCTTTTCAAAATTGCTATTCTTGGTCACATTACAGTCCAGCCTAACGTGCGTGTGTCTATGGGGTACCGCGGGCAACGGTCGCGAAGGCCACGCGGCCACCAGACGTGCGTCCTTAGCGCGGGACCTGTGGGCCTCGGGACTAGTGTGCGCGCCCTGGCCCGCTCGCTGTGAGGACGCGCACGACCTCACTCGGGCTGATATCGTGCTGTTGGACGATGAGACCGGAGTCAGGGTACTGTGCTGGGAGGGACTCAGGTGAGATTTGTAGTTAGTAGAGTAGAACAGAATAGAGTAAAGGTAAATACTTTATTGGCAATGCAACAGACAACCCGTTGGATTACAAAAGTTGGTGAAAGTGCAACGAAAAGAGTGTTAATATAAAATTATTAATTATTATTTGCCGTTTGAATATACTCGTAGGTTTAATTTTCATTTAAAAAAAAAAAGATAAATGACACGCTCAAACTTACTTAGGCTTTCTTATTTGCCACTGGAAATTCCCTGCGAGCTCGGCAATGGCCGTAGGAGCGGCCGCGGCTTCCTACGTACATTGCCGTCCATTGCCCGGGGGGGGACATAGCTGAGTGACAATGATGATTTACTATTTTCTCTCAAATATTCTTTTTTTATAATAATTTTTAAGTTGACCTCAGAGCCATCTACCGAGATCCTAACGAACCATATTGATTACAGAATGAGAGAGTTCAAGATGCCACACATTGATGTGCTAGATTTCATGAAACAACAACAAAACCCAGATACGTTAAAGAATAGTGAAAGTAAGTTGATATGTTGTACAAACACAATAAGTATCATTTTCTATGATTTAATATTCTAATACAAACTTTCATCCCCCATTTCAACCCCTTACAACCCTATTTTCGTATTTAATAGTAGCCAATGCCCTTTCTCAGGCTCTAGACTATATCTATGCAAAATTTAATATAAATCAGCTAGACTATTCAATCAAAGAATCAAGAATCAATTTCGAAAGAGCACATGAATGTCAAAATTTTACAATTTTATGTCAAGCAATATTATAAAACAAGTTAAAAATATGGCAAAAATTGCCATATACTTTTGAGTATTCGAAAGTTTTTTCATAAAATCTAAAAAAATGTCACATGACACGAAGTTCAACATCATTTTAGAGGTCTTTGACCATGCTGAGTTGATTTCAGCTGATCTTGAGTCTCTAACTATTGCCGTTCTCGATTTGACCTTGTCTTGACCTTGACCTTGAGATCAGAGGTCAAAGGTTAAGTTCATTTTGGGGGGTTTTCGACTATGCTAAGTCGATTGGCGTTTACACTAAGTCTCTAGCTCTTACTGTTCTCGAGTTGAAAGTTGTCACGGACGGACGGACATTACTGTTGTATAAGAGATTTTCGTTTCGAAAACTCTAAAAACTAAATTTAGTACATAAGTAAACCATTTGAAAATGATTCTTTAAATGCAAACAAACATAATGCCCTTAATAGATTACTCGTCTTATTATTATATATACTAATGGACTCTCGCGGCTTCGCCCGCTTGACAAATTATGTACCAAAACCTTACTCGAGAACCACTATCTATTAGTGATAGCAGCATGAAAATCGGTGCAGTAGTTTTTGAGTATATCGCAAACAGGCAGGCGATCACAGTCTTTCACTTTGTTTTGTAAAATATAGTGATACTAATTGCGAGTATGAACTTAAGACAAACGGGTATTTTACGCGATTATTGAGATATATACATACTCGTACCTCTTTATTACCCGACGTTTCGACCATGTTACAAGAGCCGTGGTCACGGGCGGACTGGCTTCACCTCATCGTCGTCTTCGTGAAGTGCGGGTTTGTTCAACTACCCTCACTTCGTCGTTACTATTTATAAACACTAAAAAAAAATATATAGTGATATTTGTATTATATAGGTTAAGATATGTACTAACATTGATTTATGTTAATTAGATAACAGCAACAATCGTTCAATAAGCTGGTCGGAAGGTGAGAAGTCTAACAGTTGCATAACATCGATCACTTTTATAACTGCCAAGGATCGTATCACGAAGAATTCGAAGAGGCATTGCGAGAGTCAGGTGGGTTTTATTGTGTTTAACTGCTTCGGTGGTGTGGTCGGTAGTGCGACGGCTTTCGACTCCGGTGTGAGAGTTCGATTCCCGGGTCGAAGGAAAAAATTGTGTGATCCACAAATGTTTGTTTTGGAGTAGAAATATATAAGTATCTTTATCAGTTGTCTAGATCCCATAGCACAAGCTTTATAGCTTAGTTTGGGCTAGATGACACTGTCTGAGAATATCCAAAAATATTTATTTATATTGTGTAGTATAATCATATTAGAGCGCTTTCACATTGTCCGATCCGATATCGGAGTTACGGGTTCGAGTCATCGGATCGGACAGTGTGAAAGTCATTAGGGCTGGAGTCGTCAACATTTTTTAATACAAAATACTATTAATGATTACACGCTTAGCGCCACATGTATCTTTTGCGATACACATTGTCTAAACATTTGTGTATCTTTTTCGGTTCACGAGCACCAACAAACAAAAAAGAATCCATGATAAACAAATACTTGTTTAATAAATATGTAAAGTGTAACAACAACCTTTGATAATCCTATAAAGCAAAACCGGTCAGCTTAAATCCTGGATATTAATTAAAAAGTGTAACACTTGACAGTCGAATCAACTATAAAAAAGTCATTAAAATTGTGTGGTATTGTCGTATAGAGCTTGGCGTTGAGCGTGTTAAATGCATTGGGGCTCTTCTTAGAGCATTCAACCAACCGGAGACGCCACTAACACGCATACCTCGCTGCCAAAGCTATGAGACAGCGGGTCATACCCGTTATATAAAACTAGTTACCGCGCCTACCGCGCCATTCGTTCACACCGCTCACTGAGTACACTTCTCCTAGTAAAATGCCGAGTTGCTGTGTATTTTGGTGTAATAAGCGATCAACGACATCAAATAAACAAAAGGATAACATTACCTTTCACCTGTAAGTATTATTTCGTTCGAATATTATCAATTAATTCATTAAATTATCAAAAATAAAAAAAAATGTTGCGAATACTTTCTTTTATATATATATATATATAGATTAGAATAAACTATTTGTCAAAGAAGTCTGATCCCAAGAAATGCATCAGGCATATATACACTAAGTTAATACACTTTAAAAATCAATAAAACCTTTCAAGGTAGGTCATTATTTTAAGACCGTATCGCTTAAATTATAAAAAAATATATTTTTGTTTTTTTTTATTACTCTGATTTGATTTGATTACCAATTATTTTGACAGTAGATTGTGTGATTTATAAAAGTCATATTACGCTTTTCATTGTTTATACATTTTTGTTGTGTAAGTACCTACAAGGTAAACTACAAAATAACTACAGAAGATACCTATTTTACAATAAAAGTATTAAATAAAATAAAAAGCCTTTTATTTATCGCTTATTTCAAATTAATTCTTAGTTCCCTATTTATTGTTAGTTTGGTACCCGTATTTCATACAAGAACCCCTTATTGGGGGTCTTCATCGTCGGGTCCAAAGACTGATTAAAATAACTCTAATAGAATTTATTTTAGACAACTTTTGGTCATTTTAAAGTGCTCAATATACAAAGACTTACAAATTATTAGCAATACCCATGTACGCCTCATTAAAGAATGCATATTCTATTTAATAAATCAAGTCATTAAAGAATGCATGTTCTATTTAATAAATATAATGAATATTATTTTAATGACGTTATAATACTTATATACTTGGCGAGATGTGGGTGTGTTTGCACACCTCTGCCTACCCCTTCGGGGAAAAAGGCGTGATGCTATGTTATTATATATGTTTAATACTTAAACAAAGTCATCACATAATTGATAATTATCTTCCCGCATTTGAAACACCAAAACATCGATACATAATATCGACATAGTCAAGGTCTAGCTTGTTTACATAAATGAGATGTCACTGATAGAGGTCCCTGTGTGTGAATGTGTGCGTATAGTTTAAATTAGTGTTCAACATTTTTGTTGTGTGAGTGCATAGCGACGTGATTCAAAATGCATTAGTAGTTAACAATTAAATTAGTGTGCGTCCCCCGTCCCCCGTCCCCCGCTGAATGTGGCAGACTTTTGTTTGTACAAAATAGCGCGCGTCTCTTCTCCGGTTGGTTGAATGCTCTAAGGGGCTCTTTTTAAACAAAAACAATATTTACGAAGTATGAAAAATTCAAAAAATTCATTAGAGCTTACAAATTGTGAAAAGTGATCTATCTGACGCCTGCGGTTCCCATCTGCGGGAAATATCGATCTGGAGATCACAGATAATTAAAATTTGCCTTTTGACAGACACACAAATTACGTCTTTATACCAGAAGGACTAGACTTAGGCTAAGTTCAGATGAACGCGCGACGGTGGCCGTGTCAGTTTTTCTTTTGGTGATATGCAATAACATACAGCACCATCTGTAGGTTGCAAATCCTTTTCAACGCAATCATACAAAAAGTCAAAGGATGCAATCGACATCCTAAAATAGTTGACAAATCGATCTTCGTGTAGTCTTAGTGTGGGATATAAAGTCACAAACAGGCTTAAAGAAAGTCTTTGACTTAAAATAGCGTGTACCCAGTATCGTCTTTGCTTTCGACGGCGTTGTCGCAGTTTGCGGTATAAAACTCACAAGCAAATTGCCTCCTTCACGTCCATTCTCACTGAATGTTCACGCTAGACTGTCGCGCGCAAGCCGCCGCCATCTGAACAGGTGAATCGCGCGGCAGTGCGCGTTTTCGCGCGTTCGTCTGAACTTAGCCTTCGAAAGTTGAGGCGCTTGTAAAGCCTACATTTCGCTACTGTTTTAACCCTGACGTGGTGAGCGTATTACCATTTCCAGGTAGTAAATTTGAAGTATCTTTATTTAATTTATTTCAATTTAATATTTAATTTATTAATTTTTTTTAATTTGATTTGCTTTGATATGTACCTATGTATTAATTTCGTTGTAGATTTTTTTCTGTTTGGTTTTAATTTTATAATTTTTATTTATTTTTATACCGAAACCATTTGCGCGTGTGGTGTGCACAATTACATATATGTTGTTTATTGGAGTTTACTCCTTAAGAATCGATTTTCATATATAAGGCCCCCGGTATGAGAAAAATCCGAGGGGTAAAACCTACTAACAAGTAACGAAAATCGTGTCACGTTTTTGGTGCGCACCTCTAGTGCGCAACTTTCTAATTTGTTATGGTTAGATACTCGTACTTAAGGAGTAAACTCCAGTCGTGCGTCGGAGCTGACACACACACTTTTATTTTTTTAATTGTAATTTAATCAGTGTAATAATTGTTGGTTAACCTAATAAATAAATAAATAAAATAAATAAATAATTCACCATGATTTTTTTTATTAACCTGTTGTTTTTTTTTCAGATAAACTCCCAAATAACATCAATCCTAGTGAGCCTAGGTCTGCAGCCAGTGTTTAGTCGTGTCCGTGTGAATGTACTAGCTCTGTCCTGCGAGTCCGCCTGCGTGAGGATGCTCTCAGGAATGTTGACCGCACCTCTAGATAATGAGGAGTTAGAGAGGGCGTTTCGACCAGTTTATGAAGCGTGAGTTTCATAAAATCTGACTATTATTATTATCAGTGATCACAACTCCAGCACCAATTGGTACATTACTCTCTATCCTACTAATATTATAAACGCGAAAGTTTGTGAGTATGTATGTATGTATATGTTACGGCTAATACCCGAAGTGCGGCTGCACCTAGTTTTAGCCGGTTAGAACTAGGTGTAGCCACTTACTCTTGGTTAAACCTAGTACGAGCCGATTGTTTTCGGGTAAAACTAGGTAGGTTAGGTTAAAACTGTGACCTCCTATGCCAGCGACTTGTATAATAGAAAAACTAGGTTTAACCAATTGTAAGTGGCTACACCTAGTTCTAACCGGCTAAAACTAGGTGCAGCCGCACTTCGGGTATTAGCCGTAACATATATATGGATGGATGGATGTTTGTTACTCTTTCACGTAAAAACTACTGAATGGATTTTAATGAAACTTTACAATAATATAGCTTATACATCAGAATAACACATAGGCTAAAATTTATAAAGATAATGTGTGAATTGTTCAAAATATGACGCGGCGCGACGGGAACGGGAAAAAATCCAAATTACCACGCGGACGAAGTCGCGGGCGACCACTAGTCAAAGATAATACTGTCTAAAGTGTTGAACGTAACATTCGATCAGGTATATATATACTCGTACTAGGCCGTTGTCAAACCATATCGCGATTAACAGCTCCATCTATCGATAACATGAGTATGTCAAGTACTTATACTTTAGTAGGTAACGAAACCATAATGACTTCTACAACGCCCTCTAGTCTATACTAATATTATAAAGCTGAAGAGTTTGTTTGTTTGTTTGAACGCGCTAATCTCAGAAAGTACTGGTCCGATTAGAAAAAATCTTTTTAAGTTATGTAATACATTTATCCAGGATGGCTATAGGCTATATAACATTACGCTACGATGAGTAGGAGCGGAGCATCAATGATATATGTTTCAAAAACGGGGGAAAATTATTTCTTTTGGGAGCTTCCGTGGCGTACGCTGCTTAAATGGTTAAAGTAACGTTAAAATTGTGTACTACGAATTTATTTGCCTTAGAAAGTTCTATAAAAAAGTCCGCGATGGCATATATCTACCTCTTAGGGTTAACGCACTATAACGTAATTTATAGCAATCAAAATTGATTCAAAACAATTCATGGTTTGCGAAGCTATTTTTATGCTTACGATATTAATCCGTATCCAAACAAATACGCTATACGTCATAAGAATTTAATTTAGAACAAATTAGTCCTTTACATCATTTGATTTCAACGAATATCTTATGAGATATTATTGATTTAGTCAAAAAGGCTATTTTGAAGGCGAGCGACGACGTTGGAGTGCGCACTGCGCATGCGTGAGTTGACTGCCGGCCGTCGCCTGTTAGGTCTACGAGGTGCCATACCGCGCGGCTCAGACGCGTGGTCGGCTCCTTACGGTACTGTTGTGTGCGAACTCTCATTATTACGAGTGTATTTTGTTTTGCAATTTCTCTACAAATTTAGGTACTATTCTAAGTACTACACGATATTGTAGTATTTTTTTCCGATAATTCATTTGGCGAGTTCTTTTTATTTAAGTAGTTTATATACATAGTACCTAAATAACTAAATTTACATATCGTTGTAAATAATAGAGATAATAATAGAAGATATAATAGAGAAACTGTTGTAGGGGGGCTTTATGAACGCAATAAAACCCAAAACAATGGTTTTTAGAACTTTTGTCTGAATGTTTGAACACGCTAACCTCAGACACGGCTTAACCGATTTGAATTTGCGGTGTGGTTTTCAATCGCTTCATAAATAAAAAAGTTATGTAGATCTAAAGTAACACGCAGGCGGAGCTGCGGGCAACAGCTAGTTATAGTATAAAATTATCAAACCTGCTAAACACATAGTATAAAACAAAGTCGCCCGTCTCGTATTTATGCTTAGATCTTTAAAACTACGCAACGGATTTTGATACGGTTTGCACCAGAGGTTCTCGAGGAAGGTTTAAATGCTCATTTAATACCAGAGGGCCGAGTGTGCTATTTTGAATAGACTTCAGGAGGAGGTTATCAATTTGATGGTTTTTTTTTTGTATATTTGTACACTGATTATGCCGAGATTAATTATTATCCGATCTATGTGGTTCATCTTTATTTACATGCGGAATAGTTGCCATTTAGTCCCATAAAATTTAATATTTGGCCTGGTAGGTTTCATTTTATGAACATTTTTCAACTTTTATATTGCTATAGTAAGCGTTTTAATTCTTCACAAAATGGCCAAATTAATTTATATAAAGTAGCAGCTATATTGTAATTTTGAAAAAATATTTAAACCCGTTGCCTTCCGATGAAATGTTGTTGAAAGGCAACAAAATCTTACGTGCCAGTCGCTGTGGCACAGCCAATTAAAATCCTGGGCGTCTCGGACTAATTTAATTGTAGTACGTACTTAATATTAAAATCGGTATTATGCTAGCGTCCTATGACGTGGCAGCATAAAAGTTGCATATGAAAAGTGCCTGCCAATAGGAAAGAGTCGAGCGACCTTAGTTAACCATTTTCGTTGAAACGTTTATGATCTAATGTGATTTATTTATTTAATTTCAGTTTCCCAAAACGCCAGAGTGTGCTCGACGACGCGCTCAGCGAACTCGCCAGTCTGTCCAAACAGACCAATCAGAGTCGATCTACAGAAGAGATTCAATTGTACGCTCTTTACTCTATACCTGATTCGTTATGTAGACTCATCACGTGACCATCGATAAACGAATCTTTCTATACTGTTGAAAAGGTTTATTATAAGCTCTATAACATTAATTGTCGATATATTTCTGTATTTAAAAGCAATGAGTTTGCTTTGACTGTTCTTAAATATTTAAATAGAAATTATAAATCACAAAAAAATTATTCATGATGGCTTTTCAGCATTATCAAAGGTGTTTTTTCATATATAATGCTGAAAAGCGAAACCGGTCGGTGAAAATAAATCAAATAAAGTTGCGGAATAGTGTACAACTGTGATTGTTCCCTTTCCCTAACATTATATCGTAGCTCAGTAGCCAGAGCGTTACCCTTTCTGTGATTTATAATTTCTATTTAAATATTTAATTATCGATGTTATTAAGCAATTACTTTTAATTTAACTGCTGTAAATGAAGGGATATAATTATAATCCAACCTAAACTATGACATTTACAGATTGACATTAATAAAAAGAAGCTGATTTAATTTGACAGTCATCTACCCTAATAAAAGATAAACTCTTAGCTACTCTGCATTGGTAGCGTGAAGCGCGCTCCCGGAACATAGAGCTTTGCCCTAAATTCGGGGAGCGCGCTTCGATTGGTCGATGATGATTTTTTATATTTCTTTTTTAAATTAAATGCAATTTGCGTATTGTATTTATGTATACAACACGATTTCAAAACTCGAAATTTTCGAAGCTGGTAATACTAAGGATTACATGGAGCTAATATTGCCATGAATAAAAATGGATTCAATTATTGGAATTTGTAAAAAATTCTTCTGATATTATTAAATTGTTTCCAAATACTACATTACTAAGGATTTATTAATACTAGATAGCTAGTTGCTTCATAACCAAGTTTTTTATTCACTGTATAGTCAGTGCTGCCAATGAATATATTTTAAATTTCAAAAATAAAAATTTTGCCGGTGAGCATTTTTTTAATAGTGCCAATTTTATAAATTTGAAAAATTATTTTTTATTAATATTATATACAGAATAGTTATGTATCAGATATATCTATAAAACAAAGTAGGTATTGTTCATTTAAATCATATATATAAACTAGTGGTCGCCCGCGACTTCGTCCGCGTGGTAATCTGCATTTTTTCCCGTTCCCGTCGCGCCGCGTCATATTTTGAACAATTCACACAATATCTTTATAAATTATAGCCTGTATGTTATTCTGATGTATAAGCTAAATTATTGTAAAGTTTCATTAAAATCCATTCAGTAGTTTTTACGTGAAAGAGTAACAAACATCCATCCATCCATACATACATATTTACATACACACAAACTTTCGCGTTTATAATATTAGTGGGATAGACTCGATAGGTAGGTAGTACTTTCGATTGAGAATTTAATGTAAAGTAATTTCCATTTATAGTACTATTTACTTTTAAACATTTTTACCACTATGTCGCAATTATGCGACAAACATTTCTGTCTGTATCATAAGACAAGATAAAATCTCTTATACATTGTACACAATCAATAAATGGTAAAAATAGAACACGTGCCTTATAATTAATGTACAAAGGGCAATGTTGTTGACATGTTTGTCCGACACCTATTGTGGCTGTATGAGCGTTTGTGTTGCATAAATGCGACACCAGCAGTAGAACATTAACACACCGCATAAGGTGAATCCAGTGGAATTATATAGTGAGTTAATCCTTGATAATGTATATTATTGTGGGACATATAAAATTTATAAAATAATATTTATATTTTATTGAAACTTGTTCTACATACTTATTAATTTAGACAGCTCAAAATAATATTTAAAAAAAAGACATTTGAAATGTACTTAATATTACGTGAATACTGACTGTACGGTAAGTTACAGAATAACGGCCGGTTTCTGAATTGAGAATGTCTTCTTTTTATTCTAAAAAAGGTAATGCTTGACTTTTCCCGCACAGAAGAACTAGTTACTCTGAACTAGTTCGCTGTGCGGGACAAGGAAACGTTGTTCGGTATTGCAATTGAGCGTTTGGGCCTGGATTTTTGCCTAGCGCCAGAAGTAACCTGAAAGGCAACCAGCCACGCGCTCCGCAAATCCCAAGTCCGAATTGAGAATTTAAAGTTAAACTATCCATTGAGCACGTCAAATGTCAAAATTTGTTCCTGAATTTTGACATTTGGCGTACTTAGTGGATGCTCAACTTCAAATTCTCAATTCAGAAATCTGCCGTTTGTGTTGCGGTGTTGATTAATCGTAGTAGTTTTACGAGAAATTAAAATACCTACATACAGGTGTTACGTTACGTAATGAGTGTATCAATCAAGCCGCACATGACATCAATCAGATTATCTACTTGTTATACCCGTTATGTAACACCTGTATAATTTCATTTTTTTATACCGGTAGGACAATGAAATTGTGTTATGTGAAGATTCAGTACCTAGTAATTACCTTATATACCTACTACTAATTGTTAATGAATCCTATAAATTAAGAAATTACTATGAATAAAACTTGTCCAACATTACTGATTAAGTAGAATAATGTCTTATCGTAAAGCTTTTATCCCAATTTGTTGCAATTAAAGTCATCTCTTGTAGAGTTAACTTGTATTACAAAAATTATTTGGGATATAGCAGTTTGGAAGCCTTTAAGGAGTCCTTTGCTCAGTGACAACAAGTTAGTAAAAAAAGTAAGGTTGATTTATTTTAAATTTGGAACGAGTTACTTTTATCTAAATACAATTTCGAATTTAGAACAATAAACTTCTGAATTTTGGAGGGATTTTCGTATTTCAAATAAGGAACTTGGAATCGATTTGAAAATTATTCTTATTCTTTATGGTTCCATATTTGAATAGTTTTCGGAGTACACACATTATTCTGTGTTGGTGGCAAGACTTGTGATACGATTTGTATTTTGTGTACCGACGCCATTATATTTTGTAAGTTTAAAGAAAGTATTAGTTATGTATGTATAGTAATCGTACTTACGTATTGTACGTAATTATGTTTTGTATGTAAAATAAATACAAGACTTGGAAGTACATACTAAGAAGTATTATTTTTATATTATTTAAAGGTATACAGGATGTGAAATTGGGTGTTAAGTAAAATATATAAAAAAAATATGAAAAATTTAAAATTTAAAAAAAAAAGTAAATATCTAACGTATAATCATATGCGCGTTTAGTGAAAAGCTATTAATCTGGAAATAAAAACAAACACAATTTTATTTATATAAGTACTTAAGTATATTTTTCTTAAAACTATTTTGCTGTAACTATGTACGGACTGCCACACTCGAGGTCTCGGGTTCGATTCCCGGGTCTGGCGGATAATGTATAAATCTCTTTAGAATTTTACCCAGATAATTATCCCAGAGTCTGGAACTTGTGCCCGGTAAATGGCTATAGGCTCGCCCCCTATTACATGGGACCTAACATAGCTGGCCTACCCCTTCGGGGAAAAAGGCGTGGTGCTATGTATGTACTATTTTGCTATTTACAACTTATGTACTATTGAAATACACCAAATCTAGGAGAAAATATAAATGATCTCGACACTCCATCACGTATATATGTTATAGATGCGGTTTGGTTGCAGCTCTCACATTGGTCTTTATAGTTATTAAATGCTCGTGATAACATGAGCATAACTATAACGATTATTGCCCAAAATATGAGCAGTAATCGAATCTTCATGGCGAAACTGAACTGCCCGAAATATTCACCCAAATTCCTGGGAAGAAAAAATATTTTCTTTAAGAATAGTCCTAGACTCCCCGGACTATAATTGGCTGTGCCATAGCGGCCAGCACGTAAGATTTTCTTGCCTTTCAACATTTCATTGCAAGGCGAAGGGGTTCAATTTTGTTTTCAAAATTACAATATAGCTGCTACTTTTTATTAAATTCATTAGGTAATTTTGGACATAGCGCATTATAAATGTGCCCGGTGAAGGCTTGCCACCTATTACGTGGGACTAAAAATACTGGCAAATTATGGGTATGCCTACCCCGAACGAGAACGAGAACCTCTTCTGGATGTAACTAACTTTTCCAATTTCATAATATTTAAATATAATGGATTTTTCTTTTTTTAATTTACTTATTGCAGTAAACATACCTTCAACATACTAAAAGTCTTTCTTCTGGACCCACAACCTTTCTGAATGTCGTATTTTGTTTCGTTAAATGGAGTTTGAGTAAACCATATAGATTCATTTAGCTCTTGACATGTGAATGTAATTAAAAAATCTTTCTTCGTCATGAAGTAAATCGGGAACAAATAATGAATCTCTGCAAATATTGGTCGCAAAATACGTCGACTCACGACAAGAAAACACTTAAAACTAAATAAATATCCGGATACATTGGACGCATGCCATCGGTAAATCAGTTTTTTCCGTTGCGTCTGGCGCGGGCCAATGGACGCGCACCTTTAGCCTACGCATATTTACCTAATCTTTCAATATAATATTTCAACGTTGGGAGTCTGTTTTTATTATAAAGGCCCGAACACTAACCAGGTTATTGTTCTTTAAAATGTGTCAACTTTCATCCAAATGTGTTCATCAGTATACCTACTCATAATTGTTTACATGCTTCACAAAAAAAAAGGTTCCAATATTTTAATAAACGCAAAACTTATAATGGAACTACAAAAATATATTTTTATATTTTTTTTGTAATATTCCGCTATATTTTCCTCCATAAGAACCTTCTCCTGATAGTAACGATCACAACAAAAAAAGAATTAGCTAAATTGGTTCAACTGCTCTCGAGATTTGCTTAGCAACACATTCAGCGATTCATTTTTATATTATAGAAGATTTAGCTAATACTCGTAAGCAGAATAGCAGGTCTGATGTTATTTATCCCGGTTATGTGTTACCGTGGCAATTGAAAAAGAGAAGTTGCTACAAGTGAACGGGGCTGAGAGCATCAGTTAGATACCTATCTAGTTCAATAGTAGAAATACCACTTACCTAAAACTGAACGTTCTCCCTTCTGACGAGACACTGCAGTTTAATAAAGGTTGTCTTTCGGCATCCATCTCAAAGGTAACAGGGATTTTCAATTAAAAATATACAAACTATTGAATAAGACCGTGCGGAGATTTGCTACAAACACAGTTACTGTTGCTCGTTCCAGAAATGGCTTAAGAACCCCATGAGCCATGAATAAATAGGTAAAAACTTGCCTAGGTACCTATTTAACTAATGATCTATCCCTTTATGGCTACGTAAGATAAAAGACAAGACATTTTGCTGTTGTTAATTTTGTTTACTAATCAGTTAATCGTTGTGTCGTGTAATTGTGTAGGTATAATCTGTACAACGGCTAAGCGGTAGGTAAGTTAAAAAAAGACAGTAGGTAGGTTTTTTTGGGGATTCTATGGCTTGGTTTCAAGAGGTCCACCATATACATAAAGTAATATAATACTCGTAATATAGTACCTATAGCGATGGGAAGGGCGAATGTTGCCAGTCCGCTTCATAAGTAGTGTAACGCGTTTGTTGTGTTGACATGGATGTACTTACCATAATCTTTACATAGTAGGTATAAAACAAAGTCGCTTTTCCTGTCTGTCTGTCCCTATGTGTGCTTATTTATCTAGGATTTTGATGTGGTTTTTTTAATAGATAGAGTGATTCAACAGTAAGGTTTATATGTAAAATACATGTATAATATACTAGAGTAATACCGATTATTTTTGAGGTTTCTAATGTAATGTCGTAAATAAACACATTTTTTTGCGCTTTCATTGCAAACGCTGACGAAACCCTACGAGACAGATCAAAATAATAATACAGTATTGTACCTACACCATAGAAAGGTCTTCAAAAAAGTCCGCGATAGCATATTTATGTCTATATCTTAAGGATAACTCACAGTAACCATTTTTATCTTATATAAATGACAAAAAAATATTGTGTCATTTGTCAAGCTATTTTAACAATGCAGTATTATTCCTTATCTAATTGAATACTTTACATACGTTGTGCATTTAATTTAGACCAAAATCGCCGTTCAAATCATATAATTTGGACGAATGACTTAAGAGATATCACGTGATGAAAAATAAAATAACAGCGCGGCGACGCGGCCGTGCGGTGGTGGCCAATGACGGCAGTAAACACAAAGCAATTAAACAATCTATACTTATAATAAATCTGTAGAAGTGTAGGTACTTATAATAAATCTGTAGAAGTGAAAATTCTGTACATTGAAAATATCAAAAAAATAAATGGCAGGGGGTGTTACTAGACCGACTCCGAACCCAAAAAGGTGATTAAAAAAATTTTTGTCTGTCTGTCTGTTTGTTTATTCAGGCATCACGCAAAAACTACCAGTTCGATTACGATGAAACTTGGTATAATTATTCTTTAATATCCTGGGCACCACACTGGGGACTTTTTATCCCGAAAAAGTATATACAATAAAAAACAAACTTAATTTTGCGTTGCGATCCCTAGATCCGATTACTATACCAACCCCAAATAATAAGTTTGTCTTAGGTTTTTTTTTGTATTGGGTTTTTTATATTGACGCCGCCCGTCTGGTGGTAAGTCGTGACGACATCTAGCGATTGTGGGCCACTCTCACAGTACACAATATTATAGAGAGTGGCCCTCAACTTGACAACCTACTGATGTGCCTCTTCACGCTCCGCTTAAAGAACCCAGGGTTATATGTGGAAGGAAACACGTGCACAGGCAGGGCGTTCCAGGCCACTATCGTTCGACAGAGAAACGAACGTTTAAAACGTTCATTTCTCAGGGAGAAAAAAAAACAAAGATGAGAGAAAGAATGGTTTGCGAAAAATCCGATGAATAAAATAATTACATAGTAACCTACTTATAATTCTTAAATACAAAAATATGAATACAATATCTATATAAAATAAGTACACTTATGAAATGACTAATGACTAATGACATAATGTATTACTATATGTTCCACCAAGTGCCGACAATCAAAAGCATAAATTATAAAATAAGTACAGTTTTAATGACAGTTCTAAGTACAGATCGAAAGATAATATTCTTTAGTCAAAAGTTTGAACGATCCAAGTGTTTGTGCACGCCTTACATGTAACGGAAGAGCGTTCCAGAGGCGGACTTCTTGGACAGTAAAAAGAATGATGATTTTTTTATGGTATATAGAGAATATAATAGAAGATATAATAGATAAACTGTTGTAGGGGGCTTTATGAACGCAATAAAACCCAAAACAATGGTGTTTAGAAGTTTTGTCTGTTTGTCTGAATGTTTGAACACGCTAATCTCAGAAACGGCTTAACCGATTTGAATTTTTGATTTGAATTTGCGGTTTGGTTTTCAATCGTTTCATAAATAAAAAAGTTATGTAGATCTAAAGTAACACGCAGGCAGAGCTGCGGGCAACAACTAGTTGTTTATAAGTTTTAAATGTTCTTATTGTGATTGTAATTTATTTTTTTTTCTTCTCTTTTGTTTTCTCTTTGTTTACTTGTGTTCACATGACGTTTAATTTCGATATATTATCCGCCCGTCCCTGAAAACCAGCGCTGTCTGACTTGCACAATCACGCAGACAGCATTACACTGAGGGCGTAGTATTGTATTCTCTTTGACTGAGGGACGGCCGTTTATTCCACGTTATTTATAAGTGTACATAGGTTATTTTTTTTATTTTTTATTTTTTTTTTTAGCTTTTGAATTTTCTTCCTTTGTAACCTGTGTAAGTCTTTTGTTTTTTTTTGTTTTGTGGAATAATATTTTTTTTTCTTTCTTTCTTTCTTTCTAGTACCTACTTTTTTAAACTTTCGCTTTTTATACACATTATAAACTTAAGACAAACGGGTATTTTACGTAAGTAACATGGTCCTTCAAAGTACCTACCCACGTAACAATTCGGCTGGTTTGCTATAGTACAGTTAGTTTCATAAAGATGTTAGGTGACAGAAAGGTCTAAATATCGTATGGGACACAAATTCCATTTAATGTAGGTTCTCAGAATAACTATAATGTTCTTACAATTCAAAGTGGGCAGTTTATGATACGAGTAGTACACTTTTTCCAATGTTATGTTCTTCCATAACATTGGATAAAGTGTACTACTCGTATCATATACACTAAGTACGTTACTACACTAGGTACGTTATGGTTTTCATTAATATGTTCCTGTTATAGCAAAATGAACATTAAAACCCTGTTTTACAGTGTATTTATTGAATGCATTTTTTATCAGCATCATCTTCTATTCCTTTTAACCATACATAGTATATATTGAAAATCAATAACTTTCTTCGATTCCGAACGGATGGACAGATTACAGTGTATTTTTCAGTAAGTATTTATGCATACAACTTTTTGTGAAAAGATCCACATGTTGTGACGTCGGCGTGTGACGTCACACAGCATGTCACGAGCAAGACCGTCGATCGGCCCGCGAGGCGTCTCAACGTCGACATATAAGCAAGTGTCGCGAGGGATCCGGCCTCTGTTCGCCGTACGACTTACCGAGGTGATGTACTCTCTCCTCTTATTGAGTACACGTCCCGTGGTTCCGAGACCTGTAGCCTATAACGATACAGGACTATTATTGTATCGCATCTGATCACCCACGCCTCCTAAAGACGTGTCAAACTATATGTAACATCTTATCTCGAAAATTATATATGTAAAAGTTTTCCAGTGTTTCTATTTCAACTCAAACAGTGAAGACCCTCCTGGTACCCTAGGCAGGAGGGCATCTTTGTTACAATGTAAATCAGAAAGTTACGTAGTTAAGTCATGAAAACTTAGCGCTCATGCATACTACGCGCCTCTGCGCTGCCTCCACCTCGCATCCGCGTCGCGAAGCTGTGCCCACAAAAGGCCTCCGCACTGCGCCGCTTATTTTACCAGACCATACCACTAGGACTAAATGTGTCCGCTAAACTCTGGAACGGCTGGACCGATTTTAACGGGAGTGAGCCCCGCAGTTTTACCTGCATTCTCAACGCAGCTGATACTATATTTAATGCTTTTAGTGAAAAGCTTTAACTTACTCAGGTAATACAAACAGACACAATTTTATTTACTTATCAGTATATTAGGTATCTATCTTAAAAATATTTAGCTATTTACAATAAATTATAATTAACTATTGAAACACTTCTAACTTATAAAACATGGGAGTAAATATAAATGATCTCGCGCGCACTCCATCGCGTATATATGTTATATATGTGGTGTGGTTGCAGCTCTCGCATTGGTCGTCATAGTTATAAAATGCTCGTGATAACATAAGTATAACCATAACGATTATTGCCCAAAATATGAGCAATAATCGAATCTCCATATCCAAACTGCATTGCCCGAAATATTCACCAAAATTCCTGGAAAGAAAGAAATATATTGTTTTAGTATATTACTGAATATGCTTATAAAAAAGTTAAAAATCCATCGAGAGGTCTCTGGCTACCACTTTGCAATTTGTTTTATATTAAACTGTCTTTACTACATATCAAAACAACACATTTCTACTTGAATAGGTAGAACTATATTGTACTATATCTAAATATACTGTGGTCGAAGTGGCTTATTATCAATTTGATAGATAAGCTACATTTCACAGCAGGCAGCGCCTCTATTCGAAATAGAGAGAAACTAATACGGAACTTTAACCCTATCTACGCATAAACAAAACTTATAGGTACTACGTGATAATGAAGTATAAATAGGTATATACTACATAGTTACTATACATACTATATATTTGATTCCCGCGGCTTCTCCGAGTGAGTAGTTTTCTCGTTTCCACAGGAACATATTATCGACATAAACAGTAAACTATGGGTAGGTTATTGTTCATTGAATGTTTTCATCAAAAATCTTTACAAAAAATAAGATTCTAGTATTTTTGTAAATACAAAACTTTTAATGTAGCTACCAAAATATATTATAGCTAATAAACCAGAATAGCAAATATGTCCGATATTATTTATCCCGGTTCTGTGTTCCCATGTCAATTGAACCTATCTATTTTCTAATAATAGGTAGTAAAACACTTACCTGAAACTGAACGTTCTCCCTTCTGATGAGACACTGCAGCTTAATAAAGGTTGTCTTTCGGCATCCATCTCAAAAAATGGTAACAGATTTTTTTATATAAAAAAATAAACTTGAATCAGGTCGTGCAGAGATTTGCAACAAACACAGTTACTGTCGCTGGTTGTTCCAGAAATGGCTTAAAAATCTTTAGAGCCATGAATAAATAGGTAAATACTTCCCTAGCCTATTTAGCTAACGATCTTGGTACGTCTGCATATGATAAAACACAAAAGAGAGATTTTGCTTTTGTTAATTTTGTTTGCTAATCAGTTAATCGTTGTGTTGTGTGTGATAGTGTAATAGCTAGACGTAGGTGTCTACTTAACAATTTAAGCAGAATCAGTTCTGATCTTTTTTTCCTTTCCTTTATTGCAGTTTGCTCATATTTTTGTTTTATTAGATTATGTATATTGATATATGTGCAGATATTTATTAATTTTAGGTAAGTAGTATATATTATGTAGGTTTATAGATGTAATATGTGTATAAGTATGTAAAGTCTAGCTATGTAAGTAGTTATTAATATTTAAGTTTATTGATTATCATAATATATGAATACATTCGAGTCCATCTTAACCTTTGAGCACCCACTACAAATTCTCTCTGCATCACAGGTTGACTGTTAGATAATGCCTATGGCATTAAGTCCGCCTTTGTACTTTCACTGTATTATATATAGTAGGTACCTACATACCTACCTATTTGTTTTATAATTTCCATGTCTTACAATAACGAAACATGAAAGTAGGCAATATCTCAGTAGTGGTCATTCTTATGAACAATTATTTGTGGATAATATCTGACAATTTTGGTCAGAGCTATATTTTTGAAAATCTCAATGTATAAAAGGCTAAAAAAAAAACGAAAATTTTGACCGAAGATTCTACCTTGAATAAGTTTTTAGCCTGATATGAACTTTTCCCTTTTATTTAAAATGGGGTAGGTACGTACCTAACTACACTTAAACCCAAGAACTCTACCAAAAATAATATCACTCAGAATTTTGGTAATTGGAAATAATATAAATACAGATAGGTGAGTCTTACCGGAGAAAACCAATATAAGGCGACCTCCGTGATCTGGGCCTCAGGACGATGGATTAGCAACCCACCGACCTTACAGAAGCAGGCTAGAAGTGCTGCGTGCTGTGAGGCTTCACCCCACGCACGCTTTTACTCACCGACGCGGGAAACCCGACCCCAAAGATGCGGGGTAACACCCGACCACCACGCAGCGGCCACACAGGTAGCCAAGGTCCGCCGGGCGCCACTGGGAATTCTCTCAGTGCTTACCGGAAGCGCTCGGCAATGGACGTAGGTGCGGTCGCGGCATAGGGCAGCGAAATTTAAAATAAAGATAACCGAAATCTTTTGTTTACTAGTACGGTGTCTTGCGCAGTGCTTCGCACCACACCACGCCATAGGTTTTGGCCTATAACTTTTGACTCCTTAGGGCTAGGTCAAATTTTCGAATTTTTGGCTTGCCTCCAAAACGAGGGGTATCCATAGACGGGTCAACCATCATTGGAGCATAAGCAGTTCTCGAGAGCTAAGGGGGACATTCCCCATTTCTATATATAGATAGATAGATAGATAGATGAGAGCCTCGTCTGTGGAATCGCAGACAAGTGCAGTTAATGTTGGCTTGGTGGACCTGTGTTTTAAAACTTGTCAAAAATCATTTATTGTTACACCAAACAAAGGGGGAGTAGGCTGTGTTTTCCGTTCACTGGGAGTAGGTACTTAATGCTAAGATAAACCTTTAATGAAGATTCGGGTAGGTATTTTACGACGTCACTCGTCCCAGTTTTCGTGTAAGTCCTTAACCTACTTTTGAAAGTTTATGTAGGTACATATCCTTTTACTTTTGTGAAAAGAGAATAAGGACATTTTCGAACTGTCTAAGATGGTCTAACTACAATCTATTCTTGGACTACAGAGATTATACCTATTCAGATGGTCTTATGTAACATGCTGGCAAACAACCAACTGGCTGTTGGAATTTTGGTTTGATTTACAGACAGCTTGCGCCCCTATTACGTGGAACAACAAAATTACTAGCAAATTGTGGGTGTATAATGCACCTCTGTCTACGGCTTTAGGGATAAGGGCGTGATGTGCATTCCTTGATTACGATTTAGCTTTTATATATTTAATAGTTAAACGCGTAAATTACCTTATCATACAGGTTATCATATTGTCAGGCCATATATAAAAAAAATCACGCTTTTTATACAATAATATACATTTATTTCTTATTTACACTGTTCTTTTTTAAATTTATTTTTCTACTTTTTAGTTGGATTCTCTATAAAAGCGTGTTTTTTTAGTTTTTTTAAACTATTATTTATTTTAATTTTTTAGTTCTGATTTCAATTTTTTTTTAAATTTTCAATCAATTGCATTGTCATCGGTCTTTGACAGGTGTGCAAAGTTTGAATTAAATCTGATCGTTCAAAGTAGGGCAAAATCGAACCCAAAAGAGTCGGTTACAAACAAACATACATTTTTTTTTAAATTTTCAATCGAATTATTGCATTATCATCGGTCTTTGACAGGTGTGCAAAGTTTGAATTAAATCTGATCGTTCAAAGCAGGGCAAAATCGAACCCAAAAGAGTCGGTTACAAACATACATACATGAAGCTAATAAAAAAGCGTATTAAAAAGGCCAGAATATATAAGGTAATTTACGCATTTAAGTCTCCGTAACTATTAAAATATATTTAGAACGCGAAAATCTAAAAACCATGATATCTATATACTTACCATCTGCTCTGCCACCATAGCATATTCTAGACTGCAGACTTGTATATTACGACCTATAACTTGTATAGATAGTGGGCCCTAGAACATTGAAACTTATTGATTAACAGTAAGCTCATTTTTCATCAGTAGCTTTATTTTACCGAGTCCTACACCTATTTCTAAAGACAATTTTAATTAATTTTGTTCCGAATATTGTAACTGGATAATTCTGTTCTGTTAGCTACCTACCTGTTTTCTGTTTTTTTTTAGAAATAGGTGTAGTACTCGATATAATAAAGCGAAACTTACGAAAAATGAGCTTGCTGTTGATCATTAAGTTTCAATATTCTAGGGCCTACGTACTAATAGGTAGGTGCTTACAAAAAGGTGCTTAGAATGTCACATCATTATTCCAGTATATTTTATTCATCTTAAGTACCTAATAAGTAATAAATCATTGTTTCCATAAATTTCTATGTAATTTTTTTACAATATTTCGAGATCATTATAATAAATTGGTCTATCTTCTGGTTTAGGTATTTAATACCTAATAGCAGTTAGGTTCACAGGTAACGTGATTAAGGAATAAGTATTTATATACCTACCTATTTAGTTAGTTATTTGTTTCTCTTTTCCTACATTTCCTACGCCATTATTTCTGGTTCCGCCGGGCGCCACTGGACTTCTCCGTGCGTACCTACCAGAGACGCCCGGCAACGGACGAGAGAGCGGCAGCGGAATTGAAAAAACAAAAAGAAATATCTTAATATTTAAATTATTTATTTATTCATACAAAAAATTCAATCACAAAAAGACTCGTCAGTTCCGGATGGCTTTTTAAAAACACTGCCAGAGGAGTTAGGTAGGTACACAGTTTGGTATTTTCCAATCCAAAAATTTCTAAATACCCGTGTGCTTTATAGGGTTCCGTAGTTCAAGATTCGGAACCCTTATAGTTTCGTCATGTCTGTCTGTCCGTCTGTCTTCAGCTTTCCTCCGAAACGGTGAGTGCTACAAACATGTAACTTTGCATGGCTATGTGTATTTACTACATTGACAAAGTGCTAAAAGAAAATTGTGAGTTTTTTTTGGGGTACCTCCCCTAACGTAACCAGAATTCGTTTTCCTTTTCTTGCGTCTACCGGAGTGTGGGGTATCATTAGATAGGTCTTTTAAAAATATAGAGAGGTTACTAAGATGATTTTTTGATTTAAGTATTATTTACATAAGAAAACAAGGAAACCTAGAAAAGTGTGTTTTAAGAAATGGCTATTAAAGCAAAATCAGTATTCGCATGTAAATATTTTAAATGAATTAAGGTTCCACCCAAAAGATTGGCACAGCTATATGAGAATGACTGAACCTACGTACCTAAAATTATTGAAACTAAAATAAAGAAACGCTCGTTCGTATCGTTACGATATTCATGATTGCATGGGTTTTTGTTGCGATCTCCGATGTCGTCTGCAATCAAGTAAATCGTTAACGATCGTAACATACATTACAGATCCGTCGTTTCGATCGGTATAAAGCGACGGATAGTAACGATGAATCGTACCGTATATGGGGCCCTAGGTTTTGTATTCATGTACATGACTCACGAACGATATTATGAATCTTATCAATAACATTAACTCAAAGTGTAAGTATCATCATTCATCCTCGAAATCAGCGGCGCAAATGTCATATGCACTGGAGGTATCGTAGGCGCATGGAGTCTGCCTCTGTCGAAAGTGTTACATTGAGATGCGGTCGCCAGAATGCATGTGACGATGGAAAGGGTTATCGCCATGATTGACCAGAACATGAAAACGATGCAGAATTTGGAACGGCGCCATTTTGTGTTGTGTTGTGAGACGAGAACTTCTTCAGGTGATAGCGGTCTGTTGGATAAAAATAAGATCATAAGTTAGCCATTTTACCAAGCTATTTTACTTTTTTGCGATGGTTGGTCTGCGCTTAGTTGTTTTTATTAATACACTACACAGACCTATATCTAATTATATTTGGTACCTACAGGAATTATTAACCAGAACAATTACAGACATTACAGACAAAAAAGATGCCCGTATCTAAACAGGTAAATTTCTAACTTAATATGCGTAAATATTTATAACTAGTGGTCGCCGTCCGCGTGGTAATTTGGATTTTTTTTCCGTTCCCGTCGCGCTGCGTCATATTTTGAACAATTCACACAATATCTTTATAAATTGTAGCCTATGTGTTATTCTGATGGATAAGCTATATTATTGTAAAGTTTCATTAAAATCCATTCAGTAGTTTTTACGTGAAAGAGTAACAAACATCGATCCATCTATACATACATACTTACATACTTACATAGGTACTCACAAACTTTCGCGTTTATAATATTAGCAGGATTGTGTAAGTACTTAATAGTATAATACATACGCATTTAAGTTAACCTTTAAAAAAATAAAGATACCCCTAACATTGAGTTCATTATCATACTTATTAATAGGATGATAGCGTGATATCTATATACTTACATAAACATAAAGTAACATAAAGAAAAAATTAGTTATAATTTTTTTATTAATTTTATTTAATTACAAAGATACTAGAGTCATTTCGGGTCAGCGATTATGGATTATGAGGACACAGAAAACACTTAATTAAAACTATTAAGATGACTAGCTGATACCCCTGATTCTGCCCGCATGGCATATTTCTCGTGCCCATAATACAATTAGGTACCTATTTACCGAAATAAAAAATACTAGTTATCACGGCGAACTTTGTATCGCCTCAAATATAAAAAAAATATTTATAAAAAAAAATATATAATATATGTTAAAAAATTGATATTGATTCGTTAAACCAGTACTTTTCCTCGTCATCAACGCTTGGGCAGAGTCGTAAGACCTGCACTTTACAACATCTTTCATCTCTTCCAACTCCCTCTTATCCTCCGTTCTATTTTGACCAGCCATCTGCTTGTGATGTTAAGAATTGTATTATGTCTATAAGCTCCAACGCTATCGGCTGTGATGCCATCAGTCGTAGCATGATTCAGCCTGTACTAGACGAAATCCTTCCCATAGTATGTCACATCTTTAATCACTCCCTTACTACCAATGTGTTCCCCAAGGCGTGGAAGGAGGCGCAATTAATCCCACTTCCCAAAAAGACAAACCCTTCTTCCTTTTCCGAATATCGTCCTATCTCCATCTTACCTTTTCTTTCCAAGGTCCTCGAGCGGCTTGTACACAGCCAGCTTAGCTCATTCCTCAATCGAAACTGTCTTCTTGATCCTTTCCAATCAGGATTTCGTCCAGGACATAGTACAGTCAGTGCGCTGATTAATGTTACTGATGACATTAGGCTAGGTATGGAACATGGAAATCTCACTGTTCTCTCTCTATTGGATTTTAGTAACGCGTTCAATACAGTGGATTTCCACATTCTGATAGGCATACTACGCTCTATTGGCATATCTCCAACAGTGGTTGATTGGTTTCATAGTTACCTGTTTGGTCGCCGACAGCGTGTACGTTACGATGAATGCCTTTCCTCTTGGTGTGATACATCTGCTGGCATACCACAGGGTGGCGTTCTCTCTCCTCTTCGTTTCGCAATTTTCATAAATTCCATAACTAAAACACTACTTTCTTCCTACCACCTTTATGCAGACGATCTACAAATTTACATGCAAGCTCCACCGGATAATTTGACTGAGGCTTTTAACATCATCAATAGGGACTTAGTTCAGATTTGTACATGGGGCATGCAATACGGACTTGATGTAAATCTCTCCAAAATCCAGTTATGTGTGATTGGCAGTCAAAGAAAATTGGCAGATATAGACTGGACGCAACTACCAAATATATTTTTTAATGGTGTAGCATTACCAGTTGCTACAAAGGTAAAGAATCTTGGCATTTTGATTGACAGTACCTTATCGTGGGATGCGCAAATCGTGGAAGTAAGTCGGAAATTGTACGCATCAGTGGGTTCTTTGCGCAGACTGCGGAACTTTCTGCCCACGGCCACCAAGGTTGCGCTTGCTCAATCCATCCTTCTTCCTATCCTGGACTATGCAGACGTCAGCTATCTCGATGTCACTGAGGAGCATCTTAATAAGCTTGAGCGCCTCCAAAATTTATGTATCAGATTTATATTTGGCTTACGCAAATATGATCATGTGTCCGAATACAGCAATTTGCTCAAGTGGCTCCCTATTCGCCTTCGACGGAATACTCATATTCTTTCTATCCTGCACAATGTTTTGTTCAATCCCTGCACTCCTACTTATTTAAAAGAACGGTTCACGTTCCTTAATGACACACATGTGAGATCCTTGAGGTCGTCGGAATCCCTGGTGTTAGCAGTGCCAGAGCACTCAACTACCTTTTATGGCAAATCTTTCTCCGGCCAAGCTGTGCGACTGTGGAATGATCTGCCGGTGACCATCAGACGTGCCCCAACATTGGCTACCTTCAAGCGAATGGTAAAAACTCATTACCTCGGCTCCTAAACTCTTTCATCTATTTAATGTTTTTTCTTTTCCATTTAGATGTCTTATACATACTTTTATTCCTATTATAATGATATGTATTTATCTCTGTTTGTTCAATTGTATTTATGTTTATTTTATTTATGTAGGTATATCTCTATATTTCTCCATACTCAGTTCATTTAATTTCTGTACTTTTCCTTTCATAACTCTCTGTATCTTTCTTTAATCATACGCCAAAAACTATCCACTTTTTATTTCACTTCTGTCTACTTAAGTCCATCGTAAGGTTGCCTGTAAGAGATCACTCTTGGTGATAAGGCCGCCATTTGTACATACTAAATTGATAACAAGTTTCTGTATATTTATTGTATTGTATTGGTGTACAATAAAGCATATATTCTATTCTAAAAAAAAAAAATTGAATATTGTAATATTTCATGCAACTGTATGTAAATTAAAAATCGCGACAGACGGACAGACAGACAGACAGACAAATTGTCGTATTAAATATATAGATCCTATCCTATAGCACTCGAAGATAACGGTTACCCGTCACAAAAATAGTCCCAAACGACCAGGATTGTAATTGGCTGTGCGATAAGTAATTTAGTAATTTCCTCGCAAGGGACCGGGGTTTAATTTTTTTTTCAAAATTACTTTATAGCTGCTACTTTTTATTAAATTCATTCGGCCATTTTGGACGTAATCCCACTATATATGTGCCCGGTAACGGCAATAGGCTTACCCCCTATAACGTGGGACTAAAAATACTGTCAAATTGTGGGTGTGTATACACTAAATACCCTTTCGGGATATAGGCGGGATAATGTGTCTGTCTGTCACAAAAAAAAACGCAGTAGACGATTTATCGATCTATATGTGGCGGTAACAGCGAGTAAGAGGGAGAGTACCGATGGACAAACACAACCCTCCCGCTCTCACCCATCGTTCTTTTTACCTGAACACCAGTATACCCTTTGATTATATATATATATGTCATTATATAATCAAAGAGTATACCTACCTAGTTACGTACCTATTTACTCGTATTAGTGAAATAATTATTTACCTACATAAAAAAAAGAAAGTTAGAAAGAGGTTTCTATATCGAGCTAGGATTTATTTACAATAAAAATTACGATATATCTACATATTATATACTAAAAATATTTACATTACAATATCATAATTCACCGAGCCTTTTCCCAACTCAGTTGGGGTCGGCTTTCCAGTCTAACTGCGATTCGACTGAACTTCAATATTTTCCGTGAAGCGACTGCCATCTGACCTCCACAACCCATGGGCGATATCGAAGTTCTGTAGTTAGACCGGTCGGATTTTTGATTTAGGGCTCCAACTGCCCCTAACGACTGCCATAGATGTTTGTATGACAACCGGGACCGACGGCTTAACGTGCTCTCCGAGGCACGGAGGGGTCTCAGTGTCTTAAGAAATGGTCACCCATCCTAAGACCGGCCTGACTCGATGTTGCTTAACCTTTGCAATGTGTTAACATTGTCGGTTACCACTAGACCACGAGCCCCTCATTACAATATATCGTTTAAAAAATCTTCCGCGACATAGCCGACTGGGAAGGTTCCCAGAATGCTGGCTGTGTTGGATGGTGATACTTATTCTTTGGGCCAGCTAAAATAGCCAGCCTTCTGGAGAAGCATCGATTAAGCGTTTAGCAATGTCTCTATAAAGGCGGCGCGCACTCAGACTCCATGACCAGAGTGTCTAGTACCAGTTCCTTACGTTAATTTGCTCGAAATACGTTTTCGTATTCCCCATACATTTCACACCAGCACCCCTAGCGGTAACGTCAGGGAACTGTGTGAAATGTATGGAGGAATACGAAACCTATTTCGAGCAAATTAACGTAAAGAACTGGTACAAGACACACTGAGTGTCTCAACCCCAAACGGCAAATATGTAATGAAAGAGGTTAGTTTAAAACAGAAAAAAAAGTTTCAAAGATGGAGTATGGGATTACATCAGTAACATTAATTCCTACCTATCTGTCAGATAATTACCGACACCTTATTAGGGACCTACCCATAGCTGGGCACCGTTAATCAAAATAGTTAACTACGTTAATCGCTAATCCGTTACTGAAAGAGTTAACTTCGTTAAAAGCTAAACTGTTACTTTTTAGAAATTTTAACGCAAGTTAACGTTAATCGTTAATCCGTTAATACGTCATGAAAATTGCATCTTCTTATAAAAACTGTTGGTTCAGGAAGTTAACAGGTTAGAAACAAAAAACCGTATCAAAAAAGGTTAAAAAAATACGTTTGTTGTATGGGAGTCCCCTGAAAGATTGACTTTATTCTGTTTTAGGGTTCCATAGTTCAAGTCTCGGAACCGTTATAGTTTCGTCATGTCCGTCTGTCTGTCCATCCGTCCTTGGCTTTCCTCTAAAACGGCAAACATGAAACTTTGCATGGCTATGTGTATTTACTACGCCGACAAAGTGCTAGAATAAAATTATGTTTGTTTTTTTGTTGTAGCTAAAGTGGGTACAAGCTGTACACGTAGTTTTTTTTCTTGTACCTACCCTATAGTGTGTAATATCAATAGATAGGTCTGTTAAAACATTGTGAGGTTGCTTAGTCAAATTTTTGATTTAAATATTCGTTTTCGAGATATTTAACTTTACAGCTCAGGTTTTGTTAAAACAGCCCCCTCCCCCCTCTAGAAGCTAAACGGCTGGCTCGATAAATCTGGAAAACTCATGATCCATGTTGTGAACATGGCTACTATGGGTGACTTCGGAACCCTAGTATATGCGTGGCCCGACATGCACTTGACCGGTTTTTAGGGTTACCTAGTAAGAATCTCGGAACCGTTATAGTTTCGCCATGTCCGTCCGTCCGTCCTCGGCTTTCCTCCCAAACGGTTAGTGCTAGAATGATGAAATTTTGCATGGATATGTGTATTTACTATTCAACAAAGTGCTACAATAAAATTATGAAAAATATTTTTTCTGGGGTACCTCCCCTACAAGCAAAGTGGAGATGATTTTTTTTTCTCGCACCAACCTCTGCGTGGGGGGTATCATTAGATAGGTATTTTTAAAACATTGGGAGGTTGGTATGACATTTTTTTCATTTAGGTTTCGCTTGCGAGTATTCAACTTAAATCGCATTTTTTTGTTAAAACAGAGTGTCCACCCCTCCTCGAAAATCTAAATGGCTAGCTCGAATAATCTGAAAATAGTCTTGATAGTAGTTCATTTATTTAACATTGAAGGAAAAGTATAACGAACCAGATGAATTTGTTAGTTTAGGAGTTATAGAGTCTATCTATAGTCTGTTAACATATTTTTACGTTAACTTAAAAGTTAATCCGTAACTCGAAATGTTAACTTTGTTAATTAACGATTAACGGATTAACGAGTTAATGCCCAGCTTTGGACCTACCCCAACGTATGCAGATGTACTTATACCTACACCGATGCTATGTCGAAAGACCGTTAAAAGTTCTATAGGCAATTTTACATACATAACAGTGGCAAGGAAAATAGCCGTAGGTAATAGCAGTATACGTAAGAACGGCCCCATTATACAGTACAAACAAAAAATACGGGAGCCCCTTATTTCGTAGAAAGAAATTTCATAGAATTTCGTTTCATAGAAAATGTTTCATATAATATTTGGTTCTTATATTTTTATTTCGAATATTATTGTTTCAAAAACAATTTACTACAATGAAACATATTTCACAGAAACGCAATTGAACGAATTTTTAATCACATTTTTTTGTTTAACAAACTTATCAAACTGTAGAATTATTTTTTAAAGAATATTAAACCACCTTTATAATGTTCCAAATCACATTTATTTTTAACTGTAACATTTGCTTGAATTCTTCTGTAAAATATAATAAAATCATTTTGTTATTAAATTATTAATAAAACGTCATTAAGTTAACACCCCGACTCAGATTACCCCGATTTTTTTATAAACCACCCAGAAGTAGGAGCCCCGCTTAGCGGGGCTCCGTCGACCTTGTAGACGCATCAATTGTTTAGTTTATAAAAAAATTGTCCCATGTATAGTTTAGGGCACCCCGACTGGGGCGGGGCCCCAAGTGATTAGATACTACGTCCTCGCCGTCCGCCCTGGACCCCAACTTGACCACGGTAACGCAGTGGCAAGTTGGGTGACCGAACGTATTTAGTCTGAACTTGGTGCCAATAAAAATTGTGATCATTATGAATAGTGAACCCGACGATACCCCCGGTCCCGATACTGCCCTTTCCCGGGCAGTATCAACCGACGACTTTACGCATCCATCACGGACTCCGATGCAAATTGATTTGGGGGCTCGCGCCGCGCCGCCTAGCTGCAGCGCGATGTCGACGCCCCAAGGAACTGATGCTGCTGGGACTGACGATGGGTCAGCTCCCAGCAGTGTGAAGAAGAAGGGCCGCTCTTCTGCGACGAAGAAGAGGACCCTCGAGGAGAAGGGGGGGCCGCCGCGCGACCGTAGCACCAGCTGCTCCGGGTGGGGGTCCCTCCTCTCCACCGATTCGGAGGAGGAGGTACCGGTCAAGACGGTGCGTACGCGTCTCGACGCGTACAGAAGGCGGCCGCCAACTCCTCCTCCGTCCTCGGTCCAACTGTCCCAGCGAAGTCGCCGGGAAATCGGTGGGCCGCCCGCGCGGGAGCTGATGAGCGTTTTTGCCCGCATGAACGCGGCCATGCGGGGCAACAGAAACGTGGCGGGGAGGAAGAAGATTGTGGCTTCATTGGTGGATGAAGCCCAATCTTCCCTCAACAAGCTCCTCGCGCGGAGCGTCACTAAGGAGGAGGCGAGGCTCCGGAAGCAGGTGACGAGCCTGGAGGCGGAGCTCGCTGCTTCCAGGAAGCAGATGGATGACCTGTGGCGGGAGGTCGCTGACTTGACCAAGGTGGTCAAGGCGCCTCCCGGTCCCATGCTGCCGCCTCCTCCTCCGACGGCTGGACCAGCGCCGAAGACGGCGCCACCCACGGCGCCCACCACGGCGCCCACCAAGGCGCCCACGACGGCGCCAACCACGGCGTCCAAAAAGGCGCCCACCACGGCGCCCACCATGGCGCCCACCACGGTGCCCAACACGGCGCCCGGATCGCCGCCACAGCCTGTGCCGACTATGGTACAGGTCCTGACGGCGATCGAGAGGCGCCTCGCGGTCCTGGAGGACCGGGCGTACCGCCCTCCGCTAGCACGTCCCGCGTTCTCATACGCGGCGGCTGTTAGCGGTTCTCCCGCTCCAGGACCAAGCGGCACACCCGCTGTCCGCCGCCCCGCTCCGCCCCAGTCCGCTCCAGCGTACCGGTTGCCGGCCGAGACCGCGGCCCAGGCGCGGAAGGCGAAGGGGCGCGGCAAGAAGAGCGGCACCCCTGCCGCCTCCTCTTCCTCTAACGCTCCCGCTGCTCCTTTACATCCCTCCGGACGGGAGGGATGGGAGGTAGTGGGGGCCAAGAAGAGGAAGACGAAGGCCGCCAAGAAAGCGGCCAAGAAAGTGGCCAAAGCCGCCGCGGCGAAGGCGCCGAAGAGGCCCCGCGCTCCTCGCTCCACAGCCGTCGTCCTTACGGTGACGACGGAGGGTGTGGAGAGGGGTGTGGGGTACGCTGATGTCCTGAGGACCGTGAAGTCCTCAGTCAACCTCTCAGCCCTCGATATCCAGGGGGGTCTCCGGTGCAAGACGACACGCACCGGGGCTCGCCTCCTCGAGGTCTCCGGCGCCTCCAGCGGCCCTAAAGCTGACGCCCTAGCAGCGCAGCTTAGGGACGCGCTGGACGCAGAAGCCGTCCGCGTCACCAGGCCCACCAAATGCGCTGCATTGCGCATCACGGGTCTGGATGACGCGGCCACGACGGAGGAAGTAATCTCCGCCGTCGTGGAGGCGGGCGGCTGCCCCCGTGACCAGGTGAAGGCTGGAGACATCTCCTTCGGCACCACTGGTCATGGGATGACAGTCGTCCAGTGCCCCGTCGCGGCGGCACTGAAAGTGACGGACGGACGAAGCCTCCTCGTAGGGGGCTTCCTAAAGGCGCAGGTGCACCTCCTTCGTGCCCGGGAAACTAGATGTTTCCGGTGCATGGTGGTGGGGCACGTCGGAGTGCAGTGCACAGCGGAAGTCACCGTGGGCGATCGGTGCTTCCGCTGCAGCCGGCCCGGTCACAAGGCAAGTGCCTGTGATGCCCCGCCTCGCTGCTTTAGATGCGAGGCGGAGGGCAAAACTGCGGACCACCGGGTCGGCAGCACAACCTGCGCCGCCTCGAGGCCAAAGCCTCGTCCGTCCGCTGAGAGCGGTGGGGGTGCCGCTACTGCACGGCCAGATGTTTCTCGGCGGGATGCTGATATGGACGTCCATTAATGTCTGACGCCCATATCCGCATCCTGCAAGTGAATTTGAACCGCTGCCGCGCTGCTCAGGATCTTCTGTACCAGAGCATCCGGCAGTGGTCCATAAACTTGGCCGTGGTCGCCGAGCCGTACTACGTCCACCCGGGAAGCCCGGTGGACGAGGACGGCTCGGCCTGTTTTATCTTCGGGGGGTCCGCCGCAGACAACTCGCGCCTTGCTATCATTGCAAGGGGCCGCGGGTGTGTTGCGGCGGAATATGACGGGTTGGCAGTCGTGGCCACCTACATCTCGCCGACACTGGACGAGACTCAGTTTGAGCTATGGCTCACTGAGCTCGACGTCGTCTTCGCTGCGTGCCGTCCTCGCCCTGTCCTGCTCCTGGGAGACTTCAACGCCTGGAGTGAGGCGTGGGGCTCCCGGGAAACCAGGGACAAGGGGAGGCTTCTTGAGGACTGGACCAGAACACGTGGTCTGGAGGTCCTCAACCGGGGGAATGTCGCCACCTTCTGGCGGCGGGGGACCAGCTCGGTCGTGGACGTATCGTTCGCGACCTCTGCCCTCGCCGCCCGTATTACTGGCTGGCACGTGGAGGAGGGTGAGGAGACGCACTCGGACCATCGGTACATCCGATTCGATGTCGTCCCCCTACCTGACCTCCCACAGCCGGTAGAAAATCCCCCGGATCCGCGTTGGGCACTTCACCATCTGGATCGGGAGGCTCTCCTGGAGGCATCCATCGTGCAGGCCTGGATTCCGGCACCGGACCGGCCTGCCGATGTGGATGCCGAGGCGGAGTGGTTCAGGAGAGCCATGTCGCAAATCTGTGATGCGGCGATGCCTAGGGTTACACCCAGACCGGCAAGGAAGCAGGTGTACTGGTGGTCGCCGGAGATTGCACAGCTGCGCGCAGCATGCATCTCCGCCCGCCGCCAGTACACCAGGCTTCGCCGGAGGCATCGCCGCCCAGACGACGCGGCAACCCGAGAGGCGGAGCTTTATCAGGCTTACAGGGAGGCTAAAGGTAATCTCCAGGAGACAATAAAGCGGGCCAAGACGGCGGCCCGCGAGGAGCTCCTGGAAACCCTGCAGCAGAACCCATGGGGGCGCCCGTACCTACAGGTCAGGGAGAAACTCCGACCTAGGGCGCCCCCACTGACCCAGAGTCTCCAGCCGCAGCAGCTGGAGCGGGTCATGGGCTCCCTGTTTCCGACGAGCGCGGAGGAGCACGTCCCTCCGCGCATGGCTCCGTCTCTGCCCGACGCGGATAGCATCAGTGAAGACGACGTACCCGAAGTCAGGGTGGGGGAGCTAGGTGCGGCAGTACTCCGGCTTAAACGCCGGAAAATCACTGCCCCCGGACCCGACGGCATTCCTGGCCGTGCATGGGTCCTGGCCCTCGAAGAACTCGGGCCTCGACTGATGGGGCTCTTTAGCGCATGCCTCGAAAGGGGCCAGTTTCCCAAGGTGTGGAGGACGGGGAAACTGGTCCTGATTCGTAAGGCGGGGCGGCCGGTGGACTCACCGTCCGGATACCGGCCGATCGTGTTGCTCGACGAGGTGTGTAAGCTCTTTGAGCGAATTATCGCGGAACGCCTCGTCGAGCATCTCTCGACGGTGGGGCCAGACCTGGCGGACAACCAGTACGGTTTCCGTCGGGGACGCTCCACCGTGAGCGCGATCATGCGCGTCAAGAGCCTGACGGAGGAAGCAGTCTCACAGGGCAAGGTGGTGGTGGCGGTGTCTCTTGACATCGCCAACGCGTTCAACACCTTGCCATGGAGCTGCGTTAGGGAGGCGCTCGTGTATCACGAAACGCCTCTCTACCTCCGTCGTATTGTCGGGGCCTATCTCTCGGGGAGGGCCATAGCTTTCCCCAGCTGGCTCGGGCCAGCTCGGCGAGATGTGTCGTGCGGTGTTCCGCAGGGGTCGGTCCTGGGGCCGCTTCTGTGGAACATCGGCTACGACTGGGTGCTGCGGGGTGCGTTGCCTGAGGGCGTCGGCGTAACGTGCTACGCCGACGATACCCTCGTCACGGCGCGGGGTGCAACGTACCAGGAGGCAGCACTCAAGGTCACGACGGGTGTTGCTCAAGTCGTGGGTCGGATACGGCGGCTGGGACTGGAGGTGGCCTTGCACAAGTCCGAGGTTCTGTGTTTTCACAGACCTCGGAACGGTCCACCTGAAGGTTCCAGCATAAATGTGGGAGGCGTTAGCATCGGCATCAAGCCCTCGATGAAGTATCTAGGGATCGTACTTGATAGCCGATGGAACTTCGGACCACATTTCCGAAGTTTGGTCCCCAAGGTGACACAGGCATCGGTCGCGCTTTCGCGACTGATGCCCAACCTAAAGGGACCCAACGCTTCCTGCAGGAGACTGTACCTGGGGATCGTGCGGAGTATGGCCCTATACGGGGCTCCCGTATGGGCGGCGCGGTTGACGGCCAACAACTCAACGCTCCTTAACAGACCGTTGAGGACCTTGGCCGTCAAAACAATAAGGGGCTACCGCACGATCTCCGGAGAGGCTGCATGTCTCCTAGCCGGGACCCCTCCATGGGACCTGGAAGCGAGAGCCCTTGCGTCATTGTTCCAATGGCGCAAGGAGGCGCTGGAGCGGGACCACAGGCCTGCGTCTCGAGAAATCGATGACCGGCGGTCCCAACTCTGCCAGGATCTCATGGAGTCATGGAGGGTGCGACTTGAGCAACCCAAGTGGGGTGCCACCATCATCGCGGCGGTGAGACCGATCATGGACGATTGGCTGCAGAGGCAGCATGGTGACCTCACGTATCGTGCGACGCAGATCGTTACCGGGCATGGATGCTTCGGTAGCTATCTGTTTCGCATCCATCGTGAGGTCACACCCCGGTGTCAACACTGCGAGGTTTCCGACGACGACACCGCACTCCACACGTTGGTGGAGTGCTCAGCGTGGGCGAGTCAGCGCCGGGACCTCGTAGTGGGTCTGGGCGTGGATACCCTCTCGCTGGAGACCATGCTTCAAGCCATGGTCTCCAGCGGGAGTAGGTGGAACGCGGCCGTGTCCTTCTGCGAGCAAGTCGTGCTCGCGAAGGAGGCGTCCGAGAGGGAGAGGGAGCGTGCCCTCCCCGCCGAGTTCCGTAGTCAGCGGCGAGGCCGCCGCAGACTCATCTACGCCCAAGACCATCGACCTCCATGATCGGGGCCTGAGGACGGCGGGATCGCCACCCGTCGTCCTTACAGAAGCAGGCTAGAAGGGTTGCGTGCTGCGGGGCCTTTGCCCCATAGCACGCAACCAGATTCACTCATTGACGCGGGATAAAACCCTACCCCAACGACGCGGGATTCTCATCCCGACCCAACCCCCCGCAGAGACCACAGAGGTCAAAGTCCGCCGGGCGCCACTGGAAATACGTTCTGCTTGTAACCAGAGACGCCCGGCAACGGACGTTAAAGCGGCCGCGGCCTTGGTCGCGGAACTAAAAAAAAAAAAAAAAAAAAAAAAAAAAAAAAAAAAAAAAAAAAAAAAAAAAAGGGCACCCCGACTCGGATAGGTTAGGTTATTCTTTGTAATAAGTTTTCTATTAAATAAACAATATAATGATTAAGAATATTTGATTTGATATTCTATGAAATGATTATTCTAATGTTTAACTTTATATGAAACAAAATTCAATGATTTAAAATTCTTTAAAGTAAGTATTCTGTATATTGATTATTCTATGAAACGAAATTATGCGAAATTATATGAAACGAAATTATGCGAAACAATTGTTTAATATAATTTCATATGTAATATGAAATTATATTAAACAATTGTCTATAAAACAACGCACACCCAAAAAATACACGTCAAAAAGGACACAACAACCGACTTCATACTGAAGTGGGACCAAATAATTGTCGGAATGGGACCAAATTGAAATGGGACCACTTGGGAAGTAGTAGGTGTCATTTACAAAAAAAAATCAAAATCGGTTCTCCTAGTCCAGAGATATAAAACATAAAAAAACATACAGTCGAATTGAGAACCTCCTCCTTTTTTGGAAGTCGGTTGAAAATAAAACTTCAAGGGTAATTTACATAATTCTTAATTCAAAAACAAACAGTTCTGATGTTGATAATGTTCATTTATATTTATGTAAATAAATTGCGATAAAAGTTACATCATACCTATAATAATAAATGTAACACATATACTTGATTATGATAATAAAAGTGGATATTATATTATACAAAGAACATTACCAACAAGATTAGGTGCTTACCAAGACGACAAATATTAGGTTTACCGATACTTACATTTCTGTTCAACAATAACTTAGATACTCGTATATACACACACACTTACAATTTGCCAGTATTTTCAGACCCACGTAATAGGGGGCGAGCCTATTACCGTCACCGGGCACTCTAGAAAGTGGGTTATGTCCAAAATGGCCGAATTAACTTAATAAAATTAGCAGCTATATTATAATTTTAAAAACGATTTTTTAAACCCGTTGCCTTACGATGAAATTTGTTGATGAAAAGCAACAAAATCTTACGTACAATCGCTATGGCCCAACCAATTAAAGCCCTGGGCGTCCCGGACTCAACTTAGATTCATCATTCACCGAGCCTTTTCCCAACTCAGTTGGCGTCGGCTTTCCAGTCTAACTGCGATTCGGCTGAACTTCGTTATTTTCCGTGAAGCGACTGCCATCTGACCTTCACAACCCATGGGCGATATCGAAGTTCTGTAGACCGGTCGGATTTTTTATTTAGGGCTCCAACTGCCCCTAACGACTGCCATAGATGTTAGTATGACAACCGGGACCGACGACTTAACGTGCTCTCCGAGGCACGGAGGGGTCTCAATGTCTTAAGAAATGGTCACCCATCCTAAGACCGGCCTGAGTCGATGTTGCTTAACCTTTGCAATGTGTTAACATTGTCGGTTACCACTAGACCACGAGCCCCTCAACCGGACTCAACTTAGATTATGCATGATATATAAGTAAAAATATTTATTTTAACTTTCAGACTTAACTTGTTGTATTGTGTGGTATTTATATTATTTTAAGGTGCCGCTATTACAACAAATACCTACTAAAGAATTAAGTAAAATTAACATTTAGGGGGGCTCCCATACAACAAAGTTAATTTGTTTTACCTTTTTTATAGATAGTACGGAACACTTCGTGTGCGGGTCCGACTCTCACTTTGAATTTGCTACACATTAGTAAGTAGGTACCTAATGAACAAAAACACGCTACATTTCCAATTGGTCTTTTATTCAATGACTGGTTTTGCCTCACTGCATCAAGATCATCAGGTTTTTTTTTATCAACTTCGAGAACTTACAGCTAACCATCTTCTCGCCAATAATCAAAATAAATAAATAATAAAATAAATAAAATAACACAGCAATCAGTGTGATGCAACACACTACCACAACAAAAATAACTACCTACATAATAAAGAAATAAATTTTAATAAGTTTGAATTAAGAATAGTGAAACGCTTTGCTCACGCTTAATAATATACATTTAATTCTTATTTACACTATTCTTAACTCAAACTTATTAAAATTTATTTTCTACTTTTTAGTTGGATTCTCTATAAAAGCGTGTTTTTTTAGTTTATAATTATTTATTATTTATTTATTTTTTAATCGAATTATTGCATTGTCATCTAAACTATTATTTATTTTTCATTTTTTAGTTTGTGGTGTGCGTTTTTATAACAAAATTCCTCTAAACATTATGAACCTTCCTTTGAATAAATTCAAAGTGGCTGTTAAGACACACCTCCTACAAGAGGCATATTATACTATTAAAGATTATCTAAACGATACAGAGAAATGGCAATGAGTTGCTTGCTCATCACTCGAGCTACATAGGGGCTACTTCTGTTTGAAATGTTGTTTTATTGCTAAAACTCACTTATTATTGTTAAATTATTATTATTATGATATTGTAAGGTATGGGTACTTTGAGATTATGTGGCATCTTTAACTAGGATTTGACTTTTTTTGTGAATAACCGAGATTCATAATTTTTAAGTTCACTTGATCCACACATGGTCACGTACTGCCCTTGCCCTCTTTTTATTGTTGTAACAGAATCATTGTATTTACTGGCGAATAAAAAGAGTGGCCGTGAGTTTTTCTTGCCAGGTTCTTTCCTCACAGGCTCTACCTATTGCCTTGCGAATCTGGCGGTAAATGTAAATGTAGAAGCATTTTCTTTTTTTGACATTCATAAGTGTTACTTTGTGACCTACATGAATAAAGATATTTGATTTTTTTTTTAATTTTTTTATTATTATTTATTTATTTATTATTTATATAATTTTTAATCGAATTATTGCATTGTCATCGGTCTTTGACAGGTGTGCAAAGTTTGAATTAAATCTGATCGTTCAAAGTAGGGCCAAATCGAACCTAAAAGAGTCGGTTACAAACAAACATACATCCAAGCAAGCAAGCAAACATACAAGTGAAGCTAATAAAAGTGTTTTAAAAATAGGTACCTAGATTATTCCCTTACACCCCCAACCCATCATAGAATGCGTTACTCAGCTATCTTTTCACGCTCAGAGAACTGGAATGAAACGAATCAACACCTTCGAACTCCCGAGCTATCACGTTCTTGCACGCTCTTAATATGAAGGAAGGAGTTAGTCTAGACTAGAAAATGATGTCTAGCAGGTATTACCTTAATCTTCTACATCTCACATCGGCCTGTATACTGTGTAACAAAGGTTGTCTCTCTGGATCCATCGCAATCATTTAATACCTACACGTGTAACACAGCACTAAAACTCACTACAATTTAACGTAGTCAATAAACTAATGCGTTCCAGAACACAATCAAGAAAGTTCTTGGCGTGTTCTTCTAACTCGACGATAATATTATACGGAGACAACTCATTCATTAATCATTTCTTGATAATGTTTATACACAGTTCACCTTTTATCTTTGTTTGACCCCTTGCTGTTAATTAGTTGTTATCGCTCGGTTGCTTACTGCTGATACTCTAGCTGGAGTAGGTAGCCGGGCGACCCTGGAAATACCTCCTGGTGCGAACCTACTAGAGACTCCCGACAATAGACGTAAGAGCGACCGCGGTCTCGCGGAATAAAAAACAAAAGCTAGATTAGGTCTAGAGTATTTCGTTCCCGTAGAGCGGAAATTAATTAACTGATATGAGAGTACTTTTGAGATACAATAATTCCCTAAGTATTTATTTCTATAAAAATATGTCTAATTAAATAAGTTACTCAGATCATGGTACATTATATCACTAAAACAACTTGGTTTATGGACATTTTGCTATGTCTTTTTGAGAGCCCGAGCCGTCTAGGACTTTAATTTGCTGTGTCACAGCGGCTGGCACGTAAGCTTTTGTTGTCTTTCATCAACATTTCATCGCAAGGCCACGGGTTTATTATTTTTATCAAAATTACAATACAGCTGCTACTTTTTATTAAACATAACCCGTTATATGTGTGCCCGGTGACGGCAATAGGCTCGCCCCGTATTACGTGGAACTAAAAATACTGGCAAATTGTGGGTGTGTTATGCACCTCTGCCCACCCCTTCGAGGATATAGGCGTGTTATGTGTCTCACTGTCTTTTTAAAGAGACTCCTCAGACCGATTTTACATACAATTTACCCGTAAATATATGTATTAATTTAGGTACATCTATTTATTTTTCTGTAAACAGCACGAACGAGACAACTAAACCGCGCCGGTAGAATTGCGAGCTTATGATATTCTAACTCCCTAAACTCTCCGTATGTATCTTCGTTTGAAGAATACACTTCGTTTTAACAAAACTGCAGTAGTAAATCAGGACTCCAACGTAGATCTGGTACACAAAATCCTTTAAATCGTTAAAAGAAGCAGTGGTGTCTACTCCAAGGGCCAGTTAAATAACACACTGGTCTGTCCCTCACCCTTGTTGTCTGTGATTTATGGGAAGGCTGGCTTTAAAGGTCTCAAAGTTATGAATTTGTTTTTATAATATATAGGAAATACTATTTCTGCAGGAAAAGAAAACTGAAAAGGTGACCCAGGTGGAGCTATAGCCTCTGGTATTATATACTGTAGGTAGTAAATAAAAGTAGGTATAAATCTAATGATGGGTGTTAAGGAGCCCTATCTACCTTTATGGGCTCATGGTGACAGACGGACCAGGCTCTGGCACATACATATATCACGCACCCACAATTTGCCAGAAAATTTAGTCCCACAGGTTATATCCAAAATGGCCGAATTAATTTAACAAAAAGTAGCAGCTATATTGAAATTATGAAAAAAATTTAAACCCGTTGCCTCGCTATGAAATGTTGATGGAATTTACACAATAAAATAAAAGGTTTGCATGTAACTATGGTTTATATACGTAGCACCTCTATAGGTTTCATACATAGAAACAATGTAAATAAATATGTATTTTTATTAATTAAATTCACCAAGTGGCATTGATGGCTCCTTCCGCTGCACTGTCGCCGTCTCCAGGACAACAAAACATTTAATAAAAACCGGCCAAGTGCGGGTCGGGCCAGGCATAATATGGGGTTCCGTAGTCGCTCTTTATAGGCTCTATAACTCCTAAACTAACAAATTCATTTTCCTTCAAAGTTCATCATATTATGAACTACTATCATGATTTTTTTCAGATCCAATGCTAAAATAATAAGTCATTAAACATTGAGACAATTTTATTTAAAATAAAATAATATTATATTCTCTACATAATGCAACAGAAAAAAATAAGTTGGTCTTTACAGTAAAAAAATAACAAAAAATTAATGCGGTAAGTGAAAAAGTCTAAAAACCAATCACGGGGCCAGTCAGTTAGTATACATTATTAGTCATGCAATTATGTAGAATGATACTAATGAATGAAAAGACCCCTTTTTTAATTTAATAATTTGAAGCTCGTGGTGAGTCCGTACCATCAGGTGTGCTTTCGTTGGGCATAAGAATGATGAAGATGAATATGTACATAAGAATACACAGATCTTGTTTGAGGCAGTTTAATCTGTAGGTAAATTAATATTAAAATTTTGTTAACTATAGTCTTTTTCATATAGGAAGCGTCCTGTGAAGCTTGCCATATATTCAGGAAGCGCGCTTTCGCGCTACTAACCCACCACAGCTAGGCTAGGCTTGCAATATTATACGTTCTGCTTGTAACCAGAGACGCCCGGCAACAGACGTTAGAGCGGCCGCGGCCTTGGTACTAAAACAAAAAATAAAAAAAAATAAAAAAAAGGCTTGCAATATTAAAATATGTGATCACTATTATTGCGATTTTTTCGGTTCGATTGCCGGGTCTGGTGGATAATGTATAATTCTATTTAGAATTTTACCCAGATAATTATCCCAGAGTCTGGAACTTGTGCCCAGTAAATGGCAATAGGCTCGCCCCCTATTACATGGGACCTAACATAGCTGGCGAGATGTGGGTGTGTTTGCACACCTCTGCCTACCCCTTCGGGGAAAAAGGCGTGATGCTATGTTATCACTATTATTTTCTTGATTCATTTTTTATCAATAAACTTAAAATGCTCTATCGTATTTGCCAGTAACAGTTATTTTATGTTTAAGAAACACTTTACGCAAATTTCTTTAATAGCAGACGCCCGCGGCTTCGCCTTTGACAAATTATATACCTTCCTCAGAACCACTCTATGCATTGGTGCAAACCGCATCAAAATCCGTTGCGTAGTTTTAAAGATCTATATTTATAGGGAAGGAGGGACAGACTTTGTTTTATACTATGTTATGATTTTATGAAATCCAAATAAAATTTTGTCTAATCTAATATAAAATAATCATTCCGAAAAACAGGCGGGAACGTATAACACTATACTTCATTTTGCCATCGTTTATCGATACATCGACAACCGTGACGTCATCAGGTGGTCAAGCCCTATCGTTAAAAGAATTTCTTCTGTTTTACATAATTTAAGATTAATTCTTCATTGTGAATAGGAAATATTACTGCACAATGCAAGGGTAGTCAATGTACAGTCAGCTTCAGAGAAAAGGAACCCCTGTTGATAATGACATGAAAGCATTAAAGTTTGAATCATTGTGTATATGTTGGTCTAGTGGTTATGACCGCTGCTTTGTGGACACGGCATCCGAGGTTCAAATCCTCGGACACAAGTTCTTTTTTTATTCATATAATTATTTTTTTATTTTCTTAAGCACTTTTTGTTAATTAATATTTAAGGAATCAAATTTTATAGTAGGTATGAGATTTCTAAGAAAAGATAGGCTTATTGCATAAACAATATTAATTTATTTCTCGAATTACATTTCTAGGTTTTTTTTTTCCTCTTTCCATTCCTGGTTGAGTATACAGTTTTTCTATCTGAGTTAAATTGGGGTTACTTATTTTTAAATTTTACCTGACCTAAATTTATTGATAAAATACTATACCCTAAGTGAAGTATAAAATGTTTACTTAATATTAGATAATTCTAGAAACATAACTACAATATTTATTTACTTATTTATTTTGAATATAAAAGAATGGTTGAAAAATGAATTGTTATTTGTTCCTGTGAATCACAAAGAAAGAACCAACATGCTAAACTATAACAGTATAGCAATATACATCTTCCTCTTTGATCACATTTTCTGATAAGTAGGTAACCCTTTTAACACAACATTAGAAAAATATGTGAGGTCAGATGGTGCATCGTTAACACATTAGAAGATTACTAAACTTGTAAAGAAAAACTTGTAATGGGATTAGGTATTAATAATATAATATTATTATTATGAATGTTAGGACACTTTATACACAGCGTCATCTAGCCTAAAATATGCACCTTAATGTGATATGGATACTAGACAACGGATATAATACTTATTTTAAATTTTTTTTTTAGATTAATTACACCCAGACACATAACAAATAATCGTGTTCAGCACACAAAGACTTGTCCTGGGTAAGAATCGATAAACTGAATTAATAACGGAGAGGATGGCCCTCGCTGTCTATCACTTCTTGAAGACGACTTTTCATCCCCAACACCATATTAAAACATGCGGCACTATTTCGCATTAGTTCCCAAGTTCTGTTTACCTCTTCATCCAATTGAAATAAAGTCAAAAAATTTTTTTTTTTACTTTATTTCACTTGAGTCCCAGTTTAAACCCATCTGACCCCATAAGTTTTCTAAAGGGTTAAGATCCGGGCTTTTAGCCGGCCACTCAACCACCGTTATATCTTCTTGTGCATTTAGCCAGTCTTGCACAATTCGGGACCGATGCACTGAAGAGTTATCCTGAACCAGGTAAATTTGTCCTTCTGGATATGCGACCCGCACTGAAGGGCCCAGACCGCGCACGGATAAAGTCGATTTTGAGCGACAGCAGCGCTATTGTTGCCCGAATCATCCGACGGGCGGGTGAATGACCCAGAGAGCGCGATTTTGAAAATGTTTTGCGACAAACGTTCCACGTTGAGTTATTGTTATTGAAGTTGAATATTTACAGCATAACAAAAATGTTGAATTATTGGAAATAAACGACTGCCTATTTGTAAAATATTCCAAGAGTAGTTTTCGTTATAAAATGATCCTAATTACTAGATAAATAAATAAGAGTAGTTTGAGACACAATTTTTATGATTTTCTATTTATAATAAACAATCAAGAGCAGGTCCGGACTGACCTTTTTGTATTCTACTTACCTAAAATTCCAACTACGAGTACCTATGTATTTATTTGTAATTTTACTACCAAAGTTTATTCTTATTTCGTAAAATTTTCATTCAATAAAATAATTGCAAATTCAGTAGGAAGTACGGTCGAAATAACATCACGCCTTTCCTCGCTAGTGTTTATATCTACGCAAGGAAATGTGCCTATTGCGTAAACTCAAATACTTTTTGCTTACGATCACCTCGCAATCTAAAAAATCTTCTAGGGTTGTACAAAAAATTGTCAATAAATGAAACACAAGTATAAAAATGGTTCATATAATTAAAAGTAAACAAAATATGAGTCGCCACCTAAAAAGCGTGCTAGGGTTGTACAAAAATTAGTTATAAACAAACATGAAATTTATAAATTATTCATATACTTAATTAAACGAAAGTAAACAATAACAAAATATGAGTTTAAGAGTTTCTAATGTTTTTTTCATTTTAATGATTACTGATCAAATTCTGATTTCTACTAATTTGATGATAAAATCAATTGCTATTGCAAAACCTATCAGAATGAAAATGTTACCAGCTGCCCGATTCACGTAATAAAAACCGTAGCGTAGTGACTTAAAAATGTCACTTCGCACACTTTTTAACCGACTTAAAAAAAGAAGAAGATTCTCAATTCGCTGTATTTTTTGAACCGATTTTGATGATTTTTTTTTTATTTGAAAGCTGGTGATCCCGTGTGGTCACATTTTAATTTCATTAGGATCGGACCTTGGGTTTACACCAGGTAACTCTTCAAAATCGTATAGGAATTGTATAGAAATTGAGCTATTGGAAGATTTATGACAATCCAAGACTAGATAAGTAAGTGCGTTAAAAACAGAAAACCAAAAGGCGATTTCTAAGTTTCTAAGTTAAAACGACTTTTGAACTGGCGTGTTTACGTGAATCGACCGGCTTGGTAGTTAAGTTACCTCAGTCTCTTTCAAAATCATTAGACGTTCTTCTCTTTCAAAACACGTAAAGCTCTTTCTTTCCTCTCTTTCATAGCCTCTATGACATTGGGCGGGTCACGAATAGGCATGCTTCGTGACTGCCGAGGATCAACTAATTCTGGAAGGAGGCAATCGTAATAAAATCTAACTAATTTCATCTCCATTTTCTCCTTCCAAAATTTGTCGTCCTTTTCTATAATATAAACTTTCATAGGTACAGTAGCACCAAACCAGATGCCAAGCATGCAAACGTTTCTTTTAGTTATATGTAGCTGTCCCTGAATTTGGAAATACCAGTAATGATTTTTATTTATGACATAACCCTTGGAAGCCTTGTCCTTAACCCAAAAGGTATGTTTGGCCATTGCTTCATCAAGAGTCATGCCAGCTAAAGAATGTGGGCACTTAATTTCAATTAAACCGTTTGCATAAATGCCATCTGGTGTAGTACCAAGAAATTCATATTGATCGTCGACGAACAAACCGCAACCTTGTATACTAATATTCTCTTGAATTTCTAACTGTCTAATTGCAGTTTCTTCGTTTTCGATACCGTACCGTACAGCAGGCAAACTGGAGATATTACTACCATAAACGATTTTACAAACAAGAGCAGCACAACTTGTGCTCTCTCGTTTTTTACAAACTTCCCCGAACGATGATGAGGTTAGTAATTTTCTCCTTGTACTCATCCACTCAGCACTACTTCTTTGCAAATGGGTCGACCTTTCAAGCTCCTCTCTTTCAGCTCAAGACAACTTTAAATCAACTAAAAAAGATGACTTGGCTTTCTCATTTAATTCTGGACTCAGATCAGGTTTTTCGCAGTTTGGTCCATAGTGAGCGTCTTTCGATACAGCGCTGTGGCTTTTTTTCAATCTTAATTTAGGTTTAGCAATTAAACGGTTTCTACGATTACTATTTTCCACTTTCGCGATCAAAGGATTAGGACTAGATTTAAATATGACTTCATGAGTTTTACTATGAATCGATCCCGTATTAAAAGACACAACAGCAGCTGCGCATCGGCCCGCATAAGAACCACGGGAAGAATAATTTACACGCTTACCCCCAACTAATTTGGCAATTACTCCGTTAAAACTTTCAACTATATTACTTGTGCAATTATGAATTAAACTTCTAGAATGATATGACAGTCTTTTACTTAAAATTTCTACCGCGTCCATTAATCCGCATCCAACAATTGCTGGAAGTAACCCAACAGGTTCTATTCGACGAGTGTCAGGTCTACAAAAATACTCCTTGCAATGTTGGTGATTACCAAATACGTGTTGTGGACCATTTAGAATATCTTCACTAAGATTTTTTATTTTTTCTTCGAGTGACTGATTTTGATCCCCCCAATATTTAATCGCGCATTTTACACCCGTTCTTTAACGCAAATACCTTTCTTTTAGGAATTTCCGCAACTCGCAAGGATACTTAGTGTCTTTCGACAATTTCTCCAAGCTATTGCAGTAGTTTCGTAAAAGATGATTTTTGCATTCAATTTTCTCTACTATTAAATTATCGTACGGACGCGAATCTAATATTTTTTTATAAGTACTGGAATCGCCGTCTGCTACAAATTTATTATAAATTACACCGTGATCAACAAAGGAACGTTTAAACCCCTCAACTATTATGGTCGATTCCATCCCGGTAGATGATCCTGAATAATTCTTGAAACAATGGTGTTCCGGGGGCTGACTGTTGTTCTTTGCGGCTCGTGCACAGACTACGCAGTATTTATTTTTAACTCCAAAAAACAATACTTTATTAGTTTTAATGCCAATTATCGCAGCTGCGCCGGATAAGGCGGAAAAATTCTTACCATAAGATCTCTTGCTCCAACAACCGTCAACAGCAACAGATATTAATGGTGTACCATTTTTATCAACACTACCTATAGACACTGCGTACTCCGCTTCTTCCTTGACAGCTTCTGCCATGGAATGTGCTGCTGTCTTTTCCCACCAATCGCAAACCGTATTATTAATTTCATTGTACAATGAAGGTGACATGATTGGTAGGGCTACTGCGGCACTTAATGTTTTTAACTGAGAGTAGCTCCCACCAGATGATATGATACCAGACACAATTTGATGATTCACTTCCATGCTATCTTCTTTCTTTTCAACCAAACACACAGTAAATTTCATATTACACATACTACATTTTATGATGAGTTTTGAGTCCAGACCAACTTTTACTTCACCTATTATACTGAGGTAACTTAACTTACAATCCATTGGACCGTGGTCCCCTATGGCCTGAAGAGCTTTAAAAAAAAAGAAATATCCACTACTCTACGCCCAACTTCCACTTCATCCACCTTTCCCTCTTGACGGTTGTCAATAACTAGTTCCTGTAAAGAAAGATAATGGCTTGATTTTTATTATAAAAAATAATTCAAAAGGTATGGGCCAAATTTCTTCAAACATAGCTAAGAACTCCCTTAGAATACATCTTTGAAACACAGAACACTAGATCAAAATCTTAAACGTTTTTATCAGTCTTCGTCAATTATGAAAGTGAATAAATAAACATAATAAAAAACTGGTTGCTTGTAAAGTCGGTTTAGGACGATAATTTTATCGGATAACGTCATAATATTATTCTCCATCGCTTGTACTGCGCTCTCGCTTGACCCTAGCGTGACATAATGTGACACTTTTTTGTGCGTGTTGCCGGTGTTCATCGATTTATAAGACGTTATCACGTCATAAATTTAATAAATCCGACTATATGCATAAAAACTCAAAAGGTAAAAAGAAAACAAGTCTACGGTCTTGAATTATGTTACATAAAAATAAATAAGAACACTATTGTAATAAATCGAATTCAACAGTTGAGACCCATTGAAATCCTCACAGGCTCGAAGATATTCCTGACTAGCTAAATATTTCTTTAGAAATAGGCCCCGACTGCTAAATACGCTATATTACAATGGTGTTGTTATTTATTTTTATTACACATTTTCATTTTTTAATCTGTCGGGTTTTAACATTTTTATTGTTTATTTATTTATATTCATAACTGACGAAGACAAATATAAAAGTGCAAAAGAATTCATACAATATTATGTTCGTGATGAACAGAAATTATAAATTTCCTTTACGCTATACGTATTGGTTTTTTATGGCGTCACTTATTCTATGTCACTCGGGCTTAGAAGACAATTCTAATGATACTAAAAACATTAAAATCGGTTCAATAATTTTGAACTTATCGTGCCACAAAGATATATTACTTAGTATACATACATACATACGTACACCAGTCGCGTAAAAGATAATATTTTACAAAAAAAATTCTTGATTTTGGTAAAATACGAGATTTGAACGTGAATTTTCTTTTGAGAAAGTAATTGAGAAGTATGTGTTTGTCTCACAATGAAAATAATAAATATTGCAAAAAAAAACTGTAGGTACTGAGATTTTGTCTTCGCCCATCACTAGCTAGTTTGTTTATTTATGTAACAAGTCTACAAGAATTACGTATAACAACTTACCTCTATACAGCGCGTAGCAGTGTTGCTCGGTGTCTCGGCCTGAAGGTTTTCTTCATTTTCAGTACTGGAAATATTATTCATCAATATCCACTTTTTATTTATTTTGTAATTTTTGTACAACCCTACGCCAGGCACGGCGCGCGCGCGCCCGTGCAATTTCTGATAGGAAACATACCTACTTCCACTTCCACATATTTAGACATGATGAACATGAAAACTAATAATACTGTAACTAATAATAGTGTAAGCAAACTCATTGCTTTGAAATACATAAATATATGAAAACTAATACTATATTATGTAATAAAATTTATTATTATGAAAATTGTTCCTATAGAAATTGACTTTATTACTTATATAGATATTGAAATTACGTAATTATTACCTACTGGACATTGTAATTTTTCTTCTTAGACTGACATACCTAATTGTGTACCTATCTAATTACATGTCAAATCAATATTTACATGCTGTTGTAGGTATATGTCTGAATCAGGCGATCTACATCATTGTACCTATTTGCTTTGTAATGTACCTACCCTGTTCAAAATGCAAATAGATTATATTATTATTACTACTAAGACATGATAAGCATACACACAAATAAAAGTAATAAAACTAGGATTTTTACTTGACACTAACACAAATCTAGTAAATTTTTTCTAGGTATTTAGGACAAGACGTAGTCAAGTAGGCAGGTAAATAAATAAGTAGGGAGGAACTTACATTTTATTCCGAGATCTTTTGGCTTTCACGTTTTTATAATGCGTACTAAATTTTCTTTTCGCTGGCATGGCACTCAGCAAATTATCCTGCGAAAAGAGACCCTCGATTACCAATTACGTTTATGATACCTATTGCCTTTATCATGTTGAAAAATCTATGTATGTCGTGCAGAGAACTATATACCCCGCCAGTTCATATCTCGAGAAAATAAGGTGGGCAGGGCTTTGATTGTTTCAAGCCTGAATTGATACCTACTTTACAAGGTTCATAAAATGACCTACGCAACAAAGTAAATAATTTTGTATTTCTTACGATTTATATCTAGTTCCATCATGGTTTTCTTTCAGACTTTCATTATATCGGTACTTTCTATTTACTGAAAGTAAATTAGTTATAAAAATATTGTACTTACAGTTTTTCACAAAAAACACAAATTCACAACACGTAATTTTGCTGTAGCATCCGACACGCGTGGAGTCACTTTGAAATTCTATGGCGCACTGGCGATTAGTTGCGACGATCGTTCTATCGGGACGCGTTTGAATTTGCATACATTTTTCTATGGAGAATTTACGTAAAACATATCTAGATTTTAGGGCTTTAAAAGGGGAAGTCTTTGTTTGTAAAGGTACAAAAAAAAGTACATGGTTATATTTATTGGCTTTTTCAGTGTTCAAAAAGTGTTTCTTTTTATCAATTTGTGTTGATTTATTGGGTTAAATCTGAAAAATACGAAGGCAGGTTTTCGAATTTTTTCTCAATTTTGTGCGTTTGTTGACGTTTATTATATAACAACTACAGGGTTTTAAGAGTTAAAATTAGCACTAACATCATTTTTGGTCTTTCATTTTAATATTTACAAATTATCGTTGTTATTAATCATATGTAAATAGGTTAAATATGAAAAATCGTAACACTCTTTTCGGTGATTTTCACGATCTGGGCCCTGAAGGCAGCATTACGTCATTCAACATTTCAAGGTATCGCTCACTGTTCATGTGGCCACCTATTTCCACTAGCTCACCTGGGCCCATTGAAGACATCCATCCCCAGTAACCTAAAGTAATAAACCTTTTCAAATCTGTTGCAATATGTAGATCAATGTCAGCAGCAATAATAATTAGAAATATATAATATTTTGATATATGTATGTATTAGTTTTATGTTATTATTAATTTATTTTATGTTAAAGAATATAATCATTTACTTACCTAATGTTAACCGCCCGCTTGTTCTCAAGTCTAATACGTTTTTAGGGTTGAACCGTTGGCCACTTCTTCTCCATAAAATTGTTTCGGACATCTGACTTGAGCATTTTTCGTCGGTAAATATAACAATTTCGTTTTCCTAGTCGAAATTTAAATAACGAGTAGCAAAATTTACTCGGTTGGTGCGATGATCGTCAGTAAGTTGAATCTTTCTGGCTGGCGTTCCCATTTTATATCACCCGTTGCTTGATACCTTCGAATCCATCTACGCACTGTATTTCTCTGTAATGAAAATGATAATAAATAAAAGAAATTCCAAAAAACTAACTTGTAAATGAAAATGTAACATGATTAAGCAATAAATAGGTATATAATATATTTTTATCGTAACTCTTACCGTTATGCCCATATCTCGTGCTATTTTCTTTATGCTTTGTTCTTGCTCCCAGAGAACAATAATTTTAGCTTTCAAAAATGTTGTTAATCGAACCATACTTTCAATTTACTCAAAAAACTGATCAAAAACTTAATAAATTGAATAATATTACGAGGAGGATTAACACCAATGCAAATTACCATGAATTATAAAGTTACCTTCAATCACAGTTTAGTAAATAAGGCAAAGAATTATCTAATTGCAACCTTAGTGCGCTGTCACAGATATTATAATACTATAGCCGCAGCTCATACAGCAGATAAGTTTTTGAAGTAAAACATGACGGTAGTGCAATAAGCTGTATCAAGCGTAATCTATTGAACTAAACGAGAAATCTATACTAATTTCAACCTTATCTTTTAGTCTATTGAGCAGTTATTATTATCACATTTGGTGGAAGTTGAAATTTAAACCTTAAGGTCTAGAAAATTACACCGTAATCAACTTTGTTCGATAAAAGGAGTAAATTTTCGCCATTATTATCAAGTGAACCGATAGCCTAGTGGTATAAGGCACGGCCTAGGTGATCGGCTGGCGCTGGAGATGCCAGTTCGTATCCTCAAACAGCACATAAATTAATGTGGTATTTTTTTGTGAGTAAATTGTATCTTGGTATACAATTGAGCCGAAAGACGAAAACTATCAGAAAATTACAAATTAATATGAACATGCAAAAAAAAGGCAGATGAAGCTGCTCGCTCGTTCGCAGCTCAGTGAACGATCGCATCACGTGATGTCATTCGTGAGTCATGTGACGCGGCGATATTCAGTATATTAAGTAAACATTTTATACTTCACTTAGTGTATTGTATTTTGTCAATAAATTTAGGTTAGGTAAAATTTAAAAATAAGTAACCCCAATTTAACTCAGATAGAAAAACTGTATACTCAACCAGGAATGGAAAGAGGAAAGAAGAAAACCTAGAAATGTAATTCAAGAAATAAATTAATATTGTTTATGCAATAAGCCTATCTTTTCTTACAAACCTCATACCTACTATGAAATTTGATTCCTTAAATATTAATTAACAAAAAGTGCTTAAGAAAATAAAAAAATAATTGTATTATTAAAAAAAGAACTTGTGTCCGAGGATTTGAACCTCGGTTGTCGTGTCCACAAAGCAGCGGTCATAACCACTAGACCAACATACCATATACACAATGATTCAAAAAACTTTAATGCTTTCATGTCATTATCAAGGGGGGTTCCTTTTCTCTGAAGCTGACTGTACTATGATTAGAACTTTTTACTTATTTCATAAACACAAAACATAAACAAATATCTGTTAGTTAAGAATTGCTGGAAAATTTTGTATTTACCTGTGAAACGTGTAATTATTTGGATTGTCGGCTTTAGTCACATTACAATTACTTAAACAACAAGACACCATGGCTCTTAAATACAGTTTTATTGTAAACAATACAAGGATTCGCTTATATTTTAGAAATATAATATTCGCCAATTTACAAGATAAATGCTCTTTTTGTTATTTGGAAAACTACGGCACTGACACACATAGATAAAAGTACGTCATCATCTATCTTTATTACTCATAGGCAATGTTCGAATGATGATGACTTCTCCGGACTTCTCTTTCCCACGCTCTGTTGGTCTAATAAGGGAGCGAAGCGAGCGCCATCCCAAGTCTCTGATTCAGACAAATCAGTGAAGCCTTAGTTCCGTGTGTGAATCGACCATAAAACAGAGATTTTTGCTGGCTACACAGTTTAAAACCAGCACTGACTAGTGAGTCAGTGCTGGTTTTAAACTGCTGATCAGTGGATCAGCAGTGTTCAATAGAACGTTGTACGAGTATAATGTAATTTGGTTTGAAAAAAACTATCTTAATACTCTGTTTCGCACAGCCGATTGAAATTGCGTAGTTCTCCCATAAGTATCGCCACAAACTAACAGCCACATGATGTCATGTCCGAGTTGCCCAGAGTCGTGCACTTTAGATGACCTGTACAAGCGAGGCCAAATGTGATTCGCGTCGCAGAGCAAGCCAAGACGAAGAATACATGGGGCACACTAAAAGTTTTGCACTTCTAGCTAATCGGAACTCATAGCTAATCGGCCACAAGACATACCTACATACAACCTTATAATAAAAAATAAAATAAGAACTGATCATCAACAGTATAAGTACCTACCTAATGTTAATACTTATGATCTAGGTACTTATGTTGAAAAAAAAATATCTTGATCAGTTTCAGTTCTACAATAATCCCTTTCGTTACAATAATTTCATTTTGTTTAGCCGAGAGTTTTCTCGGAAAAATGGGTTTCATAAAATGAATCCTCAAGAGTAACCATTAAAGGCCCCTAGCGAGTGTTTGAAGTACATTCACTAATGGGATAATCACGCAAAACGGAACGATTCACTCCAGAACAAAATGCAAACGAGGTTCGTATTTTAAAACTGGCTGTCCGACTCGGCTTTGGAGAAACGGTATTTTTTTTTAATAAAAGTAGCGTAGTTATTGGAATATCAACTATTTGCCTGTGAAAGTCTAGTTAAAATCGGTCCAGCTGTTACAAAGATTAGCCAGTACAGACGAAATTTTTTAAAACTTGTTTGTTTTTGTAGTAATACATAATATACTCGTATGTACCCATACTTAATATAAAAATATAGGTATGTTCATAATGACACGCGCGACTCCTACTGATGGGCATTTTATTCGGCTTCCTCTGAAGATGTTCTCTTCTGGTAGTTACCGAATAATATACCTACCTAATTGACTGTTTTTTTATCATACAGTAGGTATGTATAGCACCTAGAAGGATTCATAAGATACTTGTTTGTCTCTGATACAGATTCTAGTAAAGCCGCATTCACAACTATCGGACGCAACTCTCATTATTTTGCCGATTGCTTCGGTGACGTGGTCGGTAAAGCATCCACTTTCGACACCGGAGTCTTGAGATTCCCGTTTGGGGCAAGCTTTGTGTGATGACATGATTATGATGACACATACGCTTGTACCGAATTCAGACTGTGTGTATTTACTAAAAAATGTATATTAGTGTGTATATCAGTTTATCTAGTACTCATATCACAAGCTCTGACTAGCTTGAGACTAGATGGCGTTGTATGAATTGTCCTAACATATTTATTAGCACCCAATCCTAGTCCCCGTTCCGTGTGAATGCGGTTTAACTGAAGGCAACTAGTAAGTCATTTATTAAAAGCGAATCACCCAATTTGGAACCTGTAAGTCTTGTAACATAAGGTAAACTCATTAAATCTACAAAACTTTATAGATCAAAGGCTATCACAGGCTATTTCTAACATCATTACAAGAACCCGATCGGAAGCTTGTTAAGGATTTTGTCCTTAACAATATCCAGTGTCTTTGTCGTCGCCTGACCCGAGGAGCGACATCTATCGGGAGCTTAGCAAACAAACCCGTATTAATCAAATTGAGAAATATTTTGTGACGAGACACCCCTTTTAGAAGGTTTTATGATTTAGATACCTACAGCAACTAGATAGGTACCTTACTAACTTACCTTACCTTAATTTATTTGAAGTTAGTTAAGTCTGTGTATTTCGTAAGACAAGAGTAGCTGGTGGAACATTCATATGGGTCAGTGTGTGAAAGTTCTAAACTAAAAGACTTCCAAAGATCTGTTCTTAGGAACCGTGCCATCGATTTTAGTAAAAAATGCTTTTATGATTTTTTTTCAGACACAAACCACGCCAACATCACCGAAGGGGTATGCAGAGGTGCAATATACGTCCATGGGTGCCATACACACCCACATACACGCCAGTATTTTTTGGCCCCACGTTGTAGGGGGCCAGACTATTGCCGTTACCGGCCACTATAGATAATCTAACAACTCTGTAATTAAAACCAAAATCCCAACAGCCAGGACAGTTGTTACATGTGACTTCATAGAATCTCTTCTTCTTCTTTCAGTATCAAATAAACCCGATAATTTCCTTCAACGGAACAGCTCATCTGCACTCCTATACTTAGGTACCTACTTTTTTAGTTTCCAAGTCGCGGCTGAGGAGCTGTAAAGGAATTATTTGAAACACAGTGAGCCAAATTCGAGCCGAATGCCTCGAAGTGCACTGTACTACATATAGGAAACCGGAATCCGCACTACTCCTATACCATGAATAACACACAACTTGGTCAGGTCAGAGTGCAGACGGACCTGGGAGTCAAGTTTGCCGAAGATTTGAAATGGGAAACTCACATAACATCAATCACAAAAAAAGCAAATAGCTTAATCTACCTGATTCGGAAAGCATTTGGAGCATTGAGTCCGGAAATGATGTTGAAGATCCACAAAACTTTCATCAGACCTATACTGGAATATGCCTTCCAAGTTTGGAATCCCTACTTCATAAAGGATGTGGATCTGCTTGAGAGAGTACAACGGAGATTCACTAAGTTACCCAGAACACTAAAACAACATACATATGAGGAACGCCAAGAGCTAACAAACCTCACAACTTTGAAGGACCGCAGAGACCGTGGAGACCTGATTGAAACTTATAAGATCCTCCATGGTCACGATATTAGGAATTTTGACTTCATATTCACTCGCAATGTAAATGTTCACCTAAGAGGACACAGTCTCAAGCTATGTTGTACCTTCTCACAAAACAATCCTCACAACCACTTCATTAGCAACAGAGTGGTCAGAGCGTGGAATATGCTTCCAGAAAGTGTCATATCAGCGGAGAACACAAACCAATTTAAAAACAGACTGGACAATTACTACCAAACGCACTGAGAAGACTGATGGAGACCAAACTGGATACATGCACTATCAGTTGTTTCAACTGCCTGCCTGATAATAAATAATAATAATAATAATATTGAGTTTGAAGTACCGTACTATAAGTACACACCAGTGCCAGTTCTTGAAAATGGTCGTGCATTGCTCTACTGGGACCAAAGACCTTATAATACAACGGACATAGGATCTAGAACAAATCGCAAGAAAATAATGTCCCGAGTCGACCTATATTATACATAGGCATACATAGATATAAACAAATTTCATATTAAAATTTAAACCTTGATTCAACGGAATAGTGTTCACTTTTGTTTGCACTAATTTATCGCATTACGTAGCTTCTATCTGTCCGCCTGACTAATTCACCTTATGCAGCTTATACTTGAACTACGTGAACATAGAAACAATGGAGTAGGTTTATTTTGTTAAAGTCTTTTAAGGATTCCATGATATGTACCTACGTAGGCGTAATAATTAATGTAAGACTACAATAAATTCCATAATCTTATAAATTGTAATTACTTGTTTATGTTAGACGAAATAAGCTGAAAAACTAATTAACGACTGACAAAGATTTTTTTTTTCGAGTCAGTTTCATAATAAGTAACTGTAGTGTATGAATAACAAAAAGGGAATTAATGAATTTAACTAATTATAATATTATAAATGCCAAACTTCTTGCGGGTGTCAAAGTTCTTCCGCTTTCATTACTATTTTCATAACGCTATGTCGCTACGTCTACTACAAGATAGCCGTGTTTCAAGTGACTGAATTAGTTGCTAAAACTGCGCATCATTAATTTATTTTTATCTTATGGTTAATTTTTGGGATACGAAATTATTGGCTACTAGCTGATCACCGTGACTCCGCCCGCGAGATATAGTTATCTCGGCCCCGATTCCCGTGGGAATACATTACCGAGAATCCAAATAAAAAGAAAATAACGGTACATACACGAAATAAAATGACATGTGTAATTATATTTATGACAAAACAATGATACCCTGTGAAAATTAAAAACATTTTTGGGCTTATCTCCTCCATTCAATCAAGGGATTCTTGTACAAGTTTCATAAAGATCGGACCTCTTTTTGTTATGTCCATAAAATGAGCCGAACAAACAAGATTGTTATTTTTTGGATCAAAATATTCTTCTCGCCGTGCTAGGGCAATAATATTTTTCCATTGTGCACAGTGTACTGGATCCCGAGGAAAACTGAAATAGATGTTGGTTCATATAACGAAAAAAAAATCATAAAGAGCCAAGGCGTCTCCACTATAATCTTTGTTCCAAATAGTTTTATCGCTATCGGTAATCCGAATAAATCTGAATGGTCATTTTGTTAGTACATTATTCAGTGAAAATGAAATGGTCTCTTTCTTTTTACTGAGCTTGGGATGAGTTCGAAAGAGACAGATAGGTACTTCGGTATTGGACTGGATTGCAATATTTACTTTTGTCTTTTAATTTATTATCGACGAAATACTGTATTTAAAGTGAAATAATAAATTGCAAATAATAAAACAAAAGCTTATTTACTGAAAATATGATACACCGTCTTCAATTTGCTTTTTTTTCGTAGGTTTTACACGTTTTTACAATACAGTACGGCATTGTGCAACGTGTTGTCGTTCAGTTGTCAAAATCAAGACGACGAGCGATTGTTTCTCTTTTAGCGTTTTGTTTCTCTTTTAGTTCGGACACTTTTGAGCGATGATCCGAAATCCATTGTATTTAAAATCATTGACTGGGACCGATCAATCATCACGGACAGGACTATTGTTGCCAATAGGCCCGATATCGTGTTGGTTGATCGGACCCAGCGTCGGGCAGTGCTCGTCGATATCGCCGTCCCGCATGACGAAAATCTCGTGAAGGCAGAGAAGGACCATCTTAGTAAATACCTTGATCTGTCCTTCGAGATAACCGCCATGTGGGACGTAGACTCGACGATCATTGTCCCGGTGGTCGTTTCGGCAAACGGATTAATAGCGAAGAGTCTCGATCAACATCTCAAGAGACTCTCGTTAGATTGTTGGATCAAGAGTCAGATTCAGAAGGTTGTTATCCTCGACACGTGCCGTATTGTTAGGAGGTTTCTTAGTCTGTAGCCTCCATCGCCGGTAGTTTGGGTCCTACTCCGGTACTGGTAGGTCACTATTTTTTATATTTTTAAATGTATTTGTGTTTTTTATAAATCTATTTAAAAATGTATAAAATAAGAATGTTAATGAATAAACGAAATTATTATTATTATTTAATTATTATTATTATAAAATTTGCACCAAAAAAAATAAATTACAATATAAAACGATATGAAAGACGTCAGCCTGTCAGCCGTGTTTTTTTTGTGTTAGGGTGTTAGGTTATTTTCGTTACGGAATTTCTGGATTCGGTCTCCACACTCAAGGCCCGCGATAGAAGCTATGCAATAGCTTAAGACTGTAGTCCGCAAGCATGAGAACTCGTGAGAGAACTCCTACATTGATATCTTACTTGCACACAGACGCATCGCATTCTAATAGTATATTTCCCTAGAAACGAATCTATTTACTTTGGGTTTTTCGATTACGTAGATATTCATTGAACCTTCGTCTGTATAAGATCTTCAAAATCTCACATAAAACACGCAATGATCTTAGCTATATAATTTATGCTTTCGATTGTCGGCACTTGGTGGAACATATAATAATAAATAAATAAAAAAAAATAAAAAAAAAAATAAAAAAAAGTGGAGAGATCGGGAGGGGCGCCACTGAGCCACGATACGTTTATCTCCGCGTTTAATGTAGAAAAAATATAAATAACTGCTATTTTGTACAAAAACTAAGTGCAGTGAAATCATAAATAAGTGACTTTTAACATATAGTGTGGACAAAATACCAAAGCTAGTAATAATTGGCTAAATACATGAAAAACAGTGAAGTGAAAAAACTACTTTATTAGACTACTAGTGAATTTTTCTTCGTATAAAATTGGTTTGCAATAGTCAAATGATTATTTACGAAGTGCAAAAGTGAAAAATAAACAACTAAAGTGAAAAGTTATCCTAACCTATAATTGTATCATGACCTTGCAAGGACATCGGAATATCGATCAAAGGAATAACACCATCGTCGCCATCTAGGGAGTTCACTGATAAACTCATGGTTTGTCTTACACCAAATCAATAGAGGGCAACACCAGTACCAAAACAAATAGTTTCTTGTACATCGTACAATAATAAATACCATTCCAAACATGGAGGAAGTTATAATTATGCTCCGAAAAATACAAAACGAACTTGACGAACAAAAATCGACAATCCTTCAATCAGCAGCAAAAGTTACTGAACAAGTTACGCAAAACATTAATATTACATTAGAAGAAAAGTTGAAGGTATTCGAGGAAAAATATGATACCCTTAAGGAAAAGCTGGAAGACCAAGAGAAAAGATTATACTTCTTAGAGAAACAGTCAAGGCAGAGGAACATCGTTATATTTGGCCTAGCGGAGACAGAAACTTCTTATGAAATCTTAGAAAAAAACATAATAAATTTTATAAATCAACATTTTTCTATAGGGCTAGAGAGAAGAGATGTACAAGAAACTAGGAGAATTGGGAAGAAAGGAGAAAAACCAAGACCGATTACTGTAACATTTACTACACTAGGAACAAAAATAAAAATTTTTAAGCAGAGAAAAATATTAAAAGATACCGCTTATTATATAAACGAAGATTTTCCAAGGAAAATTTTAGAAAAAAGAAAGGAATTACAAGCACAAGTAAAAATAGAAATAGAGAAAGGAAACCATGCCACTATCAGATATGATAAATTGATAATACGCCACAAAGACACAGATACATCAGGAAACAATAAAAGAACACTACCAACATCACCGGACAATAACGATCCTACACAAACAAAACAGAGAACACAAGTCAATAAAAAGAACAAAACTCAACCAAGAGTTCAGAGATCGTCAAGTCTAACATGTGAAGTTCTCAAACCAGGAATACTCGGTTTTTTAACTAATAAAAACCCTGGAAACTCACCAAACGAACAATTAGACATGAACATTAAACCGCAACAACTACCGCCCCCCTTTCACATGGAAAACACATAACAATATCTATATATAGATAATATCTATATCTATAATACAAAACTAATAGATATGAAAAAAAAAAAAAAAAAAAAATTAAGAATTTTCTGTTATAGCAACATACAAAAATTTATACATACTTTGTTGACTTATTATTTTACTGGAATTAATGGCGTTCTTAAAAATATATATGTACTAGTGGTCGCCCGCGACTTCGTCCGCGTGGTAATTTGGATTTTTTCCCGTTTCCGTCGCGCCGTGTCATGTTTTGAGCAATTCACGCAATATATTTGTGAATTGTGTGGCATGTGTGTTGTTCTGATGTATAAGTTGTGTTGTGGGGTTTCATTGAAATCCATTCAGTAGTTTTTGCGTGGGGGAGTGGCCATCCATCCATACATACATACATACTCGCAGGCTTTCGCGTTTGTAATATTAGTAGGATATTTTATTTTTAATTTAACTTTAATAATGTTATCTCTGGAGGAGGCCTTTACCTTTCATTGAGAGGGTTCTTGCTAAAATCATTGGCTCTGAATCTTACTTGGTTAATTTAATTAATAAATGAATACATTTTTCATCCAATGCAACAAAAATCCAATTGTAATAATTATTATTCGTAAAATGTATGTACTACAATTGAGATAGTAATTTTATTATAATTATAGTTTTATTCAAGTTACTTATTCAAAATTATATTTTAATCATAATACACTACATTGTTTATATTATTTATTATTTAAGATCCTGAGTATTTAAATAATTATACTACTCGTATTTATAAATATTAACAAAACAGACAGTCAGTAATAAGTACCTACTCGTATCTTTTACTACGTATTCTACTGTTTATTAATGCAATGCAAAAATTAAAAATGCAAATATTAAGAAATTAATATTAGTGAATAATAATGTTAATAATGTTAATGAATATTTTGTGATGATGTTATATTATATATAGATGTTATATAATATATATATAGATAATGAATAATGTTGATAAGTAATTTTGCATGCACGTTGTTGCTGTAATTTTTTATTACGAAAAGCAAGAAATAAAAGGCTTTTTTATTTTTTATATTTTTTATTTATTTATTTATTATGTTGTAAATGTTTTTTAAAATATGTAATGTGAATAAGTGTGGAGCACCTTTGAAGATGCCATAGAGCGAAACCGGTCAGGTCCTACTAATAATTAAAAATTGTGGAATATCTGTACAAGTGAGTCATTTCATAATGTATCTTAGCTATAGGTTGTCGCATCGCAAAGCGCGCGGGTCATTGTGATTTACCAGTGACATAAGGGTATGGTTCAAGTGTACTGTTTTCGGGTATTTATGTCATTATGTTAACTACTAGCTCTTATGGAGAAATTTAAGAATGTTACTTCATGAAATGTGAGTTTCATAATTATAGCTAATTTATTTAAAAAGGATAAATAAAGATTAAAATATACACTTTGTTTTTTTATATTGGGTTCGTCAAATTGACGCCGCCCGCCTAGTGGTAAGTCGTGACGAAGTCTAGCGATTGTGGGCCACACAGAGTGGCCCTCAACTTGACGAGCTACTGATGTGCCTCTTCACGCTCCGCTTAAAGAACCCAGGGTTATATGTGGGAGGAAACACGTGCACAGGCAGGGCGTTCCAGGCCGCGTTCGGCAGAGAAACTAACGTTTAAAACGTTCGGTTCTCGCGAACATGCTATCCACTATGTGGGAGTGGCATCTCTGCCCAGCACGCGTTGTTCGTGATCGGAAGGAAGAGGGTGGGATCAGATTGAAGAGCTCTTCAGAACACTCGCCGTGGTAAA